>CM075689.1:79251184-80641809 GCA_037954015.1 Psophocarpus tetragonolobus
ACATGTATGAACTTCGACAAAGGGTCACACCTTTCATCCAGGTAAAAAAGTTAACTGTTTTTCAAAAAAAAACCTCAGACGAAAGTAACAGCTAATTTACAAAAGGACAAAGAAAAAATTCATCTCAACAAAAAGAAGGATTAGTATTCGGATAGACATCCGAGAGGACTGAGATACACCCCTCTTAACACCACCAGAACTCAAGATCTAGAACAAGCCTTGGGAGTCAAATTGTTGACCATGTCGAAAAAGGCACATCCGAAAAGGTTTTTAATGAGGTTCCCAACTTATCTATAAAAGAAAAACTCTTTGGCTTTACTTGTTTCTTACTATTTTTCCAAAGTTATTTGATTACTTATAGATAAATCAACTTGCTTAAGCTTAATAGAGTACCCTCTCAAAAATTCACATTTTTAGCAAAGGTTATACTTTACATAAGAATTTCAGCTCATCTCAAGACTAAAGAGTACCCTCCCAAAACTTTACATTTTCGGCAAAGGCAGTACTTTCCTAAAATTTCATTTAAGTTCAAACAGGAGCGTCCTCTCAAAAAACAACAAATTCGAATCACAAAGTGAAAAAGTTGGTACCCTTCTGAACTATATTGTTCAGCTTAAGCAGTACCTAAAAAAATAGACAATTCAACTAAACATTATTTAATCGTGATACAACACAAAGATTCATAAAAGGGGAAATAAAATCTTGTATATTAATCATAGAATATAATTACCAAAAATTAGCATTTTAGCCAAATATATCAAGAGAGCAAAACAGAAAAGAAGTCCCCTAGGAGATAGTCTCATCATCTTCTTCACTTTGGCCTCCTACCTCGGCTTCATCAATATAGGCAGTCTCCTCTACTTGAGTATCAGTTTTAGTAGGCGAAATTGGAGGAGATTCACCATTCGGAAGGACCTCATCATCAACCTCATCAAGGTGTCTATATTCACCTTCGAAGATGTCATGATCCTCGGAAAATTTGAAGCTTTCCGGAATGGTGTAGAAGAAATGCGTCTGGCACACCGCTTGCCGAAAAGCAGCAGCATGCTCCACTACTATGTCCTCCTCTGCTTGCTTCTTGTACTTTTCATGATCAACCAAGGCCTTCTCCAATGCCCACTTATAGCCTTCTCATTTTTTTTTCACTCTGCGCTGAAAGAGCTCTTAAGCTCTAAATTTCATCCTGAGCTTCCTTTAGTGGCTCATCTTTCTCAGCCAAGGATTTGGCATGCTCAATGTTTTTTGTCGCCAATGCCTCTTCAAGAGCCTCAGACGAAATCATCGTCTTCATGTTCTCTTCTAACTCTTTGAGCCTATCCAAAATAGTTAGGAAGTTGTCTTCAGTTTTCCTTTGGCATTGCTTCTTGCTCACCAGCTTGTCGACAAACATATGTTTACCCAATGCTTGCAGTAGTTCTGTCACTTAAGGCTTAACTTCATCCCTTCTAAAACCTTTCGACGTTCCTCCAAAATGGAATCCCTAAATTTGCTCGTAGAAGCAATAGGATTAACCCATTCATGAAAGAACGTCCGATGCAGCAAGGCAGTGCTAATGGCAGAGGTTCTTGGAGGTTAGATTTCGGCCTTGGACCTTTTTTACTTTCTAGAAGAGAACTTCTTATCTCTCTTCCTTTTTTTTCTCCCGCCCCCTCTCCTCTCTTTCTATTTTCTCTTTTTCTTTTTGTTTTTTTTTCTTCTCGAATTCAGAAACAAGGGGAGTGATGTCCATCAGAGTAGTTCTTGGAGAAGGGTTTTACTCCATTTGGACTTTTAGGATGCTATCTTAAGTAGAAAGGTCACAGCTTTGGCATAGCCTGCAAAAGCCAACAACTTTACCACCAGTCATTGTTATGATCTCTACAAAAAACAATAAGTCCTACTCTGGCAAAACATAGTAAAAATTCCTCATGAAAAACATATGCTCACCCTCAACATCTGTAAAGAGAGTTGATGATGCATATAAATGCAATAACGCAACCACTGGAAGAAGGCGTGAAAGCGAATCCAGATAGGCAGCTTCTGTCTTCTCCTTATCAGTGAGCAATTCATTAGCGATATTTGTATACCTCCTCAGCACAGGATCTAAGTAGAAAGGAAATAAAGATTCCTTTTTTTCGTAAAAATGATTTCGGCCAGCCTTAGGATTTATCATGATTTTGAAGAACCTAGACTTGAACCCTTTAAAGGACGTAGTGTAAGAAACAAAAAAGGGGTTGTCGGTCTTATGGTAAAGAGAAACCCACTTATATTTCTCATGAGACCGAGTGGTAAAATAGTGAAGAAAAAGGCTAAGAGTAGCCTTGGTATGGGTAAATAAACATAAAGCTCGAAATGCTTGGATGTAACTCCAAGCCTTTGAATGAGGCTGGGTAGGGGCACAATTTAACACTCAAAATACCCCATAATAAAATCATCAAAAGGAAGCCGGACATAAAAAATTGAAAACAAAAAATCATAGACAGAAAAAATCCCTCTTATCCTCTACAAATTGACCCAAGAAGACAAAATTTGGATTCGGTACAGAAAAACCTTTGCACCACTAAACAAGAAAAGGGAACTCATCACAATTCTCAAAATGACAAACTTGGATTTTATTAGCAAAGTCACTAAGCATCATCCTGTTATTGGTATAAGGGAATTAAAATGGGGGGATAATCCTTTTCTGAATTACCCTTGAATTTCCATTTCATAGCTCCTTTAGCAAAAATGGTAGCCTTCCAATGAGGCAGAGGTTCCAGCTCTGATGGTCCAACATGATTCGCCTGTAACTTTGGACAAGTTACAGACTTGCCATTATTGCTTGAAGCAAAAGAAGAGACTTCGACAAATCCGGAGAATACACCCTTAACAGAAAGGATTTCAGAATCAGGAGAAGAAGAAGACATTTGGCCGAAATTTAACAGATGCAATATGGTGCATACGTGACTTTGAAGTAAGAAGACTGAGGAAGGAAGTCTGAGAATAGATTTTGAAAGAAGAAGAAGGTAGGAAATGACAAAGTGAATATGAATTTGTCATACTTTCCTCCTTATATATGGAAACTTCTTCGAAGAAGTTTCCACCTATCCTGACTATTGTAGATCTCGCCTTGATCAACGATCCAAATGACATGACTATTCATTCCTCTTTTTTTCTATAGTCAGTACAGCCACACTTCCATTTCGCATCCTCAGTATCACTTGGCAAGAAAATATCCAAAACCCTAAAACCATATGAAAATATGTTAGCTAATCCCTAGGCATTTCGACCCTAAAGTATTTGTGGCATTGCCGAAATACGTGTATTATCTTTCTAAGACTTCACCTTTGCGCTTCTCACTTCAGCTAAAGCCTGGGAGCAAGTGTGTAGTCATAACAAATGAAAAATAACGAAATGACCTAAATACCCTCAAAATAGGGGCAAAGAGGACTTCAAATTTCAGCACAACCGAAATTCAAAATAAAACACCAAAGCACCTTCAGGACATCAAGATTAATGGGATTTCGGATTTCAACATAACCTGAAAGCACCAACTGAAAGGGAAACATAAGAGACTTCGAATTTCGGCATGGCCGAAAGCCGAAATATAAGATGACACCACTCATAGGAGAAAGTGATGCCAATAATACAAGGATTTCGGCCTCGCCGAAAATATTATGTCCATAATAAACTAATCAACCAAACTATCATAGATTGATTAGCATAATTACTTATTAACACTATTCCTAATAAAGTTGAGTCAAATAAACAAAATAACCGGTGGATAAAGACATAGCACAACAAATAAAAATAATACCTGACCTTAAACAAATAATACTCATCAGGTAAGAACCCGTATTTTTACTATAAATAGTTGGTTATAAGGTACATGACTACCATCGATTCATTAAATTATCTCTACTCTCTATTTTCCATAATCTATTTAATTTCTCACTTGAACGTTAGAATCCTTAATTTCAAGTTCTCCCCTATTGGGGACAAAGAACGTCTTCGACAGTTTGCTGTGAATAATATCTAGATACATTTCAACAGAAACAATATAAATATTGAGCTTAAATTGATTTTGGATCTGCCATTGCAGGCAAATGGATTTACGTTCTATTTTGGTAAAAGCAAAAAAACGGAATTAACATGTCAAATTTGATAGGATTTTTTTATTATTTCATCGAAGCATACTACGCATACCAATTTTTCTAGATACTAGAACTTGCATAAAGTCTAGGAGATATATGTGTTCAAGTGTCAAGTCTTTTTATTTTAGCTTAGGAATCATAAGGTGGTTATTTATATAGGGTAAGTTAAATGATCCTTTTTTTGTAGTTTTTATATTTCATGCTATAGGTAATTTTATCTGAGATATTAAGAGCTTTTTTCAGAGTAATCATATTTTCAATATATGGTGGCTAGACAGGATCGGTCAAGCTAGGGGAGTAATTTCACGGATGGCAATTGACTATGGGATGAAGGTACACAACCCCATCTGCCACAAGTGTGGGGTGTGAAGAGGCTAGAGTGGAGTGTGGGGTGGAGGTCATGTTCATCTCATTGATTGGCTATATAGGGGTTGAGGGGTATACAACCCCCTTAATTTCTAATGTGGAGTGGGAAGAGGTTGGAGTGAAGAGGTTGGAGTGGAGTGTTTTCTTTTGGAGGCTAAGTTATATGTGTGGCCTTGGTATCGATGGTGATGAATGTTGAAGAATTTGAAGTTTCAATCATGGTGTCTTAGAGCATCTCTAGCGGAAAATCAAAGTTTTGTATCTTCACTCATTTTTTTGGAGACCCTACAATTTAAAGATCAGTTCTATTTTTTACTCTAATGGAATATTACATTTTGTTATCTTAGGACACTTTTAATGGACCTCATAATGCTTATCATTAGATATTGGGTTTAGAGGAGAGAAAATAAAAAAAAATATTAGTTTTTGAATAGTGAGTTGATATTGCTTGTTCTTATAGAAGAACATGATCTCAACTTGGAGATTAACTCTTTTTATCCGATGGTTGATCTTGATTTCGACATTTTCACATGATGGTTACACATAAGAGGTGAGCGATTACGACGATTGGTTTTTAAAGGGGATGTGCTTGACAAAGTGGTCTTGTTTTCTTGCTATAAATAGATTGTGGTAGTGCGTTCTGAAGCTCTCAAGTTTCAAGTGGGGATAGTGGATTGCGGCATGTGCAATGGTGGTTACAAAGTTAGTTGAGTAGTAGTACGATCATTGTGGAGGCTATTCATTGTCGAGAAAGGTATGTTTTCTATTTCTCCTCAAGTGATGGCAATGAATTATGGCATATGCGATGGTGGTTACAAAATTTTTTCTAAGACTATGTTCTCAAAACTTTTAGTGAAGCTTACCTTTCCCAAGATGGATAGGAGAATGTTGACCATATTGAATGTGGCGTTAATGCAATTGCATCCAAATAGTTGAACATTTATGGCAATGTCCTAGATTTTGTGTACTGTGTTGGGTGTTCGTGTTTCAATAAATAAGATTTTTTTATTTCTTTAAGACGGGTGGTAAAAAATAGTTGGTGTCATTGAGTAGTGTTTGTGGAAGAGGGATTTTGAGTTTGTATAATTCGTCATACAAGGGTTTCAAGGATAAATTTTTAAGATTTGACTGGTGATGGGATGTAAGAATTTGTTGTGTAGGTTTCCTAACTATTGGCCAGAGTTATTTCCACGATGCTAAGTGAGGTGGCCCCGACATCAAGGAAACATGTGCAAATGGAGGGGCTCGATCGGCCGTAAGTGTAAATTCGTATGGAAGACAGGGAGATGGTTAATCCTGCTTACTCTTTTATTGTCCTTTATGATGATCAAGTTGTGTCTTTTTAAGGTGTATTTTAGTGGTGTGGTATCGATAACATTGTCTAGGTCGCATTGGGTCATTTACGGTATTAGAGTGCAAGTATAATCTCACATTGGTTAAAAATTGAGAAATTAGATAATATATAAATAAAAAAAACTCATAACTTAATGTCTTAAATTTTTAAGTTGAATGTGATTTCACGTTTTGTTATATATAATTTCGTTCTCTAATGTATAAGTTTGTGACTTATTATTAAACATCTCTTGAGTATTTAAGTCCCTTGATCCAACTCATGGTGACTACTGCTTACGGGTTTGCTCTAATTGTTTAGTGGTCTGAGTCATCCTTTTCGCCTAATTGTTGTGTTTTGGCTGATATCAATTTCCCATTTTTTAATTGCCCACTTTGTCAGAATTGACTGCTGTGCCTCAATATGGCATAACGCTTAAGATCTGATATTGACCATACTCTCAGGTGTTTGATCTACGAGGGATTCTGCAAAGGGACCCATTTGGAGGCCTTTCCAGAAGGTGGCGTTCGTCATTCTTTCATAGGGTGTACTGTCATCCCACTTAATCTTACTAAGAAGTCCTTTGATGGTCCTTCTGGGTTTTCCTAGACATCGAAGAGGTCAACCGTGGTTGGGGCCTTTACCTTACCATGTTCGCAGCAAATTGGACGATGAATCATCAAGAGAAATTGTCAAAGGTATCAATGGTGTTGTCACACCAGTAAGTGTGCCCACGAACAACATCATTTTCTACGCTAATTAGCATATGTTCTTTGAAACTCTTCAAGTGTTGTATTAGGTCAGAAATTCTTTCAAACTGCCATTTTCGTAACTAAGAAGTGTGGGAGACCTGTTCATTCGTCACGACTGCAGTGAAAGACTGGATGTCCCGTGGGGGCTTGATCGCTGCGTCTCCTCCAATTGTCATCAATTGGTGGCTTAGGCTTGTAATATTGCTTGGGCTTCATCTCCTTCTCTACATATTTCCTTGCTTTCTACCAAAAAGGTTTGTTGGGCTTGGAGGGTTTTGCAGCTCAGTAGAGGGTGTCTTGAATCTGTCGTTGTATTTCCACCACCATCAGTTGTTTTAGTGTGGGGAGCACCATTTTTAGCAATGGAGGCTTGGCTGCATGTCGTGGCAATGAGTATGGGTAAGGAGTTTGGGAACAAAGGTGACAAGAAAAGCTTTATCATGTCCCACCATGGTTGTAAAAATGTTCTAGATACTAGATCGTGCAAGAGTCTAACTGATCCGACTAGACTACCCTAATTCAAGTGTCAAGTCTTTTCTGCCTATGAATCATTTAGGTGGTTCTTTGGTGACTTGGATGATGAGAATAGTTTTTTTCTTTTTATTATTCGAGATTTCAAAGCCTATTTTCAAGTGGATGCGATATAAGGAAGCTGTTTTAGCTAGACGGGATCGGTTGAGACATGGGAGTAATTGCACGAATAACAGAGCTGAGGAGTACAATAATACCAAAATTGAATTAACAAAAATTGGTTTTCTCATGGTTAGAGTATTAATTGCATGCTTAAAGGGAAGAAGACCAAAGACGTTCCTAATGTTGGAAGGTCTCGTCCACTCTGCTATCTGCATGATCAATAATTTTATTTTGTGGATGATAGTCATTTAAATATTTCATTTTCTATTATATCTTACGATTTTATGAATCATTAATTAATTTTTTACACTTCAAATGAATTAATTGATGCATGATCTACTTCTGCATGGGGTATAGTATATTTTAATAAATGGATAATATAATAATTTTGTTTATTTTTAATATTTTTATTTTGTTATTAGAAATATAAAATGCAACTATTTAAATTTATATTTAAAAATACAATGATTATTTCACATAATTTATGTTCTCTCAAAAAGTTGATGGAATGAAAAAAATTATGAATAAAAGAACAGATTATTCTTATTTTACATATTCCTTTGTTATTAAATTTATCTTATTTCTAGTTATAATTTTTTTGTTTAAATAAAAAAATGGTCCATTAGGAGTTATAAGTTGGTCTAGTAGTAAAAATTCACATGAGGTGTAGAAGGAGAAGGAAAAAATTGTAAATTTGAATTCTTTTAATGACAAAAACCTATCACATAAAAAAACAATTTAGCTAAAAGGTGTTTTTTATCAAACTTTTAATGTTGTTGTTGTTATTATTTTAAATACATTTCACGTCTTTATGTTTATAGTCACATTGTTGTGAAAAAAACTCTTAAATTTTTATTTAATCATATCTTTCACACTTCTTCAAGGAATATACACATTATTGTGAATAAACTTAATGTTATTGTCATGCTCGAACCTATCTCTTATTCTTTGATCTAACCCGTGATGTTATTCCAACACACATTTCACATCTCTATAAACATAGTTATATTATTGGGTGATAATGATTTTAATTTATTTTATCATTTAGTTTTTTTAAAAATATAAATACATTTAATTTATTTTATCATTTTTTTAAATGTAAAGTTAAACCAAAACAAAAGCATATTAATAAAATGTTAATATGAGTGAATGTCTTATTACATACTCTTCTCACAAAAAATATTTTTTAAAATAATTTATAACATCGAATAATTTAACAAAATAACTTAAACAATATCATTTCGCTTAAGAGTTTTAAGAAAATATTGAATTCCATAATTATGCTAAATTAACATAAATAATAAAATTAATCTTAAAATTCACATTTCAAATGTTGATCAAATTATATATATATATATATATATATATATATATATATATATATGAAAAAGCACAAATTGTGCATAGCTATAAAAATATCCTATTTTGATACATATATCTAATTCGGTTTTTTTTTTCTAAAGTAATTATTAAAAGATTAACTATTAACTACATGTTTTATGTAACTTTTTTCTTTTTTTTTTAAAATTTTTATGTTTTTTATTTAATAATTAACTTTTTCAAAGTATAAAAAATGTATAAAAAATAAAAAAAATGGAGAAAAAGAAAATGAAGATGATTTATTTCTGGTTTTCCATGAAGTTAAAGCACTACAAGAGAACAAAAATTAAAATTTTCAAAATTAGAGTACCTAATTGAATGTTTTGAAATAATTAATGGAACATTTTATTATTTAGGTTTTTTTTGGTATCCTGGTGCATTAAGAAGCGTGACCAAAGTACAAGGGAGAAGAGTTGTTGTTGCCATAAAAGAAAGATGGTGACAATGGTAGAAGAAGTGCATAAGCAGCATAAGATATAACTGGTCTTCAAGTGAGAAAGAAGAATTAACATGTCTTAATTGCAGGTAATGGAAATGGAAGCAATTAATGTGGCTGAATTGATAAGTAAGGGCGGTGTTGCATAAGGCAGTAGAAGAAAATGTAAGAAATGAAAGGAGAGGAAAGAAGCCATAGCCATGTTGCCATCATCCCGTGTCCCATGCTAAAGCTTGCACAGCTTCTGGCTCTCCAATAATCTCCAGGTCACCTTGATCAACACCAACCACGTAGAGGCTCTTTTACAAAACTACCCCACCCTCTCTTTCAATCCTTAAATTCCCATGCTAAACCTCACATCAGAGACATTCTTATCTCCCAAACCCCCCAGGTTCACTCGCTTCATAGGCGATGTACTCTTCCGAACCCTCACCATAGACGTTGCAAACCAGGTCGGAATTCCAATCCTTCATTTTCACACCATCAGTGCTTCCTGCTCCTGCATTCCAATTTGCAATCCATCCAATCATTCCAGGATAGCATTACCACTGAATTCAATGTCCTTGGAGACGCATCAATAGCTTCCAGCGTGTGCACTCATACTCAACACGTTCGAGGATCTAGAAGCTTCTGTGTTGTCGCAGATACGTGTTCGGTATCCCCAAACACTATCTTCCAGGTGCATGACGTGGCTGGACTCTCAGCCCTTGAAATCGGTGATGATATACGTGAGTTTCGGTAGCGTGGCTACCATGACAAGGGAGAGGCTCGTGGAGATATGGTACGGTTTGGTGAGTAGCAAGAAGCTGTTCCTGTGTGTGGTGCGTCCTGACATTGCGGGGCCAGCAGGTGACCCGGACCCGGAACCGGCTGAGCTGGAGATGGAGACTAAAGAGAGAGGCTTCATTGTGGGCTGGGCCCCGCAAGAGGAGGTCTTGGGCCATAAGGCTATTGGTGGGTTCTTGACCCACAGTGGATGTAACTCAAGTTTGGCAGCTGGTGTTCCCATGATATGCTTGCCAACCAACAACATAACAGCTGCTTCCGTGAGCCAGGTTTGTAAGATTGGGTTGGAGATGAAGGATCTTGCATGTGATAGGAACCTTGTAGAGAAGATGGTCAACGATCTGATCGATCCAAGGAGAGAGGAGTTTCTGAATTCGGCTCAGGGACACTCTGAGCCCAGCTGCTTCTTCTTACTCCAATTTCCATGCCTTCATGCACTACATAAGATCAATCAGTCAAAAAGTTATTTGATACTAGCTACCTCATGAAATTCGTTTTAAATAAAATAAAATGTTTAAATTTCAACAAATTATTCTTATTCTAAAAATCAAACAAATTTATATTTATTTGAGAAATTTTTAGAATACAAATGTGTATTATTAGTCCAATTGATTTGCATTAAACATGAAATATTGACTTAGGAGACATGACATTTGATATGAAAACATGATTTTGTTCATTTAAATTTAGATTAAAAGAAAAGTAATTGTAATTACGATATACTCAAAGTTATGTACGAAAAATTGTTTTGAAAGAAATTAAATATGCAATTAAGTAAATGAAATGCGAAGTAAACCTAAACCTCAAAGTTCTAACATTAATGAAAGTAATAAATGCATGAATTTAAATTAACAATAAAGGAAATTTGCTTAAGAACATACATCTTAATCCCTTTATTTGTTAGCATGTCAAGGTGTCTTGACTTTAGAAGATTTTGTGTGAACATTTTAACCCGATTTTGGTGTGAGTAAAGGATATTTATAGAGAATTCTATAATGGACATTTGTCCCTAGAGTTTGAAAGAAAATAATATTTTATTTCTAACAAAAATAAATTACTAAGAACTTCCTAACTTTTAGTAACCACCTCAATAGACAATAACTTTTACATTTGACTTCTGACCCTCATTTGTTGACTTGTGTGACTCTTGATTTCTTCAATCTTACTACTTACAAATATCTCGAACTTTAGGCCTTGGTTTTCCTTTCTGAGTCATGTTGTTCAAATAGTTAGTCTTTAATGTCTTATTCTCAAACAGATTTTGGTTTAAGGGAATATTTTTATTATTGCTTCAAGCAGAACTTCTTGAGATTGAGCATTCATGTTATTATCAACACTTTACACTTTTTTTATATCGAGATTCTTCCTTTATTATCTCATTTAAATATTGTCTTTCTTATTCTCAATGCACTTAACATTCCATTTCATCATCAAACATTACTCTCTTTTAGCCCAATATTGTAATATCTTGAGACATACAAAAATATGAACAAAAATTTCATATTTTCTTAAAATTATTTTCTAAACCCCAACACTACCATACTAAAGTTTATTCTTACAACCCTTCCACATGCAAATCCAATCAAGTACCTGTAAGGAACAATAAAAAGAACTAGAGAGAGAACAGAATCATGTGGAAAGTGAAACTCCTTATATCAGTCCTTTCATCAATTTTGTGGCCACCCTTTGGTGTAGTCTTGCAACAACTTCACAAAGTATGGAGTATGGACCACATCGATCTTTGACAACGTACGACTGCTAGAGTTGCTATTTCTTTAATTTTCGACCCACCATTCTTGATTATAGTATTTAGATAAGTTTATGGTATTTTTTATAATAAAGCATGCAGCTAATCAATATACAATTTAACTTATCAGAATAATTTTTTAATTTTATTGCATTATCAATATATAAAAAAATTAATACAAAATTCAATATGAAAGAGTTTATATGAAATTCCTTATTAATAAAATGAATAGATTAACACAAGCATGTTCATGCGTATGTTCTATTTAATATTTTTAATACATATTGAAATGATCATTACAAAAATGTTTAGGCGAGAATACAACACTTCTTAACTTAATTAAAAAATTTTGAGAATGGGGATGAAGAGCCGGAGGGAATTGAGCAAGCTGGATGGAGATGGGGGAGCTTCAGCAGGGGGAGGGGGTTGTTTTGTTTTAATGGAATGGAAGGGGGATGAAAAAGGGTGAGATGAAGGGAATAATTATTATTTTTTATAAGCCAGGAATAATTAATTTAACTAGGGTAACGATGTAAATAGTAAAAGAATGGTGCCGATAACAAAGCCGTCGGTGGTTAGGGTTCCATGATGCCAATAAGGCTTTTTCTCTTTACACCTCAAATATTTTTACATGCACCACCATACTTCCAAAATATCCTTTTTCACCATTCTCCATCCTTCCCCTACTATGTCCACTACACCTAGGAATTGAAAGAATGGGTGGTAGGTAGGTATGGGTAGTGACTACCAACTACTAAACCCATAGGAAAATTCGCAACCATCTCATTATTTGTTGGGTACCTATTTTAAAAATATATGCAAATTTTTATACCTATGAGTATTTTTGAAAAATAATTTTGTTAGAAATATTATTTTCATAAAATTTTCAATCAAGAAAATAATTTATTTACTAAATTTTCTAGAAATAAAAGTATACTATTTTGTCATCCTTAACCACACCAACAACCAAATCGCTCACTATTGCACACACCATAACACCCACTTACAGATACAGGAAGAACCGAAATGGATGTTTTGGAACAATGACATGAGGTAGTCCAAAATAGGTGATTCCTACTTGCTAGTGACATATTGGGATTACCTTATCTAGATGCATCACCAACAAATCTAAATCACCCATTCTGATCTAGCTCATGTGGTTGTTTCAAAGCACTTCATTTTGAAAAAAAGGTGGGATGGTTAATGTGGTATTAGTAGTGTTGGTAGCAAGGAAGAAGAAGAGAAAGAAGAAAGATGGTTGCTGGGTGTAAGATTGGAGAAAGAAGAAGAATAAGGAATACGTGTGTTCATGGATCTTGATCGAATTGTGAATCTAATCATTTGAACCAATTCAATTATGTTTTCCAATCAATCCGAACATGATTGAATGAATTTCAATTATATCTCACCCTAATAAGACAACTAACTGATTTGAACACAACAAATCTGATGATACGTAAACCAATTCAACCAATTTAATCTTTAATTCTTTTATTTTATATATATATATATAGGGAGGAGATCCACCTACTCCTAGAGTAAGTATAAAAGGCTTACTTTTCATATTCTCCTATTATTTTCTTGAAATCTAATGGTTAAAATTAGTTACTCATTACAATCATTAAATTTTAAAAAGATTAATGGATGGGTAAAGAGTAAGTCTTTTATACTTATTCTTGAAGTAAGTGTATCTCGTCTCATATATATATATATGAATAGGGTGTAAGTAACAATATAATAAAAATAAATAAATAGCTCAATTAACTTTATAGTAGGATGACAAAAATACTCATACCAATGGATACCCACCTAATGTTGACAGGTATTATTTGCTTTGACCGGGTGTAGGTATGTGACTACCTGCCCCATACCCAAACTCGTAACTGCCCCGTTATAATTTTAATAATTATAAGTTTAAATTTATATATTTAATTAAAAATTTTAATTCTCAAACTTTAATTTATATATTTTTGTTATTAATTATTCTTTATATACTTTTTAAATCAAAATATACTTAATAACTTACTATATATAATTTGTTAATAATAAATAAATAAATTTAAATTATAAAAAATAATATAACGGTACTTGTGGGTATACCCGAACTCGAAAATACTCGATAGTAACAGGAATGGGGATTCAAATTTCATACCCACTTTTTTTATACGGAACTCGCCCCACACTTTGTGGGGACGAGGAGGATCAAACATGCACCCATCCCGCCCCGTTGCATCCCTACTTTCTAGGTCTAATCCACAATCTCTCTAAATCTCTTTCACTATGTGATTCAGAAACCAAATACCCAATTGTCCAAATTCCCTAACTCATCTCAATGCAAAAAGTGCATTCTCTAAAAGTCACAATTACAAAATCACATTCTTCTTAATTTGTAAATAATTTCTATTTTTTAACATTTATTTTCATTTTAAGATATTATTTAATTTCATTGTTTTTAGCCTTTTAATATTTACATTTAATATTTTATATATTACTTTTATATGTTACTTTTAATAAACAATATATGTTTAATATTGTATTTACAAACTTTTATATGTAGTATTTTATTTCCTATGTTTTATAAAAAAACAAAACAGATTTTTAAATAAATTGTATAATTTGTGGATCCAATTCAATCCGGTTTGTTCTTAATTGGATTGGATTGCAATTTTTTTTTTTTTTTTTGCAACTCCAATTCTTTTAAAATTGATTTCATTTTACCCTATATTCAATTTGTGAACACCCTTAATAGGGAAGGTATTTTAGGATTCTAGAGGTGTAGGGGGATAACATACTAGTAACTCATCTCTTTCAAGTTTTTTTTTTTATAAGTCAATGAATATTATTAGAAAAGAAAGTTAAGCATAAAGCACAAGGGTTGTCTGCTTAATATAATACAAAAAATGTTGAGAAGTTATAAGAAAAACTGGGAAACCCCAAAGTGCAAAGCAAAGAGTTCAAAGCTCATTTAGCAAAATAATGTGTAGTTACTTTAGCCGCATAACACAATTTTCATGAGTTCAATTGCGCAACATAAATGATACCATCTACCTCTAGATTTTGACCTTTGAAAATTATCAAGTTTCTAGCATTTCATATATGTCACAATCCTTCAAACCATATAAAAGACCAGACCTATATCAAATTTTTACTCCATTGGCCAGATCTAGAAATTGATAACAAAGACTGCGAAATTTATTATATAGCAGGTGGTCATCCCCACTAGACACATAATTTGACCCAAACCTGAGAAGATATAGCATAATTCACAAATAAATGTTGCTCTATTTCAACTAACGCACCACATAAAGCAACCTGTTTGCATCCAGATTCTAAGTTAAATATTGGACCTTTGGTGAAATTCCTTTGACCTTAAAGATGTTGAGAAAATAATCCTTATGGTGAAATGTGTCGAAGGATAATACCATGTATGCAGAACCTACACAATACAATCCTAACCTATTTACTACCCAAATCTAGCCATTCTGAGACTCTTTCGTTAAGCAGACAACCTCCATTCTGGACTTTAACTCTTATGACCTTTCCTCATTCTATGTGAATAACAACCTCCTCTAGCTCCACTTCCAACTTGACCCACCCTCCTTCATCTCTTTGACTATTATCTTCTTATCTATCATTAACCCAAATAATCTATTGTACTTTCTATAAGCACCTAATTTTTACAATAATAAAAATAAAAATGATAAATGCAGAAAAAAAAAACAAAAATTCTATTTCTATACACCATCAACATACACCACAACATTCAGAATATACATCAACACTAGAAAGCTCAAAATTGGATTTCAATGAAAAAATAAAAAGAAAAAACAACAGAAAAACAATGAAAAACAAAGATGAAAATAAAATGAGAGTGGTCAACCTGAACCACTGCCATGTCTGAGCTCTCTGAATCAATGAATATGTTTTTTGTCTCTGCTACATCACTAACACAATCCTAAAAAATTTGGACATACAGAATTTAAATTTTCGTAAGTAAAAAAATCTCAAGTTGCACTGTATTAAAGAAGGTATTTGAATCAGAGAAGGGATTAAAAAAAATTTTCAAAGGAGATTTTTGAAAAAAAAAATTCAAAGGAGAAGAAAAATTTTGAAAGAGGAGGAGGAAGAGGTTGTAAAGAGACGAGGTAAAGAACAAAAAAAAAAAAGTTTGAAAATTACAACAAATATTAACTTACACTACTTTTTTAAAAAAACTTAATAAAAAAAATAGAAATAAGATAAAAAATACCTTATACCATTTACCACCACTGGAATCAATTTATGGTGGTATAGGTGGCGTCTGACGGTCGTTAGAGATAGCACGGGTAGAAAGAAGCTCCCTTTTCTCTTCTTCTTCACACCTAACATTTGTCTTTTTCTTCGAAAGGGATTTAAAAATCCCGTTCTAAGTTAACGTGAAGGGGACTTTGCACGTGTCCCCATAAAAACTTTTATTTTATTTTTATTTTTTTGAAAAAATTATACTTTGTTAAGTTCAGCCCCCATAAAAATGCTATTCGCACACCCTTGAGTCCAATAGTTAAATCACTAACTGCACCTTCATTTCCTACTATTTGCACACTTTAACCAATAATGAATTGGTACTATCTGAACCTCCATTTTCACTATTCGCACTCCTTATATGTCTCGTCATTTTACTGTTTTCACCTCTATTACTATTCACACCACTATTTTCGCTAAACGCACCTTTTTCACTTTAAAGCCCAAAATTGTTATATTTAACGTTTTGTGAGTATAAATAATAATTTTATTTTTTATTTTATTTATTCCATATTTTATTTCACTTACTTTATTCTTTTCTTAAAGTTAATATATTGTTACGAATATTTGAAATAGTAAATACTAAAATTTCGATTAAACCTGGAAACAATAATCATGATAATAATATTAATTTAAAAATAATAATTTAATAATAAATATTTTATATGATTTTAAAATTAAATATTATAAATCTTTTAGTTGTTATAATTATTATTATAAAAGAAAATTTAATTAGAGTCATTTTAGATGCACTTCTAATTTGACTATTATGAAAACTAAAATAACTACTTTAGATGCACTTCTAATTTGGTTTCTTTTATAAAAATTTTATTTGTGATAATTATTATTACATCATTTAAATTATTTAATTTAAAAGAAAATTTTAATAATGGTCACTTTATATGCACATCTAATTTGACTATTACAAAAATTAAAATAATCACTTTAGATGCACTTAAAATTTGGTTTCTTTTCTAAAAGCTTGATTATTATAATTATTATCATGTTATTTAAATTATTTAAAAGAAATAATAGTCATTTTGGATGCACTTCTAATTTGACTATCGTAAATTTTAAAAAGATTCACGACGATCACTTTGGATGCACTTTCGATTTGATTTTCGTGAACTCCTTTAAACTTATTTTTTAAATATAAAAACATAAAATGCAAAATTTTAATTATGACTACTTCAAATGTACTTTTGATTTAGTCATTATAAAAACTATCATAATTTAATAATTGTCACTGCGAATGCACTTTGGATTTGGCAGTTACTCCAAATAATCATCGTAACTACTTTGAATGCACTTCTAATTTGGTTGCGATGATAATATTTCAAAATAAACCCAAAAATAAAAAAATACTAAAATTAAAAACCTAATACATAAATCGTTACCAAGAATTGCATATACTTTGATTCTCCATTGCACATAGAGATATGTAGGAGCAGGAGCCTACTCCTTTCGAGCCCCTCAAAAATAAAAATAAATAAGTTAATCAAAACAAATAGAATATTAATAATATTTTACAAAAAAAGAAATTTTTTCAATAATATTTTTTTCTATTAAAATGTTAAAACCAAAATAGAATAAAAGTAGTTTTTATATTTCAAGACTGGGATAAATATTTGTAAGTTATCTAATTATGCATATTAATTAAAGGTAAATTGTCTTGGACAGTCGTTGTAGGATTCTAACACTTTTCCTATGGTAATAGACTTCTAAACTTAAAATTTGGTTTCATAGACTTCCCTTCTCTAAAAGGTTTTTTCAATGTTTTTCTAAATAAGTATCAGTGACAACTCCTCTGATTTTTAAAAATTAATTCTTCGTTGTCCCGTCAAGACCCACTTTTCGACACTTTCACATCAACTTTATTCCCTTAATCACCTATCACGTGAGAATATAATTTCATTTCCATCTTCTAATTTTCTTCTAACATTTTGAATCTAGAACCTCTTTGCCCCGCACTGGTCTCTCTTGAAATGCAAATTAACTTATCATTTGGACCACTTCCTACCTTGTACCTCCTAATTCCCATCAAACTTCACATACTAGGATTTCAAAATTCTTACCCACAACCTATAGTTCCTCCATCTTTATGCTAAACTTTCATTACTCTAATAATGTTATATTGAACTTACATACGTCACTCAAACTTGAATCTCTTTCCTCCTTTATCTTACATACTCTCTCAAGACATCAAATTTACCTTTTTACTAACTTTCTTTCTTCACAAAAAATATTTCAAAACATATTCTAATTTAAAAATTATATCTTTGAAAGTTTAAAGAATGAAAAAAAAAAGTAAATTGACAATGCTAATTTAATGAACACCACCATTCCCATCATTGAGAAAAATTTTTATTTTTCCATAAGGATAATCTTTTGTGTACGATATCCACCACAAGCTTTTGCATAGCATCCTTTGCTAGATAATCCCCTGCTAGAAAACTTAAATGCTTACAAGGAATATCTCCTCTTGGGCAATTTAACAGGACACATGCTTGTTTCATCCACTATTCTGACACATTAACTTTTATAAAAATTCAACGTCAACTCTGATAATAATCTGAAAAATATATTTAATTACTTCCGTAGATTATCAATTCCTTTGAAGTAGGAGGATACCGGCAAACTGTAAGTGAGACATGCATTTATACAGAACCGAAAGCTTTTTCTCTACAGCCCATTTGATCGTGTTAATTAAACCGATCCTCGTTTATTACAGAAATCTCAATTAGACCGATAGTATAAATTCAGTTCAAATCTTATTTGAAATATGTATTTATTTAGCTCATTGCGTAGTAATGTCTCCAACTACCAAATTTTATTTTTTAGATTCATTATATAGAAAAATGTTTTTGATTAATTTCTTCCGAAAACATTTTCAAGCTTTCTCTGCCTTCCAATATCACTTCAATGAAATTATCTTACCCAAATTTTTAATACGTTTTATTTATGAAACCTAGCTAGTAAAGTTTCACATGCCATAGTTTTATGGTTCGCCGAGTTTACCGGGAGCCAGGTATCATTTATTTGTTTCATTCCTAAGGTTGAGAGATCACAAAATCTGTTTATATCAGTCTATCTTCTTGATCTCGAGTATACAAAAACCATCTCCAAAATAGTGGCATTGGAGGATTAAAAGAGTGTTTAAGTTGATTTTCCTCGTTCAGACAACTTTTTTACCTAGAAGATCAATACTAGATAGGGTTTTGATTACTAATAAAATCATTCACTGAACTCATAGGTACAAAAAAAAAATTATTTCTTTTTAAGGTGGATTTTGAAAAAGTTATGATTAAAGTGAATTGACAATTTCTTAACTATATGTTTTGCAGGTTTGACTTTAGGCAAAGATGGAGGATGTGGATTAAAAACATAATTAGGAGTAATCATATATAAATGTTGATTAATGGAAGTCCTCCAAGTGAATTTCAACCAGCTAGGGGAATAAAACAACACAATCCATTATCGCCTTTCATGTTTTTTGTGACAACAGAGGGCTTATCAAGATTGTTTAGAGATACAATATAAAATAGTGGTTATAAAGAAATCAAGGTGCGGGACCAACTACTTAATGTTGCAATATGCGAACAATGCAATTTTAATGGGGGAAACAAACTTTCAAACTGTCTAAACTTTGAAGGTAATTTTGAGAGTATTTGAACTGATGTTTCGGCTGAAAGTGAACTTTTATAAAAGCCACTTCTATGGCTAAATGTAAAGTTAGTTGTTTAGGTAATAACCCCTAATAAAAATAGTAAAGAATTTTAAGAAAATAATAAATTTCGTATTTAAATACATGAATTCTTCCATAAGAAACAAATATAATCCTCATATTTGAGCCTCTAGAAAATGAAAACAATTAGAAGGACATTCATCCTAAAATAGCTACAAACCAAAACCAAAAGGAAATTTTAATTAATAAGAAAACAACACTTTAATGAAATAGGAATCTCAGTGAATAAAACCAATTTCAAAACGGTACACAAATAGTTTTGTTCTCAGCCAGTACGGAATAAAAAAAACAACCATGGTACCGCAATAATAAAACAATTATTTTTCTTTATATATAAATTATGATTTAATCCAAATAATTTCCAGCAATAATTTTTTTATACAAACACACAATCCACAAATTATAGTGATACTCATTATCACTCATTCTCACTCTTCAATTCCTGGAATCAGGTTTTCAATAGATTTGTCAAAATGTTTATGAGCTCATATTCCATATAGTAGTGCGTTCCATTGCTTTCCCCACACTTTTATGAAAATATCCAGAATCTCTTTCCCATCCCATATAGAGATATTCAAAACCTCTTCCCTATATTAAATTGATGTATTTCACATTTGATCTTCATCCCAGATGGAGACATCATAAATTCCTGATTATAAATGGAGTATCTCAAGCAAGAAAATTTCTAAAAAAATTTAAAAATACTATGCATAAATTAAATAGTTGAAACGCTAAAAATCATATAATTGAATAAGTATACCTTAGAGGTTTAGAAAAATTGTTTTACTCACCTTTTGGAAAGAGATCCCACCACTTAAATTTATTATGTTGTTTTACCCCTCATTTTCAACCCTTAAATAGTCAACTAATCTATAATGTTTTTAGGGAACTTAACCCTATTTATAATAGCTTAAATTTGATTTTTCACTCTCTATATTTTCTTTTTTTTATAGAAGATTAGTTTTTCGATTTAAATTCAAGAGGATGTTAAATCTTTATCTATTCTATCTTATTTATATTTTAAAGGAAATATTATTTTAAGTTAATTTATTGATTCTCATCTACTTATTATATTTATTTTCTTTTATTATCTTGAATATGATATATGACTAAACAAAATATATGATCATCTTATCTAAATTTCATATTATAGATGTATTCAGATAATATATGATAAATGTTTATATCATTAATAAGGATCACCAATTAAAATATAACAACTATTTTATCTAAACTATAATAATTATTTTGTAATAATAAACTTCTAATCTTTTAATTTAAATATACATTTTATCATCTTTTCTTTTTAATATCAAACTAATTATTTCTTTCTTTTAATTCAAATAAATATTTTATTTTAATATTTTCTTTATTTAAATAAGATAACAACTTAATATTATTATTTCCTAGGTAACTAAATTATTATATATCTATATAATAGTTATTTATTATGTGAGATAATTTTTATTTTAAAAATTTGAGGATGTTACACTAAATGTAGACAACCATTTTTCACATGTTGTTGGTTGTATGTTTAGGAGTGCTTATCAGGGTTAATCCTAGGAGCTCGGTTTCTTGGGAGCTGTTTGTGGAAAACTTTAGAAGAAGGTTGGTTGGATGAAAGGCAAAACAAATGTCATTTACAAGCAGGTTGATTATGATAAACTCAATCTTAACAAGTTTGTCTTTATACTATTTCTCATTTTATAAGGCTCAAAAAGTGGTGAATGCATTAATAGGTCTGCAATGTAAGTTTTTGTGGGTAAGTGATGAAGACGCCAGTAGGATTGCTTGGATAAGATAGGACATGGTGTGTAGGAGAAAAAGGAGGGTAGTTTGGATGTCAAATGCTTAGCCAAATTTAATCTGAGTTTGTTAGCTAAATGGAGATGGAGATTCTTAAATGACAAAAAAGAAATTTGATGCCCCTGCTAAGTAGGTATGATTCTTTCCAAAATATTCCATATAATTTGCCATGATATGTGAATTGCTCTATTTGGTGCAAGGATATATGGTCAATAGACAATGATGAAACTTTAATTCTTGGTTGGTTTACAAACAAAATTAGAAGGAGGCTGGGAGATGGGAAACATACTTAATTTTGGCTGCAAAATTGGCAAGGTGGTGGTGGTCCACTGTGTGAGCAGTTTTTCAAGGATGTTCTATTTGGCAGAAGAAAATGAGATAATTTTGTATGAAATGTGGGGACACATGTAATGTCCGTCGTTATAGTAATAACACATAATACAATAATGAAAATTTTAAAGCAAATAATAAATTGTGTATTTGAATACACAAATTCTTACCTAATAAACAAAATATAATCCTCAAATTTGGGCTCTAGAAAATGAAAACAATTACAAGTACATTATGTTCTAAAATCATTACAAATAAATAATACAAGAAAATTTTTTCTTAATGACAAACTAGGTCTTCAAGCTTCCTTCAATTTCCAAAACTTCTCCCTGGAGCTCTGAAAACAACACTTTTAATGAGATAATAATCTCAGTGAATAAAACAAGTTTTTTAAAAGAGGTTCACAAATAGTGTTGTTCTTAGCCGTGCGGAATCCAGAAAAAACAACTATGGTACGCGTAAAAAGATGTTTTTAACGACAAAATACAGTTTGTTTCAAATAATTAATTTCTAATATGAATGAATTTATAAACACAAAAACAGAATGATGTTTCATTAACACCCTCATGATGCACACAATCGATATTGTTACTCAAGATCACTTACTCACACTCTACAGTTCCTAGAACCAAGGTTTTTAATAGATTTTTCAAAAGGGTCTATGAACTCATATTCCATACAATGGCGTCCCATTGTCTTCCTCATGTTATTATGGAAGTATCCAGAATCTCTTCCCCATCCCAGATAGACGTATCTAAAACTTTTTCCCCGTATTAAACGAAGGTATCTCATACATCCATCCTAGATGAATGTAACTCAAATTTCACCCCCCATTTCAAATGGAGGTATCTTAAACAATTATTAAAACAATTTTCAAACACCGAAAACAACTTTTAAAATCATACCATGGAGGGTTAAACAGGGTGTTTTACTCACCTCTTGAAGCGGGATCTCACAACTTTAATTTGTTTTCTTCTGCTCTTATCTCACCACTTTAAGATTAATTTTTCCGTATTAAATCCAAAATAGTATATTTGTTTTATCTTATTTCTATTTTAAAGGGAATATTATATTAATCTTGTTATTCAAAGTGATATCAAATCTTTTATTTGTTTTATCTTATTTCTATTTTAAAGGAAATATTATCTTAATCTTGTTTATTCAAAATTTCTGACAGTTTAATCTTTTAATTAGTTTTTTTTTTAACAACTTAATCTATCTTCTCTTAACTGAATTATTATTCAAATATTCGTTTTTAAATTTTGGGATGTTGCAACACGGAACTAGAGAATCAACTTGGAAGTGCTATCGGAGAAGAGAGCTTTTTGTGTGGGAGGAAAAATTTTGTTACTAACTTAGGTGGCTTGATTGTTGGACATTCACATAATTGAGCATGTTAAAGATGAATGGAATTGGATTTTAAGAGAAAACACAAAATTTAAGTTCAGCCTTAAATGAAGTTTAATGTTAGCCGAGGAAATGCAAGTTTTTAAATGGCTTTAGAAGGACAAATTACAGTCCAAAGTTATTGTTTTCTCATGGAGACTCACGTTGGATAGAATTCCAACAATTGACAATCTCATGAAGACAAGAATGGTATTCCAGGAAATTAATAAAACATGTGTATTGTGTAAGGAACATAGAGAGGACAACAAACATTTATTTTTATTTTGTAAAGTATCTGAGGCACTATGGTATAGGGTGATGAATTGGGTTGGTTTACCTTTACCATTACTTGTTGTGTTATTACAATTAATGCATGTGGTGACTTTTCGGTTAAGAGTAGATATAGAAGAAAAGTAAGATTCTTTTTTGGCATGTAGTTGTATGAAGAATTTAGATATCTACAAACTTCATTATTTTTAATAATAAAATAGTAGAATCTTTGAATATTCTATCTTTTATTCAAGAGACTTCTTAAAAATGATTGATGGATCAGTATTCGGTTTTAGTTGAGAAAGTAGTTTCTCTAATTGGTGTATTAACCTTTTGCTATGTATGTACAACATGAGTAGAATTTTAGATAGGATGTTTTGACCTTGCAAATTTGCATGAGTAGAATTATTTTCTGTTAGAATGGGTATATTGTCTGCGGGTATAGATGAATTAGTCAAAACTCTTTTAATTTGTTGGATCTACATAGAGTGAAAACATTTTGTTTCATCTTATATAAACACAATTTCATTTGCCTTGAAAAAAAAAAATCATGCCAGAGTCCCCTGCTTTCTCAGCAAAAGAAATTATGTTGGTATGTATAGAAATAGAAAAGCAAGAAAAGAGCGTATGATAAGATGGTGAATGCAATACAAAATGATAAAATAAAAAAATTGCATTAAAAATAATATACAATTTTGTTGAAATGAAATATATAGCAAAAGTGTGTAAATGTTTCCCGTACCACAAATCAAGCAGAGGACGAGTTTTTTCTTTTTTAGGTTTGATGATATAGTTTTCTATTTTACAATTGCTTTTATATACGTGGATGCCAAACTCACTAGATCTCCAAACGAATCCATTTGAGAAGTTGCATAACCAACCCGCATAGATCCCTTATGATCTCTCAAATATCTTAGTCTTCTGTGTCAGTATATCCCTTTTAGTTGGTGCCCCACCTTGAATTTTGATTAACAAAACCGGTCAAAACTACTCAGTGTGCATATAATCTCATTGGAGAGGGAAGAGTTAGATATTGTCGTTGGTTCGGTTTGAAGTTGCACCTTTGTTTAGCCCTTTATAAAATTGAGGGTCCCCACAAATTATTCTTAGGCTTCTTCTTATCGACTCATTCACTTTAAGACGTCAATGGAATTCAGTTAAGCCCACTTCCCTAACTGAAGTGACATGGGTGACTTGGTGAAGTTGGTGGGGTGGACTCGTGGAGTTTTACATTTACAAAATACATGAACTTTTATAATATTTCTTCTTTATTTTTCTACATGGTAACATTTATCTTATTTTATATTTTTGTTTTAATTTTAATTTTCTTTCATTTTTATAAATTTTTGTATATATTTATTGGATGGATATAATTTCCCTTTAGATTAAGGCTTTTATTAATCGTCAATATATAAATAAAAAAATACATTAACGGGTTTAGTTCACCAACTTAACAAAGAATGCTACCCTAAGCTCTTTACTGCTCATGATAGTGACCCTATGAGGAGAGAAGATATCCAATATCTTAATAGTTTGTGTTTTAGGCTTTGGTCTAATAAATTTGCTCGTGATAGTGACCCTGATGCACATAGGAAAGTTAGTGAAACTCCCTAACCTATTTAATTAAATGCTGGTTTTGGTATTGAACTTTACTTTGTTTTTTGGCGCGGGATTTGTGGGGGGCAATTGGCTATAGTTCGACAAAATTGCTGTAAACTTTTAAAAGTTTAAAACAAACGTGTCGCTGCGGTACGAGCGAAAAACAATATAAAGATCTTTGGACGGTTTTTCTTCTTACCAATATCCCTTTAGACACTAATTTTGACAAACAAAACTTATTCGCAGGCACTTACGGGCGTGCTAATCTACATTAACTACTTAATTATTATGGAGTCAAGAAAAATAAAGTTAAGCAGAATTCTTGCACGCTCTTATATTAACAGTTAAGATTCTTTTCATCCACCCACAATTCTTGAGAAAAATTGTCCAAAAATTATGAGTGAAAACTAAACAACTACTTTATATTTAGATAGCATATTCGTAATATAAATTAACTAATCAACTTGAATTTAACCAGATTCTCTTACTTCCAGTTTACCTATTTTTCTTCGCTTGACATACACTTATACATAATAACATAAAGTCTTACCTTCGTCAACCCATTTAGTCCTCTTACTAAGTTCTTTATTTTATCTATACCTTAAGAGATCTTAAGAAACTCGTAGACTCTACAACTACAAATAAAGTGGAATAGAATCAAGACCTAATTGAACTAACTCATCCTGTGTAAAAAAAGTGTGTTTACTTTACTTATAAATATATTTTTAGAGAAAAACAATTATAAAATGTCAGTGTAAAAGGTTATATAGTGACATTTAATCACAATCTTTCATACATGTTAAGTTTGTTGATTTTATTAATTAATACTTTAAAAAATCATCTAAATGAGAGATTGTAATTAAGCATTAGTGTAGAACTCTTTTATATGGTTAGTGCATAAATATTAAATTCATATTTTTATTATACTTATTCTTTAATTATTTTGCAAAATGTATAATTATAAATATAGTACAAAAATAACAATGAAGAATTTAAAAATATATCTTTTTTTTTAATTTATTGGATCACACACCTTGTGGATTTTTTCTTTTAGTGCAGCTTCAACATCCATGTGAATTGTGTCACAACGTTGTGGGAAACACTTGATGCACTTTCTCTATGATTGCACCTTTCACATCCTTGTGGTATAATGACCCATTTTACTAACTCAATTCAGTTATGAAAATGCAGAAATTTGTCAAAAGTTTTTACTCAATTATAAGAAATTTTTAAAACTTGATATTTCATAAAGAATCATAATCTTCTTAAGACAAATATAGAATATTAGTACTTCATTACAAAAAAGAACCTTTCTTTTACAAAATGTTTCTTATCATATATTACTTATTACTACTACCCCAATTAACCCTAAATCTGAGCAGTGAATCTTTGACAAAATATCTAACATAGTATTAAGAGTAGCTTAATGCAAACATCATATAACATCAAACTTAAAGAAAATCTTCAAAGTTGCACATCATAGCTGGTTGATTCAACTTCTTTTCTATTCATATCCTAAACACATATGAAAAGAAACACATAGAGTAAACACACAAAGGGGTGAGATAGTTATAAACCATAAATGTTAATCTTAATAAACTAACAATTAATAGGGCCTAAGATTTAGGCTAAGACTTAGTTCCACATAATCATAATCTCACTCTTCTCAACACCAAACTCAATTTCTTTTAACTCTATGTATGGATCTATTCATCCATGATGATTCACCCACATCATCAAGGATCTTGTTTGGAAAGTGATTGGTAACCGTTATATCCTTCCTGTGTAGGTATGAAAATTCTCTCGCAAGATTGGGCTACCTGCCCTATCATAATCACTTGGCTGGTTGTCAATTGGGTTATCTACCCATCACAAACAGTAAACTATATTTAGGCCAAGAAAGATATACCATACCAAGCATGAGATGTTGAGCATTTGTCAACAATATAAATGTTCACCTACCTGATGAACATCTTTAGCCTAAATATCCACAATAATCGTTCGAATATTCATTTACTTAAAAAAAATCCTAAGGTCTTCCTGATTTTTCCTTTCATCTCACAGTATACCAATTGTGACTTCCCTAACACTACACTCCATGCACTAGTATGGTACCTTCACCATAGAGCTTAGACTCTTTTACTAAGTTCTCCTCTCAATTTCTTAGCATATTCCCAAGGATTTCTAGTTTTACGAACCACATATTATATAACATTCATACTTAAACACAACACCATTTCTTAACCATAAATCAAATATCACAACTTTGTTCATAGGATCATCATATTATCAAGCTTCATACCATTAAATACAAATTTATAGTAAGTAATTTAATCTCCAAAAAATCATGTTAATATTTAGCAAAAGAGCAATACAGTATTACTAAAAAACATCCTTTCTAATGTGGAAAATCAGATTAGATCACAACCACAAACATACTCAACTTGCCTTTCTCTTACTCAAATAATCACTCATTCTTTAAAAATACATTTTGTTTCATTAGCCTTTGAAAACATATTTGACAAGTTTAAGATAATCCATTTCAAGGATAGTTCATAAAAATTTATCAAATCATAATTTTCACAACTTGATTTATAAAACCATTATTTAAGAAAACCAATGTTATAATATAGACAATCCAGTTGCCATAACCAAGATATCAAAAGTGGTTAACAAGGAACAACTCATATAAAAATCATAACCATAACGGAAAATCATAGACAGAGACAAAAAAAAAGCATCTAGAGTGAATAACAAACTGAAGAAATAAATTTTAACAAATCAATAAAGCAATAACAATAAAAATGATAAACACATATAGTTTATTAAAACTAACATCTCCCGCGATTTATAAATCTCACTTCCTCCTTACCTGGATAAGAGGTTGATTACAAGTGGTGTAGAACCTTTGTAACTTCAATCTTCCTTGGAATATTTTCCTCCCAACATTTCCTCAAGAACCTCTACTTCTCTGACTAGGATTTTCCTCTGCTTCTCATCCTTTTTCTTCACTTCCCTCCACTGATTTCCCTTCCAGAACGCACCGAAGGACCCCTATTTTTATGATGAGGTTGGCCTAATTTCGCTGAGTGGTTTTGGGTTCAAGGCATTTTCGATGAGCGAAAAGAGGTTCGCTTAGCGACGGTCCAATCATTCCAAACATTTGTCTCACATGGCTTAGCGAAAATAAGCTTGAACCAGCAACTCTTTTTGGTTTAATGATGTTATAGGTTGAGGTTTGATCTATGGTTTTACAATTTACATGAATCAACATCCTCCCTTGGTCTTATGAAACCTTTGGTTGAAGCTAAGTTCATTGTTCTACAATTCACATAAATTAATGTCCATCTTTGGTTTATTGAAACCTTCCATTGATGCTTGGATGGTTGTCCTATAATTCTCATGGCCTAAAGTCCTCTCTTGGTCTAATGAATCCTTTTCTTGTTCATCATCTCTTGCTAAAAGTCTTATCTAGATGAAATTGGGTGTCTACAATAACTAAGTTTCTAACTTTAACACCTAAATTGAAATGTAAATAAATTATCCACTAATCTGGTTATGAAAAATATGGGTGTTACAACTCTCCCCTCCTTTTATAAATTTCCACCCTGAAATTCATGAGCTCTGAAAGAGATGGGGATATACTTCTTTCATATTGCTCTCTAACTCCCAGGTCACATCTCCATCTCCATCTTGATTCCATAATACCTTTACCAAAGATATTTCCTTCCCTTAAAGTCGTTTAATCCTTTGATCTCAATTCTGCTAGGAAACACATCATATGTGAGGTTCTCTCATATTTGCACTACATCGGGTTCTTGCACATGAGAGGGGTCAGATATATATTTCTGGAGTTGGGACACGTGGAATACATTGTGGAAATTGGAAAGGTTAGGAGGCAAAGCAATCAGATGTGATAGGACCAACTCTTTTAAGGATTTGATAGGTCCAATGAACTTAAGAGAAATTTTTCGAGCTAAGAGAGCTCTACCAACCCCAATCACCGAAGTTACTCTTAAGAAAACATGATCACCTTCTTAAAATTCTAGAGGTTTCCTTCTCTTATCATAGTAGTTCTTTTTCCTATCTTGTGATATCTTCATCTTTTCTGGAATCATCTTGATCTTATCGGTTGTCTATTGAATTATCTCCAAACCTAAAATCAAAGAACTTCGAGACTCGTACCAGCATAGAGAGGTTCTATACTTTCTCTTATACAGAGCCTCATAAGGAACCATTCCTATCCTAGAATGGAAACTGTTATTATATGTGAATTCTATCAAAGGTAGGAATTTATCCCAGTTCCCACTTTGTTCTAAGAAACATGCTCTCAAGAGGTCTTCTAAAGATTGGATGGTCCTCTGCCTGAAGATGATATGCTGAACTTAGTCTGATTCTAGTTCATAAGGCTTGTTGTAAACTACTCCAAAATCTGGAGGTGAGGCGAGGATCCCTATCTGACACAATATTATAAGGTACACCATGAAGCCTAATAATTTCAATTATGTGTAATTGAGCTAATTTCTCCATAGAGTATCTAATGTTGTAGGAAATGAATAGATTTGGTTAATCTATCTACAATTACCCAAATGACATCATGGCCAGAGGTTGTTCTAGGTAATCCTAACACAAAGTCCATAAAGATACTCTCCCATTTCCATTCAAGAATATCTGAGGGTCTCAACTCGTCGGATGGTCTTTGATGCTTAATCTTAGCCATTTGGCATACTAGACAACGTCCTACAAATCCAGCCACATATTTCTTCATGCCAGACCACTATAACATCTTCTTCAAATCTTGGTATATCTTGGCTGCTTCATAATGAATACTCAGTCTACTCTTGTGACCTTCTTCCAAAATCATCTTCCTAATTCCTTCTTCTTTGGGTACATAAACATTATCTCTAAACTTAATGATTCCACTATCATCCTTATGAAAATCTACTTTTTTCCCTTCAACTCTCTTAATCAATTTCTCTTGTAACCACTTATCTTTATCTTGAGCTTCTCTAATTTGCTTCAAGAATTCACTAGAGATTGTCAACATACCTAAGTATAGGCTTTAAGGTTTCAGATAAGTTTAAATCTCTAAATGATTCTATCAATTCTAATTCCTTAATCATCATCATGGACACACGTAGTGATGCATTCCTTCCTAGCAAGAGTCCTATCACAAGGGTCATGGCTAGGAGGATTGAGGAGGACATGGTAAGAGAGGAGGGAAGAAGACCTCACCTTCTGATGGAGAACAAGATATTAGAAATTAGGCCATAGTCTTTTTTTTATTCCTTATTGTATACGTTTTTCATTAGGAACTTGGAGGTGTTTTTATTTTCTTTTTTGGCCTTGTATTTTGGCTTTTATGTCTATTTTAATTTAGGAGATGTAATTAGTCTCTTTCGTGGAGTGTGTTGAGTAGTTTGGGTCTTTTTGTAGAAGCTTAGGAGTGTGGTTTTTGTGAACCATACCCCCTAAGTTAGTTCCATACCCCTCCAACTAACACATGAAGCATGAGAGACATGTGAGTCCTCTTGGTCTCCTCCATTATTCACGCCACTTTCTCTCTCCTCCAAGGTGGCTGCCACATGTCACTCATGTTGCTCTCATTTTTTAATTTGAATTTTGAGTTGACATGTGGCTTCCCCCAAAATTCAAATTCAAAATGAGAGGGGACCAAGATATTAAAATTAGGGGCGTGTATGGATTTTCCTAGAGATTAATCAAGTGCTAATTGGCTCTAGCTCACTTAACACTTGATTAATCCCTCTTAATCCCCCCTAATGGTGACATCCACCTTCTTCCCCTCCTAAGCCCATTTTTTTCTTATAAATAGACATATCCCACTCATTGTAAATTTTACACTTGATTTGAAATACAAACACTATTGTGAGTTCATTTTTTAGTGTCTTCTTTCTCTCCAAACTTGAGAGCTTCCATGGCTTTTATCAAGGGCTCCTTCCCTTGTGGCAAGCTTCTTCCATGGCTTATCTCACCATGAGTGGCGCCACCACTACCATTCCTACCTCTTCCATCATTCACTTCTTCAAAGGAACCAAGCTAGAAGGTGATCTTAGGAAAAGCATCTTCAAGAATGCATCACATAGGGATTTTCTACTTGAGGCATTTGCTACAACATTGTCTTTACCTAGGTGGTATTGCAATTCAAAGTCATAATCTTTAAACAATTATATCTACTTATGTTGTTTCATGTTCAACTCTTTTTGGTTGAAAAGATATTTCAAACTATTATGGTCACTAAACACCTCAAATCTTGCCCCGTACAGATAATGTTTCCAAACCTTAAGGGCAAACACTATTGCAGCTAACTCTAAGTCATGGGTGGGACAATTAACCTGATGTTTTCTCAGCTGCTTAAATGCATAAGCCACTACTTTTCCCTCTTGCATCAATACACACTCTAACCCTTGCTTCGAAGCATCACAATATACCTCAAATTTCTTACTATGGTTAGGTAACACTAACATCGGTGTAGAGGTCAACTTATCCTTCAACTTTTGGAAATCATGCTCACATATCTCTTTCCATCCAAAGGTTTGGCCTTTATGAGTTAGCTTGGTTAAAGGCAATGCTGTTTTAGAAAATCCTTCAATTAATTTTCTATAATAACCTTCTAGTCCAAGAAAGCTACATACTTCCATGATATTTGTTGGTTGCTCCCAACAACCTCAACATTCGAAGGATTCACTGAAATTCCTTCTCAAGAGATCACATGGCCTAATAATTGTAATTTTCTAACCAAAATTCACATTTGAAAAATTTCCATACAATCTCCTATCTCTTAAAACTTGCAATACAATTCTCAAATGCTCTCTATGTTCCTCATGGTTCTTAGAATAGATAAGGATATCATGTATAAAAAACACTACGAACTTATCTAAGAATGGATAAAAAATATGGTTCATATAGTCCATGGAAATGGTAGGACCATTGGTAACTCCAAAAGCCATTACCAAGTACTCATAATGATAGTACCTCGTTCTTATTAAGATGGTGGTAATTTACACATAACCTCATACTATTATCCTTCTTCTTCACTAACAAGACTGGAGCTCCCTAAGGTGAAACACTAGGGTCTAATTATGTTCTTATCTAACAATTCCTCAAGTTGTTTCTTTAGCTTAGCTAGCTCTAGAGGTGACATCCTATAAAGAGCTATAGATATAGACCCGAACTCGGTACTAAATCAATGGTAAATTCAATCTTCCTTTTCGGAGGTAATCGAAGAACGTTCTTAGAGAAAATATCAAGATACTCACAAACTATAGGAAACTTACTAACATGAAGAGTTCCTTTGAATTTCAACGAAGGTAAGATCATGTAAACTTGGGCCTCTTTTAAAGTCTTACCTTCGTTGGTAGCACTCTTCCTACTAAAAATTTTGGGATTTGTTTTGAAGGTTAGGGTTTTATCATGACAGCTTAGGAGAACTTGGTTAGAAGATAACTAGTCCATACCTAAAATAATGTCCAGTTGAGACAAAGGCAAGAAAATAAGATTTACAGTAAAATCTTGACCCTCAATAGAAAGACAATAATTTGTACAAGCCATGAAGGCCACAACAAGTTTGTTAGTGGGTGTAGACACAGTCAAGTCATAAGGTAATAAAGACACAAGTAACTTCAAGGATTTCACACAGTCATGGATGAAAAAGAATGGGTAACACCAGAATCATATAGTACTTTTACGAGGTTACAATTTATGATGTATTTACCTTGAATGAGGTCATCAAATTGAACGAATTCAGTACCGTTCATGGTGGAAACTTGACCCGTCATCTTGGGCCTTCTTCCTAACTCTTCTTTCCATTGTTGTTGTTTCCATTATTAGGTTCATTCTTTGGCTCTTGGCATTCACTGTAATAGTGTTCATGCTTTCCACAGTTGAAACAAGTTATAGGGTTGGAGGTACAACTCTTGGCCAGATGTATCTTTCCACATAGAAAACATTTAATAAGGTTAGATGCACTTGATGTATTAGCAGGAGTAAAACTCTTTTGTCCATAAGTGTTTTGGGATGGAAGTTGGTATGACTTATTTCTCTTGAAAGGATAATTTCTCTTGTTCCTTTAAGGTCCTCCTTGTTTCCACTAAGCTTATCTAGCCCTTGTGTCGTCATTTTAGATTCTACACCTATTCACCAGAATAGGCAAAGAAGAAATTTGCAGATATCCAATAGCCTAATTGATATTTGGTGGTAAGCCGCTTTCAAATATAAAGTAGCGCGAACATTCATCTACCTCATCAATGAAATATGGACAAAATTTTGATAGCTCATCAAACTTGGTAGCATATTCCTCTATGGACATTCTTCCTTGACAAACATTTAGGAATTCAATCTCCTTCCTTCTGTGAAGATCTTCAGGAAAATATTTCTCTAAGAATCTTTGTTTAAAAATGTCCCAAATGATTGGTCTCCCTTCTGCTTGTAATTGTTGCCTAATAAACATCCATCAGTTTTCAACTTCTTCATTAAGCATAAACATTGCAAAGTTCATCTTATCTATTTCAAGACATCCCATGACAACAAATATCTTTTCAATCTCTACTATCCAAGATTGAGTGCCATTAGCAGAAAATCCTCCTCTAAACTTAGGTTGGTTATTCTTGCAAAATTTTTCTACTCTTTTATACTTTGTTGGTTCAGTGTTATGACCTTGATTCATATTTGTTGATATTCTTGTGAAAGTTTTCTACTCTTTTCCAACAATTCTTGTGTACGATTTGATTTATCTGCCATATTCTCCTAAAAGGGAATTCGTTGCTTTATTCTTAAAATAATATATTAATTCGATAATTACTGTAGATAACAATTGGCACATCCCAAGTCAGTTCCCAGGAAGAAGCGAGTCACAACATACATTCTTAAATACCAAGTCTTTCCTTAGCCAGAACTTTTCCAAGAATTGTACTTCATACTTCTATCTTGCAATCCTGTTTCTTAACGATCGGTGCAAGAGTAAATTTATCTGTCTGGCATTTTTGTTTCTCAACAAGGAGTGCAAGAACAAACAACAAGAAATAGTCAAGTCCATACCCCAAGCTTGACAGGAACAACTACTCTTAGATTATTAAATGTAACGGCCCATTTTACGAACCCAATTCAGTTATGAAAATGCAGAGATTTGTCAAAGGCTTTTACTCAATTATCGAATATTTTCATAACTTGATATTACACAAAGAACCATAATCTTCTTAAGACGCAACTCCAATGCTCAAGTCAAATATAAGTTCGGAAAAGTAATGAATAAGTATATAATAAGCAGTAACTACCTCAAAATTTGAGCATTTATTTATACTTGACTAATTACCTTTTACTTGCTAAATTTTATCCCAATAATTAAGGATTAGGTAATGCAAAAGTAATTTGGCTTTTACCTAATAATATTTTCCAAATGACACTAATTATTGGGTTATTGTTTAATTGTCTTCAGTATGATTTATGTGCCCATATTAAAGGATCTGTAGTCTTCGATCTTCGACCTGAATACATAAATTAATGGGGGAGACGACTTATAGATTAAGGAGAGCACAATTGCAATTTCGTACTATTTGTAACACTCCAAATTATAATTTCAATTAAACTTATTATAATGATTATCAACTATCTATAGGTTAGTAACTGTGATTGATATTCAACAATTAGTACCCTCTTATAAAGAAATAAAAGGTTTAAGTTCAAATAGATAAATTGGAGATTTTCATAAACTATTAAATCAAACTCAATTGCTAATGAGTTTCGTTAGAAGAAAATGAATCATCCTCTTAATTCAATTAACTAGATTCAGATGAATTAGTTATAATAATAACTAGTAAAGTAACTCATGTTTCATAGATTTGAATTTTAAATAATTTGTTATTAAGTTAGATGATAAAAATCGATAATTAGTATATATAAAAATAATGATAATTTAGAGTAAAAAATTTTCAATTTAAATTAATAATTTTTAGCAGATTTTTTAATCTAATAAATTTGTATAAAGGTAATTGTTTGTTGCATTTAAATTATTAGAGTAATAATGATATAATTAATTTTAAATCAGATTACAAAATAATTATTTATAAAAATAAATACAATCTTATTATTTTTAAGATAAAATATAATATCATTCTTAATTATTATAATTAAGGTAGTCATTTGTTAGATTTTGAAATTTAAAATTCAAATATTTAAACTTGTTAATGCGGTGATTATAGCTGTAATTTATAGAAAATGAAAGAGATAGTTCTAGGTTATAATTAGATTGTAAAACAATACATAAAATATTGTTCAACAACTGATGATGATTTTTATAATAATATTGATTAAGTATATATTAACATTTGAGTCATAAAGTGAAATAGGAACTCAATTGAAATATAAATCAGGATCACAGAGTTTGCTATATTACAACTCAAACTCTAGAAAAAATAGCTAATATTTGAGAAGTATGTAAAAGCATATCAAATTATTGGAGAATATAAACTCTTTCTAGAAATTCCCCCTTCTTATCATTTGCTATCTTTGAAGTGACTTACAATTATCTTAATTATGCAAATATAAAGAGTAAAATATGAAAAAAAGTATTTTGTAAAGGAACATGCTATATTTATAAATTTTGGTCCTGCATCGAATTATGCATGGTCGTGTTTAATTAAGCATGATTGTGCTTCCTGACATTTGCAAAGGTTGGGTATAATGAAGGACACTAATGCCATTCTCATGCATAGAATGTTGTTCATAAAGCACAATTTGAATAACGAAGCTTGGTCGTGTTGATTTTAAGTAGTTATAGTGTTGCTTGCAAAGCCAATAAACATGTCAGAGTATATCAAATTATTGGAGAATAGAAACTTTTTTCTCGAAATTTATTCTTTTGATAATTTTCTATCTCTTTTTAAGTCTTAGAGTTTTGAAGTGACTCATAATTATCTTAATTATGCGAAGATAAGGAGTATAATTTGAAGAAAAAAATTCGTAATTTATAAAGAAACATGATCGTGCTTAGTGATAGCTACACAGGTTGTGCATAATGAAGGAGACTAATGCTACTTTCGTGTGTGTTGTTCGTAAAGCACAATCATGGATAACAAAGCACATTCGTAATGACCTTGTAGTTGTAGCGTTGCTTGCTAAGCAAGATCATGCATAATAAAGAATGATCATCCAACCGTACGTTAAATTCATGATCGTGCATAGTTAAACACAATCGTGCTTCCTTCAATTTTGGATTAACTTGTTTATTTACTTATTGTTTTGATTAATATTTCCTTTGAAAGGCATATTGCACAAAAATAACTAGAAATTAACATAAAATTCAATGGAACAATGCAAAAAAAAAAATAATAATAAAAAATTGCATACAAATACTTGCATAGAATGTAACCATGAAAAGATTTATCACTATTGTCCCACAAATTTTTTTTTATTCTATCAGTTTTCATGTATTGTGTTCAATGTGCTAATTCTTTCCATATTGACATGGTCATTTATTATTCACACCTATGTAGGTCACAATTTCATAGTTTCAAAATATTAATCAATTTCACTAATAACCAATCTAGTTAAATATTCTTATGGATTATGTTCTTACCTGGATTCGGCAGAACTCATGATCTATCGAATTCTGAACGTCGGGATAACCAACAATGGGTTTTCCCCATTAAAATCGGGGCAAAGACAAGAAGGTACCATGGGGCGGACATAATTGTCATCCCTACTCTAGGGGGCTCAATTGCACAGATATTGGTGATCACCTCATTAGGTAGCAGCGTTGCTAATTTTTGAACTTCCCCATCTAGCTTCACAAAGAAACATACTTTATTATCAATTCGATTAGGGTTATATTCAGTACACCAGTTTACAAAGGGACCTCTACAAGGTACCCAATTATCAGACTAGAAATTAATATCTCTGCCATTGCCTACTTGCCATAGTGTATTATTTGTCACATTGCTCTAGGTTGCAGTGATACCTCTCTAGAAATTGGAGCCTTTTCGAACCATTGTCACATTAACCCATCACAATTATATTTTGAGCACACCAGTTGGATCCACTTATCATTTTGTCTACTTAGAAGCTTCCATCCTGACTTAGTGAGTAAGGCTAAATGGGCTTGCTAGTCTTTTGCAGCTCCAGTCCCCCCTGCCTTCTTTGGTTGACATATCTTGTCCAAACTCATCTAATGAGTCTTCTTCATTACTTCAGAGTAACCCCATACAAAATACATGCATTTTTTATCAATCAAATTACAAACAAACACAGACAATAAATTAGTTTGCATTACATAAGTGTCTTGCAAGATTATTAGTTTATGTTAATATTATGATTTTTTTGTTAATTATGATATTTTAAATCTTTAGTATTAAAATGGTTTAATATTTTTGAATTATTATAAATGATGATATAATATAGTTTACTTAATTAAAAATATTAAACTTTTATATTATATCACTTTTGGTACTTGAAATTTAAAAATAATATTTTTTGTAGTCTCTGATTTATTCTTAATTTTTTTTCTCTGGTTAATACCCTTAAAAAATTGCTAATAGAGAACATGTTTTTATACTCATAAATCATTCCTCTCCTTAACCCTAATTCTCTAATCTTTAATTTCATATTCGGGAAAATCAAATACATCAAAACTACAACATTGCTACAAAAAATAAATTAATTTCAAGATTAATTTTTTTTTTTTTAAAAAATCTCTTTTTCTTTTAAACTTTTAAGAAGAAAACACTTAAGCAAAATAATTTATTTTGACGGACGAACTTCCGAACCCGTTTAAACTGCTTTGAGAAATAAATGAGTGGAGCTGGTTAATCCTGTTCCATTTGCAATTCCCCAAATGGCAGTGCAAAGCTATATCATATTATGTCTACCCAAGTTCCCACAGCTGCTTTGTTGCGTTAGTTTCGGCAAAAGTCACGATCACTAGCACCACTTTGTTTCTCAATAAATTCTATTTCTATTTTCCCGTCCTTACTAGTAATAGTTAAATATCTTTTCACAAAATTAACAATTTTTCAAAACACTTTTATTTCAAAATTAACTACTCCTATCTCTTAAGAAACATTTTCAAACATGCTATAAATGCATATTTCGATACACGTTAATTTTTTTTTTTAAAAAAAAACATTAACATAGTGTATAATTGTCTTGTTTATATAAAACGCTGACCTTAATGAAATGCATTATTCTCTCTCTGTTTATAACCAAGCGCTGTTTAAATCTAAAATAGAATGGCTTATAAAAAAAAGATCTAAACTAGAATAATAAAAAAGAATTAAAATTTCTTAAATAAGAAAATTTAAATACACATAATTAAAATAAATTTTTTAATTTTTATTAATAAAAAAATCACTTAATATTTATCAATAAATAATAAAAATATTTTTAAATAAATAATATTACCTTAAACTCTTAAATGACAGTTAAATAAAAATGACAATTAAAAAAGTAATAGGATAATTTATAAGAGAGGTGCAATTGTTTAATTTCTAAAATAAAATTTATTGTACACAAAATATTTGAAAATATACTTATCTCTGTAATATAAAATTAATTTTATTTAATTATATACATAATTATTTCAGAAACCAATAAGAGTAACAAAAATAATTATTTTTTCTTAAAATGACGAACTAAGCCTTAAATATTTGTTGAAAGAGATGTTTAGGTTAGTATTTGTCTATTTGACCTTACCGTGAATAATAGTACTATTGTTTAAAAATAAAAATACACGTAAGAATATAAAAAATTAATCGTTTTAGAAGTTGCAATAATCCACATAAAATCGACTGTAATATAAATGAATAAAACCTACGTTTTGAATCTTGAGCAAGTTACGCTACAAATACTTCATGTTTAAAATTCCTTTTATCAACAGTATCAGATTTGGCTTCCTAATACGTCAACCAACAAAATTAAAAACTAATTTTATTGATGAAGCTGAGTAATTGACATTCAAGCAACACATAGAGGCTGCTAAACATTCAATAAAAAATTGAACCTCGTATGAAAACATTAACAACCAATGAAAAGTTAAAAATAACGCACTAAACTAAATCAATTGAAGAGGTTGAAAACACAACAAATAAATAAATAAAAACAGAGGTAGAAAAAATAGAAGTGAAAACAGTAGCTGTATAAATATAGAAAACAATACAAGGCTCTGACCCAAACCTGGATTTTGCATCATTTTATGCTCCTCTCCTTCCAAAAATAAGCACCGCTCAAAGACTTCCCATTTTTGAAACCCTTCTTCTCTGTTTTCTCCTCTGCTTCCATTTTGCATCCACCCCTTTTCCTTTCTCTCTGTATTCCTCTGCCTCTCACGGTGGCCCTCACTGAATGCGAAGAAGGATTTTCTCTCACCACGCGATTAGTCCTTCTTTTATATTTTAGGTGCGGCCACGAGTTGATTAGATTTGGAATAAACACTCCCATAACACAATATTATGTCACTGTAAGGTAAACTTGTGAAATTTCTTCTCTTTCTTTTCCCCCTGTTATAAACTATATATGTCTCAGGTGCAGGAAACACAAAATAGAACATTCAACATAGATTAAGAAAAATAAACAAATGGACAAGACAAGGAAACCTCGTTGGATTTTATTTATTTTTGTTTTTTTTTAAACATTTTTTATCTGTTTATAGAGGGGGGAAATGAATGTTTTGAAGGTCTTTTTTTTTCCCTTTTCCCCCTGTTTTTTCTAACATGCCCTGTTTCTGCAGAGTGTGGGGAAGAGGGGAAAAATAGAAGAGAAGGCAAAACTAGAAATGGCATCTTCGGGTAGTAACGTGAAAGAGTCTGCAAGCGACGATGAGGCATCGCCACGGGCTATTCTGGAGACCCCTGTTTCGGGAACAGATTCAGACAACAGCGGAAACAGTGAAAGCTTCAGTTCCGACCTTCAGGCGGAGACTGGAAAAGAGGTTTCGAAGGATGGTTACGTTCAGCAATGGAAGTCCATGATCGATGTTTTCACGTTCAAGAATGTTAAAAAGATAACGTCCAACATTCCTCTGCTTTCCGTGGGCCATGACATCTCTCGAAAAGGGCTCACCAAAAAACTGGCTCGTATTCGAAGCGCCGAAGATGGTATCGATATTGGAGCTATTCCCACGAAACCTTCTTGGAGGAACTTCGATTATGAAGAGCTAGCAGCTGCTACAAATAATTTTAGTTCTGGTATGAACCAACTCCCTCCCTCTCTCTGTTTTTTTTTTTTTTTTTTTGTTAATAATTTGGTGAATAATTTCAGTCTTTTATTAAAATAGTACATCATATATATAATTCTTCTAGAAAAATATTTGTTGAGAAAAAGTGAATTTATCAAATACATCTCACTGTTTAGGATACCCTGGTTTCGCCAAGTTTGCAAGTTGTTTCGTATTTATTAATCCGTCACCATTAGCGAAAGAAAAGAAACCTGAATGTGATTCTTTTCCTCTTTTGGCGTCGCTTTTTTAATTAATGGTGTAGCATTTCATTTTTATTATACTAGCTCGTGCTATTAGATAATGTATCGTTTTCGCTATAACTTTTCTTGAATGGCACAAATTTGTTTCTTTTTTTATGGTGAAATGAAAAGGGAATTTATATTTACCAAATTTGTCAGATGAATTGGAATTTGAGCTATATTAAATGCAAACTCTGAATTCTTTCTGCTTGTGATGAGACATACCTCGTGGCATGGTACAAAATTTTGGTCGGTCTTTGATTATTATTATTATTGAGAAGAGAAATAAGAAAACGTGTCTTTGAAAGAGATATTTTGTTGGTGAAATGGTTTTAGGATTCAAGTTATACATAACTCGGTTGATTATTTTATATTATGTTTGATGGTTGATGATGATTTGGCGTAAATTGCCACCATTTGCTTGGGAGATGGTTAGAGCCAAATTTTTCCTTGGAAACTGTAGAAAGGACGACCTTTTTGACCCTAACATAGGGTTCGTGTTTCTTCTGCATCCCCACAAACAAGGACATATACAATTGTGGGGGCTTACTGTTTACTTTTAGTGCAGATTGCAAGTGTACGCAGGATAATAAAGTCTGACATAAAAAAAATATCAACAATATTTATTTTGTTTTAATTAAAGTGTATTAGTATTAGTGTAATATTAGTCATTAAATTTAAGAATACGAGGAGTAGATTGTTACTTATGAATAAACTTATAAAATGTGCACAAAAGACAAAGTTACTTTAGCATTTGGGATTTTGATTAATAGAAACACGGGCGTGCCATTTGCTGGTGCTTTTGATTGTTACTTGTCAGCCACATTGGACAGTGTCCCACTCTTTAGCCTTTGGGATTGGACACTGTGTCCCTTGAAAAGAGGCTTATCAGTGAGTGTGACCGACCATAGTTTACCAGAGAGACACTTCTCATTTGATTTGATCGATAGCACATGCATGAGCCACGCCACTAAATTGGTTATTGTAAATTGACAAGGGTACAGCTTAAGCTTAGTTCACATCTTACATCTTCCAAAAGACGTTTATTAATGGTGTAAATTATGCTTGGAATAGGTCACTTGTCAATGCTAGCAGTAGGGACATTCTTTTATACTATAGGACCTGGTGTTAGAGTTATTTTGTTAGTATGTGTAGTAATTAAAATTTGTGCTGCATTTTCTCTGTTTGTGTCTTTCGATTTGGATCCCTGGGTTAAATATTTATTAAACCTAAGAGATTTGACTAAGAATATCACATATGATTTCTTGAAAACAAAACAAAAGGAAATAAAGGTCATTTGAGACAATTTGTATTTAATAAGGGTAATTGCTGAGTTTGAAATGTTCATCCTACTTTTATAATGTAAGATGCAGACACAGCAAAACAGTTGTGAAAGCAGCACTCCCCCAAGATTAAATAGAAGAAAAAAACATGCATGTTAAATTGCTTGCCTTTATTTTCTAAAATCTCAACTACCTTAGTCAATGCTAGAAACAATTTGAATTAAAACCCATTGACAAGTAGTTTCAATAAGCAGCCAGTCAAGAAACATTTCCTCTTAAGAGTTATTTTCCACTTGATACTGCCCCATGTAACTTACCTAGTCCAACATTATTCAACTTAATTAATAGCTGATAGTTGTCAAATTATGCTTCTAGGTCAAAGTCTACGTTCCACGAGATGTTGATGATGAGTGTTTGACATTGTCCTTTGGTCATATTAAAGTAAATTTAATTTATCTTTTTGGTCTTTTATTTTTGTGTCCCGAGTTCAGAAGCTACATCTACACAATATTAATAAGATAAAAAACGAATATCCAATTACTTTGACTTTTAATTTTGTTACTTGTGGCTCCACAGAGAACATCGTTGGGAAAGGTGGTCATGCTGAAGTGTACAAAGGCTGCTTACCTGATGGTCAAGTTATAGCAGTAAAGAGGCTAATGAAGAATGAAAAGGATGCTGCAGACAGAGCAGGTGATTTCTTAACGGAGCTTGGGATCATTGCACACATAAACCACCCAAATGCCACACGCCTTATTGGGTTTGGAGTTGATCGTGGCCTCTACTTTGTCCTACAATATGCTCCAAATGGCAGTCTTAGTTCTTTGCTTTTTGGTGCCGTGCTTCTTCCATCTCTTGCTTCTCTTTTCATGCCTTCCTTCTCTTATTGCACTTTTATTCCATTGTGCATGGCAAATAAAGACTTGTTCAACATGTCAGGTTCTGAATGCTTCGAATGGAAGAAACGATTCAAGGTAGCAATTGGAGTGGCAGAGGGATTGCGTTATCTCCATAAAGAGTGCCCAAGACGAATTATTCATAGGGACATCAAGGCCTCTAACATACTACTTGACGATAATTTTGAAGCTGAGGTACTACCATACCAGACTACCAGCTTATAATATAAGCTGAAACTTCATTTTATATTTTTTCTACCATACCAAGGAAAATAATTACTGCTGTTAACTTCAGATTTCAGATTTTGGACTGGCAAAGTGGCTTCCAAATAAGTGGGCTAACCATGTTGTCTTCCCAATAGAAGGCACATTTGGGTTAGTGTTGTACTTTCATTGGCTCACCTTTCCTAGTGTAACCATTTTCTTAAAGTTAAAACACTGCATTGCATCAAATGGTTGGTTGCAGGTATTTGGCTCCGGAGTACTTTATGCATGGACTTGTGGATGAGAAAACTGATGTGTTTGCTTTTGGAGTTTTACTGTTGGAGCTCATAACAGGTCGTCGTGCTGTTGATTCAGATAGTAGACAAAGTCTCGTTGTCTGGGTAAGTCTTCATAACCCCTTACATTTCATGGAATATGTACAAAGTGAATTTCCCTTCTGTGACTGTATTAAGGGTTTGAACGCTTGAGGATTTGGCAATAAAGAATTCAAGATGTTTGCAAACTACTTCAACCTATGTTTACAAATGATTTAATGTTGCCAGGCCAAGCCATTTCTGGACACAAACAATGTAAAAGATATAGTTGACCCCAGATTAGGAGAGGAATATATTCTTACTGAAATTAACCGTCTCATGGCGATAGCTTCCATGTGTGTCCACCATGCAGCCTCCAAGCGGCCATACATGAATCAGGTTAGAAGATGAACATTTTCTGTTTCAGCTTACACATTGTTGTACCTTTTTGTATACTAGAAAACTAACTGGTATCTTTGTTGTTTTTTTTTTTTTGCACAACCATTGTAATTAGTATATAAGCTGACTGTTCTTTTGGTATGCTTGGAAACTAACTTGCATCTTTGTTAACTGTAGGTTGTGCCAATACTAAAGGGAGAGGAGATATATATAGAACCAAAGCCAAAATTAGTTGCACAAAAATCTCAATTGTTAGAGGCATGTGATCTTGAAGATTACACTTGCTCAAGTTACTTGAAGGACCTCAATCGGCACAGGCAACTAATCATGGAGTAATCAAATTATAAGTCATTAGTGGGATTGCTTGTTTTTTCCCTATGTATATTTGTTGAAAGGATGGAGTGATATTTGTAGCAGTGTGTGTGGTTAAATCCAAAGTCACAAACCAAATGAGCTTGTTATATTAGCATGGAATTGTAGGGAGCATTACTCAATATGCAAATCATAGTCTAGGCTTTGGATTAACGCCTGAGAAAAATGCAATGTAGAAATGATGCAGAGTTTGTATAACTTTTTGACTCTGCAGTGCCATTCAAACATGTTCATCCATAAGTATATATATTTATATAGTCTCCATCAAATGCGTCTTGTATGCATTTCTCCATGGTTTGAAGTAATCAAAGTGAAATTTCATAACTCTGGGATTGTGAATATAGAAATCTCAACAGCATAAAAAATAATTTAAAATATATTTTCACTTAAATTGGGATTAAAATTGCTTATCTAATCTAAATTTAAATTGATTCTTAGTTCTGTATTTTGAAAAAAGTTTATTTTAACTCCTAGTTTCAAATATTTTATTCTTAAATATTGCAGAAATGAATACTTCATACGCAGAAGTGTTTGATAATAACAATGCACAATCGTTCATATGTAGGAGCATTTCAAATATATTATCATATAAACAACTTATAATCTACGACTTTAATTCATATGAATTGAAAATTTTAAAAATTTTATACTAACATTCTATTACAATTCTTAATTTATAATAAATTATTACAATTCTTAATTTATAATAAATTTATTAATTTTATCGATTAATATTTAATATCAACGCCAAAAAGAGTTTGTAGGTTTAGTTTAATCACGACAGTGTAATTATGATTAAACTACATCAATAGTATTTCACATGCTTTCTTTGTTATAGTACACTTATGTGCGACCATTCACCTGCACCCAATTAAAAAAAATTGAATGTTGTTGGTAAAGTTATATGTTTAAGTATACTTTTCTTTTACGAATCACTAATTCGCGGTTATAGTTTTAATTATTTTTTTTCCCTACTAATAATTGTTTAGTTTTTATGATATAGAATATTTTCATGTTGGTCAAATTAATTTATTGTTATTTTGGTTTTGATCTTTTTAATTTTTCAGTTCCCATAATTGTTTTTTTTTATATTTTTAATCTCTGATTTTCGTTAGATTTTATAGAAATAACTTAAGGACGTGGATAATAAAATAGTAAAAAATACGGAAGTACAAAAAACAAATAATTAAATAAAAAGAAACCCGCGTATGATGAAGACTAATTTGTGTGTATAGCGGTTAGTACACATTCTAAAACCATGTTCATGAAGAAGCAATTACTTGTCTTATTTGTTAAACACCTCTGTTTGCCTGTAAAGTTTGTTTTTGTGTAAAGTTAATGCAAACATACTTAAAAAAGCTTATTTAAACGGGATAATAATTTTAAACTGTACGTTGCATGGATTTGTTTTAATTATATTGAGTGCTTAATAATATTTTATATTTATGTTTATTATTATTAATAATTATATTATTATTAGTTAAATTATTATTATTATTATTATTATTATTATTATTATTATTATTATTTGTTGTTGTGGTTGTCATTATTATAACCTCAAGGTTTCATGTAATCCTTGAGTTTTGTATCTTTAAATATGACACTCTTGTGACTCTTGAGTTTTAATGATCAACATATATAATCAATAACTATTTTCTATTTCTCTTACTCTCTTATTATCTCTTATCAATATTTTTTACTATAACCTTATAATTTATAATATTTAATTTAATTTAATTATTGTTATTTTTTAGAAGTTCTTTATCTAGAGGAATTATTAGTTACATATATTTTTTTAATATTATTAGATGTTATTTTTCACATTATACTATTTTTTTCATTCTAAATAAATTCTATTAAGAAAAATATTAAATTTGTGGAATACTTTACAATATTTCATATTTATGATACATAATGAATATTTATTATTCTTTAAGATCTAAATTTATAAAAAAATCACAATATCTTATAATTAACCTTTATATACATAAAAAATTATATTACTATTATTGTTGTTATTATTAAATTTCATTAATATTTTTAATTATGTACTACTTAACATAATACTTTCTATTACCTTTTTGTCTCAATTTAATTCTTGTTTTTCATAATATTACACCCACATTAGTGAAATTATGTCATAGATAGTAATGAAGTTCTTCACATTATGTTAAAAAATAAATACAGTAAGTTGAAGATATAAAGTAAAAAAATAATAATTATATTTTATTTTTCAAAATGAAAATTGGTAAAATTGTATACATTATTTATGATAGAAAATTTTAAAACATATATGAAATACTTAAACAACAATGATCAAAATACAAATTAAATACCAATAATAAAACGGGTTTGGACTTCCCGTACTTTACGTTTCATTTTTTGCCATGTTAACACACAATTATTATCTGATACACTTCGTTGTAAACCTTATTATTCTGCTTTATCTAAATTCTTTAAAAGTTGTTCAGAAATCAGAAATCAGAAATCAGAAACGGATCCAACCTGTCCATCTTTTTCCATCATTTATGTAGCATGTATATTTCTTTCCGCCCGGTCGAACAGCTCTGATTCTTCTATAAAAGAATTGAAAATAGTAATGTATTGTCCTTCTTATAGTGTTTGCAACCCACTTTAGTTCTTCCTCACAGGTGGTAGTATTAAAATCTTTCATTATACACCATGGCCTCTCCATCCATGAGAAGTGCCTAGCACTGCATAACCTGCATGATTGTTGTCCAATACATGCCCCTCTGGCTCCTCCATCTAAGGACGTGCCCAGCAACTTCCTTTTCAATCAAAACTTCTGGACACTTATTTCTCACGTCCACTTTAAGCCAGTGCTGAAGTACTCCCGCGCTTTGCGCTTTGTCTGACCCATTTGGTCCATGCATCCACTGCTCTTTAATCTCACATTTCAGTCCCCTCCAACTCCACATCACAGATAACTTCACCACGTGGACCCCTTTGGTCTTCAACCTCCTCCCTTTACCCCTTGATCAAAGACTCAAGGTAAAACACTTCCAAAATTCGAAATTTCCTCACCGCAATATCAGCAATCGCCATAAGATCGTTAATATTGATTTCAGAATTAAAATCTCTTTCAAGATCAGTTATTCCATTATCATTTCTGTTCTCCCAAACTTCAAAATTTGAATTTGAACTTGAAAGCATGTCTTCCTGCTCCGTCCACTGCCTCCACCACCATTCGACATCGTGTTCTGATGTATATGACTCAATGTGACTACATGACAACTTGTCATAAAAATTAACAAGATCCACACAAGTGTACACCTCTTCTACGATGTGAATAGAGAAAATCACCTTATTTTCTGCACCTTTTTTACCATATTAACAGACTTCCATTCAACCCTAATCCACACGAAACGACCTCGCACCACTGTAGATGGTCCCCATCGTGACTTCGACTTCGGGATAGCTCATAAAAATAGTTAGACAGACTTTGTTTATCAACAGTTTATAAGATTATTTTTGTATTTAAAAATTAAAAATTTATTTAAGTTTTTTTTAAATTTAAAATATGATAAAAATATGTTGTTTTATATTTTTTATTAACAATATTTTTGTAAATATAAATATTTTCTTTTTTTTAGAAAATAGTTTTTAAAAACTTTTTCTAAAAACTAAAAAATAAAACTATATCCATCAAACTATTAGTCTTCTTCTACAATTTACGTACATCCTCTCCTTGTAAAGATTTGAGTAGCATCATATCCCACCTCATACATAGAGTTTATCCCCTCAGTGCTACGTCTGTTGATGTGTATAAAACTTTTAGAGATGTAATCCGATTAACAAAACGTCCCTCTAACTCTAAAATTTTCAAGTTATCCACTTAACAGGATAACCACTTTCAATTGTCTTGAGACACTATACTGGATTTTTTTTTTGTTTTTGTTCTTATCAGAATTTGATAGAATGATTATTTTTATGATTTTTTAAACCTAAGAGTTTCAAGAGACAAGGATATATCTGTAAAAGTGATTTTAACACATCTAAATCAATTAGGAAGTAAGGATAAAGATTAGAATATAAAAGATTAAATATTGAAAAGACTTAAAACTCTTCTTTTTAAGGAGATTTTGTTTTCAAATTTTCTTATTTATAAAATTTCAAGTTTTCTTTTATATAGAAATGTGTATCTTTGGCAAGCATGGAGTTATAATCAGTGCTGAATCCCGAGATGGGAGTTGATGACTGAACTTACGGAAGTGTATCCCCAAGTGCCCGAACTGGCTAGATCCTGAGAAAGACACTGGGAGGATGCAGTTTCCATACCTATTTTGATGGGGTGTGCCTCCCTTTCTCCTCCATCTGACTACTAGTTTTTTTTTTTTCTGACCATCTTTGTGTGGCTCTAAATCTCTTCCTTCCAAAATTGTCTCACATTTACCCTTAATTTAGGTTCCAATCCATATGACATCAAGATTCCTCTCCAATTTCCCCATATCCTGTACTAACGCAAAGTTACAAAACCAAAAAGTTTAACAAATTGAGTTCGTTTGTCCAAAATAAATACGTCTAGTAAAAGTTTGATGTTTGGTTTGTGCTTGTTGTCATTACTTTTTTTCGGTCTTTTTTATCTCATTGTAGTTTATTTCCCACCATTTTTTTTTTCTCTCACTCTCTTTCCCTCTTCCTCCCCGCAATCTTCACTTCATTGACAACAGTTTTCTTAATTTTTTCCCTTGTCTGCACTATCTTTTTAACTAGTTTATAACTTAGTTTGACAAAATATATATAAGCTTATTTAGTATTTGTAGTTTATTTTATTTTAAGTAAGTTATAAAAATAAACCGGACTACATGACTACTATCTTTTTCTTTTTTGTAAACTAACTTTTAAAAAAACATTACCTTGTTTATTTATAAAAGTTTATATATTAAGAAAATTATATTTAAAAGTTTATAAAGAAAAAATTGTATACACTATTTTATTAATTTTTTAAATTTTATACTTAAAATATAATTTCATTATTTTTTAATAACAAGATACACTAAATATAAAATGATAACTTTTAATTTTATTTAAGGAATCAAAATAGTTAATACAAAATTTTTTCTATAATAAAACACCAAATTTCCTAATTCTATGAACAACACCCACCATGATCAATTCTAATAAACAAAAAATACCAGGTTCGTATAAACCAATAAACACCCCTAAATATTGGCTACAACTCAATTTGCAAATCACTAATCACAACACTGGAAGCACCTTTAACCAGGTATAGCAAACCATCAATTACTGAATTATCAGACAATTGTTTGGGTTGAGTTGAACAAATTTCGTAAGAGCTAAACGCCCCTAAATATTGGCCACAAATCTATTTGCAAATCACTAATCACAATATTGGAATCACCTTTCATGTTTGAGGTGCAAATTTCGTAAAAGCTATCGTATAATGTTATTATTGGATTATTCTACCAGGAGATTTGCCGATCAGGAGGGAACCATCGCCAATCCACTTCACAAGAATGTTATAAAATAGAAACAGTAATTTGAAACAAGACAAATTAATACGCAATTTAAAGGTAATAAACAAAGTTGATCATAATACCGCCGCAAGCGAAGAAGCAATTAGGAAATTCTTGTGCAAAATTATGATGCACGAAATATTTCTCATTTCTTGAGTAATTAGTTACATATCCAGCTTCCCACTGTAACTAAGACTAACGAACACAAAAAACCTCATTTTTCTTTCTTAGCAGCCTAAATGGGTTAATTATAGAGGAGGGTCGGAAGACTAAACTGTGCCAGGATCAATAGCTTTTGATTTGTTAGAATAACCATGAAATTAGCAAAAGATGATTCTAGATTGATTATATCAATAAGACTGATGAGGCCAAATGAAGAACTCAGCTGCTGATGGTGGTGGCAGTGGAGTAAGTCCAGTTGCATTGGCAGACGTAACAGCAGACGCTGCTGTTCCAGCGTTGGTAGGATGAAAATGTTGGAAAAGGTTGTGGTGATAATATGCTGTGGTAGAATCAAATGGAATTCCACAGGGGATAGAAGCAATTGGCTGATGAATGGCCGAGAAATTGATGCTGCCACTCACGTTTGCACACTGTGGATTCTGCTGACTGCTGCTCACAGGAGCTTTCTGCTCTGATTCAAGGGAAAGCTTCAAGCGCTTTGCTGCCCCACCCACTGGAAGTGAACTTTTCATTATAGCTTCCACATCATATCTACTCATCTCAAAATTGGTCACCGCGTTTGCCCCTCTGAACTTTATGGCAGCAATATCATACGCCTCTGCTGCTTCCTCTTCAGTTGCTGTTATTATGTGCACCGAGTTATTAGATTTATTATTCATAGAATATGTTGTTTCCACCCCATATAAATGATAAATAATAAATAATATTTAACAAAGGAAAATAACTTTCTAGTATAGCAAGCAATACTGAACTTTTTGCATGAGGTTTAAAGATTGGATTGGTCATACATGAGGACAAATTATCAATAAGGACCTTATCGTTTGACAGTCCTTGTTACATTCAGTGTAACATTATCATTATGTTTCTTTATTTGACCCGGAATATGAATGTTTTCAAACTTTACCACGAACAATAATAATCCATTGAAAGTTTAAAATTATCCAAAATTATTTTCAACATGGCGAACATGAAAGAAAAAATATAATTATTTTTTTCTACATAGCGAATATAGAAGAAAAAATATATACCGAATGTGCCCAAGTACAAATCTTTATTTCCAGCCACACGGCCAATTCTTGCTTGCCACCTACCCTGTTGATGATGCCTGCAAGATACAACTTATGATGAGTATAAAACAGGATCGCCCCTAAGTGTTCCATAATTTAAAGCACCAAACCTTGTAACGCCTCTGTATATGGAAGCTCCTCTGGAAAAACCACTGCTTTTCCTGCAAGACAAGAACGGAAATCCAATCTTTCAGTAGCTGCATAAAAATCCAATGCCAATAATTTAATAGGCCAGTCAATTCATGCAAACCTTCGCAATGATGCAATAAATTCTTGCTTTGTTACATGTTTCATATCCTCCAATTCCTTTGTGTAATTGGAAACCTGAAAAATAAGGATAGAAATAAGATGAGTCATGCTTGTGCCATCAGTGATACATGTACAATCTCACTATAGTTATGCAAATGCACCCATGAAGCTATATTTGAAATATCATCCCAAAAGAAACAAGCTAGCTGTATATAAAATACTAATATTCCCCATCCTAACTCATTCATTCTTGCCACGTTGGTCTAAAGATCCTATATTCCCTTTCTTGGAACGTTAGCGCTAGCCTCAACTTTTTACGTACCAAGTAAGGCATATTTCTTCATGCCAACCATAAACACGTTCAATTTTAGCAAAATTTCTGTATATACTCGTGTATTTAAATAAGACCACTCTATAACATTATTCGTTCCGTAGAATCTCTCCTTCTTTGGTCCCCCCTCAAGATTTTCAGTCCTGGTATATGCTAGGATTACATGCAACTAAGATATATCAAAACTGAATAGAAGAAAGAAGTGACAGCATTACAGGGAAGTTGGTGGTAGCGGTGGGACCCCAGTACTTTAGAGCTGCCAAATCATAAGCTCTCGCTGCCTTTTCTTCCTTATCATATCCACCTGATAACCACGACAATTACTAGGTTACAAACCATCCCTCAAACAACAGAAAAAGTTTAAAATAAGTAGTTGAATTAATCTAAATGAAAAATACCGCTTACCCAAATAAACTGTAGAAGAGTCAAAAAGTTGATTGACAGCCAGAAATGCACCCAAGTCCCGTTCCATGCAAAGGAAAAGCCAAAAATATCAAACATCAGCAAACGAATAGTCAAAATTATCAGCCAAAATTTACTTTTCTAACCCAAAATGCAAATAGCCGAAAGAAAAGTGATCATATGCTTGCCAATTGCCCCAGTGCATGCGCACAAATAACTTTTTTTTTTTCCTTTATTTTTTCTCTGACGCTCTTTATTACATAGGATAGAAAACAACTGTACATTGGATTAGATCCATCAACCCCATTCTCTTTTCCTACTACAAGGACTGGTCGAATTTTATTTGTACCAAAAAGTTCAAACTATAAACAACATTAATTTAAAGAGAAAAAAATTATAGTATCTGGGCAAAGTAGTTTTCAATATTTCTTTTAGAGTTGATAAAATTTTCAATAATTCCATTAGGTAGCTCGTATAGTCAAAGACAAATCCCGGCATCTAAAAACAAACCGAAAAAAGAAATGCCGAATTGCCTATTTCTCATTGGAACGATTTTTAGACAAATCGCTTTTATGCCGTTTCTTTTCTCTTCTTTCTTCCAATAAAGACACTCGTTAAAATATTATTGTTATTTGTCACTGCAACATAAGATCTAAAAATCCCGTGAGTTTGTTTCAGACCCAAGAGGACATTATTCTCAGAGGGGGGGCCAGATGCCAGACCCACTGTCACAAAACCCTTCATATGCAACAGTAGACGCTCCAGCACCTCAATGTAAGCAAGTACAAAATTCAATATGGGAGTAATGGATGATATGGTCAAACGCAGCTTTCCCTGGCAAGTGGGAAAGCAAAAGCAAAAGATAAAGCCCTAACGCAACAATATCAGTAATGACTTATGACTAATGAGGAAGGTGAAGGACGGATAGATAAGATACTAGACATGGGGGCGTCAACAAATGGGTACGGAACAGGGAGAGGATGCAGATAGAAAAACAGAAATGAGATATTAATATGTCTGAGCAGACAAGAAAGGAAAGACACCCGAGTCACAAGGGGCAAAATGGCGGCACATAGGATCAAATCAATTGAAAGAAAAATGCAGAAACAGTGAAGTAACAAGTACTAGCAGCATAATATATGCATATACTCCCATCAGTCAATCATAAAAAAGACTGTTCAATGTTCACAAAGGAACCCAGGTGTCCTACCACACTCCAACCATTAATTGCACCTTCAATGCATGCAAGCCACTTTATATTTTCCCCCATATTTATTTACTTAAAAAATATATGAGAGAGAAATGGACCTTGACGCCCTTTCCTGGCTTGACCCTCCCTTCTGCAACTATTGTCCCATAGATGCGCCTCATATCTGCCTGTCCATCGGTGCCTGCAGAGTACCCATCACCAAAAAAGAAAATGTTAAAAATAAAAAGAATCACAATCTAACATGAAATAGATGTGTGAGAAGAGGCCAAATTTCTGACCTTGACCTCACACTCATACCATGGTCAATACTGAATAACTAAAATCAACATCTCAATATATTTTCACAAATAGACAACTCAACAAAAAGAGCTAGCTAGCTCTTTTTTCAACTTCCAACGTGCCAAAAGATCCTTTGGGTTAGAAAAAGAGAAAACTCTCATTTCTTTAAGCACAAACACCATACACACAAAAACAAAAACAAAAACAGTGATTGAACATTTGATTGATTCAGTAATAATAATATTAACAATAGGCAAAGGAGAAATTAGTATACCTAGTGACACCTCTGTAAATTGAAGTGCGCTGTCCGAAGGTATCGACGATCTTCTTCGAGCTATCGGAATCGACAGCGACGACGGCCTTCTCGGAGGTCTGTGCGACGGAGAGCGACAAAGTACCGGTGGCTGCGACGGCGGAGCCGGAGAACGCAGCGAACTCATTCACGGAAGACTCAATAGAGTGAGTGGCGAAGTCGGTGGCTTGCGCTTTTCCAATGGAAGCAGAATCATCAACCTCGGAACCAGAGTTGGTCGAGAAAGCTTGGAATCCAGCAATGGCCTTAAGATCCTGCTGGTCGCCGAAGTACGCAGAGCCGTGGTGGTCGTACATGTGCGTGAGCGACGAGTCCTGCGTCTCCGTCTGGCTGTCGGAGTAGCGCATGACGGCGGAAGAGTCGCCGAAAAAGTCCTCAAGCTTGGGCGGCGGCGCGTGGGTGACGGTCTGAGACTGCGAGGACGATTCGACGAAACTGACGTCGCTGTGGTTCAGATTCTGCTCCAGCATCACCTGAGATTTGAGGTTCCCGTTGCCCCAGCCTGCGTCAACAAAAGGAAGCGTTTCAGTCTTTCCCGCACGTGCGCTTTATCTAAGTATAGTAAGCACTAAGTAGAAACTAGTAGTAAGTAGAGGCAGAAAGGGGATAGTAATTATTACCGTTGGTGTACAAGTTATCGAGGAAGTAGTGATGTGAGGAAGTTGCTGAAGCGGCGTCGTATTGCGGGAACTGTGGTTCGGAAGTTCGGAGCATTTCCATGGGCGAGAGCGAGAAGGAAAGCCAGTTAGTGGCACCCGCACGAGCCATTTGTTGATGTATTAAAATGGTGCAAAATGAAGTGAGAAACGTTTCTGAACAAGCACGAATGAGCATCAGTTTATATAACAAACACAAACAAAAAAGGCTTGGCTGTGCTTTAAATAACTGAAATAGCTTCTTACTCTGGACTCTGGACTCTGCACTCTGGAGAGGCGTTACTCTTGGAATAGACACCTACTTCTTCTCGATGTTATTATTATTATTAATTGTTTGATTAAAGGAAACAATTAATCAGGTGATGTTGGTTTGGTTAGGGGAAGAAGTGAGAAGGAGAATGCATGCAAAGGTTGGGGTGGGTTGCTGTTCAGTTGCTCGTTTTCAGCGAAGTGGTTTGAGTGAGAGAGAGAGAGAGAGAGAGAAAGAGAAGACCATGAGTTGATTTATATATAATGGCAAGAGTTTCAGCGTAAAGGCAGAGGGAGTTTTCACAGAGTGAGAGAAAATGGAAAATAAAAAAAAAATAATGGAGAGAAGTGACTTTTGGCACTGCGCGGAAGAAAAATTGTCTGAAACACGTCCGCGAAAGATCCGGGCTCGGGCTGGGGCTGGGGCTGGCGGAAAAAATTGAAGGATATGTTTGATAGGGTTCGCTTGGGAGATGGAGGGTTAAATTACGGAAATGCCCTGGGCCACTTTTTTCTTTTTTAAGCAGGGAAAAATTAAATTGGGGTTTTGCATTTCACACACTTGTCTTACATGCAGCTCTCCCGGAAATGGTTTGGGTCCAGTCATAAATTTCAAATCGGTAACTCTTGTTCCCCTACTTTTTCAATTCTCATTCCTGCCAACCAATCTATGTCCTTTTTCATATTCAACTTGATGGGGAGACCCGAATAAGAGTGTTGGAAATTGTTTTCAGATTTCATCACTACTTTAAACATAAATTTATTTCAAATAACTCTAAAATATTCATTGTTACAGTCATCTTCACTATATAATAGCTATGCCTATCACTCTCTTCCAATAAGAATTCAAACATATATTTTTTTAGAAATTCTAATGTACATTTTTTTAGTTTTCAAGCACAATAAATAAAACGAGCAAAAACTATTATTTTAAGATTAACACTACTTTTAAACTCTAGTCCAATTAAAATCTATGCATGCACTATTTCCTCGCTTAACTGGATAAAGACATAAATCTTACATTCTTTAGACATCATCTCGGATTTTATTAATTATTTTTTAGAAGTCCTACAATATTCTTATGATCGGTTAAAATTTATTATATATTAGAAACAATTTCGTTAAATTCTCTTATCATGTAAAATTTATTATGCTTGACTATAATTTATTAATACTTTTCCTTTATTTGCTTAAATATCTCTTTTTTCTTCACTAAATATTAAAGAAAATGGATAAACTTCAATGTTAAGGATATTTTTTTTTAAAAAATAAATATTATAACTATATACAAATTTAGTGCTAATATTTAAATTAATTAATTTCTTTAATAATGTGTTAATTAATTATATCGTATGAAAAGAGATGCAGAGTATAACTTAAAAGCTTAAATTTTTAAGGAAAATAAATTAATTTATTATTTAAATTTAATAACTGAATTATACTAGTTAATGATAACATAATCCTTTATATAAATAATTCATCTATTTACACTAGTTTATTTTAATTAATAATATTATAAAATTATTTTTATTGCATAAATATTCAATGAATTGTATATTTTAAGTGGACGCTATATTTAATATTTTTACTCATAATAATTTCAAATACAATTTATTTCCGTAAGAATTGTTATTCATGTCATTGGTCCATGAAAATGAATGTCATGTCCACCTGCAATGGTCATTCCCTTAAAATATACTTATAATAATTAATAAAATCCTATCTTAAGAACTATCAATGAGATGCTCTAAGTCAATTACTTATATATCAATATTTATATTTTTTGTTTAAGTTGTATGAGTTCAAAATTCTTAAAATAAGATATCAAATTTGAATTTTATAAATGAAAAAATATTTTTAAAAAATTAATCCTACTGACTAAGGAGGGTTTCTAACAAAAATTATTCATTGAAAAAGTGAAGGAATATTTACCATCAATATTATATAGAGGTACAAAAAGATAATTTACTTTGCTAACTAAGATAGTGAGTATTAAGAATTTAAGAAGTCACTGTTAAATGTCCTCTACCACCTTTTAAACTTTGATCTATTTTATTAAGACATAAAATTGACATATTAATAATATTTTTAAAAAATCAATAAAATTAATTAATATACTCAATCCATTCATAATTAAATGTCATTTTAGATTAAATTTGAGTAACCAATAAATGCATTGAATTTTTTTATCTGAAGATTTTATTATTAAAATTTGAAACATTTTTTCAATGAAAAACCACACATTATTAATCACTAGATAAAAAATTAATTATTTAAAAATTTAATACTATCTTAAGCTCTAACAACGATGATTAAATAAATTAAAAATATTTTTCAAAATTATGATATTAAAAAAGAATGATGGGAGTAAATATTTTTATTGATCTCTATAATTTATACGAAAAGTGTCTTATAAAAATAGTAAAAAGATAGTAATTTTATTCTTACATGAAGAGAGCACTACTGATGTTTTGTCCTCATTCTTTGTAAGTACTGCAAAAATTTATGAGGAATTATATAAAATGCAGAATTTTAGCACTTGTTATTAAATAAATCTCATAAATGATTTGTAAATTCCAAAAAAAGTCAATGGAGTAATTAATAAAGCCGCGTTCATTGATTTCATACTAGTACTACAAATTGAAGATGAATTTTGTGATATTTTATAATTCATATTTTCCTAAAACCAAAAAAAAAAACATAAAAGTATTTTTTTAAGGTGTATTTAACAAAACTAGTTGAAAAGTTAAATGAAATTTAAAAACTAGCCAAAAATTGAAAAACTAGTTGTAAATATTTGATGTTGAAAGTTGTAAAATGATAAAAAAAACATCATTAATCATTAAATCAACAATAAGATATTTTAAAAAATTATAAGATATTTTAAAAAATTATAAGATATTTTAAAAAATATAATATATTTTAATAATATGAATTATTACATTTTTAAATTATAAATTATTATAGTTATATATTTAAATTATAAATTTTTATAATTATATATTTAAATTATAATTTTTTATAATTATATATTTAAAATATAAATTACTATAATTATATTAATGAATGAGAGACAAAGGAAGAAGAGAAAGGTTATATCATGTGAGAAGACAGAATTAGGGGGAGAATATTACATTGATGAAGATTAAAGTTGTAAAAAAAAATCAACTAGTAGATGAAAAAATTAATTACTTGAAGTAACGGTTTGATTGATTTGTTTTGGTTTTTTAGTTTTTGAAAAGAGTTTTCAATAATAGTTTTCAAAAATTTTTTTCGAGAAGAAAAGAAAAAAATACTTACTTGGTAAGTGTTATTTGAAAACTGTTTTGAAGATATAAAAATGGAAAAACTTGTTCATATTTATTAAAATTATTTTTAGTTTTTAAAAACTAAAAAACCATAACTGTTTTTAAAAATTGTTTTCCGAAAACACTATCCAAACGATTTTTTTAGATTTTAAATACTAAAATATAAGAAAAAGTTTTCGAAAACAGTTCTGGTTTTTTAGTTTTTAAAAACTAAAAAACAGGTATAGCTGAAAGTAGTTTTACTTTTCAATTTTCTATTTTTGTTTTCAAAACTCAAAATACAATCCGAATATATTGATTTTTGCTTTTCATTAATGAAATTCTAATAAATATGAACAAGTTTTTCCATTTTTACATTTTCAAAACAATTTTCAAATAAAACTTTCCAAACAAGTTTTATTCTTCTTTCCAAAAACAGTTTTTGAAAACTATTCTTGAAAACTCTTTTGAAAAACTAAAAATGAAAATCCAACAAATCAAACCCTTAGTTTTTTTTTAGATTTTAAAAAAAGTTTTCAAAAACGATTTTTTGAAAGAAGATAAGTAAAAACTTGTTTAGTAAGTGTTATTTAAAAACTGTTTTAAAAATGTCAAAATGAAAAAACTTATAGTTGTTCCTGTTTTTTACTTTTTAAAAACTAAAAAACCAACTGTTTAAAAAAAATAACATATTCTCATTGTATTTTGAGTTTTAAAAAAGAAAAACAATAAAAAACTAAAAGGAAAAACAACATATAGTTGTTCCTGTTTTTTACTTTGTAAAAACAAAAAAATCTCAACTGTTTTTTAAAACATTTTCAAAAAACAATAAACAAATGAAGTTTTTAGTTTTTAAATACTAAAATATTGAAAACAGTTTTATGAAACTGTTGTCAAACACACACTAACTTTTTCTAAAAAACTAATAACTCCTAAAAAAGTTCTAAGTTTTTCGCTTTCCAAATAGCTAAAATCATTTTTATCTAGCTTTTCAAATGGCAAACAAAAGATACTCTTAAACACAATATTTTTCATACTAAATACATAGTTATTAGTATGTTATAATTAACGATTTGATACGATCTGATTATTATCATTGCGTATCTTAAGATGTAACTTAATTAGTTTTGTATCTTACTATACATGGATGAATAGTATAAAATTTAACAATTCATATAAATCTTATGATTGATTATCATTTTAGTTTTTTTTTTTAACCAATTCTCATAAAAAAATTGAAGTTATATAACCTTAAATCCTTAAATGAGAAGTAATTAGAATAAGCTTTTAGTGTGTCTGCAGTCAACACTCCTCTCTAGCTAGATAGACTTGAAGTCCTCGAGTTGTCTTGATCAGTCCCCAACTCCAAATCACAAAGAGACGTATATATCTTGCAAATCTAAAATCTGTCACACCTCCACAACTGTCACTCTCACTGCCTTTTGCCTCGCCTCTTACCGCTTCATTTACCATCTACCACTTGTTTTCGTTTTCTCCTTCAAAACCTGTGTACACTGTACGCTTATTATTCTGGTATATATATTCTCCCTTTCCATACAAACTAGCTTCAACAACCTTAGCGCCCATAATCATACGCATGCACGACAAAAAGGGTATCCATCACCCCTTTTTTTCACCAACAAATCATTCAACTTTTATGTTTCTATCTATAATATATACAATTAATACATGTTTTATATCCGATATATTTTTAACAACTTTATTATGAGTTAATGAGTACAACTGTAACATTCAATTTTAATGTTAATTTTTTATTTATATAATTTTTAAAATATTAATTAGTAAAATTAATAAATTTATCATAAATAAATAATTATGATTAAATATGAGTGTCAAAATCTTTAAACTGACTATGTATATCAATTAGATTCTTTTATTATTATTAAACTTATACAATATTATATTTACTATCCATGTTAACTTTTATTATATTATATATTAATAATTTTTTCATTAAATTAATTTTTTTAAAATATTAGATCTATAAATTTTAAAATTATTTTAATTTTTTAATAAATTTTCTTTAATTTAGAATATATTTTTTTATATATAAGTAAATTCTTATTATATTATAGCATGACTAGTTTATTTAAAATTATATACTATATACATGTTTTATAAAAAAATAAGTGTCATCATAAATTATTTTACAATAATAAAAAAAAACTAAAAATACATTAAAGAAAATGACACTATGACTAAAGTAATATTCATGTTAATATTATATTAAAAAATTAAAATATTACTGAAAATATGAATAAAAATAAAAATAAAAATAATTAATGTTATATTAAAAAAATAGATATAGCATTATTGTTTTCTCAATATAACACTTTGGACCAGAAAATATTGTAGAGATCACAACTTACATCCACATCAACTAATGTACATGTGGTTGTGGTAAATTATTAATGTCGGGGCTATGGGATTCCCAAATCGTCAAAATTAAAAAAAAAAAAAATATACACATAAATTATGATATAATATGTTTTGGAATCAATTCACAGTCACCTTTTTAATTAACTTTAGCTTATTAGTAATTACACAAACATTCTTAGCATAATTTATCTATGTTGGAGATCATTGAGAACATATTCCTGTTCAACGAAAGAAACTTCTTGTACCTTGTCTGGCCAGTAGAATATCTAGCATCATTATATTCAACTGAGCTTGATTATGACTCCTAATTCAATCAAACAAAAGCCAATTCTTCCAAACAGAAAACCTACACATTATATTATATATCTTAAAAAAGCCACTAAAACTTGTACTTCGGTCTGAATTCTAATTTATGTTTTACTTCCTTCTGAATTCTGATTTATGTTTTAATTTTATTTTATCATTCTTTACGAGCATCTTTACTCTATTTAAGATGTTTCTGAATTTATTAATTAAAAAGTTAATCATATTGATGTGTAACAAACTACTATGGTATTCAAGTAATAAAAATAAAATAATTTATATTTGAATTTAAAATTATTTAAATTTGGAAAGAGAAACTATAGTAATTATTAATGGGGCAAATTTAAAATTAAATATAAGTATAAAATTTAAAATAGAAAGTGTAATGAACCAAGATCTTTGCTCGAGATCATCTTGGTGTTAAGGTCATCTTATCCAATTCTCCGCAAATTTTATGGTCATCTCTCATAGCAAATTAACGTGACGGATTAGCTTAACTCATTGATTAAACGACTTAAATATCATTAACTCGTCAATGGGCATTTGCTAATCATGCCCAATGGACCATCAGTCCACACTCACACCTATAAATACTATGGTAAGTCAATTGCATTTGTACTTGCTCTAACTAGACCTCTGCTTAAATACTAACTTAAGTGTCAGAGTGACTTCTGTCCACGGTACCTTTTCATAAGGAGGATCAAGCACCTCAGATAGACTCACCGCATCCCAAACCTCACTTCACTTGAATACTCATCGTTCTTGGAGCAGGAAAATTGGCACTTATCATGAGGTCCGGTAAAATTTTTCCCTTGACCGCATGGTCAACACTAGAAGACATATTAATAAATAGGCTAACCCGAGCTAAACCGAGCGTAACACTTCCCTTAGAGAGGAGATGTCTGAAGACACCAATCCCAGTGTCTTCATCGCCCACCTTCAAGATGATATGGAGAGAATGAGATAACGCAATAAAGAAGACTTGGAAGCACTGTGCAAGGAGAACAAGGACATCAGAAGTTTGCTTCACCAGTCAGAAGACACCGTTAATGACACATACTGACCTTCTCGAGAGACTCGGTCCACTGCTAAATTCGGGCAACCTTCCCAAAGTCAACCTAGAACCCCGGTTGACGGTAACTTCTCAGACAGAGCTGAGAATACCTTGGCATGCCCGCCTCAGCATCCGTTTGTTGACAACGTTATGGATGTTCCATTATAAGTAACTGGAAACCACTTATGATAAACCGTCATGATGGAACAACTGATCTCAACGAGCATATGGATGTTTACATCACTCAAGTCGGTCTGTACACCATGGATGGTGTCATTCTCTGTTGAGTATTATCCACTTCATTCAAAGGATGAGCTTTGAGTTGGTTTACCAAACTCTTGCCTCACTCTATTAACTATTTTGAGATGTTGACTACCAAGTTCAAATTTTAGTTCGCTACTAGTCGACCTGATCACCTCATGTCCATAACACTTATTGGCATGAGGCAAGAAAAGAAAGAGCTTATGAGAGCCTTCATGGACTGATTTGGCAAAGTTTCCATGAGTGTGAGAAACCTTAATCCTCAAGTCTTTCTTCACACATGGTGACAACAGTTTGAACTAGAAAGTTTGCATATAGCCTATGTAAGAAACCAGCTACAAGCATGGACGAGTTAAGAAAGAAAGCAACCAAGTACATGTAGATGGAGGAATTATCAGAATTTCGAAATCAAAACTTGAGTCAAGTAGTTTGAAAAAGAAAAGAATGATGATAAGAAAGGAAAAAGGACAAGAGATCGATCTCAAGAACGCCGAGGTCCAAGATTCACCTATTATTATACTTCGCCAGTTACCAATAGGTCAGGATATTAGACAAGGCCCTTGCCTCTAAACTCATTCCACCTTGAAGAGGTTTCCTACGCCTCAGAAAGTCGACCAAAGTAAACATTATCTTTATCACTGAAATTACGAGCACATCACTGATGAGTGCATTGCTTTAAAGGATAAAATTAGGGAGTTAATTCAAACAGGCATTTCTGAAGGTTTATTATCCAAGTTAACCCAGATGGAGAAGAACGTAGAGAATAGCGTTGAGAGCCGAGAAGAGACAAATCTTAAGAGAAGATAAGACCTCAGGACAAAGAGTGAAGATGTCGTAACTATCCATGTTGACCAAAAAAAAGCTAGGAATGTTACTTGGCCAACTGGAAGATACTCCCTATGACTGACCCATCGGATTTTTCGAAGAGACCTATACCTAATATGATTGGAATGGTAGACCTAGACCCTCGAGTTGAAGATGCCACCAAGGTCAAGCCTATCGAGAGCATTAGGCTCTTTTTGCTAAAGGTTGAAGACTGAATCACCAACATAGGGGCAAAACTGACTGAAGAAGGAAAAACCATGATTTGCAATGTTCTTAAGAAGAATCTTGAAATCTTTGCATGGACTGCTGTCGAGATGCCCATAAGTCAAACGTGTCTCACATTAGAAAAGGAACGTGAGTGAGGCAAAATGGAAAGCAGCCATGGTTGAGGCTAATAAGCTTCTAAAAGTTGGGTTCATATGAGAAGTCCTATTCACAACTTGGCTCACAAATGTAGTAATGGTTGTCAAACCAAATGGCAAGTGGTGCATGTGTATTGATTATACATATCTAAATAAGATTTGTCCAAAAGACTACTACCCCTTGCTTAGCATAGATCAACTTGTTGATGGGGCTTCTAGACACCAAATTTTGAGTTTCCTTGATGCATACTCTAGATATAACCAGATTCAGATGTTCCCTCTAGACAAAGATAAGATGACTTTCATCATGGATAATGCCAACTATTGGTATTACGTTATGTCCTATGTGTTGAATAATGTCGAGACAACCTATCAAAGATTGATGGACACGGTGTTTCGAGACCAAATCAGTCATAACATTGAAGCATATGTAGATGATATAGTGATTAAGTCCAAAAGCTACATCAAGCACAAAGTCAACTTGGAAGAAACCTTTACCTCATTTTAGAAGTACAATATGCGACTCAACCCTAACAAGTGTGTGTTTGGGGTCGCCGATGGAAATTTTTAGGCTTCATGCTTTCTCATAGAGGAATTGAAGCAAATCTCGACAAGTGTCGAGCTATGATCGACATGAGAAGTCCCTAAGATTAAAAGGAAATGAAAAAATGGGCAAATAGGTTGGCATTTTTATCAAGGTTCTTGCCTAAATTGGACAAGAAGACGAGACTTATGGACAAATTACTTCATCAAGGTAGAAAGTTCGAATGAACTAAAGAGTGTGAAGCCAGATTCTGGGATCTTAAGGTGTACTTAGTTGTGCCCCCAATACTTCAAAAGCCTGAGGCCTGACAACATCATGCTGGAACAAACCCTCAAGTTCAACTTCAAGGAATCAAATAACTAAGCCGAGTATGAAGCCTTAATTGTCGGGCTCACCTTGGCAAAAGAGATGGGAGCTAAAGAAGTGTAATGCCTAAGTGACTCCCAGCTTACAATGTCTTGGCTAAAAAGATAATATCAAGTCAAGGACCCTTTACTCTTATAATACTATCACAAAACTATGAACTTGTAGAAGTCATTTGTCAAGGTTATCATTGAACATATTCCGAGAGAGGATAATGAATGAGCCAACCTCCTAGCCAAACTTAATAGCACAAAAAAACTTGGCCACCACAAATCAGTCATTCAAAAAACACTAGATAACCCTAGTATCATGGACATGTATATGGTCGCAACCAAATTAGAGGCAAGTTGGATGACACCTATCAGAGCCTACCTTGAGAGGGGAGAATGGCCAGCTGCCAATAAGAAAGAAGCAAGAGTGTTAAGAACATGGTCGACAAGATTCCCAGTAGTAGGAGATGAATTGTTTAAAAGAGGCTACTCAGCACTGCATAAAAACATAAAAAAAAAACTTTTAAAAACTTTATCTCATTTTTAATTATTATAACATTCAATGTATTTCTAAAGTCACCCTATAATGGGTTACAATTAAGCAAAAATAAGAGTACTTATTACTTGATAGTTAAATATTAAATGTCATAACTAATAATTAAATATAAATTCAATTTTCAATTCTAAAATATAAAATAAAATCGTTTATGTTTAAAATGCACATAAATAAAATATAAATACATACAAATATAAAATATCAAATCTCAATTCTTAAAAGTCATTATAAAAGTATTGAACTTTTTTTTTCTTTTCACTTATGACACCCTGGTTTTATAAATAATCAATTTTTACAAGACTCGTGGGACTGCATAAATCAATCTGAATAAAAAACATGGAAAAACAGAAAAACAAAAACAAATTTATCTAATTTTTAATCATTATAAAAATTCAATATATATATATATATATATATATAAAATGTGTGTGCGTATAAAGTCACCCACCGATAGATTAAGCAAAATTATAGTACTTATTACTCATAGTTAAATATCAAATCTCATCACAAATAATTAAATATAATTTTAATTCTCAATTCTAAAATATAAAATGAAATAGTTTAAATTCAAAATGCACATAAATAAAATGTAAATGAATTCAAATATAAAATATCAAATTTTAATTCTTAAATGTCATTTCATAAGTTTTTTTTTTATACTTACAACACCTTATTTTTATAAATAATTAATTATGTGGAGGCTCGCGAAGGCCCCCAAAGTAACCCACACAAAAACAATAAAAAACTTAAAAATAAATTGTTGCATTTTTAATTCAATATATCTAAAGTCACCCCATAATGAAGTACGAGGAAATAATTAAGAAAAACTAGAGTACTTATTAATTAATAATTAAATATTAAAGATAATCACAAATAATTAAACATAATTTCAGTTCTCAATTATAAAATATAAAATGAAATAGTTTAAATTTAAAATACATATAAATAAAATGTAAATACAATCAAATATAAAATCTCAATTCTTAAATTTTATCTCAGTTCTTAAATGTTATTACAAAAGTATTAGATTTTTTATTTTTTTTTTTACATATGATACCTCCATTTGATATAGGGATGAAATTTTACATACTTTCATTTGGGATGAGAAAGATATTCAAATACCTCTATCAAAGAATTTGGAAGATAATGAGACATCATTCTATACAATATGAGCTAATAAACCTACCTTGTAAAATATTTGGTTTTAGAAATCGAAAATTAAGTGACATCATGGGATAATTAAAATCACTATGATGTGCTTATGAATATATACGTATGAATCGGGGTTTTAATAGGAAAACATTTTCCTTTCTGTATGAATTATTAACGACTAATGATTTATTATATTTCTATGTTATGAGTATAAATAAATAATATTTTTTAAATTATTGGTGTCATGATTGACTTTTTTTAGTTACCACACCAATTGAGAACTGTCACGACCCAAATTCAAGGTCGTGACTGGTGCACAGACTAACATCTTTAGTCAGACAAACCTAACAAAAATAGAACAATATATGACAAATAATTTTTCAAAATACACATATTTTTAAGATTTTAGAGAAATTTTAACAGAATTTCTTCTATATTTTGGACATCCCAAAGTTTACAAAGAAATATGTTACCAATATAATTCACCAGTAGAGTTTTCAATAATATCAAAACATAAATCTAATAACTAGACTTTCTAGCTGTAGAAAGTACAAATAGTCCCAAAAGACATCAAATGTTTGTCAACACAAAAAGAGACATACCAAAAAGAAATAACAAAAGAGATGAAACAAATGATGATGTCAACAACCTGCTACTCAACTGCCTGAGAATCTGGATGAAAAACAATAGCAAGAATGGCAAGTCATAAGGACTTAGTAAGAGCCTAACAACCACCATGAACTAGAAAGGGAACATATCAATGCATGAATTGTTCGGGGAAAAAATATTTCTCAATATAAACTTACTAAAACAACGAGTTCAATAAATCTCACAACCACTGATAACTTATACTTAACATCCAAAATGTTATGTTTATCACATTCAAAACAATACAAATTTAACACACACACATACATATTAAAAAAAATTGAAATGAAATACATTAATGTAAAGCATAAATAAAATGAAATGTAAATCAACAGGATCACTCATACCAAGAGGCAGCATCATCTCGTTGATAGCCCTTTCCTTTAACCGTGGTCTCTCTCATAGAGCGACTCCATATAACAAATAACCCTCTCTTCCCAAAACCATATCACGTATCAATATCATAACATATCATCGGGGGCAATTCCATCTCATTGATAGCTCTCTCCACAAAGTGACAGCTCCATCTAACGGATAGCCATCTTCGCCCAACATCATACAACTAGGTATACCTAGACTGTTATCATCCGCTAATGACATATGAGCTTCTAGCATGGATCCTCATAATATAAATACCAAATTTATTCTATTTTAATGTTCATTCCAAAATAAATCTACAATTTCACCAAATATAATCAATTTAAGTTTATAAAGTTCTCAACCTTTCAAATAAAAGAGCATGCTTCCTAAACTTATGAAGTAAAAACAACATTAAAATATAATAAGATGAATTAAAATGATAATTATAAAAATATTAAAATAGGCCACAATGATTGTCAAATCACTTACAACTACAAAAAGTCAATCAAACTGTTTCTCAACAACTTCAGGAGTACTGTGTGAGGAAGAAATCAACAAATATGAACACCAATAAGTATTTTCAACATTTAGAAATTTTTTTGAAGCTCTACCTATTTATGGGTAACCATAAAAATCCCTAAGACTAGTGTTCCACACTAAAAAAATAATTCTACCTGAAGATAACACCTGCCAATAGCCAGTTCATTAGGCTATGAGTAATGGGTTTATCTTAGAGAGACAAAATGAGCAACATTTACGGTATAAGTATTCTTCTTCTTCCTCAAAGCACTATCCCTAATGCCAAAAGTTACCAAAACTTAGTTCTAAAAAGAAAAAAAGAATGAGTAGAAGTTTTGTGTTTCATTACCTTTCACTAGCTAAGGGATTTAAGAGTAAATGGAACACAAAAGATTAAAAGAGATGAAAAGGAAAGAAAATGAAGTAGAGGGGGACAAGAGTAAACGAGAGAGAGAAAGAAAGAATGATGGAGGGAGGGTTATGAGAAAGAGAGAAAGAATGAGAGTTTTAAGTTTTAAAAATTCTTTCTATTTAAAAAACAGAGTGTTTCAAGAACAGACATTATTTGTGAATTTTTTAACTTATTCTATTCATTGAGATATATATCATTAAATTTTTGTTTTCGTATAATAAAGATGAGTTCATGGTGAACAAAGAGGTACAAAGACTTAATAAAAACTATGTATTTATTTATCGTATTTGACAATAAATTATGTAAATAATAATTTCAAATGAGCACAATTGTTTATTATTTAAATTTATCGTTAACCACTTAGGTTTTTATTACATATATCAATATGTTGATGTCCGAAATTATTAAAATTTTTTTTAATACGATTAAGGCTGAATTGAAAACTTTTTTGTTTCTAAAATTTTATCCATTGAAGGAAACATTTATTCACTTTGTTAGAAAATTGTTAGACAACTAAGGTGATTATACTATAGTTAATTGATCAAGAAAGTGTTAATTGTTAATGATTAATTATGTTTAGTAATTATAGGAGAGTTGATAATCATTACAATAGAGTTAATTATAATTAAATGAACATTTTGAGTCTTATGAAATTACAATTCTAGTTTTCTTAATCCATAAGTTTTCTTGGTTAATCATCATCCCAACTTTTACTTTACTTCAATTGTTTCATTCTATCAGGAACATAACCTTAATATTTGCTTGGATCGTATAATTAATATAATAGGAAATAAATTATAATGGGCTAAGTTGACTTAAATATAACAAATTATTTACAATGGACTAAACCATTATGGTGGGACATTACCGCTAGTTTTTTAGAAAGCAATTATAGTGGAAAAAATCCACTATAATCTATTTGAAAAATGTGTAACATTTTATAATAATTTTCACACATTATAATTTTAAAATTCAGTTACAAGGGATTTAATATCATAATTGATGATTACTGAAATTTCTTGTTTTAGTACACAAAATTCACAATTATTTACACTTCTTATATCTAGGAACCTTGAGATTTCTTCTTGTTTCTTTAAATTCCATCTTAGATTGTAATTTAGGAAGAAGTTTATTTTATTGAAAAATAATCTTTTTTTAGAATTCTCAAACAGGAACATATTGAACGATAAAAAGAGAAAAAAAAATGTAGATGATGTAGGAAAATTGAACAAGCATATTGCAACAAAGTTAGAAGCCTCTCATAGGCTTCGCTTGAGCTACCATAAGGCTCACTTGAGCGAGCCCTACACATGAAAGAATTGAAGAGTCATTGTGCTTGATTAATTGGTCCATCAGATCACTTAAGCAAGCCCTGCATTGAGAAGTGTAAAATCTATTGAGCTCAGCGAAATAAGACATCCAATTGCTTAAACAAGGCTATCCAGAAACGCTCAAGCATGGGAGTAGACACTTAAATGAGCCATTAAAAGATAGTCACATTTAGAGATAGACATGTGGGTAATTTGACCTGTGAAACCTACAACTTACAATTCGCAAGACTTAGTCTGTGAAGTCTGTATTTTAAGCGAACTCATTATGTTTGAGCTCGTACTCGTCCCACAAAAACTCACAAAGGTCCGTGGGCAACCCACATAAAAACATCAAAATAACATTTTTTTAGGGAAAAAAAATTTGTGCCATTTTTAATTATCATAAAAATTCAAAATATATCTAAAGTCACTCCATAATGGGTTACAAAACAGTAATTAAGCAAAGTTAGAGTACCTTTTACTTAATAGTTAAATATTAAATGTCATCACAAAATAATTAAATATAATCTCAATTCTAAAATATAAAATAAAATAGTTTAAATATAAAATGCACAAAAATAAAATATAAATGTGTTGAAATATAAAATCTCAATTTTCAATTTTTTAATGTCATCACAAAAGTATTGGATTTTTTTTTATTTTTACTTATGACACCCCATTTTTATAAATAATAGAATATACTTTTTATCAAAAAATTAATTATATGGAGGTTCGTGTGTTAAACTCACTAAACCCATGAGTTTTGCAGTCAGTCAAGTCTTAAAAGTTTATATATCTAAATGAGTCTAAAATTTTAGGACTCACATATTATGCAAGTTATGAGTTTTGCGAGTAGTCTGCGGACTTGAACTTAAATGTCCATTTCTAGCAATGTCATCCCTTGATATAAATAGCTCATGTTTTAGGAAATATGGTATCTCATTTTTTGTTTTACACACAACTCTAAACTAATTGAGATAGGTTGAAAGACTAGATTAAATTCTTTGAATTGTTCAACCTAACTTAATAAGGCGTTCCTCCATGGATTGCATGAGAAATTAACCCTCTTGTTGTTAAGGTTTAATGTATTCACGATCTTTTCATATAATAAAATATTTTGTCCTTTCAATTCAATTGGTTGTATTGTTCCTTTTTATTTGAATTATTATTTGTTTAAGATTGACAACCTTATTGCATGATTAATTTTTTTATCAACCAAATAAAATTTTATTAATAACCAACAAGAAAGCAAAGACATGTCTTCTAACAATACAAAGAGGATAAATTAAACAGATACTCCCACCAATAGAACAATAACATAACTGCAACACAACACCTCAAATACAATACATCAGATTCAAAATTCATTCCACATAAGCATGTGTAGTAACCTTAGCTGCCTTGCGCCACTCCCAATAATTCATATATGTAACTTGAATAATCTCTTGTATATCCACACCTTGGTCGTTAAATATACATGGTTTCGATTACTGCATGATTAAGTTAATTTAATTGTGATTCTAATGTGCTTTATCCCACTAAATTACAATGAGTTTTATACAGAAATTCCTTTATATACAATTTGTTTATTATAAATGAAAAAACATTGTAATACAATTTGTTTATTATAAAGGAAAAAACACATTGTAATAAGCTGGATTATAATGGGTTTATCCTACTAAATTACAGTGGGGTTTTTTGTTGTACCAATATAAATTATCAACAAAATATTTTAATAGAAAAATGACTCAGTGAAAGCTTACTATACAAATCTACAGGTGCGAATTATACAGTAAGCATTACATAATACACAAAGTTTTTTACGTGTTACATGGGTTTTTTTACTCTCTATAAATATGTAATGGTATGTTTTGTTGTAGCATGATAAATTTGAAATATATTATAAGTTTAACTAAATATACTCTGAGTAATTTTTTTACGTAGTTAAGAACTCAAGATCAAATGAAAATTGAGGATTTTTAATTTTTAAAAAACTACTTTTAATAAATGTAGTTATTATTATAAGTTTTGTCTTTAAATTTTAGAAACTACTTTCTTTAATATTATAACACTAATTTAATTTTTCTAAATCCAATAAATTTAAAATTTTAATCAATAATATGTAGTTGTATTAATAAAAATAGTAACAAATAATGCAATATATTATAATTTATCTCATAATAAGTTAAACTAATAATATTACACCTCAAATTATTTATGTCAAAATCAAACTATGTCATTAACATTGTGACTTGATGTATATTATGTAAGTTTAACTCTGTATGATTGTATTCTGAAATTAGGATTTGTTCGTGATATGTATGTTTGTAAATGCGTTTGTATGTACAAGTGACAAAAAAGAAGAAAAGGAAATTAGAACATGCATTATGAATATAAAGATGTTTTACACTAAAATCCAATCAAAACATTTGTTACTACATTTAATTGATCATTAAGAAAATTATTTTTTAACTTTAGAATTTTAAAAAGAAGTTAACCAAATCACAAATTTTTAGTAGCTACCTTCCTTTTCCTAAATCGTTTATCTCAAAACTTCAATTATAGTCACCTCCTCCATTTCACCAATTCATCTCAAATCTTTAACTCCTTTTTTGTTACTCTTTTGTGGTGTATCATTTTCTGATCTCAAAGCTGTAACTGATTTTTTTATCATCCTCACTTGTCTCACTCCCTCACTTGTCATTCTTTCTCTATGTAACTTGTCTTAAAACCTAAATTCCATCAATACAATAACAATCTTCTCAATTTGGGTAGAAAAGAACATATTCAATATTTTATGGAATTACAATAATATCCTTATTTACCTTATAATATTTTTTTTTTATCCTTTAGGATGTTAAGCTGTTTATTTTTTTTATATGCATGTATGTTTGTTTTATTTTCCTTTTTCTTTTTACCAAATGATATAAAAAGTTATTTCACTTTTCATATTTTCCATCTCTTTACTTTTCATTAGGAATTATTTACACCCTCATTTTGGTAATTTCGTCACGTTCAATGTTCACACTTATTATATATTTACATTGTTAGAATCATCACGTTAGATGTTTGTCGACTTTAAAGTTTAGTCATTTCGTCACAATTTTATATTGAAAATACATCATAAAATAAAAAATCATCTACTTTTCACTTTTTTTTTTCATTTTCCTAATTTTATTTTTAAATTAAACAAAATTTTACTGTCATTTTAAAATAAATCGATCTCTTCGTTAATGTCCTTTCATTTCTTTTTTAAGTGTTGAATTTTTTAAATATGTTTATTTTTATTTAATTATCATTTGTTAAATTTAAGGTAATTAATATTAACTTTAAACATATATTTATTAACTATTAACTAATAGTAAGTGATTTTTTTATTAATAAATATTTTATATTAATTTAACTATAAAATTTTCTTAAAATAGAAACTTTAATAACTTTATTGATTTTTCTAATCTAACCTTAAATAACAATACTAACATAAGGAGGGTATATTAATCGAGGTTAGCCAAACTTGAAATTCATGAGTGGAGTAGTTAATGAGAGGCCGAAGGACAAATAGGATGAAAATTCTACATTCTCCCATTTGGTGTTCTTTCCTTTTCTTACAAAAATTAAAAAATATGATGCAACGTAATAAGTCACTTAATTTTTTTATCTCTTATGTAATTAATTAAAAGATATAATACTTTTTTTATCAGTAGAAACATAAAAGAAAATAATAATTTGGACAGAAAATTTTCGCCGGCGCAACATCAAGATCCCTTTCGTGGGGGTAAATTATTAATAGTAGGAGGTTAACTCTGAACTGATAGGAGTTGAGTTGATTACAAATGTGTGAAATAAAGTTTTTAATTAAGTGTAACAACACATGAAGTTATTGGCATCATACATTAAAAATGATAGAAGAAGTATTATTGTAAAACAAAGAAAAGAAAACAACTTTTGGGGTTTTTGGCAGGTTGTTCCAAAGAAATGGCAAATCAAGTTTGTGTGGACAAATTAAAAGGCAGAGGGTGCGTAACAGCACTAGACCAGTGGCCGAGAAAACGGGAAGCATGAGCAGTAAATAGCTTGATTGATCACCCTCTATATGTAGCATAAGAGCAAGTTGAGTTGAATAGCACACTCTATATATATATATATATATGTAATGTGTCACTTTTAAGATAAAAATCGATTCAGCCCGGGAAACATGAGTGCATAAAGCAGTGCCGACGAATACGCATCATCCTCTGCCTTCTACCACTTCTAGACCGGCACCACCTACGCACCCTTCCAATTAGCATCCTATGCTACACTTTTCATTTTCTCTTTCTTCTCCCTTCTCACTCATGTCTCATTTGCTAACTACTCTTCACTTTCCCTATTATACACCACAACACAACTCTCTTCTTCCCATATTTACTTATCTAACATGCACGCTGGATTCATTGCACTTTTTCTCTCTTTATTAGAACAACTTCCTCCTTCATTTTATTATTCTACCACTTAATACAACACATATTTATTACGATATATACTTAAAATCATTGAAATAATATATTTTTTTATCAATCATCGTTGAAAGAATGAGGTCACGCGTAAAATTAACTTTTTTCTTTTTTGTTTTTTAAGATTAATTATGATATAATATTTAACATTTATGTTTTGGTAAGCATGATCAATAAAATTTGGTATTATCTGAATGTGAAAAATAATGTATCAGTAAACTTTACCTACGGTTGATATAATTATCAATAAATTCACCGCCCTTCTTGTATACGACCAGATCAATGCATACAGTCAATAGATTTAGGTTATCGATGGAAGTGTGATTGTATATAAGGCGTAGAATCGGTTCATTATAATAATTAATTAACTACTAGCATGGCTGTTTGCTTGATTAGAATATATATTAAAGAATAATTATTGTTCATTGAGACTTGAGAGAGCTGTGATTCGTTCAAAGCTTTCAAACAGTGAATTTAGTTTCTCTTCTTTTCTTTTTTATTAAAAAAAAGTAATTTAAGAGCGCGTGCATAACTAAACACGTAATGAAATAATAAATGTTGAACTGAAATCATTAATTTTTTTTTTTACTGATGTTAGGGGTTGAGGAAAATTGAGAATATTATTTTAATAAAAAAGACACCAGTCAAGATATAAAAGTGGTGTTAAAAAGATTGAAAGTAGGATATATCAAAATAATAGAAGAAAAAGTCTCAAAAACTATGAAAAAATAATTTACTAAAACATAACCTAGACTTAATGGTGAATTAAATAAATCTCAAGAATTAGGGAACCTCAAGAGTGAAAATAGTGAACCAAATAAGGTCCAGAGATTAGAAAATCTCGAAAGTTAAAAGTGGTTAAACAAACAATTTCAAGATTTCTTTGTGTTGAAAAAATTTAGGACACATGTATGTAAGCTTTTGAGATATTTAGTTGTAGTATGTTTTTTTAATAAATAGTCATTACTTATTTGTCTTTTAGTTACGATATCTGAAAAACTAAACCTTACCTCCTAAATCAATTTATTATTCTAATTTTAATTATGTACAAATTTCACCGTAAACAACTGAAAACTGGAACAACTTTGTGCCAGTTGAATATTCAATCGTATTGAAATATTCAAAATACTAATATATATATAACTTATTATTATTTTTCAAAAAAAAAACTTTATTAATATTCTCGTATGCAGTTAATACTTGTATTCAAAGTTAAATAATAAGATTAGGATTCTATTAATGGGTAGTATTTAAGAAACATTTAATGTATACATCTTATCAAAGGTTGTTTTAAAAAAATAAGGTTTGATGGTATTTTCCCTGCAGTACTAATAAAATATTTTAATTCTTATTTTTTTTTTCTTCATCTCTTTTTATAATTTCGGGAGTTTTTCCTTATTAGGTTATTAGTTCTAAATTTAGAAATTAGAGTATTCTATTTTAAAATATAATACTATGTAATTTTTGCTCCTGAATTTTGGTTAAAACTTTTATTGGGTGAAATTTTGATTAAAACATCTTTTATAAACTAAATATTAACGTTGTTAATAATATTATATAGAAATTTTTCTTCAGGATATTTTTTCATCTTCTTTGTTTCTTAACCAAGAACCAACTTACGTTTCGTGATTTTGATTAAAACTTGATTCCAACGTAAAAAGAAAAGCGCTCATGAATAGATCACGTGTAAGTGTTCAAATCCTTTTTGTTTAACTACATATGATTTTCTATTATGATTTTATACAGCAATTGCATTTTAAAATAATGTTGATTTATTCCATTGTGCCATTATTACAATGGGACTGTATAAGGCATGTACAATTAAAATGTAGTTGTATGAAAGCCGTGTGAACAAAACGAGTAGATGTGAAAAGGTTCAACTCTATTTACCAGCATTAACAGCCTGTTTGTTGACGGTGAAACAGCAGGGGAGTAAGGATGACATTTTTTTTTTATTGTTTAATCAGAGGGTGATCGAGAGAATAAAAACAATGGTAGTTATTGTAAAAAATATTTTTTATTTTTCTTCAATAGAATATTTTTTAATTCATTGTTTTTTATTTTTATCCATTTAATTTCTCTCTTTATATCAAATAGGGGTAACTACATTTGCTTATAGTAATTTTATTAGATTATACATCGAATTTGAACAATAAATTACACAAGTGACAAACGTTATTGTTTATTGATTGAAGTTAATAGCCTCTGATCCTCTCAAACAAACAGTTTGGTTGTCTCTGTTTTGGGATAGAGAGAGGAAGCAGTGCATGGACATTGGATGACAGACGTAGATGAAGGGATATATGATATGCACGTATTAGTGGCTGATTAGTTGGGTCTTCGGTGCAACACAAACACAAGCAAAGTAGTTTTGTTTTAATTAATTGCTTTGAAGGGTTCCTGCATGAAAAATGAAAATATACTCTAGCTAGCTACTAACTGTGAGAGACGTGGCCTCTCGTTGCGTTTGTTGATGGAGACACACTTCTATACCACGCCACCTTCTCTTTTTTTTTTCACTTCTCCCATTCTCTATAAACTTGTCGTCTTTTTTGTTTCCATCTTCTTGCACCTTCAATGACCAACTCCATCCTATTGCTTCTACTTCCTCATCAATACGTCATTATATATATATACCTACGACAAATATTATGCGCTAAAACAGTATTTTAATTTTTATGTAATGAAATTAACTATTACTTTTTTTATAAATTAAAACTTAAATATGTGTTATGTATATTGATTAAGACTACAAATATATACTAAGGTAAATCACTATTTTAATCATTTAAAGTATAACGTTCTCTCATGCATATAGCTTTTAAAAATAAATAAGTTTTTATTTATCATTTTAACTTTAATTAAAAATATATTAATATTATCATTTAAGTTATAAGATTTTTTCATGTTAAAAAGTTATAAGATTTATTTTTAAATTTTAAATTAAAATAAATGATAAAATTAACATTTTTTATTTATTAATTTCATTATTTTTAGATATTATCTAAACTAATAAATTAAACCACATACTTTTGATGACGAATTTCAATATCCACTCCGCCATAGCTAATGATTTTTTCTTGCTTACAGTGAAAAACACTGTTTGGGATATCTATGTATATTCGGAGTCGATGCTCCACAAACCACAATGCGCAGACATGCACGCATGAACATAATGAAAATATGATGTCATCAATTGTAGAGTGGAATAACGTTTGCCCTCTATTTGTTATACGAAAATAAAAAGTAAGAAAGTGAGATAAGAAGAGATGAGCTAGAAATGTTAAGATTAAATTATTTAAAAAAAATTAGGAAAGAATTATATTTTATTTGATAAAGAATTATAATTGTTTGTGTAAGTTTTTTTAAAAAACAAGTAGATATAACTAGCAAATTATATAGTGTGCTATATGTATTATTATATACGGAGAGCAAGTACATAAAGAGTAACTCCCTTTTCAGCGCTTCCAACTTTTGTGAATAATTAATTTTAATTATTAGATTTCAAGAAAATAAATAATTTGTTAGGATAAAAAGTATGTCTTTTATATGAGTGTTTGTAGTAGAATGGAAGTCTTGTGCCCTTAATTCATATTTCATTTTCTATCTTAATTAATCAAGAAACGTCATTTTATTTAACCAGTTTTCTTTTATAAATTTTTAATTTTTTATTTAGCTAATGAAATGATATAAGGTTTCTTGACTGGTTAAGACAAAGAATAAGACTCGAATTGAAAGAGGTCTGTTTGAGGTTCGGGTTGTAGTTTGGTTTGATTTCGGTTTTACCGTGAAAAGTCACCTGAACCAAACAAAAAAAAAATTAAGTGTAGTTTAATTTGATTCGATTTGAAACTATAATAAAATCCAAACCAATCAAACACATGTTAATAGTTTGTTTGATTCGGTTTTAACGATTTTAAAAATATGTTATTAAGTATACTTAGTATAATTTTCTAATATTTCTAATAATACTTAAATAGTTTATTTAATTTTAATTTGAGAATCATTTAAATATTTATTGTTAATTTACTGAAAATCAACTTGACTCCAAAACTATTTAAAAATTAAAAATTCATCATATATTTAACTAATAGAAATTATTATAGTACTAATAACCGTTATTTATTTTTCGCATGTATATATTTCTAACATAAATCATGTTATGTCTTTTAAACTTGATATTATTTGAGAAAAAAATATAGAAGTTGTGTATATTGTTGTGGGTTTGATTTTACTTGATTTTCAAATTTTAAATCGTAAATGGAACCAAATCAATTGGTTTAAAAATTTAATAAACCAAACAAATCCAAATAATATAAGTTTTTTATCAATTTTTTTTTTATTGTTTTTGGGTTTAGGAATTTAATATACATATATATGTTATTACTGTAAAAAAAGTGTTACATAATTTAATCAGAAAAATAAATTAATATTTGTGATAATATTTTTTATTTTATAATAATTATTTTTAAAAATTATATTAAAAGTAAAATTTAGTTAGTTGATATTGTAAAATTGACAATATATGAAAATTAAATTCATACTAAAATTGTTGGTTAGTATAACGTACTAACATTTGATTTTGTTAGCATAAACTTGCAATATTTATATTCAGGATTTGAAATTATTAATCAGTCTAACTATTCAAATTTAGTGTATACGATTGAAATTATAAATCAGTCTAACTATTAATATGTGCAATTTTTTAGCGTTGAATACGTTGAGAAAAACTTACTTTAAAAGATTGTTGCTGTAATTTATTATATTTGTATGTAACTTAATTCAAACAAAACAACAGATCTGTTTTTTTTTTTTTTTATATATATACTGGGAGTTGTTTCACGTTGATTCCTCTATACGTAGAATAGCCTGGAATTTAATAGGAAAAAAAACTTCTATAACAAAGTAATGTTTCATTTTTTATCCTAATTAACCAATAAATATCATATTATTTAATAAATTATATAAAATATACAATAAATTATAAAAAAATTATTAAATAATATAAGATTTATTAATTAATTGAAAACATTAAATATAAAAGATTTTGTTCTATTTAACAAGGCAACAGCTGTCAATTTGGCAGCTTAAAAAATTATTATAATTATTAGCGGACTTTGACTAAAATTTTGTCGTGTAGCGTATTGATTATGATGAAAATTAGCGTCAATTATGCTTGTCATATTGTTGTCACACGAATGTAAACTTGTCACTCAACTTGAAAAATAAAGATTGAGAAGAAATTTTCTTTAGTTTTATGCTTTCCTTTCATCTCAGCAACAACAAAGCAATACTTCTCCCCCGCATACGTTGCATTCTTAATTAGGAGAAGTCTATCAAGAATGCTAAGTCTTATATTTATATATATATATATATAATTTAGTAAGCTTTTAAATCTTAGGATCACAACTTTATTGCTTCTACATTTGGTAGATAAGTGAGAAAAGACGAAAATGAGAAACTTTAAATGATAAAAGAATTTAATTAGTATATTTTACACTGATATTCAATCATAACCCTTTATTCATGCTAAATTTATTGATACCAATTAAACTCATTATAAAAAGGTTTGAAATATCCTATTATATACCAAAAGACATCGTCTCTGTTCATTTCGAACGCTAGATACCACACAATCATTTCCCTAATTAATGAAGGCTAAACATTATTAATACATAATTGAGTTTTTGTCAATCAAGTTTATGGACTCTAAGCTCAAACCAACGCCTGTAAATATAATGGTAAGTACGATATAAAAGTTGTTGACATTTAATGTTTTTGTACTTACTCCGATTTCACCTCTAACTTAGCGTTAGAGTGACATCTGCAAGTCACTCCTCCTCTGCTTAAGAAGGAGACATCTCAAACTAAGAGAAAAGTATATTGAAGACTTGTTAGGAAAATGAAGACTTGTTAATTTTGTAGCCATTACTCATATTCAAATTGACTCATACTCATTAAAAATGTATTTGACAAAAGTAGTTGAAAACTAAAAAACTAGTAATTATTTGATAAAACTAGTTGAAAATTGTAAAATAACAAATAAGAGTATTATTAATCATTAGATCAATAATGAGGTATTTGAATAATTATAATATATTTTAATATTATAAATTAATTATATATTTGCATTATAAATTATTATAATTATATATTTAAATGGTAAATTTCTTTCATAACATATTTAAAATTATAATTACATATTTAAATTATAAATTTATGTAATTACATATTTAAATAATAAATTAATATAATTAATATTTAAATTATAATTTATATTATTAAATATATAAATTTTAAATTACATATTTAAATTATAATTTTATATAATATTATATTTGTATTATTAATTATTACAATTATATTAATGAATAAGAAAGAAATGAAGAAGAGAAAGGTTATATAAAATGATGAGAAAGAATTAGTATGGAACATACATTAATTAATTAAGGTTAAACATTTAAAAATAAAAAGTTAGCAACTGAAGAGTAACTTTTTTAAAAAAAACTAGTAACTTTTAAAAAAAAATAGATTTTTCCTATGCAAACGAAGCTAAAATAATTTTAGTTACCATTCACAAACAAAACACATTCTAAGTAAGTATTATACCTTTTATATTTATTATAAATAATTTTTACAAATATCCACCAGATTGAATAGGCATTGTGATCTCTAAATTAAAATAAAAAAAATCATTAAATTTACATGATCAATCAATAAGAAATCTTCCTTAACACATTTAGTTTATAAAAATTAAAAACTTATTAATTTACTGATGATGATGATATAAAAAGTTGTACAGGATGAAAATATAGTGATGACGTAAAAGGGTAGAAAGGGTTGAAAATTTGATTGTTAAGTAGTAGTATTTGAGGAGTGAAATATTGAATTAAATCCTTGAAAGTTGCAGAAATAAAAGCATGGAAGGCAATATATTTGCATATAGGAGAATATATATATATATATATAAAGTTTAACTGGGGCTGGGTTCAAGTTGTGTACGTACACACTACACACTACACACGTTCACAAATCACAATCCCTTTGATTCTCTTCACGCAGCAAGCAGCAAGTTGCTAATCAGGTGACTGTTAACTTTGCTTGTTCTTGTCTATCCCCGCCATGTGCACCTCACACGTGCCACCACCCAGACAACACGAATGTGCTAACTGCCTCTCTGCTCGCTCTTCAATTTCCACACTTAAATCTATACTATCTCCTACTTTCATTATTCAAATCAAAACGTGCTTCGCTCATTCTTATATATTTCTCCACATATTAACATCCTCTCTCCAATCTCCATCATACTTTTTTGTTTCTTATTTCATTTTCTATAGACACATCCTAGTTTTCCTTTCTTTTATACTTTAGAACCTTGCTTTTACACCTCTTTAAACCAAACCAAATATAATATCCAACCTTGCCTAACCATATATAGTGCAACTTGATGTTCCTCCTTAAGCTACCTTAATCGTTTGGAAAACAAATTACAATGCCAAATTAAAAAGCAAAACACAATTCACTAATTTTTAAAAAATCCTTTTAATTATACAAATTTAAAACAGATCAATTAGATGCAATTCTTGTTGTTTATGCTGTTTTATAACCATAATTGCATTTTTATTGTGCAGATGCATGGATTACTGATGCATCATCACTTAAAATATTAAAATGCCAGTATATATAAATTTCCATGTAGAAAAAAGGAGAAAAAATAGTGAATTGGAATCAATCTATTAAAAATTAATTATTTATCATAAATTTTATCCAAATTTAAATGATTTACTTGAAATATCACCATTTTAAAATTCTGTCATCCTGTTTCAAATAAAAATGTTTAAACCGAAAAGTTAGTTAAAATTCTTGTCTTTAGAAAAGTTGAAGCGAAAATGTTATTAAAAAAATAAGACGAACATTAGGTAAATTAATAAGTGGATGATGTTCTTTTCAATCTAAACACAAGATAATAGGAACATATTATTGTATTATTGAAACTCCTGAAATCTGAATCGTCTTCATAATGGGTGTGTGATTAAAGTTATGGAAGGATGATGATGAGGAAGAAGTAGATTCTTGAATTGAGAGTGGGACCAAAGGATCCTAATCATCGTTCTCATCTTCTTTCTGTAAAGAGTAAGCTCTGGCTTTTGACCATTGACCGAGAGGCACGTGCACCGCATCCTTCTTTTCGTTCAAAATTGCAGAAACGATGATTTCGGCGACGCACGTGCACTCCCTTGTCCCGACATATACTAGCATAATCATGCCTTAACTCTCACCTTTGCTTTGTTTATTGCTCCCTGCGTTTTTTAATCTCCTTTTAATATATCCCTTTACCCCCTTAATTTAATCCCACGGTTAATTTTAATGTAAACCCACGTTAACGATATCATATAAATTCAAGTGGTACCCACCATGCACGTGACAATGCCTTAACTCTAACTTCAATTTTAAGCTTTTTTTTTAACATCAATGGCAGAAGCAAGTAGTAATTTATTATCACAACTCATGAGTATCACAGTTGTTGCCTACTCAACACCGCCATTTAACATGCACAGATTAAAAAAATACACTATGCTTTTGGTCTATCATTGTTTGATTTTACTCATTTTACATTGATTTCATGTTTTTTCCTTTTAAAGAGAGACATTAATTGTTTAAGAGTCTAATTAAAACGTAAAAAGATAACAATAATTTAATCTATTGATTCTAATGATTTAATATACTTAATTTTTAACGTCTCTATTTCTATGTGAAAATTATTTTGATGTTATAGTTTTCATAACTAAATTGTTATTACGCGTGCTTCTAAAATTTAAAAACATTTGACTTTTATGGTGTCTGTTTTCCCGTATTGTAGTGTAGGTTGGCTTCAGGGTCACCACTTTATAGAAAAAAGATTAAAATGATTTCAACTTAATTACTTAAAGATCAAAATAGATTATGTTTGATTTTTGAAAGTTTTTGTAAAAATATGTTTAGTTATAATTTAGAAAACATTTTCAAAAAACAACTAAAAACAGAAAACAGAAAAAAATTATTTTCAGTATTTTTAAAAATTAACACTACATGAAAACTTAATAATAATATTATAATTATGTACAAAAATAATATATAAATATATTTTAAACTATATATAAATGATTTATAATATTTTTGCTAAAACTGATTAATTTAACAATATTATTGTTTTTGAAAATATAAAATATCAAATGAAAACAAACTTATTTTCTAAATGTTGAAAACTTGAAAATGAAAATAAAAATAAAAAATGAAAAAATAAATCATTTTCTCAAACTAAACACCACCCAAGGAGAACAAAAAACATAGAAAGAAACTGCATGACATAGTTCATGTTTTAAACAAGAGAAGAGATGCTGAATTTAGCACAATTTTGCATAATTAATTATGATTAAAATTGAATTTGATGTGATGAAATTTATGTTTAAAAGATGTTTTTATTATACAAGTAATTTTAGTGTAAAATTCTCGATCCAACACAAAAGTTACCCTAAATTGCTTTAACTCATAATTAATTCTAAATTGTTCTCCGATGCAAAACTAAATATGTCAAGATTTGTCTGACATCAATTTTGTGTCTTAATCAATTTTCAAATGTAAAACCAAACAAACACTTAAACTTAGAAAAATGAGAAAAATACAGTTGATAATATATTTTTTAGTTAGTTAAAGAAAAAAAAAATTTAAAAGAAAAATTTAAATTACAAAGAAAAATGAATCTTGTTTGGTCATAAGGAAAAAGAAGAATAAAAAATTTCATATGTAGAGAAATGAGAAAAAAGTTTACTTTTTCTAGTTTGTGAGTAAAAAGTGTAATAAAAAAAATGTTATTAATTTAATGAATCTCACATATTTAACTTTTTTTATTTAAAAAAAAACATGTAAAAATCTTTCAAATTTATTTTTGTTTGTAAACAAAAAGTCATATATATATATATATATATATATATATATATATATATATGAATAATTTTGTAATGTAATAACTTTAATCTATAACTTTTGATTCTTTTCATATCACTTTTTAGGCAATTCAATAACTTCAATTTTCACTATGTTTTTAACTTCAAACTGAATCACAAAGGAGGTGTTTTTTTTTTTTTTTTCAACTCAAGTTTTAATTCTCTTTCTACAACATTTTCCTTTTTCTAAATCAAACAGAGTACGTGTTTTTAAAAGAGCAAGTTACTATATGAGATTTAGTCCTTTCATAAATTAAGAGGTCTAAGTCAATTAGTTAAAAATAATATGTGAATTATTGTAAATTTTTTAATATTTTTAATTCATATTAGAATAAAAAAAGAAATAATCTTTTCATAAATTTTTCTCTCATAAAGGAAATTAAAAATAAAATTAAGGTAAAAATAAGGTGTCGTACTTTAATTACCTAGACCAAATTTGTTTGTCAAACGTTTGAGTTCAACTTATTTATTCACAATATATCTATTAACTTTGGTAAATCTTAATTTAATTAACCTTTTTAAATTTTTTATCCTACTTCAAAGTTTATTTAATAGTCTGAGCATATACCTTGAAGGTTCTTTAAATAATTTAAAGTATATATTTTTCAGTTAAGTAGACTTTTAGAAAAGATCTTCATTTAATTTGTTCAGTAAATTTTAGTGTTCTTCTCTGATCTCCTCATATCACTATTCATAATCATGATTTTTCAAGTTAATGAATGAATATATGCTTGTGGTAATTATGTAATGCATACTTTAGGCACGTTTTCACTTTTTTTTTTTCTTTGATACATCGTAAGTTTTTTTTATTCAGAATGCATCGTGATAATGTGACCCATATATATAAGATTGAGATTATTTGAAACTCTCAATACTTTGTGGCGGTGTGTTGAAATGTAATTCCCATGTTACGAAGTTTTTTCAGAGTAGGGGAGAACTGAGAAAGCACACACATATCTTAGAGATTAACTCACTGATACATTTTTGTTAATGATTAAAGAATTAAGATAAAAAATTATTAAAAAGTATAACATTAATATTACGAATGAACCTCTATAATTTTTAACAAAACTTTTCTTTTTATTAATATTTTTTTAGAAATATTTATTAATCTCCCAATCATTAATTACTCTAAGGTAATAAAGAGTGAATCCTATTAATATGCGGTTTAACTTGGCTTCTTGTTAGTCTTATGATGTAGTCATTGTAAGGTAAAATTTTTATTTTACACCTACTTCATTTTTATTTAACATCAATTCACCTAAATATTTCTTTAAAAACTAGAAAATATTTTTTAACCAAATTCTTACTTTACTCTCCCTCCCTCCATGGCTCTCCTAATTCTTACTTGTTCCTCCCAATACCTACCATAATAAATTAACTTTCCTTATTCATCCTTTAAAATAAAATAACTTATTTTACAGAAAAAGCTTTTTGGAGAATGAAAAAAAAAATCCTTTTTCCAGATAAAAATTTTCTTCTCCCGACAACCTTCAGAGAAAGAAAAAAATTAATTAAAAAATTTATTTACAATATTTATATTATATTTTTAAAATTTTCTATTTTAATAATATAATTTATATAGTTTTTAAAAATTTTATATTATATAAATATAAAACTTCTTAAAAGGAAAAAAAACTTCACCAAATGAGACTATTCGGAAAAGGAAAATTGAATAGTCTCGTCCAAAGAAGATCCAAATGAAACTATCTGTAGAACAGATTTTTTTTTTTAATTAAATAAATAAAGAAGTATTTATCTTTTAATACTAGAATAACTGCATGAGCTCAACCTAGTAGCTATGTTTCATTGTGCTTAATTACATACATTATAATGAACTTTACACATTTCGATTAAATATTTTGCATCGCGTGCAAATTACCAAAACATGACGGGAAAGAATATTTGTCTTCTAAGTTAAAAGAAAAATTATAAAAAATTAAAATTAATTGTTTATGAAATTATAATTTCAACTTACAAATATTTTTGATTTTTTTATAAGAACCTAAAATTTTTGAAGAAATGTCAGTTTTAAAAGGTTATTATAATTAGTATGTATTGAGTTTCAGTTTAACAATGTCAATGGCATATACAAATATAATGCTATTTCAAGACGTATATAATCCAGTAATCTACAATCTCAAGTATGGACTGTGTAAAGGTTTTTTTTTTTTTGTCCGACAATGTAAAAGTCAAACATATATTGTCGTGCTAATGGGCTATTCTATTATGAATAATTACAATTTCTTTTAGTACCACCACAAATACTATATATACCAAAAACATAAAAAACTATAATATCCCTATTTGATTTTAAACAGGAAATTAACTTGTTTTTTATTGTGTTTGTGTGCCTTTTCATTCTTTTACTCGGTTTTGCTTTTTATGTGTTTAACATTGTGCCCTTTTGCACCTATTGTAAGTCTCAAAATGTTGGATACTCTTCCAAGTGTTTAGGCTTTTGTTTCTTGTCTTATGCATCTCTTAAAAATACTTAGAGGTGGGCAAAAACTAGTTGTTAAAAAAACTGAATTGAGTCGAATTGTTTTAAAAAGTTTGATTTTTAAATTTAAAAAGCAAATTATTTTAGAAAGCTATTTCAGAAATAATTGTTTTTATAAAAATGATTCAGAACTAGTTCAAAATAATTTAAGATTGAAATAGTTTCGAATTGGTTTCAAATTGGGTATTTTTTGTCGGTTAGTGCTTTTTTCTACAGTATTGTAGACATGGTCACAACGGTGTAGATAGCTTGAGAGAGTGTTTTTCTAGTAAGAGTGTTTACCATAAGATTGCAAAAAATTATACAAAGGTGTGTGATGTGAAAAAAGTTCTTTTCATAAAACTAGTAAACTAAATTATTTTAAAAATCGATTCAGTTGAAATTAAATTGGTTTTAAAACAATAAGTTCGAACCAAACTAGTTTTAAAAATAGTTCGATTAATTTTTATTGAACTAATTCAACTTAAACCTAGTTTTGTTCAAAACCAATTCGATTTGAAACCAATTCGGTTCAAACTAGTTTTTTTGCACACCCCTAAAAATGACATACACTTCACTTTATCCTATTTATGATTCTCTACAAATTGAGGCTTCTCGAAAGGTAGGTGTCATGTGGCATAAGGTTTATTTCAATATTATGGATCATCTCATCTAGAACACAATACAATTTCTTTTCTAGATCATATCATCTATTGCATCAATTGGCTATAATATTTTGTTATTAATCCATTTGGAGAATTAGTTTGTGTTATTCTGGGCAACCTTGTCCTTAAGCTAATACATTTTGTTCCGACTTGGTTGATTCAGAGTATAATTGTTTTATTTAATTAGCAATTCTTAATCATGTAATCTAAAATTGGCATAATCCATTACGTCAATTCCATTATATCATCTAGAATTGTGAATCACTTAAAAAAATTATAGAAAATTTTAAAGAAACAATATAATATATATAACAAAATAATGTTGTTTTTTTTGCTACTTTTGCAAGTAGTTGTGGAGAAGGGGTTTTGAGGTAAAATGCTAGAGGGAGTTTACATGAATGTTGAAGAACAAATATATGTGTGTGTGTGATGTAAAAAGCTTTTGCACTCTTGATCTTTCTCCTTGAGGTTCCAAGCACCATGAAGTGGATGATGGAGGGGAAAGAAAATGGAGGTGGGGCGCCACTCTCAAAGAGAGATAAGCCAAATTGTTTAGGTTTGTCACAAGGGAAGGAACCCTTGATAAAAACCAACTAGGAAGAGATTCCTCAAGAGAGAGGATCATCAAGACCTTTTACTAAGAATGTGCTGACAAAGAGATTATTTTCATTCAACTTCAAAGGTGAAATTTTACAATGAGGGGGAATGAGTATATATAGTTCAATGGGAGAGCTTGGACACAGTTTTCTAGGCAATGTGGGACTTGAGCTTAATTAAGATTAAGACTAATTAACCCAAGTCTTAGGCCTTAAGTGAGACACCTAAGTTCACCCCTCATGGGTGCAATTAGCATCTCCTAATGTGAATGGGCTAGCCCAAAATCATGTCTTAACTTATGCACCCATTCTAAGCTTACTTCTTATTTTTAACTAAAGAAACCTATACCTTATAAACTAAGAAAATGATCGAAAATACATGGCCTTAAGGGAATTAAAATACTCTCCTATTTAGCTAATTAAAATAAAATATTTACAAGCTAAAAATAATGAAGACTATGACTTCGAATCTTCAATGAGCTTTCATCTATGCCATGCCTTCCTTGAGTCCTCCTAGCCATGATGCATGCTAGGTGGGATTGCATCATCTCCTCCCCCTTGGAGAGGATTTGACCTCAAGTCCTGAGGCCTTTCTTTCTCTTTTTCAAAGTCTGCAAGAAAATAAGAAAAGTAGTAAGTATATGCAGACAAGTGATTTTAGGGGGAGTAAGAAGTCTATAAGGAGACCTCTTAGGAATGGGGTAGTGGAGTTTGACACTAAAGTTTGAAAATATTTTACTGTGCATGTGCCTCCACATAGCAGTGCCTCATCTTTCTACTATAACACTAGATACCAGCCTCAAAGGTTTTGAAATAGTAGGTGAGACTAGTCTAAGTGGAATGGAGTACTCATAAAGTTGGACTTGAGGGTGTGGATCAAGGTGCTCAAAAGGTATAGGCACATCCTTAAATTCAACTTGTTCTTTTTGTAAGAGTTGGCAGGAAAATTTTCTATGTAGAGAACCTCCTTTGAAGGCAAAGGCGGATCTTCCTTAGACTCGGTCTTCCTACCAACAATTTTATTTTCATTTTCATCCCTCTCTCTCTTAAGCTTCATGATCCTTCTATCCTTCATAACCTCGGTAGGGGCAAGAGGAAGTAAGGTAATCTTTTTCCCTTTATGAGAGAGAGTGATTTTATTAGTGAGGCCATTGTGCAGAGTTTCCATATCATGTTGCAATGACCTTCCCAACAACATGTGACTAACTTCCATAGGGACTACATCACATAACACTTTGTCACGATACTTCCCTATGGAGAAGCTAATCTCCACTTGCTTTCTTACTACTACACCATCTTCATAATTAAGTCCATGCAAAGAATAAGGTGAAGGATGAAGAGTAGTAGCAAGTGATAGCTTTTCCACCACCCTTGTGCTACAACAATTACAACATGATCCACCATCCACAATGAGAGAACAAGTTTTGATGTTCCCCTTAAAGTCCTTTTTCTTTTAGGGCAAAACAAAGCAATGTGCCATTTTTCTAACTTAAAACATTTAGGACTTCGAGAACGAGTGCTCGAACTAGTGGTAGGGGTGTTACTCATACTCAAGGGTTTTCTCTCAATATGCTTTCTTTTGGATGACTCTCTTTTGGGTTTAATTATAGAAGGGTTTGTCTTTTTCTTAGGATGACTCTTAGGGTTTTCCTTCTTGCTAGAAGATGCATAAATGTCATGAGTTATTCTAGGCTCTTGTAAGTCTCTACAAAGTGTGTAAATGTTACCACAAGAGCTCTTATAGGCATCTCTCTCTTTTTGTATCTTTTTTTCTTCCTTTCTTTCTAACTCATTTTGTTCTTTTTCTCTCTTTTCCAATTCTTTATTCTCTTTTTCTCTCCTTTCTCTTCTCTTTTTTCTCTCTAACTCTTTTCTTTTGTTTTCTTCCTTTTCTCTTTCTTTCTCTCTTTTCTCTTTTTCTCTTCTCTCTTCTCTTTCTTTTTCTCTTGCTACTATTTCTCTCTTTTCATTTTCCCTTTTCTCTTGTCTCTCTTTTTCCCTCTCTTTTCTCTCTTGTCTTATTCGTTCCCTCTCTTCTCTTTGTCTCCTATATTCTTCTCTTTCTTTTTGTCTTTTCTCCTCTCTTTCTTTTCTCTCTTTTTCATACTCTTCATTTTCTCTTTTTAATCTTTTCATATATTCCTCCCATTCTTTTTCTCTTTTATCTTCCCTACTTTTATTAACATTCCTAACACTTTTAGATGTGTGTGATGATATTTAAAAGTGCAAGACCTATGGAACTAAGTAAAATGCAAGAAACACTCTACTCTTTTTGAAGTTTTCTCAACTAAAAGTGACTTAAGCTTTTGGAACTTAAGCACTTTCCTAAACGTTGAAACCAAATAAAGAAATTTAAAAGCAAAGCTAAAGGATTCTAACGTGCTCCTAAGTATGAATAAAGGGTACCAATTCCTTATCCACACTAAAACGAGAAAATAAGGTTTATTACACACAAAAAAGGTGACTCTTATGGGCATCCAACACCTCTAATTAAAAAAGGCCTTTAAGAAAATACACCCAATTTAAAAATACAAGAAACTAAAAGAAGTCTTGAATGCTCCTTCTTCCAATGCTCCTCACCAAGTGTTTCACTCAAGTCTTGGCCTCTTCTTCAAGTTTTCTCTTTCTTGGCTTAAATCAACACTTCCTAAGGATGCTACCCTTGTGGAAGTTTCAACAAATGGCCACCTAACCAAGAAAGTAATGCCCAATAAGTACCAAGGGAAGCAAGATTTTGAAAACACAAAAACAATAAAAGTACTAACAAGAATAGGTACACATCCAAGTGGAAAGAATTTATTTAAACAAACTCAAAGAAAGCCAATAAGGACAAGCAAAAAATAAAAGGTGTAGAAAGAAAGTAAGGACACAAAATAAAACCTAGAGTGGGTCTAGATTAGAATGGACTAAAAAATAAAAAGACACAATAAACATGATCAATGATTTGCACAATTTTTTTTAATGGTTATGGTTGAATCATAGACAAAGTATTTCAAGCAAGATTCATGAATTTTAAACACTCTTTTAAACAAATTGAAGCAACTTGAGGTGCACTAAAATTTTTATGTTTTTTTTCTTTTTAACACTTTTTCTACCATTTTTTTTACTTGTTTTGAATTTTTTTTAAAATACTTTTGCTACACCTGTTAACAAAATTCTAACAAAAATATGATGAGAAGTGTAATGAGGATAGATGCTTGAATTAAAATAGATGGACAACCACAAAATTGAATCAAAAAGTGCAAACCAAAGAAAGCAAAGTAGTTCAAGATGCATTAGTAAATTTAGGTGAACAAAGAAGGCACTAAATGAGATACTTAATGAGCTTAGACCAACTTAATTTCTCAAGGATTACAGCCCAAATACATGACTAAATGATCCTAAAATTGCCAGCAAAAGCAATTCACCAAAGACTAGCACAAAACTTTAAACTACTAACAAAAAAAAAAAAAAACTCTAGGAAGAATTGAGCAAATTTTGAGAAAATATTTTTTGAAACATGCTATGATCTAAAGCATGTGGGACTCAAGGACACAAGATCAAGAGGCATGACCCCTTTGATGCTCAATTCCAAGAGAGAAACACATTTTTTATGGTAAAAATAAAAGGCAAAACTATGTAGAATTAAGAGACAATAAAAGGATTACAACATGACCAACTAAGACACAACTTGGAAGATTAAAAACTGAAATTAAATTATCAAAATACCCAGAAATATGCACCCAAAATAGAGAACAAGGGGCTGGAAAAACAGAATAATAGGTGCAGGAAAATAGAATTAAAAACGCAAACAAAAAGAACAATGTGCATCCAAAGATCAAGACCACAATGTGTGGCTTCCTTCACAAATTTTGTGAAGTCATTACAATGACCTTCTTAGGATTTGCACAAGAATAAGGAAAAAAATAAAAAGCTGGGCAGAAAATTAAAGAAACAATCCTAAAGGAAACATGTAAAGATTCAATGGAAAAGAATAAGATAAATTCAATCTAGAAAGCAATAAAAATTAGGAAATAAATTGCATAAAATGAAAACTACAAAAACATAAACTAACAAGACAATGAAAACTACAAAAACATAAACTAACAAGACATAAAAGGAATTAAACGACAAGAATCAAAAGCTGGAAAAAATAAAGGAAACAACAAGAACACTAAGAAGAAAAGCTGGAAAAAATTAAAGAAAATTAAGATTAGAAAAGAACCTCATGGAGTTGGCTCTTGATACCAAATGATGCAAAAAACTTTTTCACTCCCCTTAATCTTTCTCCTTGAGGTTCCAAGCACTATGAAATAGATGATGGAGGGGAAAGAAAATGGAGGTGGGGCGTCACTCTCAAAGAGAGATAAACCAAAGTGTTTAGGTTTGCAACAAGGGAAGGAATCTTTCATAAAAATCAACTAGGAAGAGATTCCTCAAGAGAGAAGATCCTCAAGACCTTTTACTAAAAATGTGCTCACAAAGACACTATTTTCATTCAACTTCAAAGGTGGAATTTTACAATGAGGGAGAATGAGTATATATAGTCCAATGGGAGAGTTTGGGCACACTTTTCTAGGAAATGTGGGACTTGAGCTTAATTAAGATTAAGACTAATTAACCCAAGTCTTAGTCCTTAAGTGAGGCACCTAAGTTCACCCCTCATGGGTGCAATTAGCATCTCCTAATGTGAATGGGCTAGCCCAAAATCATGTTTTAACTTATGCACTCATTCTGAGCTTAGTTCTCCTTTTTAACTAAAGACACCTATACCTTATAAACTAAGAAGATAACCGAAAATACATGGCCTTAAGGGAATTAAAAATACTCTCCTATTTAGCTAATTAAAATAAAATATTTACAAGCTAAAAATAATGAAGACTATGACTTCGAATCTTCAATGAGTTTTCATCCATGACATGCCTTCCTTGAGTCCTCCTAACCATGATGCATGCTGGGTGGGATTGCATTAGTGTGTATATGTGTATGTGTGTATATGTGTATGTGCAGAGAAGAAGAAAGTAATGTCAAAATTGACGAAATTAATAATAATAATATTAATAATAATAATAATAATAATAATAATAATAATAATAATAATGTGGATTATGTAGATAAATTCATTTGAAGATAATGGTGCATAATTTTATACAATTGATAATTAGGATCATTTACTTTCATGCTTATCAAACTCTTGAGTTAACTATGTAATTCTTATGAGCTTATGAGTCTATTTACTCTTTACGAGGTAACTTTGTAACTTATGGATAAATTCTTTTTTTTAGTAAACTCTAAATAAATTCGGTATTTTGATGTGTTCAAGATAAAAAATGTAATGCCTAGTTGTAATGTACACTTAATTTTAGATCAATTGATTTGAAACAGATAGCAAAACAAATTCTGGATGAAATATTCGAAACACAATCGAAAAGTTAGAAAAAAATTTCTAATAAATTGATTCAGAAGTGCCAGAAAGTTGTAGACACAACCAAAATTGTAAACGTAGCTAGAACAATGAAATTCAAATCAAATGATCCTGAATAAAAAACAAAGTAGGAAAAATAGAAAATGGATTCTATTATTATTTGATGTGTGTTGTAGGCACGGAAGGGAGAAATTCAGGTTGGAACGTATCTGCAAGGAAGAGGGAAGTAAGGAACAAGGAAATAAAGAAAAGAAAAGAGGAAAACAAAGAAGAATGGACTGGGGAAATAACACTACTGCTGTAAATATGGGTAAAGATTGTAGATAGGTTAAAAACCTAAGAGTGTTTTAGGGTTTTTAAAACTATACTGACTCTGGGGTTTAGGGTGATATTATTCTATAAATCATGTTGTGTGGTTATTAAAGGTGATGTTGTAAAAGCGATACAAGAATTTCATGGTTTAGGTAAGATGCCGAGGAGAGTTATATCTTTCTTCATTACATTGATTCTGAAGGTGATTAATCCCCATAATTTATTCCAGTATCGGTCTATTTCTCTTATATCAAATGTTCACAAGATTATATCTAAATTGTTTTTTGTGAGGCTTAAGAGAGTGTTGGGGAAGGTTATTTCAGGGTGTCAAACTGCCTTCTTGCCTAGGAGATCTATTTTGGATGGCGTTGTGGTCACGAATGAGTTAGTTGACTGGGCTCATAGAGTAAAAAATCATGTTTCTTATTTAAGGTGGATTTTGAAATGACCTATGATTCGGTTAATTGGCAGTTTTTGGATTATATGCTTTGTAGGTTAAGGTTTGGCCAAAGGTGGATAAAATGGATTCATAATGTAATCAGTAATAGTTACATATCTATTTTGGTCAATGGAAGTCCAACAGGTGAATTTAATATGGGAAAAGGCATCAAACAGGGTGATCCATTATCTCATTTTTTGTTTTTGGTGGTGACCGAGGGGCTAATAGGAATAGTGAGATCAACTATTGACAAAGGCCTTTACAAATAGATTGTGGTGGGAGGTGAAGCAAAGTTCTCAATGTTGCAATACATCGATGATGCTATTTTGATGGGGGATGCAGAGTTCCAATTAGTGTGGAGTCTAAAGGCAATATTGAGAGGTTTTGAGTTGGTATCCGGTCTAAAAGTGAACTTTTATAAAAGCAATTCTTTGGCTTAAACGTGGACCAAGCTTTCTCTCATGCGGTGTCCTGTATGTTGAATTATTCTGTTAGATCTCTTCCATTCATTTTTTTGGGGTTCTAGTTGGGTCAATCCTAGGAAGTCAGCAGTATGGGGATTAGTAATTTATCAATTCAAGAAGAGGTTGAATGTTTGGAGAATGAAGACTATGCCTTTTGCAGGAAGGTTGTGATGATTAACTCTTTAACAAGTCTCCCATTGTATTATTTCTTGTTTTATAAGGTGCCAAAGAAGGTGGTCAATGTGCTGAAAGGGATTAAAAGGAAGTTTCTATGGGGAGGGGCGATGAAGAGGAGAGGAAAATTGCATCGATGGTTGGGTAAGGTGTGTAGGCCAAAGAGTGAAAGGGGTTGGGAATAAAGTGCTTGCAAAGGTTCAATCTAAGTTTATTAGCTAAATGGAGATGAATATTCCTAACTGATCAAAAAGCTATTTGGGCCTCGTTGCTATGACATAAGTATGGGGACTTTTAATAGGTGCGTTATTGTCAAGTTGCTTGGAGTAAGTGTTCTATTTGGTGGATGGATATATGGGCACTGAATAGCACTAACGTAACTGTTCCAGGCTGGTTTGAAAATGGTGTTAGCAGTGTTAGGTGATGGGGGCTATACGCTCTTTTGGGAACATAAGTGGCTAGGAGGGTTACCCTTAAGTGTGAGGTTCCCTAGACTATATACCTTGACAAAAAATAACAAAGTAACAGTTAAAAAAATGAGTGGTATTATGTTGGGTTCAATGGTGTGGAAGTGGGATTGGCGTTAGAGACTTTTTGTGTTAGAGGAAGAGGGGTTGCGGGATATGGAGGAGGAGTTACAGGGTGTGGCTCTGGTGTAGCAACAACAGGATGGGTAGTTTTGGATATCAAATTCTAGTGGCATATTCTTAGTTACAGATGCGTATAATGCGACTTTGGGTGGATATGTCCTAAGTCTTAGGGGGCATGGTTCCTCGAGATTACTGTCACGAGTATGGAAGGATAAGCTATCCTCTAAAGTTTTAGCTTTCTCTTGGAAAGTGATCCTAGAAAGGCTGCCTACGATGGATAACCTGCTGAAGAGGGGACTGCAGTTACTGCTAGAAGCACAAAATTGTGTTTTTTGTAAACGTGTAACAGAGGATGTAAAGCACTTTATTCCTTTCATGTTCGATGTCTTAGGAGTTGTGATATAAGGTTTTGTTGTGGATTGGAGTAGAATCTCCTTTGCCAGATGATCTGTCTCTATTATGCTATATGACTGGGGATTGGGTGGATGGTAAGTATCGCAAGAAATGTATATTTTTGTTTTGGTATGTAGTCATCTGGTGTATATGGATATATAGGAATTACATGGTGTTTAATAATAGTACAATGGAGCTTCTAGATATGGTGTCTTCAATTAAGATGATCTCGTGAAAATGGTTGTTATATAGATTTAGCACTAACAAAGGGGTTTTCTTTTCTGATTGGTGTATTAATCTTGCGTAAGTGTATGATAAAGATGTAGGATATAATTAGAGCTATATGTGGTATATAGGGTAGGGATACATTTTTTGTAGGATTCATTAGGGTCATTTCTTTTGTGTGGATGATTCGATAAAACGTTTTGTCTCATTTTTCCTTTTAATATATATGATTCACTTTGTTTTTTCAAAAAAAAAAAAAATATTGACTCTGAGGATGTGAATAAAAATATGAAGGTGTTAATAAAGCCTTATAGAAGTAAAATGCAGGGTCATTTTCTTTAGACTTTAACAAATAACCTTCTTATTATGGGCTTATCACCGGGATTAGTTGGGAGGAATTTAAAGTGTCATTTACCAAAATTTTAAATATCCCTTACTATTTTAATTTTTTAAAAATTTTCATTTTTTTCTTAAATTTAAAATTTTCATTTACCAAAATTTTCATTTTTAAAGTGTCATTTAGTCTCGTTTTCAGTTTTAGTTGTTTCTTTTGTTTAATTTATTACTATAGAAGTTTTCTTGTATACCAGAACTCAATCATCTTTAGCAAATTTGAGATCTATAATAACTTGCTTGGTTGCATGTTTTATATTGACCAACCCACCAGCTTTTTTTGTTTGTTTACCAAAACTTAATTATTGTAATTTTATTAACTCTCCCTAGATATTTCTATAGAGAGTAAAAAAAATTTAAAATGCTAGGTGATATTTTAAAATTTTAAGATTCATTTTGAATTCTCCGTTAGTTGTTGTGTTCTAGGTTGTAGACACTAGATAGTGGGAAATGTTTTCTTACACTTCTATATTAACACCTCTTAAAGTCTAATTCGGTATGGGATGCTGGAGAAGCTCCGGTGAAGGGAGAATGGGAGAAACTACACACATTTGTTGAGTTTTTATGTTTTGAGTTGTAGACAGCGCATAGACTTGGTACACGCCTTGTTAGAATTGATTAAAAAGAATGTCAAGAACGTATTAAAATGATGGTGATATTTTTCATTTTCTGGTCCGTTTCTAAATCAACTATGTTGTAGGATAAATTGAATAACTTAGCCATATTATTAAGAGTAAAAATTTAAAACTATTTCATTAAAGTTCTGATCAATAATCTTAAAGTTCAGAAAAAAAAAATTGACTATTAAATTAGGCACCAGTATAGATTCTGAGCAACACTTCTAAGTTTCCAAATAAGTGCTGACGAAAGCTACTAAAAACGTGTTATATAAGTATATATAACTCACGTATAATTTATGCAGGTAATAATTTTGATGTCACTTGATAAGACATGATGAAAAGAAGAGTTTTTTACTTTAATTAAATATAATAAATAATAAAAGAAATGAGTAATTTAAACTGTATCGATGATAATCCGTATTGGCAAACAAAAAAGAGAAGCATAGATAGTTAATCATCAGTATTTTATGAAGCTAGCGATTTCACAGGGTATATTATTATTATTGTTAAGAAAAGAACAAGAGTGAATTCTAGGTAGAGAGTAGAGCCGTTGAAATTACGTTTGGAAATGCAAATGGTAAAGAAGATGATACAGAGAGTAGGACCCCATTCCGCAGCACCATTAGGCCATCATCACACGCCATACACAAAAGTCCAAAGCTGGCCCTCTCTCTCAACTCTTCCCTTGGAAATCCCGATTAAAGCCCTGATATAATAACCTTTAAACCAAACACTTGTGAAAATCCCAAAATATAGCTTTGAAATCATCATACACAACCTCTTTTGTTTTTCTCTTTTACAATGTCAAAGTCTCTGTGTCAACACAATTAATAACCTGCTTGCTTTATTATACGTGTGTATTGTGAAACGGCTTTCACTGGAATTGATGTTTCTTGTTGATTTTGAGGGAATTGAAGTTTTGTAGCTTGGAACAATTGAAATGGATGAAATCCGAACAGAGAAAATCTATGTTGCTGTTGGAAATGATGCTCAGGATGGATATAAGACTTTGAATTGGGCTCTCAAGAAATGGAATTCTCATCCAATTTCCATTGTTATTCTCCATGTGACACACAATTCTTCCAAGGATTATGTCAATACACCATGTAAGTTGGACTTGATAATCAGCTTTTATTTTTTTTTGTTTGCATTCAAATTCAATTGGGTTTAGATTAGTTTTTGCGTTTCTTTTTTTTTTCTTTTGCAGTTGGGAAACTTCCAGCAAGATCTGTGAACGAGGAGAAACTACAAATTCTCAGGAAAGATGAGCAAGAGAAGATCAAGAAGCTGCTTTCCAAGTATATTGCTTTCTGTGGCAAGGTGTGTACATTTTAGTACTTAAAGTATAGTTTTCAATTACTAGGATCATGTGAAATTTAATGAAGTTCTAGTGATTCACTCCAACTCTAGGTATAATCTTTTTTTTTTCTTCTGCATATTACAGGTGCCAGCAGAGATTGTTGAAGTTGAGAAATCTGATGAGCCTATACAAAAGCACGTCATAGACCTGATCTTTGGTTTAGGAATAACCAAATTGGTCATTGGATTTTCATTCATGAAGTCATCCATGTAATTAATATCGTTTGTCTTTCTCTTGAACAAAATTTTTGCAACGTATGCTAAGTTCTGTTTTGTTTTGCTTGTGTTAGGAAATCCAAAGGTGCAATTAGTGGATTGTTCTATGTTCATCAGCACAAGCCTGGCTTCTGTGATTTATTCATTATTTGCGGAGGAAAACAAGTTTTCCTCAGAGGAAAGAATGATGAGAAAATCATGGAGGATGATCATGGGGCCATGGTTGCCAGAATGAGGGATAAGATAACTTTTAAAGATTGGCTAGACAAATGGTTCAATGACAAAACAAACGACTCACAAGATAGAAGTACATCACTTTCCTCAAGCAATTTGGAGTCCCCTGTGAACCACAATCAGTGGGAATTTTACCTCCAAGAAATTGAAAATTATTATCAAGAGTTGTTGTCATCCAAGTCTGAGGAAGGAAACTGCGGGCTAGATAATGACGACCTGCAGATTGGTCCAATTGAGCCACATGTCACTGAGCAGAACAATTATAATATGGTAACTATAACAATGACAGATATTTTCCTAAAATATATGGCCTTGATTAATGCTAATATTTATCTTCTTTGTTCCCTTTCGTTTTGTTTCTTCTAGGGGGTTGTTATATGTTTGACTTCACTTTTACATACATACTGTCTACTCCTACTATTGAGAAGGAAGGCGCGTGCATGTTTCTGAAAATCTAAACTAGCCATCTTTTAAAAAACTCTCAAAATTTGACTCTTGTTAGCATTTTTATATGTATAATGTATTAAAAATTAATAGGATCCTTTTTAAACTGTGGTCAGTTTAGTTTCCAAGATATGGAAGCAATTTTCAAATTGGATCTTGTCCTAAAGCCGTGATTAGCTTTCGATGCTTACTTTTGAACCCGAAAAGAAAGGCTTTTAAATAGTAGACGTTTGAAAACATACTCACATACTTTATATATCTTTGATCCAACCCCTTTTTTATATATTTTACATGGTGTGCATGGTGCGTTAATTTGTCAAAATATTGCCTAACTTTGTCTCCTACTGATCAGAGTGCTGCGGAAAAAATTGAGATCCTGAAAATTAAGCTGAATGAAGCTCAAAAGACCATCCAATTGAAGAGGAAAGAAGTGAAGGAAAATAAAGAGAGACATGCAAAAGCTGAATGGGCAATTTGTTTATGCAAGAGTCGGGTAATATTTTAGAGACGTGCAAACCCTTTCCTCTATCTCTTTTTAATTAATAGTCAAAATAATAAATGAAAGATAAATGACCACTTGCAATGACAAAAAAAATCTTTAAACTCGAAAGATATTTGCATGGGTAATTTAAATAGATTTTTGTGATATTAATTTTTTTTCCACATGTTTTTAATGGGTATGGATATTGTATTACTTGTATCCGTAGATCTCTCTTAAATTAAAATACTACTTATATTTAATTTTAAAAAATAATATTTTTGTTAATAAATCAATTTAAAATATTAATTGTCTAATTTTATTGTTATCAATGTTATTTTTATGAAAAATAAATAATTCATAAAATTATTTTTTATAAAAATGTTGATAATGTAAGAAGAATTTTCTATTTATATTAAATATTTTGTATATATTATGTTCATCTATTTTTATATCTAATTAATTTTGTAAAAACTTACTAATATAATTTTATACCTAGATTTTTCAAGAAATAAATTATATGTTTAATAAAATTTCAGGTAAAAAATAATATTTTTAAAAAAAATTTAAAAAATATATGTGGGTACCTATGGATACTCGAGAGTGTTGAAAAAATTCGCCCGTATTTTTTATAACGGGTATTCAATGAGTTTTAAACGAGTAGTGGGTAGAGTATTTTATGACGAGGCGGGTAAGCACCCTATTGTCTTGACCCGTTGCCACTTGTAATGGCCACATTAATCCAGGAATTATGAAAAGGTTTATCATTTCAGCTCTTTCTAGATCCTAAAAATCTAGGAGTTTTTTACGAGCTATTAGTTTTTTCAAAAAAGCTACTCAAAGTAGTTTTTTTTAAAAGATTTCATATTTTCAATTACTAACTAATTTTATTTTTACATGTTTATCCTTTTGTTAATAAATATATTGTTTCTTACTAATTCTCTCTCATTACATTATACAATCTCTCTCCTTTATTAATGTAATTATAGTAATTCATAATATAAATATATAATTATAAAAAATTATAATTTAAATATGTAATTTAAATTTTATATATTTAATTATAAAAATTGTAACTTAAATATTAATTATAGTAATTATTATTTAAATGTGTAATTACGTAAAATTATATTTTTAAATATGTAATTATAATTTAAATATGTTATTATAGAAATTTATAATTTAAATATATAATTATAATAATTTATAATTTAAATATATATAACTAATTTATATTATTAAAATATGTTATAATTATTTTAAATAGTTCATTGTTGATCTAATGATTAACGATATCCTTATTTATCATTTTACAACTTTCGATAAGTTAGTTTCATCAAACACTTATAACTAATTTGTCAATTTTTCAGCTAATTTGGTCAAGTACACACATAATCTTTTAAATTACATTTAGTCATTAACTTATTTCCTAGATGTATATTTATCGGTCAAATTAACTCTTGAAATTAGCATTACGTAACTATTTTAATTGAAAAATCGGCCATGTTAATTTGTGTAACGGATGGAAATTATAAATGATTAATTAAAATGTTCTTTAAAATAATATTTTTGTTGTTTCATATAAATAAATAGAAAAAAGAGACATTAAGAAAAAATTAACCAAGTGAATGGAGTTCTTTTTTTATATATAAAAGTTTTATGGCTTAATTAGTAGAATTGTTTCAGCTCAATGAGATGAAACAATTACCGAATTTCGAATTCAAATTTTTGGTATTAATTATTTTTTCAATGTGAAATAAATAAAAATAAGATAGCAAGCTATGTCAGAACTGAAATATAATACTTCTTTAATTAAATGCTTTTAATAAATAAATTTATCTATACTTCATGAATTAACAACGAAGAACTTTAATTTTAATTAAAAAATGCATTAAAAAATTATTTTAATTTTGATATATTATTAGTGTAAAAAAATTATATTATCAATAATTTAAAATTCATTATTAGTATAATTTTAAACTAGTTATTTAATTAAAAACTTATTATACATAACCTTTTTAATTGAATTATAGTGTAAAGTGTAAAAACCTTTACGTACGACTAATTAATATTAAAATTACATATATAAAAAAAAAAAAAAAGTATTTTTTATCATTCATTCCTCTCAGTTATCGGTTAACGGTGTATCAGGTCAATATTATGTATTTACTTTTGGCATTAAGTTAAGTTGAGCATTGGAGTGAGGGTGTGGTTAGTTATGTATGAATATTTTGTATGAAAAATTGTTAGGGTGAAGAAGTGGAAAGTAGAATAGGGGAAGAGGTGTGTGCAAGAGAAGAGCTGAAGAAGGAATGGGAAGCGGAGAAAGAGCAAAGAGAGGAAATGAGAACGGAGGTTGAAGAGGGAAAGAGGAGGCTGAGGTCCCTGATGGAGGTCCAATCGGAGCTATCAAACAGGCTTGAGATATGGATGGTGGCGAAGACGCGGGCGGAGACGCAGCTGGAGAAGGCGGTTGAGGAGAGGAGAGAGATTGTGATGGAGATTGAGGAGTTGAGGATGCAGAGGGACGTCCTCAAGAGAAGGATCGAGTTCTGCAACGAGAAGGACGCCATCGGAATGGCCGCGAGGCTCGCCGACACTTGCTGCACCTTCAGGGAGTACACCCACCACGAGCTCCGCTTGGCCACCGATAACTTCTCCGACCGCCTTAGGCTGAAGTCCTCTGGAGATTGGACCAATGTCTATAGGGGACGCTTTAACCATTCCACCGTCGCTATCAAGATTCTACCTTCTTTCTCCCTTTTCCAATCCAAGGTTCTTCCTACCCTTCAACTTCACTTTTCTCTCTCCTTCCTTAGCTTCCATTTATACATACTGCTGCTTTTTCAGGTTAGGCTTATTGCTGATGTTCGGCATCCTCATCTCGTTGCCATCATGGGCTTTTGCTCCCACCCCACATCCATAGTTTTCGAATACATGCGCAACGGAAGCTTGCGAGACATGCTTTTTTCCAGGACTAAAAACCGTGTCTTAAGATGGCACCACCGAATACGAATAGCCACAGAAGTTTGCTCCGCCCTGGGCTTTCTCAATGAAGCTAAGTCCAGGCCCCTTCTACACTGCCATTTGAACCCATCCAACATCCTCCTAGACCGCAATTTGGTTGCAAAGATCACGGGCTTTGGGCTTCAGGAATGCCATGATGAGCAGTGTAACGCTGAGTCAGATTTGCGGGCCATAGGGGTTTTGTTAACGCATCTTCTGACCGGAAGAAATTGGAGCGGGCTTGTGGAAGAGGTTATGAAAATGGATATGGATAGAGAGGCTTTGGCTACTGTTCTTGATGAGATGGCTGGGCAATGGCCATTGGATCTGGCTACGGAACTTGCCAACCTGGCTGTGAGGTGCATTTCCATGCCTAACTCGGAATTGAGTATTGCAAGGGTGTTAGAGGAACTGAATGAGATAAGGAGAAAGGGGGAGGAAATAGTTGGAAGGGAAGGGCGAAAGGTAGTCCTTGGTGGATGTGTAGATAGAGGGGCTTCCACTGATGTGCCAAGTGTTTTTCTTTGCCCCATACTTCAGGTTCGTCTCCTTTTCATCTTTTTTAATATTTTTGTAGCCTCAACTACAATTATACATCTGTATTTCTCTTAGAAAATAGCTGGCTAAATATGTTTTTCCCTTTATTTATTTCTAGTATCTATCATATTCATACGTTGCAAAAGTGCATGACTAGTCCTGATAAAATTCGAAATAGCCACTTGCCTAGCTAAATCAAGAATGAAAATTTGTTCTGTTACAGTAATATTGGGACAGATAGCCAAAAGTGCATTTTGTTTGGTAATAATAATCCTTAACTTGTGCTGTTGGTTGCAGGAGCTGATGAAAAATCCACATGTGGCAGCAGATGGATTTTCTTATGAGCTAGATGCAATGGAACATTGGCTGCAGTCGGGGCATGACACATCACCGATGACAAATTTGAGGCTGAAGCATACATTCCTCACCCCGAATCACACTCTTCGTTCCTTGATTGAGGATTGGCAGACCAGCAAATCACTTAAACTCACACACTAGTACCGAATTCTTTTTAGTTCAGTAGATCATATGTACAGATAAATCATGGCTTGAGAATGATTTTTTTGTTCTCGTTATTGTTTAAAATCCACACACTAAGTAAAAATCCACATAGTGTCTTCACAATGGATTTCATCTTTGCAACAGGGATGACAACGAGGGGTTTGACGCTCTCCGTGTCCCATTCCTGCGGGACGAGTTTGGATATAAAAGAGCGAGTATAAAATTTTAATCTCATCCAATCGGGTATTTTTGAGTTCGGGTATACTCGGAAGTACTTATTATATTATTTTTTATAATTTAAATTTACTTATTTATTATTAAATAAATTATGTATAATAAGTTATTAATTATATTTTAATTTAAAAAATATATAAATAATAATTAATAAGAAGAAATTATAAATTAAAATTTAAGAATTAAATTTTTAATTAAATATATAAATTTAAATTTATTATATAATTATTAAAATTATATTATAGTACGTACAAGTTCAAGTATCCTTATCAACACATCGAGTAAGTTCGGATGGATATTTATAGGGATAAGTATTTTTATCATTTCTACTTTGCACTAGATAAAGGTGTTATGGTTTAATGTTGTAAATCACTTATGGACCATTACAACATTAAAAAGTTACCCATTGAAGGCATTTATTTTGCAACACTGTTTTACTATTTGCACCCTCCAAAATTTTAAAATATCCATATTGCACCTGGCTTTTTAAGCTTCCTAGTATGCCTTGAAAACCTAATTTTCAATTGCACAACCAAGATAGATAAAGGTGTTATTGTTTAATGTTGCAAATCTCATGCAATGCTCTACTCTCACAATGGATTTCATCTTTGCACAATCAAGATAGATAAAGTGTTATTATTGTTTAATGTTACAAACCTCATGCACATTTCAAATCATGTCATCTGTAATATGGATATGGTATATTGCAGATTGTTGATTTGTAGAATGAATTCAAGTAATGAATTAATTGTTCTGCAATATTAAATGACAGTACTTGTGCCTCGAAATGAGCAAAAACTAATGATAATTGCAAAAATCTTATCCTCGCTCATTGATTTATACTATTTTAGAGGAAGCTTGAGGCAGACACTGCTAAAACATGGGAGTGCAAAAAGAAAAGGCGAGCAATGGGTAGGTTCAAGCCTAAAACTTTCTAACTTCTAAGTTACCATTCTTTTTTCCTTTCCCGAACATTGACTTGCTGCAACTCTGAAGTATTAACTCAATATGAAACCAAAATTGAAATATTCATCGATAAAAATACGTAAGTACACTATTTCTTTAGCAGACAATTTGACCTGTGGAAGCAACTATGGATTTTTCCAAGCATAATTAATGTTCTATAGGTATCAGTCTATCACCAATCTAATGTTACTATAGCTATATTACATATCCTTGTATAATTTACCTTTGTCTTCATGAGCTACAATATCCTAAGTCCCACCACGGAAGAGAAAAGGAATAATAGACACATCCCAAGAGTAACCTTTTTTTTTTTAAGGAATGTTACCATGATTAAAATATAAGAGTGAACCTAGCATTAGACTCCCAAGCATTTGAACCAACAGCAACACTGGACTACTTTCTTCGGCAGCGAATATTCGGATTGCAGTGAGGGATCAGTGGCAATGCCTTGAGCTCGTGACCATACATACACCCCTCGCTCTTCTTGACTGCCAGGGACAGTATTATCCAGTAGGAATGCCACCAGCAGTGTAACCACCATGTTCAAGGACATAAGAGCATTGATTGCAAAATCAAGCTTGAAATACAGAAAATGAAAGGTTAACTTATATTCTTCAGGAGAGGGAATAAATTATAGCTGAATTCGCAAGAAAGAAAATCAAGGCATCAAGCCTAAGTAAAAATTTATTATTGTTATAAATCTGAAATCTTATTGACTAGTGTCTGGTGATATGGCTAAATAATGTATACTAAATGATAACCCTTAACCCATGGAACAACTTTTGAATCCAACCCAAACTCTAAGATGATATTAGAGTTTATATTAGAGGTTGTTATTGGATTTATCTGGCCACCAACAAATGACTAGTTGTACAATCTTTTACACTCAAGATTTTCAATTTTCAGTTTAAAAGAAGTGTGTTGAAGATCACATATTGTCCAGAGAATAATATGGCCAAAATAAGTTTTGGGGATGAGTTAAGACTCAACCCAAATTACAAGAGTTATTAAGAACAAATCCAAGCGATAACAGTTTCAATCAGGATAAGTCAGCTAGGATGTAAGAAGCTTGTGAATTACGTCAAACTTAAGGACTGACCTATTCATGAATAAGCTACACAACCAGCTTTTCTTTTATTTGTTCCTTTTTTTTTTTTTTTTTTTACGTTGAAGGCAAAAGGTACTTACTTGTTTAATGCCTGAACGGAATGGCCCACTTGATGCTGCTGCATAAGGAACCAGATAACTGGGCAATATGAGACTTGACTCAGCCTGGTATTGTTGAAAATAGGCAGGGATGGACATGCCAAGGAACAGCGAAACGCCAACTATTGTTATGTTCCTGAAGCTGGCTGATTGGCTATACTGTAAATTTGAGAGACCCAATGCAGCAGTAAGAGCCCACATGAAACACAGTACAGAAGCAGCCAAGGCCACAGGAATGGAAGCAAGAAGGGCACCCACTTTCCCTACAGAACACAAGCAAGCAACAGATGGAACAAGACAACCAAGATAGCCAGTGTACGTACAATCTTATATCAACACTCAACAGTCATATTTTTGAGAGTCACATGCATAAAAATGAAGTCACTGCACATCCTTAGATCCATCTCAGCCAGAATGTACCAAAATGGAGAGAAATGAAAACTCATAATGTTGGACAAGAATTTCGAATTCAGTTATATTTTGTCTCCAAGTGTATTTATTTTACCTATAAGTGAGAACAGGATCAAGAAAGCTGCTCCAACAACCACTACCTTCCGACTTGCCACCTTTGTGATGTCAATTGTATGCGTATTTTCTGTCAAAGTTGTTGACCCAGTACCAGAACCCCAAAGACCAGCCAATATACTACAGAAACCCTCGAGAGCAATTCCTCGGCTCACAACTCCAGGAGTAGGAGACCTTGAATTAACTTGCAGAGATGTGGCACGATAAGTTCCAACCTGGAAAAAGGATATGCCATTCACACAGTTTCAGTTACACTTTCAGCTCGTATTCATGTTTAATCCTTGCTCTCAACATAAATATTCATCTTAATATTTAAATATGGGATTAGGACCTTGACAATAACCATGCCTTTTCTAGTCAAGAAAATTAATCATATTCAGAGGTAGGAGATCTTGAATTCTTGCTCAAGGCTAAACCCGTATAAATGAGGATGACTCTGTGAGTGGGTGTGCACGTGCACCACTTTCTTCAACTTAAAGAATTGAATTTCGGTCTAAAACAAATTATAATTTGCATTAGCAAGAATTGAAATATGATACTTACTGAATCCACAGAGGCAACCAGTGACACTATGACCATGATTATAGAAGTCCTAAAATGGAAAATAGGGATACCCCATTGCAAAGGGTAAGGAATTCTGACCCATGCAGCAGTAGACAACGCATTGGAAACATCAGTCCTACAATGCTTCATAGTATATGCATGTTTTCTACAAGCATCCAACAGAATGTTTGAAGTTGGTATATTTGGATTGCATCCTTTGTAATTGTATGCTCCCCCAGCTGTTAAAAAGGATGCATATATCCAAATTATTATCAAACTCAAGGGAACCTGAAAGCATTAAAAAGTATGGTGTAAGAATTATTTATTCTATATGCACAAGCCAAGCCAAAGGAAAGTTTTAGCCAGCACTTTCCACAATTACTCAATAGAAAAAAAAACACAATGAAAGCATGACATAGCTCATCAATATAAAAAAATGAACAAGTAATATCTTAATTTAAGATACTTACAGCATAAATTCGAAATAAGTGACGCCCAAAGATAGATATTCCTCGAAGATACTTCAAACAAGACAAAGAGAATAAATAGTGAGTTTTTGCACACTTCTGAAATCATTTTAATAAAAAACCAAAAGCCTGTGACCTGGTTACAACTCCAACATACACGAAGTAACTTTACAGATTACAACAATTAGAAAAACTTGTTTGATACTAAATATCCTGTATTGGTGCTGCTTGAAATGCAAACATGACTCACCAGCGTGAATACTAGAACCAGTGCTATCTGTGGAATGGTAATTTCTGGGCAAGTGCCTGCTTGTGGAAAACCATAGCTGAAGAATGCTAAACCTACAGCAGCAACAGTTGGAGCAACCACAATTGGGTTGATTAACCTAAACAAAGTAAAAAATTAACTGATTAGAAGTGTTTACAACCCTCTTTAGATAAAAGTTTCGTAGCTTTTATAACTTCATTGATCAATATAAGTTCCTTTTATGCATATATTTATCACGTACGTTAATGTTTACACATAAATATTTAGCAAGGCAGCAAAGCAGCAAACTCCCAAAAAAATTTACCAAATTGAACACAAGAAAGATATGTTTTACGAAACCGAGATATGCAATGTAACTTCTTACCTGAGTAGAACAGACATTAAACCACTAAATCCCAGGATAAATTGGAATACCGAACCAACAATTATAGCTCCTTGTAGTTCCCTCATTATGTGTCTAAATTTCTACAATTAACAGGCATTAATATGTAAGCAGGGATATAGCCAAACTAACAGAATAAAAGCCAAAGTTTAATTTGATTTGTCAAAAACAGGACCATATTCTGTCACAAAAACAGAAATTCAGCAATCACTTTAGAGTTAACAGGTACATAATAGCAAAAAAGATAAAGGAAAAATTATGCTGGTAATTAAAATATATATATATATATATATATATATATATATATTTTATATATGTTTAACACTAAACAAGTCATGTGAAAATTAACTCCTCAATAAATATAATTTCTAAAGTAATTATATTTCAAAATGAAAATAGTTTACGGATTTAGATTACTTATACAATTTTGTTGCCAAAACTGAAAGAACCTGAAAGTGATACGTTAACGAATCAATGTTTTGCGTCTGTCAATTAAGTAATGAACTTACATGTTCAGTAAGATTCCGATATTCTTGAGCATTTATGATAACTAATGCTGGTGCTAAATACACAAATGAGCTCCCTTGAACTAAAGGCAGTCGGGTACCAAAGTAGGAGTGCAGTACAGTTGTGATGCCAGAAAGAAACAGTATTGTAGAAATTACAGTAGCAGTATCCTTCTGTCATTAGCAATTAATGTAAAAATGAATACATAAGAATATGAAAAACTATCAATTTCCTTAAGAGTAACCGGCAGTGAAAATGAATAACAGCATATGCTTACATCTGTTCCACCCATGACAGGTACCATGACTAAAGGAATCAATACAAGAGAACCAGCCATCGATAGATAGTGCTGGAGGCCATAATAGATAAGAGGTACTGCAGTTAAAAATGGAAATGCAAAGAGTAAGCAGAACAGAGGTAGTTATTTTTTGGCAAATTACAGCCTTGCAATAATGAGATAATAATTAGTTAAAACAATGATTTGGAATTAAAAACTGGGAAAACAGGTTCCCTCACAAAGGCCTTCTTGAATTTTGTGATTAGTTATCTCAGTCTCACCTATGTTGAAGGAGATCAATGAACGACTTTCTTAAATGAGACTAATCTATATCTTTTTCAATTCCTCTTGCCTTATTTGGAAAGGATTCATGAGGTTCATCTTGTGACTAGAATGGAACAAGTTGGTTGAAGGCCAGCTTCCAACCTTGAAAAGGCCCAAGGTAGAATTGGAGTCATATTGAATCCTTAACAAGGCAGGGATGCTGAAACGGCCCTCTGTATTCTGCCTTCACAAGACTCAGGTAGGACAGATTCGGATTGAACAAAGGCAGCTATTGACAGGCCTAACTGGAAAATGTTACGATAATGCAACCTAACCGACAGCCATAACTCTTTGCCTAGTTGTAAGAACTCAATCCAACACAACTAGATTACATAGAGATCATGTTTATAATGACTTCATGGAATTTACCTTTTCATTCTGGTAAAGTTGTTATAAGATTCCTGTAAATAGTAAACATGTCTTCTCTATCCTAATATTTTTCACATTCATATTTTCTCCTCTATGAAAAGGATGCGCAACCAGTCATGGAAAAGTACAGTAGCAACTAGAGATTAAAAATAACACCTGCAGCATCCTCCCTACTCTTAAAACAACATTGAATACATCACCTACAGACCAATTAAGAAAAATTTCAAACCGATAAAACCCGAACAAAATCAAGGGTGAAAAAGAAGAACAGGAACTAACCGATCCCTGGATTTTCTTTAAGCCCCAACTTCAATCCCATGGGTCCCTGGCACCCTCCATCAGTAGGCACCTCACCTTCCGGATACACATTGACCTTAACATCCCCATTTCCCTCTTCCCCCTCCTTTTCCTCAGTCACAGGAGCAACTGCAGAGACTCCATGCCCATTCCCATTATTCACATTACCATTCAAATCCTTCTCTTTTCTCCCCCTCCCATCCAAAACAGCACCATTCTCACCCCTCGTGGCACCTCCATGAGCCTCTGTTTCGATCTCGTTTTGCCTCGTCCTCCCCACCACCGGATCTATCTCTATCTTTGGAGATGACCCTCCTCCTCTCTTGTCCAAAGCTTCAAACTTTTGACTCCCACTGGTCCCTGCTTCACCTGAGTAATCAGACACAAAACCCGTTCTTTTCGCCCACGACCGTAACTCTCTCGGGTTGTGCTCACTTTTCGGCACAAAAGGATCCACAATGCCGACAACACCACCCTGCTTCTTCCCTGTGCCACCCCTCACACTCATGGCTACGTTTTTATTCAGTGCCTCTGAGTTCGACCCAGTTTCCATTGACACCTAACGGCACTGATGAACACTACCCAATTCAGTATAAAGAAGAAAGACGAGATGCAGAGGCACAATGGAACTAAACAACGGTGTGAAAACGAGGAAGAGACAAAGAAGGTGGATACTTCAGTGTGAAGCGGTTGATAGCGACGGCGGAACGAAGGAATGAGTGGAATTACTAAATGGTCCCTATGGAATGACCGTTGATACTTGATAAAGAAAGTGTTACTGTTAGTTAAGACTTAAGGGTAGTGTAGGAGGCAGGAGGTGAGTGAGTGAAGATGGTAGCAGTAGCACTCTCTCTTTTGAGTTGAATCAGACAAATTCTGTTAGTTGGATGTGCGTCATTGTTTACTCGGTGGAAATTATGAGATTTATCATATTTGCCTCTATTCTTCAAATTCAAGTAATCTTCTTCTGCTGCCACCAATTGCAAGCTTTTGGAGTGGAGTGGTTCAGTTCAATTGATTTACACACATGCTCATGAATTGATGAATGATGATCACAAGATGGAAATAACTGAATCGGTCCAATGCTAAGTTTACTCTGGCGTTCATGATTATTTTATTTCTGTATACAAAATACACCTTACCTATTTATTTCTATGTATACAAATCTTAATCGCACAATTAAATAATTATTAATATTCATAAGTTATATTTAAATAAAAAAATCATTTTCTATATCACCAAGATTCATACTTTTATACATATATTATTTTGTACTTTTAAGACTATGTTTCTTCGAAGAGTTGTTGGTTAAAAAATAAATTTGAAAATGTATCAATAATATTTAGTGTGTCTGCACTATTAATGAGAGAGTTTTCTGCTTTTATGTTCACTTTTTAAAATACATATTCTATTATTTTTAACAAACACAAAGAAAGAAATATTTTGTTAAAAAAATATTTGAATTTATGTTTTCTCCTTTTCAAATATATAGATTTTATTACTAGATCAACTTTATAACTTTAAAAGAATAATTATTTTAAAATATTTATATCAGGCATACATAATTGTCCTACTATAAATCTATAATATATAATATTATATGTTATATTTATACTATTAATAAAGAAAATTCTATTTTTTATGTCCGTTTTTTCAAAATACATATTCTACCTTTTTAAAAAATAAAAAGAAAAAACTATTTTGTTAAAAGAGATATTTGAACCCATGAACTCTTTTTTTATGTATAAATTTTGCTACTAGATCAACCTTATAACTTTAAGATAAAAATTATTTTAAAATATTTATGTCCAACATACATAATTGTCCTACTATATAATGGGAATAAGATCTCCTGGTGTCTACATTTTATGACTATTTTATCTTTCTAAACATTTTATAATGTAAACATCATTAATATATGTATATCTTTCATCATAAATATCTTTAATAAACATGTAAATACACATATGCAACAACATTTTGAGTTGTAACATCCCAAAATCCTAATACTATTTATATCCCTTTATTCACTTAATTTAATTTATTTATGATCATTCCTCATTAAATTTATAAATCAAACTACTAAATATAAAATTTTCATCACAATAAATTCAATCTAGCATCATAAACATCTTAAAGTGTTCAAAATTTGAAACCAAATATAACATGACATATGCAACATTAGCTCGCCTAGTGCACCCTTTTTCACTTAACAAATTCTTAGCACATTATCTAAACAGATACATTATGCGTCCTTTCACAGCCAAAACGTAATACATACATAATTCACACTACACATGTACATATCATGTCATCTATCTACTAAAACATAAATAATACATATTTTCATACATAGCATAACTTCAACCAATATAACTTAACCATTCTCAAAAGTCCATGTACATTCTTGAAACATAGATACTAATTTCAAACAATTCATACATTCTCAAAAAGACTCTAACATTGTATATGCATACATATTCTAATACATATATTAACTTAAATTATTTTTATCACGAAACAAGTAACTTTCGCTGTTACCTCTAATCCTTCATCAACCTTGCTAGTTCTAACTTCCACTATCATCTCTGATATCTACTCCCATGCAAAACACGATCATCACAGTCATACAAAATACAGAAACATTGCAAGGGTAAACATAGGATAAAAGACATATTATTATATTATAATTATGCAATCTCAAAGTATAACAATTTGTAAGAGTCTATGACAATATTTGTGTGTTTAGAACACACATGAAGTTCTTATTTATAATTAGTGATATGTACAATAAAAGGGAAACAAAATAATTGTAAATAATGACTAAATCCCTAAAGATAATACACTACATAATGTAATCAAATCATATTTGTAATATATTACTTAATGTAATAAAATCATATATGTAATACTCCCACTCAAGGTAGAACATATATGTCATATTGAGTCAAGTTTGTTACATATACTATCAACACAAGAGCCCTTAAGAGGTTTAGTGAGCATGTATGCAAGTTTGGTCAACTGAACTGGCAAATTCAATTATAATTTCTCTAAAGAGCACTTTTTCTCTAACAAAGTGACAGTCAATCTTTACGTGTTTAGTCCATTCACAGAAGACCGGATTCGATGCAATGTGCATGATAGCCTAATTATCATATATCAGCTTTCACCATCAAGATCTCCAAATTTTAATTGTTGGAGAAGTTGTTTGAGCCATATGATCTCATAGGTAGCCATTGCCATGGCACGGTATTTTACTTCAGCACTAGATTTGAAAACTATTTTTTGTTTCTTAGTCTTTCATGAGATCAAGTTTCCTCCAATAAGACCACAATACCCAGTAGTAGACCTTTTGTCTGACTATGACTTTGCCCAATCAACATCAAGTAACAAGCAATTGTAGAATTGCCTTTATCTTTATCTATCAATCCACAACCTGGTGCATTCTTGAGGTGTCGAAGAATATGCATGGCTACTATCCAATGACCGTCACAAGGCTTATGTAGGAATTGGCTAAGCACGCTAACTGCAAATGTGATGTCTGGTCTAGTTATTGTAAGGTAACTAAATCGGCCTACTAGACGACGGTATCTTCCAGGGTCTTTCAAAGGCTCCCTCTAACCTAGAACAAGCTTTTCATGTGGGTCTGTAGGTGAGTCACTGGGGCGACAATCAAACGTTCTCATCTCGGTCAAGATGTTTAAGGCATACTTGCGTTGGGAAATAACAATGTTAGTGGAGGATTGAGAAAATTTAATGTTGATAAAGTATCGAAGTGGTCCCAAGTTCTTAGTCTGAAAGTGATTATGAAGATGATACTTGAGACGAAGGATCTCTTCAGAGTCATTTCCAGTTATGGTTGTATCATCCACATAAACAACCTAGTAGATGCACAAGTTAGTGGAAGAGTAAAGAGAAAAAATAGTGTGATCAGCTTCAGTACAATTTATACCAAATTCAAGTAAAGCGGAGTTGAACTACTAAACCAGCACGTGAAGATTGCTTCAAACCATAAAGTGATCGACGAAGTTAACAGACAAAACGACAATCACCAAAAACTATAAAACCAGGTGGTTGATCTATGTAAACCTCCTTTTGCAAATCACCATGGAGGAATGCATTTTTTATGTCCAACTAATTGAGAGACCAGTGACAAATGGCAACCATAGCAAGACAAAGGTGAACAAATGTGGTTTTGGCCACTGGGGAAAAAATATTACTATAATCAAGCCCATAAATATGAGTATAAACCTTAACCACCAAATGAGCTTTGTAATGATCAATAATGTGACATCAGGTGCAACCTTCATTATATAGACCCACTAGCAACCAATGACTTGTCACGAGGTAAAGGAACGAGTTCCCATATGTTACTATCTTCCAATTCAGCCATTTCTATCAACATCGCTTTGTTGCCAATTGTGGTCAGCTATGACTTTATCTGTAGACTTAGGAATAGAGACAGAATCCAAGGAGGAAAAAAAGGAGTAATAAGATGGAGATAAATGATAATAATTAATTGTAAAGACATGTTTAGGATTAGGATTACGAGTTGACCGAATACTTTTGTGAATGACAACAGGAAGTTCTTGCATAGGTGACGACATTAGAAGAACAGTTGGAGCGAGAGATAATGTTGGAGGATTAGATGGTGGTAGTGGAGCTTGTGTCCAACAATGATAAGTGAATAGTATAGGTGGGGTGAGAGAAACAAGAGAGGTTGGAGTAGGAGCAATTGGAATAGTAGTGGGACCTCCAAAGGAACACTTGTAATCGTGAAAGAGAAAATAGGAATGTTTTCAAAAAAAGGTAACATCAGTGGAGACAAGGTACCTTTGAAGTTGTGGACAAAATCATTGGTAACCTTTTGGAGGTAGGAATAACCTAGAAAGAGACATTTTAGGGACTTAACAAAGAGTTTTTTCTTACCTGGGGTGAGATCATGAACAAAACAAGTACTCTAGAAGACGCGCAGAGGAAGTATATGAACATCTTGTGTAGGATGTAAGATGGAAAGCAGAATTTGATTATTGAGAATCAATGAAGGCATCCAGTTAATCAAATGACAAGCTATAAGGACTGCATTATCTCAAAAATGTGATGGGATATTGCAATGGAGAAGAAGGGTATGAGTTGTCTTCATGAAATGACGGTTTTTATGTTCAGCTACATCATTTTGTTGTGGTGTGTGGCCACATGAGATTTGACGAAGAATCCCTTGCAAGGTAAAAAAGAATTAAAACTGGGATGACAAATATTCTTTGGCATTGTGAGTTTGTAAAATTTTAATAGAGCAAACAAACTGAGTTTGAATTTAAATAAAGAAACTTTGAAAAATTGAGAAGATATATGAACGTTTTTTCATTAGAAAAACCCAAGTATAATGGAAAAAATCATCAATAAAGGTAACAAAGTAAAAATATCCTAAAGTTGAACAAACTCGATTAGGACCCCAAATATCATAGTGAACTATAGCAAAGGTGATGCAACATGTCTTGCCTGATGAGCTTTAGCCTTTATTAACTTATTTTGCAATTTTGCTCCCAGTGAGAGGTCTCGCCCAAAGCAAATTACACACTGTTTAGAAATAAACAGGTTTTCACCCAACAACGTGTCTCACTAAGTGAAGTCCCTATTACTGGGACAGTCTGATACAAAGTTCTCTACCCTAGGTCTCACCAAACAATGAGGTTCGATGGGCGAGCTGAGATTTTTTGTTTAATGTTATATTTTATTTTGAATTTTGAAAGTGTTGTAATGTATGCTTTAATATTAAATATAATGTAATGAAAATTTCATATTTCAGTATTTGAGAATATAGATAATAGTAATTTAAATAATTATTAAAAAAAATTATGGTGTAAATAGTATACATAAATTTGGGATGTTATAGTTGCTAATTGAAAATTGTCATGTTATGATAATTGAGTGTTTGATTTATTGTTTGAATTGTATATGAAAAACTAATGATCATTATTGTTATTTTTGCTACATAATTCATGATTATCGTAGAATAGTCAATATTTTAGTAACACATATGCCTCCAAGATTGTTGTTAGTTATTTTATGCACATAGAATTTCGACTTAGAATGCCCTTAGAGATCCCCAGCAAACCCTCAAGTAAGGAGAAGTGAAAGTATTATACATTTTAGTGTATGAAGCTAGTTAAGGGTTCTTTGTTCTAACATATTTAGGGTTTTACTATTAAAGAGTCAAATTGTGACTTATTGAGAGAATGTTATTGCCTATTACCATCCGAGAAACTATAACTTACATTAGTTGAGTGATTTGCTTAAATAGCACATTTTCAATCTTGGTGTGCTTAATTATATAATTTACTATTATGAACTTTATTTATGTTGTTATTTAAAAGTGAGAAAAAAATCAACTATTCTTTTTGAAAAGAGTTTAGAAATGAGAGAATAACTTACATATTTTAATTTTGTATGATAGAATGATGAAACAACATTAGTCATGTGTTACAATATGAATTGTATTTGATTCATATCATAGCTTTTAATGTCATTGGGTAGAGTTATAGATTTATATGTTTTGTTCACAATGCAACTAATGTCGTACCATTTCAAATTTATAAAATTTTTTAGTGATTATTACACCATAACTTGTTTAAACGATGATGATATTATGTAGTTGCATAAAAGAAACAATAAACTATACAATTTGGTATGATTAAGTGTTTGATATGTATTTTTGTTTGAAAATATGGCAAGGGTTGAAAGATTGGAATAACTCAATTTGCATTTATAGATAATTAATTATGAATTTGATAAGATGAGCATGAATATGGAATAAACTTATGCAGTTCGTAATTTTGGCTATGAAATGAAATTTGGTTTGAGGCAATTATGACAATTGCAAAATTATGGAAACAACTTCAATGCTTTTATTGATCTATTGAGTATATTTTGTAAATTTTTTCCCCTAAACAAGTTTACAATTTCTTAACTTTTATTATCCAAACTATCATTTTTATTGTTCTTAATTTTTTTTAAGTAAGTGTATTTTTATTTTCTCATATCGAGCTTTTTATTAAGCTAAATTTATACTAAGTTCTCTTTTAATACCATATACTTGCATTGTATTTGAATTTATATAAAATTATTACTATAATAATTAGTAAACTTTAATTCCTAATTTATTTATTTGTAAAATTTTACATGGTGATTTGACTAGTTATAAACATTTATTTATGAAGGGGATATTATTTTGTTTGATGGTGAAAAAAAGGCTAGTAAAATGAAAAGAGAAAGATTTATAAATGAGGGGAAAGTTCTTTTTATGAGAACTTATTACATTCATCTTATACTTAATATCAATATCAAGAGAAAGATAGAATAAGAAATAATGCATCATGACATTCACAACCTTAGTGTCACTCCTAGTCTTAGTGTCACCTTATATATAAGGTTTTATCTCATGCTAAGAGCTATTTTGAGTTATGGTTATTCTAAGCCTTAGTGTTAAAGGAATTTTATTTTGGAAAACTTTTTTTTGTTTAAAAAATATAAGTCCCACACAACACTAGTTTTATACAACATTTTACAAAATACAATAGAAGTAACTTAGTGGACAACATATGCTGAGTTTGTAGGAAAAAATCTATGTTTTATTCCTATATAATACATATAGTCTTTGGGAAAAGTGAGAAGCTTTAAGCGTGTCTAAACCCAAGCTGAGTGATTATGGTTGTTGTTAATAAAATAGGTCCTTGAAATATTTGAGAGATGCTTTGTAGGTCCTTGGAATACATGCACGACCCGTATCCAAACTAGATTTGAGAAGAAATTTCGACATGTTTGATGATAGGAACAAACCCCTTCTTGACACTTGCACCCAAGTCCTTTGTCGTTCACATAACCCTTTCACTCGTCACTTCGTCTTCCAACCCTTGCAGTAGATGGCAACAAGGATAGTGTTTTGTAATTTATCAATGGATTTAAGGAAGAAGAGGTAGATGTCTATGGTGACATTGTTACCTCTATTGTTGTCGAAGATGGAAACCCCTATAGGATGTATTGAATTTGGGGACTTTTTAAGTTGCATAAATGTAATAAAGATATTATGTTGTTGATTTGATATTTCCACAATGAGATTTGTATTGATGAGTATGAGATTTGATTTATTTACGATAATGAGATTGTTGTGAAAATTTGTGAATTTGGGATTTGAGATTTAATTTAAATGAGTTATTTTAATTGATAGATATAAATTTTGATTATGGAAATATATAATTAATTTCTTAACCAATTAATTTCATGGATATAATTATAGATTAAAATAATAAAAAATTATCATCTAAATAGTATATATTTATAGATTAAAAATATGTAAAAAAATTATCGATATAATTATAATTCTTATCCATTTAAATTGAGTTTAATTGATATATACGGTAGTGTGTAAATATTGACAGACAATCATAACTTTTCATTTAGATAAAATACTAATTAGTAAAGTCAACAAATTTACCATGAATGAAATGTTATGATTGAATTTTAGTGTAAAAATTTATTTTTACACTAACAATATATACCAATTAAACTCTTTAAATTTTATAATCTATAATAATAAATTTATTGATTTGATTTATCTATCAATTTTATAATCTATAATAATAAATTTATTGATTTGATTTATCTATCAATATTTATTTTAAAAGTAGTATAAAAGAAATTCTAAAACTCTTGTAGAGTAGATTACCTTTTTTTCTTATTATTAAAAAAAAAAAAGCTCGTCGGAGGGACCCACCCAATGAACCTATGGAAACTCTTGGTTGATAAAGGTGGGAAGGGCTGAAAAAGAGGTTTATGAGAAAGTGAGAGTTGGCAAGTGAGTGCAGAGTGCAGAGTGCAGAGTGCAGAGGTAATGGAGTTCCCTTCTTCAATCTTCTCCCCGCGCCCATCAGACGACTCCGTTTTCTACGCCATATACTCGTCGCCGCCCAGCAGCAGCAGCAGCAGCAGCGACACGCTCCACACCCTGCACCTCCAAATCATGGAAACCGTATCCCCCTTCACCTCCGACTACATCTGGCAGCACCAACCCTTCACCCTCTCCGTCTCCACTCCTCCCAACCCCTCCTGCCCCTGCCCCTCCTCCTCCCACCTCCCCCACCTCCACGGCCACCTCCGCTTCGGCGACAACCTCGACGACGAGTGGTTCACCGTCTTCCTCCTCTTCCACATCTCCCTCCACTTCCCCTCTCTCTCCCTCCGCCTCTGGGACTCCGACGGCGACTTCCTCCTCATCGAGGCCGCCTTCCACCTCCCCCGCTGGCTCAACCCCGACACCTCCCACCACCGCCTCTTCCTCCGCCACGCCAACCTCCACATCGTCCCCCGTAACAAACTCCCCCACCCCTCCCTTCTCGATTCCCTCAATTTCATCGCCACTTCCCCTCACCAATCCCTCGCCTCCCCCTCAATCCAGCGAGCCATCCAAAAGCGCATCCAGGATTACCCTCACAAAGCAATGAGCAACATGCATACGGTTAGGGTTAGGGTTCCCCTCTCCGTGGCCCAGGTTCTCAAGCACGAGCCGCTGTTGATTTCTCTTGCCGTCGAAGGCTTCTACGACAGGGATGTAGACTCCATGAAGTTCGCCGCCAGGCTGCAGAGGTTTGGAAAAGGGGAGGAGTTGGTCTGCGTTTCTGTAAAGATGTCGAGGGCCATGTATGCGCAATTGGTGCAGCAGAGGTTTCAGGCTCCCAAGTGTTACCCTGAGATGCCTGGCCGGATTGACAAAGAGGGGTTCGCGGAGGCCGAGTTGGGGATGAAGATAGCGTGTGGCTTCGAGATGATGTATCAGCAGCGGAAGTGTGACGGTGAGGAAGGGAAAGGGACCACTTGGGATGCGTTTAGGAACAGTTTGGACAATAGTGGCTACTTCCAAGGCCAGCTTCCTGGTTCCTCTCAGCATCACACTTTGATGCACACTGCTCAGGAGTATTATAGGAACACTTCTCTGCACTCCAAGGCCAGGTATTCATTTTTATTTTTATTTTTATTTTTACTTGTTTTATGTTCGGTGCCTTTTGCTTCTGCTTGTTTAGCTCCCTAGTTTATCTTCATTTCTCTTATTTTGTCGCTATGGTTAAGGTCCTGCTAGAGTACTGATATTTAGATATTGCTAAACTAGACCTTATAAAGGTCTTATCAGTTTCACCTCGTTGCTAGTATTTGAGCTTGAGTTAGGTCTGGTCCAAATTCCAGATGATATCACAGCCTATCATAAATTCGGTATTAGGCCTCCCTCTGTCTTTCCATGTCCATGCTCTAGATGTCCAATTGAGGGGGTTGTTGAGATCCTATATTGGTTAGCTTGCATTCGTGCTCTTTGTTGATGATGATGTATCATATATATGTCACCTTAGCTGGGGAATTGATCTACTTAGGTTTTGAATGTTATTTGAGTTTGGCTCTCCATGTTTATATTGATTTTTATTTGTTGCAGTGACTTGCTGAATGCTCCTGTTAGACGCATAGATGAAATTCTTGCTTTGCCTCATTCAGCAGATGATTTTAAGGATCAGGAGGTTCCTCCATCCGATGATGATTCCTGGCTTTATGGTGGAGAGGAAGAATTGAACTCTGTTCTTATGGAAAGACAGAAGGAGATGGAACTGTATGACCTAAAACACAAAAAGAAAGGGAAAGCAAAAGAGGGTCAAGATGCTGGTCCGTCATCTGCTTCAAATGCTGATGAGTTTAATCCTTGTGATATAGCAAAGACCATGAAGGCATTTGTCCATAAGTTGTCAAGTTATAAGGGTGCTGAAGCTCCGGAAGACAGGTTAGTTTAGTGATGTATATACTATGTACGCATTTAACATACCTGATATACAAACTTAAGTCATTTATTGTATAGGCATCTTTTCAGGGAAAGGATTTGTGTCTTTTAAATGATTTATTTTTCCTGATGTTTGGCATTGACATAGATTCAGTATCATTGACCTCGGATATAGGTCCAAGTCCAATTCCCTGCGTGTTAATTAAAACTGATATTCCCAGATGTCAAATATGGTCCTGATTGGACAAGCTTATAAAATGGCTTTTCAAATCCTAATAAGCTGTTTTGGAATTTTTGAGATGATAATTATGCTTGAGTGTATCTCACTCAGCTGATTATGATATATATATATACATACACACAAAAAAATAAAAAAGAGAGTACAATTAATAGTCCAAAGGATAGACAAGGGACAGAAAAGTAATAAAATACATATAAATATTCAACACTTCCCTTTAGACAGCAGGCTCAGCAGACAAACTTAGTACTAATCTCTTCAGACAGCAACTTTGCCCTTATCAATGGCAGTACTAATCTCTTTAAACAACAACTTTTCCATTACAAAATGGCAATCAATCTCTATGTATTTAGTCCTCTCATAAAAAAACTGGGTTAGAGACAATATGAAAAGCTGTTTGCTTATCAACACTTGGTCACATGTAGTAGATGCCATGACCCTATATTCTGCATCTGCACTAGATCTAGCCACATTGTTCTATTTCTTTCTCTTCCAAGAGACTGCATTTCCTCCAATAGACATACAATGTTTGGTAGTAGAGTGCCTTTTTATTGGAGATCTTGCCCAATCTGCATCACAGTACCCATCAATTTCAGTATCTCCTGTATCCTCGTGTGATTAACGTAAGAAGCCTTCATGAATTGACTAACAACTCCCTTTGCAAAGGAAATATCAGGCTAGTGATCGTAAGGTAGATGGGTTTCCCAATCTTATATACCTCTTTGGATTTGCATGTGGCTCATCTTGTTCTGTCATTAACTTTTGACTTGGGTCCATAGGACTATCAGTGGACTAACAATTCATCATTCACGTCTGCGGAAGAATATTAGAATATAAAAGACACAATTTGATAATACTAATAGGCATCAAAATTTTTAGATGACATAATATTGGACATGTTGATTATTATTAGATTGCTCCATGACATTTTTTTTTATAATTCACTTTTGATAATTTTTTTTAATTGTTTATTAGATAAGATTTAAAGAAAATTAAAAATTTTAATTTGTTTTATCAAATGACTTTTAACTTTAAATGAGTGTTTAATTTTAAAAAAAATAAAAACAGACAAACGACTTTTAGTTTAATTTTAGCTTTAACTTAAAAGTAGATTTTAATAGAAAAAGAGCTGGGACAAACCATAGTAGTCAGAAGTGCGCTATAGCGGCAAAGTGGACCCTCGTTGTTTCGGAGGTGGTCGTCACAACACGAATTGGAGGAGCGGCAGTCGAGATGCCTTTTGTGGGCAAAATCGCAGTGAATAGCTGCAGAAAGTGGTCGAGCGCGATGTAATTTGGTTTGTTGGAGAAGATGAAAAGACAAAGCCACTTGTTTTTATTTTAAAAGAAACATAAACCCAAAACGACATTGTTTTGGTCAGGTGTAAGTTTATTTTTAATGAAGGATAAAAAGGGAAAATGGAATTTCCCTTTTTACATGTTAGTCTATTCGTCTTTTTCATGGCTTCATTTCCTCCCCTGCATGTAATGTCTTCTTCTGTGAGCAAGTCTGTCTTTCATTTCGGCAAGCTTCTTCTCTGGCGAGCAGCGCCCGCTGAGCTGGGCGTCTCCGTCTAGCATTTTGCCTCTTCAACTTTTCTCTCTTCTAGTATGGCTTTCAAGCCCACTTCTTCTAATGGGTTAGTAACACCCACGGGTCCCAACATTGACATGGCTTTAGCCTTCTCGTTCCACTGATTGAGTGCCTCAACAGAGCAGCTACCACCACCACTAATGACCCTCCCTGAAACTTCCGCTGAGTCTCCCGCCGAGTCTCCCAACAACCCAACCTTGCACCTTCCTTCTTCATCTTCTTCCCTCTTTATATGCAAACAATTTGTCTTGTATGTGCAAAACTATTGAAATACATGTTTTATTATTTCTCTCAAATAATGTTTATGTATTTCTTTGCAATCAATTCTTTATTTTGTAGTCCATATTTTATATACATTTAGGAATATACATTTACATAGAAATCAAGATAGCGGGCATCCCGCTATTGTTATCCCGCTTTAGCTTTTTTGAAGGGTGACCGCTCTAGGACGCTATCCGTTATTAACTACTATGGGCCAAACATATTCTTAGAAAACAAGTTTTTTTAAAGCTTATGCCAACTCATTTTTATTATTTTTATAATAATTTCTTAAGTTCTAACCAAAAGGCTTGTATATATTTATTATTGAATAACATGATAACATTTATATTCACTACACGGTATAAGTAGTTAGGGTGTGTTTGGGATAGCTGAAAAAAATTGGATTATTTTTTTATAATTGGTTATATGGATAATTGATTAAAACTAGTTTTTGTTTTGGTATGTTTGTTGAAAAGTGTTTCGAAATAATTAATTTCATTTGGATGTAACAAAAAAATTAGCTTTTACATAGTAAAATAGTATAAAAATAGAAGCAAAGGGAAAAAGCTGTTAGAAAATATTAAGTTACAATCTTCATATCATAAAAAAAACTTTTTTTTTTTAAAAAGCTTTTTAAAATTTAAGATGTGTTGTTACCAAATATGTCAATATTTTGTAAAACAATTTTTTTAAACAAAATAATGTATAATCTATAATTTCATCTATTCCAGCATACAATTATAATTCTTGCTACTGATTAATTTTTTTGGATGTTACGATACAGTAGTAACTACATTTAGCCATTTAGGTGATACTTGTTAAAAATTAGGTATTTATTAGAGATTTATTCCGTATTATCTATTATTAGTTTGATCTTTAGTCATTATTAGAGAGATCTTATGTAATTGTTGGAAATCCCTCATTGACTAGTGATACTGCCAAACAATAATATATGAATGAGGTGAAAACCTTAACTTACAAGCCAATTTTGTGAGGTTGAGTTAGGACCGTTAGACTCAATTTCACCATTTCTAATATACTATTTGAATATAGAAAAAACTTGAGTGTTTTACTCAGCTTAGAACCTCTTGTTAATAGAGATGAACAACAATCTATAAATAGTCAGAGTAGTGAGTACAACTACCACCAACCTCTGACATACAGCCATAAATGAAAAAGAGTACACATCAACTAACAACTAATAACCAAATACAATATTATATTTAACACTCCCCCTCAAGCTGGAGCATATAAATCATATGTTCCAAGCTTGGAAATCAAGTATTGAATCCGAGGACTTTTCAAGGGTTTGGTTAATAGATCTGCTAGCTGATCATTTGAACTAACAAATTCGGTCCTAATTTCCTTGGACAACACCTTTTCTCTTACAAAGTGACAATCAATTTCAATGCGCTTAGTCATTTAATGAAATACCGGATTGGAAGCAATGTGGAGAGCTGCCTAATTAATACAATAAAGTTTTATTGGAGAAATTTTGCATAACTTTAATTCTTGTATGAGTTGTTTAACCCACACCAACTCACATGCAGCAAGGGCCATAAATCTATATTCAGCTTCTGCACTAAATCGAGAAACAGTCTTCTGTTTCTTACTTTTCCATAAGATAAGATTACCACTAAGGTACACACAATAACCAATAGTAGAGCGTCTATCTGTATTAGATTCAGCCCAATCAGCATCATAGTATCCAACAATTTGGCTATTTCCTTTATCTTCGTACAACAGACCTCGGCCTGAAACCTTTTTTATGTATCTGAGAATATGCATGACTCCATTCCAATGATTAACACAAGGTGAATTCATGAACCGACTCAACTCCAACTGCAAAGGAAATATCTGGCCTCGTAATAATGAGATATATGAGCTTCCCAACCAGCCTTTTATACCTTTCTGGATCTGAGTATAAGTCTTCCATATCAGCCACTAACTTCTTGTATAGGTCCAGAGGACTGTTAACTGACTTACAGTTAGACATTTTTGTTTCTTCCAGAAGATCCAAGACATACTTTCTGTAGGAAACTACAATTTCTTCTTTGGCTTGAGCTACTTCTATTCCAAGAAAATATTTCAAATGACCAAGATTTTTGTGTGAAGGTGATTGCATAAGTGTTGCTTTAATTGAGATATTGTGACTTCATAATTCCCTGTAATGACAATGTCATCAACATAAACAACTAAATAAACACATTTGCCAACAAATTTATGATAGTAGAAGACAGAGTGATCCACTTCACTCCTTTTCATCCCAAAACCTTGGACAACATTGCTGAATTTTCCAAACCAAGCCCTTGGCGACTGTTTAAAACCATAGAGGGATCGCTGAAGTTTACACACTAGACTAGACTCCCCTGGACAACAAAACTAGAAGGTTGTTCCATGTAAATCTCCCAATCTAACTCACCATGAAGGAATGCATTTTTAACGTCCATCTAATACAGGGGCCAATGACGAATAGCTGCCATGACAAGAAGAAGACGAATAGTAGTGATCTTGGCTACCGGGGAGAAAGTATCTCCATAATCAAGTCCATAGATCTGAGTGTAACCTTTGGCTACCAAACGAGCTTTAAGGCATTCAATTTCACGATTTGGACCAACTTTAATAGCATAGATCCATCTACAAACAACAACTTTCTTCCCAGGAGGAAGATGAATCAATTCCCATGCACCATTGTGATCAAGGGCTTGCATGTCATCAATCATAGCTTGTTGCCATCCAGGGTGATCAAGTGCTTCACAAATATTTTTGGAAATAGTGATGGACGATAAAGAATTTATAAAAGAACAATAAGATGGAGACAAACGATAATAACTCAAAAAATTGTAAATAGGATGAAGGTTTCGAGAAGAGCGTATACCTTTGCGAATGGCAACAGGCCAACAGGAGTTTTCATCGGTCATAGAAGGAGAATTAGGAGCTGTTGTACAAGAAGTAGATGGAGAGGGACATGAGCCACGAGAGTCATCAAGAATAATGCGACTAGTTTCAGGTGTCATTGCATGAGTAGAAATAGAGGGAGAATGATCAGTTTCAGTGAAGTTAGGAGTTGAACTAATATTGGTATGGTCAGATTGAGAAGACATGTCTGAAGAAATGACAATTTCTGGACTAGAGGTGGAAGTGGGCAATACCTCTTGGATGGAAATGGAGTTGGGTGTGGAGGATAAGTAGAAGGGAGAATCTTCAAATAAGGTAACGTTAGCAGATATGTAATACCTCTTGTTATTAGGGAATAATATTTGTGCTTTTTTGAAGACGGGAGTATCCCAGGAAAACACACTTGATAGACTTAGCTGACAATTTATCGAGACCTGAAGACATATCATGAACAAAACAAGTATAACCAAATACACGAGGTGATACATGATACATAGGTTCAGCTGGAAATAGGATGGTATGAGGAATTTGATTATCAAGAGAGGAAGAGAACATCCTATTGATAAGATAGCAGGCAGAAAGAATCAGATCTTCCCAATGATGTAATGGAACTTTTGCATTAATCATTTAGGAGCGAGCTGTTTCAACAAAGTGACGATTCTTCCTCTCTGCTAAACCATTCTGTTAAGGAGTGTGGGGACAAGTGGATTGGTGTAATATGCCTTGAGAGGACAAAAACAAAGAGAGTTTCGAGGAAAAATATTCTTTTGCATTATCACTTCTGAAACGTTTAATTGTTTTGCCAAAATGTTTTTTATTTCATGGAAGAAGGACACAAATATGGACAGAAGTTCAGACCTTTCTTTCATTAAATAATGCCACATACAACGAGAATAGTTATCAATAAAAGAGACAATATTTAAATCCAAAAGAAGTAATCCGACTAGGACCCCAAATATTTGAATGAACCGTAGAGAAAGCTGAATTACTTCTTGGTTTATCTTGACTAGAAAAGGACGACCTAACATGTTTGCCTAATTGACAAGTTTCACATTCTAAAGTTTGGATTTTCTGGATACAATAGTTGCCATTACCTTTAATTTGGCCAGATTAGGGTGTCCAAAATGATCATGCAATAGTTTAGGAGAGATGGATGCAATACAAGACACTAAAGAGCTAGATTCCAGGTAATAGAGGCCTCGTGATTTATGTCCTGCACCATGCTGTCAGCCCGTACCATGGTCCTGAATGACAAATGAATAAGAATTGAATGTAACTGAACAATTTAAAGATTTAGTTAGCTGACTCAAAGAAAGTAAATTAGGATAAAGAAGGAATGTATAAAACATAAGTTAAAGTTAAGGAGGGAGAAATAGATATTGAACCCACTCCTTGAGCTGAAACCTTTGACCCATTGGCTAATGTGATAAGATGGGGAAATTTGAGAGGTGACAAAGATGAAAACAAGGAGTTATTACTAGAGATATGGTCTGAAGCATCAGAGTCAACAGTCCATAGATTTTGACCTTCCCCAGATTGAGAAATGTAGGCCGTTGAGACATTAGGTCCAAAAGAAGGCCCAACAAGGCTGTTAGACTTCATCCTCAAATACTCTTGGTATCCTTGATATTCTTCTTCAGATTGTTTCCTCTCTTCAGGTTTCTCAGACCTTGATACATGAGCAGACTTGTTTGGAAAACCATGCAGGGAGTAGCATGTTTCATGAGTATGACCCATCTTTTTACAATGAGAGCATTGAGGACGATTACGTCTTCCACCACGTCCTCTATTTCCACGTCCTCCTCTTTCTCTCGAAGATATCATAACAGAAGATTCCATATTACTTTCAAGAGAGGTACCCTCATTGCTTAAGGTCAGAACTTGATCACGAATGTGATTGAATGTCGAGTTCATACCACGAAGAATCATAACCTTATAGAGATTATCAAGTCGTTTCCTTATTTCTTCTATAGAATCAGCTTCTAGGATAAGCTTTAATTCTTCTGTAGCGGCCTGTGCCTCAGAAACATAAGACACCATATCTGAATCATTTTGTTTTAAAAAGGCTAGCTTTTGCACACAATCAAACAAGCACAAGATGTCATTAGAGTAGATATCTTGGGTTTTCTTCCAAAACGAATAACAGGATTTGGATGCTCTAGGTTCCTCAATATTTTAGGTTCCACCGACTGTCATAGAAGAGCACAAAGTTGAAAGTCAAGTTTTTTCCACTGATATTTCTGTTCAGCTGATCCCTCAATATCTATCTACTCGTTCTAGATGCTCATGGTGTCCTTAACCAAGGAACGAGAGTTCCACAAAATCAGCCCAAGATAAATAATTTTTACCATTGATCTTTTCTGTTGTGATAAATGGTAGTTCCAAAAATAGGAAGAATAGGACTAGAGTTAGTTGAGGTAAAAGAGGACATTTTTTAGATCTGAAAAATGGTAAAATAGAGAATCGAAGAGAGATTTGAGTTAAATCCAATAAATCTTGCTCAAATTGACACACGAAGGCCGATAATGGCTCCAGAAGGCTTCGGTGACTCAGGTGACACTGGAATGACGGCGAATGGAGATCGTTTCGCCAGCGTGTGGAGCTTACGTGCCTGCTGTTTTGCGAGATTGGCGGCAGCGCGTGGAGCGACGGATGGAGGAGCGATTACTGGGGTTCGAACCTGCACGTCGAGGCGCACCTAGATCTGGATCCACTGGAAATGGCGGCTGACGATAGCGACAATAGCGAACAGCCTACTGTGACTCTAGACTTTAAAGAGCAGAGTTGAACTTGCTTTAATACCAACTTGAATATAGAAAAAGCGTGAGTGTTTTACTCAGCTTAGAACCTCTTATTAATAGAGATGAACAACAATCTAGAAATAGTTAGAGTAGTGAGTACAACTACCACAACCTCTGACATACAACTATAAATGAAAAAGAATACACCTCAACTAACAACTAATAACCAAATACAATATTATATTTAACAATACTATCAAACATAGTATTCAATAGCATTGCTTTTGTGGAATGGTGGTGCTTGGTGGTTGGCGGCTACCCTTAGATGGTGCATCGTGTTGCACCTTGATGTCAAAGTTGTCGTAGCACTTTGCATTGTCACAGTTGTAGAGGAGTGACTCGTCGAAGATGGAGAAGGAAGAAGATGCTCGGGTTAGGGTTTTGTTTTTTATTTTAACCTTTTAATTGAAATGCACTATTTCACTTAAATGGTTTTTTATTATTAAAAAATCCCATGTGGAGCACACATTTCACTTAAATGAATATAAAATAGAAAACCTAAGCCCTTGTTATTTATGGATGCATATGTTATTATTTGTTTTTTTCAGCATATATATATATATATTATGCATTTCTTATAATGTAAATGTATTTAGGGATTGAAATAGTAGTCATTTCGCCACCATTATCTCACTATAGCATTTTTGGAAGGCAGTCGATACATGTCACTATCTCCTATTGACTACTATGGTATTAAAGTCTATCTTAGCTATTTGTTGTTATTGGGCATATTGTGCCACCTGCTATTGGACCACAAATAAATGTTAAATTTCATGTTCAAGATGTTTAGTCATCGGCGTGAGAGGGTGTGTTGGAGATCCCGCATTGACTAGTGATATAGCCACACAATAATATATAAATGAGGTATAAATCTCACCTTATAAGCTAATTGTGAGATTTAGTTAGACTCAATTTCATAATTTTTTATAATAATTAATACTGATCCTATTTGATCATATTGACTCATTATAAATAAAGGTATTATGTGGTCATCCAACACACACATTGACACAAATGTACATGGTTTTAGAGCTTAAACTAGATCTAAGGAGCCTAATTGTCTGCCGTTGGCCTATGGTCTTCAGTGACCTACTATCATATCGCTGTCTTTCTCACCAATAGACTCATTGTCTAATGACCCATTGTTATATTGTTGCCTTCCTTGTTGGAGACTCTTCCTAGAGACCCTTATCGAAGACCATTCCTAGAGATCACCATGTCATCCATGTGCGCAGCCAACTCAAAACACTGTTGCATGTGCCCCCCCTCCCCCCCTCATGCACATGATGCCCGACACACCTCTCGAGATTTTTTTTAAAGATTATTTCCGGTAACAATTCTCGGAGACTTGCCCAAGATCCTTCCTGAAGGCTTTCTCGAAGATCCTTTTGGGAGACTCTTCTCAGTAACTTTTCCCAATGTTCTTTTCTTATTTTTCAACCTTTCGCATGCTTCTCCTTCTGTCTTAGGATGTGGTTTATTTACGGATGAACAATATCCGTTATCATTGCAAACCTTCATTGGCTTTCGCCATACCAAGTTTATCTGGCACAACCACAACTTTGAAACCATGTTTCGTTTTTATTTTTATTAGATTTAAGAGTAAATTACAGTAATAGTCTCTGAAATTTAGTGTAATTACACATTCACCTCCTGCTTTTTTAACCATTACCTTCACACCTTTGAGAGGGTGTTAAAGTAAGATTTGCGAGGAGTGCTAGTTTAATATTTTTCAAACATATAGGGAGATTAATGTAGGAAAATAATGTAATGTTTTTAAGCTTAAAAGGAGATTAATGTAGGAAAATAAAAAAAAGTAAAGTTATGTGTAATCTCATAAAATTTGAAGGAGTGTTGTTGTAATTTGCTCTAGATTTATTAGATTTACCACGTGGAACGAGCTTGATTCATATCACATATATACTTCAACTTGAGAGAGAGTGTTAAAGAGTAGATATTAATTAGAAATTTACTCCTTATTACTTGGCATTAAATTGATCTTTAGTCATTATTAAAGAGATCCTATATAATCAATACTGATACTATTTGTTCATATGACTCATTGTAAATAAAAGCATTTTGTGGTCATCCATCATACACATTAACACAAATTTACAATACTCAATTAGATACTTTTTTTATTGTGTTAATATCTCTTTATTTTTGGAACTTTTCTTATAAATAAAATTTACAATACTCAATTAGATACTTTGTTTATTGTGTTAATATCTCTTTATTTTTGGAACTTGTCATATAAATAAAAGCATTTTGTGGTCATCCATCATACACATTTGACACAAATTTACAATACTCAATTAGATACTTTGTTTATTGTGTTAAAATCTCTTTATTTTTGGAACTTGTCTTATAAAGGAATAAAGAAGTGGACCTTGATGTGGACCAATTTATTGAAGACATGGAATCAATAATGAAGCATTCAGGCGGTGAACTTGCCAACAGTAATGTTGAAGAAGGATCGTCATCTGACCTGGATTTTGGTGAGATCTCATGTCTATTTTTACTTTGAAGGCTTACCTGTTTTGTTTTTGTTGAATAAGTCTTCTCTAGATTTAAATAGATCCTCTTTTTGGTTGTTATATGTTAAACTTGTTTTTGTTTGCATTTATTTTCTGCTTATGGATTATTTTGTAGTAAGTTCTTTTATACCATTAGATGGCTAGATGTTTTTATGATGTCATGCATGTTAGCACATTACGATTCATATCTTGTAGGTTTGAACCTACTTTTCAATATCTGTTTTGCACATTCTCCAACTCTCTTTCCCTCTCTGGTTTGGTGGAGGATGTGCAGCATCAAAAGTCGTAAGTTTTTCTTTGGTATGACTGTAGCACATATAGTTCTGGACTTCTGGTAGAATAAAGGTTTTCTTTGTTTTTTCTTCAGAAATGATAATAAAATGATCTCCCCCATAATGCATTATGCCAACGGAGAAAAGGTCTATATATCTTCATGTTGTACTTTGGATGACAGATAATCAAAGGTGTACCTTGTTGTATCTATTTGTGGGTGTTTATATTTTTATTCATGATTATGTAGATGATTCTGATGAGAGCGATATTGCTGAATTGGATGAGGATAATGAGGACGCAGAGGATACTTTCATGCGGTCCTATTCTGATGTTATGACTGAAGAATTAAAGGCAACCACCCTTCAGAAAAGTTTTGTTCGTGCTAATGAACAAATTCCAAAGAAGGATCAGGTATGTGCTTGCATTTGCGTGAGGAGGAGAAAGAAAGTGTTAAATGTTAATATGCAATTGTGTATTGTGTAGTGTTATCAAACCTCAAAAGGTCACTTCAAAGGGAATAAATGAAGTACAAGTAGCAGTATCATACAAAGATGTAGTCATGTTTTATTATGGCAATTGGTTATGTTAGTAAAGCATGGATTTTTTTGTTCTTCTGCTGCTTCATATATGATAATTGAATAAACTACCATTTTGGTGTTAGAAAGTTATAGGCACTAGCATTTATATCTTTAAAAAAAATTTTCAGCCAAATTTATTCCCTAATGATTATGTTGGTGTGCAAATTGGTTGTTAAAGTTCTTTAAATATCATTTTAAAATGCCTTCCAAAAAAAAAAAATTTTAAAATGTTTTAAAGCTTTACCTAAAGGGCTTTAAGGGTCAACTTGCACAACAACATAATCACTAGGGTACCCATTTTCCTGAAAAATTCTTTACTATGTGTTAGTGCTAATAATATCTCTGAATGACCAAAATGGATTTTTACTCTTATGATAATCTATATTATAACATAAAAGTGTGTTTTATCATTGTAGATAGTGTCCTTCAATATTCCTTCCATGTTTGTTAGTGTATGTGTGTGCTGATTAATATTAAATAATAAAAAAACTGTTGTCATAAAATTGCAACAATATAATATTATTGAAAGTTAATAGTACTAATAAAATAATATTAGTATAAATGGTGAAAAAATAATATCCAGATAAAAAATTAAAACTAATTTATATCTTATATATATAAACTATTAAAATCGCAACAGATTAATCATAAATAATAAAAAATATTTATATATATAATGCTTTCATTATACTATACAAGTAGAAAAATCTCACTGTCTGTGTTTTCAAAAAGTTAAAGAGAAAGATATTGGAGGTTATAGAATAGTGGGTGGTTCGTGAGGTTAGTTATATGAATGAAAGAAAGGAATGGTTTACAAATTTAGTTATAGACTTATACGGGTAAAATAGGCATAATAAATTTAATATTTTTTACATCTCTCATTACAACATTACCATTAGAGCAAATTACAGGAGTACCTCCTAAGGTCTTGTCGAATTACATAACCACTCTGGGTTTTTAAAACTATACACACTTTTCCTTGTTGAATAAAATAATATTGAAGAGAAATATTTATTATTATTACATAACATGTTTTAAAATAAATCTCATTACTATTAAATAAAATACTTTTTGTTTATTAATCAACTATATGTTATGACTTCTAATATTTTAGTATAAAGTTTACTAAATATTTAAAGAGTAAAAAATAATTGACTTCATATATCATAAGCCTTTGAGTCATTAATTGACATAAAAAGTTTAAGAAACTAAATAAATAATTTAAGCTTTTGTAAAATAAATTATAATGATTTTAAAGTATATAATAATTTAAATAATATCAATCTTGAAATGAAAACTTAATAAATTAATAATATCATAAGAATAGCAGAATTCGTGTCCGTTCCTCTCACTGGTGCAAAATCTAGAAAGAAATAAGACAATGTGGGCAAAACATGGACCATGGGCAATTGCATGATAGTTCCTAGTTTAGTTTCTATTTTCATAAGTGAACTTTGATAAGTGCTGGACTGCAGTTGAAACTTGAAAGACTGATGATTTATTATGTTCTTGCTTTTGAATTCATTTTCAGAGAACGTCAAAGGCATCAGAACATATTATGGATGAGGATTTTTCTCCTGTGGATGTGGATGTAAATTTAGTAAAAAGCTTTCTTGATTCTTTTTCTTCCCAACAAGGGCTTCCTGGTCCGGCTTCCAATTTGCTTGGTCTCATGGGGTTGCAGTTACCACAAGATGGCCAGAAGGGCAAAGGAAGATAGTGAAAATTTATCCAGGCTTTTTAATTTTTGGGATTTTCAAAGTCATGATGGCATGTTTCCTAGCCTGTTTACCATATCCTTTTTCACCATTGGTAGACACCTGCTTAGCAGAGGGCATAAGGGATAGTTGTAAGTCACGGTGAACTGCATCAGCTTTTGGCATTGCATTTGAATAGAAGTGTCTTATTTCCTTGTCCCCAGAGAAAATCTAAAGAACGATCATCTGTAGCATGATTATTGGCTGTAATAAAAGGAGCGCAAGTATAGGAAATTGGGAATTGTATTACTAACTATATAGCAAATCTATTTAAACCAGAAGTCCGGAAGTGATTATCACTAAATGATTCCCAATACGGGCTTATATTGAGTTTGTATCATCCTTTTTTAATAGTTGATTGCCCCGTTTCTTCTTTTTTAGTTACCAAGTGATTCCCGTGTAATAATGCTACAATTACTGTTGTAGTTAAATCTGGAATTCTGCTTTCCTAGCCATAAAATTATACCGAATTATTCCACCCACCCAAATGCTCCAAATTCAGAGAGAAATGTAGACTTTAAAATACTAGATTTTGCCATAATTCACCATCTTATGATTTATGAACAAGCAAAAAATGAAAAATAAATGTTCCCCTTGAGTAAAAGGGAACTCTCAATACACTACTGCCTAATAATATAACCAATAAAATAATTTTCAGAGAAGAAAGATTAAACAAACACAACAGGAAGATATTTTACATATGGCGCTGCTCCTACCGGTATTTCTTATGCATTCCGGGGGTCATACAGGAGAAGATTGATTGTTTCTTTGGTTTGTTGCCAAAGATAAATGACCTCAGAGGAACCTTGGCCCGAGTCTCCGATTGTCTTAGCTGGCCATTTTGTTGTCTCTTCGAAGCTGAGAACCCAAATTCATCATTCAACTTCACCAGAGCCTTTTCTACTTCAAGTTGGAGAGACGATACAATATCTAAACCCGCTTGAAGTTCATCAGCAACTTTGTTGTTTTCCTGTTTCATGTTCAAAATCTCACCTTGGAACTTGGCAGCTTGGTAGCTTGTGAACCTGAAGTCATCATCTTCTGCACTGGATTTCAATGCTGCTGTTATATCTTCTTGGATGTCACACAAAGATGAGAATCGACCTTGCAGTTCTTCTTTCAGCAAGGCGCCTTTTTCCATCCAGACTGTTACTTCACTTTGGATCTCTGTTAGGTGTTTGTAAATTGGTCTTGCATCTGATTTTATAGAAGGGTTTATGCTACTACTACTACTACTCTCTGACTTCCCATTTACCTCTAGTTTTGATAACTCGGTCTGTAAATCTTTGATAGTGGTTTCAAACTTCTGTATCTCAGAGTAATAAGCACTGAATTTTAACCAGAAAGTTAAGTTCTCCTCTAGAATTTCATCCATGTTTGACCGGAATTTCTCTTCAATGGGTGAAGTATATTCAGTTGGTGCAATTTTTAGAAGTTCCTCAATGCCCAGTTTTTCTGCTGACTCTGCCAAATCCTCATTTCCTTCCAAGCTTCTCTGCAGGAGACCTAGCTTCTGACGCAGGAGTCTTATCTCTTCATCTTTCATTGCATTAGCTGTCTTCAATTCTTTCAACTGCAAAGATGAATCAAAGTTGCTGTCTTGATTTTTCTTCTCTATTTCAGCCAGCTTCTTCTTTACGTCTTTATAATTCCGAAGAGTATTAGTATACTCGGTCAACAGAACTTGTTCTCTATCCTGCATTCCAGTTGTAAACAATTGTTGCCAATCAGGTTCATCTTCTCGTGGTGGTGTCTGCTCCTTGGAATAAACTTTGAGAGCATTCTCTATCTCACATGAACTTTGCTTAGCATCATTTTCTTGCTGTTTCTCTGAACTCTCTGAAGAACCATCTGCCTTGTTGCTTGCCAGGGGCTGACTGACTTCCTGATTTTCCATGACAGTGCTCACAGCAACTGTTGCCTCTTCATCATCGTTGTCTGGATTTACAGTCTTCTCTTGTTCTTCCATCATTTTTGGAGATTTGATTTCCACCAGGGTTGCCTCTTCCATTTCTAAGGAACTTGTGGCCTTAACCTCATTTACTGACTTAACCTCATTTTCCAATGAACAAATGACATTTGGTACATTAGCAAATGGTGAGCCAGTGACCTCAATCTTGTTGTCTGATGTTACATCTTTTACGGACTTAACATCATTTTCCACCGAACCCCTGATGTTGTGGTTTACAGTCTTCTCTTGTTCTTCCATCATTTTTGGAGATTTGATTTCCACCAGGGTTGCCCCTTCCATTTCTAAGGAACTTGTGGCCTTAACCTCATTTACTGACTTAACATCATTTTCCAATGAACAAATGACATTGGGTTCATTAGCAAATGGTGAGCCAGTGACCTCAATCTTGTTGTCTGATGTTACATCTTTTACGAACTTAACATCATTTTCCACCGAACCCCTGATGTTGGGTTCATTAGCAAATGGTGAGCCAGGGACCTCAAGCTTGTTGGCTGATGTTGCATCATCTTCAACAGTATCAGCAACCTTAAGCTCTTTATCTGTTGCTTCATCTTCTACCCAACTAGCTGTAACCTCCTTTTCTGGCTTAATATAATTCAATAAAATATTGTCCTGATTCACAGGAACTTTTACTTCAGTTTGGTTTGATGAATCCTTTTCTGTGTGAGATAAATCTGTGGTGTTAGCCTCCTCGTCTGGCAGCACATTTTGGACTTTCTCTGAGATATGATTAAGATTACAATGTGCTTCACTTAATTGGGTTTGGAGATTGCTATTCTGATCCTCAACAATTTGGTTTAGATCCTGTACTCCATGCATACTTTCTTCCATCTTTCTCAGTTGGTCATTTAATTTATTTTTGTCCTTGATAAGGCTTTCCTTATCGTTTTCCAGAGTTTGAATCTGCACTTGAAGTTCATCAGTTTCTGTTCTCAATCTCTTTACCATAGCAGTCTGGGTCGATACTGCTGTTTCCAAGCTTATCACTTTGTTCACTAGCTCATCAATCTTCTCTGCCATTTCTGCCACACTGAGTGATGAATTAGAGCTAGTCTCAAAGTGCTCTATAATGTTCTCCTTTAATAATTGCAAATCCTGTTTCTTCTGAGTCAATCCATCCACATCCCCTTCCAATATCTTTGTTTCTGCTATTTCTTTTAAATCCCTTGGGACCCTTGGCTCTTTGGATTTACTCCGATCATAGTTGAATTCGCCCATGAGAGAGTCCAACTTGGCCTCGACATCCTTTACCCTTCTGCATTCAATTATCGTTTCATCAAGTGATTTTTCCTGTTTCTCTTGCAGTTGTGTCAATGCCTCTTCGCATGATTTAAGAGCAGTTTCTGCCATCAAATGTCGGGCTTCATCATCTTCAATATTAACACCTTCTCCAAGTTCATCTTGTAGAATGGAAATTCTCTCTTGCAATTCCTTTATTTGCTCCTCGGTTTCCCAGTACCTAGCAAGGGCATTGTCATAAGAGTTCTTTACAAATTCTTTCACAGTTTGTAGAGCCAGAATCTCTTTCTGCAGCTTGTCAACCTCTTCAAGTGCCTCTTTTTTGCTCAAACCAGATTTAGAAACTTTTGGAGCAGCAGCTGCTGTGGCAGCTGGCTTCTTGGAGTGAAATTTCTTTGTGGCTGCTGCTGTTGTTATAACACTTTTTAAATCTTTAATGGGAGGCTTGGGAATATTTGTTTTGAACCCTTCTGGTTTTTTTCTTTGAGGCCTTGGTGATGTATCTTCATCATCTTCATCCATAAATGGGACACGATCTGGAAAAACAGAAGCAATGGTGTTGTTGGCATTTTGCAACTCTGTTGATATGTGATCATATCGTTCGGCTAAAGCGCGGTAAGCCTTGAATGATTCCTCCACAAAGCTTATCAGTTCTGGTCTCCTTTTATAATACATTTCTGCTCTCTTGGCAAAAGAGTCTCCCTCTTCTTCTAAGAGCTTCAGAACAGTTTGCACTTTTTCCTCCATGTCTGCAGTTTTGTTTATATAGTTTAGTTTGCCAGCCATATGCATGCGTATAAAGGCACATAAAAGTGGGTTGTGTTGATCTTATTAGGCATCTAGCCGCGGATCAAGCAAATTTTAATTTAGTATTCTAATTAACAAGTAAACGAGTGGTAAGCAAGCCGTAAAATTATTACATCATAGAATATCACTCCAATGACTTCAAGGGATGCAAACTCTACCTAATTTCTCAAACAAGTATATTTTTAATAAGAGAAATGAAGATGTGCAATATAATCAGCCTCTTAACGGTTTCTATCAAGAATATATAGTGAGAAGGAAATGGAGTCGTTCCCTGCCATAAATTGGTCTAAAATGGGATTATGTGAATTGAATCAAGCATTTGATTATCTTTTTGGGGAAATTCAATTTAAAAAGCGGTAGAGTAAGTTTATATGTACGTGCTTTATTAGTTAAGGCCAAGTTTTGGAAATAAAAGCACATTCAGAAGCATTTTCAGAGTCCGTATAATTATAAAACAATTAAACCTTGATCTGGAGTATATTACACAGCATCAAATGTTTTTCATAAACCTCTCTACTCATGCGCAGTTGAATTTCCTGATTACAATTTACAGATAAATATATTATGGATAACACTCTATTTCCGTATAAGGCAAGCATAATTTAAAGGTTTAATCCATATTAAAAGGAAATTGATCATCAAAACACGCATATATAATCTAATGTTAAAAGCAAGGCAAGCCATACATTTTACATTCTGTTGCCACGGATGTATACAAAAGTTCCATCAGAAAAAGGAGATAAATTGCAGAATTGATCATGTTTTTTGACATGAAAAAGAAAATAAAGATAAACTCATGTCATTTACCTTGAAGGTTTTGCTCCATCCATTTTGATTGCTTTGTTCTGATGTGGCTAACCCACCACCATGAATAAGCATTGCTTGCTGCTCTCTGCAACATATTTGTATTGTTTCTTCTTCTGTGTTATCTGTTTTCCCTTCTTGGTCCTTGGTATTAGGATCTTAATAATGTGAGAGTCAAAAACATGCAAACCGTGTTTCTTCTATTACTCTATCTGTATAAGATGGGGAAGAGAAGACATGGAATCCATGATAGCAAAGGACCAAGAGAAGAAAGTGGAAAAAAGGATTAAGAAAAAAAGAAAAAAAGAAAAAAAGAAAGGAAGATAATGAAGGAAACAGATAGAAAGAGATTCAGAGAGAAAGAAAGACGTGGGAACTAAGATGTTGTGCTAATTATGGGATGATGGAGGGGAGCAAAGTTCGCACGAATTTAATGTCCAAACCTTACTTTTGAAAAAGCACTGCAATAAAATGAAATAAAGAAACATAGTGCATGCATTGAACGACCCACGTGCCTGTGGCATTATACAGCTTTGCTTGCTTTACACACACCTCTGATATCTCTCTCCATGTCTTTATAGTGTTAAATTAGCTGCGCATGCTAGTTGTCATACTCTTAGTAGGAGAATCTAATTAACATAAAATTTTCAAGGAGATAATTGTGAAAAAAGATTTAATAATTGCTAGGGGGTAACATATCTTAAGTGTTGAGAGATGGTTGCTATTTATTATTCTTTTAGGTAAAATAATTACTTTTTAAAATATGTCTAAAACTTTAAGTGGGTATTTTTGCATGTTTCTTTTTTTAAATCTGTAAATTTTATTAGATTAAATTGTTTTATCTTTGAAATTTATCGTATAGTGAATCTCTTCATAGCAAACTAGTTGCTTGCTTGTCTACCCTTTTCATGGTTGCAATGTGTGGCATCTCGTGAGGTAAAGCAAATTATTCTCCTACCAAACGGCTATGATGTTAAATTTGTTAATCTAGATGTAAAATGCATAAATGCTGTGCCTATACAAAAAAGTTGTTTAGAAAAGGTATAGGAGGTGGTGGCGGCCAACTTTTGTCGCTGAAAGTAGGAAAGGTGATACTTTGTAGTTTGTATAACAAGAGTGCCCCAAATAGAAAATTTATTATTTCTGTTATTTTTGGAGCCACGTTCTGTTCACAACTTTGGCCTGCATTGACGCTATAAATACGAAATCTTTGCCAAAATTTCTTCCTTTTAAAAAATCTTTGACTAATATAATACTCACGGTTTCACCCATTGTGCTCTTCCTATCTTCTAACTGCAACAAGATTTCAAACAAAAGCTAAATCTTTTGAAAGAGAAATCTTATCTATCGTCCTACACTGTTACATATTCCGTTTGGCCTATTCATCCCTGTCAATTTGAAAGACAATGTAAAATTTTAAAATCAATACACTAGATTTAGTAAAAGTAAAATGTTTATATAACTTAGTTCTCGAAAGGGCTCAGTTCTACGAAGATTACAAAACAAATTTTTCCCATCGGCAGTATTTATGTTTACAAAAAGTAGTGATTTTATTTTAAATGAGTATTTTTAATTTTTGTATAGTTTTTTTACACACATTTTTGTATAGTTAAAAACAACTAGTGTAGTGCAATTTTCGGATCAAATTTACACTTTTTGTAAGTTTTATTTGAAAAAAAAAACACTCGTTAGTGGAATGTTTTCAAATTTCAAGAAAAAAAAAACAAAATAAAATAAAGAGTTAAGGTAGAAAGTTCTTTTATTGGTGAAATGTTAATTGTTAGTGTATTAACTTTTGTTTAACTCATGTTCTCTTTCCCTTTTTTTTTCATAAAAATTTATATTATACATTAAATTATAATAATAGGTAATTTTACAGCACCTAATAATGGCCTATATTTTGTTTAAAATGTAAAAAATGCGTATAATGTTTGTATTAAAATTTGGATTGTTTTTGGGTCACATGATTATACCTCAATCATCAATTTTTAAGTCCTATCAAAATTTATCTTTACAAATTATTGTTGAGTTAATCGAGCAACCCATTCTGAGAGTTGCTATTGAATTATCAACCAATATCTAACTATGTTTTTCCCATTCAAAATGTCAAATTCTAAGCGTTAAAATGTTACATCAACTAGTGATATAATGTAATAAGGTGCAAATTTTAATAATTAACGTTGAGTTAGAATCAAATTCAAATTCTAAAATAGAAACCTAATAGCTAATACTAAATTGAAATGATAATAAAACAAATTTTATAATATCATTGAAGTGAGGTAGGTACCCAGCTCTTTCAGCACATTCTCTTATAAAAATGGCTTATCATACATTAATTTTTTTTTGAATGGTATATTTTTAAATTTTTAGATTTGTAACACTAGACATATTTATAACATTTTCTTTCCATTTATAGTTTTCAGTTTTTATATAAAGTTAACTTTTGTCATGAGATACGGACTAGGAAGATATATATCTGTCGCGCGTAAACATATATTAATGGGCAGACACAAAAGTATCACTCATAGTTGTAGGAGCCAACAAAAAACAATTTAATAAAAAATAAATTGTTCACATATAAAAAGTTTGATGCATTTTGTATATCTAATATACGTTTATAAATGAAAAATATAAAGTTATATCGAATGTAAAAATGATGCTACGTTTGTTTGTTATTTTGCATAGAAAAAATTATAACAACATCTTCTAATCTTCTATCAAATAAAATATAGCTTTATATTTTTTATTTTTATATACTATTTTTTAAGTTAAAAAATATTATAATATGTTTTAAAGTATCACAGCTTCCAAAGTTTATATTTATACTTTATAAGAAAAAATAAAAACAACAATAAAAAATATAGAATACTAGTATAATTACACAAAAGTTTAAAGATTGTTACAGTAATTTGTTCTTGTAAAAAAAATGATACATTTTTTGTTTTAATTATATGAAATATATACCCATTTTAAAATATATTAATTATATGTTTGTCTCTTAGTCTATTGTATTACTATAATTAGCCTTAGTTTTTTTTTTTTAACTATCAACCTTATTGAATGAATCACTATATTTCCATCTAGGAATGACAAGGAGTGGAGGTGGGTTTGACCCTCTCCGCCACCGTCTCCAAAAAGTGTAAGACAGGTATACAAGAGACGAATATGAAATTTTAATCTCTATCCCCATTTTTGTCAGGTATTTTTAAGTTCTAATAAATCCACAGGTATCTCATTATATTGTTTTATATATTTAAATTTAAATTTACTTATAATTTATTAAATAAATTATATATTAAGTTATTACTTATATTTAATTTATTAATTAAATAAATTATATATTAAATTATTAACTATATTTTAGTTTTTTATAATTTAATTATATGTTAATTTGTATACATACATGTGAGATAAAAATATACGTATGAAATTTTGTTTAACATAAAAGTGAGGTAGGGCCGGAGGCGAGGACGGGGCAGGGGTCAACAAACCCACATCCTCACTTTTCTTAGGCGAGGACGAGGCAGAGAACAATAGTGTGGGTTTTCCCCGTCAAAATCAGGACGAGGACGTCACGAGGCGGTACTCGTGAGGACGTACATGATTGTCATCCCTGCTTCTATCTTGCTATCGAAATTATATTCTATTAATTTATTGTGATCCAAAGTTATTGTGTATTTTATTAGTGACACAATCAATCATTTTACATGCAAGTAATAATGGAAATAAAATAAAGTCTCAGGACAATAGAGATAAGATTATAGTATGTATAGAGAATAAATATAAAAGTATAAGGAAAATAAATTATGCACCTTGTACATATTTGAATTAGAGTTCAAATTTAATTCTCAAATAAAAAAAACAACAATAATTTGTATCTAAGTTAATTGTGATACTAATTCATGAAAATAAAATAAAGCTTTAGATAAATAGATACAATATTATAGTATGTACAAAGAATAAATATGAAAGTATAACAGAAAGAAATTATGCACCTCGTATATATTGAATAAAATTTTCTTGTTCTTCATGACCAATGTCTTTATGTATGATTATTGTAGAGATATAAGTTCAATAAGAACTCTTCAGGGTTTTTCTTTCGACCTTCTAGCGGGTTATTGTAGAGAATATGTGTTTTAATTTTTTTAATAAGATGAAAAATTTATAGTCACCTAGTATAGGTAGGGACACCTCAAATGAGTTTTTCTATGATTGACCTAACCTATCACAAAGTTAATATGACTACAATCCCATTCAAATAATCATAAAGATATAATAAGATTAATAACATATGATAATCACCATATCTTAAATTGTCAGATAATTATAAAAGATAATTAATTAATATCAATCCATAATTATATCCAACATTCTAATTTGATATAACCAAAATAGGACAATAATAAATAGAAAAGTCCTATAAAGTATGTCATATCATAATTAAATGTGATATGACATATTCTATAGGACTTTTCTATTTATTATTATCAATTGATGAAAATAAAATAAAGTCTAAGGGTCAATATATATAAGATTATAATATGTACAAAGAATAAATATTAAAGTATAAGGGAAAGAAATTATGCACCTAATATATATTGAATTGAAGTTTCTTGTTTTTCATGACTTATGTCTCTTTGTATGATTATTGTATAAATATAAGTTCAATAAGAACTCTTGAAGATTTTTGTACCTACCTTCTAGGGGATTATTGTAGAGAATTTATGTTTTAATTTGCTTAATGGATGACAAATTTATAATTCTCTAGTGTAGATAAGGACCCCCTCAAATGGACTTTTTTATGATTCATCTAACCTTTCACAAAGTCAATCCTATTCAAATAATTAAAAAGTAATAAGATATTACCATATCATAATTAAATGTAATATAACATATTCTATATGACTTTTCTATTTATTATTACTGATTGATGGAAATAAAATAAAGTCTTAAGGTCAATGAATACAAGATTATAGTATGTAAAAAGAATAAATATGGAAGTATAAGGGAAGAAAATTATGCACCTCGCATATATGGAATTGAAGTTTCTTGTTCTTCATGACCAGTATCTCTCTGTATGATTATTGTATAAATATAAATTCAATAAGAACTCTTGAGGGTTTTTCTACTTACTTTCTAGAGGATTATTGTAGAGAATATGTGTTTTAACTCCTTAATAGATGACAAATTGATAATCCTCTAGCATAGACAGAGACCCCTTTATTGGGGCTTTTTATGATTCATCTAACCTATCACAGAGTCAATTTCATTCAAATAATCATAAAGTAATAAAATATGACCATATCATAATTAAATATGATATGACATATTCTATAGCACTTTTCTATTTATTATTACCAATTTATGAAAATAAAATAAAGTCTTAAGATTAATAGATACAATATTATAATATGTACAGAGAATAAATATGAAAGTATAAGGAAAAGAAATTATACACCTTGTATATATTGAATAGAAGTTTCTTGTTCTTTATGACCAATGTCTCTGTGTATGATTATTGAATAGATATAAGTTCAATAAGAAGTCTTGAGGTTTTTCTACTACCTTTTAGAGGATTATTGTAGAGATTGTGTGTTTTAATTTGCCTAATGGATGATAAATTTATAATCCTCTAACTTAGGCAGTGACCCCTCAGATGATTTTTTTTATGATTCACCTAACCTATCATAGAGACAATCCCATTCAAATAATAAAGTAATAAGATATGACCATATCATAATTAATTTTTTTTACAGATAAATATTAGTTGTTAATATGTTAGTTTTGTCAATGGAGAGATTCGAATTCACAACTTCTCTCTCCCACTTTCTCCGTACATGTGAACATTGCCACTAGACCAACCTTATAACTCCATATCATAATTAAATTTGATATGATATATTCTATAAGAATTTTTTATTTATTATTACCAATAGAATAAATATAAAAGTATAAAAGAAAGAAATTATGCACATTGTATATATTGAATTAAAGTTTCTTGGTGTTCATGACCAATGTCTCTTGGTATGATTATTATATAGATATAAGTTTAACAAGAACTCTGAGGATTTTTCTGCCTACCTTCTAGAGGATTATTATAGAGAATATATGTTTTAATTTGCTTAATAAATGACAAATTTATAATCCTCATAAATAGGGACATCTTAAATGAACTTTTTTATGATTCACCTAACCTATCATAGAGTCAATCTCATTCAAATAATCATAAATTAATAAGATATGACCATATCTTAAATTGCCAATGATAAAAGGTAATTTATTAATATTGATCCACAATTATATCATCATTTTAATTTTATATATCCCAGAAAATTCCTAGAGTATGTCACATCATAATTAAATGTGATATGACATACTCTATAGGAATTTTCTATTTATTATTACCAATTGATGGAAATAAAATAAAGTCATAAGATAAATAGATACAAACTTATAGTATGTATAGAGAATAAATATAAAAGAATAAGGGAAAGAAATTATACATCTTGTGTATATTGAATTAAAGTTTCTTGTTCTTTATAACCAATGTCTCTCTATATGATTATTGTAGAAATATAAGTTCAATAAGAATTCTTTGAAAGTTTTTTTACCTACCTTTAGGATTATTGTAAAGAATGTGTCTTCGAATTTGATTAATGCGATGAAAAATTTAAAATCTCCTACAATAGGTAGACACCCTTTAAATGAGTTTCTTTTTATTAACTTAACTGTAACCATCACAAAGAAAATCTTATTATAACCTTCTTCAAATAATTATAAAAATATAATAAAATTAATGAAATATGATAATCATCATATTTTAAATTGTCAAATGATAAAGATAATTGATTAATATATCCCTCCCCAATTATATTCAACAAGGAAATGCATTCGTTATTTATTAGAGAAAAATTGTTTTGTTAGGGGAAAAATGTTAATTAATTTATGAATAATTAACGTTGTTAAATATAGCCATTGTTTTTCAGCTAGTAATTTGTTTTTACTGGTAAAGTAATCGTTGCTTAAATTTAATAAACTCGCCATGTATACCAACGTTTGATTCAATGACATACAGAGTAAAACCTTCTACATTGTAGTACATTCAATTAAAATAACTTCTTTATGTAAAGAACGGATTCTTTTTATTTGTATTTAATTTTTTTTTTCTACAAACAAATGTTAGTGTGTATTAGTTTTTATTAATAAAGAGAGTCAAGTTCATTACTTTTCCATTCTCATATCACCAACTTACTATTAAATTAACCTTACAACTCCTATAATTTATCTTTTTTATATATGTATTTAATTTATCTTTAAAGCTTATACTCAACAAAAGAAGAAAACACTATGGTCTTTTTCGCTTTATATCACGTTATATTGTTATCATTCGCTGTCTAAATTGTCTTCATTTCCTTGTTTTATTTTCCTTTATTCCATGGCATAACCGGCTATTCACACGGCGCTTATAATTTCGAGGTCAAAGTTTTATGTTTCATTGTAATTGCATAGCAACAATCGAAATGAGGTAATTACAAAGAAAGAAGAAAAAAAAAAGGAAGAGAAAAGTAGCAGGAATATATATATATATATATATATATATATATATATATATATATATATATATATATATATATATATATATATTCTTAGTAGAATAAGCTTGAACACTATTTTTACTTCAACTCTAAGGAACTCAATATTTTATAATTTTTTAATCTTAAATTTTATTAAAATTATGATACCTTAAAATTAATTTTTTTTAATTATTACATATAGAGTAACATTTTTTTAATTTTGCAAAAAAAAAAATCAAAATATTTAATAATTTTTTAATTTAAAAAAATGACAATTAATTTTGAGAATTTTCACCCGTATGAAGTGGTTGGTTTTGTAAAATATGGTAATAATACTGATAATGATAATTATACTAGTTAGGATGCAAAAAATTTGGGCACAAAATCTAACTGAAAATGAGAGTATCAAAATTTAAAATTGAAAAGATTTGGGCAAAAAAGTTTGGTTCCTTTGTAATACTATTTATACTTAAATAAAAAAGGACTATTTTTTTTAAAAAAGATTCTCTAACGTTACAATTACAACGATCACCTTGCAATGTTAATTTTTTTTTCTTTTCCTTGGTGTTAATTTTTTTTTCTTTTCCTTGGCGCAACTTGACCATCCTAGACTTGAACTAGAGACCTCGCCCGTGAAGTAAATTATTGCACCTACAGTCCAACCAATTGGGAGAGAATCAATAGATTCCTCCAATGACAATGTTCTTCAAGAATTAGTTGCTCGGGGTAAGAAACTCTCCAAGGATTTCTGATTGGAGGTGCTCTAAAATATCTCTAATGGGAGAAACTCTAAAGAGTTGCTTGGTGCCTTAAATCTTGTGCTTAGTGTCACAACAACATTAAGCTACCTTACTCTACTTTTACTCCAACAGTGAGTTTCTTCAAACAACTCCAAGAAATCCAATATTTTATAATTTTTTAATCTTAAATTTCATTAAAATTATGATACCTTGAAATTAAAAATTTATTCTTAATTATTGCACATCAAATAACATTTTTTTATAATTTTTCAAAAAAATCAATTTAATATTAAAAATATTTAATAGTTTTTTAATTTGAAAAAATTGACAATTAATTTTGAGAATTTTCACCCATATGAGGTGGTTGGTTTTGCAAAAGATAGTAATAATACTAATAATGATAATTATACTTGTTAGGATCCATAATGCAAAAAAATTGGCCACAAAATTTAACTGAAATTGGGAGAAACAAAATTCAAGTTTGAGAAGACATGGACAAAAATTTTGGTGCCTTGTAATACTATTTATACTCAAATAAAAATTACTATTTTTTTATTTAAAAAAAAAATCCTCCATTACAATTGCAACAGTCACCTTGCAATATTAATTTGTTTTTAATTTTTTCCCACTTTCTATTCATTCCTTCTCCGTTTTCATTTTCTCTTTCTTCCCCAACATTCACGTTTCTCCCCCTCCTCCTCCTTCTTCTTCTTCACCGGACTACGCGCTGCACACCTCCTCTGTCAGTCGCACCTCCTCCACCGGACTGCGCATCTCCTTCCCCGACTGCACCCCTCTTCTCTTCCTTTCTCCCCTTCTCTTCTCTTCCCTTTCCTTTTATTTTTAGTTAAAAAATAATAATATTATATTTAAGCAACTATTGCTTGTAGAAACAACCCAAAAAGTTTTTTAAGTAACTTTGATGCCACCTAGGACTCCTCTAATGGTAAGTTTCTTCAAGAAAAGTTGCTTGGGGTAAGAAACTCTCCAAGAATTTATAATTGGAGATGATCTTAGTAGAGAGATTTAAACCCAGAACTTCTTCCTCTCCACATATGTACTTTGTTACAAGACCAACCACCTTAAATAAAAATAATTATTTTTGTACATGTCTTTAAAATGCATAGAACAAAATAATGCTTTTTATCATTTAAAATAAAAAACATTATATTGGTCTAAATTTATTTTCCTTCACTTACTCAATTCCTTGGCATGAATAATGTGACAACTATGGAGGATCACAAAAAACTTCACACCCAAAATAAGGGGTACAAATATTTGCATAGCCATTTGTTGAAAGGATCAATTCGGATTTGTTGATATTTATATCGTGAAGTACTCATTAGTTGCTAAAACTAAAATACTTATTTGATTTATATTTAAATTTATACTTATATTTTAGGATAAAAAAATATTTAGAGTTATATTTTATCATAATTTTATAAAGTTTATATTTCAAAAATTAATTTTCAAATAATTTTATTCAAAGTTCATAAAATTATTTATTTGTTTGTTTATTTTTATGTATCTATGAATATTTTAATTATGTAGAATATTTGAAAAATTATAGTGTTAAGTATATTTTTTTTACAAAATATTATAATAAATAAAAAATATAATAAAATTAATTTTATTTTTTTTAAATATCGCAGATACTTGAATATATCCATAGGTATAAAGAATATATATGCTAACGGGCACATAAATAACAGGACTTTCACAAATAACATAACATATACAAGATAATTCTCAAAGTTAAGAACATTGTACACTGATGAGAGAAAATGATATAAATGCGATTTTTTGTAACTATTGTAGGAAGGTTATGAAATGAGGTATAACAAGGGGGAAACAACATTTGATTGGAAAGATGAGCAATGTTACAACTTGTTTGATGGTTCCTAAAGCTTTAAAAGTTGAGATAAGGTCAGCTATGGAGGGTAAGAAGTAGAAACATAATGAAGCATTAAAAAGGTAATGTTAGACATTGAAGAAAAATTTAAAGAAGGATTTATGGGAATGAAAAGTTCTAATGCTGAGTTACCTCTTGTTGGTGATTTGAGATTGAAGGATACTAGGAAGGAACTTATGAACCTTTATACTCTATCTTAATCTACAACTGCAAAGAAGGGGAAAGACAAGGTGGTGCAAGTAAGCATAAGAGAGCTTTTTTGATAAAAAAAAAGCTTTAGAAAGGATGTACCGATATATAGCTCGATTTTGGTACCAAGTTGGCATATCTTTCAACTTAATAAAGTTAGAATGCTTTCAAAACATGCTTCACGAAGTTGGACATTTTTAGAAATATTGGAACTTCCTACCATGAAATTAGAGTACCATTCCTTCAAAAAGAGGTGGAGTACACTAATGAATTAATGAAGCCACTAAAGGATCAGTAGGAAACTTTTGGGTGTTCCTTAATGTCAAATGCTTGGACTAATAGAAAACAAAGAAGTATAATCAACTTTTTGGCGAACTTCTCTTCTAGGACAATGTTCTTAAAGTTCGTTGATGCATTTGACAATGTAAAGACCAGTGAGAAGATATTTTAGTTTTTGGATTCTATATTGGAGGAGATTGGAGAGAAAAAGGTTTGCCAAGTTATAACAAACAACAGAAGTAACTATGTTCTTACTGGTAGGTTGCTAGAGGAAACAAGACCAAAAGTTTATTGGACCCCTTGTGTTGCACATTTTATAGACTTAAAGTCAGAGGACATTGGTAAGCTACACAATATAAAGAAGATAATTCAGTGAGCTATCTTTCTTGTTGGCTTCATGTATAGTCATTCAAGCACTTTGAGCATGTTGAGGTTCTTTATCTCTGGGAGGGAGTTAATAAGGCATGCAATCACTCAATTTGCAACATCTTATCTTTCCTTGGAGAGGATTCATCAAGAGAAAACGAACCTTTGAAAGTTGTGTCAAAAGAGTAGAATGAAAACAAGCTAGCAAAGGAGGCCAAGGGAAATGAAGCCACTAAAACTATCTTGATGCCTAGTTTTTGGAAGAATGTAGTTTTCATTCTTAAAGTGATGGCTCCTTTTGTGAAAATGCTTTGGTTTGTGGATAGTGAGCAAAAAGCCAAAAACTAGCCATGGGCTACATATATGAGGCAATGGACAAGGCAAAGGAAACTATTATGAAATCTTTAAAATGAAAGAAAATACAAGGATGTATTTGCAATCATTAATAAAAGATGGGATATTCAACTTCATCGCCCTTTACATGTTGCTCGCTACTTTTTGAACCTGAAGTTCTTTTATGCCAACCCACATATGGAGTTTAATGGTGAGATTATTAGGGGTTTGAATGATTGTATCAATAAGTTGCTGGGAGATTTGAAGATTGTTCATAAAGAGTTGACTCACTATAAAGCTGGGAGTGATATGTTTGAGTCCACAATTGTTATAGCAATTAGGGTAGTTGCACTAGGTAAGAGATAAAACATTGCAATTTTTGAACTTTTATTCTTCAAGTCATTTGCTGAAGTGTCTGTGTTTAACATATTTTATTTGCAATTGTAGTTTAATGGTGGCGAATGTATGGTTCAAATATTCCCTATTTGCAATAACTTGCAATAAGGATCCTTAGCTTAACATGTAGTGCTTCGGGTTGTGAATGTAATTGGAGCATGTTTGAGCAAGTAATTAATTTCTTATTTAAATTCAACAATCAATGTCTTCCTTATAGTTATTTCTTAAGTAATAAGTATTTATCTCATTGTTTTATGTTCATAAAAAGAGAGGGAATAAACACAAGCATAAAAGACTACATAACTTGGTATTTGTCAAGTATAATCAATCACTCCATTGAAGGTATAACCTTAAGGATGAAATAAATCCAATTAGTCTAAATGAGATTGATGATTGCAATGAGTGAGTAATTAGAGGGATGGATGGGGAAGAAGGTGAAGATGAGATGATCCATGAAGGAGATGATGACCTTACTTGGAGACAAGTTTATCAAGTTTCGAGACTTGATGAGCCTAGAAAATACACTAGGAATTACAAAAGGAAACAACTTGCAAGTGGGGAGCGGCGAGTAAGAATATCTTCTAATCTTTCTAAAAGAGGCAAAAGAGTAGCTTCAAAGAACAAGGGAAAAAGGGTTAAAGTTGTTGAAGAAGCTGAACCATCGGAAGATTCTAGTAGTGAGAAGGAGGAATTAGTAAATGATGATTTAATACATTCAGATGGAGAAGAAGATAAACGATTTTTGGATGAGCAACATCACATGTGGAAATCAATTATGCAGACATTAATGAGGGTGAGGAGGATTAAAAAAGTAGTTTTAGGACTTGTCATTGTATTTTACTATTTTTTAACTTTTTTTCTTTGTTTTGATGGCTATTTAATCCTTTTATTAGTTAGGAATTTATCTCTTTTTATTATTACAATCACTAGATTATGAATGCCATGAATTTTAGGTTGTTATATTGTTGGTTTTAATATATTTGTTTGTTATTTTGTTGTTTTTGCATTTTATATATATATATATATATATATATATATATATATATATATATATATATATATATATATATATGTCTGTGTGTGTGTGTATGTGTGCGTGTGTGTAGAGGACAACTCAGGTGAGAAAAAAAGGTTGGGGTGAAAAATGAGAAAACTTAATAATAATTATAGTATTTCAATAAATAGTTCAGATTGAGTTCTTTATTGAATAAGTTCACATGGTCCTCTCATACAACATTTCTCATACATAAAACTCCTTGACATTATTTCCCTTCTTCTTCTTCATACCTCTCTTAACCCTCTCATATTCATCCTTGTTTTCATACCTCAAACTCCCCTTACTCCCTTGCATCACCCTCCCTCACGCGGAGCCTTTTCATGCCTCAAACTCTCTTCATACCCCCCTTCAGCGAGCCAGAATCTTTCGTGCGGAGGCTGCAGACGCACTGTGGTAGAAACATTGACACAAAGATCACAAAGCCAAAGCATTCGGTTGTAGGAAGCCGCACATGGCGAGAACGAGATGGTAAGCGAGAAAGCTGAGCATCATGCCAAAGTCGATAATGGTGCCATTGTTACCGTTAGCGCCAATCTGTTAAACGCAGGGTTTTGTTTTCATATGCATTTATGCGACGCCTATGAGAGAGTTGAAGGTAAAGGTTGAAATGAAGAAGAATATTAAGAATTTGTTGGCCATGGTTTTAGTCATTATTGGTATTATAGATAGAATGTGGAATGCAGAATATGGATGATGGAGATAATGTTTGGATGAATTTATAGAGGGAAAAGGTAGGCAAATTATAGTTAGGAAGAAAGCGTTTTGTTGCTAGGTTTAACACATGGTTTCAAATTCTATGGTACGGACAAGTGATTTAGCTTGTTAATTTTTATTTTTTATCATTAAAAATAGTTTTTTTAAATACAACTCGACAAAATAAAACTCCACATAGAAGCATGTGGTATGCTGAATTTTGTGTGAGAGGGCCACGTGAACTTGTGTAATGAAGAATTCAATCTGAACCATTTATTAAAATCTTATGGTTTTTATTAAGTTGTCTTATTTCTCACCCTAACTCCTTTTCTCACCTGAGTTATCCTCTCTCTCTATATGTGTGTATGTATGTGTGCGTATGAAGGAGATCCATTTACTCCAAGAGTAAGTTTAAGACATTCACTCTCAATCCTAACCCTTCATTTTTATGAAATCTAATGGCTAAGATTAATTACTTATAACAATAATTATATTTTAAGAAAATAGATGGTAAGGATTGAGAGTAAGTCTCTTAAACTTACTCTTGGAGTAAATTGATCTTCATGGCAGTATGATGCTTAAAAGTCCTTGTTGCCATCTGCCATATAACCATATTGACAACCTTGACGCCGAGTCCTCACACCCACAACTTTCACATTTTTAGGTTCCCACACCCATATCAAAACATTGGGTATTCAAACCTACTACATCTTGGTCCATGTACCCATCTCAACACATTGGGTATTCACACCCATTGAATCTTGCCTCCCTGTGCCAACACCTATACATATTGGGTATCTATACCCACAACATATAAGATATTTATATTCACTACATCTTGGGTCCCTGCACCCATAACAAAACATCAGGTATTCACGCCAACTACATCTTGGGTCCTCACACCCATAACAAAACATATGGTATTCACACCTTTTTCATATTAGGTCTCTACACCCATATCAAGACATTGGGTACTCACACCTACTGCATCTTTTGTCCTCGTGCCCATTACTTTTCAAATTTCAGTCATTATACTCATTGTTTTTACATTTTGGGCCCCTATGCTGATTCTTTTACATTTAAGGTCCATGCAGTCTCTATTTTTCACATTTAGGGTCCATACATCCTTTGCTTTTCACATCTAGGGTCCCCATGCCTAATATTTTTCACATTTAGGGTTTGTACGACAATTATTTTATATTTTGATCCACATTCCAACTACTTTCACATTTCTAGTTCTTGCATCCATAATTTTCTTAGTTGTTAATCTCATCATCCAACAATTTTCAATTTTGGATCACTACATTGATAGTTTTCAAATTTCAATCATTGTGTCCAATAATTTTCAATTTTGGGTTCCCAATTGCTTTCATGTTGTGAATCTTCATATCCAATGTTTTTTATTTTTTGGATTTTTGTATCCAATGATTCTTGAGTTTTGGATCCCCATGTCTAATATTTTATAGTTAAGATCCTTATTTCATTATTTTCATGATTTGGATCCCATGTCTAATGATTTATATTTTGGATATCTGTATCCAATGTTTTTTAGTTTTGGATCCATGTGAGTAATATTTATATTTCAATCCTTATGTCCATTATTTTCATGATTTGGATTCTTGCATCTAATGATTTTTATGTAAAGATCTTTATATCCAATGATTTTCAAGTTTCGAGTCCTTATGTCTTATGTTTTATGAGTTTCGAATCTCCACATCCATTTGTTTTGGTTCTCATTTCATCTCCTTTGATGCTTTAAATCCCTATTTCTAGTGTTTTACTTACCAAACAAAATTAGGATTTCATATATTTATCTATATTTTACTACAATAATATAAAAGAAATTAAGGGTTTGTATATTATTTGATAAAATATAAATAAACTAACAATTGTCATCACCCAATTGTGATGATTGAACTTTAATCAAGGTGTAATACAATAAACAAATCAAAACTATAAAAAGTAATAAATAAGCATGTTTGATTTAAAAGGAAAAAAAAAAAAAAGAATGAAAATAAGCATGTTTGATGTTTGATTTAAAAGGATGAAAATTTTAAATTAAAAATTATGATAATCGAACTCTATTTCCGCCACTCTATTCTTCCATCAACTATCCTACTTCTAGTGTAGGCACCCTATTTTTTTAAGCTACAGTGGAGTCATCAACAAATTCTCGAGGAGTGCAGTCACCTTAAAATTAAACGTAAAGTTTTATGTTCAGGGGAGGACTCTCATTTAACAGAGAAGCATCCAAACACATAATAAGGACACTTAAGCTTCTATTCTTCTGATCAACTAACTCTCGGGGTGGCATCTTCTTCTTCTTCTATCATGATGCTCTGCACTATATCATCTTCTCATTAAAAATAATAAACTTTGAGCCTCCGTGAAGCTTAGACCTCACAATCTCATTCCCATTTTTTCCACCTTTTTCTTCTCTCTTGACAACACTTACACTAGGACTCTTTCTTCTTCATTTTTTTTTTTATATCTTTTATCTCCTTTCAAAGTTAGAAACACTGGCTATGATACACAAAACCACTCAATCCTTGACTCCAAAAACCATCTTGTCTTCACGCTCAAAGTCAAATCTCCTTTCTTCATCATCCACGAACAATAGTGTTAATCATCTTACATCCTCCATGATAGCCCACCAACCACCTTCAACAATCCATTTATATATGATGAACTAAGATAGTGTTGCATCAACATGATCATTTTCACTTTTGAAGCGTCGTGTTACCGTTACCACCCACATCAACAAACTTCCACCAATGGTGCTTCAATACCTTTTCTCATGTCCTTTTTATTTTCATCTGATTATTACAAGTGTTTTGGTGTTTCATGTCATACATTTTTATTATTATTGTTATTTGTTACTTTTTTATTTTATTAAAATCAAATTAAAAAATTTGTGCTTTGGGTTTGAGAATCTAAGTCAACATACGTGAATAATTTAATGTTTTTCTTAATTAGTTTTATTTCTTATTCTTATTGGTTTTACTTTTGTTTTATTCTCATTTCGTATATTAGATATTGAAGTTGGGAATCTAATGGGTGCTAAAATTATTTAATAGAACTTTGCAATGTTAATAAAAAATAAATACCCTAAAGTCAATAATATTTAAATCTGAAATGCTTCAAAGTGTTATTATGGAAATTCTGATCAAACGTTAACATAATAATAATAATAAGTATTTTGTCATATATAAGTATTTCATAACCAATTATTATTACTAATAAAAATGATTTTAATAGAGATTAAAGAATTAATTAGATCTTACATTTTTTAATTTCAAAATTTTAAGGTATAAATTGTCAGTTTTTTTTTCCATAAATCTCATCTCTTAAAATAAAAGTAATGATCAAAATTATACTTCTAAAAAATGAAAATGACTAAATTAAATAAAATATTTTAATAAATTGACTTGAGTGAACATCCTATTAGTAAACGAATGTCAACTCAAGTATTTCACAAACAAGTATTTCACAAAAAACTACGTAAATTCAAAATCTTCCCTGCATGAGTTCCGAATTCAAAATTTAGTCCCAAGACTCAGACAAAATTTACAGCAGGCCAAGGAAAAGGAAACTGCCAAATGTATTTACAAAGAATCAATGTAGAATGACAAGGGAAAAGAAAGGAATGTAATTAACCGATGTGCGTTGCAAAAGTGAACAATATGTTACAAACCAATACCTTTCTAAAGACAAGTTTGTCAACCAAAATATGTATCTTCTCTAAATTAATACAATTTGTCATTGTACATAATAATTTAACATATTGCAAGAAAAAATAATTTGCCATAACTAATAAATCATGCAAATTGCATTTTCCCTTCAAAATATTTTATTATCTTGTAATCGTATACGTTTGCCATGAGTAGGAGTTAGCATGATGCTCTGATACCATGATGCTTTTAGTTCTTTCAAATTCTCGTCCCACCTTTCTCAGTGCTATATATCTGTTTGTTTAGATAATGTTCTAGTTGATCACAAAAAAAAAAAAGAATATAATGTTCTAGTTATTATACTCTATTTGATTTTACTTATAATACACCATTACTTAATTTATCTGATGTAAAAATTAAATTAAATTTATAACGATGAATATATTCTAAATTTATATTTTTTTTAAAAAAATTAACATTATTATTAATGTTTTCTTCTTTGGACTTGTGTAGTTCTGAGTTCTCTATTGTAACATTATATCCACAAGAAAATCCCCCTTTCTTCAGTGAACTCCTGTTTATTAACATTATTTTTTTAATAGATGAAGTGAAATTGATATCGTAGTGATTGATTAGCCGTAGTACAATTTTATAGGTTGAAAATTTTCATTTCAATTTAAGCTTTTTACAGTAAGAGGAGAAGATGATTATATGTACAAAAAATACATAGAATGGATCATGAATGCTAGGATTATTTTTCCTCCTCTCCTTCTAGAAGGTTATCAGAAAGTCCGGAGTCATATATAGAAGATGTAGTTTCCTACGCTTCTAAATTCTGAAGAGAAGCCAGCCAGTGTTCCACATAATTTTTGCCAGCTGCGAATTAAATCACAACTCCAAAAATACAGTAAGTACAGTTCCTAGTCTCTTCCAAAGGTAGACAGAAATATAACAGTACAAATAAACGTATCAACAGATATCAAAATAATTAGTACTGTTAATGAATGCTTTCAGTCCATTGATTTCCAACAAAGATTCAATTAAAGCAGTGCCATCATTAATTACAAGACAGCTTTCCCTAGTTTTAATTTGTATAAAGAGCTCGATTGAGAAAATGGCATGTCGTTATTTCAAACGCTATAGGCCTAACTTACAGTTTGGGGTATGCAATTGTTATAAGTTCAATCAACTTGATCCGTGTGTCCTAACCTACTGCGAGATGATTTAAGTATAAACGTTCGTTCAACCATAAGGATCAGAAATCGTTTTTCATGGACAAAGAAAGAAACAGTTCACTGGTTCAGAGATAGAGGAAAGAAGTTCAGCTAACATATCCTATTAACATATCATATAGTATACTATACGCTATCTTTTATTTCACTGTGGTAAAAAGGAATTTAGGACCACCTTAAATCACATCGTGAAGGCGCATAACTTTTTCTCTCTCAAGAAAACAATTTAGTAAAAGTGATTTACCCTCTGAGCAAAAATTTCAAGCTAATATTTTAATTTTATTATATACTCCATAAAATAAGAATTTAATAAAGAGAAAAGGACATGAACGAAGCATAAGGAAACCTCCTGGAGCAGAGAAGATACAAAAAGAAAATTATTGGCTCATAAAAGCTACGGAGTAGCTTTGTAAATCATACATTAAACCATTCAGAAAATAAAAAGAGGAGCAAAAGCCCGAATAGGATAGAAGAAGCCCCAAAAGTATCCACAACAAAAATAAAAAAATAAAATAAATAGAAAAGCAAAGGCCTCTTATATCGATGCAATTGTAGACAATTTTAAGAAAGGGCGAAACTATTTGTTCTATATTAGTATTATGTATCTGCTGTTTGGATTTAGCGAATTGAGGCCTTAATCCCCATCGTACTTATAATTACTAAGCAGTTCATTAACATATGATAATGACAGACATATTTCCTAATTAGCATCAAAATCATCAGCAAGGCCAAACCAACTCAAAACTAGAGATTACACAATAATATAAAAACTTAAAAAGCACATAAACAAGGATTGTTTGACTTTAAAGAACCAGCACAAAAAAGGTTAATCAACTCAGAAAAAGTTAAACAGGTAAGGACTTTGAAAGAGAACAAAATAACTCGATGAAAACAAAAACGATACTTGAAGGACATGTTCTGAATCTTACCAGAAGAAAATTCATTTGGAAGGTTCTTGATGGCACTCAAAAGCTCCTTGCTTGAACTCTCCACCTCCTTCCTATAGCAAGGAACCAGCACAGCAAAACTATTATCCAAATCATCATCACTCTGAAGAAAATCAGAGCCATGAGGCTCCAACCACCCAATGGAAAAATCTGAGTCCTCAGATTCAGATCCTGATAAACAACTATCACCATCAGATGGTACCAACACAACATCACACTCTCTATCAAGTCTCCTCTCTTCCCTGCGCTGCCATTTCCTTTTAACCTTCCTGTGAGAAGGAGCTATCTTTGTTCCCTTCACTGAAGGAAACTTCACAGTCTCTCTCTCCTTAAAACCCCATTCAGAAGATGAATTCAGTGGAGAGCCACTAGAAACCGGCTCTTTCTCCTTGCCACCCCACAACCACCATGACAAACGTGTCAAAGAGACAGACATACTTCCAATTCCAATGGTAACTCAAAGCTAAAGGGTCAATGAGTGAAGCTCTTTTGGAGACCAAAGATTTGTGAAAGAATGAGGCCAAAAATTTTGAGAAACGGAATGGCCAGTGGTTCCTGCCTGTTGCAGTAACCACTATATTAGGAAATGATCCATTCATTAACAAAAAGGAAATCAATTGGAAAATGGGGCACACAAATAAATTCAACCCAATAAACTCATTAACATCGATAACAAATAAACGATCAATTAAAAAAGCCCAAAAACCTTGGATAAAAAAAAGCACAAGCACGGATGAAAAAACAGATGCATTGAATTTACCAAGGTCTTCTCTAATATCAAACACAACTCAGCTAGTTGAAGAACATAGCTTTAGATTCACTGACCCACTTCCCAAAATTAAAGTCAGCAAAAATTATATCAGACATTTTTTACACTCCCAGAAAAGCACAGAAGAATATTAAAAAAAAGATAAGATAATTATCCGAATCTCAAAAGAATAAATTTATCTTGTTTTAAATTTATTAAAAAATATCAACCCCAAATCTCAAACACCATGACACACATTCATGCTGGGTCTACTGAACAAAAAATCGAAAAGAACAAGAAGCCCGGTAAAACTTTTGAGTAAAGACCTTAGCTTTAGGTCAAAATAGAGAATTCCCCCAAACTCAATTCACCAAAGAATCACCGGAAAATCCCATACTCCTCGCCGGAAAAACCGAACCTTGCAAACGGCTATGCTATCGGAAACAAAAGCAGAGGAGATCGGAGCAAGAGTTTTCTCCGGCGAAAGAAAAAAACGGCGACACAATGCAAAGACTCAGTGAGTCAATTCGAAACCCTAACTCGCCAACTAACCCTCACACACGCTCTCTCTCTCTCTCTCTAATCGTCTTCCTCCTTCTGCTTCTGTTTCTCGGTACACTGAGAAGCAAACCCAATCGCTCAAAACCTCGTCTTCTTCTGAATTTATAGATCTATTTTCCACTATTTCCATCTTTTCTCATCCAACGGTCCATACTGCACCGGTTATTCTGATGAACGGCCAGAGACTGGTCTTATTCTATTACTCTGCACCCTCAATCATCTTATAAAAATTCGTCCTTGGCCTATACCATAAGGTTAACAACATAACTTGAATATATGTTTTTAATCAGAAAATATTGGACGTTGATTCCGTTATGAGAGAGATAATAACCGTCCAAAGTTGCTGACATGGATGACCATTACCCCAATCATGGTATGCATGTGCGGTTCAACTTGTCGACACGTGTCAATAATAGTAGCCTAAAATAATGAGATCATACCAAATATCAAAATAATAATAATAATACGAGATTATAAGGAAAAGACTAATGATTAAGTTAAATTAAAGAAGTCGAGTTTTTCTGCTTGTCGAACGTTTATGAGTTAGTTAGGGTAAAAAATAGCAAATTTGATTTTTTAAAATTGTCAAATATTTTTCTCGGAGAATAAAACAAAATATATAACATCTCCGTAAAGAAAAGATAAATGGGAAACCTATTCATAGTTATCTTCTTTCCAAACTAACTTCTATATCAAGTAGGAAACTAGCTAGGAATCTCCTTGACCATTTAACGACTCCATAGTGCAATGTCATTGTACATTTTATAAAAAATTTCATATAAAATTGTACTATTTGTAGTTATGTAGCAAAATACACAGTACCTACCAACTTAAGTAATATTAAATAATACTAACTTTAATTACTGTGTGGATTAATTTCGAACTGATTGAATTAATTATGAAAAGTTCACAATTTTAATTAACAAGACGTCTAATCCAACTATATATTCCATTAAATTAAAACCATGATTATTAATTGGCAATCGATTTCAACTCTGTATTAGTAATTAAGAAGTTGCATTAGAAAAATCATTTTCAGGTTAAGGAGGGCACGAAACACCTTCGTGATTGATCCGCAAGCTTCCACGAAATTGATTAAAGCCAGTCATCATTTTTTCTACGAGCAAACTCAATGGTGTGTCCATGGAGTAATCAATACTCAAAGAATATGGAATATAGAATATGGGAGTTAAGTAATCTAAAGATCAAAATCATATAGCCCAAACGATGACAAATATTGACGTACCAATTAACAAATGAAAAACAAAAGTGTGCATTTTGTCATTGGATTTTCTTAGAAAGTGCTCCTTCAATTGACTTTTGCCCCTTGGGTTCTCTTCTTTTAAAAGATTTATATCGTTACCGTTTGGCTAACGTTATTGCCATTGATGATACTAAATCTAAATTAAATCATTGAGTAGCAAGAATTGATGTTTCAATATAGTAATTAGGATAGTTTTGTAAATGAAGCAAAGTTTCCATGGTATAAAAATATACAATAATAAGGGAGGCTAACGTAGTTACTATTAGTACAAGATCCAATATCGTTCAATTTATAAATATTATCATTCATTTAAGAAGAGGTGATGGGTGAGATCGCCCAGGACTCAACTTTAGAATTCAGAAGTTAAAAAAATTAGACAATTTTATAAATATGAAAAATTATAATTAAAACTAGTTAAAAATTTTATTATGTAAAATTGAATAATCATTCATCCTCAGTCAATAATTATTAATAAGTGCTATTTTTATTTCTCAATTAAAATTATTTATAATTTTAGGAGAATGTCAAAATAGTGCACAATGAACGTTGAACATAAAAGAAAAAATGTAAACATATATTACGGGCTTGTTTAGGTAATTCTTTCTTCAAACATTTTTAAAATAAAAATACAAAAAAAGTTTAAAAAAACGTTTTTATAAGTTTTTTTAAAAATATATAAGACTTTTTTTTAAACTAATTGTAACAAATATTTAAAAAATATTCAAATAATTTTTTAAAAAAATAAAACTTTTTAAAAATTAACTTGTAAAATATCTCACATCATTTAAAAATACATATAGAGAATTTATTTTAAGTTCTTTCTTTATGTTTTTTCTTCTATAAGTAATTCGAAAAAAAAAATCAAATAAACCTTGTATAATTTTTATTTCCAACAAGTCAGAGTGTGAATCTTTCTTAACACTTTTTCAATATTAGCATATAAGAAAAAAATCTTAAACTTTCTTTCTTTAGCTCTTCATTTCTTATCTTATTAATGTATTTAGTGTTCCACTCTCTCATCTCACCCTCCCTAAGCATAAAAAAACCTTTAAGATGATATATATATATATATATATATATATATATATATATATATATATATTTATCAAGGATAAAATAAATACTTTTAAAGTTATATAAATTTTTGCATGTCTAATTAAAATATTTGTCTTATGACAAATTTATAAGGTGTTAGCACCTTTTCTATGCATAATCAACTCTCAAGTTTAAAATCATGTTTTATATGCTATTTTAAAAAAGTTTTTCAATATTTTTTTAAATAAATATTGCTAATGACCTCTATTTTTAATTGTTTTTGTTGTAATTTTAATTGCAACATGACGACATCATTTTTTTTAATTTACCTATACCACAAAAAATCTCGGGATCCACTCTAAATCTAAAGATATTTATTTGATCGGATTTAAAATGTCATTTATTTCCATTATTTGTGTTACCGTTCCTAACAGATGACATACAATCTAATTATATAGTTAAGTATGTTGTTTAAGAATGAAAATACGTCAAGTTAGGTAATTCAGACTTTATGTAATACAATTAACATTAGGTCTAACTTATTATCTATCATTTATTCATTCATATATATATATATATATATATATATATATATATATATATATATATATATATATTTTGTCTAACATGTCCTTTTTAAAAAGTTTGACCTAACCTATTACCCTGTTTATTAAAAGTCTATCTTATATTAAATAAATTAACAAAATAACATACCAATTTTTTAAACAAACCAACAAGTCGTTTATTTAAATTTCTTAGTAAATAATATCCATCCCATATTATAAAATTCTAGGTTTTTTATGTACTAAATCGTTATTAATAAAAGAATACTTAAATTAGGAATATTCTAATATAAAACACATAAGTATAATTTTTTATTAATATATATATATATATATATATATATATATATATATATAAAAAGAAGGATCCTCTCTTAAAGTGAGTATAAGATACTTACTCTTTATCTCTATCTTTCATTTGTAATAAGTAATTAATATTAACCACTAGTTTCAAGAAAATAAATAGTGAGAATAAAAAATAAACTTTTTATACTTACTTTTCATCCTAATCACTCATTTTTTATAATTAAAATCTAAAAATTAAGATTAATTACTTATTATAATCATTTTACTAAGTAAGTTTAAGAGAATAATTATCTTAAAATTACGGTTAGAATAAATGATTCCCTTCCCTGAAAAGCGAAAGAAGGATTGTATGTATGTTTCCTAGCTTGCTGGGTGTTGGGGTATCTGGATTACTAGAAATCAGATTGTTTTTTATAACATACCGGCGGATTCCGTCGATAGTCTGATGTCTATAGAGGTAATCTCGTGGAAATGACTATCATATTCCTTTGGGTTTAACAGGACGTGTGTGTTCTCGGATTGGTATGCCAATCCTAGATTGTACTTATTAAATATGAGATAGGTGGATAAGTTATGACATGCTCCAATAGGATATGGAGGAGTATGGAATTCGTATATATTCTAAAAAACTTTTTATTTTTTTTATTGAATATATTCTTAACCTTTCAAAAAAAAAAAATATTCCCTTCTCTCCCTCTATATAAGTGGATCCCCTCAATCTTTTTTGTAGGGTTGAATTTCTTCTCTTATTAAATCTAATTAAAACAAATTCCATTTTATTTATTTATACACTGTTTTTATGACTTTATTTAATGTAAAGTAGTGAACTTCAAAGTGTGAGCGTTAAAGATATATTATTGCTATATAATTTATGTAGTGACAATAAACTTTTAGTGATGTTTTTTTAAGAGTTCTCAATATTACTTTTCGCTCGACCTAAATTGTGTTGTACATGTTAAGGAAAAATCATGGAAGAAAATTTCGAATTGATGATACTTTATTACCTTTCGTAAACTTTTATATTATTGAGTTAATTTTTTTTTGGTTTTAGATTTATCGTAAACTTTAATTTAGTCCCTAAATAATTTTTTTAACATTTTTAGTTTTTATACTTTATTTTAATGATTTTAATATCTAAAATCAAGTAATTGGGTTTTTTTATTGCATAATATGTTAACAGTTTGTCAACACATCAATGACAATGAGTTTAACAACGAAATACGCATGTAATCTTTTTAATATCTAAAATATGTTAAAAATAGTTAATAATATCAAACTAATAAATAAGGGAGTACAAATGTAATTAAAAAAAAAATACACATATTAATACTTATCAGACTTTTTGATGATAGGACAGATCGCTAACGTGAATATTATTTCATAAAAAATGTTATTACTTAATAACATGAACATTGATATGTCCTTTTTACACATCGTTATTCATAATATGTTGTGCACTGGTTTTGCCATGTTGACCCGGTATCGAAAGTAGATTTTACAAGATTAAGATTACTCAACTAACATGTTCTGAATTCAATTTGTTTTCTCCTCCGTTGATGTGCTGTAGAATCTAGATTAATCACTCGATAGGAAAAGGAACATGAGTCATGACCACAATTTCCAACTCATAGATTTACATGAATTGAGGTGATCAATTTGGCCGCAAAGTACAATATAATTGTTAAAAAACCAAGTTGTAACCACGTGCTTTGTGTCAAAAAGATGGCTGTGGGACATATCTACCCACTTGTACTTGAGCATTACTTCGTGTTAATTAACTTGAAGGTGAACCCTTTACCTTCCTCACTTGGGCACTCCATGTGCCTTGGGCACCAAACGACAACACAGGATATTTATTATTTTCTATTTCCTTCTTGTTGCCTTCAGCAAACTGTTAATTTTCTATGTATAAGTTCCTTTAGGCAGCTTAATTAGCATTGTTAGTTCTGGATTTTATTTTGGTTTTTGAAAGATCATGGGAATTAAATAATATATGGGTTGTGTCTGTGTACAAAATTAAACTTCAAGAGACAAGCTAGCTATATGTTTGCTTTGTCAAACCCTGTAATGTTCACTAAATTCATAAGAATATATTTGTGTATGGATGATCGATCTATTACACAAATGCTCAATTAATGACTAGCACTTATTTCAAATTGTTGATTATTAAACAAAACAAAAATATTCTTCTTAATGCATCCTGGCTATAAGTATTACAAGGGTTTCATATAATTATAATAGGCTATAGTTTATACGGAATCATTAGAAGGTAGACAATAGAAAATGTTGATCACGCCCATCTTGTCGCTCACGGTTGTTTTTAGGAATATACTTTCTGACCTTATTTGATCATGATGATTCTTCTTTTATGTTCTCTCCTCGAAAGACAAAATGCTAGAGCTAACACTGAATTAATTAATTTTCTACTATATAATTAACATAATATTTCGTTTCTTTGCTTGCAACTTGGTTGAAAACAACGAAAAGAGAGCTAGTATCTCACCAATGTACTTGGGCAATGTTTGGCTAAAAGTAGATAATGTGTTTTTAGAAATTTTAATGTACATTTTTCAATTTTAAGACAGAAAATAATAAAAAACTATTATTTTAGAAGTAAAATATTTTTAGCTCTTCGACTATATTGCCTACTCGTCTTAAGTATATATATATATATATATATATATATATATATATATATATATATATATATATATATATAACTTCTTATTCACCATAATACATAAAGTCATAAACTACAATGTGCCATAAATTGAGTAAATTAAGGAGTTAGGTTAAGTTCTCTCTCTCCAATTATATGTCGTGATGAGATAAGTTGAGACAAAACCAACTGGCTCCTATGATCCTATTATTTATGTGGGTGATATGAAAGGTGAGCCTTTAAATTATCTTCTAAGAAAATGGGGATGGCTATACCATAGATGCTAGATCTTATAGTAGTTAAAGGACTTATGAACAGTGAAAAAAAAATGGAATGGCAATGGAAAAAGAAAAGTGACCTTGAGATAAGAAGGAAACATGTGTGCACGCGTGTACTTAGGTTGTCATTTTCTTTACAATTTGGGTTAGTGAAAGGCTCACATCAAGGTATATATATGTAGTACGTCTTAATTAGACATATTGCTGCTGCATCATGTTGCTGAGGATGCATGTGGAAGGGTGGATTACATGCATGCTCTGGAGTGCCTTGTGCCTCCACATGGTCTCTTTGTCTGGCCACCATCATCCATCGCCCTTTGTTCTTTCTAGTTCATTTTGGCTTCCTAATTCTTTATCTGTTGTAAAAGGAAAAAGTTGAAATAACACCCTAATTTTGTGAAGGGTTTGATAACAAACAAAAAAGAAAAAGTGAAAACAAGATAAATAAATAGAATTTAAGTATCACATATATATACTAATAGTGTAAAACAAAATAATAGTATAAAAATATACTTAGCATCACCTATTTTCTCAAATTATCCACTGAAGAATGAAGAATGGTCCTATCCTATCTCTTCTTAGGTATTCTACTTCTTACCTTATTTCCACGACATTCTATTTTGTCCGTAATTGTACATCTTAGAATTTAGTTTTCGGGATATCAAACTCAATGTTTTTATGGGGACATGTTAGTCATTTTAGTTTTGTTATGAGTAGAAATCAAATTCCTAACCCTTTTTCATCTTCTTTGTATCTAGTTTTCGAAGAATAGCAAAATTACGACTATATAAAAAAAACTAGAACATTCAGCTTCAACAGAGAAGAAGTTGTGACAGAAGGAAGGGAGGAGTGCCGAGGATGACTTAAACAAAATAGTGGCCAAGGAAGGATGAAGGAGGAGAAATTAGTGCTAATGCCTCATTTGAAATGAATAACTTCTTTCTCTATTTTGTTATGAATTTATTGTTGTATCCTTCAACCTCCCTAACACCTTACACCCAGAGGATTTGAAATCCTTTTCTTAATTTCTATCCTAATCCATCAATAATTACTATCTCCAATTTTTTTTATATCTTATATAATTATTAAATAATATATGACTGGACAGGAATTAATACACAATTTAGAACCAACTGCAGTGGGTATATGAAGACGGGCACAAGAAGTAATACACAATTTAGGACCAACTACAGTGGGTACATGAAGATTCTAAAGATTGACAAATTATGCTCTGTTTCATCCGATGGTAGAACCACACTATACAGTATATTAATCATTTTTGCAGGTTGATTAATCTTAGAGATGCACCCATTAGGATAACTCTCCTCTCAAAATAAGATTATAATGAACCAATCATTATTATATCTTGCATCGTCCCATGATTTTTAGCTTTTCGGATTGTTATTTGTTATACTTTTTTTTGGGGTGACTCATTTTTTTTTCTTTATATTTTAATTTTAAAAATAACTTTTTAATTATGAAATTCTTGAAAGTGCAACGTAAGATGCTAGGTTTTTCTCATCTTAAAGCTTTTTAGTTTAATAAACTTTTTCTTTATCATCTTATATGCTACAATGGCAATAGAAGAGTTTTTTTTTGTTACTATAATAAAAAAAAGAGCAATATAACACATGGTTTGAAGTTTATATAATGTAATATAGGAATAAAAATGTGTTCTTAATTACTATAACTAGGTTGGACAATCTCTCCTCTAGTCCTTAGTGAAATGGATGGAGAATATGTGAGTGTTTGGAAAGAAAAAATGAATGTTTAAGTCAGTGAGTGTAGGAGTGAGAGACGAGTTTTTGGTGTGATTATGTACCTAGAGAAAAGGTTAAAGCATCTCTCTTATACTAGCAAAAGGTCACCATTTATTAGGTCTGCACCTTAGCGACCTTGTTGTTAGGTAAGTATCTCCTAGTTAGGAGTGACCAAGGGCCTGACATATAGGAGTTAATTCGGATTATCGGTTATGCTAGGCTAAGCTGGTTCGTTCGGAATAGTGCACTTACCCCAATGTTGATATCCGAAGCTAAAGGAGAGGGGTCAAGGAAGCAGAAGCAAAATGGAACACTAGTACTGAGGTTCCGAGCTAAAAGAGAGGGGTCAATGATGCTAATGCGAAAGGGTAAGAATGCTCTGTTATTGTGTCACGTGGTATTCCGTTATTGGTTAGGCCTCTTTTTTCGAGAGGAGTGCGTTTTAGTTGTGGTGAGCAAAGCAATGGTTTCCCAAGGGGTTTGCTTTAACAGAAGGGCGAAAGGTGATTTGTTTCCTTTACATCTTCACTTCTCTTGGTTCTTTGCTTCAAGTATGGTCTTTCTTCTTTGTGGGTGTTTCCGCTTCCAGCTTGGTAGTTCTTTGGGTGGCAATACTTAATATGCATTCTCCCCTTTCATTGAGTAACTTTATTTTCTCCCTTAAGGATCATGCCAAAAAGGCAGGTGGCATTGTGGGCGATAGTGGCAATGTCAATAGTGGGAGTGACAAGACATGAATGGATGAGAATAATGAAGAGGTGGAGGCCTCTATGGTCGAAAGTCGAAGGGAGCGATGAGGGGTGAAGGTAGGTCAAATTTAAACAACAGAAGGGGAAAAAGGTTTCCTAAGGGGGAAGGGGCAAGAAGGAGAGGCAAAAGTACCCCCCAGTAATGCTTCCCAACTAGTAGACATCATACTCATCGACTGAGTCGATTAAGGTGTTGGAAGAGGAGTTCACCTTTGTGAGGATTTGAACCGTTCAGACTAGGTCATGGATGACCACTACTTGGAAGGTGAAAAGGTATTCCTGCAGGAAAGGAAGGATGACTCGTGCGAGGTGTTAACTGAGCTAAATGTTACCCTCACTCAGTTTCACCCCAATAACTAGGATTTCATGAGGACCTTCTAGATAATCTGTGAGAAGCTCAGCATAACCCTGACTATGAACAAATTCCTATATTTTTATTGGATTAAGAGCGGTGAAGATGAGAATGTGAGTTTTGTTTGTCCCATGGGGGAATCTAGAATGGGGGATTGAATAAATTCACGAAGTTCTGTAATGAGTGACTTATGTTTACCTTTACTTTTTTGAATTACAAGAATCGTGTTTTGACTTGATTATGTGGTTTCACTAGTGTGTTTTTTATGCAGGTATAATGGAAAAATTTTGATTTTTTTAAGATGTGGGCTTCAGTATCTGCTACAGATAAGGAAAAGGCAGCAAAGGCATACGTGGAGCTATTGAAGAAGAAGAAAATGGATAAGGGGGCAACAACCATCAGACGTGTGAAGAGCATATGAATGACCAAGGATGATCTGAATGTCAAGATTAATGCATCGCAGCCTCCCGAGTTCGAGGCCTCGAAGATGGTGATGAAATGTTAGTTGAGGTAGCAAAGAAGGTGCCACCTTCGTAGCAGTTGGCCTCTGGTACTACTCCACCTAAGGTGTTTATACTTCCCTTTCAAACACTTCAACAGTTCCACTAGTCCTGCTGGCATGTCCTTGGCTGTTTCAAGAGCAAAGGTCTTCAAACGACTTTTCTCAACTTCATAAATTCTTATATCTATGTGGAGCCCCTTAGGGTGATTGTTTATGCTAATGGTTTGTTGTGGCCAGACGCCTTCAAAACATAGAAAGATGGTCTATCACTACCACAAGGAAGTCATATCCAAGTTGGACCATTGCACGGTAATCCTAAATCTCCCTCTTTCTAGAACGTCGAGCTAACAACTCCTAATTCATTCCCTTTTAGTATAAACACCTAAGGTGTTTATACTTCCCTTTCAAACACTTCGATAGTTCCACTAGTCCTGCTGGCATGTCCTTGGCTGTTGCAAGAGCAAAGGTCTTCAAACGACTTTTCTCAACTTCATAAATTCTTATATCTATGTTGAGCCCCTTAGGCTGATTGTTTATGCTAATGGTTTGTTGTGGCCAGACGCCTTCAAAACATGGAAAGATGGTCTATCACTACCACAAGGAAGTCATATCCAAGTTGGACCATTGCACGGTAATCCTAAATCTCCCTCTTTCTAGAAAGTCGAGCTAACAACTCCTAATTCATTCCCTTTTAGTAGTTGTTGTCAAAGCAAGATATAAGAATTATGAAGCTTGTAGGTGTTGGGGGCAATTTAGATTCAGTAGAGGTCTTCCTACTATGTTCCTTGGCCATTATTCATCATTATCTGAAAAAGATTGTGATGGCTGAGGGGAAGATGAAGTCTAAGCAAAGGATAAGATTAAGTTGACAATAACCGTAAAAGAGAGAGACTTAGCGCTAGTTGAAAAGAGTAAGGTTGTCCAATCCCTACATTTAGAAATTGAGGGTCTAAAGGAAATGTTGAGGAAGCAACTAAAGGAGAATGATGAGCTATAGGTTCAAAAGTTATCCTTGGAGGAAAAAGATACATGATTATCCCTGGAAAAGGGCAACAAAGTTGAAGTCAAGGAAGAGAGAGACTACTCTATGAAGGTGAAGGCATCGACTGAAGAGAAAGTTCAAGAAGATGAAGACAAGGTCGTGGAACTCTTAAAATAAATAAACAAAATGAGGAGGATGTTGTCATTGGCAGGGATGATGAGGACGACACTCATGTTGCTGAGATGACTTTATGTTTATGTGCAAGAGGAATGGTTTAAGAAGGGCAACAAAGTAGAAGTCAAGGAAGAGAGAGAGACTACTCTATGAAGGTGAAGGCATCGACTGAAGAGAAGGTTCAAGCAGATGAAGACAAGGTCGTGGAACTCTTATAAGCTTACATGGTTGAAAGAAAGTAAGGCAATGGAAGTCAATCAACAAGTGGAGGTTCCTTTCTCCATTGGTTCTTACCATGATAAAATTCTTTGTGATGTGGTACTAATGGAGGTGGCTCATATCTTGTTAGGGAGGTTATGCTAATTTTATTGCTTATCTTCTTGTAGAACTGGAAGAAGAGCCTTAGGATTTGAGGTCAAATCCTTTCCAAACAAGAGGAGTTTATGCAATTTCCCCTAGCAAGGTTTCTTAGCTAGAAGGGTTGAAGAGTAGACAGGGCTTGGATGGAGCATGAAGAAATTATTTTAGGCCATAGTCTATATTTGTAAATATTCTAAGTGTGATTGGCGCCCTTAAATATAGTGTAGCTGGTGGTATAGTTTATTTCTTTTAAGGTCTTGTATTTTGGCCTATTTTCTTATTTTTAATTAGGAGGTGTTTTTAGTGTTTTTGTGGAGTGTGTGCATTATGGCACCTTCTTTCTAGCATATTGAGGATGTGTGGTTTTGTTAAACGCATTCCTCTTGTTGGTTGTTCACCCCTACTAAACACACATGAAACATAGGAGACATGTGGGGCCCTTTGGTTTCCCCTATGTGGCGCCATAGCCTAGGTTTTTGCTTATAAATAACCACCACTACCTCTTGTAATATTTTACACTTGAATGATAGAATTTACCTCTTTTGTGAGAGCAATCTTTGAGTGTCTTTCTTCTCCATTGTGAGAGCTTCTTAATGGCTTTTATCAATAGTTCCTTCCCTTGTAGCAAACTTCCTTCTCTTTTTTACTTATCTCTTTGAGTGGCACTACCATCACCACCATTTCTTCTTCCTTCCACATCCATTTCATCGATTAGAAACCTCATGAAGATGATCTTGGGAGAAGCAACCATGACGATTGCATCAATGTAGGCAAGAAATATAAGTGTCAAATTAGAAAAAAATATTTGTTTGGAGTGAGCAAAATATTTGCTAAGTTCTATACATATCATGACATCAGTCCCATAGGTGAGTCGAAAGAGAGTTTCTACAGTAGTGGATTAGGGTTTGCATTGGTAGCCCCAGATTACACTGGGTAGTTCCTATGCCTATGTTCCCTTTGTCTTCTCGAGTCAAGCCTTGCGATTTTCTAGGAATTCTTCAAAAGCTTGTGCGATGAATTTCATTCCATTATCAATTAATAAGGCATATAGGAGCCCATATTTGCATATGACAAATATCCAGTTAAACTTTTATATAAAGATGTGCATTTGAGTTTACATGTGTGGGCTACTATGAAGTCCACAACTACATGGCATGCAAGTCCTAAAATTTTGAACGCATTTAGATATATAGGCCTTTTAGGCTCGACCCACAAAATTATAGGTTTAGTAGGTTAACCCGCAAGCCCCTGCATAATTAATTTTTTAATAAAAAGTTATATTATTTATAAAAATGAGATGTCATAAGTAAAAAGAAAAAAATTCAATACTTTTGTGATGAAATTTATATATTTGAATGCATTTATATTTTATTAGTATCCATTTTAAATTTAAACTATTTTATTTTATATTTTAGATTCGAGAATTAAGATTGTATTTAATTATTTGTGATGACACTTAATATTTAACTATTAAGTGATAAGTACTCTAAGTTTGCTTAATTATTATCTTGTAACCCATTATGGGGCGACTTTAGATATATATTGAATTTTTATAATGATTAAAAATAAAACAAATTTATTTTTTTAAAAAAAACTTTTTTTATGTTTTTATGCAGGTTGGTCGGTAGGCCTCCATGGGCTTTACAGGGCGGATAAAGGCTCAAATATAATGAGTTTATTTAGAATAGGGCTTTGTGGATTGAGTTTTGCAGGTTGCGAGCTTCATAGGTCAAATTATGTGCATGCTCATCTCTACTTCTATACCTGTTGCTTGAGGTGAGCTCAAGGAGTACTCTCGAATTCTTAGCATTTGAGGCACGCTCCACAAATTCCTCAATGTATCTTAATCATGACATACTTCGTTTGCCCTAGTCTAAGCACTTGAGAATAGGGCTAGAGAACCCTTAGTAGTAAAGGTCAGTATAAATGAAAACAAAACTTGAGGCTATTTTCTTTAATCCATGCACCTCGTTTGTGTCCTGAGGTAGTGTGTCATGTAGGAGGAAGTTCCTCATAGGTGAAATCCAACTTTTAGATAGGTGGTTCGTGTTCAATATCACCCTCTACGAGATGCCCATTTGATACAACCATCTGAATATACTCAAAGGCTCACTCTTAAAACTCATGCATAGTTTTTTGTCACAGTTTACATAGGTTGTTTATGAACTTCTTTGACTTTAACACGACTATGATGGAATGTAAGATGACCCTAAATTCAAGAACCCTAATTTTTATTGCAATCTTAAAGAATATGTCTATGAATCCTTTAAGAGATTCATTGTCGCTCTATCTTAGACTGACAAATGCCACACACATCACATGGTATGGCTGGCATGTGGTGTATTATGTTGTGAAACGTTCCACTAATGTGTTGAAGGAAGCTATGGAATGGGTTGATAGTCGCATCCACTAGTTGATTGTTGGCCCCTTGAGAGAGGTCAAAAATAGTAGCATAAGATGTGGTCATCATTAGTGTAAAGGTTTACCTGTGTCAAGAAGACCCATTTCCATCCTAGGACGAAGGATTCACCAAGGATCTTGTCAATGAAAGGGTGACATCTATAGGCTGGTGGTCAACTCCTTTGTGACCAACCTAGCTAAACGATGGGACAAATGTGTTGAGATCAATTACCATCAACTATCTGGTTATCAGATCGAATGGTGTAAACAACACTGTTTTGATTGTCTTCCTAGGTCTCCCTATGGATGTCAATCTGATGCTTATGGCTTGTACCTTCGTTTATGTTTTCCTGTCTTGCATAACCCTCATTCTCCTTGTAGCGAGGTTGTTTGGTGCTATTTAGGTTTTGCACTTGGGCTTTCATTGTTGTGTCCTCCTAGCGTAGGGTTAGTAGTCAACCTCATGCTAATGGTGCATGGCAGCTAGGTACTCTACTTGTTTGCACGCCATTTCTTCTATCTGGTGGAAACATTCTTTATGACACTAGACTTTTCCATGGGTACCTTCAAAGTGGTGTTTTGGGTTTCAACCATGGATTAGTAGGGTCATAGGATTTTTTTGAGCCCATAATGGGCGTCTAATGATCTTACTAGAACTAGGTGGACATTTTCTCTTTTGGTCCTTAGTGAATGTATAGGAAACAAGTGGGTGCCTATAAATAAGACTCTGATACTCAAGTTAGTGAGTGTGGGAGTGAGAGAGACAAATATAGGGTGTGATTACGTACCTAGAGGAATGGTCAAAACAGATCTCTTATATTGTCGGGGGTCATCAATTATTAGGTTCGTACTATTAGAGACCTTGTTGTAGACCAACGTCTCCTGGTTATGAGTGACCTAGGGTTTGACCCTATAGGAGTCGGTTTGAGTTATCTATTATAATGTATCAAAACAATATAAAAGTTTTATTTTATTGTGTTTCGTGTCACTCTTTTCGATTTTAATCCATCCATTTTATTCCATTTCCTTTTATTAATGCAAATATAACTGAAGAAACATAGTGAGAAGATAGTATACTAGTATTTGAAGAGTTTAGCTTAAAAAGGTAATATGGTGGATGCAATTAGAGAAAAAAAATTGTTCAGCAAAAATGTTGGGTGCAAAACAATTAACACTTGAACAAACAAATTTTTAGATCGGACAAAAAACAAAAAGGGTTATTTCTCCTCACACCTCCATAAATTTCTTCCTAAACCTCTATATTATTTTAAAGACTAAATTACCCTTGAAGATCTAGACTATCTGAGGTTTTTTTATAAGTTTGGATTAGATATAAACCTTATTTATTTCAGAGAATCACTTGAGGGTATTTTTGTCCTTTAATATAGTATAGATGTGCAAGTAGAAATACTTTCCAACTATGGAGGCTACAGAGGTAGTAAGTTAATCCTGCGCACAAAGGGGCAACAAATCAACAAATTTGCACTACATATTGCCTATGAGGCCCAAGCTCATGTGCGCAAGACTTCCCCCTCTTGCTCGCCTCTTACATGCCTTCTTCACTTGTTTATATAAACTCTTCTCAAGTAGCTCATTTAAGTAATGTGAGACTTTGACTCTTTGTAATATATGTTAAATTTACAGCATATCATATATGTAAACATACATATTTGACATAGGAAACAATTCAAAAATGAGGTTAGCACTATGTTAAGGTTGAATAAATCAAGTCTGAATGAGGAATTGGATTTGATATTGTATTAGCTTCTAATGATGAATTCTATGTAGCCTTGAGATCTTCTAATTCTTTGTTATGAATGTGGGGTGTCTAATTCAAGTTTTTCATGACTTTTAACTTTGGAGAGAAGCATCGTATCACAGGGTATGCCATTCAAATACCTTAAACTGAGTATTTTATTCTCCAATGATTGATCACATATAGTTTTCCTAGGAGCTACTCTCCAATGATGATATCTGAGCAATATATTCCTCAAGTTCAATTTTAGTTTTGGTTTTGGTCTAAGTTCATGTAAAATACCAAGCAATGGATGTTAATGAGGAACTAGAAGAATCTAAAGTTGAAATTAAGAAACTTAAGATAGAATTGAGAAAGAAGACAAATTCACTTTAGAACTTGAAGAAATCCTATGATACACAGGTCAATTAGATACTAAAAGCTATTTTCAAAGTTGAATAAAAATCTGGTTCAAAATGTAGATGCAATCAATTATGCTAACTTGAGAAAGGAAGGTCTATCTAGAATTTAAATAATAAATAATCCATCATCAAACATCTTAGTGATGCAAATAATGAACTTTGAGCAAATTATGAGGATAAATTTGGAAAGTGGCAAGATGAAAAAAAAGGAAATGTACTGGTGTTAGAAGGGGCAAATGAGAAAGTGGAGAACCAAGAAAATATATGCATGTGTATAAGAGAGAGATTGAAAACCTGAAAGTTGCTTTTCAATTTCAGACAACAACTGTTTGGAAATAGAGAAAAATTTACATGCCTCAAAGGTGTAAATTGCAATTTTCATGACATCCATTAAGTTGGGAAAACTACCACATATCATAAGGATCTTAAAAGTTATGATTCTCACAGCATCCTAATAGTAAGAGAGACATACCTTGATCGATAAGTGGTCTAATGAGAATAAGTTCTTCAATCTCCTTCATCGAATTTATCTCTTTTCATTCTTTATTTCTCACAAACTTTTTTTATGGTTAATAGTGAGTGTCTGTCATATGGTAGAACCCTTGTTACTCTTTTATTCAACCAACTTCCATCAAGTTGGTTACCGTTGGTTATAGAAGTTTCAAAAGAATAATTTCTCATACTAACAATAGGTTCCTTCATTTTATTAAATCATATTTAGGTCTATAATTATATTTCACATGAGTCACTTTATTTTATTTAATTCTTTATTGTTTCTAACATTCTTTCACTATGTGATGTCATAACACTTCATGATTTAATAATTACATAAAGCATAATACACACTAAAAGCCCTTAAATAAATTGGTTCCATCATAAATCATAATTAAAGATAACAAGTAGTAATAGTCATGATGGTTACATGTCATTCAATCAACACATTTCCTTCCATGTACTACTATATTATCTTTCTACTTAATATGACCTTAAATAAGTCCATAATGGGTTCAAACATAAAGTAATTTCATAATTTCGTAATATGTTTTCCACGTCATAATTTGCATACATATACATAAAGTAGAAAACAAAAATTCCATAAACTTGTACATTAAAGAGCTCAACGCGTCAAATAGGCATTAATAACAACATTAACATTCAACTATCACTATTAAACATAATGCTCATATTCTCCGCATGAACAGTAAATACTTTGGGCGGTAACCCTTTTGTTAAAGGGTCAATAATAATAAAATCGGTGCTAATATGTTCTATTGATACTTTTGTTTCTAAACTTATTTTTTAATGACAAAGTATTGCAATTTCATATGTTTAATACCTTTGGAATACTTGTCATTTTTAAAGAGCACAATTACAAAATTATCACAATAAATTTTTAGTGGCTTGACAATACCGTCAACTACTCTAAATGCTAAAATAAAGTTCCATAACCAATTAGCCTGAACCAGAGGTTCAAAGCATGCCACAAATTTAGCCTCTATGATGGATGCAACAATGGCTGACTGCTTCCTACTTTTCCATGAAATCGCTACTTCGGCTAAATGCAGGCTTTCTTGTATCTATACAACCAGCAAAATCTGAATTTGTATATCTAATCACCTTAAGATGATCATATCTCCCACAAGGAAACATGTGATCCTTTGTCTCTTTCAAGTATTTTAAGACTTTATTTGCAACTTTTCGATGATCCAATCCTAGATTACTTTGGTATCTACCTAGCATACCAACTGCAAAGCTAATATCTGTCCTATTACATGCTTGTGCACACATCTAACTTCCAACAAAATATGCGTAAGGGATGTTTTCCATTTGTTTTTATTCCAACCATTCTTTGGACATTTCATGAGACCAAATTTGTCTCTTTTCTATATTGGAACAAGAGAAACTGAAGATTTATCCATTCTAAATCTCTCTAAAACTTTATTAATATATGCTTTTTGAAACAAGCCTAACAGTCTTTGTGATCTATCACGAAATATTTCTATTCCTATCACATAGTCTATCCCACACATATCTTTCATTTCAAAGTTGTTAGAGAGGAATGTCTTAGTCTCACTTAATAGAACAATATCATTAGTTGAAAGTAAGATGTCATCAACATACAGAATAAGAAATATAAACTTGGTCTCACTGATCTTCAAATATATACATTGATCAATAGTATTTTCCTTAAATCCAAAAGACATAATAGTATCATTGAACTTAAGATACCATTGTCGAGAAACCTGTTTAAGTTTGTATATCTATTCTTAACTTTACACACCAAGGGTTCCTTTCCTTCTTCATGGAACCCAAGTAGTTTGTCCATATAAACATCCTCTTCAAAATTCCCATTTAGAAAGGCAATTTTAACATTCATTTAATGTAACCCAAGATCAAATGAGCTACTAGTGCCATGATAATGTAAAAGAATCTTTCTTGGAAACTGACAAAAATGTTTCCTTATAGTCAATGCCATCTTTTTTTAGTAAAACATTTGGCCACAACTCGAGCCTTGTAACGTTCAATATTGTCATGAGTGTCATGCTTAGTCTCAAAGACCCATTTACAACCAACTCTCTTGCATCCTTTAGGCAATTCCACAAGTTTCCATACACCATTTTGTGTTGCCATTGATTTAAGCTCATGTTTCATGACATATAACCATTTACTAGAATTATCACCATTAATGACTTCTGAAAATAAAATTGGATCATTATCAATGCTTAAGTCATTTTCTGACTCTTGTAGATAAACCACATAATCATTTGAAATAGAAAATTTCCTTTCTCTTTGGGATCTTGTTAATACTATTTCTTATGTTTGTTCTACTACATATTATTATTAAACATAGGATCATTAATTTATTGTTCTTCTTGATTGTTGTCAGGTTCAACAACATGGGGAGCAACAATTCTTAAAGTAGAAGCACTACTTAAAGGAGCTTGTACATAACTTCCTTAATCTCCACATTTCATGAAGCTTCACTCTCACTGGTTTCACCATTTTCAATGAATCGGTCATTTCCAGTTTCAACAATTCTTATACAATGGGTAGGACTGTAAAACATACACCCTTTTTTATTTTACTAGATAACCAATGAATACGCACTAATTGTTCTTGCATCTAGTTTCTTTTCTTGCGAGTTGTATATTCTAATTTCTGCCGGACAACCTCAAACATGTAGGTGACTTAAACTGGGTTTTCTACTTGTCCAAAACTGAAAAGGTATCTTTTGAATTGCCTTACAAGGAACCCTGTTCAACAACAAATACATGATTTTAAAGCATGCATCCATAATGATACATGTAAAGATTAATTACTTAACATGCTCCTAACCATATCCATTAAGGTTCGATTACACATTTCTAACATGCTATTTTGTTATGGTGTACCTGACATTGTGTATTGAGCACAAATATCACGTTTCTCAAGGAATTTAGCAAATGCACCAGAGTGTTATCTACTTTCATTATATTTTCTATAATACTCACCACCTCTATCTGATATGACAATTTTCACCTCTTTGTCTAATTGCCTTTTCATTTCATTTATATAAATTTCCAAGGCATTCACTGCTTGAGATTTCATATTCAATAAATAGACATACTTATAACATGAAAAGTTGTCAATAAAAGTGATAAAGTACTTTTCTTTATCGAAAGAATTGATATCAAAAGGTCCACATATATTAGTATGCATAATTTCAAGAAGTTGAGTGCTTCTTGTGACCCGTTTCTTTGCATATTTTGTTTTTTTACCTTTAATACAATCCACACGTACATTTAGATTAGTAAAATCTAAATCAGAAAGAATTTCATTCTTTATTAATTTTTGTATCTTTTCTTTGGAAATGTGTACCAAATGCTCAAGCAAAATGTTCATTCACGAAACTACATTTAGTGCCAACATTTTGATGCAAGGTCATAAGAGGTTCATCATATAAATTATCAAGCTTCGGTTTATATAAATCATCACAAAGTGTACCAAATCTAATCATACAGGTACTCTTATACAAACTAAAACCATTATTCCCAAACCTAAAGAAGTATCTAGCAACATCAAGTTTAGACAAAGAAACTAAATTTCTAGAAGAATAACTAAATGTCAACTTCTGAAATAGAAGATGTATATATGAAAATTGATTTGGAAAACAACTTAGGGAAGTTTATGATGCTCTAGACATGGTAAACATTGAATTGGATGAGACAATATGTGAGAGAGGTGAAATGAGGTTTGAATTGCTAATATGGAAATCATCTGTTGAACGTTTGAAGAATGATCTAGAAGAAAACCTTGTCATGCACAAAGAACTGGAAAATTCAGTCCTTGCACAAGTAGATTTTAGTGAAAGCCTAAGGCAAGAGAAAGATAGTTTGGTTTATAAGTTGGAAGAGAAAGAGATAAATTAAGTAGATTTTCTGCAACATGTATTCCTATTTGAATAAGAACCAAAAGTAAAAGAAACAGAAGCTTGTGTTCCAGCAAAGGGGGAAATAATTGCCTCGATTTGAAACTATTGAAGTGGAATATCTCCAGATCATAGAGTCATAGAGGAGAAGGAAAAGACTTTAGAGGAGTTCCAAAAAGAGGTTCTTAGGCTTGAAAAACAGACACTTAAAAGAGAATTTAAAAGTGCAGTGATTGCAAAAAAAACTATGGAAAAATGCCGATGAGCTTGATAAAGACAATCCTATTCAGAAAGGGAAAGAATATAAGAACACAGGAACTTATACGGCGGCAGGTAACTTCAACAGAAGTTCTCTAGCTTCTTAACGTCCATTTCTTTACAGCTTCACAGGCTGAAATATTTCATGTCAAAGAAACTGGCGATAAGATCACATCAGCTGAGGTTCTAGCTGCAGATGAAATTGAAGAGAAGAAGTTGATGATAATGGAACTTGAATACGATATCCATGATATGGAGCAGAAACTGAAATTGCAAGATGAAAATTGGAGGCAATGAGAACAACTTGTATTGGATATTGAAGCTGAAATGAATGCAAAACAATCGAAAATAAAGGAGTTGATTGATTAAATAGAGCACAAGCTAAGTGGCTCAGATGTTTTTCATAAAATGCTCAAGATAGAGAATCGAAGTTTGCTTGAAAAGACTACAAGATTATCATCAGAAAGAGAAAACTTGTTGGCTTTTGTTTTGGGATTGGATGATACAATGTGTGAGTGCACCGTTGCAGAAACTCAACTAATGAATACGTTAAGAAGCACAGTACAGCAGTCCTTTGAAAATGATTGTTAAGGAATGAATTTTAATAAGGATAATGAATTGCTTGTAAAAGAGAGTATGATAATGCATTCTCCCACTGGTATAAAGAAACTTGAAACCTTTTCTGATATAAGGTCACCGTTTAAAGAGCTCAACAAGTTACAATGGGAAAGATTTGGTAGAGGAATGAGATGTGCGTCTTAGATTTTTAGCAAAAGCGTCATTCAGCTTGAAGCATGAACATTTCTAGATTCTATATGAAATTAATGTTTACCTTGTTATTTTTTTTATTGGGTTTCAATGCACTTTTTCCATAAATAAAATAAATTACACCTAGTTCATTTTTATATACGCCAATATTTTTATCCTCAAGAGTGATCTTCCATAAGCTTACAACATTATACACAACGGCTTCTAAACTTTCTTTTTCATAGAATTTCAGTTTGTGAAACATTTTTTGTTTTTTTTTTTAACTTTTTTTTATATGGTTTTTGCTTTTTTAAGTTTAAATATAATGAAAATTTTAAAGTTTCACATAATATTTAACCAAATACTCGTGTTCTTGTATACTTCACAATGCTTTTTTAAGTTTAAATATAATGAAAATTTTAAAGTTTCATATAATATTTAACCAAATACTCGTGTTCTTGTATACTCTACAATGTGCCTCATCAAGTTGCTATATTGAATGAGTAATGGTGGACCGATGGTGGTGGTACCATAAGTAAGTGAATGATCTCTTAAAGATAAGAATTTTTGAGTTATAATTACTTCTTATATTCCTTTATATAGTGTGCTAAGGGTGTTTACAGTTCAGGTTGATTTGATTTTTGGGAGAAAATGAAAATCGAATCAATTAATCTTAATTAGGTTGGATTTTGATTTTCTAGCATCTTTTCCCTGACCGAACAAATGGTAATTTGGTTTGTTCGGTTCAGTTTCTAGGAAAACCGATAAAAAAATTAAAAAACAATTTTTTTTATTAAATCATCAAAAAATAATTTTGTACCTGAAATTAATCAAACTCAGTAGTTTATTATATTCATAACTTCATAACAACATATCAAGTGTTTCATATATACTAAATTTGTCAAATTAGACTATTAAAACAATACAATACAATACAAACTTAACAATAAATATATAACATAACTTAAAAATATAAAATAATGCAAAAGAGTAAATACAAAATGCTTTAGACGCTTAAGCCCTAAACAAAACACTTAAACATGTTACTAAATTTGCTAACTTAAAAATATAAAATAAATATATAATAATACAATATATATACTTTTGAGTTGGTTTGGGTTGAGTCAGGATTTTGAAATATGAAAACCGCAAATCAAACCGGACATAATCGGTTCTGATTGGTTTGTATCAAGTCCAGACTCAATCAAGTAAAAAAACCAAACCAAACTAATTAGTTCAGTTTGACTTACAGGATTCGTCAAATTGACCCGAACTGATGAGCACTCCTAGTTTGTGTGAGCATTTAGTAATCAAGTTGGTAACCACTAAACCACCTCCTTCCTTAACCCACGTGCGAGCTAAGAAAGTCGAGATATGGAAGAGTGAGTTGAGTTATAAGAGAGTTATGCCTTGATTGATTTGGTTTGTTTTTTAGTTTTTTAAAAGCATTTTCAAAAATAGTTTTAAAAACTGTTTTTTGGAAGAAGAGAAAAAAAAATTGTTTGGTAAATGTTATTTGAAAACTATTTTGAAGATATAGAAATAAAAAATCTTGTTCATATTTACGGAAATATCACTAATAAAAGCAAAAAACAACATATTTTCATTACATTTTAAGTTTTAAAAAAAAAATAAAAAAACTGAAAAACAAAACTACTTAGGCCTTGATTGGTTTGATTTTGTTTTTTAGTTTTTTAAAAGAGTTTTCAAGGATAATTTTCAAACACTATTTTCTAGAAGAAAAGAAAAAATAACTTATTTGTTAAATGTTATTTGAAAATTATTTTGAAGATGTAAAAATGAAAAAAAAAAGACTTGTTGATATTGCTAAAATTCCATTAATTAAAATAAAAAAACAACATAGTCTCATTATATTTTAAGTTTTAAAACAAAAATAGAAAATTAAAAAACAAAATTGCTTATAATTGTTCTTATTTTTTAGTTTTTAAAAACTAAAAAAGCAAAACTATTTTTAGAAACTGTTTTAAGAAAACGGTACCTAAAAAGTTTTTTAGAGCTTGATTGGTTTGGTTTGGTTTTTTAATTTTTGAAAAGAGTTTTTAAAAATAATTTTCAAAAGTTGTTTTCTAGAAGAAGAGAAAAAAAATCTTGTTTGATAAGTGTTATTTAAAAACTGTTTTGAATATGTGAAAATAAAAAAAAATTGTTTATATTTACTGAATTCCATTAATGAAAAGAAAAAATATATATTTTTATTATATTTTGAGTTTTCAAAATAAAAACAAAAAACTAAAAAGCAAAACTACTTATAATTATTTTTATTTTTTAGTTTTTAAAAACTAAAAAATCAAAACTATTTTTAGAAACTATTTTAAAAAAATTATAACCAAATGAGTCTTTTAGTTTTAAATATTAAAATACTTAAAATAATTTTATAAGTCTGTTGTCAAATAAATACTAAAATACTAAAAAAAGTTTTATAAAATGATTGTTAAACAAAATTTAGTAAAATATTTTCTACAGTACAATTCATATTCTATAAATTTTCAAATAAGTTAACATGTTATTTTCTTAATAGGTATAAATGATATTATATTTATTTTTAATTCTCTTATGAGAACCGAATTCATGAAATTTTTTGTTTAATTTAATTTTATAGCATAAAAATTTTAAATTAAAAAATAAATTATAAAACTTATTATCAATGCAAAATTTTAATATTATTCTTATGTGATAACTATTTGCTTGCATTTTTATTTTATTTTATTTTATATTATGATAAACACATAATTAAAAATCTATCTACCCTTAAATGATTTTGTTCATATTTGATTTTTTAGTTTTCTTAAAAATAATAAAATATAAAAGCTATTCGTACTCTCCTAAGTTGTAAAGTTAAATTACTAATTAACTTTAAATTTGATCTCAACAAAAGTTACAAATAAAACACCAATAAGAATAAGATAGGAAAAAAATGTGCGGATGCAGCATGTCGGAGAGGACACGTGGAAATCAAAACCATGGCTGACATGATAGCATACGAATTTCTGGCACACAAATGCGAACCATTCAGTTGGGCCCACAAGAAATCAAACTTCGATTTTTTAATAATAATAAAAACAAAACATAATGGGCGTGTTTCTATGTTCTGTTTCTTTGCGTTGCGCCTCGTAAAAACTGGCAGACAAAAAAAAGAAATATTGGGGGTGGAAGCTTTGAGAGACAGATGCTTCTTCGTCAGAGGTAATCAACCCATTATCCTAATTTCTAATTTTTTTGCGCATATTTTAATTTTCCCAGCTTTATCTACAGTTTGACCGCGTAATCGCTGTTTCATTTGGGCCTCCCAATCCTCAATTGTCTATATCCTGATGTAGGTAGCAAATTCAGACTATTTTTTATGTTGGGTTTAATTTTGGTATTTTGGTGATGAAACTTTTCTATTGGTGGTTTAGAATTCAGGGTTAAATTAAAATTTTAAGGTGTGAGGGTTTTGATGTAACTTGGTTTATGTTTGGTTTCATGTTTGATTATCCAGGAACCAGAATCGTTTCAAAATACCTCTTATAATGATTTTCAGCCAAATGTTCACATGCTTAGTTTCATGTTGAACAATTTATTTTGGGTCTAGAGTTGGCTTTGAGTTGAAATAACTTTGTAGTTTTTGCATTGGTTTTAAGTTTAATAAAAATCAATTTACTAAATTAATTTTGTCAATTCTCACTTGCACACAACAGAGATGGTGGTGCAGGAGAAGTGATTTTAGTTGGCCCAAAACTTGTGCACTTAATCCTTGCTATATGCTAGAGATAAATAGATATGTGGGTTTCTATTCTATGTTTTATGATTCCTTCCATCAGAGCTAGTTTTAGTCATTCTATTAGCTTTACTGGAATTTAGGGTCAGAAATATGTACGTATTTGGTATCCTTAACCTTTTGATGCTCATATAATTAATATCAGTTTAACTGCAGGTAGCAGCACTTGTTTCCGTACAACGTGTTGAATTGTGTAAAAAGACCGAAATACTATATTTATACATTTTCCAGCTACTAGTGACACCTTGTTGGATATCTGTTTCAACACTCTAATGGCTCTTCCTGGTTCCCTGCAGTTGTCCCATGGTTTGGGACTTTGCAGGAACCTGGGCTGCAATGACCATTCGGTACAGAAATTCTGTATATGTATTCTTTGTGCAAGGTTCATTATTTTAGAATATCTGTTCTTACGTTCATATCACTTTATGGTGTACAGAGGGCAACAGGACGTAGTAAATTACATTTATTTAGTGCTGGTCCTTCATATCCCATTTCAGTAAGTTCTTAGTACTGTTGTGTTTTGGTTCTACTCAATTTTTTGACTTCTATCAATGTTTTTTCCTTAAGAAATCTTTTTATTTTAGTTTGATCTATATAATAAGAGAAAAGGGTGAGAGTAGTAGAAATAAGAATGTTAAGATAGATGTTTGACCATACAAGAAAGGACATAATATAAAATGATTGTAGATGATGAGGTATGGGTGTGACATCAATCTCAGAAATGATGATAGAAAATCGTTTAAGGTGATTTGAACACCTAAAGAAGATCATTGGAAGCACAAGTGAGGATAGTAGATTGCAGCCATAGTTTTACTCCTATGAAAAGGGGAAAGGAATTTTATGGTGAATATTATCTCTAAAGATTTGGTTTTTAACTGAGTCCAGTGGTGTTTGTGATCCATGTAATTGAACTCACCAAGTGAGACAAGGCTTTTGTTGTTGATATACACTTAACAGAAAATGGTTTTTTGTGTAGCTTAAAATTCTAGATTTTCATTTTACTTCAATAAATGACTTAGATATAGTTTGGAGTTTGTAGGTGCGTATGAAACCCTACTGTTAAGGCTTTTTTAAGGTAAAAATATTAAGTTTTGTTAAGTTTATAGATGCTTATGAAGTAATTAGATGAGAGAGCTTTTGAAAAACTCAGGCACATAAGTTAATTTTAACTTACATAAGAAGTTTGATTCATTTTCCTCTTTGATTCATTATATTTTCATCTCTTATATGTGTTTGTGGAGAATGTTATATAAGTTAATTTTAACTTATATAAGAAGTTTGATTCTTCTTCCTCCGTGATTCATTTTATTTTCATAAGTGTTTGTGGAGAAGGTTATCTAAACCGACTCTTATTCATTAGTATTTTACCAGTTTCTGCAATATTGTCACTTGTCAGGCAATAATGTTAAGGTGTTCCTTGGATGCCTGGATGAATTAATGATTGAATGATTATTTTATAGTATTAAGGATATCCTGATCATGCCTTTTTACAATTAAGAGATTGCACAATCATTTTCTTTTTCTTAGAATAAACTATTAGACACTCTTCGATTGCAGTTCAGGAGACAAGAATGCAGGGGTTTTCCACTTCTTCGTCATATAAACAGGCCAACACATACATTATCTTGCATCCGCTCTTTTAAGTGTCATTGTTCTTCAGTGTCAGGCCAACCAAATAAGCTTCCAGCTGTTAAGGCGGCTGCTACAGTGCTGGCTAGGTAATTTTGTGGTTTTACTGCCAATAAGTGTACAAATTTAAGCAATCTACATGCTTTTTTGTTAGCATTTTCCATTTGTTAAAATTTATAGCGTTTTACATATAGAAAAGGAGGAAGAGAGATAAAAGAGAATGAAATAATAGTTGATATTAACTGAGATGTATTACAATATATTAATGTGTTCATAAAAGCTAGAGTACTGATGCTTATTGATACTAATCATAATCCTAACTAATTAAGGAAACAAATTATGGTATGATAAGGATTAAGGAAATATGGTAACCAATCCTAAGTGATAATAAGGAAATAGGGAACTAATCCTAGGGGAAAATCTAAGATATGAAAGGACATTATTGGATATTTCCAAGTATTCTAAAGTATACACTTGTGTGATTTTATGCAGGTCTTGTAATGTGTTGCAAAATAGTCCTATCATAGTAAAGTTGATTCCTGCAGTTTGCGTTATCATTTTTGCAGTATGGGGTGTTGGTCCATTATTGTTTCAGACAAGGAAAATACTTTTTCAGGTTACATAGCAGTTATTCTATTTTTTATCCTTGTATTAACTAATTCAATCTAACTAATACTTAAGTCTAATATTGCAGAGAAGTGATACTAGTTGGAAGAAAAGTACCACTCACTATGTAGTAACTTCTTACCTTCAGCCATTACTTTTATGGACTGGAGCAATACTTATTTGCAGGTTTCTCTCTTATGATAATAACTTTATCAGATTCTTAATCCAATTTATCTTTCTCTGATGCACCTATTCTCCATGTAATGAATTATTAACATTACAGAGCATTGGAGCCATTAATTCTACCTTCAGAAACAAGCCAGGTTGTTAAGGAACGGCTTTTGAATTTTGTAAGATCATTGTCAACAGTACTGGCCTTCGCCTATTGTTTGTCAAGGTGTGCCTATTTCCTTGCCTTCATTTGATCTCTTAAAATTGATGAGGCACCTAAGCACTTTAGTTCTTTGCACTTTCCTTCTTCTTTTAAGAGAGAAATTGTCTGATTTCTTTTTTTTTATGACCAATTGTGATACCTTACATACATATTTATTGTCTCACAGCTTTTTATTTGCTTTATCATGGGACATGGGACCATTCAACTATAATGCTTTCAAGATTACCATTTTTATAGCCGGCTTGCTTCAGTCTGATTTGTGGTTCAATTTAAGATGCTTATTAAGTTTTTCTTCCATAAACTAATTGTGCAATACTCCTGTGCAGTGTAATTCAACAAGCGCAGAAATTCTTAGCAGAGGGTACTGATGCAAGTGAGGCGAGAAATGTCTGTATCTTTTCTTTTTGTATAGATAACTGATATTATAATTGTATGAAGTTTAAACATGATAAATATGTTTTCAATTCCATTTATTTTATTACCTGTTGGCTGTCATAAATTTAAATGCTGTTATTATGACAATTGAAACTTGATTTCTCAACCAGTCTGCTAGTGACATTTTGAGCAATATAGAAGCCCATCTATATAATGATTGGTGATTTTTCAGCTTTTCGAATTAGCATTCCTTCCTATCAATTTGTTTTATACATTGTGACGATTATCAATCTGCTAAATTAACTTTTATCTATCGAAGAACTGAGACCACTTGAATATATGATTGCTTTATCTTTTGCCATGTACATAGGCTAAAAGAATTCATTATGGGTATGTATGTATGCACCTAGATGATATATCATTTATGAAAGACCAGTAGCTTGGCTACTGAGATGCCTATTGAAGATAATAATCGTAAAAATCTGGATTTGATGTGTTGCTTGGCTATTACTTGTGATTCAATTTCAGACATAATAAATTGTATGCTTTTTGTTAGATGGGATTCCAATTTGCTGGCAAAGCTGTTTACTCTGCTGTGTGGATTGCTGCCTTTTCACTGTTCATGGAATTGCTGGGCTTTTCTACCCAGAAATGGGTTACTGCAGGAGGTCTTGGGACAGTTTTGTTGACCCTTGCTGGTCGTGAGGTGTGGGACTTATCATTGTTAATCATCAGAATTACCTTGAATTTTAGTGACTAGAATGTTATTGTGGCACATGTTGACATTAAACGTTATCTACTCAGATATTTACAAACTTCCTTTCAAGTGTGATGATTCACGCAACTCGGCCTTTTGTGCTTAATGAATGGATTCAAACAAAGATAGAAGGATATGAGGTTTCTGGTACTGTTGAGGTGTGTAAAACTGCACCTTATAACTATTGAATGTGGGAATTACTTATATTTTTTTTTTATAAGCATGGGAATTACTTATATTAATTATGTACCATTTTTTTATATGTAATAAGTTATTAGAAGGAAATTACAAAATATGGTGTAGTGCTTGATACCCTTAGCCATTATTTTGGGCATTGATGTTTTCATGCTATTTTCAGCATGTTGGCTGGTGGTCACCAACAATTATCAGAGGTGAAGATCGTGAAGCAGTTCACATTCCAAACCACAAATTTACAGTGAATGTTGTGCGAAACCTTAGTCAAAAAACACATTGGCGAATCAAAACCCATCTAGCCATTAGTCATTTGGATGTAAATAAGATTAATGTAAGCAACAGTTTTATTGTTTGTAGTTAATTGTTTTTCACCAATATTGAGCATTTTATGATCATTTTCCCTGTGATGTGATAAATGGTTTAATGCTTCTTCTGCAGAATATTGTTGCTGACATGCGGAAAGTATTAGCCAAAAATCCTCAAGTTGAGCAGCAGAGGTTGCACAGGAGAGTGTTTCTGGACAACATAAATCCTGAAAATCAGGCTCTACTGGTTAGTATGAAGTAGTTAATCTTGCAAACAATGATTCTATGCTAATTGACGGGGATCTTAAATATAATTTTTCTTTATTCCTCTTTTCTATAAATATTTAGCTACTGTACATCATTGTGCCATAAACAATTTATTGAGAAAGAATTCATTATGTACTTTGTGTTTTATAGATCAACGTAACTTTCAGTTCCACTAGGACAAAATCATGTGTGTTTTGTCATCTGTGATCGGACTCTGACTGCTTTCTATAGTCATGACTCATGCTTTATACCATAACCCTGGACTTGATTGTGATTCAGTTATTTGAAAAATGATAAGAGAGTGCCAATCAGTTTCTCTATCAAACTTTAGTTTTCTTCCTCCTATTATGTTATTTAGATCGATTCTAATTTAGTTTAGTGTTTCATGGTAAATATCATGTTTAAATACTTTGGATATTTTTGTTAATGTATTCAATATCCAACAAAGCTTGATCAGAACATTTTCATCCTAAACCTTCAAATAGGTTAATGAATACTTAAACCAAATGAGTTGATGGTCTACATGGTTTAATGTCTAAACCTTATATAAGTACCGAACAGGATTCGTAGTACACATATGAACAGTACATACCTGCTTTTGTTACATGTGCACCTATCATGTTCTATTAGATTTTCATGCTTTCATTAAATATATTGGAACTTTTATCAATCATGGTCAAACCAGACTATTGCTTTTTTTTTCTATGTAATATCTAGTAGTATATATATTTATTACATTTGGTTTCTATGATTTTCACAGATTTTGGTGTCTTGTTTTGTTAAGACCTCCCATTTTGAAGAATATCTGTGTGTTAAGGTAAGAAAATCTCCTTATATATCAAGAATACCTGGCGAATGAGATGAGCATCTTATAAACCATAGGATTTATTGGTCTATATGATTTCTTTCTATTTGGTATTATTGCTCAAGGGTTTAAGCTGATTTTTCATCCATTGAATTTTAAAATTTAGGAAGCTATACTGTTGGATCTTCTTAGAGTTATTGGCCATCACCGAGCCCGACTCGCAACACCAGTCCGTACCTTGCAGAAGATATACAGTGATGCTGACTTGGAGAACATACCATTTGCAGCAGATTCCACATTTGGTCGTGGTGCCGGGACGGTACCTAATCGCCCATTATTAGTAATTGAACCATCTTACAAGATCAATGGAGATGATAAGTTGAAAAGTCGATCAACACGAGCAGCTGTTGATCAAGATAACAAGCGAACCAAACCTGACACCGTGGTTAGAGGAACTCATGATGACACTGAGGTAGATACCAAAGTTGTGACACCTAACTCTGATGCAAATGGAAACTCTAAGAAAGTTGTTACACCCAAACCTGATCCTGAAGTGAGTGAAAACAAGACAGTGAAATCAGATTCAAACAAGGAGAATACGGAGGTGCTAGAATTTTCTAAATCCAAAGTAACTGGCTCTGTAGTAGATAATTCCACCCTGAAGGACATTGATGTCAAACAATCCAAGAGTCAGACCACTAAAAACATAAAGCCAAATATTGACTCTGACAATGTAGTGTCCTCCTCAACTAACAATGCTGACAAAACAGGTGGACTTAATACAAATATGCCAACAAAACAGGTAGGGGAAAAGAAACCTGCTGCACAGGCTCATGCAGCCAGGACTGTTCTTGAAGAGAATATTGTACTAGGTGTTGCATTGGAGGGATCAAAGAGGACACTTCCCATTGGTGAGGGGATTGATAATGTGACATCTCGAGACGCAAAGGAAATGGCTGCATTCCAGGGTGGAAATGGATCTCCAAAGGCTTCAGATGGAAATGACAAGTAGTCGCTCTAAGCAGTGAGTTCAACTAGCTTGTTTGGATTATGTTTCAAACCACTAAAAGTACGTTCATTCTTGTTGCAGTGGAAGTAACTTACCTGCATGGTTTGATGCAAAAGGAATTTTGAAGGTTTCTAACGGTACCAAAAACATGCTATTAGTTGTTTGAAAGCTCAATATTCCAAATGTAATACACCGCATTGAACCAGTTTCCCACCCTTGGGAAGTTGTATATAGTATCATTTCATCTATCATACACCCCTTTTACAAAGGAATCTTGAGCTGTATTGTCATATCATTTCATTAATTCATTCTTTTTGCTGTTTAAACTATACATGAAATAGAGCATTCTTCAATCATTCGATTATACTGTCAAACTGTTTATTATGGATTTTTACTTTGTTAGAAAATAATTCAGGAATGAATAATTATAAACTTTAGATCCACACTTTATTTTTAAAGAACATCAATCAAGTAATGGATTATAACACTATACGCTCAATCTTGAATTGGAAGAAAGCTGGCTGCATTAGATGGAAAACTGTTTCTGTATTCGTTGCTATTATTCCCGTGACCATGTGGGTCACCTGGTGTGCTAGAAATAAACTCATATTTGAGGAAATTTCTGAAAACGCCACGGTGTTGATTTGTAAGATGCAGTGTTATTGGATACCTTTTCATGTGCCTATGATACTGTCAGGCAATCCCAGCGGTGTTAGTGGGAGTACCATACAGGTATCTTGGATAAAAGCACCCTTAAATAATGTGGTTTTAAATGTTGGGAGCCCTATTACCAACCATAATCACGAGGGTTTTGGCGGTCTAATAGAGATCATTATAGAATTTCATGAAAGGTTTTTACAGACACGTAGGAGTTTATAATGTTTTCATGGCCGAAATCCTTGCTCTGTATCATGTTCTCAAGATATAGTGGGAAGGGATGGCTTTAATGAGGCGGGTGCTAGTCTGAGTCAGCACACAATTGAGTTATTTATCAATAATTATCATCTCTGTAACTATAAAAATGGAGTCCAGCGAGGGACTCGGATTGCATGTTTCATATTAGGAGAGAAGGAAACAGTGGGCTGACTCGCATGTCAAATAGGGAGCAGGGTTGACTATGATATGGGTATTTTTTTTTTATCAGCAGACATATATCAATAGAGGGACAAGGGGTACCAAACCCAAATACAAGATAATACGACCAAGTACATAAATACAAGAAAAAATGAGATGGGCATATTGTTTCTTCGCAGTTAACTATGATGTTAATGCGGAGTATTTATTATCTTTTTCAATAACTAATTTAACTAATTACTTTTATGTTTTAGTGGATCTCAAACCTTTCTTTTTCTATTGTGTTTTTTTTTTCACGGATATCATTATAAGGGGATTGAACCCAACACTGTCGGGTTTTTTCCGTACAGAGTGTAATAGCAGTGAAAAATTTAAAAAATGGAATGGTGTGGTTTACATCCAAATCGACAATTCATCTGCCGGGTTGGAGTAGTTTTTCAAAAACCTAGGGTAAACCGCCACTTTATCCGATAGATTGAGTAAAGTGGTTGAAACCGGCAACTCAATCGCCAGTTTGGGGGAACAATGCGGAGATTCTGCTTCTTCCCGAGGAAGCACAAAGACATGGACCCTAACCGGCAAGTGAAATGGTAGGTTGAGTGAGGAGGTGACACTTGTCACAACGAGGGTGGAAACCGGCAACTCAGTTAGTGGTTTGGGAAAGCAATTCTGAGACATGTCCTCAAAACCGGCAAGCCGAATGATGGGTTCAGTGGGAAGGTGACACTTGTCACCACGTCTAGGAAACCGGCAATTAAGATGATTGTTTGGGAGATGCTTTAATTACGCTATCCTTTCAACCAATGGCGTTTTGCCAAGTGGCATGAACCCGCCAAGCAAGATGGCGGTTTGGGCTTCCCCACGCACATAAATCCTCATTCTGTAAGCCCTAATCGCAGAAAAGTTTGAAAGAAAAAACTACTACGAGCTGTAGAAGAATATTGCAACGTTGGAAAATTTTGGTATAGAAGAAGTAAAAATTTGTAAGTTTTTATTATTCTGATTATATTATTTTTTTTTATTATTCAGATATATTATTTTGATTTATAATTTTGATTGCTAAGTACGTTTTTAAATAACTTATGATGAATGTGTTACACTAAAAAATGTTTATAAGTTATACTAATTTTCTAAAAAAAAAGTATAAATTTTGTTACTTAAACATGATTTTTAATTGAAATTTAATATCTTTTGCATTAGAATATTTTTAGGGTCAGATTTATTTAGTGCTAAAAAGATTTTTTTTTATAATGTTTAGGAGTTAGAAGCTATAATGCTTAGGGTTTAAATATAATTATATGTGTTAAGAATTTAGGATTTATAATGATTTATATGTGATAAAATCATATAAATATAAATATTTTATGCATATAGTTAACATTGATGAGGTTGTGAATGAAAAAAAACATAATTTTAACATAAGTTTATATAAAAAATAAATTAACCTTGACAACATAAATAGGTTTGATTGTTATTTGTCATACTCAATTTTAGTTTAATTGATATGGTTTATTGTACGTGACTTGGATGAGTGTGGCACGTCCAGTTGGGGGTTTGCACTACTAAGTAACCTATACTGCGAGTTGTGCAAAGCTACGAAATATAAAATGCACGACATTGCTGGAGTTTGTATTTTACTCCAACTATGGGCATGAGAGCGATTTTCGTACATTGCTCCCATTGAAAGACCCACCCTAGTCCATGGATTGTCGCTTGGAGCAAGTATGTGATTGTGATCTTTATTTTAATTTTTTTGTATAATTAGTATGCGTAATTGGATTTTGATGTTTGTTACTCTTTTTACACAAGTGGGAAGGTGAAGTTGCTATTAACTATCATGGTCGAAGTTGGGATATTTGTAAATATCGAGAGATGTTTAATAAGATGAAAAAAACATATGTAATTTAATTTTACTACTATGTTACCTCAATGCAACATTTTATATGTTTAAATGGAAACTTTATTGTTGTTGCAAATTTTATGGACATCGTATGAACAATATTTAACCATTGTCCCTTCACACCTATTACTGACGAGTGAGTTATGAAGGTCTGTAGTTCCTACGATTTGTTTTCACGTTATGGAGTGTCATCAACCCAATAGGGTAATGCCCCAATTTGGGATGGTTCAGCCTATACCTCATCCCCCACTCCAAGATAATAATAGACTACACACTCTGAACTTATGAAATAAAGGTGTGAATTGGTTAGATAAACATGCTCCGTTAGTGGTCGCATGGAATGACTAGTTCAACAATGTATACGTGACTCTGTCGATAAACAATCCATACTTGTTGAAGAATATTGAGTACATGTTGTGGTACCGAAAGCATACACACTTGTTTATCGGTCGGTGCGCTAAAATACAGGCATGCGAGGTAATTTTCAGTGTGTTTATTTCTATTACTTTCAATTGTTATTTTTTATGGTATGATATGTTGTGTTCATTATTTTTTTTGTTTTTCAGGTTGATGTTGTCGAATGCACCTACCACAATGTCAGCATGGATAATCAGGCCAGCAGAAGCTCAATGACAAACATAATAGGTGACCTGGGGAGTAGTTTGGAAGCATTTGGGCACACAGATGCATTTATGGCACCGTTTGAAGCTACACCTAAGCGGTATCCGCAATACCCTCAACCGCCTCAAATTGGTTATATAGGAGTTGGTTCGGTTGAAGGAGTTGGTCTTCAAAGACGAAGGCGTCATGTGTAGCATCATGAGGTTAACTTTCTTGGGACGACGTATGAATCAACTAAGGGTACATTCTATGTCACACCAACGGAACCATTTGGCGATTATACACAACATATGTACCCAGCCCACCAGCAAACTAGTTTGCCACTCGATGCATCTGTGCAGTACTATATGTCACCTTAGCAACCAGGTTACTACAGTGCCCCACAATCATCATATGGGCAATCGCCATTTCCATATGGGATGTCATCTCAATTTGATCAAGCATGGGGTACCGGTAAACTTTTCCCCAATGCTCCTATGTTTCTTAGAGGCAATTCGTTTGAACAAAATCCTTATATGTATCTTGGAAGGAGTTCGTTAGAATAAAATCCACATACTGGTGGCGTTGATTTGAACAACCCCTTCTTATATGATCGTTGTAAGAATTTATTTCATTTCTTTAAATTGTAAAATTAGTTGACAATTTAATGTAACTTTTTTTCTTAATTTCATTAAAATGTCTTTTTTTTTAATTTCATTACAATGAATAATTACAAGATATTTACAAATATTTTTAAACTGTTTTAAGTTGATTATCGCAATCAGTACACTGAAGCTGACTTGCACGTCGCTAAATCGAGACATTTTTAAATTCCGAAAAATTAAATTTAAAAAAATTAAAATTAATTATTAAACATTGAAAATTGAAAATATAAAATTTAAAATTGAAAATTTAAAGTTAAATATAGAAAATTAAAAATTAAATACGAAAAAAGTATAAATTGTATATTTATATTTTAAATTTAAAATATAAATTATAAATTTAAAATTAAAACTGAAAGTTGAAATTTTAAATTAGAATTTGAAGATTAGAAATTAAAAGCAAAATGTCAAAATAAATATTAAATTAAAATTAAAAAAAAAAACACAGTAAAAGTAACATCTAAAAATTACAAAATTAAAACATGTAAAATATAAATATTAGATATTCTACCATTTTTTTATATTAAATACTGAAAGTTAGATAACGTGAATATATATTTTTTTAAATAGTAACTGATAACTACTGACAAATAGTAACTGATAATCTCCTAATATAAATAGTAACTGATAACTCCTACCAAAACCAAATTTCATAGAAAATATATTTTTTATTAACATTATAATTATTTTTTAACGTGAATATATAAAAATTATCATCTATTATTATTATTATTATTATTATTATTATTATTATTATTAAAATTAAAGTTATTATACTTTGGCATTTATATTTTAATTTTCTTTTAAAAAGATTGTAGATGGACGCTGCACATAAATTGTAGCATGTATTACAGAATAAAGCTTCGTTAGATATGGCTTTTTTTTTTTTTTTGTGCTATTAAAGACTCAAATGTTATATCTAATGTTATTAACCTATACTTTCTGTTATTAATATTGCTTTAGAGTTAATTGTTGGAAGAAATATTTAAAAATTAGCTTTGAAATGTCGTTAAAACATTTCATTTGATAGTTAAATTTTCAAGTACAAAATACTTTTACTAAAATTAAATTAAATTCTATTCGAATTTAGGTAGCATTCATTCTTACGGTCCTATAAAAATTAAAACTAAATACAAAAATTGCTATAACTAAAAAAGTAATCATTAGTGACATAATGTTTTATTATTTTCCACAAGTGATAACAATACATGAATTACATATGAACCATAAACACTAAAATTGTGAAGATGAACATTATATGACACCAATTGTGCTCCAATCCACATTGGTATGGCTGCATCATTGAATCTGTTCCAAAAGTAACATCGCTGGATATCTTTTAAAAATAAAGAACGTAACACCTAAAGAATGGACCCTAAATTGAGTACAAATAAGACACACAAAAAGATGAACTTACCATCAGACAAAACATAGAAAAAGCAACAACATGCAGACAATGAACGAAGTGCACTCGGTCAACTTGAGTACACTTGCCTCTGCCAGTTTTGTTGTGAGAAAAAACAGAAAAAATTACACAAAACAAACACACACTACCAACTGCGTTGAGAGAAATTGCTCAAAGCAACCGTGGATGCATTCATAATGGTAAAAGACAAAAAAAAATAAAGGGAAGCAAAAGAAAACAAAAAAACACAAGCAATGGAAACACGGAAGGAAGGGAAATAACAAAAGGAGAAAAACAATAAAAAAATATGACAAGTGGTGAAGAAGAGAAAGTACATCCTGCCACTACCTGTTTGCATCCAATGGAAAATTTCAAGTTACTTTCGTAACTTCAAATAGTATATTTGATGCATAATATAACTTGAAAAAGTACATTTGAATACCCATTTAATGTAGCTTCACACGATACCAACTTTTCCACTCAAAAAGGCTGAAATTAAAATGCATTTAAGGATATGGTAGTCTGAGTGGTTAGGGTCAGTATGAAGGGGGGTATTTAAACAAGAGGTTGCGCGATGGGGTAGTAAAATTCATTGTTGGGTCGTAAGGGGGGGGCAGGTCCAAATCACTATCTAAATTGGCGAATTGGCTAGCATGCCAACCCAATTCGCCATCTAACATGTTACCCAGGTGGTTGGATGGTAACAAAATGTCTTGGGTCAGCTTATGAACTTGAGATCACCAAGTTTATGGTTGATGATGTTGTTGAAGAAAGACTTCAATAGTTTGATTGTGTCTTTTGGACATTCAAACCTGTTGTTGATGCATTTAACTCGTGTAAACTCATACTACAGATAAATAGGACCTTATTGTATAGAAAGTATAAAGGGACACTGTTAATTGCAACAAAACAGGATGGAAACAGTTTTATACTCCCAGTTGCATTTTCCATTGTTGACGGTGAAACATTGAGTAATTGGGCATGGTTTCTGGAAAAAATTTGAAAACATGTAACTCAAAAAAGTGAGTTATGTCTCATCTCAGATCGATATAAAAACATCCTAGGTGGAGTGTAGGCTTCACGTATGTGGAAACCGCTGCATGCTCATCATGTGTTCTGCATCTGTGGCATAGCAAACAACTTCAATCACAAGTTCAACAATACCAGACTCAAAAAGATTTAATCACAATGGGTAAATTTAAATATGTCATTAATTTACATTGTTTTATCAGCCTACGAAACATGTCATTAAATATGTCAAAATGATTATTTTTTACTAACTTTTACCTTAAACTACTATTTTTTATTAGGCTACAAAATGTGTGTAGATAAGTTTGACAAGAAATTGACAAATTTTAGAGACACTAGCCCACAAATAAGGGAATAGATTGATGGTATTGAAATTAGCAAGTGGAGCATGACACATGCAGGAGGCCAAAGATTTGGTCACATGATGACTAACTTGTCTGAAGCAGTTAACAAAGTGTTTCGAGGCTCATGAAATATTCCTGTAATTACTCTTGTGAAATCTACTCACGAAAGGTTAGTTGAGTACTTTGTTTAAAGAGCTGCGAAAGCAAATGCACAGTTTAGAAAAGGAAGACATTATTGCAAAAAATTAATGGATGCCATGGAGGAAAACGAAGTTGTTGCATCAATGCACACGGTCAAAAGGTATGACACACGAAACAAAAAATTTGAAGTTACTGAAATATTCTATCATGCCACGCAAAGATGTGGTCAAACATGGGTTGTGCTTCTTGACAAATAATACTGCGAGTGCGGAGCTTTCCAAGCATATCACTACCCTTGCTCTCACGTCATAGCAGCGTGCGCTCATGTCAATATCAACCACTATCAATTTGTTGATAGGGTATACTCTCTGCAACACATAATACAAACTTATTCCGCATAATGGAATCCTCTAGGAAATGCAGAGACAATGCCTCCGAGAAGCGGACCATTCATTGTGCTAAATCCAGCGTTGCTTCGAGGGTCGGGTCATCCTAAATCAACCTGAATTAGAAATGAAATGGATTTGAGAGAGTCATAACCACTAACCAAAGTTATATGTTCAATTTGTAGACAATCTGGCCATAGAAGGAATCGTTGTCCCAATACAAACCCCTAAATCTCAAATATTTTGTCCTCTATTTGTCAACATTTATTGTATTTTCATTAATATTTGAATATAATTATTTTTCCATTTCAGACTAACAACTTATTTTTATTATGTTTTTATCACATTTCTTAAATACATACAATGTCATCACCCTAAACTCTATATTGTTGTTTACTTGTTACGTTTCTTTTTTTTTTTTTCTTTCTTTTCAAAGGTTTTCAATTGCTTTTATAAAAGTATGTCCTTTATTTAACCGTTAAAAAAAATCAAATATATTCAAAGGCTATCATTAAATTTAAAATTTTATCTAAACCATATATTACTCTATTTGACATACATTATCAAAATCAAAGGTCATTAATATAAAAAAACTAATTAGAATTATTTAAATAAAATTATATATTTAAATTTTATTGTTACTAATAAATAAACTAGGTTTTATATAAATTATATTTTATCCGGACTTTCACATGAACACCAAATACACTATATTTAAATTAACATTTTAAATAATATGTATTTAGACGTTATTTCATGTATTATTTACGTCCGAAAATATAATTTATCTCTTTTCTTTTCCTTAAATTAAATATTTGTATTTAAATTTAAAAATTCTACATACTAATAATTATTTTTTAAAATTTTTAACTTATCAATTAAAATTTTTTAAACATATATCATTTTACTACTTTTTAAAAATTATTAATATTATTAATTTATCAATAACTTTTTATTTTTCTTCTTTCTTCTTCATTATTTTCATTCATTTTTTAAAACAATTATTCTATTTTCTTCTTCATCATTTTCATTCATTTGTAAAATAGGCTACGTGCAGGTGCATGAATAGTAAGCTCAACCTACCATGTCAGTTGGCAGTTTGGGCAGAAACTAGATTTTTAAAACGGACTACGTGCATGTGCATGAATAGTAAGTCCAGCCCGCTATGTCAGTTGACGGTTTAGGGCAGAAACTAGATTTTTAAAATGTGCTACGTGCATGTGCATGAATAGTAAGCCCAACCCACCATGTCAGTTGGTGGTTTGGGGTAGAATCTGCATCAAAACTGCATAAAAGGCCAACCCGCATGTTAGATGGTGGTTTGGAGACAGGAATCTCTATTCCTGACACCCAAACCACCATGTCAGCTGCAGGTTTTTGCAAGATTCTGTTGCGTTCCCAAACCGACAAATCAATTGGCGGTTTTTGTTGTCTTTTCCCAAATTGGCAACTGAGTTGTCAGTTTTCATCAAAACCATCAATTCATGTGGTGGATTAGACCAAATCTACACTATTCCAGAAATTTTTTATAAAACCACTCTATTCCAATAATTTTTTAATTCATACACACTCTATCAAGAAAAAAGTCCAACACTGTCATTGATATAACTGTCATTTCAACACAATAATGTTATAACATAGCAGATTTTTTGCCAAGCGGTATACATAATTTGTGAAGAAATTTTCGCTATTGCAGTACCATAAGGTGTAATAGCATGTTTTTATAGTAGAATTTTGGCTTTCCACTATATTGTGACATCCTCATTAATAATAGTGAACACTACTCAAACCAATCACTTTTTTGAACAACTAATGTTCGTTTGCTCTTCTTTTCTTATCTCCTCCCAAATCTCAATTTTTGGATTTGATCACTTAATTATATTTACATGACATGGATTAGGAGAATAAATATTATAGTTAGTTGTTTATTAACATGGGAGTTTTTTCGATAAATTAATAATTGAATGTTTAATAAAAAAAAATTTTATTATATACTTTTTAATAAAGATATATGTTGACAAAGAGAAAATGAAAGACATGTGAGGAATTTATTATGTTTTTTAACTTTAAAAAAAAAGCATATATTTTTATTAGCGGTCATAAACACAAGAATAATTACAAATAGTTACATGAATATACCATAATTTTAACACTAGTATTTTTTTGTGTAATATAAAAGATATATGTTTATTTTATATAACTAATTTATAATAAATAAATATTTTATATAAATTATTTTAATTTATGGTAAAAAAAATTATATTAAGATATAAAATTATGTTAAAAAATCATAAGGTTGATTTAGTAACAAAGTTCTTATGTAAAGAGAAAGAAAGGAAGAGATCATGAATTCGAATATCTCAGCTAAAAGAAAATTAATATATTAACAATTAACATTTGTCTATAAAAAATATAAAGTTATGTTTAATTACTTATAATTTTTTAAAATTATTGAAAATTTATTTTAAAAGTAAAATTAAAAAAGATAAAAATTAACAAAAACCAAAAATTATTTTTTCATAATTCTATTTCAATAGAAATAATAATTACATAACATATAATCTCTATGTACATTGCTTACTGTAATATATTATTTTTAACATTTTCTGAATTAGAACATATAAATCATATACACCAGATGCATATATAACTAAATTGAGGACCTCCTCCTCCCCAATGACATGGTAAAAATATTCTTCAATAGATAATATGAATTAACAAATCTAGTATTGAGTTCTCAATAAGATAATCTCTACAATGACAAGATAATTAATCTCAATATGTTTGGTTAATATGTAAAGTTGCTTGATTATCACAATTAGAGTCATTTGTGTGTTCTCCCCGCCTCTCAATTCTTTGATCAAGTATTTGAGCTAAAGTGGCTGAAACCATGACTTGCTTGATACACAACTTCTACATTTGATCTCGTAACCAATAACTACGTTTCATTTCCTGCTTTTCTTGGAAAACTAAATTATCACCAATAAAAACAATATAATCAAAAGTAGACCTCAGATGTTAATGGGAGAGTTTTCCCAATTAACATCTACATATCTCATACTACAAAGTTCAAACATGATCTTAGTTTACACAAAAGATATTTTTTGTTGATCTCCTTCAATATATTTCCTAAAAAAATTATATAAATATTATCTCTTTCTTGAGTATGTATAAATAAAATTTATTTCAACATGCCTTAAATGTTACTCCCCGTTTCAAAACCTTGGATGTTTATGCATACAAATTAAGTAGTAGTTAATATGTACTAATTTAGACAAAATTATCCTCTTTTGTTTTACATTTCTATGCTATTTCCAACTACTTTTTTTTATTTGTATTTCCAACTACTTTATTGATACTCCAAATGAATTTTATACTCCATTGTAGGTATCTTATAAATATCAAAGTTATTAATATTCCACTAAATAAAAGTCTTAATTATTGGATATAATTAAAAACAATATAAAATCACATGTTTAAAACAATTGAAGTTATATATATATAATTAAAACACTTCAAATTTTGAAATAGAGAAATTAATATATTAGGTAGGACAGGTTAGGTAAGTTACGGAATAGAAACTTACACTTTACTCTCTTAAGGGCTTTAAATACCATATTCCTGTCTGTGCTTAGATTCTGATTATGGTGTTATGCAGCGACATGTATTTATGTTAAGACTCGTAAATATAGGGATATTGCAAACAAATACATTATACAGTTATTCTAAATAATTTCACAAAAAAAAAAAGTTATTCTAAATAACATAATTAGATATTAATATAATATATTATTTTTAACAATATCATTATTGGCATGAAAAATTCATGATTAATTTTTACTATACAACCAAAATATGTAAACTTTTAATATTGAAAAAAAATATGAAAATGAAACAGAATCTGCCTCAAGTCAAGTGCATTTTCATTTATGGTCTTTGCTTAACATTATGCTAATGAAAGTTACTTGTGCTTTGTTTTCAACTAATTGGCTGATTGCCCAAGACAACTGAACTGATAATAAGATAGCTTAGAAAAAGAAAACACTTTGTTATAGGAGTGAGACAGTAGGAAAATATTGGTATCCAAATGAAGCACTTAAGATAAGGTTTCACATCAATTATTTCATCCGCAAAATAATTCGGATCGTTAGCAGTTGAAAATGAACTACAGTGACAATTAGCACAATTTGATTTAACAGTAGTGAAACTGAAAGTTACTTCGTTTTGACCAATTGGCTGAATGCTCAAAAACAAAATATAATTGACTAACGAATAGTGAAGAAAAAGACAACACTTCTTTATCGGGTAATGCAAACATGCTATAACCCAAATGAAACACTTGAGATAAATACTAACATCAACCATTCCATCCATTGTGAAACGTCCAAATTAATAGACCCGACAATAGTGTGATGCCCGTGAGACACGCAATGAGCAGACAAATGACAATTTGCTATTACAGAAGAGAATAATAGTTAAGAAATCAAGGTTGGTAGTAACCAAAAATTACTTGTGTCTCAAATTACCAAAATATTCTTATTCATGCAAACATATAACCAAAAATTTCAATTTACAATTAACACTCAGGTACATATCTTACAAAAACACTCATGGGAAAACTATGCTACTATCTAATTTATAACTACTAAATGATAAACAACAATTAGGCTCCTGTTATTAAATTATAAATTATAATATAATATGGCAGGCTCCTGCTAAGAATGCCATCATCTGATAAATACATCTCTCACACAATACACAACTAACTCTCAAGCACTCTTATCAAGAACATCATGACAAACCCCATACGAATGGAGTGGAAATGCTTTTTTATTTTCACCAGATATAATGTTAAATAATAAGACGCCGAACTATAAAATACACAGGCTACAGTCTGTGAGCAATAATAATTTAAGTATACTAGTACTAAGCTTGGCACATGCAATCAGGAGCTGGATATGTATATATGGACTGTTTAGGCTTCCTCAGCCTTAGTTGCCCTTGTCTATTTTGGTGACCTTCAACCACTGCATCCTGAAACTCTGACCACTCAATGGTTTTATTCAGGAAAAGCTGACCCATCAATGCCATATTTGGCCTGAGAGTTTTTAAGTTCAAGTAAGTCCGGTGTCCAACCTATCATCAGCAAAACATTAAATATCAGCCATAATTCTAGAAAAAAATCCGTCATGGTATTTATTTAAATGTTCAAAACAAGAAGAGCTTTGATAAGGAATTTCAAGTACAAGTTTCTTTTATGTAAAGTTCCAAATGACATTCATTTACGTTTCAATGTTACATGAACCAAAAGGCACCGCATAATTAATTCAGAATTTATTCTTGGGGTCAACATGAAATAAATGAAATGGGTAAATCTAAGTTGTAGGCTAGTTTAATTATGTAATGGATATGTCTAAGTTGTAGACTAATTTAATTGGGGGTTAAACTAGTACGTTGACTAGTTGAGAATTTTCAAATACGTCCCTAAAACTAAATTTTATTTAATCGAGTCCTTAGTCTTTCAAAAAATTCTTAAAATGTCATTTTTTTTCCTGACAGTTTGTAACTGAAAACTAACTAGGGCTTTTTTTGTTTAAGAACTCAATTAAAAGTGTACAGACCTATTTGAAAATCTCCTTTAATTTAATCTTTAAAATTAAAGTCATCTACAAAGCATCTAGCACAACTCACCAATGCATTGTGCATATTTCCAGGGGAAGCAGAGATGAAGATGTCACTATGCAGGCCAACATAGTAGTCAAGTGCAGCTAATAGAGAAGCTTTTCCCTTTATCTGAGAACGCTCTTCAGATGAAGCAAGGCTCTTTTTGTCTTCCATCAGAGGAAATAATTCCCTCAAAGTTGAAATCCTTGCTTCTCCACCATAAACCTGGAATATACAACCAATTATTACCTCACTTAAAAACAAGGAAAACATAATCACTTCCCTAATTTTAGAAAATGACAAGGCACTATTTAGATTAATAAGTCTCTAGTCTCTACTGTGTCAAACCAAGCAACATGGTCATTACCTTGTGAGAAGCAAGATATAAACGAGTGCTGTTGTCAAATCCCAGAGCAGCTAGTAACAATCCAACCTCTTCTGGAGTCATTGGGCAACGGCCCTGACTTCTTAACTCCTCATCAGTGAATTGGGAATTAAGAACTCTCCCCTGCCAAATCACCTGTCTATACTTTGCAAGGGCCAATTTTTCAGCTTTTCCTCCACCAAAATCACAGGCTGAATGGGCTGCCATATCCTGCCATAAACATTTTATACACCTAATTATGAACTCACATAAATGCATGTTACAATAGAATGAGAATGTTCCACAAATTAAAGGATAAATGGATATGTTAAGTAATTGATCCCACATGCTGGTGTAACTTCCATTCAAATCTTCTATTGTATATTGTGACTACAAATGATTCTGATTCATTGATGTGCCAATTTACATATTGCCCCATACATAAAAGGTCTGCCTTATAGGCACTCAATTTACAATTAGTTGCATCACCATAAGAGAAGAAAAAAGAAAAGGACATGAACACACATTAATCAAGAGTAATACCTTATCAAATCGAAGGTGCAGAACAACAAATTTCCCTGCATTTTTCCTAGCACCTGCGCCAATGACCTCTTGGAGGTAGTTGGAGCCTGTTTCTCCATCTGATCCATGAGGATAGCGAAGACGGCTGATAAGGGCATCTCCAAGTGTTCTGATATGAGGAACAAAGGTTAAGGCTTGGAAGTTGACTTTACAGCGTAGGTGTTGAATATCCATAGGCAAGTTGTCAAAACTCAGTCGGTGAGAAAATGGAGAGATTGCAGCAATACCATAACTGCATCAAATAAAACATGCCAAGCTATTAGAAGTTCATAATTCAGAGTATACCATGATGGCATCAGCACAATATACACCTTAAACTCAATCGTATCTTCATAAATAAAGAGTACAGTAGCATACAAAAGTCCACAAAGACTACTACATTATGAAAAATATAGCCAAAGAAGTAATAATCTTCCAAACTGTTTAGCAGCAGCTTTCAGTTTAGTTACATAACAAATGCAGATTGCAGAATAGTTGCTGTTCTTCTACTTAAAGCTGTCCAGCATAATCATTGAATCAACTTTGTAATGGTAAATTCGTAATAGGAACAGAACTTTCAAGTCATGGAATCAACTACTAGTATTTAAGATAGAGCTGTCAAAATAGGTCGTCGATCTCAACCAGTTAGGCCAAGCTACAAAAATGGGCCAAGCCGACCTGAATTCAATATGGGCTGCATTTTTCCTGACTCAGCAGACCCTGTGGCTCATCAGACCAGCCCAAATAGGCTCATTTTTTCTTTTGTGTAAATTTATATAACTTTGAAAGCAAAAATTTTAAATACCAACCCAAATAGGTCCAATTCTATATGGGCGTAAGTTTCTCAAACTCCACTTTGCCTTACAAGCCCATTGGGCTGCTCCATTTAGACCTGATTCTATATAAACCTAGATTTCTTAACCTCAATCTAACCCATGTCAATCAGGTTATGGGCCGGCCCAATCTGTTTTTAACAGCTCTAATTTAAGGTAACATATTCCCATAGATAGATAGATACCAACCTTTGTAGGACAGGCAAAACATTCTCAAGATACCAGTGGGCTGATGCATGCACAGGTGCAGCCTTGATTCTGGTTTCTCGAATGGCCAAGGCATAGTACTCCCTTGTGCTCCAAGAGAACTCTTCTGGCAGCTCCTTAACTATAGAAATATCATCCTTCAATACATCAATGAAATGATCCACATCAAATATATCCGTAAAGGAGCTGCAGAGAAACATTATTAACCTCAATATTACATTGTACACAATGATATAGATAATTGCAACAAAAGTATCAGCAATTACCTTGAATCTCGCCATACAGGATTTAGTTCAAGGTATGGAATCACCAGAGTGGCATTCAGTATCTTTGCAACAGCAACTGCATCACATATCTACACAATATAATTAAACACTAAGATTAAATTATACATCTTTCACTCATACACATAAGAAAACTTTTGATCTAATTAAAAAGCTTTATATACCTACCCCCATCCTTTGTTGGTTCAAACCTCCATCAAGAAAAACCTGGATGTATCCCTCGGACTTCTCTGGTAATGCTGCTTTAATTATATTGAAAGTCACAGAGAGATCAAATGAGCCAGTCGATATACCAAAATGTCATGTATTCTCAAGTCTATAACAGCATATAGAGTAAATGATATTAGTGTTACTCACTTGGCTTATTTGATTCAACATAAGGCTTCCATCCTTGGCTTTCCAAAGGTGACCATATTTCAGAAAGCTGTGATGTAGGCTAAACATGGAGAAAATAATAAAAAAAATATAAAATCAACTTCCACTGCTGAACACATGCAAGTAAAAGTCACTTGAAAGTATTCACTGCTCAATTAACTCTTACAGTTTCACGTAGCACAGCACTCCTGAGAAGACGTGAGTGCCTAGGTTTTATAGGATTCAATTCCTGCACACAATTAGTTGCAAACTATAAGGCACTAGAAGCCAATAAACTAAAAATAATGACAAGTGCGGGTAACAAACAAAAACTAGGCATCATCAATATAAGCATGTGCTTGAGTGTGGTTCATCTATGATATGATGATCATTCTAGAGACACGACAAACCATACATCATAGGAATTAAGGGACTCTTACAAGGCTAACATGTTTATGACAATAAATTGCAACAAATTCATCCGCTTAATAACTTCATTGTGAAAGAAACTTCACTAAAACCAAAATATGTGTCAAGTCACTCACAAGGCCCAACTGAGCATTATGAAATTTAATGTGCAAGAAAAGCCTTCCATTAAAGATCCTGACGCATAAGCACAATTTTATATTTTTCACTTGGAATAATAGTTCATTTTTTTTTAATTGGATTTGCAAAAAATTCAAACACGTAACGACAAATTTTCCTCACCCGCCGCTGCAAAATGCAAACCGCGGTACTGAAATCTGTGATCTACAATTAATAGCCTCTCAATTAGGTTGACAAGTGTAACCAACCAAACCAAGTCAATTGAATCCATTAATTAGTACATTAAACTTCTTATTCTCAACTGCCAAAACGTTTTCAAAAGAAGAAATCTCAACACCAGCAACTTAATTTTTTTCCTTATTTGCTTCTTAAACACTAAAATCAACCCTCGATACAGTATTTCTTAATCCCCTCCAACAAAAAAAGTTATCAAACTTCAATTTCTACAATAAATTTCAGTGTGCAACTCGAAAGATTACCTCACAATAAGAAAATATGAAAATTAAAAAAGAAAACGAAAAATATACAGTATCTACAACATCAACAGTGATTAAACACACCACCGACAGATTTAAAAAGATTTAAGGGGAAGAAAAAAAGAAATGAGCGTTATTGAAAAAGAAAAAGATGCCAGGCAAAAACAATTCCATTCCACCAAAATTAGAAACGGGAAAGACTTTCCAAAACCAAAAACTAAAAAAGAAAAAACAAAACTTACCGGATACGCAGAAGAAGAGTAAGCATATGTGAAAGTGGAGAAGCACACTAGTGAGAAAAGCAAGAAAGAAAGAGTAGCAAGTGTTGTTCCTCTACAAGGGTGACCCTGATTGAGGTAGCTGAGCTCCATGATGAAGGGTGGTAGAGGAGCTCAACTTGGGATCTGAAAAGTGACCCCTTTTGCTCCAGAAGTGTGAGTATGAAGAAGATATAAGAAGTAAGAACTAATGCAATGCAGAATAAGAGGAGGGGGAGAGAGGAGAGAAGAGAGTAAACCCCATGTCTATAATGATGGTTTTATATATAGATAAATGTTGTTTGGAGGGTTGTGAAGCGCAGATATGTGTCTGTGCCTGAAGGGAAACAGAGAGAGAGAGAGAGAGAGAGAGAGAGAGAGAGAGAGAGAGAGAGAGAGAGAGAGAGAGAGAGAGAGAGAGAGAGAGAGTAAAGGGGTTCACATGGACACCTGGCCTGGTTCACCGAATTGAATAATGATGAGGGGTGGCGTCTTTTTCAAGGGGACCCCAATTGATAAAGGGAACAAAGTTGGGATTTTTACGTTAACAAAGGTGAGAATCACGAAGGAGGGTCACAGGAGTCACAGACAGGTGTTGAATGCTGATGCAGTTGGGATGTGTGAGTGATAGATGAGACCGTTGTTATTGTTGCCATTTGCAAATGCTATTGCTATGCATTATGCAACGCAAGTAAGTGCCTTTTTCAATACCCTCACCTTTTTCCTTTTCTTTTCTTTGTTTTTTTATGTGACCACCGACAACCTCAAAGGTAAAAAAAAATAAAACTTGCTTGCTCGGTTTGGTACTCTCTCTTTTCTACCTTCACCAACAGAGAGAATCTCCACCTTTGACTCCCACCAATCACTCAAACAGAAACCAGAATGGAGGGAGGAGGGTTGCTGTTCCTTTTTCTCGTGCAAATATTGTAAAGCAAAACGATTCACCATGTTTTTTGTTTTGTTGAAAGTGGTAAAGTGTACCTCTCATCACTCATCATCGAGTATGTAGGAAATAAATCTACTTGCAGTAATCACACATACATAGTCAATTTAAGGTGTACACTCGTTTAAAATGATACATCAGTACAATAAAATTATAGTTAAAATAAAAATTTTAATCCCTTATTAATATTTTTTCAGTTTAGTTTCTAATTTTATTTTTTTAAATCTCTTTTAAAGTTATAGTTTTGCACTAATAATCTTAATTGTGAGTCAGCTTACAAATGTTCGTCTAATATTACATCATTCATGGTCTGCCACATGTTATCAAATTAATAAAAGTGTAATAAACAAAAGGATTAATTTATCTAACAAAAAATATAAGGCAGTAGTCTATCAAATATTAATATTAATTGTTAACACCTTAATAAAAAAATTTATTAGTAAAGAAATTTGAATTTACTTTTCATTCTTCTTTTTCTGTAAACTTTGTTACTAAAAATATGTATAAGCAAGCAACTATTTTAGTCAAATAAAAAAGAAATCTACTCTAAATAATATGTACCATAAAAAATTATTTTTATATATACAACCTAAATTGACTTTATTTTAAAGAAAAATAAGAAAATGTAGTTGATAAAATTTGTATTTTAAGCTTTGAGGGAGTCTAATTCCTTTTATTTTATTTACGAGTGGAAGAGTCTAATACTTAAGAGGATCTAATCTTAGACACCCTATAACAATTAAATCAGACTTACATCAATGGTCTAACAGATTAAAAATAAATAAAAATTCTCATGTATACTAATAACTAAAATTTATCAAAGAATTTAACAAATTTCAATCATAATTTTTTATTTATATAATTTTTAAAATATTAATTAGTAAAATCAATCAACTTATCATAAACGAAAAATTGTGATTGAATTTCAATATAAAACTTTTTAAATTAAAAATATATATTAATTAAACTTTTTACAAAACCTCCTTGCATAATGAATAAATCTCAAATGTTAAGTAAAAGACGTCAGAGATGCATATAAGCAAAGGAGATATAGCTTAATTAGTTGAGAATAGTATGTAAATTATTGTAAATTATAAAACATTGTCTTAAATTTTATTAAGATAAAAAAAAATTGATACGTGAGATATGTTAAAGTATGCTTATAATTATCTACAAATATTTTTTTAGCGTTTTGGTTTTTAAAATTTTTTAACGTTATTCATATTAGTTTCTGAAACAAGTTAGATAGTGTTTAAATGCATTATTTAATGTGTTAGTACCTCTAAAATAATTTAGACAGTGTTTAGATAACAAATAATTATTAGGGAAACTAATTATCGAAAAATTGAATTAAAAAAGTTTGTGTTAGTACCTTTAAATTTCAAAGACAAAAATGGTGACCTACTCCAAATATGAGAAGTAATATACATTAAAGAAAGTACCTCTAAATTAAAATTATTATTTTAATTATATTTCTTTATTATACATGGGGAAGTAATATTTATATAATTTTATTTTACAATTTATGTAAACAATAGAGGTGTTCATGAATTTGGATCGATTTATGAATCGCTGAATCCAAACTGATTCAATTAAATTCAACCATAGATAGATCAGATCACGTATTTGAACTTTAAAAACACGTAAATTTGTGAATTGATCCGTTTAATTTAAATTTTAATATTTTTATTTTTATTATATATATATATATTTAAAAAGAATATAAATAAAAATTAACTATATAATTTAAAGTTTAAATATTATTTACTTGAAGATTTAAAGTTAAAAAAAAAATGCATTAATGAAGTTTGCAAGTTATTAAATTTTATTGTTTTAAAATTTTTTTAGAATTTACATTTTATTATTTATAGACTACTTTTATATGTAATTTTACTAATATATTATTTTGAAGAAAATGTATGTCTTAATCTTTAGTTTATAAATTTTTATGTTTCTTATTTTATTTACTATGTTTTAAGTGAAACAACTTGTGTGAGTTAGTTGACGTGTTTATATAAAATAAAATGTAATAATAACAGTTAAAATTTATAATTTTTAATATATGAATCAATATAAAGAAAATAATTAAAATAATGTATTTTTAATATTTATCTTATCTTAATTAATTATATTTAATAAAAGTTATAAATAAGATTGGTTTAGTAGAAAAATTTAAATGTGAAGAGAAAAATTGAGAAAGAGATCATGAATTTTTAAATTCATTCGCTAATAAAAAATTAACTCATTCACTATTAATATTTACCCTAAAAAATATCAATCATACCTGTCATATTGTATAATTGGTAAATATGTCAAATTTTCACGTATTTGATATTTTGGTTAGAGTGGGAATCAAAGTTTTTTTTTGTATAGAAAAATATCTAATAAAATACGCTAGATCTTTAAGTAAATTTAATTTTTTTCAGATAAAAAGAAATGAGATTTTTTTTCAGATAAAAAGAAATTGGAGGAACATTTTATTAAAAAAATTGGACCAAAATACTTTTCAGCTCATGATAACATTAAAAAATGAATTTAATTTATATACACTAATGTCCAATCATATCTCTTCATTTATCATAAAATAATTTTACCATCAATATTTTAAAACTTAATATAAATTTAAGATATATGATTTAACGTTAAGATAATGTATCAATTAAACTCTTGAAAAATAAGTTTGTTTTTTTTTTTTATAAAAGCATTGTAATTATTGTGGTTGAAAATGGTTTAGTATTTCAATTCTTTATTTTTTGTTAACCAATTTACACTTGTATCAATAACTCTTATTCTATAGTTTTTATTCGAATAAATAAGAAGCCGTAATCTATCTTGTAAAAAATTATTATCATTTACTTAAAAAATGTTATAAAATTTATACTTGTAATTATTATGATGTACTTTTCTTCCACAATAAATATTGAATACATTCTAAATTTTTGTATTAAAAAAATTCTAAATTTTTGTATTAAAAAAACACGCGACACGCCTTTTGAATGATTTACCTAATTATTTACTTTCTTTTAATATACTATATAATATATTAAACTTAAAATATAATCTTTATATTTTAATATGCACTGAAAAATTATATATTTTAATTATGATATTTTTTAGAAAAATTTATGAGATTTGCTAATATACATTCATTTATTTATAGTTAAAATAATTAATAAATGAAACATCATTATATTTTAAGATAATAATCTCTAGTTATAATTTATTAATGTACTCAACTCAAAAAAATAAAAGAGTATGATACAAAGTTTATAATAACTTGTCTTAGACCCTCTTTAATAATTTATTTAGTTATCTAGTAAAAATATATTTTAATTTGAATATATTATATATTATTAGAGTTTAATTGGTATATATTAATTCTAATAGTATATATCAATTAAGTCCGCAATCTTAATTAATTATAAATGTATTGTGATCCTGATTTTTCAGAATTGATATGCATCAGATGTACCTAAAAAAAAAAAACCCCAATCTTACTAAATCTTTTCTTATCGAATCTTATTACTTAATATTATCATTTTTTAATAATTACTGAGGGTATGTTGTCCCATTTCAGTCTAGGATCCCAAGATTTAGGATTGATATTAGTGTATTAAATTTTTGCTGAACATTTCTTTGTTTATAAAAAATTAATTAGTGCATGTTAACAATCGTTTTGTCTATTCACGCACTGCACGGATCAACTATTAACTTAATCTATAATTAAAGAAGAAAAAAATCGCTTTCTCTAAGTGAGTAAGTTGTTTGTAAAAAAAAAAGAAAGCTACTAAGTTAGCAATTACTCGTCCAATTTTTCATTGGACGTGGACAAGAGAAATTAAACACTGGATGTGGACACGAAATAAAATATAAAATATGAACTTTCTACACTTTCATATATAGGATGGCCTGAGAGTCCAATCAACACTAGTGTGTTTTGTTGCTATTTAACGTACGTATTCCATATACGATCACCGAAATATATCTTTGTTGGGACACTATACTGTATTTTTTTAGAGAAAATAAATAATATAAATGCATGTCGGCGTGGTGTAGAAAAAGCAAAAACAAATTGAAATTCCAAAATAAAATCCTTAAATAATTAAATCTGATGAAACTTTAATTATATAAAATATTAGTTCTCTAAAATATAACTTATTATTATTAATAAAGTAAGAAAATAATGAATTCAAACAAACAAGATTTTTCTCTAAATAACTAACCTGAAAAGAATAACCCGCCTCGTGGTACGGAGCCTTGCATCTCGTAGCTTGGGCGGTGGTAACCAGTCGATTCAATTAGGCAACCAGGGGTCTCAAGCGACGCCTTTTGCTTACTCCACCCAACCTCTAGAGTTGAAACGCCAAGTCCATTGATCATATGCCGCTGCCTTTAGTCAATTTTGAGAAGCTCACGAACTTAGAGGAAGGTAATCAAATTTGGTTGCCCGCAAATCCAAACAATTCTTAAATAGAGTAAATTCTTGTTAGGCAAGACTCACTGGTAGGAATGACTATGGGGCAGGGTAGGTACGGGTTTGGCCATTTCCGTTTTCATTCTCACAAAGTGTGGGGCGGCTTCAGATTCTTGTATAAAAAGAGCGAGTATGAAATTTTAATTCTCGTCTCTATTTGGTATTTTTGGGTTCAAATATATTCGTGGGTACTCGCTATATTATTTTTTACAATTTCAATTTACTTATTTATTATTAAATAAATTATATATTAAGTTATTAATTATATTTTAATTTTAAAAGTATATAAAGAATAATTAACAACAAGAAATTATAAATTAAAGTTTAAGAATTAAAAATTTTAATTAAAGATATAAATTTAAACTTACTATATAATTATTAAAATTATAATATGACGAGTACAGGTTCAAGTATGGGTGGGTAGTCACATATCTATACCCGTACTCGTATTCAGTTCAACACATCGGATAATATTTGTTCTCATACCCAGTCAAAACGAGTAATAACCATCAAAATTGAGGTGGTTCAGATGAGTATCCACGAGTATGAGTATTTTTGTCATCCATGCTCAATGTTGTAGTGAGTCCCATCAAATTGCAGGGTTTAAGTGCATTATCTTCTACCAAATATCAATCATACTTAAAACAAATCTAGACTATTGCCTCCACATACATATAGGCAAATGTAATATATCAAGTTCATCTCAATATGCCATTTGTAAGTTAAACTTCATTACAAATCACAACAAATTATCCATATTTTCCTGTCATATGCTATTTTAAAAATATTTAAAAGATTATACAAAATTTCATTCAAAACATCTTATACTTCAGGTCAACTCTCCAAGTGTAGTTACAACTCATTTACCCACCTCACAACGTCACCATTGTTATCTACTCCTGTGCAAAGTATGATAATCACAGTCATACAAAACAAACACACATGCAAGGATAAGCATAGGATAAAAGACATTCTATTATTATATAATAATTATGCAACCTCAAAGTATAACAAGCAAGCAATCATATTTATGCTCCATCTGAACATAAGCACCAAATCAATCACACTTATGATCCACCTTAATATAAGCACTCACAACCAATCAATCACACTTATGCTCCACCTAAACATAAGCATTAACAACCAATCAATCACACTTATGCTCCACCTGAACATAAACACTAATAACTAATCAATCATACTTATGTTTCACCTAAACATAAGCACTAACAATTAATCAATCACATTTATGCTTCACTTGAACATAAACACTCACAACCAATCAATTACACTTATGATCCAAATGAATATAAGCATTAACCACATTTAGTTGACGCTTTTCGAAAAGATTAACTACATTGAGTTTGGATATCAAGGTAGCGGCTTATTTGACTTCCCTCACATTGGTATCTGGTATCTATCTGATCCATCCGATAACCAATTGAAGTCTAAGCATACTCATTGAATAACCAACTGATTCTTGGTGTATCATCACCCGAAACAAGGTCCTAATATTGCATCACGTTGTTATCCTGAGTATATCCTATGGTGTATCATCGCCCAACACAGGACCCTAACACTATATTATCGCTCGAAATAGGGTCTTAGCACCAAGATCACTTAAATCTATCCACCTCGCTAGTTCAATGTATCATCTCAAAGGTTCTATTATCTCCTCTTAACAACCTACAACACAATTTTACTCCTTATTAATGAATTTCAATCACCAATCATCCACAAATACAATTTCAACAACTCATCATATCAACATAGCATATCATTTCACTCACATCACCACAACATGCATCACAATATAATCTATCAACAATTATTTGCTAATTCTCAAAATAACTCAACACATCACTACAACATGGATCACCAAAACATAAAGTTCAAAGAATAAACATTTCAAATTATCAATGCCACCAAACATTCATATCTCAAATTATTCCACATTACAAATAAATCACTTCAATCGAAACTCATTTCAAGAACAATACTCTAATTCTCAATCACACAAAACACCCAATTTCTCATAACACTCAAATCATAATCAAAAACTCAGTTACTCAAAATCAATTAACTTCACAAGCATTATATCATAACTTCTCTAATTAAAATTAAAGATTTAGTTTTTCTTACTTATTTCTTCCTTTAAAAGCTTACTCAAACAAAAATGGGAGAATCAATCCAAAAATATCTCTTAGAACCTATACTGATCACCCTCAGAATCAGAAGCAATGGAAGAGACCACGTTGAATTCCTTCAAAGTTCGAACTAGGCCACCATGCAAACAAGAGTACCATCATGGAAAAAGAGAAGAAAATTATGGCAGAGAGAAGATTTTTAAAGAAGAATGAAAGAGTTTGTATAGCCCTAGGGGTGTATTTAGTAAAATAGTTTGCTAAATGAACTCCCTTTTGATAACGAATTATTCCAAAACTTCCTGAAACTTAACTAAAGCCTTCTGAAACAAAAGAATAATAATTATTCTCACTTTTTCATCCTTCTACCATCAATCGAATACAATAACTAAATTCATCACATCTCAATCAATTAGTAATTTAAGTAAAAAATTAAATTTAATTCCCTTTACTATTTATTCTTCGAATTTATAATTATTAAATAAACATGTTCTTACCTGTTTCGAAGTGAAGAAGGGTTGTTAGATGAAAAATTCACGGAGTTGGAAATGGCAAATGAAAAGTTAATTGAGGGATCTAACATATTAGATGTAAAAAGGAATGGGATTTTGTATGATTATTAAAGTAAGGCAAGTGTGAAGGAGAATATAATATTGCAAAAATCTAGGATTCGATGGGTTATTATGGAAAGAGACAACAATTCAAGGTATTTTCATAATTGTTACAAGATGAGGTGTGCTAATAATCAAATTTTGGCCATTAACTCATATTAGGGTTGGTTAGAAGAAGTTAATTATATAAAGGCTAAAGTACTTAATCATTTCTAATAGTGGTTCTAAGAAACTAATCTTGTGAGACCTAATATAGACAGAGTGAAGTTCAGTCAAATTTCTAAAGGCAAAATGATTATGTTAGAAGAACCATTCTCAAAAAAGGAGGTAAATGAAGCTATTTGGTCTTGTAAAGGAAGGCAAAGTCTAAGCTCAGATGATTTTTGAATGAATTTTTACAAGTCCTTTTGACTAAGGTGGTCCAAAAATCCCATGGCTCTTGGGATTCTACCTAAAGCCATTACATCTTCTTTTAAAAAGCTTTGATCCCTAAGGTGGTCAGTCCTTAGAATTCTTCTCAATATCAACCTATTTTTATTATTTGAGTGTTCATAAGATAATCTCTAAAATCCTAGTGGTGAGGCTAAAGAAAGTGCTAATGGGTCATATCTTGGTTTGAAACAACTTTTTTTATCTAGAATACCGAATCTGAATGATGTTTTGGTTACTAATGAGGTTATTATCAAGGCTCATAGGCTTAAAAAATATTGCTTTCTTTTTAAAGTAAATTTTGAAAAGGCGTATGATTCAGTCAATTAGAAATTTTAGAATATATGTTTTGTAGGTTGGGTTTCAGGCTAAGGTGGAGGAAATGAATTTCATTCTTAATTAGGAAAAGTCAGACTTCTATTTTGGTTAATGGAAGTCCTACAACCGAATTTCAACTGGGAAGAGGAATCAAACAAGGTGATCCATTATCATTTTTTTTGTGGCAGAGGGCTTAACGAGACTATCAGAAAAGCAATACAAAATGGTGGCTACATATATATCAGAGTGAGGGAAAAAACCATTTTCACAATACTGCAAATGATGCAATATTGATGGGGGGAAGTAGACTTCCAAACAATTTGGAAATGGAAGGTAATTTTAAGAGGTTTTGAATTGGTGTCTGGCTTGCAAGTTAATTTCCACAAAAGCCATTTTTTTGTTTAAATGTTCATCATCATTTTGCAAATGTTGTGGGTTGTTTATTGAATTATGTTGTTAGTTCACCGTCTTTTAAATTTCTAGTATTCTAATTAGGGTCAATCCATGATGTTTTGCTTCATGGATACTAGTGATGGAAATTTTCAAAAAGAGGTTGGCAAGATGGAAGGCTAAGAACTCTTTTCGGAGGAAGGTTAGTAATGTTAAATTATGTTCTTACTAATTTGTCTTTATATTACTTCTCCTTTCATAAGGCCCCTAAGAAAGTGATAGATTTTTTAAATAGATTGCAATGTAAATTTCTTTAGGGGGAGATTGGATGAAAATAAGATTTCTTGGGTAAGTTGGAAAAGGGTGTGCATGCCAAAACATGAGGGGGTTTAGGGGTAAAATGATTATTGAAATTTAATCTTAGTTTACTTACCAAGTGGAGGTGAAGATTTTTTTATGATAAAAAGAGTCATTTGGGAGACCTTTACTAATAAGTAGATATGGGTCTTTTCAAAGCAGCTCATATTTAACTTCTTGGTCGTTAAAATGGTCCATTTAGGGGAAAGATGTGTCGTCAATTGACAACAATCATGATTTATCCCCTGGGTGGTCTTAAATAATATTAGGAGGAAAATAGGTGACGGTTTTGACACTCTTTTCTAGAAGCATAATTGGTTAGGAGGGTGATCATTGTGTGAAAAGTATCCTAAGTTTTTTTCACTAGTAGTTGAAAATCGTATATATTAGTTCAAAATATGCAAGATGGAGGATTTGGATCTCTATTATGGAATTGGTCATGGATGAGGGAAATTTTTGTTTGGGAAAAGTAATTATTACTGGCACTGTTTGAATTAATAAAAAATGTTTGGTTGGTTCAACGAGTTAAGGACAAATAGGTGTAGATTTTTGCATCAAATAATTAGTTCTCTATGGCTACTACTTACAATTCCTTAAATGAAGATCTAACTGAGGGTATGAGGGCTAAGGGTAACTCTAAGGTGTTCAAATGGTTATGGAAGAATAAGTTTCATTAAAAAGTAACTATGTTTTCCTAGAAACTACTTCTGAATAGACTTCTAAATATGGATAATTTGCTAAAAAGGGATATGGGGCTCTAGGGTATTCATGAACAATGTTGCCTATGCAAGGAGACAATAAAGGATTGTAAAAACCTTTTTTTTTCTGTAAGGTGTCTCGATGTTTGTGGTATAGGGTGATACGCTTGGCTTGGGATTGTGGGTCCTTTACCTTATGATTTAGTCCAATAGTTTCATATTGTGGGTTCATGAATAGTAAGAAGATTTAAAAAGAAGTTAATGTTTCTTTTTTGGCATGCAGTATGTTTGTCCATTTGGATATCTAAAAACATTGCTTTGGAAATATCTTGGAAATGAGTGTTATACTACTTTTGTTTTTATAGGGGTTGTGTTTTTTTCTGATTGGTGCTTAAATCCTTTGTAGTGTTTGAAAAGTATGTAGCTTAGGTTGATTGGTTGTAAATGTTTATTTTCTCTATTTGATTCTGTTATATAGATATAATTGGATCCTAATATTTGTTTTGTTGTATTTAGATGGAGTTGGTGTGGCCTTTGGTATGGATGCTTTTTGTTTTAGCTAGCTGTACAGAGCGTAAATCATTTTACTTTACTATATGAATACACAATTTTTTTTACTGTAAAAAAGAAGAGTCCTAAAGCTAAGAAAAGAGTAAAATAACTAATAACATGAATTTTATAGACCATAGTACTAGTCAAGGAGTGTTGGCACATGAATTTTATGCATGGCATTGTTGATATGTCCCTCTATGTTTTGACACCACAAGAGGATGTGGTGTGCCATTTTCCATCACCCATTCACACAACCAATATTTTTCCCTTTTGTTGGGTGCTAGGGGATATTTGCACCATGAATTCTACAAGCTTTTCTTTGGGCAATTAATTTAGGATCATCCCACATTTACCCTTTCAAAGAAAAAAAAAGTTGATAAATTCAAGATTTTTTTATTTATTGTAAATTTCACACTTTTTTGCTTATTTTAATTTAAGAGTTGAATTAGTTTGGTTTTAGTTTTTATTTTTTGAAAAGAGTTTTCAGAAATAGTTTCAAAAACTATTTTTTTGAAGAAGAGAAAAAAAACTTTTTTGGTAAGTGTTATTTGAAAATTGTTTTGAAGATATGAAAATAAAAAAAAAAATTGTTCATATTTACAAAAGTGTCATTAAAGAAAAGCAAAAATCAACATATTATCATTGTATATTGAGTTTTTTTTAAAAAAAAAAACTAAAAAGCAAAACTACTTACAGTTGTTCCTATTTTTTTAGTTTTTAAAAATTAAAAAACCAAAACTATTTTCGAAAAATATTTGAATAAAACAGTAACCAAACAAGTTTTTTAGTTTTTAAATACTAAAATACTGAAAACAATTTTATAAATTTGTTGTCAAACAAGTACTAAATATTACATTCTATTTATCTTTAATGTTCAACGAATAGAAATTCACACAAGAACAATAATAATGTTTGCAAGAACAAAAAAGAAAGAGTAGGAACCAGAGAAAACCAAAACTACTTAATTACTAAGTATTAGTTACAACACAAACTCTCGTAACATGGTCTCAATGCGTGAGCACCATATGGTCCACTTTAGACACTCACGCCAGTTGATCTCCACCAGACGTTTCTACGAGATAGACACCCTCACCACCAAACGTGTTTTTGTCCCAATAGAAATGTTATGACTAACTCACAAACTATGCTCCAACCTTATGAAGATTTTAAATCAACATCAAGATTTTAGAGATCTTATTTATATAAGTTGCATTATTCTTCTTTCATGAGATGTATGTTCTTTCTTTAAGTCAATAATCATGTTCATAACTAATCTATCTATCATTTAACTTGGATGTTCAATTAACCAACCCATCATTTTAACCTTATAAGAACTGGGCAATGAGTTTTTAACTTTAAGTAAAATATTTTTAAAATAGTGTAAACACTTGTTTAACAATAATTTTATAAAATTGTTTTCAATATTTTAGGGTTTGATTGGTTTGATTTTGTTTTTTAGTTTTTGAAAAGAGTTCTAAAAAAATAGTTTTCAAAAACTCTTTTATAGAAGAAGAGAGAAAAAAAAAACTTGTTTAGTAAGTGTTATTTGAAAACTGTTTTGAAGATTTGAAAATATAAAAACTTATTCATATTTATGAAAATGTAATTAATGAAAAGCAAAACACATTATATTCTCATTGTATTCTGAGTTTTCAAAACAAAAATTAGAAAATTGAAAAGCAAAAATTGTTTCTCTTTTTTAGTTTTTATTAAAAACTAAAAAATCAGAACTATTTTAAAAAACTGTCTTAAGAAAACAATACTCAAACAAGTTTTTTAATTTTTAAATACTAAAATACAAAAAAAAATTATAAAACTATTGTTAAATAAGAAATTATATTTAAAAACTAAAAAATGTTTTTTATAATATTTTCTTAAAATAATTTTCAAAAATAATTTTGTTTTTTTAGTTTTTAAAAACTAAATAAGGGGAACAACTTTAAGTAGATTTGTATTTTTTTTTAAACTCAAAATACATAAGTTATTTTTTACTTTTCATTAATGAAATTTCTGTAAATATGAATATTTTTTTTATTTTTCTATTTTCAAAATAATTTTCAAATAACCTTTATCAAACAAGTTTTTTTTTTTTCAAAAAATAGTTTTTTAAAACTAAAAAACAAAATCAAACCTATTAGACTCTAAAACTTTATGTTTCAAATTTATTTTAACATAAAATAATATTATTTTATCTAGTATTTATGATTAAAGATAACTAATAAATGTAGATGTGTAATTTGGACAATTTTTTCTTATCGTTAGTATGGAAACAAAGTAGTTGACGGAGTTAGGGTGAGATTCATGTTTGTCCAAGTTCTTAACCTGTAAACTTCACTTTTTCCCTTTTTTTTTGTTTTATCCTCAAAGAAAATTATGTATATCTATGTGCAAAGTAAAATTGAAATAATTATAGTTATTGATCAAAATGTTGACTTTATAATAGTCTTTAATTTAATTTAAAAGTTTGAACATTTTATAGCGATAAAAGTTTTGACTTCATAATAATAACGGTTGAATTAAATGGTTCACATTAATATTATTATTATTATATAATTTATACACAAATTTAAAATACTTTTTACAATCAAGATTTAAAATACTTTTTTAAAAATAGAAATAATACAGTAATATATAAATAAAAGGATGAAAATAATTATTGTGTGAATTAATAGTATATAATTGATTAAAATGTGTAAATAATGTGAAATTTAAAGAAAATTGTACCTTAATTTTATTTTGGATATTTTATATTAATGTATTGTACTAGTATAAAATATTAGTATTCTTCATATATATATATATATATATATATATATATATATATATAAATAAATGAATGAATGAAAGATAAGATAAAAATTCATTTCTCATTTTTTACGATTCATTTTCTTAACTAATATGAATCATTATATTTATTCTCAGAGGAGTAAGTAGATAGTTAGTTGAGGAAGAAAAGTAAAGGTATTATTGGGCATTATTGACATAAATGATTCGTAATAGAGAAGGAAAGATAACAATAAAAAAAAAAGTACCTTAATAATAACTAAAAAAACACAGTAATTGAGAAGTAATAGAGAATGAAAAATAATTAAAAACATCATTTTAAATTAATTAATAACTATACTTTTTAATAAAAAAAACATAGTGCATCGATAAACTTAAATTTCATTTTAATTTTACAATAAATATATTTAGAAAATATTAATTTTAAAGAGATAAAATTAAATACATTTAATATAAATATTCTTTTTATATTATATAATATATTTTTTTTACATTTAAGTGATTAGAAAATAAAAAATAATCATATATTCTTTTTTATATTATATATACATATTACAAGAAGATTATTATCACTCGATAAGGAATAAGTCATAATAAATTTTAATAGTTAAATAATTTTGAATTCATTTTTAATTAAAAATTTAATAATTATGTCTCTCCAGATATTTATAGGTGAAATGTTAGTCTTATTAATAATAATAATTTTTAAGATCGAACTTGTAAACCTTTTTTACTTTTTTTCGTTTCTTAATCAACTGATTTGCCTTATCCTCTCTTATATAATTATGTTTAATATATTAATTATTTCAATATTTAAACATTTTTATCTGTATATACATTTTATATATATATATATATATATATATATATATATATATAAATCAAATATAAATTTAGACAACATGTAAACAAATTCATGCAACGCCCATGTTCAAAATATAGTATGTAATCTAAAAGTGGAATATTAAATCAAAGAACAAATCAACATACTCAAATATTTTTATTATTAAACAATATCTATATTCTTAATATTGATTTTCAAAAAAAAAAAAAAAATAGACGCAAAAAGTTAAACAGAGATGCTAACATCATATTATGGACGAGTGCAAGAACAAGTCATAAAGTCAATAAAGTTTTTTATTTTGATATAATTTTATACTTAAAACAATATTGTGACATTTTTCAATAAAAAAACTATCTACTATTGATTAATAGGTAATAAATATATGTTTTAAATAATTTAATATTACTTTAAACTCCAAAAATACAGATAAATAAGAATAAAAATATCTTAAAAATCTTGCACCTAAAAAGAAATAGATGGAGTATTTGTAATTAATTTGTTAATTTTTATCGAAAAATGTTTCTTATTCATCTATAATAAGACAATTTTCAAAATGGACAAAAGAGAAAAAGTTAAAATACAAAGTTGTAGGATAATCGTTTAAAAACATCAAGTCAAGTATGTACTCTTTGAAATGAGTCATAGGATAACTTTAAAGTGATTTATCATATCAAAATTGACTAGCCATTAGAATATATTTAATGTTGCTGCTTCAAGAAACTATCAACATGTTAATAAACAAAAAAGGTAAAAAGAAACCTTCATGAGTTATAATAATCAATTTTTTATGAGAAGTATATATGAGAGAGGATATATTTACTCAAAGAATTGGTATAAGAGATTCAGGAGCTTGATTGATTTGATTTTTTTTTTAGTTTTTGAAAAGAATTTTAAGAATAGTTTTAAAAACTGTTTTCAAGAAAAAAAAAACTTATTTGGTAAGTGTTATTTGAAAACTTTTTTTAAAATGTAAAATTTCATTAATAAAAAACAAAAAATAACATATTCTGAATATATCTTGAGTTTTCAAAACAAAAATAGAAAACTGAGAAGCAAAACTACTTTCAATTGTTCTTGTTTTTTAGTTTTAAAACTAAAAAACCAGAATTATTTTCGAAAATTGTTTTCAGAAAACACTACCTAAACAAATTTTTTAGTTTTTAAATACTAAATACTGAAAACAGTTTTATAAAACTATTGTCAAACAAACATTTACTTTCATCTCTATCATTCATATTCTTCAAATCTAAGGGTTGTAATAAATAATCTCAATCATTAAATTTAAAAAAAAAATGAATAGTGAGATAAAAAATAAGTTTTTTATACTTGGTTGGAGTGAATTCCTTCCTATCTCTGCATGTGTGTATGTGTATATGTATATATGTATGTATATACATATATACACATATATATATATATACACATGAAACTATGTTTAAAGAAGTTACTATTTATTTCACCATATATTTTCTTAAAATCTAATAATTATAATGAGTAATTAATCTTAATTATTATACATACCCACTAATCCACACAGATATACATACACGTTCACTCACACCTACTTGAAGTTTTAGTGGAAAATATTTGACATTATTTGAGAAAAATTGTCTTCGTCTAATATTCTTGTAGACATTTCGCTTTAAAACTTTTTCTTAGCTTTATTTCATTGTAAAAACTCTATTATTTATATATATCTCTCTATTATTTATATATCTTAAGAGTAAATACTTTTCTTATTAATATACATGTGTTTGTCTAAGAAGTTGTGAAATTTTTTAAGTTATGGAAACCTTTAAAGTTAATGATTTAAAAATTAAAAAGTATAAAAAAACTTGTTATTAAAGAATAATCGGATGTAAATGTAAAATCTTGTTTTATTCTTATCTTCTAACTTGCGCTAAATTATTCTCTTTTCAACAACTTTTACTAACTGTCTTTTTATAAACTACATTTTGTCATTAAAGATGTCTTTTAACAACTTGTTTTGAACAAATGTACCTTTCTTACAAAAATGGTCTATGAAAATCTTGAAAACATACTTCAGTTTCCTTTCATATGTGTTTGCAGATTTACAAATTGTGTTAAATATATTTTCTTAATTTTAAAACTTTAACACTTGTAATAATTATATTTAATTTCAAATTGAATTATTTCTTATGAAAAAAACACCTATATAATCTTGTATCAAACTAACACGATGCCCATGAGGACACAGTTCAATTAGTTGCTTTAACAAGTTTTATAAGTAAAAATAATATAGTAAAATGTATTTTATTAAAAGATTAATTTTTATGTAGTACTTATATTTTTTACACAAGTCTAAACTATACTCTTTTTTTTTTGTGGTCAATAAAAACATAACAGTAAGATGAAATTTATATTACAAACTACCAAAAAATAGATAAGATAAATTGTTTTATATATAATAAAATGTTATATATATATATATATATATATATATATATAGCAAATACAACTAAATAAATCAATGTATTTTATAATTTAGAAAACAATATTAAGATAAAAAATAACATAATTAAAAGACTAAAAAGTATTTTAATCTTATTAAATTATGTAATATTTAAAGCAAAAAAGTGTATAATTGATGATTGTGCATAAAGATGAGAATAGAATAAGGTGAGAATGAGTATTTATTTTCCATCCTACTCAATAAATAAAAATAAAAATAACATATTAAAATAATAAGAGATTAAAATCTTATATAAATTTTATAATTATATAGTACAAAATGCAAAGTAATGATTGTGACAATAGGAAAGGGTATATATATATAAAATGTAGTATCTCATTCTTTTAGACTAAAAATAGGTATCGCTTAAAATAATATATTTATAGATAATAAATAGATAGTTATTTTACATAATACATAAATAATATATAAAATTATAATATTTAGATAAATAATAATAAAAAAAATTTAAAAAAATGACATATGAACCTTCTTTTTATGCTTTTATAATATAATATATAAAGTATAACATATGATATACAATACATAATATATAATATGTAATACATAATATACAATACATAATATATAATGCATAATACATAGTATATAATAATAATATTTTACTAATATAATAATATAATTTTTACTAATAATTTTTTACTAATAGAATGATAAACATTTTTATTTATAAATATAAATACGAAAGTGAAAAAAATTAATATTTAAGAAAGAGAGAAGAGTTGAGAAAAATTAAATTAATTTATTTGCGAATGATTGAGATGTAAATATATATATATATATAAAATAAAAAATTTGACTGAAAAAAATTTCACAAGTAATAAACCTTATTTTTACATATAGTAATAAATAAATAAAACAGTAAACGACATTTGTTTTAGAAACAACTATCTTGTTTTCTCTGCAGCTTCCTTAAATATTGTACTTTTGTTTTTATTGGTTATTGAGGTTCTTGAAAAAATAAAGTGAGATATATGAGTAATATAATAATATCAGTATGATTATGCTTAAACTGAACGCACTCTCTAGATGAAATGAATGAGAGGAAGATCTATGAATAATTGAATCCTACAAGCCCATAGTCAACTTAATGAATTGTACACAATATTTATAAGTTGGCACATTAATGAGTCCACAGTGTAGAGTAAAATGCAGAACCGATCTCTGCATGATTCACCAGTTGACAGTTGTCTTTGGGAGGGAGAAATCCTAGGCAATCAATTTTCCTTTGCGTTTTGTCAAGATCACATCAAGTTAAGACAACGCACCACCATTCACCATTCACCATTCACCATTCACCATTCACCCAGCACTATGGTGTTTGCTATAGAGCTTGACGTGGTTTTAAGGCTAAATTTGTTTGAACTAAATTAAAACAATAAGTATATTATTGTAGATTGATTTGATTTAAATTAATTATAAAATTTGAATAAAATTAAATTAATTTTTTACGATTTAGTTTAATTTAATTTTATAATTAAAAATTTTTATTATTAAGTATTAAAAAATATATTGAAAAAATTTATTTTTAAAATTATAAAAAATTTACTCACTCCTATCAAAATTATATAAAAGTAATAACCATTAAAGTTAAAACATAAAAAATCATTTTATTTAAACATTACATTTTAATGGTTGTTGTCAAATTGTATTCAATTAAAATTAAATCGAATAATTTTACTACAATATTTATTCATCAATTAATAGATATTAATTAAAAATTCTAATTAAAGATTAAGTAAATATCTTATATAAATCTAGTAAAAAAGAATGAGTAATTATATATCCGTTTTTAAAAATTTATTAAAATAATCAAGACAAATTATTTAATTTAATTTATTGCAATTTCAACATTTCCGATCTCAAACTGAAAAGCATAATTTAAAATAAAAAACCAAACAACTACCAAATAGTATGCGCATGGCTTCAACAAGAATAACATTGATTGTCAAAGTCATGCAATAAAGATTATTAAGCACTAAGCATTGTCTTCATATCTATCTTGCATATAAATTGTAGGTAAATAATTTATTATCTTATGTTTTATATATGTTTTCTCGTATAAATAATAAATTATTATAAGTAAATAATATTATGACACAAACTTTACAGAAGTAATCTTTTATTTAATTTTAGTATAATTTTAAAATATCTTAAATTAAAAATTAAAGTTTAGAATTTCCAAATAGTCATGAGAGTGACAGTGACAGTAGGGGCGAAAGTGGTATTGGAGACTTTGTAGAGGATTTCACATGTTAAGTTTTTTTATAAGTTCTAGTAATATACTAGACGTGATTTTGTGTGTTAGAAAATCATGTGAATCTGTTTAATTAACAATTCAATCTAAATTATTTATTGAAATCTTATATTTATTATTATATTTTCTCATTTCTCAACGTAACTGTTTTTCTACCTAAGTTGTACTTTGTTTCTCTCTATTATTTATACTACTTACTTTTCTTTTAGTATTATTGGATTGATATGAATCACAGGAAAAATCTTCATTAACGATCTCTTTATCTAGTCTTTTCGCTCCCAATAAGACTCATATTAATAATAAAAAAAAAACACACCATAAAATAAACCACAATATTTAAGCAGGTTGATTTATTTTGTTTACATGTTTCGCATTTCATGTCTACATCCACCACAAGATTTTGGGACAATTGGAACAATGAGTTTTTTTTTTTTAATTACTCGTCACAATGAGTTTCGTCACAAATTTTGTATATGTTTTTTCGTGTGCTCTTCGTGAATCATGATACCTCCATCTTCAATAATCTTTTTTTCTTTTGAAGACAAACCATTTGAGAAGAGAGGAGACAAATGCACCAAGAAACACATCATCATTAAATTACCCTATCCATATATATATAGAACAATTATATTATAGAAGATCACTTTAGTTCTCATGGGAATCGATCCCTTATTTTTGCCATGTCAAATTATTTATTAAACTTGTATTATTTTTTAAATTAAAATCCATGAAAAATTATTATATGGTCATAGGGACTATCACGTCATCTATGATTTCAACCTGTTAGTATGTAACATATAATTATTTTATTAGAACAATCTACAAAATAAATTGATAATTAATCATGTAATACTGTCAAAATGAGTCAATTTGACCCATACCAGCTGACCCACCAAGGGTTACATTTTAAGTAGGTCGAGCTAGCTCTACCTACCTTCCGAAGATATCTAAAAATTCAACTCGGTATATCCAGCTTACAACTAGCTAGCGGATTAGATAGGTTGACCACCAAAATTAAATAAAATAAAAATTAAATAAAAATTATTTTCTTCTTTTTAAGTGGATTTTTTTATAAAAAAAATTGCAAATGAATGAAATAAAAATATTAAAAAATATGCAAATGTTTTTTTTTCTTTTTAAGTGAAGTTCTTCCATAAAAAGTATGCATTTCTTAAATATCTTTTGTTAAGTAGGTTAAGTGGGTCAATCCAACTAGATTCAAAGTCGGCTAACATGTGGGTTAAGTAGGTCAAGCTACTAACACCTCCAATTACATATTGAAATCACAAATGACATGGTAATCCATACCATCTAATATTTTTTTGGGATCCATATACTAAGGGTGACGAGCTTTTCTTGTTTATAATATTGCATATTAAATACATAAACACACCAAAAAAGGGCCAGATGCTAACAAATGCATGACTTCCATAGTTTATCGGAATAATGTTGTATAATCAAACTAAATAATTCATTTCTTCACTGATAATTTTTTTTATTCGAAAATATTAATTGTTATTATGATATGGGAGAAATTCAAACTACTAACTTTTCTTTTCTTTTTTCTAATTGTATACTTTACCGGTAGACGAAGTTTATGACTATCACTATATAGATGAAGTATGTGTTTGGATACGCATCTTGCCCCTGCAAACACATGCTTTTGCTTTGCGAATGTGATTCAGCAAATTAGACTCATGTTTAGGTGGTTCCTTTCAACATGATTGAGGCAGCCAAAATTGATTTTGCTTGAATCTTTTCATGGGTAGCTTCTACATCTAATGCAAATTGATTTTGGTAAGTGGGGTGTTGATTTTCCTCATTTGCTCGTTGCTATTTCACTTAATTTCACACTAACCACTCACCTAACAATGTTTTGATTTCTTTCATCTAATTTATTTTTCTGATCAATGTTTTGGTTTCCCGTGATTTGGCTCATGAATGTTGAATGTTGCATGTGTTTAATTATTCCTAATTTCCCTCATCAATGTTGTTTCAACGATTTGACTTTTTTCATCCTTGTGTGTGTGCATACTCCCCCTATTTTGAACCTTAAAATTTGCTGGACATTTGGTAACCAAAACCTCTCCAATTTTTCATTTATTTAAGTTGCATATGTTCATTTTTCTCTTACCTACAAACTTCTTAGGCATATTGTTGAAGAAGGTGTTGAAATAGTTTCATCCAACAAGTGTTAGACTAAGAAAAGCATGGGTAACCATTAAAATTGATTCTTTTTATAGATTTTGTGTTAATGATGATCAAATGTGTTAATTATCTAATGGTGATAATAATGAGAGTGTTGATGTAGATTTTTTTTTATGTTATGAGTGTTGATGATTTGTCAAATTATTGTATTTTTATTGTACTTTATATTTTGTTAAACCTTTTAATGTGTAGAAGTATAAATTCTTAAAAAGAAAAAGCTTGTTGGGATCTTAAAACAACTAAATGTTTTATCATAGCATATTTGGAATAAGTAATTAACGGAGAATGATTGGGTACTAGTTTTACAAAGAAAAGATGGATTGAAATTACAACCAAATTTAAGGAGTTAACAGTAAAATTTTATAAAAAACCAAAATTTAAAATTTAGATTTGATAATTTAAGAAGAGAGTGACAAATAGTATAAATTATTTAGTATAGAATAGGGCTTGGATGGGACAACCTTGAGAATATTGTTGATGCAAATGATGAATGGTGGGAGAGAAAACAATTGGTATATTTTACAATTATTGATTTCATATAACAACTATAAACTTTTACTTTAATGTGTTTATCCTATACTAAATTCTAAATGTGTTGAAAACAATTTATAAGGAATTACATTACAATACAAAAGACATAAACAATTACCGAAGACCCATCTTGGTAATTACACACTTAGAATCAATTAATTTTCATAACCATTTCTTAAACATAATTTTATATATAAATCAATTTTCTAACAATGTATTCAAACAAAAATCATGTTACTTTAAAATTTGTTTACTTAAAATCAATTCTATAAAATTATGTTAATTTCAAATCAATTTTACCGATGCTAAGCCAAACATGCACGAATAAAACAATATATGATATGAATTTTGAATGAATAAAGGTTTCTGAAGGTTGGTAGTTTAAATGCAAGGGGACATGCGGGATGTGGAAACCTTTATATATTCTTATTTTTGTGTAAGGGTGCAGCAAGGGATTGATATTGGAATAGATATATAGTGAAACATGTATAACTATTATTCAAAGCATAGTTGGTTTGAAGTACGGAGAGTACAAAGGGTACGAGTTTGAGATCTTATTTTTTTTATGGGTATACCTCTTGTATTTTACATTTTTAAATTTTTTTCTAATAAAAAATATATATGATACAGATTATTCTTGTTTTTACCGAAATGTACTTGGATACAAATCGCTTCAAACTTTCTGAATTGCGCAGGATTGGGTTAAAGAAGTATCCGAATATTCTCTGAGATGAACTGCGGTGAAGGGGAAGAACCTGCAGGAGAGGAGAGGACTTCAACGCTCAAGTCAATGGATAAGCAAAAATGAGGATAAAGAGGAAGAAAGAGAAAAATAAGAGAGATTGATCAAGGTAGAGAGAGATTAGAAAGAAGTATGTGTTCTTTCCTGAATGAGTTGTGAACACGTACCTCTGATATTGTATTTATAGCAAAATGTGGTTATTACTTGGTGGTTAATACTTTTTACCATAGCTGTACTTTTTTTACCCAATAGGTTTTCCTTTTGTCCGGCAGGTATTTGACAGTTCCTTCTTTGCTTTATAGGGAGTTGTGCTAATGGGCGATTATGCTGATTTTATATTCTGATTTTAATCCTAATCTATTTCTTGAGGGGATTTCGGATTGATTGAAATCTTCCAAGTTTCACTTCTTCTTATGTTTGTTATATTTCGGATTTCGGCATCCGAAATCTGAAGTGTTATAATGTTGAAGTCTGACTAACCTTTATTTGATGGATGTGTTTTGGTTTTCGGTTATACCAAAATCCGAAGTCTCTCTTAGAGGATTTTAGTTAGTAGTATGACATGTGTTTTTATGTATTTCAGTTTTCGATTATGCCGAAATCTAAAGGAGTTTTTAACTTTGCTATGTGATATTTTATATATTTCGGATTTCAGTTATGGCGAAATCCGTGATATATTGATATTGGTTGCAGGTCTATTTTCTTGTTATACAATTCTTATTCGAATTTTGACAAATTTATAATTCAACAATGAAGTGTGTTTTGTTTAAAAGATCATTTATTCATTAAGAATGTTTAACGACTACATCTACAGTGGTATATGATGCTAAAGCAAAGCATTATAGCAATGCACAATAAATGAACATCGGTAAATAAACACGTATATATGTTTGATGCTAAAAAGTTAAACATAATAATAAATTATAATCTTGAAATTACAAACAAACACATATCCTCTTTTTACTAAAAACAACATTGGTAGAGCATGAGCTCTTCACTTTTCTATCCTTTGTCATTCCTTCCAATTGGCACTTGTGGATCAATAATTCAAATCATGTTTACTCAAAACACTATAGTAAATCTAAGTACAACAATGTTTATGTAAAGAACTCACGAAAAGACAACAAATACGAGTAAAACATAGTTAGCTAGTTGAAGATATATATTATGTGACTTAATTAGGAACAATTGAAACATATAACCTTAACAAGTTTAGTTGGAAAAATAAATGTGACTGAAAAAGGTTAGATGAAGAACAACAAAAAAAGTGAGTTTTTTTATAAGAAAATATTTTTTTAAAGGTAAATGTTAGTTGTTAGTGTGTTAGCGGAAGATTTATAAGTAATTGTTAATGTCATCATGTGTTAGTTTTCTTAGTGAAAAAATTTGCATTCACAATCTCTCTTTTCTACCATCTCTCTACATGTAGACATTTTTACTAGACCAATCTTATAAAAAAAGTGACTTGGGTCTCTCAATAACATATGTAAGCCAAAGAATAAGGGCTTCACCAATATTAAAATGTAGAATTTTTTAGCAAAGTGGAGATCATGACTATTGAAAGATTTGAATGCTCTATAGGTCGGGGTTTATTAAAGCTAAATATGATCAATATGTAAACTTCCTTATATTTTTATTTTCTATTTGTTACTTTGGTGGAGAGTTATCCGTCTTTAGATGTTTATGGCATATTTGGTTCTTCTTGGTTCACGAGTAATATTTAAAGAATGGTCAATAATGGCCAAAATACTAAATTTTGGAGTCATGTGTAAGTAATTCCTTATCAATGTTCTCACCTATATCAAGTCACAAGCAATAGAGAATGTACAATTCATGATATGAGACTGTTATTTCAAGGTTCTTGGAGTTGGAAACTCCTATAGCATATGATAGGTGGGTGTAGCTCCCCCACCATTCTCAATCATTCGGAGTCACATTTGGAGCTCCAAAAGATTCACTTCCAACTCCCTCTATAGTAAGCTCTATGCGGTTTAGAAAGGTTTGGAAGTGTAAAATGTTAGATAATATTATTTATATTATATTTTAAAGTATTATTGTTTTTATTTAATTATACCTAAAGTATCAAATTTTAATTTGATATTAGTTATAACAATTAATTATGCAGTTTTAGTTTAACTATTTTTTAAAAAAACAAATGGTGTAACGGCTAAGCTCATCTTTTGTAACCGTTGCATAATTTTAGGAACTTGTTGAAGTTGAATCGAGTACTCATGTGAATAACCATTGCATAATTTTTGGGGAGTTGTTAAAGCTGGAGCAGGTATGTTGCAATGTGTAATGCAAGTGTGTGAAAGCAATTTTGTTTTTTTCTTTTAAAAAGGAGAAAATCTTATTCTTATTTTTCTAAGAGAAAGACTATATCCTGGAATCAAGAAAATATAATTATAAATTTCAATGTTTTGCTACCTTAGTCTTCAAGTTAAGAAGATTCTGTTAAATCTTAAGGGATTTTTGTGCTACACAAATAAATCTTTAAGGATAGTGTGTCTAACACACGTCTTAGGTTATCATCTTACAAATATTTCATTTTTAAGGCCTTTACTATCACATATCTAAATATGTTTGGAATATATATATATATATATATATATATATATATATATATATATATAATCAAAGACCTTCATATTTGAAAATAGCACTACCAATTGTGAAAATTTCACTTTAAAATTAAGTTAATCATAGATATACATATGTTGGTTTTTCTTATGCTAGTTGTGAGACCCCTTAGATTTGCTTTATAAAAGTTTACACTTAGTTGCTTTTAATGGCACATATGACTTGTCTCTTTCAAGTATGAGGTTTTCTCTTGTTACTATTGTGATTGGTATCTATGGTAACGATCATCACTAACATGATAGAGAGGTAAAACTACTTTTAATATTTTTTTATTCATGCGATAACACTGGATTCTCGAAGGTATACGTTTTCTTAATTTATGTTTAATCAATGTGAGTGTAATGCTATTTTTTTTTGGCTTATAATAATGGAGATTTAAATGTGATATTTTTTTCATTATATAATGACTAAGAATTTGGAAATTTAAATATATTGCTTTTGAGACACACTGAAGGATAAAATGCATTAAGATCACGTGGCCACGTCAATATGTTACCCTCATGGAGGAGTGGAATAAGCAAAAAAAAAGAAAAGATAGTGTTTTAGTTAAAAAGATAATAGGTGAAAGATTATTTATTTGGATACTTTTATTGGTTTCTCAAGAGAGCAGTTCTTAGTTCATATATATTATGAGACCAATATGCCTATGAATTTTCTTGATGTGTTTTGATATATGAGTCTTCATATTTACTTTTAAAGCAATTGTCATTGGTGACATAAGGTATGAGAACTATTTGAATTATTAAAAAGGAAATAGTTTGAGTTTTTCTTGTGGCTATATGTCAAGTGTAATGTTCTACATATTACAAATTTGTGTATCATAAATTACTTGAGAGATAGTATAAATAATAGTTATGGATCATAATAGATTTTCCATTTTATTAGTAGATACAATAATATATATTCAATTTTCAATCAACTAATAGTTGTGTTATTACACTTGATTGTGATAGAGCTACTTAGAGATCAACCATACAAATGATAATTAAATTTGAGTCTTTTACTCTAGAGATGGTTGATTAAGAGGCTTAATGGTTAAAAATAAACTACTTATGCAAATATTCCTTTGGAATATATACATTTATAATTTGAGAAATAACACGTGGTAGATCAATTGTTTAAAAGATATAATTTTTGTGAAGCCAATATTAATGGATTCGAGCGATTCTTTTGACTTAAAGCCCTAAGAAGAAAAAAAGAGGTTTTATTTATAAAACATGGGAGGAATGATACTTAAGCCAATTTGAAATTAAAGTAATGGTAACACAACCTTTGTGATTTTGGAGATCCCATGAAACAGGTTCATATGGGTAAAAACAAGTTACTAGTTATTTCTGCTAGCACTAATGAAGTATCAGGCATGCGTATGACCTATTAGCACAAACCAGCATCAACAATGGAAATTGTAGAGGTTTAATGTGATTAATAAACTGCTAATATACACTAAATTGAAGCGGTTCATAGAAGTTTACTTCCCTAACTTACTTGTTTATTATGTTCTATTGTTATAGGTTTGGTTCATAGTTTAAAAGAAACCAAATTGATGCATTTCCACACATGATGAGAAATCCATGAATTTATTTATTTTAAAGTATATTTTATAATACTTTTAAAATATATGGATGATTGTTAGATAATATTATTTATATTTATATTTTAAAATATTATTGTTTTTATTTAATTATACCTAGAGTATCAAATTTTAATTTGAGATTAGTTATAACAACCAATGGTATAGTTTTAGTTTAATTATTTTTAAAAAAACAAATGGTGTAACGGTTAGACTCTTCTTAGGTAACCGTTGCATAATTTTAGGAAGTTGTTAAAGCTGGAGCGGGTACACACGTGAATAACCGTTAATCGTTGCATAATTTTTGGGAGTTGTTAAATGTGGAGAGGGTACACATGTGAATGTGTGTAAGTGTTGCAATGTGTAGTGCAAGTGTGTAAAAGCAACTTTGTTTTTCTCTTTTGAAAAGGAGAAAATCCTATTCTTATTTTTCTAAGAGAAAGACTACACCTGGTATCAAGAAAATATAATTATAAATTCCATTGTTCTTCTACCTTAGTTTTTGGGTTGAGGAGAGTCTGTTAAATCCTGGAGGACTTGTATGCTACAAAAATAAATCCTTAAGGATAGTGTGTCTAACACACGTCTCAGACTTATTGTTTACTTTTGGGTGTGTTATTGCTCAAACTTTTCCAACATAAAATTCCTTCTAGATTTCTTGTTTTCTCATAGGGGATGTTGGAAGATAAGATTCCAATGCAAGACACCCTCACCCCGACCCGCAACCCTAACCTCAACCTCATTGCATCATGCCATCTCTCCCCTCCACAAGGAACAATTGCTCACAGCCCCCTCACCCCAACAACCCGAAGATGAGAGTTTCTCTCTCTGCACCTCCATACTTTCTCATTTCACCTCCCTAGTCTTGCAAAAAGACAAAAGTGACCTTGGGTAAAAAGCTTAAAAACTTCTTCCTTCTTGTGCAGCACTTCTCCCTCTTTGCAATTCTTCTTCTTCTTTGTTCCCTCGCCTGCGCCAATCTAGATCGTGAGTCTTCTCTTCACTGCATGTGTAAAAAATTTGTTTTTATAAGTCCCGATTACCTAATTCGGACTTGTAAAAAATTTTGTGAGTACGGATTAGCTTATTTGGACTTGTAAAAACAAATTTTTTACACACACAGCGAAGGGAGGAATCACGGTCCGAATTGGCACAGGCAAGGGAATAATGAAGAAGGAGATGCGTGAAGAAGGAAAAGAATTGCAGAGAGGGAAAAAGTTTCTAAGTTTTTTTACCTAAGGACATTTTTGCCATTTTGAAAGAGTATAGAGGTGCAGTGAGAAAGTATGGAGGTGTAGGGAGAAAATATCCCAAGATGACCCCCACCTAAGCCCTTTGTTAACTTTTTGGCCAAGCGCAACCCAAGATAGAAAAAATAAAACCCTACTTTAGACACTAAAAAAAACATTAAACATTAATATTTTATTATTTTTGTAGGTCTCATATTTTTTATTTTCTCTTATTTAAAAAATAATTATTCAATAGTTTTAATAATAAAATATCTCTTAATTGACTATATCAAAGACTCATTTTTTAATTATATTTTCTTATCGAAATTAATGCAATAAAATATTATTAATAGTTTAAAATACTTCACTTTATGCTTTAAAAAATGTCTCACTTTAAGATTTGTTTTAGGGCTAAGAATATGTTGGGTGACACTGTCTTTGACAAACGTATGAAATCGTGTAGTATATCCAATGAGAACAATTTTGTGTCCATGTGGATTCGTTGATACTTGAGAAATTTGTATACTTCTTGTTTAAGGAATGATATAGATTTTAACTAACAATTATAAAAAACAATAGAGGAAAAAACATAAACTTGAATAGAAAGAGGTTTTGACACAAATAAAAAACAAGTTAGGAATTGATTTCACTAAACCATCATTCATTTGTATATGAGTCTTTAATCACATTTATTACTCATGTTTTAATCAACTTATAAAAATACTCTAACTCTAATCCCTTGCAAGTAGGCTCTAAATTTATTGAGTTTCAAGTATTAATATCTTGCATAAGCTAAATCAAATCGCTTGGAAAAAGAGTCAAAGATGGCAATGAGTTTTACTCTATTCTTAGCAATAAACCTTATTGGGTGTGCTTCTCATTTTACAATTTAAATGTATTCTCCCATTGCCTCCAAATCGCAAAATAAACAAAAGGATCTAAAATAAGAACATTAAGAAGAAAAAAATACAAAAATTAAATAATAAACTTAGATTAAAGATAAAAAATACACATGAGTTATATTTAGTTACATTAAACCACAACTAAGGAAAAACTCAGCTACTCATAGAAGGGAGAAGCATCTCGAATGATGGAAGAAGCAAAAAGAAAAGGAATAAAGGTTGGAGAGGAAGCCACGAGCCATGGGACATGAGGTTAAAGATATGAAAAATTCTTAGCTTTTAGACAAAAAGGCCCTTTTATAGTGTTTTTCCTTTTCTTATTAAAGTGTCAACATGAACACCATTGTTTAGTGGTCCCATTTTAATTGTTGGGTGCTCAGCTCAAGTGCTAAGTTGAGACACCACGGTTGGGTGCCCATATTATGACTATTGGGTGATGGCACATCAATTATTTGGTTGGTCTCTATCTGCTAAGCTTAAACGCCTATCTTCTTTTAACACAACTCCAAAACCCAAATGTGTATTACAAAAAAAAAATACTATAAACTGAAACTATGAAAATTATGTAAAATCCTAATTATATATATTTTCTACATAAAAGAAGAAAATCAAAATCTTAAATAAAGAATAATTATATAATTGTTCTTACATGGGTATAGAATAATAGACATATGAAACAATTATCACTCCCTACTTGTACTCCACCCACCACCCAACCATACCCCCTTCACAAGACACTCTTACTGTAGCATTAAAATATGATAAAAAAGGTATTTATTGTATTAAAATAATTATGGCATTTTCTAGTCACCTGCTAATTGATCTTTAGTTGTTACATTTTTTTTTAAAGATTAGTATAGAATACATACAATAGAGAATTTTTCTTTTTAAAAATAATGTGAGGGTTTTTAGCCATTACTATGTGTTATGTAACATTTGTTAACATTGTTATGAAAAGACAAATTTGCTAAAGAAATAAAAACTTAAGGATAAATGTGCAAAAAAAAAACTTTGAAGGACCCATTTATCACCACTATAATCTTTCAAGGACAAAAATGGTTCTTCACTCATTAAAGTGCATTAATTAATCTTAGGTATAAAATATCAAATAAAAAGACAAAAATGATGTATCCCACTAAAGTAAGGGTAATTGAAAATTAACATTAAATTTAATGTTACAAACTAAATTAATTAGCTTTTTTTTCTTTTTTAGTAAAATTAAATAACTTTCTTAAAGAAATGTAAATTAGATAAATGTATTTTATATTTAGGAGCAAATGTAGTATTAATTATTAAAGGGTCTTGTTCACAAGTCCTGAGAATACTTGTTAATAAACTAGAAGGATAGAGTTTTTATTATGTATATCTCAATTCAATTCAAAATCATAAGTAAATGGTTGTCTGCAATTTTTTAATGAAATACTCAATTTGTCCCTTATAAGTTCTTTTTAAAAAAATACACCTTAAAAAAAGTACTAGTTAATTTACCTAATTGCATTAGATATATGGTATTATTCTTCTCAATTTACCCCTATTCTTTCTTTTTGTTTAATTATGTTGGTAAAATTGAGTATTATAATTGGCAAATTAATTTGTAACGTGTGGTTTTAAAAGTATATTAAAATGTTTATAGTCGTTAGTTATTACATATTAAATTTAGTCTTTATTACATATTAAATATAATTAATTTGTAATCACACAATTAATTACATTTAATCATTTTTATTATATTTATATTTGCAATGATTATATTCATTATGAGGTGCAAACACATAACACTATATATAGAATGTTTGGTTCCTACTTCCATTTACACCTCTAAGCTCTTTTCTCTTTACTTTTCTTTGGATTTTCCTCTAGTTCTCTATTTACTCTGCTAGTTTTGTAGCCTCAAAATATTATTGAGAGGTTCATGTTGTATCTTGGGAGGCTTACGAGATTACTCGAATAAGTCTTTTAGGACAGTGTCCAACACTCTTCAGGAAGATCACTTTTGCACACGAGTTACCAACAATGTAAAAGACTTATTGTTGATTAATGTGGCTCCATTGTTGCCTTTTAGTTCGCCAATCCTGCACCTGAGGTCCAATGCACCTTTGTCGAATGTCTCCAAAATTGAGGTTTTTGCTGGGTAGAATTTTCAGCACTGGCAGGAACACATTTATGCTGGATCATTGTTGGACATCTACAAAAATTTACACAAAAAGGAGCAAGGTCAAATTACAATTACGTAAAAAAGGTACGCTTATAAAACTGATCACAATAAGAGCCAAAATATGTTGTCTCAGTGCTTACCTATGAGAAGTGACAATCCTTTTAAGCCTAAGGTTAATTTGGCTAAAAGAGATAATAATTTTGTTGCGATAATTTTCTAGGTAAATATTGTGACCAATATGAGTAAATGAGTGGTAGATTCAAAGACTACTAGATATATATTTGCTAATATAATTTTTTTTTTCTCCTACACTCCTATGGGGGATGGAGAAGAACATGTTTTTATTGGTGATTCTGGATCTACTCTAGTTTTTAGAAAAGGAAAAGTGTTTTTTTTAAAACTCACATCTTGAAAAACATTAGCTCTAAGTTATGTGTTGCATGTGCCTACAGAGTAAACTTAGTCTTTGTGGCACTGTTGGGAAAAGTTGGGGGTAAAAGTAACGTTTGAATCTGACTAGATTCTCATGACCAAAAACACATGTTTGTGGGAAAGAGTTATTGTGATAAGGATCTTTTTATACTTAATATCTCTGAAGTGTTTAAAGAGAATAAAACATCTATTTATTTTTCTTATATGATTGATTCATATGATATGTGGCATGTTAGATTAGGACATGTTAATTCCTCATATTTCATTAAATTACGTAGACTATGCTTAATCAACTTGCATGATAAATAAAGTAGAAATTGTGCAATATCTTAGAGTGTGGGGGTGTCTAGCTAAGGTTAGGTTACTTGATATTAAGAGAAAGTATAATCTTGATGGATCTATAGATAAATATAAATTTAGATTGGTAGCTAAAGATTTTACTCAAAAGGAGAACATATATTACTTTAATACTTTTGCGCCTTTACCTAGATTTTCTCAATTAGAGTTATGATAGTATTAGCATTTATTCACAAGTTGGTGATTGATCAGATGGATGTTAAGACAACTTTCCTGAATGGTAGTTTAGAGTAAGAGATTTACATAGCTCAACCTGAGGGGTGCATGATTCCTGGTAGAGAAAATAAAGGGTGTAAACTCTTAAAATCCCTATATGGTTTAAAACAAGCACAAAAACTATGGCATGAAAAGCTTAATGAGACTATACTTGCTTATGAGTTTTATTCTAGTGATGTTTGATAAATGTGTGCACACAAAACTTGTGAATGGTGAATGTGTCATTATAGGTTTGTATGTGAATGACATGTTAATCTTTAGTACATGTAATGATATAGTTTTTTTAAAACTAAATCCTTCTTAGCATCCAAATTTGATATGAAAGACATGAGTGAGGTAAGTGTAATTTTAGGAGTTAAATTCATAAGAAAGGGAGATAGTATAATTGTATCGTATGAACATTATGTGAAGAAACTTTTTAGAAAGTTTGACTATTATGATTGTAAATATGTGAGTATCCCTTATGATGTTAACTTACAACTAATGAAAAATAGAGGAGAACTAGTTTCTCAAACTCAATATGTCCAGATTATTGGAAGTTTACTGCACTTGATGAATTTCTAAAGACTAGATATAACCTATGTAGTAGGTAGATTCAGCAGATACATTCATAATCCTAATAAGGATCATTGGGAAGTACTTGTAAGACTTATGAGGTATTTGAGAGGTACTACGAACTACAATATTGAATATAGTAGATTTCCCTCTGTACTAGAAGGGTATAATGATGCTAATTGGATTTCTGATTCAGATGACAAAATTCACTAGTGACTATGTATTTACACTTGGGGGTGGTGCAATTACATGCAGATCAGCCAAACAAACTATTATAGCTAGATCAACAATGAAATCTGAGTTTGTTGCTCTAGAAATGGCTAACACTGAGGCAAAGTGGTTGAAAAATTTATTGGCTAAGATTCCTTTAGGAATGAAACATACACTATCAGTGTCTATGCGCTGTGATTCACAATTAGCAATAGTTGTAACAAAAAATAAAACTCATAATGGTAAGAATAAACATATAAATTGAGATATAATGTGATAAAGCAGCTGGTAAATGATGAAATAATTTCCATAGACTTTGTGAAGTTAGAAGAAAACTTAGCAGATCGTCTAATGAAACCCCTAGGAAGAAAAATGATATTAGAAACATCGAAGGGAATGAGACTTAACCTACTTGAAAATAGACAATGATGGTAACTCAACCTTTGTGATTGGAAATCCCATGGAGAAGGTTCATATGGGTAAGAACAAGTCATTTGTCAGTTTTGCTAGCACTAAAATTGATATCAATGAATTTCCTTTTTAGTCCATTCCTATAATGTGAAAAAATGTTAGATGTTGCATTAATGAGAGATTAAACTTTATGGTTAAAGTTTTATAAGAAAGTTTACCATTTTATAAAGTTTTTAATGAATCTCATATCTCTTATAGGTGGTGTATAATTTGCAGCATATACTTAATGAAATCACCTATATGAGTGTCAAGTGAGGTCGTTTGCATGAGATCTTGGCAAATCTCTAGAGCACTCGTGAATACAGGGCAGACGCATGGGCTAAACACGTAACACAGTGAAAACAACAAAAAATTGTGGGGGTATATTGTGATTAGTAGATCGTTATCATATGCCACTTGTTTTTTGTTCATATAGTATCGTTACACCAACTACACTGTGTGATAAGTACTAATAGTTTAAGTCTGGTTCATATAGCATAGTTACACTAGGTTCAATGCAATATATCTCATTTGAGAACCTAGCTAGAAATTTCTTCTTTTCAAAAATTTTATTTGCTTTTGTAATATGTGAAAGATTGTTGGAAAATTTGAGTATTGCAATAGTCAAATTATTTTGTAACGTGTGGTTTTAAAAGCACGTTAAAATGTTTATAGTAATTGGTAAGTTATTATGTATTAAATTTAGTCTTTGTTACTATTAAATATAATTAATTTGTAATCACACAATTAATTACATTTAATCCTTTTTGTTATAATTTATATTTGCAAGGACTATATTAATTATGAGGTGCAAACTCATAGCACTAAATACAGGGTGTCTTGTTCTGACTTCCATATACATCTCTGAGCTCTTTTCTTTTCTCTAGTTTTTTCTCTAGTTCTCTATTTACTTTGCTAGTTTTGTAGCTCAGAATATTAATATTACTGAGAGATTCTATTGTACCTTGAGATACTTGTAAGATTACTTGGATAAATCTTTTAGGACATCATCCAACACACCTCAGAAAGATCCCTTTTACATGAGAACTACCAACGAATTAAGTATGGAGAGAGAAAATGTGTTTTACTAATAACATATTCACATTCTCAAATCTAAATAAAAAGAGAAAAAGAAAAAATATTGTCAATTGATTAAGGTAGATTTGATATAAAAAAAACCTAAAAAATATCTTATAGAAAAGGGAAAAAATTGTTTAAAAAGTATTTATTACTATACAGCAAAAAAATCCGTGATGTCACCGAAATTGGATGAAAAAAAAAAAAAAGCGAGTGAAATGAAAATATACAATATTATGATTGAACTCATCGAAGTCACTTTTAATTTGATTGGTACATGCACGGACGTAGTAGAAAAAAATGGTGTGGTACGAATAATTGATATTATATATAAGAAGTGGAATGTTGTGTGTTTTCTTTTTGTTTGTGGAAGATGTTGATGAGATGATATCGTCCTGTGCACAAAACTTGAACGTTTATGGGTCCTTAGCGTAGGACTAGAGTCACAATCAGTTATCGTAATCAGCAGTCATTGAAGACTGGGGGCTCACATGTCAATTTCTTGCAAGCTGTTGTCCCTTGTTTACCCATACTTTACATCATAATTCACTTTATATTCAACTTCATACCGCGTTTCTGCTACAGTACTTAACTTTATCAATCATAATTAAGATTGGACAATATTTCCATATTTAATTGGAAAGAACAGGAAATAAGTTCTGCAACTTAAAATAAATAAAAAGCTCACAAACAAGTTTTTATTATTTTTAAAATTGAATAAAAAATATATTAAAAATAATTAAAAAGATAAAAATCATAATTATTTTTACTATATTTTATTTTAAAAACTAAAATTGAATTAAAACTATATTAAAAATGAATTTTATTCTGTTAATATAAAAAGTTTTATACTATCATTTAATCACAATTTTTATGTACGGTAAGTTTGTTGACTTTACCAAAAAATATTTTAAAATAATATAAATGAAGAGTTGTGATTGAACGAATATCACAATAAGAATCTTTTACGACATAAAAATTAAACTCAATGTATAAAAATAAAAACTAGTTTTAGTTTTAAGTTTTTAAATTTTTAAATACAACATTGTTTTGGTTTTAAAATTTAAAAAATTATTGTCAAATCTTAATTCTACTAAAATCTTTTCTCCTTACATTGGAGGTGACAGCTGGTGATTGCAATTAAAAATGTTGGTTGACAACTGACAAATGAAGGTTATAACTAGTGACCAAAGATAGAAGGTGGTGGCTAGTGACCGAGTTAAAGGTAGCAAACAGTGACCATTAATCTGATGTGACAGTCAATCAAATGTGATAATTGATGACTGATGATCAATAGAACATAATAGTCGATAACTAATGATATTACAAATTGTGACAAGTGACATAAAATAATAATAATAAGTTTATATAAAAAATAAAAAAAATATGATAACTAAATTTTATTATTTTAAAAATAAATTAAAATTATTTAAAAAATGATTAAAACGATCATATCAACACCATTTTTATGGAACACATGTTTCTAATTTTAAAATATGAAACCAAACATGAGACACCCCAAATCATCTCAAGGGTCATTAGATTTTATATTCATGAAGTGTCATATTTTTTCCGTTGCATTTTTTATTTTTGAGTTTACCAACAAGAAGTAACATCTCTTCATTTCCAATATGCAAAGTAGCCTAAGGAATTGAACTACCAAAGTGAACCATTTTCAATTAAGTAGCATAACGTATTAACGGCCAGCAACACATACACGTATCGTTCTCGTTTATCATTTAACATTCATCTCTCCATAGCCGGTTTCTTATCCCTTCTCAGGCGCCTCTACCTCACCGCCTACAACTTCACCCTTTTCGTCAGATGGTACTCACTCTCAATTTCTCTTGTCAACTTACACATTTCAGAATTTTCTTTTTTCGCCACCAATCTCCTTGTTTCTCAATGTAACTCCTCAACTTTGTTTATTTGTACAAGTTTTAGGTTCTGCTTAGTGTTCTGAAGACGCTTAACTAACCGGGCCATGAAAACATATACCATGCAGCTGAAAAGCCTTTGCTTTTTGCCCAAACCACTTCTGTGATAGAGGTATTTTGGATAAAAAAGAACTGATTTTTATTAACTTTGGAGATACCCTTTTGTTTGATTGATTGAAAAATGTCCAAGTTTTCTTGCGGGCAGTACTTGAGTTTAAACTTTTGTTTCATGTGGTTTTTTGTGTGGGTGTTAGATTCTTCATGGTTTGGTAGGTGAGTAAGCCTTTGTTCATTGTCATTACTTACGGTTGATGAAAATAGGTACTAAGTTATAAGTAAAGACTATGTTAATACTCCCTCGTTATATTTATAATACCCAATTAATAATGTCTTCCATTAATTATACCTGGACTTAAATATCTTTAAATGAAAGGTTAAGTGAAAATAATTAGAAAAAAATATTAAAGACAATGATAGTTTTGAAAAAAATATATATTTAGAACATATTTATTGTTATTTTGTTAATCATGGTGAATTAGGTATCTGGGTCTTGTAGATAGAATGGGAGGGAGTAATTTTTATGGACTTCTTTATATCTTTATCATGAATTTCTGGAATCAAATAATGATAATTGAGTATCATTATTATTACTATTATTTTGTAAAAATTTCGCGCTGCAAAATATTCCTAATAGAATCTATTTAGGACAGAAACAACAACATTCTTATATCACGACTTGATCGCAATAATATAACGAACTTATCTTTGTCCATATATCAATTATTGTTAATATCTGTTTGATTATGGATTTCCTCTCCTTTTTTTATCCACTATGATGAAGGGCTGGTGCAGTCTATAGTAACTGCAACATTGCTTCAGATAGGTTCGAGGTTGCATCTTATGGAGTTTCCCTGAGGTTAGAAGACAAACTTGAACTCTTTTTTTCTTCCTTTAGTAAATTAGTTAAACTTTCAACCATTTTCTTTTATTGAAAAAGTTGCCTGTATCTGTGAATGACAGACTCAGCTCATGTTCTTGTTACCTCTATCAATCAGCTGGTCTATCACCGAGGCAAGTTTTTTAGTATTGCTGGCTTATTATTATGTTTGTACTTATATACTTCCTTTTCCATTTCTACCTGTCTGTTTATGTATTTTAAATTTCCAACCATATAATGAAAATGGAAATTGCAAAAACTAAATTATATTTGCTTATTATTATGTTTGTACTTAATCACGACTGTATTATGGTTGGTGGATTGCATGGGATAGAAGATATTTGGGTGATAAATCTATTTGATAGAGCTTGCTATTAAAGTCAAACTGTCAAAGAACGTATAGGGTGTGGTGGAAAAGCATATGATCTTTAAGGATTTTTTTCACAACAAAGTGTGTATGCATCAAAGAATTACTAAAATAAAGTGGTTTTGTAAAAAATTTCCAAAATGGTGTAGAATTGATCCAACCTGCCACATGAATCGCTAGTTTGGATAAATTCAATTACTGGTTTGAGAAAAGGACAAAAAAAACGCAGAAATTGACAGCTAAAATGGCAGTTTGGGTATTAGAAAGCTATCCCTAAACCGCCAACTGATATGACGGGTTGGACTTTCTATTCATGCACGTGCACGTAGTCCATTTTAAAAAAATATGAAGAAGCAGAATGGAACAACCCATTTTAAAAAAATGAAGAAGCAGAATGGAACAAACAAAATTAACAAAAATGATGAAGAAGAAAAAAGAAAAATAAAAAATTATTGAAAATTAATAATATTAATAATTTTAAAAAAGTAGTAAAATGATATATATTTAACAGATTTTAATTGATAAGTTAAAAATTTTAAAAAATAATTATTAATATGTAGAATTTTTAAATTTAAATACAAATATTTAATTTAAGAAAAAGAAAAAAAATAAATTATATTTTCGGACGTAAATAATACATGAAATAATGTCTAAATACGTATTATTTAAAATGTTAATTGAAATATATTGTATTTGATGTTCATGTGAAAGTCTGGATAAAAAATAATTATATAAAAACTAGTTTATTTATTAGTAACAATAAAATTTAAATATATGATTTTATTTAAATAGTTTTAATTTTTTTACATTAATAACCTTTGATTTTGATAATGTATGTGAAATAGAGTAATATATGGTTTAGGGTTTACATAAAATTTTAAATTTAATGACAGCCTTTGAATATATTTAATATTTTTTAACAGTTAAAGGAATGATATACTTTTATAAGAGCAATTGGAAACCTTTCACAAGAAAGAAGAAAGAAAGAAGAAACGTAACAAGTAAACAACAATATAGAGTTTAGGGTGATGACACTATATGTATTTAATAAATGTGATAGAAACATAATAAAAATCAGTTGTTAGTTCGAAATGGATAAATAATTATATTCAAATATTAATGAAAATACAATAAATGTTGACAAATGTTAGACAAAATATTTGGGATTTAGGGGTTTGCATTAGGACAATAATTCCTTCTATGGCCAGATTGTCTACAAATTGAACATGTAACTCTAATTCGTGATTGTGACTCTCTCAAATCCATTTCATTTCTAATTTGGGTTGATTTAGGATGACTTGACCCTCGACGCAACGCTGGATTTGACAGAATGAATGGTCCGTTTCTTGGAGGCATTGTCTCTGCATTTCCTAGAGGATTCCATTCTGCGGAATAAGTTTATATTATGTGTTGCAGAGAGTATACTCTATCAACAAATTGATAGTGATTGATATTGACATGAGTGCACGCTGCTACAGCATGAGAGCAAGGGTAGTGAAGTGCCTAGAAAGCTCTACACTCACAGTATTGTTTATCAAGCAGCACAATCCATGTTTGACCTTCTCTTTACGTGGCATGACAGAATGTTTCAGTAACTTCAAACTTTTTGTTTCGTATGTCATACCTTTTGACCATGTGTATTGATGAAACAATTTTGTTTTCCTCCATGGCATCCATTAATTTTTTGAAATAACGTCTTCCTTCTCTAAACTGTGCATTTGCTTCCGTAACTCTTAACAAAGTACTCAACTAACCTGTCGTGACTAGATTTCACAAGAGTAGATACAGGCATATTTTGTGAGCTTCAAAACACTTTGTTAACTGATTTAGACAAGTTAGTCATCATGTGACTAAATCTTTGGCCTTTTGCATGTTTCATGCTCCACTTGCTAACTTCAATACGATCAATCTATTCCCTTATTTGTAGGCTAGTGTCTCTAAAATTTTTCAATTTCTTGTCAAACTTATCTACACATGTTTTGTAGCCTGATAAAAAATAGTAGTTTAAGGTAAAATTTAGTAAAAAATAATCATTTTGACATATTTATGACATGTTTCGTAGGCTGATAAAGCAATGTAAATTAATGACATATTTAAATTTACCCATTGTGATTAAATCTTGTTTGAGTTTGGTATTGTTGAACTTGTGATTGAAGTTGCTTGCTATGTCGCGGATGCAGAACACATGATGAGCATGCGGCGATTTCCACATACGTGAAGCCTGCACTGCACCTAGGATGCTTTTATGTCGATATGAGATGAGACATAACTCACTTTTTTGAGTTACATATGTTCGAATTTTTGCCAAAAACCATGCCGAATTACTCAACGTTTCACCATCAACGATGGCAAATGCAACTGAGAGTATAGAACTGTTTCCATCCTGTGTTGTTGCAATTAATAGTATCCCTTTATACTTTCCATACAAGAAGGTTTCGTCTACCTGTATTATGGGTTTGCACGAGTTAAATGTATCAACAACAGGTCTGAATGTCCAGAAGACATGATCAAACTGTCGAAGTCTTTCTTCAACATCATCAACCATAAACTCGGTGGTCTCAAGTTCATAGGCTGACCCAGGACATTTCGTTACCATCCAATCCAACCACCTGGGCAACATGTCATCACTAAAAACTTTTTTCAAAGCATTTTGTTGACCCAACCATGTCTTCTTATACGAAGGTGTGTGCGATAGGTTATTTTGGATTCTTTCAATAATGATTGATATCACAATAAATGGGTGAGATGTAACCATACCTAATACATTTGACACAACAGTTAGTTTTTTATGGTTTACATAATAAAAATTAAAATGTTTACAATTTAGGATAAACATGTTAACATATTATTACCTAAAATGTAGTTGCAGATAATATCTAACGTCGGTTTTGTGTGATCTTGAGTGAAATTTGCATTCACACAATTATGCAAATCCCCCATTTTGTTACTGTCCATTTATGTGTCCGATGTGAGAGTCTTGCTCTCATCCGCCATGGACATCTGTTGGTGTGGTTGGGACACTGGATGGAAAATATTGTCAGTCTCATCTCAACAATTTCATAAGTGTGATGTGTCCGTAGGTAGTGTTAAGAAACGGCCAGTTTTACTTCATCCTTTTACTCAAACTCTAATCCCTTAAATAGCTCTTGTCTATAGTCCCATTCGTAAGAGCCTCGAACATGGACTAAGTCTGTTTCTTGATCCAGATGTGCCCAATTAATGTTACTATAGTGTGGCGAGGGTAACAAAACTTGGGCGCCTTAAAACAAATATGTAATATCAAATTAGCAGGGTCATAAAACAATCATGTTAAGCATAAAACGATTTAGGGTTTACAAAAAAGCTTGATAATATGTTCGTAGCTATTATAGGAAATATGACACGATGTTGTTGTTCATGATGACTTGTTCGTACTTTATTATCTGTATCTGAACCTGATCCTGGAGGTGTACTATTATCCTTACCTCTGTGATCTTTGTCAAACAAAAACTTTTCTTGTTCATACACAATAATGTCTAAACTATCTTCATTATCTCTCGAATTAGTTACGTCCTCAGCTATTGTTGTTGTGTGCCTTATATCGCGACTATTGTCTGACACTGATTGATGTTCTGAATACATTGTTCCCTGTTTTAGCATTGGTCCTCTGAGATAATAATGTATCTGCTCCTACATATAGGCAGTAGTATCAGATTGGTCAATCTCAACATATAATTCTATCATACGTGTTGCGTTAGTGGCCGAGAAGACGTTAATCATCATTCGTAAATCACCATCATCAAATACTTGTAAAGCACCAAAATGCCTAGGGTTTTCGTAAACAATATATTTGCATATAATTTCACTAACAATTTGATAATGTGAAAGATGTAAGTTTTTATGAATTTGTGTAACAAATTCATGAAAAGATATGTTCGTAGAAAACTGCATGTCAGCCTGAAAACCGCTAAATGAAAGTCCTTCTGATCCTATACTAAATTCCTTGTTATAGTAAACAATTGCAAAAAGAGTATCCATTGTATAAGTTGCAGAAAAAAATGTGTTTCACTTGCTACACACTGGAAGAAACTATAACCAGATTGGGATGAAGCTCCAAGCACACCTATCTGAGATGGCGAATTGGACCTCTTCCTCCACGAGCCCAACAATGAATTTTACTACCCCATTAAACTACATACACTAAATAACCGTATCAATAAACTGTTTGTATCATTTATATTATTTTTTATTATTCAGATTATATTTATATTTATATGATTTTATCATATATAAATCACTATAAATCCAAAATCCTTAACACTTATAATTATATTTATAAGCCCTAAACATTATAAGTTCTAACTCCTAAACATTATAAAAAATTTATTTTTAGCACTAAATAAATCTAACCCTAAAAATATTCTAATGCAAAAAACTTATTTTTAGCACTAAAAAAATCTAACCCTAAAATCATGTTTCAGTAACTCAATTTATTATTTTTAAACCCTATTTAGTGTGATACTTTATTATTTGATACGCTTTTATTTGATACAATAAATCGTATCAATTATGTTATCATACACTAAATAACCATATCAATAAACCGTTTATATCATTTATATTATTTTTTATGATTCAAATTATATTTATATTTATATGATTTTATCACATATAAATCACTATAAATCTTAAATCCTTAACACATATAATTATATTTAAACCCTAAACATTATAAGTTCTAACTCCTAAACATTATAAAAAATTTTATTTTTAGCAATAAATCTGACCCTAAAAATATTCTAATGCAAAAAACTTATTTTTAGCACTAAATAAACATGACCCTAAAACTATGTTTCAGTAACTCAATTTATTATTTTTAAACTCTATTTAGTGTGATACTTTATTATTTGATATGTTATTATTTGATACAATAAACTATATCAATTATGTTTCATACACTAAATAATAGTATCAACAAATCATTTATATTTTTTTATTACTCAGATTATATTTATATGATTTTATCACATATAAATGACTATAAATCTTAAATCCTTAACACATAATTATATTTAAACCCTAAACATTATAAGTTCTAACTCCTAAACATTATAAAAAAATTATTTTAGCACTAAATAAATCTGACCCTAAAAATATTCTAGTGCAAAAAAATTATTCTTAGCACTAAATAAATATGACCCTAAAACTATATTTCGGTGACTCAATTTATTGTTTTTAAACCCTATTTAGTGTCATACTTTATTATTTGATACGTTATTATTTGATACAATAAACTGTATCAATTATGTTATCATACACTAAATAATCGTATCAATAAACTATTTATATTTTTTTATTATTCAAATTATATTTATATTTATATGATTTTATCATATATAAATCACTATAAATCTTAAATCCTTAACACATATAATTATATTTAAACCCTAAACATTATAAGTTCTAACTCCTAAACATTACAAAAAAACTTATTTTTAGCACTAAATAAATCTGACCCTAAGATCATGTTTCAGTAACAAAATTTATACTTTTTTTTTTAGAAAATTAGTATAACTTATAAACATATTTTTTAGTATAACACACTCATCATAAGTTATTTAAAAACGTACTTAGCAACCAAAATTATAAACAAAAATAATATAACCTTAATAATAAAAAAAATAATATAATCAGAATAATAAAAACTTACAAATTTTTTCTTCTTGTATACCAAAATTTTCTAACGTTGCAATATTCTTCTACAGCTCGTACTATTTTTTTCTTTCAATCTTCTTTGCCATATAAGTTATTTAAAAACGTACTTAGCAATAAAAAATGTAAACGAAAATAATATAATCTGAATAATAAAAAAATAATATAATCAGAATAATAAAAACTTACAAATTTTTTCTTTTTCTATACCAAAATATTTCAATGTTCCCATATTCTTCTACAGCTTGTTCTAATTTTTTCTTTCAATCTTCTCTGCGATTAGGGCTTACAAAATGGGGATTTATGGGTATGGGGGAAGCCCAAACCGCCATCTTAATTAGCTGGTTCGTGCCACTTGGTAGCACGTCATTGGTTGAAAGGACGGTGTGATTAAAGCCCTTCTAAACCACTATCTTACTTGCCGGTTTCCCAGATGTGGTGACAAGAGTCACCTCCATACTGAACCTGTCATTCGGCTTGATGGTTTTAAGTACATATCTTAGAATTGCTGGCCTAAACCACCAACGGAGTTGCCGATTTCTGCCCCCCATCGTGACACGTGTCAGCTTCCCACTCAACCTGTCATTTCACTTGTTGGTTTGGGCTCCATGTCTCTGTGCCTCTTTGGGAAGGAGCAGAATCTTTGCAAAGTTCCCCCCAAACTGGCAACTGAGTTGCCAGTTTCCAACCACTTTACGCAATCTGCTAGGTAAAGTGGCGATTTACCCTAGGTTCTGTGCAAAATTACTCCAACTTGCTAGATGGATTGCCGGTTTTGAAGAAAACTACACCATTCTAGGAATTTTACACGAACCAACCTCATTTTTGAAAATTTTGAATAGTATTACACTTTGTATGGGAAAAACCCGATCTTTAAGTCACCAATACAGCCAAAAAAGAGAAACATTGCAACATTCAAAACAACCGCAGTTACAGCTATTTGTCCAGTCAGTTTTTGAAATGATCCCTAGTTTGATAAGACTAGGCTATATCCAACAGATAGATTGTCTATATCTAACAGTGGTCGTGTGTTATATGACTATGACTTACACTTCGTGAAATTTGATGAATTTCGAACTAATTTCGTTCAATAATCTTGGGGGAGTGCTACCAACACACTCTTTGACACACTCCTCCTAACACACTCCCTAACTATTATTGATTATAATTTGTTGAAAACTACAAAATTAGGAGAGAAAGTCATTTAAAGACAAGTGAAACTCACATAATTTATTGTTTTTGATAAATTTCAACCAATTATGTAAAATGTGTCAGGATGAGTCTGTTAAAAGAGTATATTGCTAGCATTTTTCTAAATAATATTATTTCTAAACATCTGCTTATGCCATACATAAAGGTAATCTATAGAACCCAACAAGCTCCAGTGCTCCACTAAAACTGTTGGTGCTTTGAGAGACCAGAGACTTCTAATATCTTAATTACCGGAACCTTCACTGGTTTTTTATTGTATAAATCTCCCTCTTTAATAACTTGTGGCAATGCAAAACAAGGAGACAAATCTTGACAGAAACAAATCATATATAGAATAATTATCAATCCCAAAAGGCTGTTGAATTATATATGGAATGAGATATATGTTTCACAAGTTTTTTTTTTATGAAATGTTTTATTAGTTTTAAAATTATTTTATTCAATTGAGTTATGTGTACGTGCTTTTAGACTGAGTATTATTTTTTAGTTTTTATTTTATTATTTTATATTAAATTAATTGAAAACTACTTTTTAATTTGACAACATCTTACATTGTAGTTATCTTCTGTGTTTTTTTCCTACTCATATTCTCTCTCATATTTGTTGTAAAATAGTTTTCAATATGATAAATCGTGGGGGATTTTTATACCACACAAATAAATCCATAAGGACAACGTGTCTAACACATGTCTCAGATTTTATTGTTTATCTTTCGAGTATATTATTGCTCAAACTTTTCCAACAATCTTAAGGATTTAATGTTCCTTCTAAATTTTCCTTCTAAACTTTTTCAAACCACAACCCATTCTTCCAATCATTTCCCCTTGGCTTCACTACATTTCATTGATTTCAATTCGTCAAAGGAAGAGTATAATTACTATTTGTGATTGAGTATTTATGCTTATGAACACTAACATGATGGAGAGGTAAAATTACTTTTGCTATTGTTTCGTTTATGCCATAAGCCGATAATAATGAATTTATCAAGATATTTGTTTCCTTAATTTATGTTTAATCAATGTGGGTGTGATGCTAGTTTTTTTTTTATATTTTCAATTGTAATAATGGAAATTTAAATGTGATATTTCTTTCACTATACTAAGAATTTGGAAAGACACTTTTAACTATTGAAGGATAAAATGCATTAGGATTCTTCCACATGACCACGTCACTATGTTACCATCATAGAGGTGTGGAATAAGCATAAAAAAAGATAGTGTTTTAGTTAAAAAAGATAATTGGTAAAAATATTATTTATTTGGGTATTTTTTATTGGTTTCTAAAGAGAGAAATTTTAGTTAATATATATCATGAGACCAGTGTGTCTATGGATTTTCTTGTTGTACTTATTTGATATATCAGTCGGTAATTTTTGCCTGTTAAAAATGAAAGTTGAGCAAGGCTAGAATTGAACCCAGGTCTAGAAGTTTAATTACTAAAGTCATACTACTAGACCAAAAGTCAATATTATTTTTTTTGTAAGATTCAAATTTAATTAAACTAATCATGTGACAACATTAATTTTATATTAAAATTGGACAAAGTAAGATTTGAACCTAGGACCTGTAAGAGTTTTAAGACGATACCACTAGACAGTAAGCCAACTTTGGTTTTATTGTCTCTTTTCCTTTATTTTGTTTTACTATTCTTGGTCATTTATGTTGTAAATTTTTTAAATAAAGAAACTTTTTTAAATTCTAAAAACTACTTACCTTGATTTTATGTTATATCTATTTGAATAAGTTTATTTTTTATTTTTAAGTTTATATTTAAGTTTTAGTTGTTACTTTAATTTATAGTTTTTAAATTTTAATTTTAATTTTAATTTCTATCTTTTATTTTTAATTAGATTTTATATTTTATTTGTATATTTTAATTATAAAACTATTGTAGGTCATTTTATGTTATATACTTTATTTGTGATTTTGAAACTAAAGTTAAGAATTAAAATTTGAAATTAAAATTTAAGGGTTAAAAACTAGAACTAATTTAGTTATATTAACAACAATATAAAATTTAAAATCTAATTAAAAATAAGAACATAAATTAAAATTGAGAATTAAAATTTAAAATTAAAATTTCTCCATTTAAAAAAGTTGTAAATTTTAATATATTTTTAAAATTAATCTTGCCACGATTAGTTTAATTAAATTTGAATCTCACAAGAAAATTAATATTGGCTTTCGGTCTAGTGGTATGACTTTAGCATTTAAACTTCTAAACTTGAGTTCAATTTCAGTTTTTCTCAAATTTTCTATATTTTTCTCTAGCTTTTCTTCCCTCAGGAAATCGTCAATGTTTGAAAAAGTTGGAGGACAAAAGGTGCGTAAAAAAAATTGAGGGGCACAAAGTGAGCTACCCTCTAAATAAGGGGGCACCAGTGGTAATTTAGCCTTTTTTTTTATATGGTAAGTGTAATGTTCTACATGTTACAAATTTATGTAACATAAAATACTTGAGAGATACCATAAATAATAGTTATGGAGCATAATAGATTTTCCATTTTATTAGTGGATACAATGATATGTATTGAATTTTCAATCCACTAATAGTTGTGTTATTACACATGATTATGACAGAGTTACTTAAATATCAATCACACAAATAATAATTAACTTTGAGTATTTTACTCTAGAGATGGTTGATTAAGAGGCTTAGTGGTTAAAAATAAATCACTTGAGCAAATATTCATTTGGAATATATATATATATATATATATATATATATATATATATATATATATATAATTTGACAAATAACACGTGGTAGAGCAATTGTTTAAAAGATATATCTTTTGTGAAGTCAATATTAATGGATTTGGTCGATCCTTTTAACTTAAAGCAAGAAGGAAAAAAGAAGTTTTATTTATAAAACATTCAGAGGAATGAGACTTAAGCCAATTTGAAATTAATAGTGTGTTTAATTTGTCATTTCATCTAACTAAAAACTAAGAAGCTAACTAAAATAGTAGCTGAAATAATTTTAGCTCTGTTTGGATAGCAAAAATCTTGAAGTTTTTTTAGGAGCTACTAATTTTTTAAAAAAAGTTACTCGAAGTAGTTTTTTCAAAAGAGCTCTTATTTCCAGCTATTAGGTGATTTTATTTTTACATGTTTACCCTTCGTTAATTAATGCATTTTTACCTACTAATTCTCTCTCATAACATCTCATAACATTATACAACCTCTCTGTTTCGTTAGTGTAATTATAGTAATTTATAATATAAATATATAATTATAGGAAATTATAAATTTGAATATGTAATTTAAAATTTGTATATTTAATTATATAAATTATAATTTAAATATTAATTATAGTAATTTATTATTTAAATATGTAATTGCATAAATTTATAATTTAAATATGCTATTATAAAAATTTATAATTTAAATATATAATTATAATAATTTATAATTTAAATATAAAATAAATTTATATTATTAAAATATGTTATAATTGTTTTAAATACCACATTGTTGATCTAGTGATTAATGATGCCCTTACTTCTCATTTTACAACTTTCACTTAGTTGAGAACCTAATTTTACCGAACACTTACAACTATATTTTCATATTTCAACTAGTTTTTCATCTTTCAACTAGTTTTTCATCTTTCAACTAGCTTTTCAATTAGTTTTGCCAAACACACCCTAACAGTAATGGTAACCCAACCTTTGTGATTGGAGATCCATGAAAAATGTTCATATGCGTAAAAACAAGTTACTAGTTAGTTCTGCTATCACAATTTATTCTGTCTCTTTCTGTGATGTGAGATGTGTTATACTACATTATTAAGCGGGCAAGCTTAAACTTTTAATGAATTTCATATTCCTTATGGGTGGTGTATGAATTGTAGCATATGCTTGATGAATCAAGTAGGACCGCTTGTATGAGATTTTGGTATAATCTCTAGAATACTTATGAATTACCAAGCACGCACATGTCCTATTAGTGCAAAACACCACCAACAATGAGAATTGTGGGAGTGTTGTGTGATTGATTGATCGCTAATATAATTAAAGTGTTTTGGTTCATAGAAGTTTACTTCACCAACTCACTTGTACATTATGTTTCATCATTCTAGGTTTAGTTTATAGTCTAAAGGACACTAGACTCATGCACTTACACTCATGATAAGTTAACCTAGGATTATTATTATTTTTTTAAAATTTATTCAGATGTGTTATAATACTTTTGAAATATATGGGAGATTATTGGATCATATATTGAATGAGATATATATTTCACAAGTATTATTTGTTTTTTATGAAATGTTTTATTAGTTTTAAAATTATTTTATTCAATTGATTTATGTCTAGGTGTCTTTTATGTCTATGTGCCTTTAGATCGGGTCTTCTTTTCGGTTGTTATTTTATTATTTTATATTAAATTAATTGTAAACTACTTTTTAATTTGACCGAGTTTTATATTGTAGTTATCTTGTGTGTGTTTTTCTAACTCGTATTATCTCTCTCATATTTGTTGTGAAACAGTTTTAATATCGTGATTACTCTCACTTATCCTTTTTGAAGATTTGAGAGAAAAATATATTAGATTAATTTTATTAGGCACTTGTTTTTGTTCTTGTTGTTCTATATCTACAAAGAGTCTGTCAAATCCTGAAGAGATTTTTGTGTCACACAAATAAATCTTTAAAGTCTCAGACTCATTATCTCTGTGTGTATGTATTACTGCTCAAACTTTTCCAACAAAAACAACAATAGGAAACCTTGAAAATGTTGCAGCATGATAGCAAGTAGCAAGATGGCCACTATTCTAACCAATTAAAAAAACAAAAAAATAAATAAATAAAGGGTAAAACTTAGAAGAGAGTATAAGACAGTGATATGAATGTTATAGCATGATAGCAGGTAGCAGGATGGCGACTTTCCTCGTGCATCACCTGTGCCTACTCCAAAACACCGAGGAATTTGTTTCCAAATGAATAGTTTAGTGAAATTAGGCAGGGCAAAATTGATGTAGCAGCTGCGGTGACCTCCCAAGCAATTTTCCACAACATACAACCGGCCATAGTACGTGATAAGAGCAAGAACCCTTGACTTATACTCCATCCACCTCCATTATTTGTGACACAATATGACCAAGGTAAAATACACTTACCTTATCTCACACCCTTTAGGGTATAAAAATGACATAGTGGTTTAGATACTAAATTGCATTTATAAAAAATACTTATGAAGGTTCCCTTTCTCGCCAAGTAGTAGTCATGAGATTTTACAATAAAAAATGCACCTTTCCATTTGGGGTTAAGGATGTCATTTGGATTTGATTCTGATGTTAACCACAATTAACAGAAATCAAGATGAATAATCATAGTTCAACATTGTTCACAATGATAAACTGTAAATCTGATGTGTTTTTTATATATTTTCTTCCCAAAGAACACTCATCCCAAAGGACACTCAATATGCCAAGATAAACCATGATTGGTAATATGCTCATTTGGTCAAAGCAAATCTTCATCTACTATGCATAGCATCTAAAACGAAACTCTAAGTTTGTATTTGATTTCACATTTAAAAATTTATTCTAGATTTAAAATTGATTTTAAACAAATTTTGACATGTTTAGTTTCATGTTAGAGAAGAATTCAAGGTTGAAGCAACTTAAAGTAGCTTGGATAAATAATTTTACACTAAATTTTACTCTAATTTGCTTTTATAATAAAACCTTCAAACATAAATTAAAATCACATAAATTAAAATCACATATCTCAAAATCAATTACACAAAATCAATTCAATTCAAAATCAATTTTATCAACTCAGATCTAAACACGCACTAAAGTAGTTTTTGCATTGGATAAAACATTTGTTGTACACAAAAGCTGTTTTATATTTCAAGTGCTTCGTTTCATTGTAAACCAGAATATTAAACTTCTGCAAGTAGGGACAGATAATGTCATTCACAATGTATTGGAAGGTAGTTGACACATTAGAGAGATTAAAAGGCATGATGGAAAACTTCGTGTATAGTTGACACATTAAGGTTGTGTATGGTTGTATGCTAAATTCTTGGAAACAAACCCTATATACAACAATAAGGAAAGTAAAAAATTGGACCAAATCCCATCTAATTATATTACATATTCCTACTCCTATCTAGATTGTAGCTGCCTTTTCTTTGGTTTCTGTATGTGCAGCCTGGACCTTCTCAAATGTGTAGTACACAGGGGGTTTATCATAGTCCCAGACGTCATTGATGTGGAACAAAGAAAAATACTGAAGAAGAGATTCATGATGGTGGTTTTTAGTGATTCAAGTTAACTGCACTCGGTATTTTCCAGGCATCTGAGAAGTACCGCATAAGGATGCCTAACAAATGGAACTTCTCATTCGACTACTTTTGTGCAGCTATTGTTGTATTGGAAATCTATCTTCCAGGTATGAACTCAACATCTTTCTCACTACTAAGCTTTGCCTAATTTTCCTTTTGTTAACCTTGTTACTCGTAGGATGGCATAATTCCATGCAGGTAGCTCTCACTTGTATAGTTACATGCTGGCACAGAGGACAAAAGCTCTCACAAAATCAAAGAAAGACAGTAGTATGACTTCTGTAGTCTTTACTTTTGTTGATTTTATTCTAAACATAGGATATGACATGTCTTGGTTTGGATCCATAAATGTATGCAATCCGAGAAATTCTTGCTTCGGTATCCTTAAAGTCAAAACACTGCAGAAAAAGAAATTAATTTATTTTGTTCTTTAAAAATTTGGCTGACATTAGCAACTTTTGTACACGAAACAAGTTTTTGTAAGAGTCTCCCTTTCATAAAATATTTTTATATGATTAATTATGTCAAATTGTAATAACAAATTATTAATTAATGTGTTGTATATAGATTGTTTATTGGCTTAGAGTAGCGAGACTTGGTAAGCTGGTATTAAAAGAGAAGCAACTGTTATGAAGAGGCTGTTCCTTACCCTAATCCCAAAAAATTACCAATTATTAATATTATTTTCTCACAATTTGTCAAAATATTTAAAAAGAAACTACTAGTTAATGAATGAATAGTATTAGGCATAAACAATTTTCTTTTTAATTAATTCTTCATCTTTCCATGATTGTATTTCTTAATCGATCTACATTACTTTAAGTTATTATCATTTCAAAATGAAACATCAACAAAATTTATTATGATAATTGAATAAATAATTTTTCAAACCAAATAGATTAAAATATAAATTTTTAATAAAACTCAACATATTATTTTAATTAAATTACATTCATTATTTATATATCATTAATTTACTTCATGATTATTTGGAAAAAAATTGTGATAATTAACCCTGTATATTAAATTATCATCAATAAATAATAATCTACTTTCATTCTCAATACGTTTTATATTTTTCTATAGAAATTATCCATCTTAAAATTTTAATTTAATCAATCATACACGGTGTTTAAAAAATCCATGATTATAAATTTAAATATTGACATGCATATCAAAACAATAAATGAAATAATAGTGTATTTTAAATCACATATTCATTTTCATAATTTTTACAAAGTGCACCTTCATAATTTGACGTTTATTTCTGCACCTCATTTTTTTATTTTCACCTCTAATTTATTAAAAAATCTCCAACCTACCCTCCTTTTTTCCAATACCATGATGTTTAATAAATGAGTCACTAATTCGCAAAAAAATAGTTGTAGATTAAAAAATTTCAAACCTACCCTCTTTTTTTTTTTTCAACAAATCCCCCATTAATTGCTACAATTGTGCATTGTTGGATCCCAACATTCATTTTAAGTAGGATGCCTATACCTGTAAAAGTGAAAATGCATATAAAAAAAATACATTAAATCATATTATTATATTATATTATATTATATTATATTATATTATATTATATTATATTATATTATATTATATTATATTATATTATATTATATTATATTATATTATATTATATTATATTATATTATATTATATTATATTATATTATATTATATTATATTATATTATATTATATTATATTATATTATATTATATTATATTATATTATATTATATTATATTATATTATATTATATTATAAATCACATAATTCACAATATTATAAATTACGGTATATTATAAATCACATAATAGATAATTATCTAATTACATATTATAGACTATGTAATTTGTAATGTGTCATTGTATAAAACAAATCAAGTGATTCATAATATGTTAGTTTAATATGCATATGAGATATTCATATGCATATGGTGAATTTTGTTATCCACAATTTCTGCATACATATTACAAATTAGAAGATTTGTAATATGTGTATGCATAAGCAATTATATACTTTGGATCATGAGATTCAAAGCATGTATAACATATTACAGATATGTTGATTTGTGATATCGCAATGTGCATATAACAAATACACTATTCTACAACACTAAACAATAATAGCTTAAATTGACAAAGGATAAGGGTGGAATTTCAAAAATGGAGAGGTTCAAAAAGAAAAATAAGGGTGCAAAGAAAGACTTATAATTTTCATAATTTCATCAATTAGGACATTTCTTTTGTACCCCCCAATATTTGAATTCCTACCTATGTCATCATCTTTTTCATCTTCGCTATTGCGTGCTGTCATGCACCACCGCCCTCCCCTAAACCACGCCCTTCCCCCTCTACACTTCCCCCCCCCCCACACCTTCACTCTCTCTTCCTCTCCACACCCCTTCGTGCAAATCTATGGATCTTCAATTCCCCTACCCCCTCTTGCGGATTTACAAATCCACAACTTCCATTATCTCTTCTTACAAAACACAAGGTTCGTAATGTGTTTTTTTTATTCAATTTTTTTTAGCTCACGGGTCACATGATCCACAAAATGGTGGAGGAGAGTTGTAGATCTATAGATTTGCAAATGGGGGGAGGGTAGTTGCAAATCTACGGATCTGCAAGAGAGGGGAATGGAGTTTCGGATCCGTAAATCTGCAAGAAGGGGTGAGGGAGGGAGCACAATGACGTAAACCAAGTTTTCTCCCCTTGATCTTCCTCCAAGAGGCTCAAAGTTCCAAAGAAATGGAAGATGGAAGGAAAAGAAAATAGAGGTGGGGTGTCACTCTCTAAGAGAGATAAGCCAACATGTTTAGGTTTACAAGAAGAAACTCTTGATAAAAACCAACTAGAAAGAGGTTCCTCAAGATAGAGAATCCTCAAGACCATCTACTAAGAATGTGCAAATAGCTCATCAAAACAAGTGAAAATAAGTGAGCCTTATATGTCTAAAAAGGATCTCACTCTAAGTCTACCCTCTAAAATATTTAAAGGCACCTATGTCTTCTAAACTAAATGAAGTTGGCCAAAAATACATGGTCTTAAGGAAATTAAACTAATTAAAATAAAAAATTTACAAGCTAAAAATAATGAAGACTATGGCATCAAATCTTCAATGAGCTTTCATCCATGTCATGTTTTCCTTGAATCCTCCTAGCCATTATGCATGCTAGGTGAGATTGCATCATCTCCTCCCTCTTGGAGAGGATTTGACCTCAAATCCTAAGGTATTTCTTCCTCTCTTTCAAAGTCTGCAAGAAAATAAGGAAAGCAGTAAGTATATGCAGACAAGTGATTTTGGAGGGAGTGAGAAGTCTATAAGGGAACTTCTTAGGAATAAGGTAGTGGAGTGGCACTAAGGTTTAAAAAGGATTTTGCTTGCATGTGCCTCCACACAACATTTCCCCATCCTTATCCTATTGCACTAGATGCTAGCCTCAAAGGTTTTGAAATAATAGACAAAACTAGCCTAGGTGCAATGGAGACTCATCAAGTTGAATTTGAGGGTGTGGATCAAAGTGCTCAAACGGTATAGGCACATCCTCAAATTCAACTTGTTCTTTTTGTAAGATTTGGCGGAAAGTTTTTTCTATGTATAGAACCTCCTTTGAAGGAAAAGGTGTATCTTTCTTAGACTCAATCTTCCTACCAACAATCTTATTTTTATTTTTATCCCTCTCTATTAAGCTTCATGATCCTTCAATCTTTCATAACCTTGGCAGGGATAAGATGAAGTAAGGTAATCTTTTTCCACTTAGGAGAGAGTGATTTTATTAGTGAGGTCATTGTGCAAAGTTTCCCTATCATGTTGCCATGACCTTCTCAACCTGTGACTAGCTTCCATACGGACTACATCACATAGAACTTTGTCTTGGTACTTTCCTATGGAAAATCTAATCTTCACTTGTTCTCTTACTATTACACCTTCTTCATCATTAAGTTTATGCAAAAAATGAGGTGAAGGATGAGGAATAGTAGTAAGTGCTAGCTTTTCCACTATCTTTGTGCTACAACAATTGCAACATGATCCACAATCCGTAATGAAAGAACAAGTTTTCCCTAAAATTTTGCATCTTATTTGGAAAACATTCTCTCTTTGTGTTTGGGTGTCCTTACAAGGATGGCTTCCAAGAATCCTTTTGACTTTGAAGAGATCATCACATGAATGAGTATCCTCTTCATTTCATCTTCCCTTTAAAGTTTTTTTCCTTTTGGGGAAAAACAAAGCAATGTGACTTTTTTCTAAACATTTAAACCATTTAGGACTTCTAGAACGAATGTTCGAACTAATGGTAGGGGTGTCACTTTCACTCAAGGTTTTTTATCTATTTTTATTTTGGATGACTCTTTTATTTTTAGAAGAGGTTATCTTTTTCCTAAGATGTCTCTTATGTTCATATATTTCCTTAGAAGAGATTTGATGGTTAAGGTTTGTGATAGGCTCTTCTAAGTCCTTAATGAAGGTGGATACTTCACTAAGGACACTCTCAAAAGTATCAATCTCCTTTTATTTCTTCTCTTTTTCCCTTCTTTTTCCTCCAACTCTTTTTCTTTTTCTATCTTTTCTCTTTCATTTTCATTTTCCTCTCTTTCTCTTTTTCTTTTCTCTCTTTCCAATCCTTTTCTTTTTGCTCTCTTTCTTGCTTTTCTTTTTCTTTTCTCTCTTCTCATTCTTTTTCTCTTTTCTCTCTTGCCATTTATTTTATCTTTGTCACTATTTTTCTAACTCTTCTCTTTCTTTTTTCCATCTGATGTATTCCTCCCTTGATTTTTTTCTAGAGGTTTTTTCTTTGTGAAATGGTTTGTGGAGAGGTAAGAGGTGAAGTTGTTTAGGCGCCACTTAAGGATAAGATAGGGACACTAAGAGAAACTCACAGCCAACAAGGGTTTTTTCATTCAACAAAGTTTCCCTATCCTCTCTTTTGAGATTTCCTTAGGTTTTTATCAAGGATTTCATCCCTTGTGGCAAACCATTCCCTCTTAAGCTTATCTTATTCTTAAGTGGCGCCTAAATAACTTCACCTCTTACCTATCCACAAACCATTTCACCAAAGAAAAAACATCTAGAAAAAAATCAAGGGAGGAATGCATCATTTGGTATCTAGAGCATTGGTTTTAGAGGTCTAAATTTTCTTTCTATCTCATTTGTTTATTGCGTTTTCTTTTTTTTCTTGTCCTTAATTTCTGCAATTTTTTCTAGCTTTCATTGTTGTTTATCATTTCCATTTATGTCTTGAGTTTATTGTTTTTAGTTGTAGTTTATTTTGTTTCTCTTTGCGCCATTTATTTGTTGTTTGATGCAATTTATGTTATTCTTTTCCTTGCATCTATTTCTCGCCCATATTTATTAATTTTCGCTTAAGCTTTGAGTTTGGGTGTTTTCTTGCATGAGTTTTGATCTTGAGAATTTCTTGTGTTAAAAATCCATGCCATTGTGGTGAATTCCATAACCTTGTGTTCAAGAAATTTAGATTAAACTTTTGTGTTCCTTGTGCCTATTTGCCTTGTTTCTTGCCGTATTTTTAACTTTTATTTTTTCACTTTTATACTCTTGTGTAGTTGTCCATAAGTCATGTTTATAGTTTCCTATTTTGTCTATTAATTTCCTTTAAGTTTAGTCTCTTTTGTTTTTACTAAAAATCTTTTGAAACTTCTTAAATTGAGCAACATAGAGGTTCATACCTTATGTCTAAGTCTCTTTAGAGGTTCATGTGCTTTTAGTTTCAATATTCTTCAAAAACTTTCCAAAATAGTTATTCAATTCCCTTTGTCTTTTATTTCCTTATGCGCATAATTAGTAACTCAATTGTATGGTGAGAGTAATTCTTGTTTGTAGGTGCTTTCACTTAAGCTATAAGTTTGGTATTTGTGTTCCACAACTTACTAAAAGCTTAACAAAGCTTGAGTCTAGTGGCATACCAAACTACTAAACCATTAACACATCTATAACTACTTTGCATTTTGAAGTCATTTCTAGTATTACTTAAATTGTTGCTTTTGATTTTCTTTATTGTTCCAAGCGCATACCTCCAATTTATTAAGCACTAAGGTGCATCTAGAAAATATTTAAAAATAAAAAGAGCTAAGCAAGCACAAAAAAAAAAGATTAAAAAAAAAGGAAAATAAAGTTTGAAATTCATTTGATGTACCTAACCTAAATTTAGCAAGTGCTTCAACTTTAAACTTGGAACCTTAAAATAAATTTTATTACTTTTGATACACTAGAACTTAACATTTGTGTCTTTCTACTCTTTAATCTAGTGTCTTTCTTAGGTGTTCCATTATGTGTTTTCTTTCTTTTGATTACCTTTTATTTGTTGTTTGTCTTTTAAATCATATTTCTAGTTTGTATTATCTACTCTTACCATTTGGTTAAGTGTCCTTTTGTTTGTTATCTTTTATTTCTTTTTAAGTTTATATTCGAACCTTCCCTTGCTACTTTTGGTTTCTTTGGTTTGTGTGTGAGTGCCACTTTTGGGGGAAAGCTTGAAGAAGGAGCTTACCACAAAGGTAACATATTTTGGAAGGTTAGACTAAGAAGCTAAGGGATCATCTTAAAAGGGAACACACCTAGGTCTTTAACTTAAGGGAGCATTTGGAGATTCATTTTGAAGACTTTACTTTTAGTTCTTTAATTTGGGTGTATTACTTTTTTGTAGTTGGGAGTTTAAGTATCTTTAAGGCCCTCCCTTTGATTGTAATAATTTTTGGTAAATTTTTATTAGTTTCTCGCAAATTAGGTGAAGAAGGAAAAAAGTGATACATTTCCTTTAACACCTTAGGAGCTCGCTTTAGATCCCTTCTCTTTTAAATTTTGCCCTTAAATTCTTGCTTTATTTTTCTTGCTCAAGCGCTTAGAAGGATAAAGAGTTCCAAAGACTCATCAAGCCATTTTAGGTGAGAAAACACAAAAAGAAAAGAGTATTTGTTTGAAGAAGAAAAAAATTGGCCCACCTTAGTCTCTTAGCATCCAAGCACAATGACACCACACACTCACTTTAGTGCTCGTGATAGCTATTCATCAAACAAGAGTGTAAACCAAAGAAAAGCTTCAAAGGTTACGCTCTAGAAAACTTAAACATGGATTTTAGAGAATGGTGGTAAAAGAGAAGAGAGGAGAGAAGAAAAAAGGAGAGAAAAGGAAGCCAAAGAGAAAAGAAAAGCAAAAGAAAGAGAAGAAGAGAAAAAAGAGAAAAAAGAGAAAGAGAGGATAAGATTAAGAGAGAGGAGAGAAAACCAAGAAAGAAGAATAAGAAAAAAAGAAGCATGAGAGTGGTAAGGATTATAAAATGAAAGGAATAGTCATAGGTTCATTCTAAAGATGTCATAATAAGAGTGAAAGTGAGGAAGAATATTATATCCATTCTAGGAGACATTCCTATTCATCCATGCACAACAATAGGGCCCCTCTAAGAGGGCCTAAAGTTGATCTCCCCCCATTTCATGGGAGGGAATATGTGGAAGCCTACCTTGGTTGGGAAATCAAGGTAGAACAATTCTTCACTTTCCATGAGGTAAGAGAAGAAAGAAAAGTTCCTATGGCAACCCTTAGCTTCCAAGGGCATGTCATGCAGTGGTGGGTTGGGTTAACCAATGAAATAATCTGCACCAATATGCCTTTAATAAAATATTGGAATGATCTTAGAAGTGCTTTAAGGAGAAGGCAAACCAAACTTAGTGTAGAGGAGTATAGACAAAGGATGGAACTTCTTATCTTGAGGGTAGGGTATCCTTGAGGAACCCAAGGCCAGCATGGCAAGGTTTTTGTGTGGGTTAAGCACCGAAATTCGTGACAAGGTGGAACTCTTCTCATACAATAACCTTAATGAGTTGGTTCAACTTTGCATCAAGGTGGAAAATCAATTACAAAGAAAAATATTTAAAAGAGACCTTCCACCTTATGTAAAGAGGTTCCAACCAAACGGAAGCTCTTCCAAGAGTTACCCCAAAAAAGGACACTTTGTTGAATGAAAAAACCCTTGTTGATCGTGACTTTCTCTTAGTGTCCTTATCCTCTCTTTTGAGATTTCCTTAGGTTTTTTATCAAGGGTCACATCCCTTATGTCAAACCATTTCCTCTTAGGCTTATCTTATCCTTAAGTGGCGCCTAAACAACTTCACCTCTTACCTCTCCACAAACCATTTCACCAAAGAGAAAACCTCTAGAAAAAACCATTTCTAGTTCTTCTAGTTCCCTTTTTCTCCTCTCTTTTTGTTTTCGTTCTTTTCCCCAAAATTTCTTTCTTTTTTTTTCTACTTCTCTTAATCAAACGAGTATGAATATGAGAGCATGATGAGTTTATAACTATGTTAATAATCATTCTTTTCACCCCTCCCTTTTTCACAGTCTTCTTTTATTCTATTCTCACATTCTTCTTGTTTTTTCTCTTTTATCTTCCCTAGTTTTATTACTACTTCTAACACTCTTAGACGTCTGTGAATACATTTCAAAGTTTATGGCTTAGGGACTAAGATGCAAAAAACTCCTCTCTTTTTAAGTTTTCTCAACTAAAAGTGACTTAAGTCTTAGGAACTTAAGCTTTTTCCTAAACGTTGAAAGCAAATAAAGAAATTTAAAGCAAACCTAAGGGATTCTAACATGCTTTTAGTTATGAATAAGGGGTATTAATTTCTCATCCAAACTAAATGAGAAACTAAGATTTATTACACACAAAACAAGAAACTAACACCTCTAATTAAAAAAGACCTTCAAAGAAAGTTACACCCAAATTAAAATGCAAAAAATGAAACAAAGCTTGAATGTTGCTCCTTCTTCAAGTGCTCCTCACAAGTCCCCTCTTTTTCAAGTTATCAACACTTCCTAAGGATGTTACCCTTGTGGAAGTTTCAACAATTTGGCTACCTACCAAGAGAAAACAAGCTCCTAAGCAAGAGACCAAGGGAAGTAGAATTTGAAAGCAAAAAGAAATAAAAAGCACTTAACAAGAATAGGCACACATCCAAGTAGAAAGAATTTTATTTAAACAAACATAAAGAGAACCAAAAATGACAAGCAAACAATGGTGTAAAAGAAAGGTGACACACAAAAGAGATCCTAGAATGAGCCTAGAATAGAATGAACTAAAAATAAAAAAATAACAACAAATTCCAATTATTTGCACAATTTTAAAGTAAGGTGGTTGAATCATATGCAAAGCAATTCAAGCAAATTTCAATAAAATTTAACATTCCTTTGAATGGTTTAATAATTTTGAGGTGCACTAAATTTTTTGTACTCTTTTTACTTTTTTTTAGCCCTTTTTACTGACTCTTTTTTTACTTATTTTACTCTTTTGATTTCTTTTTTTTTTAAATACTTTTGCTACACCTCTTAAGAAAATTATAATACAAATATGATAAGGATTTTAATAAGGATAGGCACTTGAATTAAAATAGATGGACAGCCACAAAATTGAACCAAAAAGTACAAACAAAAGAAAGCAAAGTAACTTAAAATAAACTAGTAAATTTAGGTGAACAAAAAAGGCATTAAATGAGAGTGTTATGGAGCCTAGGCCAGCTTGATTGCTCAAGGTTTACAGCCCAATTAAATGCCCAAAATGGTCTCAGCATCCAAGAATAATAATGCACCCGATAAACTAGTACAAAAGTTAAGTTACAACCACAAATTGAACAAAATGACTCTAAGAAAGAATTGAGCAATTTTTGGAAATGTTTTTTTTTTAGAAACATGTTATGATCTAAAGTATGTAAGACTCAAGGACACAAGATCAAGAGGACATGGCCCCTTTGATGCTCAATTCTAAAAGAGAAACACACTTTTTTATGGTAAAAATAAAACGCAAAACTATGTGAAATTAAAATACAAGTAAAGGACTATATTATGACTATCTAAGATACAACTTTGAAAGAGTAAAATCTGAAAAATAATGACTCAAAAGATCAAGAAATATGCACCCAAAACAAAGAACAAGGGGCTGGAAAAACATAATAAAGTGCAGGAAAAATAGAATTACAATAAAGATCAAGACCACAATTGTGTGACTTCCTTCACAATAAAGGAAACACACAAAGATTCAATGAAAAAACAAAATAAATTGAATTTAGAAAGCAATAAAGACTAGGAATTAAAATTGCAAAATATTAAAACTACTAAAAAAAACATCAAGACATAAAAGGAATTAAATGAAATGGCAAGAACACTAAGAAGAAAAACTAGAAAAAAATAAAGAAAATTAAGACTAAAAAAAGAACCTCATGAAATTGGATCTTGATACCACTTTATGCAAACCAAGTTTGCTCCCCTTTATATTTCTCCAAAAGGCTCAAAGCTCCAAAGAAATGGAAGATGGAGGGGAAAGGAAATGGAGGTGGAACACCACTCTAAAAGAGAGAACCCTTGATAAAAACCACTAGGAAGAGGTTTCTCAAAAGAAAGGATCTTCAAGATCTTTTACTAAGAGTGTACTTACAGAGAGACTGTTTTCATTCAACTTCAAAGGTGAAATTTACAATGAGGGGATGAGTATATATAACCCAATAGATACCTTGGGCACATTTTTCTAAACAATGTAGGACTTGGCTTAATTAGGATTAAGACTAATTAACCCAAGAGGTACAAATAGCTCATCCAAACAAGTGAAAATAAGTGAGCCCAACATGCCTAAAAAAGATCTCACTCTAAGCCTACCCCTCTAAAACATCTAAAGACACTTATACCTTCTAAACTAAATGAAGTTGGCTAAAAATTAATGACCTTAAGGGAATTAAAAATATGCTTCTATTTAGCTAATTAAAATAAAATAATTACATGCTAAAAATAATTAAGACTATGGCTTCAAATCTTCAATGAGCTTTTATCCATGACATATCTTCCTTGAATCCTCCTAGCCTTGATGCATGCTAGGTGGATTGCATCACATAGAGGGAAGGGGAAGGGGAGCGAGGAGGAGGAGGGGGAGGGGGCACGAGGGAGGGCTAGGAATAAGGGAAGGTGGCATAGGGAAGTAGTATTCTCAGGGGTGCAAATAAAAATAATGGGTTGTACAAAAAGAAAATGTCCATCAATGATTGCATGGAGTTGAAATGCACAAGGTGAAATGGATCATGAGAGAAGCTTTTAAAGTAGATTTGACTATAGAAACCAATGGCTTTTCTCCCTACTCTTATATTTTTATTTCTGCACCTCCATACTTTTTAAAAATCTCATATTATCCTTAGCTTAATATATATAATCGTAGTACGAGTAATCTAAAAAAGGTAATTTAGATATAAGTTGATTTACTTATTTTGGAATACTCTCATGCTAATGCATGTATAATCTAGATGTTTTTCACTCTAAAACACTTATTCCAAACTCACTTTAAAACACTTATTCCAAACTTATTAACAAGTCTAAAATAGATTTTTCGAAGTTAGTGCAAAAAAGGTAATGCAGATTTATTAAAATAGGTAATCCAAATAATATTGCTTGGAACTTATATAGTTGCATAATGTTAACACAAACATAGCCCAAACAAAGCACTAATAAGGGAAGGTCTCAAGAATTTGTAAATTCGTCTCTAACAAGTGTTTCATGACAAGAATGAACCATTTTTAATAAGAAATGTGAGTTAAAAAAATTATGTAGAGGTGTAGTTCTTAAATACAAGATGTGTTTCTTATATAACTCATTAGAAAATATAAAAGTTTAAGAGTTTGATTGGTTTTGTTTTTTAATTTTTGAAAAGAGTTTTCAAGTATAGTTTTCAAACATTGTTTTTCTGAAAAAAAAAAAAACTTGTTAGGTAAGTGTTATTTAAAAACTGTTTTGAGATGTAAAAATGAAAAAACAACATATTTTTATTGTATTTTGAGTTTTCAAAACAAAAATAGAAAACTGAAAAGTAAAACTACTTTTAGTTGTTCCTGTTTTTTTGTTTTTAAAAACTAAAAAAGAAGAATCATCTTTAAAAACTCTACCCAAACGAATTTTTTAGTTTTTAACTAATAAATTACTCAAAACAGTTTTATAAAATTATTACTAAACAAGCACTAAGTTTCAAAAATTTTCACAATTTCTTATTTTCGAAACAAATTTATAATTGTTTTTTTTAAACACTTTAAGAATAAAAAAAATTAAAAAATCACTTAAAAATTCTTAAAGATACAAAAAAAAAAAAAAAACAAACAATAAGGTTTAGTGTTTTTCCAAAGTCAACTTTATTCCTAATCTCCCGTTAGATTTTATCCCTTACCATTAACATACAACGTGCCCAGACTAACAGTATCAATATTCAATACCCAAGTTTATGTGCATATAAAAATGGTTTAATTAAAATCCAAACATTCACATTCATAAAAAACTCTTTTCAAAATTAATATTTTAAAAATCATGGAAAATAAAAAATTATAATTCAACATCAATATAAAACTTATTTATACCCTCTATACTAATTAAACTCATAAATTATAACTATCAATTAGTTAAAATTTACTTAAAAAATAACTTGCTAACTTACTAATAAAACTCAATTGATAACATCACTTCACTTATAATTAAAAAATTAATCTCCAACTCTGTCCAAGAGTTCAACAGGAATTAAAGAATGTTCAGCCGTAGAAAATATGTTCAGCCGCTGCAATACAATTTCTCTGTACCAATATCTCCAATCCAAGGGTCCAAATTTTTATCTATTTAAACCCATATAGAGACACGTTTGCAGAGTAAACATGAGGATCATCAAAACAGCTAAATATGTTTAGCCCTCCCAACTGGTTCAATGATTCCCTTTTTAAATATTAAGGCAATTAATCTAAAAGGATACAACAAATTCCATGCAAATACAAACTTAACCGAGATATTTTTTCTCAACAACCCAACATTATTTACCTATAAGAATACACATAACAAATTGTATTGTCAACCTGTGCAAAAATTTTCAAGGCTTCAATAATTTTTATCAAAACGATGGGCATCAACCCCTTTAATGCCACCTGCAAGAACGATTTTGCTATAAAAAAATGCATAAATAGAACATGCAACAACTTTTTACCATTCTAAGTGCTTTTATTCCCAATCATTGACTCTATTAAATCAAACAACCAATCATCAAATTTTATACTCAGGAATCTATATTTCATGAACATTCTATAGCCACTACAATTACCCTATTAAGGTTAGTGAAGCTCACATTATGTAGGTGTCAAGTTTCTCCATAAAAGCAGAAAATTACATTGAATAAATTTATTTCAATGTCAATATAAAAATGGGAATGATTCTTCAATCTCCTAGGGATGAGAATTTTCCATGTTAAACGAGACAACATAAGCTTTCTAACAATCTTGGGATTGCTCGAATATGGAATTCCTAGTGAAAAAATATGATCAACCAAAGTGGACTAAAATCGAAACTAGAGAACACAGGATATATCAGATTTTTTTTTATGCACTGTTAGCAATCCGCGTTCTGCAAAATTTTGAAGCTTAACAGTATCAAGCTCGTTTTTTATCATTAGATGTTTAATTAAAAGTAACTAGCTTCTTTTCTGGTTCCTATAATTTTTTTTTTATTAATGTTATTCATTTATAATTTTCGGTATAATTGGTTGTGCCGAATATAAAATTAAAGATTGAAAAGATTAGAATTAAATGATAGAGTTATTTATAAGTAAAAAAACGTGATTCATATCAACAATTTTTTTACGATATTAATGAAAAAAGACTAAAAATGAATTGAGATTAAAAAAATCTTTTTGAATTTTAAGAACTAAAAAGTTAATTTTTGTAAAAGGTTAGGGACAAAAAATTCATATAAAACTCTAACCGTAAAAATAAATTATGACTGAGAAAAAATTTATTTTTAATTTAAAAATGTCTTTTTTTGAAATTTATTATTACGTTTATTTAATATTAACACTATAAATTGACAAACTTTATTAATATTTTAAATAATAACCATTTTAAATCATTATTATATCTTGCATTTAGTAGTGTATATAAATTTTTCCATTTTTAAATATTTAAGTGAATAATTTTTTTAATTATTTTGAAATATTAAATATACCAAATTAACTATTAATTTTATTTTTTATTATTATTTCTAAAGAAAAATTAGAAGATATCATTATTATTCTTTTTATTTATACATTATCCTATTTTTCTTGTTTCTTATTATTACTTTTCGCTTAGTTAATTAGCTTCTACATCATCTTTTTCTTTCTTAATGCTTATATTTTGCTCTACTATTCTTCTTTCTAAATTTTATTCATGTTTATCTATATTTTTGTTAGTTTTTAAATTTTTTTGTTCTTTAAAGTACTCTTAAATAGGATAGTCTTGGACATTTTTAAGGCCATCAATAAAAACTAAAAATATGGCTTATATTTATATAAGGAAGACATGTTTCATTACTTTGTAATAAGTCTAGATACATAATTTATAATACGATTAAAATATTTTCACTATTTTATCCTTCGAAAGTATCTAATGGGTATTCACCTTATATTTGTGGCTATTTAACAGGTGTGTTTATATGCTAGTTAAAATATACGCATGTATCTATTTGTAACATCCGTTAATTTTCTATTATAAATTTTATCTACAAATACTAAAAATAGACAATAAAAAGAGTCGTGAAGGAAAGAAGACACAAAAAATTATGGGCCCTAAGCTTGGTGTTAACATGGCTTTGTCTGAGCCCAATCCATATCAAAATAGCAATGCAATGGACCAAGAAGAGAAACAAGAATGGTGATAGATGGTTTGGGTTTTTTTTTTTTAACACCTAGTTATTTTTCATTTTCTACTTATCGGTGGAAAAAATACTATTATGTCCTTTATTTTTACTCTCTGGCATTCTACTGCTGGAGAAGGAAAAAAATTTGTAAATTTTTTACTTCTCTAGCAATGCAATGCCAGAGAGTAAAAAAAAATTGCAATTTTTTTTTCTTCTCCGGTGATACACTGCACAACTTTTTTTCCTTCTCTGACAGTGCATCGCCGGAGACGAAAAAACCTGAAAAAAAATTATTACTCATAAATGTTATTAATTTCAATTTAATTTTAACAAAAAATTAAATTACTCATAAATGTTAAAAATTTATATTATAAATAACCAAAAATAATAATATATTACAATATTTATAAAATTTGAAAATATTTATAAAATTTTCAAATAACAATAATATTACTCATATAATATATTACAATATTTATAAAATTTGTAAATTTTTTTGCATAGTCGGAGAGGAAAAAGACCAAAAAAAAATTATTACTCATAAATATTATTCTTCTAAATTAAATTACTCATAAATATTGTTAGTCTCAATTTAATTATAATAGAAATAATAATAATAATTAGAGTAATTAACATCAGTGTAATAATAATAATAATAATAATAATAATTAAAGAAAGTAATTAGAGTAATTAACATCATATAATTACAGTAATTAGACTCAAAATAATTAGAGTAATTAATGTCATGTAATTAGACTTAAAGGAATTGTCGAAGAAGCAAAAAATTTAAAAGAAGATTTCGTAATAAATTTTATATTTTAAAAAATTATGTTATAAATAAATAATATTATTAAAATATAAAATTTTATAAAGATAATGTAAATAGTTAAATACTTTTTTTAATTAATTTTTTTATTTAAAAATCTTATTTCATAGAATAAGTTATTTTATTTTGAAATGTAAGTGAATGTGATTAATTTATTAGAGTACTTGTTAAGAGAGAAATAAGATTAATTTATTATGGTAGATGTTATGATAGATAATAAGGTTAAAGAATATTTTTAAGTTTTTTAAGAATTATTTAGATGAATATATGTTAATCAAGAAAGGAATAGATATGAAATAAAAATATTCTTGGTTTAAGTAGCTTTGACCTTACCCATGAGAATAATGGGTATTGAATTTACCAAAATTGACGTCATTCTAAGGGTGGTCCTCACTGGTGAAGTCACTCGAGCTTTTGCGAGTGTGATGCGTCGTGTCTTAGACCCAGGTATAGCTTCGACGTCAAATGCAGTGGGAAAGGTGAAACATGATGAGGTTGCAGTTGTCAACCATGAAAATGTCTTAGGGCCTCAGCGCCTCCACAGACCAATATGTCTTAATGAATATTGCTTTTAGAACTGCAAGGCTGCAAGTGGAAAAGGTTTTGCGTGTCTTATTAATGACCTCATCAAAGAAAGAACATGGCATTGGTCTTATGTGTCCGCTACAAACCCATGTCAATGGGAAATGAGCTAGAAACATTATTCGAAACTTTTCTCTCAATATTCTTACATTATTGAGGCTTACATGAAGAAAATAATATTAGATTGGTATTAATTAATTATTTTTTATTATTATCTGATAATTTAAAATAAGATAATAATCATATCTAATCATATTTTATCATATTTTATAATAGTTTTATAATTATTTAAATGGAATTATAGCAAGATTAATTCTGTGATGTATTGAGTCAATCATAAAAATTCTATTTGAAGGGTCTCTGCCTACCTTGGAGATTATAAATTTGTCATCTCGTTAAGCAAATTACAACACACACATTCTCTAAAATAATAATCCCCTAGAAGTAAGTAGTAAAACTCTCGAGAGTTCTTATTGAACTCATATCTCTTCAATAATTATAGTTTTTGTTCATGAAGATCAAGAACTTCAATTCAAAAATATTTGAGGTACAAACATTTTCTTTCCTCTATCTTTTTATATTTAATTCTCTATACATACTATAATTTTGTATCTTTTGATACCAGGTTTCTTTTTATGTCCATTAATTGGTATAGAGCCAAATTATATATATATTATGGTTGTTTTCCTATTAGAGAATTAAATTTGAATAGTTTTTTTTTTTGTGTTTTTAGTGAAATTTTATAATAAAGTTCACTATTATCTTTGGAAAAAAAAAACAAAATTGAGGATTTACGCTACTTCTTGTTATTGTTAAAATAACATATTAAAGTTTCATTCAGTTACTCTTACATGGTAAATTATGTATTGAAACTTCTCTTTAATTACTACCCTATTAAAACCTAGTTGTATTTTAAACTGGGTAAAATATTTTCAAAATTACTTAAGGATTTTCCTTTTTATGTTTTTATATTTGACCAGTATAAGTCATTTGTGTAGGCAACATAAGGTGATTTGTGTTAACCTTACTTTGGGAAGTGTTAAAGGGTTCATGGCCTCATTTTTTATACCCATATTTTTGTGATTGTTTGGTCAAATGAGAATCTTATCTTTTTTATACGATAAATTCACTCTCAGACGCATTGAATGGGGTTGGTCATTTTTTGTATTCTTATTTTTTCACAAATACCATATTATTTAATATTTTAATATTATTGGTATTTTTTAGTATAAAAAAAATTATTAATTCAAGATTAAATTAAAAACTTTTTACTATTATAATCTTGAATTTTGGACATATTTTCATTGTGATAATTCTTTACGTATTCTCCAATTATATTGTACTCTCTTTAATATTGAATTATCATTTATAAATTAATTTTAGGTCATTTTATTAATTATGCACAATCTTAATTGTCTTTCTCTTATGCACATAATTTTCTTTATTAATTGGCATTATTATTACTTGTCTAACATAGGTATAGTAATGTGAATTTTGTATGGTCATATAATATACATGATTAAAATTATGCAAATTTATTGGACAATATACATAATTTCTTTTTTTTTCATTTACATAATTATAATTTCACTATTTTGGATGCATTTATGTGAATTTTGTGATATAATTATTTCTTTATTGCATTGATGATAATTATACCCTATCGGTGTATTGTTGTTAATGTAATTTGGTGTTGTACAATGTACTTCTCTTTGCTTTGCTTATGTTAATGATTTTTTTATATCCTATCAGTAATAGGATTTTATTGATATAAGTTATAGTGCATTGTAATTTCCTTAAGGATTCTCTCTTAACTGAACTCTTAGAATTACATAATGTTTCGCTATTGTTGTAATGTTAAGTTTATTTCCCTAATTTTATCATGTTTAGTTATATTTGTATAAAATCAAAATCTATATTGTCATTTTCTTTTGTTCCATAATGACTTATAACCTTTAATTGGACATTTTCCCTTCAAACAAAAAAAATGTTGCATTTTTTGTGGTGTAAATTTTCTATATATATATTGATAAAGAAATAGTTGAATTTCATTTAACCCTCTGGTTTTTTTTTTATGTCAACTGTTCTTTCTTTATCAAGTGGAAGGATTTTGTATATTAGAATTTTAATTAATATCTTATAAAATAAATTGTCTTGATATAAGATTTTTACCTTAAATGTCCAATTAATCATACATGTGCAAAAACAATTTTTCTTGATAAAATTATTTTTTCTTACCACATTGTTGGGATCTATATTAAGGATTTTGTATTGGTCTCTTCTAAAATATGTTCTTGTATAATAAACTCTCTACTGATATGTAATATTAGTATGCAATTCTTGTAAGGACAATATAGGAATCCCAAATTTGAAGAGATTAATTTCTCCATACCATATTTTATAATATTGTTGATGGTATTCTTGTACAAGCTAGAGGCTTTATTTTGGGATATATAAATAAACTTATGCCCATTATAAATTTTGATGAGAGTTAGAGACTATTTATTACTATATCCTTAATATTTGTAAGAATAGGTCTCATTCTTCCGTTGCGTGTAATCATGTTTTATTCTCAAGTGTGTGTAGATATTGTTTATTGTAGCACTTAATTTTTGTTTATGATTTCTTGAAAACTTGCTTATGATCTCATATTCTACGCAAAATTATTAAGAGATTCATTTTCTCACTCATGTAATTATTTTTTCAAAAACTCATAGGGGTCAATATTTTTTTAAAGGATTGACTAATATGTGGTTAATTATAAAACCATTTGTGAGAATTATTTATTCTTATGGATGAATTTGTTATTCTATTACTTTCTGATTCCTTAAGTAAAAAAATAGTGAATTTTAATTTACTTTTATTATTATCTTATAAAATCATCATCCCACTATCACTAGAATTTTTAATACTAGTGTACCCTAATGATAATCCTAATTTTTTTTTTTGGTATATTAAGGATTAGTGGGTGTATATATAATTTTGTATCATGTATCAAGATTTATCTATCTGTATTGTCATATATTCTTGTGCACATTTAATTATGATATGATATATTCTATAGGACTTCTCTATTTATTGTTGTCCTACCTTTATTGAGATACATAAAATTCATTATATCTTTGTAGACATCTTTAACTTATGTTAAGGTCATTCTGTTGGGTACTGCACATTAATCCTTTTGGCATACAATTATGCATTGTGCATCTCTTTTACCCAAATTTCATATTTTAATTAATCAAAATTTTAGAAGTATATAATTTTATATCATGTCTCGAGACTTATCTATCTATATTATCATATATTCTTGTGCACATTTAATTATGATATGACATACTCTATATGACTTGACTATTTATTTTTGTCCTATTTTAATTGAGATACATATAATTCATTGTATCTTAATAGACATCTTTAATGGATTTTAAGAGCATTTTGTTGGGCATTGCACATTAATTCTTTTGTATGCAATTAAGTATTGTGCATTTCTTTTACCCAAAATTTCACATCTTGTTTGGTCAAAATTCTATAAGTATATTGTAGATGCAATACTCCTATCGAGTATGATTTTCTACTTAGTAAAAGTACTTATTATGATAGTACTCCTATTGAGTACAATTTTGCACTATTGAACTACTTATGAATTTTGTGTTTGAACCAATTATCTAAGTGTTTGCTCAATTGACATTTTGTGGCCACAATAATCTGAATGTTATTTTATATAAACTAAGTGTCTATATGGTCCTAGTAGGGAATTTATTGATTTCCTACTTGTTTTTGGATTCTTACATAGTCACTCATTTTCTGAAACTCGGATTAGTTAAATGGAAAATATTATAGAGCATTTATGTAGCCTATATGTAATTACATTTGTTGTTGTGCTATGATAAGTACTTAAATGCATGTGAATTATGCTTTCTCACCTTTATAATTTTTCAGACTAAGTAAAAATTATATAAATAAAATATTTTTTTTATTCACTGATCAAATACTTAACTATTGGAGTTTTATAACTCATATGGTTTGGTTAAGTTTTGATGTCTTAGATGAGTGGGAGTCTAAAAATTCTCTTATGAGATATGTGTCAAGTAATATTCTTTTAATAACATATCTCTTAGCATTTTTTATGCTTTGGACCATGTAGTATCATTTTATTGAACTACATATTCTATATACTTTATGAGAAATATTTGTTAATGTGCATGATATATATCCCTATCGGATATTATTTTGTAGCTCAAATTTCTCATTGTCTAATATAAGATTTGTCTATAATTGTCATTCTAGCTTAGTGATTTGTCTTTGTATTATTGATTAATATCATCCAAGTGGGAGAATGTCATTAGATTTGTATTAATCAATTATCTTTTATCATTATTTGACAATTTAAGATATGGTGATAATCATATCTTAAAATAGTTTTATGATTATTTGAATGAAATTATAGTAAGATTGACTCAGTGACGGGTTGAGTCAATCATAAAAAGCTCATTTGAGAGGTCTCTACCTACCCTTTAGATTATAAATTTGCCATCCCATTAAGCAAATTACAACACACACATTCTCTAAAATAATAATCCCCTAGAAGTAGGTAGCCCTGAAGAGTTCTTATTGAACTCATATCTCTACAATAATCATTCATAGAATTTTTGTTCATTAAGATCAAGAACTTCAATTCAAAAATATTTGAAGTACACATATTTTCTTTCTTCTATTTTTTTATATTTAATTCTGTATACATACTATAATTTTGTATCTTTTGATTCAAGAGTTTTTTTTATTTCCATCATTATCGTCAAGCTGGAGGAATTTGGTGTTTTGGGGATTCATCCAAATGGAAGGTTAAGCTGATTATGCAGCTAAATCGGTCTTCATTTGAATGTGGCTCAAGGAATAAATAATTGATATATCACCTTCGTGTATGCTAACCTTACTCTCAATTTAGAATTCAGCTATGGAGGTATTTAACTCATATTGCTAAGCACATGTCTGATGCGTGAAGTATATTGGGGGACTTCAACTCGGTTCTCCACCCTCATGAAAGGAAAGGTAGCTCATCCCCGAAGTTGATGAGAGGTGACTCTTCCTTCTAGGAGTTTATTCAACATAATCTCTTGATTGATATGGATTACCAAGGATCTCCTTTTACCTACCACCGAAGCAACCTCAATGTGCACTTGGACTGGTTGTTAGCATCCCATGTTTGGTCCTTGACCTTCCCTGAAGTTAAGTTACTTCACCTGAATCATATTAAATATGATCATTCTATGTTGATTCTTCGTCTTTATGCTACAAAGAAGCATAATAACCATAAGCATCCTTTTAGGTTTGAATCGCCATGGTTGACTGATGAAAATGTTCCTCACTTAGTGAGGAAGGAATTAGTCGAATTCCAAAGCCACTTGGAACCAACGGATTAGCCATCTTTAGCCAAAGTTAAAAGACTGGAAACAAAGTGTCATTTGGAAATGTCTTTGCTGAAAAAAGAAGATTAAATAGGAGACTCAATGGAATTACTGATGTGGATTACTATCATATCTTCAAGTTGTTTAGTAAATTGTTTAGCTAAATCACACAGAAGTTTGAAAGAGAATTTGTCAATTTTTTATAAGCCTCCTAGTTTTATTCAGATTCCTCTTTTAGCAGATTTGTTTATTGTAACCTTTTATTGTGGTTTCTAGTTGGATTCTTTAACCACCACGTCACAAAAAAAGCACGGGCTTGACCATACTTATCACCCTATATTTCTTTTCTTTTGAAGGTTACTTTTATTAAAAAAAAAGGAACAACATTAAGGTTTAAATACAATTAAATTATGTATCAAATATTTTCACTTGAGTTATCATTAAACAAATAATTTAATTAATTAAAAATGTGTTTGGCAAAATTAACTAAAAAGTGACAACTAATTGGAAACTAAAAATTGTTGAAGTAATAAAGTTACAAGCATTTAAAAAAAAGAAAAGTTACAAGTATTTAATAAAATCATTTATTGTAATAATTAAAAACTGTAAAATTTTAAAAATTTACGTAGTGTAAGTTTATTTTCCCACTGAAAAGGTTTGAAGTGAAGATTGAACTAAAAATTTCGAATTTAAACTTCTCCTATAAATTACACTGAAATATTCCTTAACCAGCCAAACATACTACTAACTGTGCAATCATTAAATTTAAATTTTATTTTATCAATAATATTACGGAGTATTTATAATTTTTAAAAAATAAATTATAAAAAAATATAACTTTTTATTTATAAAATATTAAAATAATATAATAAAAACAATAATTTATTATATATCATTATCAAACTTACATATAATAAAAAAAAGTCAGAAATAATATAAATCGTGTCAAATAAAAAAAGTAGAAAAATAAAATCTTACCTTATGGATGGATACGAAAACCTAAAAGAAAATATTTCCTTAAATTAAATATTAAAAAGATAGTAGATATTTAAAAATAAAAAAAAATCCAGGTAGCATATCTAATATATAACAATATATAACAAGAGTAATTCATTTTATTTTAGAATTTCAGATCTTTATTAGAAAAAAATAATTTAAAAGGCTTGTGTAACAAGTAACTAAACAACCTTTCAACTTAAAAAAGATAAAAGTTAAAATATTTTGTTAAATATAACTTGAACGTAGAAGAATATAAAATAAAAAATTTAAGCAATATATTCATATTGGATGGAGAATTTTAAAAGAGTAATTCACCGAATGTTAAATGATTTATAATAAAAAATATTGTTTGAATGCGAAATTTTAAAAAAATTTGAAATTCTAGTTATTTTTTTAAAGTATTTTTATTAGTTAAATTGTAAAACTTTAAATTCTTAAAAAAATAAGAATTTGAAATTCTTCAAACTTTTTTTCATTTGATTGAAAGTGTTTAATTGGTAGCCAATGTCAGTGTTTAATTTGTTAACTTTACCCGTTACTATTCTAAAAGTCTCATAAATAAGTTATGTAAAAATGATAATCTATATCAATTAAACCCTTATTGAAATCAACTGCGATTATTCTTTAGGAAAAGTTTCTCTATGATATCCACAAAAATTATTTTCAATTGACGTAGGTAGAATTATTTTTCCACCTTTTTTGCCAACATTTTTTTAAGATATGTCACTCAATTTGTTTTTGCTAACACTGGTTTGAAGTTATTTCTTAGTATATGAAGTTCTATAGCATTAACTACACTACTTTGCCTTATGACTAAGTCCACCATGTTGTAGGAGTTTTGTATGTGGTACACTTATAGATTCAATGTGTCAATCACAGTATTGTAACCTATTTCACATACATATAAAAGATACTCTAAAATACCAGTATGACATGCGAAACTTTAGAGCTTCAAACATAATGACCTATATCATAATAGTATATAGTAGTGTGAAAAGTGCATTGATGACCATATTTAGATCCATGCTTTTATAATTGATCTTTAGTAATAAAATTCATTGATATTAACCAAAAACACTTACTAACATAAAAAAAAAGACGGAAAAACATCATTGTTTGATATTATTTAATATTAAAACAAATTTTTATTTAGTCAAAATTAAAATACACTCAAAGATTTAAAATTTTAATAAATTTAAATTACCTTATTTAAATAAAATATTTAAAAAATAATTTTCATTTGAATAAAAAATTCAAATTCAATACATTTTAAATTTCTTACATTTATAAAATTCTTTATTTAAACACATCGTACAGCATGAAATGAATCCAACCCCTTAACGCCCCAAATATTAATGTATCTTCCTGAAACAACATACAAATGATTTGTTTTAATTGATACGTTGAATTTTAACCATTACAAACTTGTGATAAGTGATCGATGTAAATGGAATTAAATTCAATTTTTCAAACAAATTTTCAAATTTAAATCTTATTGATAAAAAATTGGAATTAAGAGAAAACATCATAAAAAAGTTGAATAGTTAAATTTCTTCAACAAAGATTAACCATAACAATAACAAAAATCAATTCAAGCCTCATGATAAAAAACACTAACAAAGTTAGATAAATTTTATATATAATCATAATTGAATATAAATAAATAAAAATATAAATTAGAGTAAGTCTGTACATTGTAACATTTATAAAATTTCTTTATTAAAAAAATATTTATAAAAATTCTTAGTTAACATCACCTAAATCTGAAACATGTGCATTAATTTTAATTTAATAAAATTTAATTAATTATATATTATTTTCAAGTATATAAAAAATTATCTACGGCCTAAACTTTTTACTCATTTAAGGCAAAAAAACAAGGATTATACCCGTCGAAAAATGCAATTAAAAACATTACTAGGAATTACTTTTTCTTAAGAAAAACAATTAATTCTGAATAACATTAGAGTACCCCACAAGTCATTGCTCATCATTACTATTTACCAGTATATATACTACCTCCACTACGACTACAAAGTAGAGTCATAATATCATTAATGAAATTAGACCATAATCTTGTGCATTTTTTGCTTGAAAGATATCTCCTCACACTTCCACTTAGCCTGTGTATGGTAGCCTGCAAATAGTTCATCAAACTCAATTAAGCACACAATTAATCATGACAAATAAACAAAGGTAGCCTGCAATTTAGGACTGCCTTTGAAAAAAAATAAAATTCGGATTATAATGTTCTTTTAGTTTATAAGTTGTATTGATACATTAAGTATGGTGTTTGAAAATTCAATTTAAATTTAAAAAATATTTTTTAAGAAACTGAAAACTTAAAATTTATAATCATTCTTTAACTTTGTTTCCACATTCTTTTACGTTATAAAAATTAAATTTTTGCTGCACCCAAACAAAATTAAACATTTTCAATAAATTTATTCAAATTAATTTTTATTATATTTAATTAAAAAATTATTTATATTTATATATAATCGATTATCAAAATAACATATTTTTAAATATTTTTCAAACACACTAATAATAGCATGTTTGACAAAAAATATTGTTTGATCTTTTAATTGTTTTATGAAAAAATATTTGTAAAATAAACTGAATGTTTGGCACATCTACTGAAATATAACAGAAGTTTTTATTATTTTTAAATATTTTTAAATATATTATTTTTTATATCATTTTTATTACTATGTAATAAATTATTTTTAGTTAATCCAGATGAAATTAATTTACAAATTACTTTTAAGCAAATTTACGAGTTCAGTATAAAAACTTCTTCCACAACCATTCAATCAGTTTAAGTTAGTTGATTTTATTAATTAATATTTTAAAAACTATATAAATAAAAAAATATAATTAAATATTAATGTAATGTTCTTTTACTGTTTTACTGTGTGTATACTGATTAAATTCAAATAAAAATTCATTTAATTAATTATAACAATGGATTATTAAAATGATTTATTTCTCACAATCCATAAAATATAAATTTTCAATTTATTTCACAAAAATAAATAAGGAAAGTTCACATGGACTGTTTGTTAGTAGGAAATGGATGAAAAATAGAAGAGCAGTTTTTTACTATTTTCCTGAATCTCAATTCTCATACTTCTTTCGCTCTAGCTACTTTTTATTTTCATTTTTCTATTTCTTTTGTCTCAACATATATAATAATATTTTATACATAGGTATATGGACAGACAATGGTGAGCAGAAAATTAAACCCAAATCCTCATTCATCTACTCAACCTCACCCCTAATGGTTCCAGGAAGTTAACACACAACAACATACATGCACTAGATTGATTATTTTTATTGTAATAAAATATATAACAGAATGTAGAATATATAAACCGGACGAGTTTTTTATCTTGTGGTAAAGTGATGAGTGAGACTCACCCCAATTTGAGCGAAGTATCTGAGCTTTCATAGTCCTGAGGGGGTCCAGTGGAGTTGCAAACGTACGTTACAGACTCTGAAGACTGACCTTCATCCATAACAAAGTTTTCAGAATATTCGGCACCACCATGCCTTTGCCCATTAATTATGCCCGCCACCTTTGGTGCAACATATACATGCAACTTCATTTCATATATCTTTTCAATTCCACATGTTTACTTTAGAAAAATAACAAGAATATCTTACATGACGTTTTAGTCGCTCGTTCTCTTCCATTAATAGCATCCCCTGAAGAAGGTTCATTTGGAGTTGTTAGATTTTTTATAAGTAAGAAAATATAAAAATACTTTATATTTCATAAAATTCGACATAGGTGTTTCAATTTTTAACTCATCTGGGATCAATTCCAGAATAGTACTCGTATCTTAAAATAATGATAGCGGAATGTCCCGTTTCTAACCTTTTTCTGGAGATCAGCTATCTCATTCATAATCTTCTCTCCCTGAAAACCACAACAGGTTTAATTAAAGTCATGAGGTAAATTATATATCATGCTGGTGTACTACAGAAAATACAATTATATAAGACCTTCTTTTCGATAACACGGCCCAATCCAGTTTCTAGAGACCTCTCCAATTGTTGCAATTCTTCAATGTCTAAACCTTGAAGATCCTCTCCTCTCAGCTGCCTGTATTTTTTTCATTGTTATAACTTTACATTCAACAAACAAACTATTCAGTTATGAAATTATGAGACTTGTACAGTTGTACCTTAGTTGATGGCTCTTCTCAGCAACTTCCTTGCTCAACCTGGAGCAGGTGCTGTTTTCAACTAGCTGTAGTACACATGATCAACAAATTAATGATTTTCCATTAATTCATATTGTTGCAAGTCATATTTCATGTACCTTTAGTATTATTTTTACCCTAGAAATATAAATTCATATATTTTAATAAATGTATGATTTAATTAATTGTTGTTTGGTCTCCTTATACGTACCTAAATTATCTTTTGTTTTAATCCTTATACCCAAAAATTTTAAATTTGTCTTCATAAGAGCCTTTTTTAATTTAATGGTTACTCCGTTTTGGTAGTTTTCTAATAACAACGTAAAATTATTGCAAAACGAGGACATAAGGACTGAAGCATAAGAAAATTTAATTAAGAATTACGTCCCTTTTATTTTAGTAATCAATTATATATTAAATTATTTCCTATCTTTTACTTCAGAAATGTCTCAAAACTCTGTTCAGAAAAATAAAAGGTCTCAACTCTGTTACATGTGAGTATATATGAATTTAATATGTTGCGCTATTATTGAGATGTTCAGAGGAAACATGTCTTGCAAACACGTATCTGCATTCTGCAGAGTTAAGCGCGGCGACGAACGTACGTGACATCAATTTTCTTTCTGCTGAAATTGTCATGAACTCTTTCCATACTAATTCAATACCGAATGTTAATTTAATTTCTGACATAACCAATTCAATACTGAATGTAAGTACTACCAACCTGCAACTCGAGGGATGGTTGCTCCATCCTTGCTAGATTTTTCGAGTGCAAATAATGCTTTTCAAGTATTTCCTTCATGCTTCACAAGACAATATCAAAGTCACGTTGTAGAGTAAACCCCAAGAAAAATAAAAGTACATACAATATACAACATTGAAGTTAACATAACAATATCATGACATCATCTCACAAGTTAGCATGAGCAAAAAAATTTCAAATTGTCGATTATGATTGTATTTTTCATTATGTTTGTTCACTAGTTAATTATCAACAAAATGCTGTAACTTTTATTTCCTTCCATGTGTTGGACCTCATTTAAGTTTGCTCATCTCATGTCTATCATTTTTTTTTTTAAAAGGAATGAATGATGAAATGTAGCTATCATTTTCAGATTGTACATAGGTCATAATCATTCATGTGTCAATAATACATGTTGCCTTAATTTGCTTACTAAGAAAGAAAAAACTCTAATGCTTTTAAGAGAAGTGTCACAAAAACTCAGTCATAAACTGAAATTCTCCCGTTTTAGGATTTTTTAAAATTGATGATTTAGAATAATTTAACCAATTAATTAATAGATACAATTTGGGAGAAATTTTTTGTAACACTCTTCATTCTTTTTAATTTCTCCTACTTAGTTTATACCCAACTTCATAAAAATAAAAATATACTACACATAAAAGATGTGAAAGTGAAACATTTTCCTTCAACAAAAATATTAGTAGAAATAAGCATGAGCCTAAGGAAAATTAAAAGTATCAAATCATAAAATGTTGAAGAGACTAGACATTATGATGTTTTCAATTTCCAGTCCAACACGTATATATCGTTTAATTTGTGTTTCCTGATGTCGTGGGGTGGGGGGAAAGAAAAAGAAAGAATGAGCTGTATTGACCAACAGGACGCTCAAAGAATTCCCCAAAGGGAAAAAGTTATCTTTTCACGTCCCTACCCTACTCAACCTCAAAGCTGCTAATATTCCATGTAGGCCTCTCAATATCTAAACGGCCATGTGACGTCGTACAAGATCAAACCAAATACCATTGTGTTTGAGAGCTGCTTCTTTTTTTTTCCATTAATCTTTTCTTCTTTCGAAAAAATCAGAGGCATATATTATTTTTAGTTTTTAAATATTAAAATTCATTTATAAATTAAAAGGAAGATAAATTCTTCTTTTAAAACTTAACTAAAAACTTCACCTACCAAAATTGTTTATTATTTTAATTTTTTAATTCTAATTTTATTTTTAAATTTGATTTTTTTAGATTCTATGGAAAGTAAAAAAAATTCAAAGTTAAGAATAAAATGAAAATTTAAAAAAAAAATTAAAATAATAAATAAATTTTGAAATTTTGATAAGTAACATTTTCAATTTCCCTCCAACTTCTAACTCAAAGCCACTTTTATCTCTTTCTTTTGGTATTTCTATCTTCACTCTAACTCTCAGGCCTCAGCTCTTTCTTCTCTCTCTCCTTCTCTTGCTTCAATCATTACTTAGGGATCCATTTATTAAAAAAAAACAAAGTATAGCAACATTACGATCATACAACTATCTCTTCAGTCTAATGTTTTTAAATATATATTTCAGAGACAAAAAAGTTAATTATTAAAAAATCATATGGAGCTGTAATTTGTTGAAAAAATAGATGAGACATAAAATGGATAAGAATAAAAAATATATAGATATAAACATGTAAAAAAAATATTAGTTTAAGTTAAAAGGAATAAAAATTGTTTAACAAGCTATTTTATTTTAATTAAAAACTCTTATTTTAAGTACTAATTTTGAGATAGCTTTTGTACCATCTATACATGTTATGTTATGACTTGGCTGGATCATTCCACAACTAACCAAGATAAATTATGAACCTGCCAGATTAGACAATTCTTAAGCACTTCGCCTTCTCACAAACACACAGGATTCTTGCAGCATTACCCGCTTCGACAGACATCACTCATTATAGGACTCAAGGTTACCAAGATTCCCTCAACAAAAGAGCAACTCCCCCCTACTACTTAAAGATCATCACGCATGTTAGGATCTTCATACACCTTGACTAAAGAAATCTCTTAGATTTAAAACAAAGTTAGGATCCCCATCAGAATGCTACTAAGAATAGCCTCCAAGCAGAAAAAGAATCTAATAAATCACACATTTATGTTCTTAAACTCTTCATATATCTAACCAATTCACTTCAAAGTTTAAACCATGGATATCAACATCTCAAGTTAACTTGTTTGAGTTTATAAGTCCATTTAAGTTAACTCGAATGGAAACTCTGTTTTTAATAAACTCTTAGTCAACTCAGTAAACTCTATACAAATTCTGTAAACTGTGGAGTTTACTGTCAAGTCATGCAGTCAACAAATCAGTTTGTTTATATGCATTTAATGTTCAATATACTTTTATTAGTGTGTCATTCTTAAATCGAAAAACAAACATCTCTAAAAAAAATTAAACTTTTATTTTTTAACAATTTCAAATATAAAAAAAATACCATTATTATCACCTTTAAAATTTATTATTTGATAATGATACATTGTTAGACTTAATTATTTAAGTATTGTGTAATGCATGATTTACTATTTTAATTTTTATGTTGTCAAAATGTTTAATTGTATGTTATTTTTTAAAATTTTTTTATTATTTTTATATAAAATAAATTCTTCCGGTAGAGTTTACAAGTTGAGTTTATGAAACTCCCACAAGTCTGCATACAATCTCGAGTTTGATAATCATGGTTTAAATCTAGAAAAATCATAACTTTTCATCTATTCTTCCCCAAACTGCAACACTAATCTTTCAAAAGACATTGGTGTGTTTATTTTCAGCAATTCATTTTAGATGTTTAAACAGTATAAAGTGACCTCTTCGCTATGCGACATCACATTAAATTTGACTGCAACATTAAACTGTTGAACTAATCTAAATTTTATATTTTTTAGTTAATTTTGTTTCACCATTAAATTAACAGATTTTTTTTATTCATATCTTTCTTTACATAAGAAATATTATTTAAATTTAAGAAACTGATCTCCTGTCATTTAGATCAGCAGTAACGGAAAAATAGAATTAGAAATAATTTTTTATTTTAAACAACCCACGCCTAAGCAACTCAATTGGAGTTGCTCTTAGCAAAATATACTTCAAACAAGAATGACAAGGCACATCAAACAAGACACAAAACCAAACGAATATCAGTTAACTATAGTTAAAAGAACTATCGTATAAGAAACATACAAATACAATATGTAAATTTATTGGAGAGCACCCAAAATAGCCTAATCCAGATTCTCAATCATAATTAATCTGGAATCTGCAGTTGTTGATGTGCATATTCTCTCAGACTATATATCCAAGTAAAATTGATTACGATTCCACACCGAAAACATTATAGGCTTCCCTGCTGTCAATTTTGAGTAGTTTGAGATTAACTCGAACTCTCGAAGAAAAACATTATTTAATTTTTTCAAATTGTCTAAAAATAAATACACAAATCCAATTACGTCAAGCCATTACCTTTAACAGCAAGAAGTTAAGCACCTAAATCATGAATAAACAAAATCTAACCATCTAAGGGTCAAGTGGCGAAAATCTAAATGAAATATTGCTTATACTAGCTATCATCGTGTTAGTAAACCAGAGTTAAAGTGAGATTCGCTACTTCATCAAGATTACATGGCATTCATTTGTAGCTTCGTGCTTTCATGGTTACCACCTGGATTAAATTGTTAATGGTGGTGAATTAATTCTCCAAGAAGTGAACCTCTTGTATGAGGACAAATATGACGATATAGATATAAACTGAGAGGAAGGAGTAATTTATTAAATATATAACTCTATAATTGCTTCTGTCTTTCCTAAGAGCAAAACAAAAAGAATCAGATAGATAGAATAATTATTCTCTTTTAACATTTATTATATGTGAAATTTATATAAGAGGGAGAAAGTCAATGAAATGAACAAATCTGATTCTCACAAATCTAGAACATTGAAATAAAATTAATAGTTAAAATTAACTACTCAATCTCTTGTATCACTCTTTTTTTCTATATTTATTCATGTCTCCCACATTTTGTTCTCTTATATAAATTTAGCTTTCTAGCTCTATATATATATTTGCCATCATTATAGGTTGATTTATATAGTCATAAAATAATTTTTTACATTTTGCATATAAAGAACAAGAGATGTGAAGTGAAACTGATTTGTTAATTGGAATTTATGGTGATTCGATGCAACATTTTCAGACTAGTTATTGGATATGAGATAGGGCTAAGTCGGTATTCTTTACAAAATTGATCTAGCTAGTGACTCGTTTTCTCTTCTCTCTCACAATCGTCAGGTTTGATCATATGCCTTTTTCAAACTAATCCTAATTTATAAAGGATAACTAATTTTATTTTGTTATCTCGACACCAATAAAGTTCAAAGCACATGTAATGTATCAAACAAATTAATGCATCAAAGAAGTAATATAGCAGGATAATATTTAGTTTAGAATCAGCTAGAAATTGATATACAACCCTACGTATACTAAGAAAAATGTTGGTAATATAATTTTTAACATATTATTTTGAATGTACTCTTTGTTATTAGAAATTATATAATTTTGCTGGTCTTACATCTTACTAGTTAATAAGTTTAGTTATTTAGCATTTTATATTTTTTAACAAAATTCAAATAATAATAACGAGTGAATTAAGATATGAAGTGCTATGTTTTGTTTTAAGTCATGTCTCACAAAAGCGCTAATAGCTACATGTGTCAATGCTTCTATAAACCAAAGCAAGTGTTTATATCTAATTCCATGATTTGTGGACATTGTCAATATTTCCTTTTGTTCACCTACCTCTGTAAACTCGCGGAACAAAAAAACAAGGGGAATTCCAAACATTAAACAGAAACAGACAATAAAGAGGCGAGTTTGTGCTTTTAAGAAAACGCAGAATGTTTTAGAAGCAAACATTTAACCACATTACAACCATGAACTATCTCAGAAAACAGACTCTCATAACGCAGCTTCCAAAACATGGTCATAGTCCATTCTCTTTTTTTGTTAACCAGATAAAAAATATCTACACCATCCTTAACTGAACCAACACCAGGCTCAGTATATGCAACACTGACTTCATGTAGCTAAGTAGTTTTAATAATTCTCATTATCCAAAACAATATAAAGATATATAGATCTTATCTTAACCCCCAAAAATAAAATCCAAAAAACACAACCACTGAATATATATATAAACCCTTTTCAGACATAAATAGTGACAAAGAGAAGTTAAAGAAAAGGAAGACCTTGAGTTTGAGTACTCGAAGAGCTTCCCAGTAGAAGAGAAGATTATGAGGCCAATATCAGCATCACACAGAACAGAAAGCTCCTCAGCTTTCTTGAATAGCCCTCTGCGACGCTTGGAAAACGTAACCTGCCTCGCGGTTGCGTTGTCGATTTTCTTAATCTGAATCTTCTCCCTGACCATATTATATTCCCTTCACCGTAATCTATCCTGATTTAGATAAACAAGAAAAACAGAAAAAGAAAGTAAACAGCTTTAGCCTCTTTGAGAACTGGGGTGAGTGAGTTAAGTCTTATATGTGATAGGAAGAATGAACCAGCATACAATCGAAGAAACCCACCTAAAAAAGCAAAGGGAGGCTGAGTAGTTGACTATTTATAGAGTGTGTTATGAAAAGCAAAAGCAAAGGGTGTTGTTTTGTTTAGTGTGAGAGGGACATGTGATGCATAGCAGGGAAATTAATATGCAGGTGTTTAACTAAATTTAGCTTTTGGGAAACCAAAGCTTGGGTAGCAGATCCTGGGAGTGGGAAGGGTAGATTTTTATTTTTCCTTTTCTCTTTCTCCTTTTTTTGTTGGGGTGAGAATAGTGAAGAGATGAAGTTGATGTTGGTGGATGGGGGTTGCTGTTGAAAGAGAGTTTGGCTGAGTAAGGACTTTGATGCTGGATGTACTTGTGGATTTTACTTTCCTTATTGGGGGGGAAGGCGTAGATATTAGGAATGTTGGTTTTGGTGCTGTTTGGTTTGGCTTGTGAGATGGTTCCAGCTTTGAGACGAAAGCCACCAATGAAAGGATGAGAGAGAGAATGAACGTGTGGATGTGTGGAAAAAGTGAATAAAGTAATACCCTTTTTATGGCCAAACACTGTTCCCTGCTCATCTCCCAAAGGTTACAACAGTCTTACTATTTACTAATCTCTATTTTCAGGATCATTAAAATTATTATTGATATAATATTTATGAATAAATACAATATTATTTTTAATATTTTTTCTAGTTATATAAATTAGTAATTCGTTGTAATTAGTAATTAGTAATTGTTGTGGAATATAAAAAGGTTGTTTCTATAGTTTTTTTCATTTAATTGGAAAGTTTATGTGAGGATAAAAACAAAAATAATTAATGTAATTAAAAAACTCAATAAATATTAATGTAAATACTATGGTTTTAGTTATTGGATAATAACGTTAAAAAATTCATAAATTAAACACGCAGACGAAAAACGTTTTTTCCATAATCGTCCAACCAAACTTGGATATAAAAAAGATGATAGTGATATTTAGAAAAAATATATAATAAATTAAATATTATATTTTTAAGATGTTTTTGTTATTAAGATATAAATAAATTAAATATTATATTTGTAAGATGTTTTTGTTATTAAGATATAAAAAATCGCTAATAAAACAGAGTTTTTAACTTACATAGGTTGATTTTTATTTTCATAAAGTCAGTAAAAACATCATTCATGAATAGTATTTTCTTGTTTCATTAGAGGAAATTATATGAAAAAATTTTAATTTTTATGTGGATCCACTCGTCTCTTTTAATCATGGAATTTTAATTCAGTATATCCTCTTCTGCTATGCTGTATTCCATTCGATTTTCTTCGTTACAATCAAACAACACCTAAGTGAGAAATCCTAATTTTATAGCTAATTTCTATTTTTAATAAATTATATAATTAAATCTCTTAATTTTCACAAGCATCATTGTTTAAGTTTCTTGCAGTTCACCCTTCGACACATATACGTCGCTGTAATTCCTGTTTTTTCATTAACACCTCAAATACAAGATCATATTCAAGCTAATCACATCAATAGCTTTCATGTTCGTAACAACCTGCAGCTTAAATAATTTTATAAAAACCTTCGAAAGCAACAATTTCGATTTCTTCTTCACAAGTTAGACATTTAAAATCTTCATACTCTAACTTTGAGAGAGTATTGAGAGAAAATTCACAATTATATCTTAATATATATTAGTTATTTTAAGAATAGCATATTTAGCTTATCGCGTAGAAAATTAGCATATCATGTCCATATTTTTTTATAAATAATTAGAAGAATATATTGTATATAATGTTTTAAATATTAACGTGAAAGAAAGACAGTTTATTCTGTACTTGTTTTTTTTTATATAACTTAGACACCTCTAATCACTTTCCTTTTACTGATGTACACTCTTTTCGATTGGAGTTCAGAGCTATTTGTTAGTGGATGCCTTGGACGTTGGCCATTTTAAGGAATGTTAGTTCCTTTTTATCTTGACCTTCTTTCTTTTGTACGAATAAAAAAAAAATATCCTGATTTAAAAAAATATTGGATGCTTGGTTAAAAATCCATTGAACACTTGATATAATTGTTTTAATCTTAAGTTCATTTGAATTACATCGATTCTAACATAATTAATTAGTATGCACATGATATATTATACTAACATTTAATAAATGAATATTAAGTATATATTAATTAAACTCATAATAAAAAAAATGGTTTAATACAAAAATCAAACAATTAAATAAACTATTAACCGTCTACAAACTACAAACTTATAGTAACATTAATTATCATAAAACACCTAGGTGGGTATAAATGCTTCTCTAGTTTTGATTATAATAGTTGTAGTTTACGTTGTAAAACATTGTATATATAACTATTTAATTATATAAATTAAATAAATCCACTAACAATTAATTAAATTAAAATAAAATTATTTTAATTAAATTTTAAAATAATAAAGTATAATATAACAAAATATTATAAAATGATATTGTTTTAGAACTTAAGATAAATATAATTTATATTTAATCTTAAAATAATAACAAATATAATAATAAGAATAATACATTTTCCCTTCAAATGATCAAACAACATAATTTTATCTATTGTTTATTTTGTTTTCTCTTTTTCTCTCTCTCACTTTTTTATTTTGTCTTCTCTTTTTCTCTCTCTTTTTGGTCTCTCTTTTTTGTATCAAAGTCATGTTCTTTCCAAGACATATTCTTTTATCATGTACATATTAATTTTCTGATTGGAGATATATCTAGCAAAAGTGTATAGTGTTTGCTGGGATACCTTTAGTAGTTGAAGGGCAGTGATGGGTCAGTGGAAAGTCTTTGTAAGACCCTAGTTTCCTACCTTGATTGGTTGAGAAACACGTGCAAATTGCGATACTAAGTCCAGATATATATTTAATCAAGTTTTTATTTTAAAAAATAGTTAAAATTTATGATAAGTCTTATGATCTTCTAAATTCTTTAATATTTATTGCTTTATAGTATATTCCGTGGATACTTTATATTTCTGCTTCTGCTTCTGCTTATCTCTTCTGCTTTTCCTGCTCTTTTCACTTTCTTTGCTCCTACTTTTTCACTCTCATACTACTTTATAAACAAATTTTTACAAATAAATGGCTAATATACAACCTTTTAAATGATCAGACTACAAAGCAGCTCTTTCAGCTGTAAAATTTTTAACAAAATCCCCTCTAGTGGGATATACAAAACCTCCTACTGAAGTAGATTTCGTTTACACAATTTTAATAGGACAAAATAATATAATAATAGGACAAAATAATACAATAATAGTTTTGCTGAAAAAAGTTTCTAAAAAGTTATCCAAACTAATAGACACAAATAAAAATGAAAATATATCAGAAGAAATAAATGATTTAGCAAACAAAGTTTCTAAATTTTCTTTGAACACAAATACATATACTAAGTCAATATGTAAAAATACCCATAAATTTGTTAAAGTAACTACAAAAACAAATATAACTGGAACTATTAATACAAATAGGTATAAACAAGAGGATAATACCTTTAACACAAATACAGTTGTTAGTTAAATATGAATTTAAGACAGAACAATATTTCACAAACACAATTAGAAGATATTTCTATGGATAGCACAACCAATAGAAATCAAACAACAGAGAGGTTTTCAGGAACTTCTCGAAGACTAAGAGAACATAAAACTAGGAGACAAAATCTCATACAACACCCAGGAATCTTAGATAGATTTCTAAACAGAAGAAGAACTACTAATGTCAGAAGAATGGAAGGATTAGTAGACATAAACCAAAACACAGAAATAGGATCAAATTCAAGGATTGATTCCTTGAATCCTAGGCAACTATACAATATAGGATAGCTAAGTTCTGAAAGAACAAGCCTTTACAGATACAGGAGGATAGAAGATTTTCACCTCTCTGATAATACATATGAGATAATTCCTTTAATATCTCAACAAACTGCTAGACAACTCCTAGCCCAACATGGATGATATGTTCATATGGGGTTAATAACCATAGGAATTAGATCTCTAGTTAGACATATGACAGGTGCGAGAGCTTTGATAGGTCTCCATGATACAAGATTTCAAAACAATGATTCACAAAGTATCATTTGAATCCTAGAGGTTGACTTAAATCAGCCTATCTCACCCATATACCTTGCTCCAAACTTCACACTAAATCTTCCATACTTTGTAAACCACATTAGTCTAGAAGTACAAATTATAGGCTTTGGAACAAATTGGATAGGAGATAACCTACACCTAAACATTACTTTCATAGGAAGGATAAGTAACTATATTTCTTCTATGTATAAAATTAACACAAGACCATTAGAATAAGCAATTAGTTATTTTGGTACACAACTTTTGTCAGCTCAAGCATTCACAAGAAGTAATGAAGGCCATATTTGACAAACTCGTTTACAAAGAGAAGAACGAAATCTCATTACAAATCCAAATTCTGCTATTTTACACAATAGATCTAGAGGCCTTAGTTTAAGCTTCACAAACTATAAAAATACTCCAATTATCGATTTAGAACAAAACAGAAGGGATAGTACACCTACTATTCCTAATGATGATCATATTTGTAAGATAAACATCACAGAAAGTAATGATGAAGAAGATGATGATATGATTGATGAAGAATGGAATCATCATCAAGAAAACATAGCTATGTTTAGACAAGGGACTTTAGATAACCTAAATTAGGAACCATGGGAACACTTTCCCTCTGAAACAAATGAAGTTGTAAGACTTCAAGAAAACAAAGAAAATGATTAAATAGATGATATAGTAAATACATTTTTGAACAAATTACAATTTGAAGAAGAAGAATTTTCTTATCAATTTACAAATAATTTAGAAAATAAAGACGAAGATGTCTTGTCAACAACATCTAAAAATACAAAAGTAGGTCTCAAAAATGAATACGAAGGATCTACATCTACAAATTACCAGCTAGATCCTGCCGATACACAAAATTATTCTCAGGGATTTCTTCTTTGAGAAACTATACAAAATATTATACTTAGTGATAACAAATATGCATCACATGGTAAAAGATTACCAGTTGAACCAAACTTCTAAATCCCAAATATACTTCTAAACATAGGAGGAATAGATCCCCAACTTCTCCCCACATACATTGAGCAATAGATTGCTGCCGTAATCCGAGATTATGACATACATCATGAGAAAGATGTACAATCTTCTTAATAAATGATCGTCAAAGGAGAAACATACCTAGGTGATATTGCTAGATCTGGATGAGAATCTTTTAACAAAATTTTTCCTAATGATCTAAACACACTAGTAATTGAACCAGGACCAAACATTTACAATTTTTGCTCACTTATACAGAGATTGTTAACCTCACAATCTGCCAATGATGGCAACACAATTAGACAACAAATTTATTTAGGTCATCTCGAAAGATTATCCATTGAATATTTCAGGAAAATAAAAGAAATCTGTCAAGATTATCTCTTGTATGCATCAATAGCTGGTTGCTTTCATGATGTTAACATTGGAGATTAAATGTTTCTTAAACTTCCAGGAAAATTAGGACAAAAAATTAGAGAAACTTGGAAAAATGATGAGGTTACACCCATGTTGAATAACCTCTCAATAAGAATACAACACATTATGAAAATAATGGAAGACACTTGCTCCCATATTGCTATACAAAAACAACTTAAACATTCAGATACTCGGATATGCAAACAAATATATACACCCCAATAGTATGCACAAAATAGGTTTAGAAATAGGAAAAATATATCTAGAAACAAACCTAGATACAATAATACCCAAAAATTTCTTGGTCCAAGAAAAACTTATATAATAAGGGTTTCTAATGCCAGAAAGTCTACTTTAAATCCTAATAGACATGTTAGGATAATTTGAGATAACAAAACCTACAAACAAAACATTAAAATATTTTGCTTATAGCCAACCAAGACATTTCTCAAGAGATTGTCTAAACATCGTCAATCTTTACATAAAAGAGGTGGAGTTAATAAAATCATGTCATATGAATTTTCTTCCCATTGATGAAGAAGTTTCTACTGACTCCGAAATCTTATCTGTTATCAGTATAACAGAGTACACAGAAGAAATGAACCAAGAAAAGGTTCATAAAAATTATGACCTCATAAATGCATTTACAAACAATGAATATATTCATTTATACCCATATAATAATGATTTCCCTATGGGAGATGAATACAATGAAATGGGAAAAGAATTAGACGATTTAGGATATAGTCTAATGAAAATCATAGAAACAAATCCCTGTCTACACAAAATACAATTTTATTCTGGTACAGAATCAATTCCGTGTAAATATTGTGAAAGGTATTTTCACATATCCCAAAGTGCTCATTGCCCACTTTGCTACAAAAATTTATGTATTAAATGTGTCAAAGAACACATGGATATACAGGAAATACCTTATTTCGAAAAGAAAGAGAACACAAATAAATTATATAACAAAGACTTAACAGATATTAGAGTTTCAGTATTAGAAACTCGTGTAAATAATCTAGAAAAAAAATTATTCTTTTAGAAAAGACTATAAAAGGAAAAACTAAAATAAATTTCCCAGAGTCAAGTCACTCCTTAATACAGAATAATATGATGGGAACTATGGAATATATCCCATTAGTATGTAATAAACAACAACTAATAACTTTAAAAGTATTAGTTAAATTAATATTTCAAAAAATAAACAACATCCCTTCAACAGAAAAAATCCTACAAGCATTATTGGACACAGGATGCTCTGAAACAGTTATATGTAAAACTGTAGTTCCACCACAAAACATAACAAAGAGTAAACATATACAAAAAACCAGAACTATGTATGGAGAGATCATGATAAATGATGAAGAAGTTAACAATGTTACTCTTCAATTTAGTACAAATTGTGATATTTTTTGTCATAAAATTTTTATAAAAACAATGAGAGTAGAAAACTTAGTTCCCTCAAAACAAAACATGATAATTGGTTTAGATTTTATTCTAGGTCAAAACAGATATGTCATAATAAACAAAGATTATGTTATGATTAATGACAAAACCTAAATGACACCAATCGTTGGTGGTGATTCATTAAAACAAGATACTCCTTCTAGCGAGTGTTTTTGTAAAAATTCAAATTCTCCTGGTACATGTGATTGTACTATGGATTTAACATACATATTAGATGAAACAGAAGAGGCATACTCCTCTTTGATATTAGAAAACACAATTGAGAGCTTTTCCTCAATCAAAATTTCAAAATTGATAAAATTTGAAAATATACAACAAATCCTTGATTGATTAAATAAAACAAATATAATAGGAGAAGATCCTACAAAATTTTGGGACAAAGATCCCGTAATTTGTAAATTAGAAATAATAAATCCAGATTTAATCATTAAAACAAAAGACATTCAATTCAATAATTAGGAACAAGAAGAATGTCAAAACCATATACAAAATTTGTTAAAACTAAAAGTAATAGCACCTAGTGTTAATCCACACAGAAGTCCGGCTTTTATAGTCAATAAATCTTCTGAACAAAAAAGGGGTAAATCTAGAATGGTTTACAATTATAAAAGATTAAATGACAACACAATAGAAAATGGATATTTAATTTCATCTAAAGATGTTTTAATTAATCTAATACAAGATGCCAAATGGTTTTCTAAATTCGATCTTAAAAATGGATTCCATCAAGTTAAAATGGATCCAGAATCAATAAAATTGACAGTTTTTTTCTGTTCAGAAGGATTATTCGAATGGAATGTTATGTCATTCGGATTAAAAAATGCTTCTGCTATTTTCCAAAGGAAAATGGACAATATTTTTAAAGACTTTAAGTCTTTCACATTTGTTTTATAATAGCACCCAATGTTAGTCCACACAGAAGTCCGGCTTTTATAGTCAATAAATCTTCTGAACAAAAAGGGGGTAAATCTAGAATGGTTTACAATTATAAAAGATTAAATGATAACACAATAGAAGATGGATATTCAATTCCATCTAAAGATGTTCTAATTAATCGAATACAAGATGTCAAATGGTTTTCTAAATTCGATCTTAAAAATGGATTCCATCAAGTTAAAATGGATCCAGAATCAATAAAATGACAGTTTTTTCCTGTTCAAAAGGATTATTCGAATGGAATGTTATGTCATTCGGATTAAAAAATGCTTATGCTATTTTCCAAAGGAAAATGGACAATATGTTTAAAGACTTTAAGTTTTTCACATCTGTTTATATTGACGACATACTAGTATTTTCGAAAACAAAAGATGGTCATTTTCATCATCTAAAACAAGTTTTATACAAATTAGAACATTATGGATTAATAGTTTCAAAATCTAAAATGGAAATTTGTAAAAATTTCATTTAATTTCTTGGAACAGAAATCGGTAATGGACTATAAAACTCCAACCTCATATATCCAAGAAAATACAGGATTTTCCAGAAAAAATGGAAGATATTAAAACACTTAGATCCTTTTTAGAACTTTTAAATTATGCCAGAAGCTTTATCCCTGATTTGGGAAAATCTACATCACCCTTATACAATAAAACTGCATTAAAAGGGGAAAGAAAATTTAATTTTGAAGATATAAAATTAGTACAAAAAATAAAACAAATGGTAACAAAATTACCAATTTTACAATTACCATTAGATTCAGATTATTTGATAATCGAATCTGATGGATGCGAACTCGGATAGAAAAATAAACACATACCAAAGGCAGAAGAACAAATATGCAGATATGCCTCTGGTAAATACACAACGAAACCTAAAATTTACAAAACTAACACTGACTATGAAGTTAATGTTATCATACATGCATTAGATGCGTTTAAATTATTTTTGATAAATAAACAAGAAATAACCATCAGAACAGATTGTGAAGCCAGAGTTTCATATGGTAAAAATCAAATTAACAACGATAAAAAACCACATAAAAGATGGCTACTTTTTAAAGACTATATAAATTTTTCTGGAAAAATCATACACTTTGAACACATCAAAGGTTCTAAAAATACTTGTGCTGACATTTTGTCCAGGTACATCAGGTGAAGATTTCACTCATACACAGACCTTTCAGGTCAACATGCTCGAGAATACAAAGAAAGGTGTCGTTGGCCCCAAACAAGTAAAATCTCCATTTGTGGCGGACCAGTATACAAAGTTCGGCAAACAAGAATTGCCGATCCTTACAAATATCTTCCAATACCCTGGAAGAGATCAAACAAATGTCAAATTAAATGTTTTAATTGACAACATTTGGAATATTGTAAAATACACAACACAAAATGAACACCAAGTGACAAGGGTGAAACAAAGCATCATAAGTGCATTATACAACTTTTGTTGCCAAGATAATAAAGGAGAAACTTTAGCATCTCCTGCCTCTCCTTCTGGGAAAGGTTTTACACACTTTGCCTTGATAACGGGCAAAAATAAAGGTGTTTACACATCTTTTAGAGACCTCAATGAGGCTAAAAAAGACCAATTGTTGTCTATATACAAAGACTTCTACTCAAAAGAAAAAGTTGAAATGGCAGTTCGGTTGGAAACAATCGATGAAGAAAAAATAAATACTGCCTTACAATTTGAGCTTCCTGCTCAAAACAAAACATATGCTACTGCTGCTTGTAGTATCCCTCAACAAATAAATCCAAATATTTTTCTGGGAAAATTTGGATTAATACAGGACTTTCTGTTTAAGGTCCATTCTGAGACTATAAATTACAATGGTTTATTTGTAAAAACACAAACTTATTTCAATAACAGAAATCCATGTTTGGGATTTTCTGAGTATTGTAAAACTGTTGACAAAGAATGCACATGTCAGATAAAATTCATTATTAGTAGAGCTCAAGTGGATTTGAGTTCTTTCCAATCACAACTATACAGGGACTTTTTGATAACTCCCATGGTGTTACTAGAAGCTGAGTGCCTTCATTCATTAATAATTCCACCTACAGACAGATTTTTAGCTCTGTCTCCCATACTAAACTCAGTTATAAATGATATCCAGGTTGAGCACATGATACAAGTTGCTCTACAGATTACCACTTCTTCAAGAAGTGCTTCTAATCCTGATAGTGCAGCCACTCACGTAATAAAATTATTTACCGAAACAAATCCAGAGTTCCACATATCACTTGAGCATGATCCTTTGAAAGGGTTATCTCTTAACAAAGATAAGTTATACCAGTACAATATCTGAAAAGCATACATTGAAGGGTCCAACTGAAACTTCTCCAAAAGCGATTCTAAGTTTTTACTCTTCTAAAGGAAACTAGAATACAAAATTATACTAGAAAAAAATAATGGGTAATAAATTTCACCCATTCCCAATTGAGGCAAACTTTTCTCTTGTAAAACATTTTGAAAAAGAAAGGTTGTACAAAGAAATCTACGAAGAAACTAGTTTTTATGGCCAAAACACTCCTGGACTTTCATCCTTTCCATCCGACTGTGATGATACAGAAGACCCATGTCTTTCCGAACAAATGGATGAAGAGACAGTCGAGTTGGCTACACTAACTCGAGTTAAAAGAGTTAATTAAATTTTACCTGTGACACAGTAATTTTATCTTTTTACTGAGATAATAGACTGAAGGGTAAAATTACGTACAAATCAGGTTACGAGTCACAAAGTAACCTTCTCAGCAGGTTACCAATTACAAGACTACCCTCTCAACCAGTTTCCGTTTACACAAATTTGTCTATAGGACTATAAGTCTCTTATGCTGAGCAGGTCTTTTACACACCTCTCTCTCTAGGTCCTTTACACACCTCTCTCTCTTACTCTCTCCTCCCTCCCTCACTTGTAAACATTTATCTGCTTCAATAAAATTTGAAGTTTTTCTGCACCCCTCTCCCTATATTCCTCTCCTTTTGTAAGTATTTTTTTTATAATTTATGCTTATTTAATTTAAAGCATGGAGTAATTCACTCTATAAGGTATCTTCATATGCCTTAAGTAATAATTATTAAAGATGCGATTATCATTTAAAGGTTTATCATATGTATAGTTTTATCTTTCAAGTTTATAAAAAAATGTCTAACCGGCTTTGCCAGATTCAGCATCTTATAAACTTGATCCTTGTATAGTTTTACTTAGCTTTCAAGATTATACGAAGATGTCTAACCGGTTCAGCCAGATTCAGTATCGTATAATTTTGATTTGTTGTTTATTTTGTTTTACTTAAATTTAAAGATTATACGAAGATGTCTAACCGGCTCAGTCAGATTCGGTATCGTATAATTTTGATCTGTTGTTTATTTTGTTTTCTCTTTTTCTCACTCTCTCTTTTTGGTCTCTCTTTTTAAATTATGATTTTATTACCTTTTAAAATATGTATTCATCTTGCTTTATTAAAAAAATATAAAAATATAAAGATAAAATATAATATATAATAGAAAATATGACGAGAAGAAAAAATAAAATTAAAAGAAAAAATTAAAAACTTAAAAAGAATAAATATATTAAATAATTGGTAATAAATAAATTATACCTTCATATTATTTTAAGAGTGAATAATATATTATATATATACTTTTATATATAAATTAAATAATAAAAATAAAATGAATAAATTGACTAAAAAGTATGATGTCTATTTAAAATTTGTTAAAATTATATTATTTTTTATTTATTTTGGTAGACTATAATGAAATGAAATTGTGTATAAATAATTATTAAAATGAAATTAATTGTATACATGTAGTATTAATATTAGTTTTTTAAATTTTTTTATTTTTCGTATTACGATAAAAGATTCGTTAAAAAACCAGATCCGTTATCCATGTTTAAAACTTAATTTTAGTGAGTATAATAATAATAATAGTAATAATAATAATGTATGTATTGAGTTTTTTGTTTTGAAGAAAAATGCAAAGAATGGTCATATGAGGACAGATGCAAATGATTCATGATATTATTTTTTAACTGGAAAAATGGCTTTCCGTACATGAAGACTATTGTGTAGGGATAGGGCCATCTTGCGAAGTGAGGAAACAGGAAAGACGACAAGTGGGCAAATGAATCCATGACCCCACACTATTCTATTCTTCTCTCCTCATTTGTACGCCCCTCAAGTACGGCTCCACAATTAATCCACTCGGTTAGGTTTGTGACTGTTTCACTCAATTCGAACAAACTTATCTTTTTAAATTATTCTTTTTTTTTATCATTTATTTTTTAGGTCAGTTGGTTGCGTATTATCGGATGAGTCCAATGGGTTTAGTCCATTTGGCTTTAACTTAAGAAATTTCCCTATATTATTGGTGGTAAAATATCATACCTATTAAATTTTTTATTTTTATTTATTTGTGGTAAAATATCACTATATTATTAATGATTTTGCTCTTTGGCAATACATGGTTAAAAAGTAAAAAAAAAAAGTATAAATTTTTTTATTTCTCCAATGATGCGCACGGTCAAAGAGTAACACCATGCATAAGTTTATCCAAGTTGTCTTTATAAGGTTACTAGAGATTGAGGTTAATGACCGACTTTAAATCTGACATGGACAACGTTAATGATAAGAGTACCCTTATGGAACCTGGCTAGAGATTGAGATGGGTTTGCTTCTCACACTACTGATGAAGATGTTCAGATTCTTGTCTTGTTTTTTATCAACTTTACCATTGAATTGAGTGGGGATGAGAAAGGGAAGGGTAAGATTGTGAGAAAGAGAATTTAAGGTATGGGTATTGGGTCAGACCGAGGGGGTTAAACACCGAGCAGATGTACAATCATGGGACACGAGCCTGTATATAAGAGAACATGACACCACCTTCAACCCAAAACCTTAAGGCATTAGGTTATGGGTCTTTCTCACTTATATATTACTCAACTTCCCAATTTCTAACCAATGTGGGACTTCAACTCACACTTACACTCCAACAATCTCCCCCTCAAGTGTGAGTCCCTTCCACATTGTAAACTCCCCCTCGAGCGGAAGCATACATTTTAATGACGGTCCCTTATTCACACCTCCCTTAAACACAAGGGGATACGCCTCCTGAAACCCTTAGAAGGAGGACTTTCGATGAAGGGAATCCACCGTCAACCTGTCGATCACAACCATCGGCTCTGATACCAGTTGTTGGGAACAAGGAACTAAAGGCGAGAAGAGAGAAATAAACAACACTAAGAAGTATTTGTTTTGATGCCATAGATTGGGACTTTCATTTGTTGCAACTGCAATCAAATAACATGTTCCTGCTGTCTTGTAAAGAGTACCACTCTTTTTGCCTCGAGCAATTGTCATCGCACCTTAAAATCTTCCAATCATCACCGTGGAAGATTGTCGTGTAGCCTTCACTGGCTAATTGGCCCACTGAGATTAAGTTCTTAGTCAGGTCGGGAATATGTCTGGCATTTTTCAATTCCCATACAGACCCGTTTAACTTAATCTTTATTGCACCTTTACCTACAATCTCACATGACTGCTCATTACCAAGGTAAACCTTACCAAGGTTTCCAGGAACATAATTCTCGAATAGTTCCTTTTGTGAGGTAGCATGAAAAGATGCTCCAGAGTCTAATACCCAATACTCCTCTTTATCTTCAATAGAGCATATCAATACCCCATCTTCTCTTGAGGTGGAGGGAACGTTTGCTTCGCCCTTTGCTTCTTGACTCCTCCGTACACTCCTACACTGGTTTTTGTAGTGCCCGATTTTCCCACAATTCCAACACTCGATCGTCTTTGAGTTTTGGGAACTACGATGATTTCTGGACTTTGATCGTCTCTCATTTGATTTGTCGCGTCCGCTTTCTTTGGTTGAACTTCTTCCTCTTGACTCTGCATGCAATACTGAAGAGGTTGATGGTTCACCCAACTCTCTCTGCCGGATCTCTTCACTGAGAAACAAATTTTGAACATCATCAAATCTTAACTTATTGCTTCCCGATGAGCTACTCACAATCGTGACCGTAGCATTCAAACTTTCTGGCAGGGAAGACAAAATTATTAAAGCCCGTACTTCCTCATCGAACTCAATCTCAACTGAACTCAACTGGGTTGTAACAGTGTTTAGTTCATTGAGATGATGTGTCACCGAAGCACCTTCAAACATCCGCAGATTGAACAATCGCCTCATCAAGTGAACTTTGTTTGAGGCTGATGGTTTCTCGTACATGTTGGAAAGAGCCTTCATGAGAGACCTGCTGTCATCCTTTCTTTTGCAATGTTGAAAGCAACATTACGAGATAACGTCAATCGGATGGCTCCGATAGCTTTTCTGTCTAGAAAGCTCCACTCATCCTCCTTCATAGCTTCTGGTTTCAGGCCTGTGAGAGGTTCTTGCAAGCCTTTCAGATACAGATAGTCCTCTATTTGTATCTTCCAAAAGCCATCGCTCCTACTGCTTTTTGAAGAAAAGCCCCCACTGGTTCTCTAGACTGAGATCCCCAAAAACAAGAGAAAAAATCTTTTCGGATGTGGAAGATTAGACACTGCTGCAACCGCAGAGCATACTAAGATAATGGCTCTGATACCACTTGTTGGGTCAGACCGAGGGGGTTAAACACCGGGGAAATGTACAACCATGGGACACGAGCTTATATATAAGAGAACATGACACCACCTTCAACCCAAAACCTTAAGGCATTAGGTTATGACTCTTTCTCACTTATATATTACTCAACTTCCCAAATGCTAACCAATGTGGGACTTCAACTCACACTTGCACTCCAACAATGGGAAAGGGTAAGATTGGTATTTAAAAAAAATTAAAAATAGTAGGTGTAAATTGAAATTGTGTAGTGTGAATTTTTAAAATTCCTTAATTTATCGCAATTTTTTAATTTTAATTTTATAAAAATTACAAATTTTCAAACTAAAATTTATATATAAAAATAAAAATATTATGTCATAATCTTAAAAAATATTTTATAATGATAACTTATATTTGTTTCAATTAAAAAAATGAATGTTGAACAATATTTATACTATTAATTAAAAAATTACAAAAACAATATATTAAGTATATGTTTTTTATGAGTATAATTAAAATAAATTATATTAATTATTCAAGAACATAAAAGTTAAGAAAATATCATTATTATATATATATATATATAATAAACCGTTTGGATGAGTGGTGAAAATAAAAATTACATCCACATATTATAACTCATTTAAAATAATTTTTTAACCTGTTTTAACTCACTAAATATTTATCCATTACAAATCAATCAAATATTAAATTTTTATGGTGAGTTTGTGAGGTCGGTTAGGATTGTGATTTTGTTTCCAGCTCTACCTGCGACGCCTTGTTAACATCCTACTGTCTCCCATCATTTAATTTTCCCTTAAAAAATCATAGGACTCATAACTCAAAACAATGAGTAATGACCCCCTAAAATAACAATGAGTGATAGTAGAAGAAAAAAGGACGGAAGATGTGAGTTATAAAATAGAATAAAAAGGAATGGAATAGAGTGAAAAGAAAATACTGACATAAAACCTTTTACTTAAAATAGTAATCAAATAATTAATTGCATTTTAATCCACAATTTCAATTTCTGCCCTCTCATTTTGCATAAAAGTTATTAAGCATGGTCCACATAAATTACAAATCTTTTACGTTTAAATAACCTCCACTAAACAAACCAAGAGTGTTACTTTTTCCACCCATCAAATTGTTTCATGTACTTGTTTTTTATATATATAAAAAAAAAACCAAATTACCCTTAACTTGTGTTTATACAAGGAGTCTTACAAATTTAAAGAAATTTACATTGAATTTTATTTTTTTAATTTAAATGAATTTATTTTTTGAATGCTTAATTTGGATAAAATAATTTAAGTTTATTGAATTTTATTTATTTTTTAAATAAAGTATTTCAATCTCACTAAAATATAAAAAAAATTATTTTAGTATTAATGAATGATATATTAAAGTTATGCATATCATACTAAATTTTAACATATCTTACACAATATTGTGAAATATGTTACAATTTAGTGGTTGATACACTAATTTTCGCATACTTTAAATGTTACTATATAGCATGGTAAATTTTAACACAAAAGTATAAATCCAAATATGATCATAAAAAAAAAAAAAGTTACTAACATTAACTAAAAATAGTTATGCTTACTTTGACCCAGAAAAACCTAACCAACGTAAGTCGATAAATAAATTCAACAACATCAACAAATAAACCTTGGCTGATGTCTAAAAAAATCCCAATTAAAAAATAATCTTTAACAAACTTTGCCCAGAAAGAAACTTTAGTAAAAATACCTTGATTGATGTCTACTAAAAATACCTTACGAACATCACTTAAAAATAACCTTAAGTGATGCTAGTAGAAAAATAATCTCGCACATCAACAAAAAAATTTCAACCAATATTGTGTGAAAATAACCTCGACGGACTTCTGTGAAAGAAAAGTAAACTTAAAAAAACTAAAATTCTTCTTTTAAAAAAAAATAAAAATTCTAAATTTTAATTAATAAAATTGTTTTCATAAATGATTAGAATTTCAAATTCTCTTAAAATTTGTGTTCCAAACATATTTTTTGATAACATATTTGAAATTCCTTATTAAGTGATTTCTCCTCTTAAAATTTTATATCAAAACACAGGCAATGTTTTTGTTTAAATTTTAGAGTCACAGGCCAGATATTTTATACATTTTTGTAATCCATCCAATTAAACATTTTTGAAATGTATGTAAATGTATACACACACTCATTGAAGTTAGTCAAATCAACTTGACGATTATTGATTGGAGTTAGAATTTATTTGAGTAACTCTAACAAATTAAAGTATTTCAGGAAAACACTCCAATCTACATCTTTAAACCAAATTCAATTACACTAATATATTCATCACTTTAACCCAAATACAACCAATATGCGTGTTTCCTGTGGTAGAAAGAAACAAAAGCGGATAGAAATATTTGAATTAAAATAAAACATTTTTAAATATAAAAAAATAAAAATATAAATACTATGTATAAAGGGTATAAGTTATGCTAATCAATGCTCTTACACTACTAGATTAAGCCCAGTTCAACTACACTACTAGATTCACCGCTTTCACCCATATACAACCCTAGTGTGTGTTGGATAACGTAGAAAGAAACAAAAATAAATAAAAAAATAAATTAAAATAAAACATTTTAAGATATAAATACTATGCATATAAAGTATGGTCTTGCTAACTAATGATCTTAAAGCACTACTTAAAAGAATCAAATATTTATTAAGGGTTATATGTAAGCGTAGCTCAAAATCATAAATAAACACAAAATTGAGTGTTTTAATAAAATACTTTCTGCTTAGTTCGTGTCTCAAGAATGTTGATTAGTCATTCTGCACAAAGTATAAACAGTGACTAATAAATACTATATATTTAGTGTCTCAAGAATGTTGATTAGTCATTATGCACAAAGTATAAACAGTGAGTAATAAATACTATATATTTAGTTTATGCTTTTTTTTTATTTTGAAACATTTTAAAAATATAAATGTGTTTGGTAAAAATAGTTCTAATTTTATTTTTTGGTTTTTTAAAATTATTTATATCTCGTTTGAAAAACAATAAAATTTGATTTTAAAATTTTTGTTTTGGTTTTTACTTAAGCTTATAGTTTGTTGTCACTTATTATCACCTATAACTATCAATCAGAGTCATTACCTTCAACCGCTGGTCATTAGCCTACACCTCCCACCATCAATCGCCACTTGTGAGTGACGACAATTGATTATCATCTTTGATTATTGACCATCAGCTACCGCCTTAAATTGTAAGTCAATCACTTGTTGTTACCTTTGATTCTTAGTCACTAATGACCACTTCCGACCATCAGTCATTGACGACCACCTATCCAGCATCGAATGACACTTCAATTATCATTGGTTGTTAGTGACTAGTTTTTAATTGTCACCTCTAACTATTAGTCACTGGTTGTTACTTTAGCTGTCACTAATAGACTGACACCTTTAGTCATTGATTGCTCACTAAGTGCCACTTCCAACTACTTGTCATCATCGACCATCTCTAATAATTAGTCAATGACTATTGATCATTGATTGTAGGTCACTTATCACCAACTGCCATCTTAAATTACCCATTACCAATATTTTTATAAATTTAAAAACTTAAAATCAACATTAATTTTTATTTTTCTAAATTTAAGAACTGAAAACAAAAAAACTATCCCTAATAACCTAAATTTTTAAATTATTGTCTATTCATATAAGATAAATTGTCGCTGAGCAAACATCTATTTAATGATTTTATTATTACACATCTTAGTCTTTAAAATATTTTAAAATACTTTATAAATATTATTTAATTTTTTTAAAGATTAATTTATACAAGACCTCCCAAATAAGTCCAATTATCTAACTGACACCATCACGTTTATAACTTATTCACTTTTTTCACTATTTTAAGACTCCTTTAATTTTTTTTTCTTTGAGAAAAAATCACCTTGATTTTTTAATCAGACATTGATGTTACATTTGATTTTTTTTTTTTATCACAAATAGAATTGACTAACAATCTTATTGATGTCTTGTAGGATACCGTGGGTTCATCAAGTATTTAACGTAGTTATATACATATAACTCAAATTCAAATTTTTTATTAAATTAAAACATTCTTACAAGTTGATAACACCCTCGGTGATAATCTCATATTTTATCAACATTCTTATATAAAACATATTACTCTAGTTAAATTAGCTTTGTCTTCGTATATATCTACCAATTTTTTACATTTGTCCCTTGTTTTACATTTATTATGTTTCTTAATTTTTAAAATTGTTGAATTTGTTTTAAACAATAAGTGGATTGACGTTGACTAACACTTAACAGTGATTCAATGACATAAAAACTCCTAATTTGGGATTTAAATGTGATTTAAATAATAAAAAATAATTATAATTAATTAAATTACTTTTAAGTCACGTATTTGAGGTTTGTCATATATTAGTGGACGTTTGACACTTAACCATCAATATTAATGTTAAGTAACAACCCATAATTCACAACCCCCATCAAGATTAGAGATAAGCATGCAAATAACTCGACGGCAAAACCCATAATTCGCGAAACTCAATTCCCAAAACCCACATTCTAAATGGGCTCATTATATTTGAACCCGCAAAGCGTGACCAACCTGCATAAAAATATACTTTAAAAAAAAACGTGTCATTTTTAATTATTATGAAAAATTGAACATATATCTAAAGTGATTCCATAATAAATTACAAGAGAATAATCAAGCAAAATTAGAATACTTATTACTTAATAGTTAAATATTATGTGTCAAATATAATCTCAATTCTCAATTCTAAAATATAAAATAAAATAGTTAAATTAAATTGCATAAATAAAATATAAATGTATTAAACTATAAAATCTCAAATTTCAATTTTTAAATGTCATCATAAAAATATTGAATTTTTATTCATTTTACTTATGACACCTTATTTTTACAAATAATATAATATAATTTTTATTAAAAATTAATTATACGGAAACTCGTGGAAGCCCGCAAGTTAACCCACTATAATCGTGAGTTTGCCAGCCTAAAAATCCTATATATTATAGGACTCACGTACCATGCAGGCTTTGAGTTTTGTAAATAGTCTGTGGATTTGAACTAAAAACGTTCATCTCTACTCAAGGTGCATGAACAAACCTTGATGAGTCACAATGGTCAATTTTTACAAATATTATGTAAATTTGGAATCTTAAGCTTTTAAAAATAACAAATAGTAAGAATTAACATGAGTGTCAACTAGATATGTCTCACTCATGTTTTACTTTTTGTAAGGCTTCCCACTTGCAATTAAAAAGCTCTCATGTATATATTAAGGATGTGTTTGGTAAAACTACTTGAAAATTAAAAAACTAATTAAAAACTGAAAAGTTAGTTAAAAGTTGAAAAACTAGTTGTAAATTTTTTATAGAACTAGTTGATCAATTAACTGAAAGTTGTAAAATAACAAATAAAAACATAATTAATTATTAGATCAAAAATGAGATATTTAAATAATTATAATATATTTTAATAATATAAATTAATTATATTTAAACTATAAATTTCTATAATAACATATTTAAATTACAAATTTATGTAATTACATATTTAATTAATATTTAAATTATAATTTCTATAATTAAATATATAAATTTTAAATTACATATTTAAATATCAATTTTCCGTAATTATATATTTATATTATAAATTACTATAATTACATTAATAAAAGAGAGAGGTTGTATAATGTGATGAAAAATAACTATTGGAGGACAGTACGTTAATCAATGAAGGTAAACATATAAAAATAAAATTAGCTAATAGTTGAAAACAGAAGATCTTTTGAAAAAACTAATAGCTCGTAAAAAACTCATAAATTTTTACTATTCAAATAAAACTAAAATAATTTAAGCTTGTTGAAATAGCAAACCAAACATCAGTTGAGTTAAAACTTTTGCTTCATTTTATACATGTTTGTTTATTAGAGACTTGACATAGTCATTTATTTCTTGAAATCTTATAAATCAATTGGTTTAGAAAAAAAGTATGAATATAATTGATATTAAATAAACTCTCTCTACGATTCTTTCAATTCTTTGAGGAGGAGGATCTAAAATATTTCTTTGGGTTGGTTTCTTTTTCTTCTTTTCTTATCTATGTTTTTGTGCGAAAGAAACAAATGAATAATTAAGACTAAATAAAAATGACTTAGAAAATTTATTTGTAATAAATATAATGCTTTCAAGAAGGTATATGGCTGGAATAATAAGTAAAAAATACTATTTTTATTTTCAACATACTTATAGTCAATTAATAATAAGATATATCATCATTTAAAAATATAAATTACCGTTTAGACATGTTTTTATTACCATTTTAGATATATCATTAAAACCATCATCACATATAAAGTATTCTAAATCACCCTCAATATTTCTCACAAGATAAACAACTATCTCGTAGGTCCTGACTTATTTTACCATAAGGCCAACGATAAAGAATAATTATCTTGAACACAACTTACAACTTTCATTCAAAGAATAATTTTTTTCAAAATCTAAAAAAGTATTTTGGAATCTAATTCTAACCGAAGATTTTTTGTGATTCTAAAAAATCTAGTTACACAAAAATCGAGAAAAAAAGAGTGTTTTTCTCTTTTTTTTAATGATTATGTCATAATTTTATCTTGAAAAAAAATTTCCATTTCTAATATCGTAAAACTTTGGATGTAAATATGGCATAATTTTGATTTAAAAATAAAAAAAAAATCATAATTAATCAAATAGAGGAGCTGCGAAATGTATAATTAGACAAGTTAGATTTTAAAAGTAACAACAATAATAATTACTGATTTTTACAAATTAGTTAATAAAGGGCACTGTATTTTCGTCATTCTGAACATTATATCTTACTGTAGTCTCTAACTACGGCACTATTACTGGTTAATAGAACTAGAAGATCTAGCTTGTGATGATGATAGTAACAAAAGAAGGAAAGTACACTAGCAGAGTAGCATAGCCACGTCTTTATAGATGCAGTTTTTTATGTGGCTAGCTAGGCATGTGTATCTTTTTTTCGTTTTTTGTGAAGGGACATGTGTATCTTATTTTTTATGTTACTTTATTTTTTATTTTATAATATTTTCTATATATATCATTTGAGCTATTGGGTATAACTATGCATAATCCTAGTCAATAAACATAAAAACACATTGTACCAAAAACACTGTATGTGACAGTAGCTATGGCTCATGCATTAGAGGTGAAGTTATAGTATAGGTCAAATTACGATGGTGCAGTTCGAACAAAGCGATACGGGGCAGACGAGACAGATCTTGTCTTGTATAACGTGTGACCGGAAACTGAGATGGTGTAAAAATTGAATCTAGTAGATAGGGAAAATTAATTTATTCATATTTCATAATTAGGTAAGTTACTTACTATCCAATTAGGGAAAAATATTTCATTATAATTGAAATGATTTTGGTGTGGTAGCATATAAAAATAATAGTTTTTGCTTAAAAATAATTTATACAACAACAATTATATTCAAATATAACAATTCATATAAATAATTGTTACAACTCAATTTTTTATTATTATGATACTAATAGGCTATTGTATTAGTTTTATTAAATTTTTTTATATATTTGATTTATGCAAATTTTAATTCATCTTAAAATACAAGCATTATAAAATATTCGAATCATTTAAATTTATACTCAAATGGAATTATAATATAAATTACTTAAAATAATATATATATATATATATATATATATATATATTAAATACTACTCAACCCATTAAGTATAAAAAACAGAAACAGACACCAATCTTCAACTGTCATTCTTGAGATATATTTATTGTTATTTGTCAATTTTTTTACGATACTAATTTACTTTATGGATATATATTTATAATCTATTAATCGATAATATTAATATTATCTTTTTCTAAACAAGTATTACAACATGTATTTTAACTAAGTTGATCTAATTAAATTCTCTAATTAATGATCTAAATTTAAAAAACACAATCCTTAAAAAATGAAAGAAGAAAAATATTGGTATGAATTTTATTTTATAAGTAAGACTTACATATATATGTAGCCCTCTTATAAAATGATGAATTTTGTATTTGGTTTTTATGTTTAATGACTAATGAATTTTTTATTTTATTTTACCTTAAAATGTTATATAAAGTATTTTTAAAACGTAAAATAAGATAATATTTATTAAAAAATAAATAAAAATAAATACAAAAATAATTTAATGTATTAGACAACAAAAGCTTTTTCTTATATATTATTTCAAGAACATATTTAAATGAATGTAAATTATACTTTAAAACGTGCTTTGACTCTAACTTAAAAAGAAAATACTGACATGGTGAGATGTAGCCACTAAGTCTACTATTTTTAGGTACTGAGACTGATAAGATGCATCTTCTTCTGCTGCTGAGACGTGAACAATGGATTGGATAGCTTTTCATTATTTGGCACTCTCTCAATGTCTTTAGTAGGTTGCTTCTCAGAGTGAAGGGTGTCAGCCCACCTGACTCATGCTCTGCTATTAGTCTGTTCCCATCCACTTATGCTAATGCCCCTTTCAATTATGAACCCTCCTTCTTTTAGGAAAAATTGTTTGCGTGCCTATTTATTTTCTTCTTTAAAAAATAAGTTTGTTCGAATATAAATTTATAAGTTTAAATTTCCTTAAAAAATTTAATACAACTTAATACGAATTTAGTTATTTTAACATTTAATGGAAAAATAAAAGAGTAATTAATGAAAAATTATAAACTAGTTAAATATGATCAGTTGCTTAAAACTTATATATTTGAAAAGTTAAAAATTTATAATTAATTAGTTGATTTTATAAAAAAGTGTTTATTACGATTATAATAGCTGATAAATGTCAAAATAATACAATATAAATATATATATATATATATATATATATATATATATATATATATATAATAATAATAGTTTGTCACATAATTTGTTTGCAATTTTGTACTATGAAAGAATGGTAAAGATTTGATGATTTTGCTTTTATTATTTAAAATCAATTTCTTAATACGTATATTGTTTAAAATAATTTTTATTATTTAAATAAATTTGGATATATTATTTTTAGAAAAAAATAAAAATAATATATTTTTAAACTCAAATATGTTTTTGATCATTTGAAAATGCACTTAATTAGTTTTAGTCATTTAGAAAAAATATATGATTCACTTCTTTGAAATTTTGAAAATAGATTAAATGGGTATCTCCTCCCAACTACGAGTGCGTGGAAAAAAACTATTTCAAACAAAATTAATTTTAAATCGAATTGAATCAAATTACTTTTGAATTAAATCAATTTAATAAAAATTGATTAAAACTAGTTCGTTTTAAACTAAATTGTTTTTAAACCAATTTGGTTCAAAACAAAATGATTTATAAATAGTTTAGTTTAGTGGTTTATAAAAAAAATATTTCTTTTCGTATCACACCTCTATGAAACTTTTCACAATTATGTGGAAACGCGCTTATTAGAAAAACACTCCCTCTAGTCGTTCACACTGTTATAGTCATGCCTACAACACTGTGAAAAAAAAACTGAAAAAAAAACTCAGTTTAAAACTAGTAGAAAATAGTTTAATATATAATTGTTTTGAATTAGTTCTAAGGCAGTTTACAACCAATTTTATAAAAACAATTCGATTCTGAATTAGTTTTTTAAAATAATTTGTTTTTTAAGTTTAAGAACCGAATTGTTTGGTTTGGTTCAATTTATTTGAAAAACCAACTTTTTGCTCACTCCTAATCCCAACACTATGAATGTTTTTATTAATGTTAGCAGTTTAGTAATTTCTCACATCATATAAGAGTTTGATAGCATGATTTTATATATTTTTTTATTATCCATTGAGGGCTTGCCTTTTGCTGAACGAGGTTCTAATTCTCTTTTCCAAACCTGGTTATTGAACCTATGCTTTACTCAATCTCAAGTACTTGTATATTTACCTTCCTTGATCGACCTAGAATGTACTATCTATAACTGCGAATTCACTACACGAACATTTAACATATGAAAGATAAATGACATACATTAACCAAGTATGTTAGATCAATAAGTCCATGTTATCCACCATACAAGGTTATTTTTTACCCAAAATTACATTATAGGATTTGTAAACATCGATAAGAATGTATTTAACGAGTAGGGAGTGAGACACCTTTTGAGAATCAAAGCTGGTGAGGAGCTCGACCTATGCCCTGTTGGGAACAAGGCACTAAAGGCGAGAATAGAGAAATAAACAACACTAAGAAGTATTTGTTTTGGTGCATTTATAAACCTTACATAAGCTTGCTTAAATAGCAAAGTGAAGAACACCATCTCACAATACTAAGCAATGTGAGACTAAAAATCAAACTACAAAACTAACAATTCTCCCACTTAGAGTTTGATTATCACTTATTGTAGTTGCCTTCATCATCAATCATTCTTGAAGGCCAATTGAGACACTGCAAAGCCTCAACTTCTCTGTTGTGATAACCTTTGTCTTCAAGCTCACACTTGCTCGGATCTGTGGTTTGACATGCTTCTGAATAGTCTTCAGGCTGGTGCATGTAGATTTCCTCGTCTAGATCTCCATGAAGAAATGCAGTCTTCACATCTAATTTATCTAGGAAGAGCTCCTCACTAGCCACAATACTTAACACAGTCTTGATAGTATTGATCTTGACAACTGGAGCAAAGATTTCAGTGTAGTCAACTCCTTCTTTCTGCTGAAATCCTTTGACAACCAGTCGGGCCTTGTATCGCTTGGAACCATCATGGTCTTCCTTCACCCGATACACCCATTTATTGTGAAGTGCTTTCTTTCCCATAGGTAACTCAACTAGTTCCCATGTCTGATTGGAGATCAAAGACTTCATATCTTCTTTCATAGCAAGCTCCCACTTGTCGGCGTCCATGGTTTGACAAGCTTCCATATAATCTTCAGGTTTCCCTCCATCAGTTAGCAACATGTAGTCTATATATCTCCTGTTAGGCACATGGGGCCGAGAGGATCTTCTCAATACAGGAGTTGGAGTAGGAGGTTCTGATTGCTCATTGTTCTCTTTATTTGATTCCTCTGGCTGAAAGCTCCTCAATTTAAGACTTTCTGGGATATCTTCCACCTCTACACAAACTGGTCCACTTGTTTCTGGGTTGCTGGTGCCAGTATTATACATGTCCTTGTACATCACTTTTTCATTGAAGATTACATCTCTACTGCGGATCATCTTTTTGTTTTCATCATCCCATATGCGGTAGCCAAACTCATCTTCACCATAACCAAAGAAAGTACACTTCTTTGATTTTGGGTCAAGTTTGTTTCTGCCTTGATCACTGATGTGCACATATGCTACACAGCTGAAAAACTCTAAGATGTGATAGTTTTACCTCTTTTCCGCTCTATACCTCTTCTGGTATCTTGTGCTCCAATGGTACCGACGAACTTCGGTTGATCAAGTAAGCTGTTGTGTTGACTTCTTTTGCCCAAAACTGTTTTGGTAAGCCTGACTGCACACGCATGCTTCTGGCTCTTTCAGTCAACGTTCGATTCATACGCTCTGCTACACCATTGTGTTGAGGCGTACCTGGCACGGTTCTCTCCATTCTGATTCCGTGCTCATAGCAAAACTTATTGAATCTGGTGTCTACATATTCACCACCATTGTCGGATCTGAGGTTTTTAATCTTCAATTCTGTCTCATTTTCTACCATAGCTTTCCAAATCTTGAAAGCTTCAAATACTTCAGACTTGTGTTTCAGAAAGTAAACTCATACCTTTCTGGAGTGATCATCAATTAAAGTTACGAAGTATTGCTTCCCACCAATGTAAGGGACAGTCGTTGGTCCCCAAACATCAGAGTGGATGAGCTAAAGCCTCTCTTTCTTTGGGGTTTTTCTACTTGTCTGAAAGCTGACTCTCTTCTGCTTTCCAAGTATACAGTCTTCACACATGTCAATTTCTACTGACTGAAGACCTGGTAATTTTCCTTTTGAGTGCATGACCTTCATCCCTTTCTCACTTATATGCCCAAGTCTTTGGTGCCATAGATTGAGACTTTCATTTGTTGCAACTGCAATCAAATAACATGTTCTTGCTGTCTTGTAAAGAGTACCTCTCTTTTTGCCTTGAGCAATTGTCATCGCACCTTTTGAAATCTTCCAATCATCACCGTGGAAGATTGTTGTGTAGCCTTCACTGGCTAATTGGCCCACTGAGATTAAGTTCTTAGTCAGGTTGGGAATATGTCTAACATTTTTCAATTCCCATACAGACCCGTTTAACTTAATCTTTATTGCACCTTTACCTACAATCTCACATGACTGCTCATTACCAAGGTAAACCTTACCAAGGTTTCCAGGAACATAATTCTCGAATAGTTCCTTTTGTGAGGTAGCATGAAAAGATGTTCCAGAGTCTAATACCCAAGACTCCTCTTTATCTTCAAGAGAGCATATCAACACCTCATCTTCTCTTGAGGTGGAGGGAATGTTTGCTTCTCCGTTTGCTTCTTGACTCTTCCGTACACTCCTACTCTAGTTTTTGTAGTGCCTGGTTTTTCCACAATTCCAACACTCGATCGTCTTCGAGTTTTGAGAACTACGATGATTTCTGGACTTGGATCGTCTCTCCTTTGATTTGTCGCGTCTGCTTTCTTTGGTTGAACTTCTTCCTCTTGACTCTGTATGCAATACTGAAGAGGTTGATGGTTCACCCGACTCTCTCCGCCGGATCTCTTCACTGAGAACCAAATTTTGAACATCATCAAATCTTAACTTATTGCTTCCCGATGAGCTACTCACAGCCGTGACCGTAGCATTCCAACTTTATGGCAGGGAAGACAAAAGTATTAAAGCCCGTACTTCCTCATCGAACTCAATCTCAACTGAACTCAACTGGGTTGTAACAGTGTTTAGTTCATTGAGATGATGTGCCACCGAAGCACCTTCAAACATCCGCAGATTGAACAATCGCCTCATAAAGTGAACTTTGTTTGAGGCTGATGGTTTCTCGTACATGTTGGAAAGAGCCTTCATGAGACCTGCTGTCGTCCTTTCTTTCGCAATGTTGAAAGCAACATTACGAGATAACGTCAATCGGATGGCTCCGAGAGCTTTTTTGTCCAGAAAGCTCCACTCATCCTCCTTCATAGCTTCTGGTTTCATGCCTGTGAGAGGTTCTTGCAAGCCTTTCTGATACAGATAGTCCTCTATTTGCATCTTCCAAAAGCCAAAGTCCGTACCATCGAACTTTTCAATCTTCATCTTGCCTTCGTCTATTGTCATCGCTCCTACTGTTTTTGAAGAAAAGCCCCCACTGGTTCTCTAGACTGAAATCCCCAAGAACAAGAGAAAAAATCTTTTCTAATGTGGAAGATCAGACACAGCTGCAGCCACAGAGCATACTAAGAAAATTTACTCTAACCAATTTTTTTGTGATGCGGATGATCGGACACTGCTGCAACCGCAGAGCATACTAAGATAATGGCTCTGATACCACTTGTTGGGAACAAGACACTAAAGGCGAGAAGAGAGAAATAAACAACACTAAGAAGTATTTGTTTTGGTGCATTTATAAACCTTACATAAGTTTGCTTATATAGCAACGTGAAGAACACCATCTCACAATACTAAGCAATGTGGCACTAAAAACCAAACTACAAAACTTAATCAAACTACAAAACTAACATGCCCTTATGTGCACATGTCCCGCAAAGCCGACAATGGGGTTTAAGGTAAAACTTAATAAGGTCATTAGAGACATCGAGCTATAGGAATGTAGCCATGTAGAGGATGTTTGTAGAGTTGTGTTGGTTAACTAGGATTTTGCAGACTTCTTAGTCCATGATAATAGTGAAGACCTTGGATTGATGCTTGAGAATTTGTCGCCAATGAAGGTGATAAGAGGTAGGGTGTGGCTAGGGAGGTTCGGGATGGCATTGATGGTCTTGAGATAGCATACGTGGCGTCCATAGGCTGAGTTGAAACATCCACCTACGCTGAAACCTCCTTCCATGATATTGATGACACCTAAGACTTGTTGCGTGGGCAAGGTGCGATACTTTTTTTTATGGTTGGCTCATTGAGTGTCCCACTTTGTGTTTTCTTGAGCGTCATTGTGACACCAGTTGTGATCGGTTCTGTCTGCTTTGTCTTGATTGTTGTGGTAATAATGTTGAGGTGCTTTGGAGTTGGACAAGGTTTAGACAAAACGGTGGCGACATTGCTTACTGCGGTTGACACCATTAGTGGACTTTGATGATAGGGGAGGTGTAGAATTTCAGAACGAAAGGCTTCCTTGAGGACATGAGCTCTGGACTTAGTGAGGAGATTTATGAATCGTACCAATGTTGGGGAGCTCAATTGGTTCTTTTGAACTTGTGGTCTTGTGTGGTCATAGACGATCTCAATCTCAATCTCTTTTGAATCTTTTGGGGTTTTCGATTTTTGAAATGCATGTTTTTTTATAAGCTAATTCTTCCATTTAGATGTAGTTTAAGGTGCCTCAAATAATTCACCCATGTTGGCGAGGCACTTTATGCAAAAATTGTCTACAAGTTTTCCTGGCCTATGGGCGACCATGATGGAATGTAGGGCAACATTGGGTTCAAGGCCACGAATCTTGACAACTATTTTAGAGAATTTTTCGATGAAGTTGCAGAGGGACTCTTTAGTGCCTTGTCGTAGACTTACCAGGGCGACCAAGGGGGTTTCATAAGGTTGGCATGTGGCATACTGTGCTGTCAATTTTTCGACGAAAGCATCAAAGAAGTTAATGGAGAGAGGGGTGTTGGAGTGCAAGTGTGAGTTGAAGTCCCACATTGGTTAGAAATTGGGAAGTTGAGTAATATATAAGTGAGAAAAACCTATAACCTAATGCCTTAAGGTTTTGGGTTGAAGGTGGTGTCATATTTTCTTATATATGAGCTCGTGTCCCATGGTTATACATCTCCCCGATGTTTAACCCACTCGGTTTGGACCCAACAACTGGTATCAGAGCCGATGGTTGTGATCGGCAGGTTGCCGGTGGATTCCCTTCATCGAAAGTTCTCCTGCTAAGGGTTTCAGGAGGCGTGTCTCCTTGTGTTTAAGGGCGGTGTGAATAAGGGACCGTCATTAAAATTTATACTTCCGCTCGAGGGGGAGTTTACAATGTGGAAGGGAATCACACTTGAGGGGGAGATTGTTGGAGTGCAAGTGTGAGTTGAAGTCCCACGTTGGTTAGAAATTGAGAAGTTGAGTAATATATAAGTGAGAAAGACCCATAACCTAATGTCTTAAGGTTTTGGGTTGAAGGTGGTGTCATATTCTCTTATATATGAGCTCGTGTCCCATGGTTATACATCTCCCCGATGTTTAACCCCCTCAGTTTGGACCCAACAACGGGAAAGTCTGATCCACTCATTCAGTGTGGAACCCTTAAATGAGGTCGAGAAGACTCAATAGAGGATTTTGTCGTCATTGGTGTATAGATTAACTTGGGTCACGTAAGTTTCGAGGTGTTCCTTAGGGTCAGTGATGTCATCACATCTATAGAGGTTAATGGGTTTCCATCATGAGGATGAGATCCTTCTAGATGTCGTCAACGAAAAGGCATCATCATAAGGTTGTAGTTTTGCGTTCGATGAGTTTTTCGGAGGCGCGAGAGGGGCTTGACTAGCGAGTATGTTGTTTGCTATGGTTTATGGGACTACTCTCAATGTGGTTAGCTTTTTGGTGAGAAGGGGTGGGGTGGCCAATAGTATGAGATTACCAGGTGTGTGGTGGGTTGTTATTTTGATCTGAGAGGACCTAAGGTGGGCTTTCATAGTCTCATTTTCCTATTAAAGGGTTTTGAGATTGGCTGCGTATTTTGACGAAGCATTTGGAGGTCTTTGTGTTGTGGTCAACTGAGTTTTTCCATTCTTCGAAGGCTTGAGATGTCTACCATGGTTGAGCGAGAGGTTTTGTTTCTATTTCAAGCATGAGTCTGCGAGGTCCTTAGGATAGTCTTGTTTGAGCCCCATGGTGGGTGCTAATTGCTCTCACCAGAACAATGTGTCATGAGCAACGAGGATTCTAAGCTCCTTTTCGATAGATAGGAGCAGATAAGTATACAAGATGATACTTAAGTCTTGTCATATGTTGTGTATATATAAGAATCCACTTTAGAGATAAAAAGCTATGATTTCAGGGGTTGGTTGTATCTTCTAGATCGTGTTAGTTCTATGAGATATGGGAACTATGTATAATGGAGGATCTTGAGTATATCTGGTTTATTAGGGGTGGTTATGATTGTGATAAATTTGCGGTTTTTAGGCTCACGAGTTTAAGAGATGGGTGTTGAAGTGTCTTGGGTTCAAGTTTTGGTTAGTGAACCTGTTAGGTTGAGGTGTTGTAGGTTAGGTAGTACACATCTAATTTAGTGTATTCTAATTTAGTAGTATTTTGTAATATGAATCTTTTTTTAGATTGTAAAATCACAAGGCATAATTGCATATATGTTAGGTAGCTCATAGAAAATAAGACTTTGTTTTTAAAATTTTAAAAAAAGTTTTAAGGAATAGTTTTAAAAAACTGTTTTCAGGAAAAAAAGAAAAAAAAAACTTGTTTGGTAAGTGTTATTTGAAAACTGTTTTGAATATGTAAAAATGGAAAAACTTGTTTATATTTATTAAAATTTCATTGATGAAAAGCAAAGAACAATATATTTTTATTGTATTTTGGGTTTTCAAAACAAAAATAGAGAACTAAAAAGCAAAACTATTTTCAGTTATTCCTGTTTTTAAGTTTTTAAAAACTAAAAAACCATAACTGTTTTTTAAAACTGTTTTCAGAAAACACTACCCAAATGAGTTTTTTAGTTTTTAAATACTAAAATACTGAAAATAGTTTTATAAAACTGTTTCCAAACAAGTACTAAATGTTAGAAAATATCATATTATTTTATTAAAGAATCTTACATTACATCTCATAAACTGAAATATATCGATTTCATATGGGATATCACAAGTTCAACTATCTGTTAGAATCGAATTGTATTTTCACCTTGCCTTTTCACCTTTTTTTATCCTGGAATTTAACATTTGTGTTTACCTATGTTTATTTAACTGAACGGACAAAACACCCAAATAAAGGAAATTATAATCTAATGATATAAAAAATGGTGTTGTCTTGATGGCTTTGTAAATTTAACTTTGCAAAACTATTAACAGGGATATTCAATACACGTGGAACGAAACTAAATGTGAAAGTCCCAGTCTTTCTTTTGTGTTTGTAAAAAGTACTCATGATCAATGGAGCACCCAACCTCCAAAAGTTATACCATATTAGGCTCCTGTTCGGAGTGGTTTTTTATTTCTAGTTTTGAAATTTATAAAAACAAAAACTAGTTTTGGTTTTAAGTTTTCAAAATTTATTAAACAACATTGATTTTGTTTCCAAATTTAAAATATTGTTTTTAAATCTTAACCAAAATATTAGTTGGAGATGGAGGTCAAAATGGTGGTTAGTGACTGGCATTCGGTGGTGAGCTCTGTAATCGATGGTTGCAGGTGATGGCCAGTGACCGTTGGTCAGAGGTAGCAACCGATGACCATTTGTCTAAGATGATGGCTGGTGACCAATGACCGTTTGTCGACTGGTGACCGCTAGTCAAAGGTGGTGTCGATGATCATTAATTGGAGGTGGCGACTGGTAACCGCTGGTTAGAAGTGGCGCCGATTATCATATCGATCGGAGGTGGCGACCAATGATCGTCAGTCTGAGATGGGGGTCGATGATCATTGGTTAGAGGTGGGGGCTAGTGACCTCCTGTTGGAGATGGTGGTCAGTCATCATTAGTCGAAGGTCGTAATCGATGATTGCTAATGTGTAAAATATCATCGCTTAAGGGTAAGCGTACCCTACATAGTAGTAACAGTGGACTTAAGTTTGTATATAATATCCAAAGGACTAGATTTTGTTCTCAATTAATTTACTTTAAGAAACGAAAGAACAATTGAATGAAAAAATATTTAATGAGTGAGTCACAACAACTTAGAATTTGAGTAGTAAACAAATAAGTGAGAAAATTGGATTTGGAATTCAATAGATTAAGATCTAGGGTTGTGATTTCACCACAATGTTGTTGTTCCCTGTCACTAAGAAATCTTAGTTTTTGTCATTCAATAATTACTGATAAATTAATATGTTTTTGCAATAAGTTTGGTTATGCACACCATACTATAATCCTAATTTGTCATCTAGTTTGGTTATGCAAGATTCCAAATTATGATTGGTTTCTTTTTACTCGATTAGAGGTTTGCCCAATAACTTTGTTACTTCTACCAGGACAACAACCTATTTACTTGTAAGACAAATTGTTTAAACATCAATATTCATGACTATTTAAACAATTAAGATACAACTAATATTCAAATATCAATGGTCATGACTATTCAAATAACTAGGATGTACATGTGTAATACAAAGAAGTAAAATTAATCATTGAATAACATCAAATATTCATGCAAAGTGCAAGAGGAATTACAAATAACTATATCACAACCTTAGAAAAAGGGTTTAGCTAAACATAGGTTATGCACAACCAAAGAACCTTTTAATAGTTAAGTACATCAAATAAATAAATAATTACTGTATGGGAAAATAGAAATTCCCTTAAACTCAAAGTTTCCTTGCCATTCTTCGCCTCTTAGGTCACAGAGTTATCTCCTTTTCTGAGTCAAAGTGAGTCATCTTTTGTGTCTTGTTTTTTGGTATTTATAAGAGGGTTTGTTTTTTTTTTCTTTTTGAATTTTTCTGTGAAGCCTACATTGCATGGTCATGCTTGTAGTTTTGTGATCGCATCATGGTCATGTTGCTTCTAAATATGATTATGCTTCTTCTAGTTTACTTTTTGGATTGTGTTGACTTAGCACGGTCGTGATGAGATTTAACACAACTTTATTGACTTGGATCTTCAATAATCGTTTTGCAAAGACCCGATTTCCCCCTTTTTCTTTTCGTTTCTTATGTACTTTTCTATAGTAAGAATAAACACTAAAAAGTGAGTTTTGCTAATAAAATGCAAGTCTTTCCTTACAAACATATATTACTCATGATAAAAATACAGGTAAAACTTCGGTTTATCAACCTCTTTATACTTGGACATTACTTACCCTAAAGTAATTTACTTTAGTTGAATAAAAAATTCATTAAATATATTTTTTTTCAGAAAGGAGTCTTCTCAAAATGTAATTAGACTTTATCCAAAGAGTCTACACTTAATTGCCAAGAAAAGATGCTCATCTCATCGCACTCGAGTGTTTAGGAACAAAAGAAATTCAACACTCAAAGATCGATCCAAGCAAGGTTACTCAACAGAATTGTATATCAGTCATGTTAAATAAATTCACTTCAAAACATACAAGTATGGGGGTTTTTACAAAAATGTAATAGGGGTAAAGAGTTTGTATTAGGTGTGGAAAACAAAGAATAAATGGAAAATAAAAAAGGGCTAAAGAATATAAGAAAAAATACAAGTTAATTTCTTAAAGACCCTTAGATTTTCAAAAATCAACCTCCCTGTTTTTAGAACTTTTCAATGACTTTTATTTAACTATACACACTTTTTGCTCTCTCTTCTTTTTTTCTTTCTTTAAAATTTTCTTTTTGTCCCCTTTTCTTTCTTTTTTTTTCTTTGTATATATCTTTTATTTGCTATAAGAGACAAAACTGAGTTTCTTCTTTTGTGAGGTAAACTTAATTTTTTTTTTCATTTTTGTCATCAATTCTTCCCTTTTTAGAGGTTGTTCCATGGTGATGATAATGAGTTACTCATTAAATATATTTAAGAGAAAATTGGGTCACAATTGAATATTTTCGTAGCTCAATTTGGGCAACTAAAAACAATTATATATAGGGGTATGCAAAAAAAATGGTTTAAACCGAACTCATTTAAGTCGAACCAATTTAATAAAATTTAATCTAATTGTTTTTTAACAGCTAAATAGGTTCAAATTAAACTGGTTTAAAAATTAGTCAAGTTCACTTTTTTTTTTTCTACTGAACCTGAAATAGAAATAGTGAGATTGTCATCACTAACACTCATGCTACTCGACGCTGTCGCTTGTTGATGTGCTCAGTGCTCACTGCTTATGTCCAATCGTTCACAAACTTAAGCTCAATTTTCAGTTTTCACTTTCTAGTTGCTCCCAAAATCACTCTCTAGTTTTCACGCTCACGGTTGAAACTGCTATTTCACAAGGTGAGTTAAAAGTGATTAGGTTTTTTATTAGAGTTATGTAATATTGTATTTTATTTTTTTCATAGCTTCATGCTCATTTGTTCCACCAATTTGGGTCTAATTTTGGTGTTAAATTAGTGAAATTTTGTTACTTTGTAAAAGTTTCATTAGTATACTCATGTTGTTTGATGAAATGTCTCATTGAAATAAATTTGTAATTTTCTTGTTTCTTATATAACAGTTTACAGTTACGCATAATTGCAACCCTTTCAAATTTCAAATTACAATGTCAAGGACTAAAGTGAGCTAGTATTATGCACGAGCTCGACACTTTTATTTTTCAATTTTTCCAAGAATTTTAGATCATGACCAGCTCTTCTGTTTTTATTATTGTTAGTAAGACATATCTTTCCATTTATGTTGTTATCCTTTTTTTCTCAACTATAGATACAGCTGCATTGTCCACATATTTTATGTACCCTCTTAAGATTGAAGCAAATATGGCATGCTTTCAACTTCAAAAAGTCGAAGCTAGTGTTCATATCAATGCTTCTTCGGAGCAATTCTATGATGTTTTATGCAACATGACGCACCATATTGGAAACATTTGACCTTAAAAAATACAATCAGTTCAAATTCATAAAGGTGAATGGGGGCACTGAGAGATCCATCATCTCCTGAAATTATTTACTTGGTATGTGAATTTTGTGACTTCTATTTTTTTATCAACAAAACTAAATTATTTTACACCTATGGTTGTACATACTTCATCTTTACTTAGTGTTCCCCTATTATATACAATTTGTTTTCCAGAGAAAGAAATGACATTAAATAGGTTTTATTCAAAGTACAATTCAGTAATTTTTGTCTTCATGGTTCTAGCTTAGTTAACTATGAATTTTGGGATATCCCCGGCATGTTTGGTGATATATTATTAAAAAAATATTGCTCTTTTAAGTTTTCCAAAAAAAAGTTAGAAATTAGAATATATTTTATTATCATGAAATCAGTGCAAAGTATCTACTAGCATTAGCTAAATTATGACTTTTGCTTGAATTCAGATTTATAAGTTGCTGTCGTTGCTATTAAATAGAGTCAGCAGGCTATATGTATGTAGGATGAGCTAAATTGCCACTGTTTTAGGCCTTAAAAACCATGAAGCTTTGATATGTTCCTTCTTCACTATGGCAGCCTATTTGTAACATTACATAGGAATTTAGAAACTACAACAGTATTTTCTAGTAAAAAATAACACCACATTATAATAAAATTATCAGAATGTTTACCTGCACAAAACGAAAGTAGAAACATTCTTTCTTTGATCACCCTGAAGTTGTATAACCTGCATGCATACAAAATTGATGTTTAGGCTTTCCTTGACAAATTTTGATGAAAATCACAAAATATAAGATGTTCATATACTGGAGAGGGTAGAGAAAAAAAAAAGTCCATAGGATGACAAATAGAAATAGACGTTATTTCAGGCTCCACAATTGAAAAAAAAAAAACTACAAGATGCGTTAAATATGAACATTAGAACACATAAACCTGGCCTAACTCAAGGTCTCGGAGACAACAATACCATTACAATAAATTTTTGTCTATTGACACAACGGAACAAATGTTACCACCTTGCTCCACAAATGTAAAAATGGATCCACTGTATGGGATGATTTGCCAGTGCCCAATCTTTTGCAAGCTAAATATAAACATTGTGGTACATTAATCAAGCATGCTAGTGGAACAGCTACTGTACATAATCATTTGTCTAGGTGTAAGGGCATCCCGACCAATGATACATGCAAAAGGAAAATATCAGATTCATCCACAACAACCATTTCTTCTCCCTCCTTGTCAATAATTGATCAAGAAGCATGTCGGAAGACATTGGTCAAATTGTTTGTAGTAATGGAATTATCATTTCGACTCATTGAGCATGAAGCTTTTCGGGAGTTTTTAAGCATCGTGGCACCTTTTCTAGTTGTCATGTCTTGCACTACCCTGACACGTGATGGTCTTAAACTCTGGGCTAGTGAAAAAGCAAAGTTGAAGACTAATCTTTCTAAACACTGTTAAAAGGGTTTGCCTCACTACAGACACATGAACCTCATCCCAAAATTTGCTGATGTTGTTGAAAGACAATGAGGCGTTGGAGAATGACCTGTCGGAGGCTCGTGCTGCTCTTGAGGCAAGGGAGGTTGTTGGACCAGGGAGGCTGAAGCGAGGGCTAAAGAGGTTGAAGTGAGGGTCCGAGTTGAGCTAGAGAAGAAGGCTCTAGAGGAAGAGATCTCTCAATTAAAGGAAGACGCTGAAGGTCAATCCAGGAGCCTCATGTTGTGTGCCCTTGAAAAGAGTTTTAAGAGGGTCATGGAGCAGGTGAGGTCCCAGCGCCTGAGGTCGACATCTCACCCTATGATCTGTAGATCGTCGTAAAGGATGATCGTATTACCCCGACGGAAGTAGAGCCTGAAGAGGAGGCATCAGAGGTGGAAGAAGAGACTTCTCAGCGTCCTATTGAGGTTATCAATGTTGATTCGGTGGCCATTGAAAGTGTGGAGGTGACTGCTGGTGGGGCTGAGGTGGCCGTCGCTGATGGGGTCGAGGTGATCGTTGTTAGGGGCGTGGTTGAGGCTAAGGCTCTCTTAAGTAGTTTGCTTTCCTTTCCTTGTATTTTGTTCAACATTGTATTGTAACATTTCCTCATTAATGAAAAATGTTCTTTTGTTGTTATGTGGCAAGTTTTGTTTATAAGTATTCGTATTTGTTTTGTTACGTATTTTTAACGTGTAGTGTTTATTTATTTGTTGCCAAATTCGTGACGTAGTACTGTATGAAAGACAAGTCATTGCGTCGATAAGTGGTGACCGCGAAGGCGGTCGAGCGCCAGCGATGGCGATACAGTGTTAAGTTAACGATTCAGGCGCCAACAAGGGCAATAAGAGAGAAAAATAGGAGAATATGGTGACAATGTGTATTTATTGTTTTACGGATGTGCCTCGTTAAAACCTCCTTGGCCAAAACCCCATATTCTTTTCTTTTTGGGAAAAAAACCAAGGTAGGAAAAAAAGTACATCACCTATGTCATACATTAGTTGTAATACATCTTAAGGTGGGTGGCGTTGCATGTGCGGGGAATGTCCTTTCCTTCTAGAGTCTGTAATGGGTATGCTTTATTGTTGAGGTCTTCTTTGATCCTGAAGGGTCCCTCCCATATAGGGATGAACTTTCCTATCTGGTGTTCCTTTTGGGCTTCTCCTTGCCATTTCCATACAAGATCATCTTCTTGGAAAACGCTTTCTGGCGTGTGGTTGTTCATCGCCTTGTTATCCTTTGTTTGTACACAAGCTCCCTGATGGCTGCTACCTGCCAGACTTCATCCACCGTATCTAGGTTGGCCCACATTGAATTCGAGTTGTTGGTTGGGCTGTGATGAGTCCTTCGTAGGGACAGTTCTCCGAGTTCTATAAGGATCATAACTTTCGTGTCGTAGGTCAAACAGAAATGGGGTTTCTCCTGTAGTTGTCTGGGGGCGACAATGATAACCCCATGGCACACTGGCAGATCATCCGCCCATGCTTTGTGCTCAAGTCTGGCCTTGAGCTTGCTCAGGATGACTTTGTTGGTCGCCTCAGCCTGCCTGTTTGTTTGCGGGTGCTCCACCGAGGACACTACATGTTTGATGCTGAGGTTCCTCATGAACTCCTCAAAGGTGGCTGTTGTGAACTATTTTCCATTATCAGTGACTATTGCATATGATAGGCAAAACCAGCAGATAACCCTCCATGTGAATTTTTGCACATGCTGGGCCGTGATTGTTGCCCCAGCGATGGCTTCGATCCACTTGGTGAAGCAGTCGATTGTCACAATGAGGAATTTGGTCTGTCTAGTGGAAGGGGGAAAAGGTCTGAGTATGTCCATTCCGTACATGGAAAAAGGCCAACGGGTGTTGATGCAATGTAGCTGCTCAAGCGATGCCGAGTCTCTGCCACTAAATTCTTGGCACTCAATGAACTTTCAGACATAGGTAAGCAGTCCTATCGCATGGTAGGCTAGTAATATCCAGCCTGAGTCACCCAATGGACCATACTCCGAGCTCCGGAGTGTGATTTGCAGATCCTCTTGTGAATCTCGTTTAATACGTAGTTGCCTTGTTCTTTCCCAAGACTTTTGAGAAGTGGGCGAGAGAAGCCTCTTCAGTAAAGGTCGTTGCCGACTACGGGCCACTTCCCCGTGTCAGTTATCTCTTTATATTGTTTGAGTTGGAGGTCTTAGATAGTCCTTTTCATGGTCATGTTTTCTTCCCTTAAGGCGTGGAAGGTAACCTTGTGCCTCTAGGCCATGTCCTCCATCTGCTTCCTGAGGGTTTCCAAGGTATTCACGTCATTCATGTTGCTCTGGGATTGATAGCTCTGAGTTTGTACCATAGAGTTTGGGACGTAGGAATTTGTATGTTCCCACAAATGGTGTGAGATGTTCTTATCGAATTCTGACAGAACCTCATGACTTCCCTTTCTTGGAATGTCGACGACCTCCTCAGACAGGTGGGCACTTGCAAAAAAGACTTTGATGCTCAAGTCATAAAAAACAATTAGAAATAGGGAGGGTCTTAGTGTTTAGAATTCTGTACCTCTAGTGGGAATGTGAATCCCCCTTTAAATTGTAAAAAGGTTTCAAGTTACCTTTTTTAGTTAAATGAGCTTTTTGTTGGGCCAGGTGACAAGATACCGAGCTTTGAGTTGTGTCAAGTATGGAGTAGCTCTAGTAGGTGCTCGGGCCGATGGTACCCGAGCTCCAGGCTTCCGAGGACTAGAGAGAGGAAGGTACAATAAATTTATTGGTTTTGATAATAATACTATAATATGATTAACTGATAATATAAAATTAGTTTACAGTAAGTTTTTTAGGATTTATTAATTTAAATTCAAATATTAAAATTCATTAATTTAATCCTAATTCTAATTTTGAAAAAATAAAAGACATAAAATACTATTTTCCATTGTACAATTTTTATAATATTATTTATAATAACTTATGTATAATATATAAATATTTTTATGAATATGTTCACCATGATGAGTTCTAAGATAAATTTTAAGAGTGTTCATCGATTTTAATTAATCCAACAAACTTGGTGATTCAAACTAAATTAAATTGGTTTGATTTTTTTTGTTTATATAAAAATCAAATCAATTGATACTTGATTTTAATTTGTTCAATTCATATATATGAAATTTTAAAATTTGAATCAAATCGAACCGAACAAATAAAATGTATTTATATAATTTTTTCTTTTAATTGTTACTTATAAGTGAACTGCTAATATGTTATTTTATATCTACATTAATAATAACAAAAGTGATTATTTTGAGAATTTTTGTTAATTTTATGTACGTTAAACACTTTGATATTTTAAGATAAAAATATTAAATAATTTAATTTAACTTAATTTAGTGTATGTTAAATACTTGTGTTATTTAATTTACTTAACTAACATATTATATGTTAATCTTGGAATAAAGTTGTTATTTTTATCCCCTAAAAGTAGATTTTTATTTTTTAATTAGATTTCAGACAAACTAAACTTAACTAACCTGATCATTACTAAGTTCAATTTGGATTTTTTTTTTCTGAAATACAAATCATACTTAGCCAATTAATTTTAATTGGTTCATATTTTTTATAAAACTAACTAAACGACCCAGGAACACCATAGTAAATTTACCTAAACTTTTCTTAGTAAAAAAATTATTCTATAAAACTTTACAAATGATTAATGTACACATATTACACCATCATATTTTACTTAAAAAATTGATTGATATTACATAATTAGTTATGTATAACTTTTTTCTATAATATTTCACATTTTTTTATAAAAAAATATATAATCTATAACATTATATAAATGAAGAAGGTTACTAACAATTTTGACATATTTTTGAAATAATTATTTTCATATGATTTTTTTAAGTAGAAAATAAATTCAGATTGTTCAGTAATGTATACATATAAAATATAGTATTCAATAATATAATACATTTTTTACAAAAAATAATAAAAACTACATAAACATGTTTTTAGAAAAATAATAAAAACTACAATTTAAGTAATACTTTTTTTATTCATTGATTATCGTTGCGCTTGCCGAATAAAAGTCATTAGATAATTTCTGCCTGCACTTCTATAATTTCTTCCTACACATCTATAAAGGTAGGAAAAGTCTCAAATACCCTAGATAAAAAAAATTAATCCTAGTAAAAAAATTGCAATTTTTTTTACAAGTCCGGATAAGTGTTTCCGGATTTGTAAAAAAAAATAAATTTTTTTACAAGTCCAGATTTGTAAAAACAATTTTGCAAATTTTTTTACAAGTCTGAACAGGGGTTTCCAGACTCAGTCCGGACTTGTAAAAAAAATTTAAAATTTTTTTATAAGTTCAGATAGGGGTGTTTGGATTTATAAAAAAAGTTTGCAAATAAAATTTTTTATAAGTCCGGATAGGGGTGTCTGGACTTGTAAAAAAATTTGCAAATTTTCTTTACAAATCTGGACAGAGATTTCGGGACTCAGTCCGGATAGGGATTTCCAGACTCAGTCCGGACACGGGTGTCCTGACTTGTAAAAAAATTTGTAAATTTTTTTACAAGTCTAGATAGGAGTGTTCGGATTTGTAAAAAAAAATTTGCAAATTGTTTTACAAGTCCGAATAGGGATTTTCGGACTCAGTCCAGATAGGGGTGTTTGGACTTGTAAAAAAATTTGCAGATTTTTTACAAGTCCGGATAGGGGTTTTTGGATTTGTAAAAAAAATTTGCAAATTTTTTTATAAGTCTAGACAGGGGTTTCCAGACTCAATCCGGATAGGGGTGTCTGAACTTGTAAAAAAAGCTAATGTACCTAGAGAAGATAAATACAAAGCTGAACCACGAAGAAAAAAAACATAAAGCTGAACCACGAAGAACAAAGAAAACGTAAAGGGGATGAACAACAACGCATGAAGAAGAAGAGAAAACCACTGATTCAGTGAAAAGAAAAAAGAAATTGTCCAAGAGAAGCTAAAGAGAGAGATGCAAAAGGAGAGACGTTTGAAATGAGAGAGGTGTAGATGAAAAATAAAAGAAAAAGATGCATGATAATTAAATTTTTGTTGTTTTCGTTATGAGTTTTTTTGGCATTTTAAGAAATTATGAAGGTGTAGAGAGAACTTATTAGAGTGCAGGAAGAAATTCTCATGCCATTAGAGCTCAGAACCAGGCCACGTCCAATCGACGAATCGTGGAGTAGTTGAAGATTATGGTGTTCTCTTTTTGCACCTCTGTTTATATTTACATCCCAAATATCATAATTTCTCAATCTGTCTTCATTTCCCTCCACTCGGCTCCCCTACAGGGCCAGCTCCATAGCACCCTACCCTATTCAACCAGGAGCCCCAATAATCAATTAAATCTACGGTTATGTAGATTGGAAAATGTTAAAGTACATAAAAAAATTACATTACCAACTAGATGATTTGTAATTACGTAGTTTTATAATTGCGAGTAGTGTCATCTATAATATGCTCTAAACAACTGCAAATATCATGTTATAGTGTCATCTATAATATGCTCTAAACAACTGCAAATATCATGTTATACAATATGTGTGTGCAAATGTGATATTGTGAATTTGTTGATTTACAATGTTTTATAGGCATATTGTGGATCTTTTATTCTGTACCATTAAACAATATTAGCTTAAAATCACTAATAGTAATTTGGAATTTTAAAAATTTGGGGTGTAAAAATAAAATTGGTGCAAAAAGAAAATCAAAAGATTATTCACTGGGCCTAAAGAGCCCAACATCAACGTCACAAATTTCTGAAACGACGTCGTCTGTAGGCGCTCAAAAACCAAACTAACATCCTGCTTCCTTCCTGTGTTATTATTACAAGAACAGCCAGTACGGTACTATAATGATGGTGATCCAAACCAAAAAGCTGTTTCCGTTCAGTCAGTGTTTTCTTTTTCTATTTTTCTATTCCTTACTTTTTTAAAATCGCAATAATTATAATAGTATTAATTATAATTATTCCGTTGCATTCTTCTGTTTCGATTTCGAAGGCCAGGGAGGGGAAATCTAAAAGGGTTTGTGGTGCTTTCCGGCTGCGGCAATGGCGAAGCAGAGTAACCGCTGGAGCTGGGACATTACCGGCTTCGAGCCGTGGAAGTCGCCGTCTCCGTCGCCGGAGCAAAACGATCAGATACCTGCTGCACCGTTGGCAAGGAGATATTCCACCTCCTCGGTTTCTCTGCGCTCCGTGGCTTCCAAGGTTGAGGAATTAAGTAACAAGGTTAAGGTAATGCGTTTTCATTTCCACGTGTTACGCGTTCTTCTTGTTTCGAATCGGTAGCTGATTCTGAAATTTTGGTTTCGAGCTATTTCAGTAGGAGTTCCTGTGACTGCTTCCGCATCGGTTTTAAATTAATGTTTGTTTTCGGATTTATTTTTAGAGAGTTTCAGTGACTGTTATTGGCGAGGATTTGACTGTGAGTTAGTTTTGGAATCTGAAGAGAATTTAAATTGTAGTTGAGGATATTGTTTGCTTAACATAGATAGCATGGAGTCTGCTAAGGTGGACACGTTCAACAATTCTTCGTTCCTTCCATGTTTCTGATAGTAAAAACAAAACAAACAAACAAACAATGCTGTGCAGTGCTCACGAAAGAAAGAAGCGTTACCTGCGTAATAAATTTTCATTTTTCAAAATTTGTCTCGTTGCGTGTAATGGCTTTGGAAGAAGACAGCCAAGTGTAAGTGTTTGATTTCCGGTTTAACGGTTTCCTCTTGTGGTTGAAAGGTGTGTTAGTTTTGTATTGGGCATCAAGATGGAGTATACAGAGGGGAAGGTGAGTTAAAAAAGAATTCTCTGTCCTTATTGAAACTGGCGAATCAGAGTGTTTAGAACATAGTTCTAGTTGGTAATTTCTCACAGTAGTTGCCTGAATACTATATCAATCAGCTTCAGTCAAGCATTAATTAAGTTGGAGTATTCAAGGAGGAATGAAGGGATTCCCGGTCCTTGTCGTAACTGGCGTATTAGAGTGTTAGAACATAGTTGTAGGTGGTAATTTCTCTCAGCAGTTGCTTGAATATTTCAATTAGGTTCAACCAGCATTACTTAAGATTCCATATTTGAAAATTCCATTTGCTTTCTTTTTCTGCTAGGTTTATTGCATAGCTTTGAACTAATAAGGTACACGATTAGTTTCTGTGTGTTTTTATGTCTTCAAAATCTGCATAGAATTTTCTAAAAGAGTAAAACAGATGTTATTTACCACAAGTGTATATGCACAACTTTAGTTACTTATGTCTAGTAGTGCCCGCATTCCCCTGCATGTATCTAAAACATGAATCAAACTTACCCTGCTTCTAGTTTAAATTATTTTTGAATGGTTCATATCCTTGCATGTTTGGTTGGGATTTTGTGGGAAAAAAAATGCTATTTTTTTTATAAGTTCTGTTAGGAAGTTGTTAAAAATATGATTATTTTCTTAACATGCTAAATATATATTAGTATAATGGTAACATTTTCCCTAAGAACAATGCTATAAATACTTTATTTGAACTATGCACTTTGTTTATTTGTTTCTATGCACATAAGAAAACCAAATGGTTAGATTAATGCTTTTCCCCTCTTAATAATTCTAGAAAAATGAGTAATTACTTCTCTCATTCTTGCATATCATGTTAGAGTGTATGGATCATTTTTCTAACTTTTAGCTATACAATTTGCTAACTAAAAAGAGGTACTTGGAGCAGTTCAAAATACATACTAGGAGGAATTCTGAAGACACAATGGAGCTAGTTGACTAGTTTAGAATACAATGGCAACTAATAAAGCAAACTAATTATATTGATAATAATTTTTTGCATTGTGGTTGCATTGGCCCCACAATCTACAATATAGGTCTGCTCCTGTTCTCAATTCTGTGGTCACATTGATCAGTGTGAGTAAAGTTTTGGCATTTTTCCTTTCTGCAAAACCAGTGTGGGCATAAATTCTCTATGATTCTTGAGTGAACTATCTTAACTGAGATATTGCAACTTGACACTTGTCAAGATTTTAGTGCTTTGTAGTTCTGTATGAAGAAGCAAAAATGAGTGCGGTCTTTCAGTTTCAATATTATGAATTTAGATAGTAGGCACGTTTGGAGAGGTTGTTAGACTAATAATATCGAGAACTTTGGAAGGTAAATTATATGACTAAAGTAACTTACTGCTAATTTTGAGGGTTTGAATATTTGATGTGCAAACATAGGAAAAGAATTATTGTTATGTGTTAAATTAATGTTAGAGGTTGGTTATTAGTTGTTAGCTGAGGTATATTATGTTTCATTTATTATTGTATGTCAGAGGTTGGTGGTAGTTGTATTCACCACTCTGAGTTTCTAGATTGTATTGTATCTCTATTTAATAAGAGATTCTAAGCTGAGTAAAGTTATCTCAAGCTTTTCTATATTCAAGTTGGTATAAGAGTAAGTTTGATTCTGCTCTTTATCGTCTAGAGTCACACAGTAGGCTGTCCACCACTGTCGCCGCCGTCCTCCATCGTCTCCGGCGAGCACCGATCCAGGTGCGCCTCAACGTGCGTGTTCTACCCCTGTAAATCGCTCCTCCATATGCTGCTCCACGCGCCGCCTCAGTCACGCCAAACAGAAAGCGCGTGAGCTCCATGCGCCGGCGAAACGGTCTCCTTCGCCGTCGTTCCGGTGCCGTCTGACTCGCCGGAACCTCCTGAAACCATTGCTGACCTGCGTGGTTCACTTTGAGCAACATTTAGTAGATTTAAATCAAATCTCTCTCTCGGTCTCTGTTTTTCCTCTTTTTCAGATCTGAAAAAATGTCTTCTTCTACCGCAGTCAACTCTGGTCCCATTCTTCCTATTTCTGGATCTGCCGTCATCACAATAGAAAAGCTCAATGGTAAAAATTATTTAGCTTGGGCTGATTCTGTGGAACTCTGGTTCCTTGGTCAAGGATACCATGAGCATCTAGAAAAGGTAGATATTGAGGGATCAACTGAACAACAAGCTCAGTGGAAGAGACTTGACTTTCAAATTTGTGCTCTTTTATGGCAGTCAGTGGAGCCTAAGATATTGAGGAACCTCAAAGCTTTCAAAACCGGTTACTCGTTTTGGAAGAAAGCCCAAGATATCTACTCTAGTGATATCTAACGCTTGTTTGATTGTGTTCAAAAGCTAGCCTCCTTAAAACAAAATGATTCAGATATGGTATCATATGTTTCCTAAGCTCAAGCCGCTTCAGAAGAATTGAAACTTTTCTTAGAAGCTGATTCTATAGAAGAAATAAGGAAACGACTTGATAACCTCTATATGGTTATGATTCTTCGTGGTATGAACCCGACATTTAATCACATTCGTGATCAAGTTCTGACTGGTCAAGATATTCCTTCCATCGAGAGCTTAACTACTTGTCTTCTCCGTGTTCCTACCTTGAGCAATGAGGGTACCTCCCTTGAAAATAATATGGAGTCCTCTCTTATGATATCTTCAAGAGGAAGAGGAGGACGTGGAAACAGAGGTTGTGGTGGAAGAGGTAATCGTCCACAATGCACTCATTGCAAAAGGACGGGTCATACTCATGAGACATGCTACTCTCTGCATGGTTTTCCAGACAAGTCTGCTCATGTATCAAGGTCTGAGAAGCCGGAAGAGAGGAAACTGTCTGAAGAAGAATATGAAGGATACCAAGAGTATTTGAGGATGAAATCTAACAGCCTTGCTGGACCTTCTTCTGGACCTAATGTCTCAACGGCCTGCATTTCTCAATCTGTGGAAGGTCAAAACCCATGGATTGTTGACTCTGGTGCTTCAGACCATATCTCTGGTAATAACTCCTTGTTTTCATCTTTATTACCTCCCAAATTTCCACATCTTGTCACATTAGACAATGGGTCAAAGGTTTCAGCTCAAGGAGTAGGTTCAATTTCTATTTCTCCCTCCTTAAATTTATCTTCTGTTTTGTACATTTCTTCTTGTCCTAATTTACTTTCCTTGAGTCAATTAACTAAGTCCTTAAATTGTTCAGTTACATTTAACTCTGACTCCTTTGTCATTCAAGACCGTGGTACGTGCAGACAGATTGACGCAGGACATGAATCACGAGGCCTCTATTACCTGTCTTGCATCCATCTCTCCTAAATTGTTGCATGATCGGTTTGGACATCCTAGTCTTGCCAAATTAAAGATAATGGCTCCTAGTACTCAGAAAATCCAAACTTTAGAATGTGAAGCTTGTCAATTAGGCAAACATGTTAGGTCTTCTTTTTCAAGTAAAGATAAATCAAAAAGTAATTCAGCCTTCTCCACTGTTCATTCAGATATTTGGGGTCCTAGTCGAATTACTTCTTTTGGATTTAAATATTTTGTCACCTTTATTGATGAATATTCTCGGTGTACGTGGCTTTATTTAATGAAAGAAAGGTCTGAACTTCTATCCATATTTGTGTCCTTCTTTCATGAAATAAAAAATCAGTTTGGAAAATCAATCAAATGTTTCAAAAGTGATAATGCAAAAGAATATTTTTCTTCTGAACTCATAGATCTATGACTCTTGCAGCTTGTGAGTTGGTGTGAGTTAAACAACTCATACAAGAATTGAAGTTCTGTGAAATTTCTCTAATGCAACTTTATTGTGATAATCAGGCAGCTATCCACATTGCTTCCAATCCGTTATTTCATGAAAGGACTAAACACATTGAAATTGATTGTCACTTTGTATGGGAAAAAGTGTTGTCCAAGGAAATTAGGACCGAATTTGTTGGTACCAATGACCAGCTTGTAGACCTATTAACCAAACCCTTAAAGGCTCCTCGGATTGAATACTTGATTTCCAAGCTTGGAACATATGATTTATATGCTCCAGCTTGAGGGGGACTGTTAAATTAATGTTAGATGTTGGTTATTAGTTGTTAGTTGAGGTATATTATGTTTCATTTATTATTGTATGTCAGAGGATGGTGCTAGTTGTATTCACCACTCTGAGTTTCTAGATTGTATTGTATCTCTATTTAATAAGAGATTCTAAGCTGAGTAAAGTTATCTCAAACTTTTCTATATTCAAGTTTATGTAAAACCAAGTAGAAGAGCATGTTTGTTTTGTGCCATTCTCGAATTCCAACTCATGTTCAAAGGAGAAGTATGGGTGGGTTAGGGAGCATTTACGATGAACTAACCCAAAGTGAATTCAAATGCACCTTAAGTTATCCTCTTCTGGAGAAGTTTCACTTAGAATGATCTAGTTTTAGATGAGTCTTACACAATCCATAATTGTAATATTTTAAACTTGGTTGGAGAAGGTTAAACTATTTAAATTTTTTTAAATACTTTTAGTAGGATTTAATTGATGGGGAGTTTAAACTACTTATGTTACTCTGGTAGGTATTCTATTCAGAACTCCTCGCTGCCATGTAACAAAGATAAGGATGATTAGAAGATACACTTTTCTTGAATAACTTCTATACTATTTAAAGTAATGTTACATTCTTACCAGTACAAGCTAATCTTGTTGGTTGGAAATTTGGAATATATGTTTTTTATGTTGTATGGTGTCCTACTCCTACGTGATCTTTGTGGATCATAAAAATTTTCTTTTAGACACGTTTTAACATTACATCAGGTATTTTGCACAGCTTGCTAGAAATGACTACCTGCAGTTACGACAAGAAGCAAGTGAACTTCAAGAATATTCAAATGTGAAACTTGATAGAGTTACACGATATCTCGGTGTTCTTGCAGAGAAAACCCACAAGTTAGGTAACAGTAATTTGTCTTAACTTGTAGTTCTTTAGATACAGCTAGTTTTTATATTTGTCATTTGCATTGTTAATTCTTTTGGTTAATTGGGTCACCTAGACTATATTTGGATAAACAACTTAAATAAGTGCTTACTTAAGCAGAGTTTATTTAAATAAGCGCTGTAGTTATACATGTACAAGAACTCAAACCAGAAATGCTAACTAGATAGTATTATTTGTTATAGCTTTGCTGATGGTATCAGTGTGATATCAATAGCAGAAGCCTGGATACACAAATCTTTCTGTGAATTTGTGAGTTTCTCAGTAAAACACAGCAATTTGGAAATGCGGATAACATAGGCATTCTGGAGGCCTAGATTATCCCCACCTTTTCACTCACATCTTCTCACCTTCTGTCTCTCTCTGCTACTCTTGTTATCCCACTTAACTAATTAAATAAATAGACTCGAGGTTTGTTATGTAAAGGTGCTTGCTGTCATCTTCAGTGGAGTCTGACATAATTAAAGCAGGAGGAAGGTAAACTCAAATGGGTTGATTCTAAACAATAGATAGACTTGAATTTCGGAAATCGCCCTCTCCTTTGATGGCAACATCTACTATTCTCAGATAAGCTGAAGAGATGACAACTTCATCAGCACAGCAAATTTCTCTTGATATAGTTTTGTTTGAATAGGCCGCACAAAATCACATGCAGTAATGCATAGCTGTCGAGGTGCAAAGTTTGAGATGCCACTGGAATGATCAGTTAGAGGCAAGCTGGAAATAAGTTGGAGTTGTTGTCTAGTATCCTGCATCAGGGTTGGTGATGCTGATGAGGAAGAGTTGTTTGGAGAAGTAGGGAATTCATGATGTATGGCAACATTTGAGCCTCAAATATTTGTGGGAATTGGATCAGGCCCTTGGATCCATTTTGACTTTGACCCATTTTAGTGAAATGCTACTTAGAATTGACTATAAGAGGTTATTAGGAGGGATATAAAGAACTGGAATTGGCTCAAGTAAGTTAGGAACAATCAAATGGATCAAAAGAGTTTTTTGGTTGGATTGAGCTATGGTATAACTTAAAATCCTTTAACCCATGTTGCTCTGGCCTGTTCACAAGTTTTGACTTTGTACTTGACAACAATGAAAGAGCTAAAGGGTGTCAAACAGAGATTAAAACAAGTGAAGAGGGAAGGAACATGGGTGTCATTGGACATGGCGATCAGAAAAAAGGTTGAAATCAAGAAGCCCACTTATTACAATTTCTGCCAGCAGCTAAAATTTCATTGCCGTCGATTTCTGTAATAATCTCCACAAATTTGTTGTTCATTTTCTGTGTCAATAAGTTTGCACACCTTTGCTCCATTTAAGTTCCCTATTATGACAACACTAAAAGATGTGGTGCAGGTTGACTAGACTATTAAGGTTATCGAGTGGTCTGAATATGATAAGATAAGAGGATGATAACATTTAATCCTAAACAATGTTTAGCACACATTGGATAATTATATATATTTATTATATAGTATCATCCTCATCATTTATTTACTGTATCAGTGATGCAGTGAAGGTAGCAATGTTGATATACATTGCTGGCTAGGAAACATAAGTGGGAAGGATGGTGATAACTAATAACCTTTATGTGGATGGGGTGGTTGACATGTTCCTTAAGTTTTGATAAAAAAATGGCTGGGGATTGTTGTTCTAAACACTTAATGTCTCACCTTTTCTGTGGCCTAAAGTAGACAAGACTCTTATCTGCAAATCATAAATCTTCTAAAAATCTCGTAAGCGATTGTCAGCAATCGGATACATATCCGAAATTGATATACTCAGATATGAGATAGACATGTATTCTATCACATATTTGAGTTTATCAGTATCAGATGCCGAGACAGGAGCAAAATGGACATTTCAGTGCATCAATATTATCTTAGATGTTCAAGTCATACCAAAAATTGCCCATAGCAGTTTTATCTGAGATGTGCTTAGTTTCATGCAGGCATGAGATTTATTCTTTTATAAAATCTGATGTTCTGTTCAACAATAATAATTGTAGCGGATGTATATAGATGCATTAATTTCCATTTTCCTGAAGTACTTGCAGTTAAGTGAAATTTGAATATACCTGCACCAACCATATCTTGTTAGTTGTTAAGCCGCAATGTTGATGGTTTTCTATTTCTAAATTTTGAATTTGTGCTGCATCTGTTAATGTCAGATCAAGTTGCCCTTGAAACTGAGGCAAGAATATCTTCTGTGATCAATGAGAAGAAGAAATTGTTCAATGATTTATTGACATCTAAAGGTAATTGCTATATGTAGTTCCTTCACTATTGTTAGTTTCTTTGTATTGGCTTTGTTTTTTGTCGCTCAACGATGCTGTTTATATGTGTATGTAATATTTAACATTATTTGGAACTTAAGCTTGTTATCTACATGGCCTGAATATTTTTAAGCATATTCAAATGCAAGTTTTGCTGAGCTGGAAAGATCTATCTATGGTTCTATTATGTGCAGGAAACATACGGGTGTTCTGCCGTACTAGGCCATTATTTGAAGATGAAGGTTCCTCAATGGTTGAATTTCCAGATGATTATACTATCCGTGTAAATACAGGAGATGAATCCTTGTCTAACTCCAAGAAAGAATTTGAATTTGACAGAGTTTATGGGCCTCATGTTGGACATGGTAAAATGGTTCTGTTTTATGTTTGCTATTTTTTGGGTGGCAGGGGGAGGGACTGGGGAGGGGGTTCCAACTTCAAACCCTGGTAATTATCTGATTTGTTTCTTACATATGTTACGTCTTATTTTATTTTATGTTTGCAGCTGAGTTGTTCAGTGATGTTCAGCCAATGGTGCAATCAGCTTTCGATGGATTTAATATTTCCTTATTTGCTTATGGACAAACACATTCTGGAAAGACTCACACTATGGTGGTTCTTTCTGTCTTTCACTGTCTGTACTTAGAATTCAGGGTTGATTTAAAACTAAAATGCCTATCCTGTGGGTGGACTTAATTATTTACATGCTAATATGCTATTTAACTCGAGTCAGTAATATTTGCATCTGCAATATTCATTTGTTGTTCTCAGGAAGGATCAAGCTATGATAGGGGTCTATATGCTCGTTGTTTTGAGGAGTTGTTTGATTTGTCCAACTCGGACACAAGTGCTACCTCTCAATATACATTCTACACTACTGTTTTTGAGCTCTATAATGAACAGGTTTCTTTTTCTTCTAACATTGTGTCCCTTTCTGGTGGGTGTGTCATTTGCTTCCTGGTTTAGGTTGACTTTGGATTATGAAGGTTTTTATTGTCTCTTTTTATGTGCTTACAGATAAGGGATCTGCTTTTGGAGTCAGGGAAAAACTTGCCTAAACTGTGTTTTGGATTACCTGAATATTTCATAGAATTAGTGCAGGAAAAAGTTGATAACCCTATGGACTTTTCTAGGGTTTTGAAAGCTGCATTCCATAGTCGGGGAAATAATCCATTAAAGATTAATGTTTCTCATTTGTATGATCTCTGCCTATATTATGCATGGTTATTATTGTAAATTAGCTTTATATTTTCTGTTTGATGTTGCATGATAGATTTCAATTGATAGCATACTTTCTCCAATGGAGCTTGTGATGTCAATGCACAGATCAGAGTTTGCATTATAGGATACAATATAAGTATAATATTCTGAAATTTTTTTCAACTTTTATTTTTCTTTTTTCATATTGTATTTTGGGACTAATTTAAGTAATAACAATAGGAAGCAGAAAATATTGAAGTCTGAAAAATTACAAATTATGGCCTTGTTAAGCAACAATATCCATTAATTTGACCATGTCTTAATTTTTCTTCAAATTTGTCATTGCCATGAAAATGTTCTCTCAGAAAGATTATTGACGTTGTTACTGTTTAATATTTGTGCTCACGTGTTTGGTGTAAGTAGATGCTTTCTGCATGCTGTACAGTGTCCTTTAATTCTGATAACTGAATTTCATTTTATGCCTTGTATTGTCAGGATTGTTACAATACACATATTTAATAACAATTTGATCACTGGTGAAAACTCATATAGCAAGCTCTCTCTGGTTGATTTAGCTGGAAGCGAAGGTTTGATAACAGAAGATGATAGTGGTGAGCGTGTCACGGATATGCTTCATGTTATGAAGTCACTTTCAGCGTATGACTTTTTTATAATGATTTTTAATTTTTAATTCTTTACACTTTTTCTAATTTTCTTCACTGTCAACTTTATTTTCATTAGCTTAGTAGTCACCAGGTGTTGTTTGTCCACCCGTGTAGGTAAAATTTCCATGCTCTTTCAATATGCTCTCTGTTGATTTTTTGTGATATGTCAGATTTCATTCCCTGTTGTAAATGGTACTACTACTAGGTTAGGCAGCTGGACTCTGGTTGGCTTGGGGAACAAATATGAAGATAGTGTGCCTCATATGTCTAGTTCTGCTTGTTATATATATAAGAAAAGACAATGTGCTTTAAAGCAAATAGAAGCCAATCACCTAATCTCATCAGTCATCCCAAATTAGCTGCTGACCTGCTGTACCAATGCAATCCACTAATTGTGAGAATTGCAGATTGCCTAAAAAAGTTAGCTATTTATTTGTACTAGCATGGAAAACGGTAGTAGTTTAGTACCATGGCGACCAAAGATAGCTCATAAATAGAGCTTATAAAGCTTGGCCAATCCCCTCTTTACAAGCTTGTTTTGTGGGGCTGAGTTAGGCCCTAAGCCTAAATTCTAAGAGCCTCCATAGCTAGTGCTAGTCACAAAAATTGGTCCAAGGAGCAATGGATGTAGGATACACTTGGCAGTAATGAAAAGAAGCCAAATAATTTATTCTATTAGAAGATGGCAGCTGAACAACTTAGGAACAGATGGGGAATCTGGAAGAGTTTATGACTATAATTGTGTGTATGGAACACACATAGAATTCTTACTTATAATGAGTAATAGGTACAATAAAGGAGAAACAGAATAAATGTTCTCAGAATTTAGGGTAGAATAATTTTTTTTTATTAAATTATGTTGAGAATACAATTCATATATACAAGACTAAGCTATTTTAGGAAGAATAATAATAGCACCTAGCAACCATATCCTTGTGATTTAGGGATATTCCCATCATACACTATAGTTGTAATCTCCTAAATAAGGAAACAATACAACTAATAAAACATAGATCCTGACAGGAATAAAACAACTAATAAAACAGATTTTAACAAAACAGATTCTAACACTCCCCCTCAAGCTGGTGAATAGGTATTCTCCATTTCCAGCTTGGAAACAATCTTTTCAAAGATGTTGCTGTTCAACCCCTTTGTTAGAATATATGCAAGATTGTCTTGTGAGGAGACATATGGAGTGCATATCAGACCACTATCTAATTTTTCTTTGATAAAATGTCTGTCAATCTCAATATGTTTGGGTCTATCACGTTCACCGGATTATGAGCTATGCTAATAGCAGATTTATTATCACAATAAAGTCTCATTGGTTCATCCGAGTTTATCCTTAGGTCTTCCAAGATAATCTTAAGCCGAAGTAGTTCACATATTCCTTGTGCCATTGCCCTGAACTTTGCTTCAACACCGGATCTAGCTACCACACTTTGTTTTTTACTCTTCCAAGTCACAAGATTCCCTCCAAGGAAAGTGCAATATCCCGTAGTTGACCTCCTATCCACAATTGACCTTGCATAGTCTGCATCTGTATATTCTTCCATATTTACATTCCCATTTCGTTTCAACAAAATTCCCCTACCTAGGGTCCCTTTCAAATACTGCACAATTCTTAGTGCAGCTTGTAAGTGAACCTCCTTCGGCTGGTGCATGACTGACTGACTAGACTCACGGCGAATGCAACATCAGGTCTAGTGTGAGATAAATATATCAGTCTACCAACTAGCCTTTGATACACTTCCTTGTCAACTGCAATATCTTCTTCTGCGTTTTCCAATTTCAGGTTTGGGTCAATTGGTGTACTTGCAGGCTTGCATGCTGTCTTACCGGTCTCTTTCAACAAATCAGTGATGTATTTCTGTTGAGATATGAATATCCCCTTTTTAGAATGGGCCACTTCAATTCCCAAAAAATACTTCACTTTTCCCAAGGTCTTAATTTTAAATTCTTTGGCTAGATGTTGGCCTAACAATAATTGCTCTTCCTCGTTATCACCTGTCACTATAATATCATCCACATAAACCAGTAACACTGTTACTCCCCTTGACTTAGAGTGTTTAATGAACAGAGTGTGGTCTCCTTGACTTTGTTTAAAGCCCAAACTTATCATAACTATAGTAAACCTTCCAAACCACGCTCGTGGAGATTGTTTCAGCCCATAAAATGCCTTTTTTAGCTTGCAAACAGTGTTGACAGCTGTTTTTTTACCATATCCAGGAGGCAATTCCATGTAAATCTCCTCTTCAATTTCTCCATGGAGGAAAATATTTTTAACATCAAATTGTTGCAAGTTTCAACCATAATTAGCCGATAGGGACAATATCAACCTAACTGTATTCATTTTTGCAACTGGAGCAAATGTTTTCATATAATCCACTCCATAGGTTTGAGTGAATCCCTTAGCTACTAACCTTGCTTTGTACCTCTCAATGGATCCATCAGTCTTGTATTTTATAGTATATATCCACTTGCACCCTATTGGTTTTTTTCCATTTGGGAGAGCAACTAAATCCCACGTATTATTCTTTTCTAATGCTTCCATTTCCACATCCATGGCTTGTTTCCATTTTTTATCACTCAATGCCTCAGATAAAGAGGTAGGTATTGTTGTAGTGTTTAGGCTTGTAAGGAAGGCTTTATGGGTAGGTGAGAAGGACAATTGGCTAGAGGGTACAGTGGTTTGGTGGTACATTTCCTGGTTTCTTTCCTAAGGGCAATTGGAATACCTAAGTCCTCATAAAGTGGTGCTGGATGGTTTCAGGTTCCTGTTCAGTTGGGAAATCAGAGGTTGATTTAGTGGAGATTAAAGGATCAGGGGTAGTTATCTCATGTAATGTTGGGTTGGATTGTTGTTGGACATGGACAGATTCTGGAATGACCTTTGTCTTCCTTGTATAAACTAGTCCTTTTCCAAATCTTACATCAGCTCCATCTTGAATGGATTTAGTGGGTTCCTTTTTAGTTGTTATACCTTTAGTCCCTATTTCTGGTCCCAAGCTTAAGTCAGGGAGCATAAGAAGATCATCTTCCTTTCTTGCAGTGTCCCGTTGAGGATGATCTTGGTGGAAGTAGCTTTTGTGCTAAAAAAAGGTGACATCTCTGGACACGAAGAATTTTTGTGATGGTGGGTGATAGCATTTATATCCCTTTTGTGTGGATGGGTATCCTATGAAAACACATTTTAAGGCTCTAGGATCAAGTTTACCTCTATTACCACTATGGACATGGACAAAAGACACACACCCAAATATTCTTGGAACAAGTTGATTGGATGTGGAAACATTAGGATAAAAGGAGGATAGAACCTCCATAGAGCCTTTTGAGGCTAGAATACTAGAAGGTAGTCTATTAATTAGATAACATGCAGTAAGAACATCCTCCCCCAAAACCTTTTAGGAACCTCATGTTGAAAAAGAAGAGCCCGAGTTTGGTCAAGTAGGTGACCATTTTTTTTCTCAGCAATCCCATTTTGCTGAGGTGTTTTGACATAGGATGACTCATGAATGATACCTTCCTTTTGATAAAAGGAAATAAGCCCATGATTAAAGTAATCTTTGGCATTATCGGATCTAATCCTATTAATGCTAACTCCAAACTGATTTTTTACCATGGAGAAAAAAGCTGAACCATAGAGTTGACTTCAAATTTTTGTTTTAGTAAGAAAACCCATGTGACATGAGTACAATCATCTATAAAGGTGAGGAACCAACGGGCACCAGAAACATTTGAGACAATTGAGGGACCCCACACATCAGTATGAATTAAATAGAAGGGAAAAATACTCATATTATTACTAACTGGAAAAGGTACACGCTTGTGCTTAGCAAGCTAACACACTTAACAATGGAGACTTTCCACATCTAATTTGCTGAAAAGGGAAGGGAATAACAATTTTCTGACTCTAAAGGAAGGATGTCCAAGATGACAGTGATATAAGAAGACCTTCTCACTGTTGGTCTTTATTGATTAAGAGAAAAAAGAGTTGCTGTTTTCTAGGTCTGGTGGCAAATCCGGATTATCCAAGTAATAAAGGCCATTCCATTCTCTAGCATGTCCAATTGTCCTCCCCTAGTACTTGTTCTGAATGTGCCAAAGAACAAGTACCTTTTGACTTATCCTGAGTGTTCTGAGACTCAGTATTCACGACTTCAGTAATTGAGTTTGCCATGTCCATTGTAGTACAACGACCCCAATGCAGTGAGTATGTATTTGGTTGTTACGACAACAACTAAGAAACAACACTGCAAATCACAGCAGCAATGAAGGCTGGCTGTCCTAAAAAAAAAATGATTGACATCAATGAAGGCTGTCCAGGAATGAAGGCTACCGTCTAGGGTTTTGGTTTGTGCAGTCAGAGGCGGCTCCCAGAATTTGAGAGCTCTGATACCATTTCAGAATTTAGGGTAGAATAATTTTTTTTATTAAATTATGCTGAGAATACAATTTATATATACAAGACTGAAGCTATTTTAGGAAGAATAATAATAGCACCTAGACAACTAGATCCCTATGATTTAGGGATATTCCCATCATACACTATAGTTGTAATCTCCTAAATAAGGAAACAATACAACTAATAAAACATAGATCCTGATAGGAATAAAACAACTAATAAAACAGATTCTAATAAAACAGATTCTAACAAATGTAAATAATGACTAAATCTCTAAAGATAATATACTACTTAATGTAATCAAAATCATATATGTAATATACTACTTAATGTAATCAAATCATATCTGTAATATTCTCCCTCAAGCTAGAACACATATGTCATATGAACCAAACTTGTTACATATACTATCAACACGAGAACCCTTGAGGGGTTTAGTGAGCATGTCTGCAAGTTAATCAATTGAACTAGCAAATTTATTGGTAATTTCTCCGGAGAACGCTTTTTCTCTAACAAAATGACAGCCAATCTTTATTTGTTTAGTCTGTTCATGGAAGACCAGATTTGATGCAATGTGCATGACAACTTGATTATCATTTATCAGCTTAGTACCACCAAGATCTACAAGTTTTAATTGTTGGAGAAGTTGTCTGAGCTATATGATCTCACACGTAGCCATTGCCATGGCACGGTATTCTGCTTTAGCAATGGATTTTGGAATTGTTTTCTACTTCAGCAGTGGATTTTGGAACTTTTTTTTGCTTCTTAGTCATCCATGAGATTAAGTTTCCTCTAATAAGAACACAATACCCACAAGTGGACCTCTTATTTGAACGTGATTCTGCCCAATCAGCATCGAATTGCCTTTATCTTTATATATCAATCCGTGACTTGGTGCATTCTTGAGGTACTGAAGAAAATGCATGGTTGTTGTCCAATAATCATCACTGGCTTCTACAGGAACCAACTAAGCATGCTAACTGCAAATGTGATGTATGGTCTAGTGACTGTGAGGTAACTAAGTCTACCCACTAGACGACGGTATCTTTCAGGCTTTTTCAAAGGCTTCCCCTGACCTAGAATGAGCTTTACATTTGGGTCTGTAGGTGAGTCACTGAGGCTCAAGCATATCGGTCTTAGTCAAGATGTCTAAGGCATACTTGCGATGGGAAACAACAATGCTAGTGGAGGATTGAGCAACCTCGATGCTGAGGAAGTATCGAAGTGGTCCTGAGTCCTTAGTCTTAAAGTGATTATGAAGATGAGACTTGAGACGAAGGATCCCCTCAGAGTCATTGTCGATTATGACGATGTCATCAACTTAGCCAACTAGGTAGATGCATAGGCCAGTGGAAGAGTGAAGGGAGAAAACAACGTGATTAGCTTCGGTACGAGTCATACTAAATTCAATAAAACGAAACTGAATTGACTAAACCAGACATGCAGAGATTGCTTCAAACCATAAAGTGATCGACAAAATTTACAAACAGAGGGACGGTCATTGGAAACTGTAAAACAAGGTGGCTGATCCATGTCAACCTCTTCTTGCAAGTCACAATGGAGGAATGCATTTTTTTTGTCCAACTGATGGAGAGGCCAATGGCGAATAACAGCCATATCAAGAAAAAGGCGAACATATGTGATCTTGGTCACCAGAGAAAAAGTATCACCATAATCAAACCCATAAATCTAAGTATAACCTTTAGTCACTAGACGAGTTTTTTAATGATCAATAGTGCCATAATGTGCAACCTTCACTGTATAGACCCATCGACAACCAACAGTAGACTTGCTAGGAGTTAAGGGGATGAGTTCCCATGTGTTACTAGCCGATGTAGCCATTTCTGTCAACATTGCTTGTTGCCAATTGTGGTCAGCCATGACTTCACCTGTAGACTTAGGAATAGAGACAAAATTCAAAGAGGAAACAAGGGAGTAATTAGATGGAAATAAACTGTCATAATTAATAGTAAGGACATATTTTGGATTAGGATTACGAGTTGACCGAATACTTTTGCAAATGGAAACAAGAAGTTCATGTGCAGATGACGACATTGGAAGAACAATTGGAACGGGAGATGATGCTGGAAGATCAAACGGTGGTGGTGGAGCCTGTGTCCAATGATGATAGGTGAGTAGGGGAGATGGGGTAGGAGAAACAAAAGGGGATGGAGTAGGAGCAACTGGAACAGTAGGTGAGACCTCCAAAAGAACACTTGTAATGGTGGAAGAAAAGAAGAGAGTGTTTTTAAAACAAGTAACATTAGCGGAGACAAGGTACCTTTGAAGTTGTGGACAGAAACATCGATAATCTTTTTGGAGGCGGGAGTAACCTAGAAAGAGACATTTTAGGGACATAGTAGAGAACTTGTTCTTACTTGGGGTAAGATCATGAACGAAACAAGTACTCCCGAAGACACGCAGAGGAAGTGGATGAAAGTTCTGGGTAAGATGTAAGATGGAAAAAAGAAATTGATTATTGAGAACCGGTGAAGGCATGCGCTTAATTAGATGAGAAGTTGTAAGGACTGGATCACCCCAAAAACAGGATGAGACATTGCATGGAGAAGAAGGGTACGAGCTGTCTCCATCAAATGACGGTTTTTGCGTTCAGCTACACCATTTTGTTGTGGTGTGTAAGCACACGAGGTTTGATGAAGAATCCCTTATGATATAAAAAAGGACTGAAACTAGGATGATAAATATTCTTTTGCATTGTCAGGTCATAAAATTTTAATAGAGCAAGCAAATTGAGTTTGAATTTTAGTAAAAAAACTTTGAAAAATAGAGAAGATATCAGAACATTTCTTTATTAGAAAAACCCAAGTATAGCGAGAAAAATCATCAATAAAAGTAACAAAGTAAAAATATCCTAAAGTTGAACAAGCTCGACTAGGACCTCAAATATCGGAGTGAACTAAAGCAAAAGGTGACGCAACATGTTTATTGAGACTAGGACCATAACTAGTATAGGTATGTTTACCTAACTGATATGACTCACACTGAAAAGAGTGAGAATTTGGAAAAACGAGGGACAAACAGATGCATTTTCTCCACACTCGGATGCTTAAGACGTTGATGTTCAAGAGCAAGAGAAACAGAGGAAACTCAGGCCGTCGAGATGTCAGTAAGTATAATTCTCCAGACTCATGTCCTGCTCCAATCGTCTGTCCAGTTAGTTGATCTTGTACAAGAACAAAGTTATTAACAAATAAGATAAAAATATCAAGAATGTGAGTGAATTCACTAATAGAAATTAAATTAAAAGGACAACCATGAACAAATAATACATATTTTAAGAAAAAATGTGGAAGGGAATGGGTTTGTTCAATGCCCCGTAGTTTAATTTGGGAGTCATCTGCAATGAATCGGAAAGGAAGAAAAAATGGATTGCTTACTAGTTATGTGATAAGAGGCACTGAAATCAAGGATCCAAGATCCAAGAGGTGACTGAGAAATGAAAGCCACAAGATTATTGGACTGAGCCACAACAGTAGCGCACAACTGAAGGCAAGCTACAAGATTTTGCACAGTGAATTATACTAGTTTAGTGAACCTAATCTACATCCAGTTTACAGACTTAGCCTTTCGTTAATCTGCTTTCCACTAAAATCTCATACATGCACACCACATATACATATTTTAATCTCTTAAAGATTTAAACCACACACAAAAAGGGGTTTCTCCTTGCACCCCACAAGAGTTTGCTAAACCATGACACCCTTTCACTCACAATACCCCACCACAACACCCTGTTGCAAGATTTCACAACAATCTCAAGAACATCTCATGAGATTGTTCAAGACTTGTGCAAAAACACAAAGTTACGACTATAGAACAATATTACCTAATCTTGTGATGAATGCCCAAGCAAGAAAGATCAAATCTCAGAATAATCTTTTTCTTAAATCATGTAATTCTTGAATCTTCAAATCATAAAAAATGGGTTCGATCTTGGAGAAAAGTGGGTAAATAAGTTAGCAATAGCAAACTTTTAATGAAATTTTCGTTTTTATTCCAAAAACGATTGAAACCTGTTTTAAAAATGTTTTTATATGAGTTTTATAGCGGGGTAATCGATTACCTCTTGATTATTTGATATCTTGCTTAAAAATTGGTCCAGAATGCATGGTCTCTAGAATAATCGAGTACTATTTTCAGGTAATCAATTACTCTTGAGAGCAGTAATCTAAGTACCCAAAAATCTTGAAGGGTAATCGATTACCATAATAAGGTAATCGATTACCTTACCACAAAATTCACCTTTGATGATTTTTTAGCACAATCTCAGCCTATGCAATCTATCTCTAAGCTATTCAAACACATTCTGATGTCTATCTAAACACACAATACAAGTACTGCACCTATCTAACGTGTTTAGTACCATAAAATTGATTAGAGCAAAACTAGAATAAAACTCAAAACCGAAACATCAAAAGAGATTGATGACTTCTTTAAGCTTTCCAAACCTTCAGTTCCAATTGTTCAAACACCAAAACAAGTGGTGAAGGCCTAAAACTGTGCCTAGAGGTTAGGAGCAAGGCAGAACCAAAGGATACTACATAAGGAAGCATTAACTTGTTTCCAACGAGGCTGAGTGGTAGCTGGAATATTAGAGAGTTGAGTGGTCAAGTGGGAGTCATGTCTTTGGCCTTGAAACCACAACTAGACAACAACAACCAAAGTACTGTAGTTAGCACTTCCAGAAAGTTTCTCACAAGTAATCAGGGGAATGTTGATGAAGGTCACAACAGAGTCACAGGGCATAAGAGTAGCTATTGGACGGAGGAACCAGAAAAAAGGTCAAAAACAAGAACCAAACAGGAGTCACTGAAAGAGAAGCCAGACAACCCTAAATGATGGCGGATTGTGTGGAGAACGGTGGTGGGAGGCTTGTCAGAGAAGGGTGCAGACAACAACAAAGGCGTGGCGGCAAATGAAGACGTGTGTGGATGTCACATGCTGAAGAGAGGCGGCGCGTGTGGCAGCGATCCAATGCCAGAAATGGTTGCCAGAGAGAGACGGTTTTGACGGTGGGCTGCACGGCGGATGGGTCTCACTGGAAGTGGTTGTTCAGGCTTCAAAGTCTACAACCCTGGAAAAAAAAGGTAAAAAAAGGAGAGAGGGATCGAGACCTAAGCTTTTGATACCACGTAAGAGTTTATGACTGTGATTATGTGTACGTAGCACACATGAAATTCTTATTTATAACGAGTGATAGGTACAATAAAAGGAAAACAAAATAAATGTAAATAATGACTAAATCTTTGAAAATAATATACTACTGATCAAATCATATATGTAGTATACTACTTAATGTAATAAAATCATATCTGTAATATAATCAATTCTGAATGACCACCACATAATTGCAATCCAGCAGTTATAGATGATTTCAATTGTATGTAAATAAATCATGGACATATCAAACCAAGAAGAGTTTTTAAATGCATTGTGATAAGTGATACCAACATTGTTGTTAAATGGTGGCGTCATGGTTGAATGGCAGGTGGGTTTTTTGTCAACTGCCGTAGGCCGCAATGATGTGTTTATGTGGCCAAATTTTGGCCTTTCCACGATATTTTCATTATTTTGCCATCCATCATTGGTAACATTGGATCCCAAAAAGCAGATGACTGAGTGTAATCCCTTAGATTGTGAGTTATATAGTGTCATACTCATACCTGTACTGTACTATGTATCTGAACCTGTTAGGCATACTGTTTTGAATGACAAAGCAGTTAATAACTTAATACTGGTTTAATCCTCAAAATTGAAATGCTATCTGATTTCTTGTTGATTTTGTGAACTTCCTTTTTCATTCATATTCAAGATTTTATTAGTTGAGTGTGAGCAATAAGGAGCGTTTATGTGTTTGAAAATGTCTTACGTTTTGTTGCATTTGAAAATGTCTTTACAGGTTGGGAGATGTTTTGTCTTCTCTGACATCAAAAAAGGATGTTATTCCTTATGAAAACTCAGTGCTAACGAAACTATTTGCAGATGCACTTGGTATTATTTTTTATTCCATTTTTTTATAAGTTTACGGTACATCTATTTTGGTCTTTAAGTAATTAGACAATGGACAATTTTTGTTTAACAAAGGATAGCTTCTTATCGTATGTGGGATATAAATACACAGGTACAAATTTGAGGTGACACTATGAACATTTACCTTTGTGGTCATTCTTGCCGTTTTTTCCTTTGTCCTGAAAATTGACTCTCAATATAATTATATATACATGGAGAGACCGAGAGAGAGAGAGAATTAAAAGGCTATATGTATTGTCAATGTGAAAAGTTTTACATTGTTAACCAATCATAAATCACTGTTAATGTGATTATTGTAAAATTTAACAAATTTACCATACAAAGTGAATTGTGACTGAATGACAGTGGAAAACTGCTTTACACTGTCCATGCATCACCCTTTTTAGGAATTCAATTATTTCTGCTTGGTCTTTTAGACATGTCATAACATTTTTATTGTAATTTTTCTTTAATGTTTTAGGTGGTAATTCAAAAACTCTGATGATTGTAAATGTGTGCCCAAATTCTTCAAATTTAACTGAGACATTACTGTCTCTCAATTTCTCTGCCAGAGCTCGAAATTCTGTTTTAAGCCTTGGAAACCGAGATACAATTAAGAAGTGGAGAGATGTTGTAAGTTCTTCCATAGTCCCATTCCTCTTTTGCAAACAATAGTCTTCTACTTTTAATTTGATATTCTTTTCCAACTGTGGATTTTGTGGGAATCTATTAAAAATCATTACTCATGTGTATTATGTATGATAAATATTGTGTCGATATAACGTTAATTTGGGCATTTAACCCCTCCTTTTACTCAATTCAAATTTCTATGTGTTATCTAGTTCAATACAAACTTACAAAGTTACTTTTTGTAAGTTTGATTCTTGTGTAGTGTAACCGAGAATTGCTTGGACTTTGCTATATGTTTTCTAATAGAGAAAAAGGATTGTGCACTCTCAGTGTAAGGAGTTTTATATCGTCATTAAATCACAACTCTTCATTTATGATAAGTTTATTGATTTTACCAATTAATACTTTAAAAGTTATATAAATGAAGAGTTGTGATTGAACGTTAGTGTAAAACTCCTTTACACTGTCAGTGTATACTAATTAAACTCTTTCTTATATAATCTTTCCATATGATAGGAGGTTTAATATTTACTCAGTTTTCTATCACTTGTTTAAAAAGTGGGGGTAATTTCAACAGATTTACAGATTACAAATTTACTATATATCTTCCAGATTTAAGTTGTGACAGTTTATATAGGCTAATGACGCTCGGAAGGAGTTATATGAAAAGGAAAAAGAAATCCAAAATCTGAAACTAGAGGGTCTGAGACTTAAGCAAGCACTTAAAGATGCAAATGACCAATGTATTCTACTCTTCAATGAAGTACAAAAGGCATGGAAAGTTTCTTCTTCATTGCAAACAGATTTAAAGGTTTGGCTGTTTATTAATTTTACTGTCATACTTTCATACATAGAGACATGTTACCGAGTAGTTTGATGGTTCTGTTTATCTTCCTGACATATGATGTGTTTGGAATGCACTTAAAGACAAGCGTATTCTATATAGTAGTAACAGTGGACAAAAGTCTGAATATTAAATTCAAAGAACTGATTGTCCTATAGAGTTGCAATTTCATAAGACTCAAAACATTCCCTCTAATTCTAATTCTAATTCCAATTATACCTTATTATAATTGTTGAAATAAGAAATAAAAAAGAATCATAGACTAAAACTGTGTATCTCAATACACACCGAATAGATTACACATGAATATAAAGGATATGATTTCCTATAACCTGTAAGATATTATCTCTACATACTATATTTAAAATCAAATTAAGATGATAGCTAAGATTCTCAACACTCCCTCAAGCTGGAGCTTACTAACCATTCAGGTGTTACAAGAAGCAAGTAACAAAATAAATAAACTAAAATTGAGTTCTAATATAAACAATATTTGGAAAGACAACTTATGGATGTGGGCAAAGTCGGAAATATTGCTTAAAAATAACATTGTCGGTCGCTACATAAGTAGAACATCCATTAGCCTAAGAAAGTTCATGACAAGCAAAGCAATTTCAGCATTCTTAAAACCAATACTTGTGAAAACTCAAAATCATTTAAATCGATCAACATACCAAAAAAAGGCTGGAAAAGGATAATGTTAGGTAGGTGACCAAAAAGTTCTCTGCCAAAAGATGAGTGCTGAACAGAAGGTTGCTGTCGACACGACAACGATGAGAGCGGTTGTTGAAAAAAGTTGTTGGAATAAATAGGATCATTGCCAGAACAAGTTGGCAGCAAACAAAAACTAATTGGAAAAGGAAAAATATATATAAAAAAAAGATTTTTGGAAGAAGGGAAAGAGATATTAAAAAAGGAGCAGCAAGCAAAAAGGAGTTCATTGAGGGTTGCGGCCCTTGATGAGGGACGTTTCCATAGTACTCCTTCAACTTGACTTTAAGACCATGTTAAAATAAGAGAAATAACGAAGAATTATAGACTCAAATTGTGTGTTTCAATACATACCGGATGAATGTTTATATAGATTTATTTTATTTTATAGATTACACATGAATATAAAAATTTGATTTCCTATAATTTCAAAGATATTATCTCTACATACTATATTTAAAATTAATATAAGATGATATTTAAGAACATCTCCAGTAAGTGTTTTTTGAAGGCTGATCTTGAAGTCAAGATATGATCTTGGCAAGATCAATCATTGGAGAAAAAAAGTTGATCTCAAAGTGGAGATCTTGTTTTTTTACAAGAACAAACAAGATCAACTCACTATTCAAAAAATAATAACTTTTTATTGTTTCTCTTCTCAACCCAATATTTAAGAACAAGTATTGTGGGGTCCACAAAAAGTGTTCTAACATTACAAAATGTGTTCTTTTGCTAGAGATGCTCTAAGATTCTCAACAATAATGATTACCAACTCTCTCTTATAGATTACCAAGCGTGATTGACCCTCAACAATTAGTATTCTATTAATCAATTAACCCTAGATCCTAAAAAGGTTATAGAGAAAAGAGGTCTTCAGATAGATAAGATGGAGGTTTTCACAAATTGTTTAATCATGCAATTCATTCAAACTCAACGGTTAATGAGTTTTAAAAGAAAAGGATTGATCTTCCCAATTCAATTAACCATATATAGATTAATAGTTCAATCTTAAAAGAAATAGGAATTCAATTGAAATCAAAATAATGGTTCGCATGAGCCTGCGACATTATAATCCCAGCATTAAGGGGATTAGTTACTCATGTTATTTAGGAAGTCAATAATCATAGAAGAATACATTGAAGACATAAAAGAATAGAATTATTTATAGAAATCCACTATTTTGAGCTTTCATAGTCTTCTCCTAAGCGTCAAGATTCTCAAGTGACTCAACCCTCTCAAATATGAAAAAAATTTGGTATTTATTTATAAACTTTGGGTTGAAGTCCAATTATGCATGATGTATTTCTTTGAAACTTGAGTCCACTTGTCTATTTTTTCATTGGTTTCATCCTTCTTCTCTTCTAGAAGCTTATATAAAAATAATTAATAATTAATCTAAAACTTAATAAAATAAAACAAGAACAAGGCACTTGGGGTGAAAATGTGTGCATAAAATACAAACAGTAAACGAGTTTATCAACATGCTTTAATAATGTAAATTCATTAGGTTGTTTTGTGAGCTTTCCATGTGGTGGCTAGAAAGGGGAAGTTTATACTGCATTTAAGTAACTTTCTTAAGTGGTTAAAATTAATCTAATGTTCTATAACGTTTATTTCTCTTTTGGCTTTTTCTGATATCAATATTTGGATTGGATTTGAGGTAATTGTTCACACAAATGATCTAGTTGTTTGCATGGATCTCATAGAAATCAAACTGCAGCTAATTAGCACTATTATTGTCCTTTCATCAGTGTGCAAGAATATGAATTTGTCTATATTTTCTTGCTATTGCCTGTGTTCCTACATTGTAAAGACTGAAGTTTGTGTCAAGTGATGTTCCTTTAAATTTTAAAGATAGTACTATCTGACTACTTATCATCTCAATTTGATGGTGTTCTTTCACTTTTTTCCTATTGACTCATTTGAAAGAGTTGATTCCTGTTCTGTCCATTGTTTGAAAGAGCTGATGTCTTATCTTGCCTTTGTTTGGAGAGATTTAAACATTATGTACAAGATATGCCTGATGTTCACTTTTTCTGAACATTCAAACTATGCTGCAACACTTGATTATTAGCTTTGAACATAAAGCTTGCCTGTGAGCAACATAATTGCTTTACTTTCTGCAGACAGAGCATATTTTGCTGGCCGATAATTATAAGGTAGAGAAAGAACAAAATGTCCAGCTTAGAAATCAAGTTGCTCATATGTTACAGTTAGAACAAGAGCAAAACTTGCAGATACAACAACGCGATTCAACCATCCAAAGTTTGCAGGTTAATATTTTGTAGTTTACGAAAATGTTCAATATGTACTTCATGAATGGTTTATCAAGTTTATTTTCTTTAATATTTTTGTTGGAGATAGGAATATTCTGGGAGATAAGAGCTTCTTTAATATTTTTTTTTTTCCAGAGAGCCAAGATACTGGTTATAGCTAGGTTCAATGCATCTTAGGAAGTAGTGGTATCATATTTTTTGTCTTCTAAATTATTTTGGCTTTAGTTATCTTTGTAATACTCTTGAATATAAATAAAGCCCATTCTGCTTGGTGGAAAAAACATTCTAGCACATTCAGAAAATGCTTGTGCAATGTTCTAAATAATGACATAACAGGATCATCCTTGGCGTGAGATTCATCTTTTTCAATATTATGATTTGAAAAGAGGAATAGAGGAATATTATGATTTGAGTAGAGGAATTAGTTCTAGGTTCCAGAAATAGTCAGCTGCTAAAAATCAATAATTTAAAAACAAAACTTTACGTTTTTATTTTTATCTTTCTTAGTTTCTTAGAGGTCTGAGCAGTGGCTTCCTTAGCTCTTTCTGTAGATATAACCCATTGGAGTTTCTTCTCACGATAAACCAATGTTGTTTAATGGCGGCGCCATGGTGGAATGGTGTACTGGAATTTTTGCCGACTACCATAGACAAGTTGTGAGGTAGACCTGCTATGGCAGCACCATATGTTGCAAACTTGCAATGGCATGTTTATATGGCAGAATTTTGGCCTTACACTATATTCGGCCATCCATCATTGATAACATGAACTAAATGAAGCATACAGATTACAATACCAACTGCCTTTACAGTATATGCATAATAAACACATTGTCCCTGTCAAAGATCAGCTCCCCCAAAAGTTTAAGCTATTAAGGTAAAGACAGCTTGGTGGGTATTAGAGTATATAAATAGAAAAGCATATCTCATAGTGGAAAGTTACAGGCTTCCAGTGTCTTTCTAATCTACTCAGATAGTTCTGATAGACAGAGTTTGGTCTTGGTGGCTTTAATATTCAGATTACATGTTTCCACTTAACACATATAGTGGTTGCTAATGCTAAGTCTGTCATATTGCCAGTGATAGCACTATAACTACAAGTGTGCATCCACCTATCACGTGCCCTAGTCGGTGGCATGGCTCTGCAGACCATGGCATGCCACCTAGCTTTGTTATAACAACTGTTATCTTAGATGCATGTGACTTGTGACCATAATGTACATGCTTGCTTATTACTTGCTTGCCTCATAATGTACATAATCTCTTTTTATCCTTTGATACAGGCTAAAATTGGAAGCCTTGAAATACAACTCAATGATGCCTTTAGATCCTGCAACACTAGAGCAAATGCTGGCCCAGAAACTGAGTCTGGAGCCCTATCTAATTCCAGGACAATAGGGGATGACATAGATTCGTCTGCAGTAACTAAGAAACTGGAAGAGGAACTCAAGAAACGTGATGCTCTGATTGAGGTCCAATATACCTGCCAATTTTCTATCTGATTCTAGTATTCTTCCAACTGTTGTTTCCCATTGGATCGTGGTTATTGATTTTTACTTCTTTCTCTAATTTTCTTGTTTATTTTGGTAGTCATTCATTTAATTGAGGATATATTTATCAAATAAATGGGCCATTGATCGAGTGACAGTAACTCTCTATTATTGGGCTGCTTATGTTGAAATCCTTGCCAACCACCTGAATATATGCGGTGAAAAAGAAGAAATGTTAGAACTGCAACTAAGAAATCTTAATGTATAATTATGATTTGCTCGTATTGTGAATTTTCTAGATTATAAAAGGTGAATAAGTAATCCCTGAATATGGTTCCTGTGTATCACAATGTGCTATGGCGTGTTCCAAATATTTATTTTGTTGAATTCTTCTGCTGTGTTGAATTCTTACATGCTTATATTAGTTTCATTTTGTTCTGGTGAAGAATTCAATTCAATGTTTTGCAGAGGTTGCATGTAGAAAATGAGAAATTATTTGATAAATTGACTGAGAAAGCATCTCTGGCTGGATCACCTCAGGTAGGAAAGTTTTATTTATTTTTTTATTGGAATTACCATTTCCATGTTATCATTCATTATGTTTTGTGTAGTGATGGGGGTTCATTTACATCAAGAACTATTCTTAACTCCATTGAATAACTATAAATATTGAGTTTTATCAACAATCATTGAACAATTTTCAGAAGGAAGATCAACCTTGTAAAATTTCATAAATTTTAAAATTAATTTGTACACCATTCAGCTATTTTACATATAGTGTACCTTTTGAAATATATGTAAATGTCAAATATTAGATTAAATATATATGTATCTGTGGTCTCCATTTTCTCTAAAAGTTTAATCTTGTACACTTAAGTTGTTGAATAACTTTGTATAGGGTACTGATTTTACTAATTCAACTGTTGAATATAGTCATATCGTGATAATGACCAGGCATACTAGCTCTTGTCTGTGTGGCCCTAAATAGAGGAATTCTTAAATATCTTTCATCATATTTGCTTTCTTTTCTTCAATTTGGCTATGAGCAACATATGATAAAATATAGACGGGATAGATAGCAGAATCTAAAGTACTATGACCATTGTTTGTATGCATGTGAATGTGGTGTTTATGCCATTTTAAGATTTACAATTTATTTTCAGTTGTCAAGTCCATTATCTAGGGGATCAGTTAATGTTCAGCCTCGAAATATTGAAAGGTATAACTTTACTTTATCTCATATATTTTGCAATTGTATTTTGCTTTTAAGCTTATGAATATTGGCTTTTTTCTCATTGTATTGAAGCAGGAATGACACCAGTACTACAGCAAGAGCTGATAAGAATGATGGAACTGTTGCTTTAGTTAAATCTGGTTCGGAGAATGTGAAGACTACCCCTGCTGGTGAATATCTTACTGCTGCCCTGAATGACTTTAATCCTGATCAATATGAAGGACTTGCTGCCATTTCTGATGGTGCAAACAAGCTTCTGATGCTGGTATGGATCTTGAGTGTTCAGGGTTGAATTTATTGAAAGTATATAAATTGTAGTTACAAAATTGTTCTTTTGGTTTTTATATCATGTCTTTTTTGTAAGACTGCTGTGCTTATTACACTTATAAAATTGAAAACTTCGATATGCTCTGACCTCTTCTGCTAGTTTCTGACTGAATAAATCAGTGACTTGGGTTGATTGAAGTTTTTCCTGGTTCAAAGTGTTTATTCTAGAATCCAGACTCCCACTTCTGTGATATCCCCCTGCCAAATTATTCTTTTTGTCATATATAACAGACTTAATAAATACTCTCTCTCTTTAACTAACTCTTAAGTGGGCTCTAGGCATATGACCCAGAGCCCAGAGGATATAAACCTTAAGAGGCTTACCCAGAGGTCGGTAACTTATCAAGTGGTCCACATCTTTATCAATTGTCTGGACCAAATAAAATATGGCATGGTAAAAACCTTTTCAGGCTGTTACTATAAAATCATTCATGAGCCTTATCCTGATTGCTAAGCTTTTGAAACTGATTCATGAGATGGTGTCAGGTCAAAGCTCATACTGGTGAGTGGTCTAGGGATTGTTCCTTTGTGCTCATATGCTTCTAAATAAATAACATGAATTTCAAAATATGGTAGGGTGTGCTTATGTGTATCCACCCTTCATGCCCAAGAGGTTCTTGCGTGATAGAGCATCTTAAGCTTGTGGGATAGAATTTTACAATCACTGTTCTTAATGGTTTCAGGTTCTGGCTGCTGTAATCAAAGCTGGTGCCTCTAGAGAACATGAAATACTGGCTGAAATTAGGGATGCTGTCTTTTCATTTATTCGAAAAATGGAACCAAGAAAAGTAATGGATACCATGCTTGTTTCCCGTGTTAGAATATTGTATATAAGATCTTTGCTTGCTAAATCCCCAGAGTTGCAATCCATTAAGGTAGGGTATTTTTCTTGTTTCTTTTGCACCTGTGTTACTGTGTATTTAGTGATGTTCTATTGAATTTGGCTAGCATACCATTTCTAATTTAGTAAACCTTGCACAATGGATTGGAAGGTATTGCCAGTTGAGTGCTTTCTTGAAAAGGCCAACACAGCATCCAGTAGAAGCTCCAGCCGAGCAAGCAGTCCTGGAAGATCCTCTGTGCAGTATGTTGATGAGCAGATCCAGGGATTCAGAGTGAATCTAAAGCCAGAAAAGAAATCCAAATTTTCATCTGTTGTGTTGAAGATACGTGGGATTGATGAGGTAATGATATTATCCTTTAATCTTTCTTGTTAGAAATGGTAGTAAACTATTGAGCAGGATTTTGTTTCTCATGTCTTTTTTGAATTCTGAATATCATAAAAAAATTGCTATTTCTTGGTGATCCTGTGTCATCTTTGTACCTGTTCGGGGAATGGAGTATGTATGTGTGTCACCTTGTCTTTATAATTTTACATAAACTGTGTAGGAAACCTGGAGACAACAGGTAACTGGGGGAAAACTTAGGGAAATTAGTGAGGAAGCAAAAAATTTTGCCATTGGAAACAAGGCTCTTGCTGCACTCTTTGTACATACTCCAGCAGGAGAGTTGCAACGTCAAATTAGATCTTGGCTTGCAGAAAAGTTTGATTTTCTATCTGTTATGGGAAATGATGCACCAGGGGGGACTACTGGTCAGTTGGAGCTTATTTCAACTGCAATTATGGATGGTTGGATGGCTGGACTTGGCAGTGCTCTGCCTCCCCAAACTGATGCCCTTGGCCAACTTTTATTTGAATATTCTAAACGTGTCTATACCTCCCAACTTCAGCACTTGAAGGTACTCTTCATCTCAGATCTGTCTGGAATGATTATTCTAAATAAATGAATACTATTTGATGTTCTTGATTACTTGAAGAAACTGTGTTCAACTTGGGACTATGTGTTGAGACTTGAGAGAGATGGTGCTCTTACTAGCTATGTTAATTGTGTTTGACACATTTGTAAACATGCGAGACTTTGCCCTCTTATGTTGGCATCATTATTGGATGATATGCTTTCCTTAACTTTGTTTTGGTATTTAGCTAATGTTTATTCTTAATTCTAAAACAGTGTTTGTATTGGTGCACAAAAGATTGTCAACATGTCCTACATTGCCTAGAAATATGGGCAAAATACTCCTTATAAGGTGTCTTACATTGCCTATAAAGATGGGCAAAATACTCCTTATAAGATCTGAGCAATCCTCTTACCTTGAGCTGGTCTTTGGTATTTGTTGGGTTCAGTTCATTTCTAATATTGTATGAATATCAGACCTGATCCTGTCTTGATGTTAGGCCACTCACAATGCTTATTCATAGAGAAACATAACGCCTTAAATGTCCAATCCATGCTGAGTGAATGGGGTGTGTTAAGATGTCCCACATCAGCTAGGAATATAACCAAAATACTCCTTACATGCATTTTGAAATTTTCTATTCAAATCACCTAATTGCTTTGCTACAGTTGAGAGTTGTTCATTACCATCTATTGCTAGTTAGCAGTTACATTTGTGTGGTTTACTTGATTGGATTTAGTGGTTTGCATGCATATCACCAAACAAATGAGGAAAGCTTTACGCTTGACTTATTTTCACATACACATTAAATTATGTGCTGTTCCTTGTTTTCCTAATGTTGGCTTATCAGGATATTGCTGGTACCTTGGCCACAGAAGAAGCTGTAGATGCAGCACAAGTCACTAAGTTGCGTTCAGCTCTTGAATCTGTTGATCACAAAAGAAGAAAGGTATTTTGTTTCACTTGAATGGATCAAAGGATTTCTGAATTACCTGTGGTAATCCAGAACATAATTAATTATATATACTGATATTGGGAAACTGGCAAAATGATAACAAGTCGAATCCTAATTATTTACAGAAAAATATTCTGCCCCTAAACAAGATTTATATTTTTCCTAAAATGGAGATAGTTTCTAACGTTCTTAAGCTTGCATGTAATTGTATAAACTTGCATTTGCAAATGTCTAGAGTTATGGCATGAGGTGATCGTTTTGTTGTTGTTTTAGTTTATTATACAAAGATTGCTTAAAAAATTTTAATATTAGAGCATGTTATTGTTATGCATTTTAAGTTTTTTAAAAATATTTTCACATGATACTTGGAAACTGCTTTGATAAGAGGAAGTCAAAGTCCATATAAATATCGTGAATTACTTGCTTATAGTTTTGTTGATTCTACTTCTGTTTGCCAAGTCTTACTCATCAGTTCTAGATGGCTATCTTTGTGCAATTAGGAAGAAGATATAAATGGAACATCTACTTCTTCCCATTTCTTGTAACTTGAACTATGCTAGGAAACAAAAGTAGTTTATATATTTTATTCATTGCAATTACATTCTTAGCTCATGAATTTATAATGAGTGAACTCACACAAAAAAGGAAATAAAGACTAAATGCAAATAATGAAATAAAGAAAAAATCAAATAAAATAACCTTATGATATTTTCTCCTAATATCTAAAGATTATTTCCAACACTCTCCCTCAAGTTGGTAAATGAATATCTATCATTCCCAACTTGCCTACAAGATCATGAAATCTACCAATTGGAAGACCTTTAGTGAATATATCTGTTAATTGGAGTCTTGTTGGTACATAATTTATAATCACGAGACCTTTGTCTATGTTATCTTTGATGAAATATTTGTCAACTTCAATATGTTTGGTTTGTCATGTTGTACAGGGTTATGGGCAATGCTAATGGTTGACTTGTCACAAAATAGCTCCATAGGGATATCTATCTTGATTTTGAGATCATTAAGGATTGTTTTCATAAAAAATCCTTCACATATACCTTAAGTGAAAGCTCGATACTCAGCTTTTGCATTAGAGCAGGATACTTTATCTTGTTTTTTGCTTCCCCAAGAAACACACAGTATCCAGTAGTAGAAGACTTTTTATCATTGACAGAACTTGCATAATTAGATTCAGTATAAATGTGTCTTCCTTTCTGAACAAAAACCCCTTTCATGGACTTGACTTCAAATATTGTAGAATTTTATCAACTGCTTGCATGTATCTTTCTCTTGTGTCATGCATAAATTGACTTACCACACTAACTGTATAAGCAATGTTTGGTCTTGTGTGTGATAGGTAAATCAATTTCCTTACCAATCTCTGATATCAGACTTCGTCTATAGGAAAGCCGGTTTTGTCTATAGGAGAACTTTCTTCACTTCCGATTTTATGATTTTGTTCAATGGGTACCCTTGAGGATTTACATCCCAGTTCTTTTGAATTTTTGAGGAGATCAATTACATATTTTCTGTGGTATAAAGATTCCTTTCTTAGAGTAGGCAACCTTTATTCCAAGGAAGTACTTGAGCTTTCCTAGGTCTTTCATTTCAAATTGGGCTGCTAGTTTTTTCTTCAAGGTCATCTTCTCGGTATCATCATCTCCTACAACAATCATATCATCTACATAGATAAGAATTATACTGAGTTTACCCGTAAGGGAATGTTATATGAATAATGTATGATCTCCTTGACTCTGCCTGTATCCTAAGGAAATAATGACTTTTGTAAGTCTTCCAAACCACGGTCTTCGAGATTGCTTGAGACCCCATATAAAGCTTTCTTTAGGCGACAAACCTTGTCTTTACCGCCCTGAGCTTCATATCTTGGAGGGATCTACATGTACATTTCCTCTTCCAAGTTATCATGAAGAAATGCATTCTTCACATTTAGTTGATGTAAGCCCCAACCATAGTGTGCTGCCAATGCGAGAACAACTGTATTCATCTTTGCCACTGGAGCAAATGTCTCTGCATAATTGATCCCATAGGTCTAAGTATAACCCTTTGCCACCAATCGTGTTTTGTATCGTTCTATTGTTCCATCTACCTTATGTTTGACGGTAAATATCCATTTACACCCCTAATGTTCTTTTGTCTCTTGGTTTATCAACAATTTCCCAAGTCGAGTTTTTTCTAACGCATCCATCTCCTCCGTCATGGCCTGTGTCCAATGTTCACTTTATATGGCTTCCTGGACTGAGGTGGGAGTTTGTGTGGCATCAATAGTAGCAATAAAACCTTGATGCTGAATCGAGAGATTGTTAGGGCAAATGTAATTGGAAATAAGATATTTTACACAAGACCTTTTTTCCTTTTTCACTACGATTGGTAAATTATCAATATCACTTATCTTATTATTATCATTTGGAAACCTTATCTTCAGGTCAAACGATTCTGCTTGCTGTAGAGCCACAATGGGTTGCTCCCTCCTTTGATATTTTATTCCAAAGAACCTATATTCTTCATCTTCACCATTGGATGGTTCTACTATATCAATTGTGCTGTCATCATGTAGGTATTGGACATCTAGTTGGGAAGGAAAACTAGAAGGTAGTAACAAGAAAGGTGACTTTTCTTCGAGGGTTCTCTCCCGTTGAAGTTGTGATTGAGGAAAAAAAGATTTTGTTTCATGAAATGTGACATCCATGGTAACAAAGACACAACGACTCTGTGGGTGATAACATTTGTACCCTTTTTTATTTGGTGGGTAACCAATAAAGACACATTTTAGGGTTATAGGATCAAGTTTACTGCGGTTAGGATTATGAGAATGGACAAAGACAACACATCCAAAAACTCAACAAGATAGGCCTAACACTAGGAAAGACAAGGGAACAAAAGTTAAAAGAGTCTCAATGGCACTATTATCATTTAGGACACAAGTGGGTAACCTGTTAATGAGATAAGTGACCATTAACATTACTTCCCCTTAGTACGTATTTGGAGACCAAGGGTTTTAGCAACCTTTAAGAGATGACGATTCTTCCTTTCTGTAGCCTTATTTTGTTGAGGAGTATTTAGACATGTTCTTCATGGATAATATCATTATGAGACAATAGTTTTGAAAACTCATGATTCACATATCTAGTTCCATTATCTGACTTAATTCTTTTAATGTTTTTCCCAAATTGATTTTGGACAAAACGGAAAAAATTGACAAAAAGTTGACAAACCTCATTTACTTTTCGTAATGTATGGCCATGTAACACGGTTATAATTGTCAATAAAAGTAACAAACCATTTTGCAATAGAGATGGATTTTAAGACAGGATCCCAAACATCAGAATGAATTAATTCAAATAAAGAATTACTTTTATTATTACTCACAGGGTAAGACACAAGATGGTGTTTCGACAGTTGACAAACATCACACTTGAAGGACTCAACAAATTCGTTGGTAAACAAATAAGGAAGCAAGGACTTTAGTCGGCTGAAGGAAGGATGTCCAAGTCTTTTGATGATGAAGCCATATTTAAGAGCATGCCCATGTAGTTTATGTAACTTGGTTGTTAGTGAGAATTGCATTATTCTCATCCTTGGATTCTAACAGTTACAACTGACTCTTTTTTTTTTTTTAGCAAGCAAAATCAACTTTCTTGTTACAAGGTCTTGAAAGACACAGTGAGAAGAAGAAAACGTTACCGAGCAATTCAAATCTTTAATGAATTTGTGTATAGAGATGACACTATTGGCCAAATTTGAGACATGTAAAACATATTTTAACATAACAGACGAGCATAATACCATATTGCCAACTCTATTAATGGGTACACTATCACCGTTTGCAACTGTAATGAGCTGTTCTCTAGTAGTTTTGGTATGAGTTGAAGCACTCTAGGAAGGGAGTCATGTGGTCTGTTGCCCTTGAATCAAGAATCCAAGTTTCTTGAGACACAGGGCCTACAACATTAAAGGAAATCTTAGCTTTCATGGACAGGGTATATGACTCAGATGACTTACTCATTGATTCAATCATTGTTCTAAGACAATTGAGAAAAACGAGCTGGCTTACCACTTACCTCAACAGTGACAGCAATGATGAATAGCGGAAGTGGAATAGAGCTCACAGGATTAGGAACTCTTATACCAACTTGAACTACGCTGGGAAACAAAAGTAGTTTATATATTTTATTCATTGCAATTACATTCTCAGTTCATGAATTTATAATGATTGAGCTTACACAAAAAAGGAAATAAAGATTAAATACAATTAAGGAAATAAAGATAAAATCAAATTGTAAGAGTTTATGAATGTAATTGTGTGTTTATAGCATATATGAAATTCTTATTTATAATGAGCGATAGTACAATAAAGGAAAACAAAATAAATGTAAATAATGACTAAATCCCTAAAGATAATATACTACATAATGTAATCAAATTATATCTTAATATACTATTTAATGTAATTAAATCATATCTGTAATACTCCCCCTCAAGCTGGAGCATATATGTCATGAGCCAAGCTTGTTACATATACTATCAACATGAGAACCTTTGAGGGGTTTAGTGAGCATGTCTGCAACTTGGTCAATTGAACTAGCAAATTCAATGGTAATTTCTTTGGAGAACACTTTTTCTCTAACAAAGTGACAGTCAATCTCTATGTATTTAGTCCATTCATGGAAGATCGGATGTGATGCAATATGCATGCAAGCCTGATTATCACATATCAGCTTCGTACCACCAAGATCTCCAAATTTTTATTGTTGACGTTGTCTAAGCCTTATGATCTCACACCTAGCCATTGCCATGACATGGTATTTTGCTTCAGCAATAGACTTTGAAACTGCTTTCTGCTTCTTAGTCTTTCATGAGATCAAGTTTCCTCCAATAAGAACACAATACCCAGTAGTCTACCTCCTGTTTGACTATGATTCTATCCAATCAGCATCAAAGTAACAAACAATTTTAGAATTGCCTTTATCTTCATATATCAATCCGCGACCTCGTGCATTCTTGAGGTACTGAAGAATACGCATGATTGCTAGCTAATGACTGTCAAAAGGCTTCTGTAGGAACCGGATAAGCATACTAACTACAAATGTGATGTCTGGTCTAGTAATTGTGAAGTAACTAAGTCTTCCCACCAGATGATGGTATCTTCCAGGGTCTTTCAAAGGCTTCCCCTTACTTGGAATGAGCTTTACATGTGGGTCTATAGATGAGTCACTGGGGCGACAATCAAGCATACCCGTTTTGGTCAAGATGTCTAAGGTATACTTGTGCTGGGAAATAACAATGTCAGTGGAGGATTGAGCAACCTCATGCTAAGGAAGTATCGAAGTGGTTCCAAGTCTTTAGTTTGAAAGTGATTATGAAGATGAGACTTGAGAAGAAGGATCCTTTTAGAGTCTTCGCCGATTATGATTATGTCATCAACATAAACAACTAAGTAGATGCATAGGCCAATGGAAGACTGAAGGGAGAAAACAGTGTGATCAGTTTTAGTACGAGTCATACCAAATTTAAGTAAAGCGGAGCTAAATTGACTAAACTAGGCATGCAGAGATTGCTTCAGACCTTAAAGTGATCGGCGAAGTTTACAAACAAGGGGAAAATCATCGGAAACTGTAAAACCAGGTGGTTGATCGATGTAAACCTCTTCCTGCAAGTCACCATCGAGGAAGACATTTTTTATGTCCAACAGATGGAGAGACCAATGGCGAATGGCAACCATAGCAAGAAAAAGGTGAACATATGTGATTTTGGCTACCAAGAAAAAAGTATCACCATAATCAAGCCCATATATCTAAGTATAACCCTTAGCCATAAAATGAGCTTTGTAAGGATCAATAGTGCCATCAGGTGTAACCTTCATTGTATAGACCCACTGGCAGTCAACAGTAGACTTGTCAGGAGGTAAGGGGACGAGTTACCATGTGTTACTAGCTTCCAATGCAGCCATTTCTGTCAACATCGCTTGTTGCCAATTGTCGTCAGCCATGACTTCACCTGTAGACTTAGGAATAGAGATAGAATCCAAAGAGGAAACAAATGAGTAATAGGATGGAGATAAATGGTCATAATTAATAGTAAAAACATATTTAGGATGAAGATTACGAGTTAACCGAATACCTTTGCGAATGGCAACATGAAGTTCTTGTGCAAGTGACGACACTGGAAGACCAATTGGAGTAGGAGATAATGTTGGAGGATCAGACGATGGTGGTAGAGCCTGTCTCTGACGATAATAGGTGAGTAGCAGAGGTGGGGTAGGAGAAACAAGAGGGGCCGAAGTAGGAGCAATTGGAACAATAGGTGAGACCTCCAGAGGAACACTTGTAGTGATGGAAGAAAAAAAGGGAGTGTTTTAAAAAAAGGTAACATCAGTGGAGACAAGGTACTTTTGAAGTTGTGAACAGAAACATTGGTAACCTTTCTGGAGGCAGGAGTAACCTAGAAAGAGACATTTTAGGGACTTGGCAGAGAACTTGTTCTTACCTGATGTGAGATCATGAACAAAACAAGTACTCTCAAAGACATGTAGAGGAAGTGGATGAACATCTTGTGTAAGATGTAATATGGAAAAAGAAATCTGACTATTGAGAACCAATGAAGACATGCTGTTAATCAGATGACATGCTGTAAGGACTGGATCACCCCAAAAATAGGATGAGACATTGCATGGAGAAGAAGGGTACGAGCTGTCTCCATCAAATGACGGTTTTTGCATTTAACTACACCATTTTGTTGTGGTGTGTGAGCATATAAGGTTTGAAAAATAGAAAAGATACCAGAACATTTCTTTATTAGAAAAACCCAAGTATAGCGAGAAAAATTATCAATAAAAGTAACAAAGTAAAAATATCCTAAAGTTGAACAAACTCGACTAGGACCTCAAATATCGGAGTGAACTAAAGCAAAAGGTGACGCAACATGTTTATTGAGACTAGGACCATAACTAGTATAGGTATGTTTACCTAACTGATATGACTTACACTGAAAAGAGTGAGAATTTGAAAAAACAAGGGACAAACAGACGCATTTTCTCCACACTCGGATGCTCAAGACGTTGATGTTCAAGAGCAAGAGAAACAGAGGAAACTCAGGCCATCGAGATGTAAGTAAGTATAATTCTCCAGACTCGTGTCCTGCTCTAATCGTCTGTCTAGTTTGTCGATCCTGTACAAGAACAAAGTTATTAACAAATAAAACAAAATAATGAGTTTATGACTATAATTGTGTGTTTAGATCACACATGAAGTTCTTATTTATAATGAGTAATAGTTACAATAAAGGAAAACAATAAATGTAACTAATGACTAAATCCCTAAAGATAATATACTACGTAATGTAATCAAATCATACCACTAAAAATAAAATAATCTTAAGATATTTTCTCCTAATATCTAAAGATTATTTTCAACATTGTATATAGACTATAGGAAACACCTGTTATGTGTTTTGAACACAAAGGAATTGATTTGCAGTTATGTAGTCCTGTTCTGTGGAAGAAAACTGTGTATTTTATATTTATATTTGTCATTTTTTGCCTTTTTATCTTGTAATGATGCCTTACTCTGCAGTAGCCGTTTCAGCAGGGAGTGTCAGTCTGCTCTTCCGATGCCTTGTATTAACTTTGTATCTTATTTCACATTTATATATATAATAAATTACATGCATCAGCTGAGTAACACTGATTTTGGCCATACTCAAAGCTAAATAAAGGAGGGATAATTTTATGGTAACATTAGCCTTGATTCTTAAATGAGTGTTCTGGTGATTTTTGTCAAACTTGTACCACTGCAATGTTAGTAGTAGATTAAGTTTTAAATAGCAATTAAAGAACGAAGCTGATGCTTTGTTTTCTTCTTAAATGAATGTCTATCATGTCCTTGCTTTGGTTTCTTATAATTTTCAGATTTTACAACAAATGAGAAGTGATGTGACTTTTCTGACATTGGAAAATGGTGGTTCGCCTATTCAAAATCCTTCTACTGCCTCTCAGGATGCACGATTAGCATCTCTTATTTCACTTGATAGAATATTGAAGCAAGTCAAGGTTTTTTTTTCTCATTGAAATTTGTTTTTGAAACTTTAGTGTTCTAATTGGAAATACTCAATAATTCGAGGTATAATTTGAACAGGATATAACTAGACTTTCTACTGTGAACACTATCGAAAAAAGTAAGAAAAGAACCGTGCTTGGTTCTCTTGATAAACTGACAGAACAAATGCCTTCGCTTCTTGAAATTGATCATCCATGTGCTCAGAGGTACATTGCAGATGCTCGTAGAATGGTTGAGGTAAGATAATTGATCATTGATGCTCTCTATGGCTAGATTGTATCTTGACTTGTAAAGGAATCAGATAGTGCTTTGAACTGTGTTGGCATACTGAATGTTGACTAAAGTTCTCTACAATTGCTCTGGCAAAGATGGGTATCTCTTGCCAGTCCGTTGTATACTTTTTTAAAAACCATCCATCTTTATGCTTCTCCAAAATTTTATCTTAATTTTGCTATTTTTAAAGTATTATTAACAATTTTTGTGAAGAACTGGGAATATAACCCAGTTAAATACTTTAAGAAATGTTGTACCCAAAAGGAAAATAGAAAGAAAGAAAACCAAGGAATGAACCGATGAAAACAACTGAAGTGCTTTTCTATCTCAGCATTTCTGGTAAATTTAGGTCTTCTTTTTCATCTGATTCTGGGTCCGAGTCTGACCTATGTTGAGTTTTGGGATTCCTAAACTCTCTTTTACGATGCAGTCAATTCCTGAAGAAGATGACCCCATTCAAAATCTATCACATTATCACAAGTCATCAACTGATATAGGATCTGGATCGGGAACTGATGTAGCACAGTGGAACGTCCTTCAATTTAATACGGGTAATACCTCACCATTTATAATCAAATGTGGCGCAAACTCAAATTCAGAACTAATCATTAAAGCTGACGCTAGAGTTCAGGAACCTAAAGGAGGTGAGATTGTGAGGGTTGCCCCAAGGCCGTCCGTTTTGGAAAATATGAGCCTGGAGGAAATGAAGCAAGTATTTGCTGAACTACCTGAGGCTTTAAGCTTGCTTGCCCTGGCAAGGACTGCTGATGGAACTCGAGCACGGTATTCTAGATTATATAGGACCTTGGCTATGAAGGTTCCTTCACTTAGGAATCTGGTCAGTGAGCTTGAAAAAGGGGGTGCACTAAAAGATGTGAGAACATGACCTTCTAATTTAAAAAGAAAAGGATGTTTATGAAATTTACCTTACATGCCTCGTGTAGTTTGCATCCGAGGCATCGGCTTTTTGTGGGGTTCATTGAGTGGTGGGGAACATTGCGTGCATTATGTACAATTATTATTCTGTAAGCTTGTTACTGTATGTAGTTGTAATTATCTCAGTATTTTTTATTTTATATTTTTTATACTGCGTTAAGTGTAATCAATCTAAAAAATTTGAGTGCACAGGTTTATTTTTGACTTGATGATTTATAATTAAAGAAAGTTTAAAAAGTGAGACTTGATGTTCATTTGAATTAATATCCAAGAGCAAAATTTCGACAATCTTGTGTGCATTATGTACAATTGTTATTCTGTAAGTTTGTTATTCCATGTAGTCGATTAGTTGTAATTATTTCAGTATTTTTTTTATTTATATTTTTTACACTACAGTGTTGTTTATCAAGTGTAATCAATCCAAAAAAATTGAATGCACATGCTTATTTTTGAATTGATGATTTATAATTAAATAAAGTTTATAAAGTGAGACTTCATGTTCATTTGAATTATATCCAGGAGCAAAATTTCGACAATCTTGGACTACATTTTCCTTTGCGGATATCTTTTTCTTATTTAGTAGAATTTGTTTTATTTTAGAAGCCTATTAATTATTTATGTCAGATGTCTTCAATGCTTTGCGTAAAGAGAACTAGGGAGAAACAAGTAGGGCAGAAGGAACTAAGATGGGGAAGAATGAATAGAAAATTGCCAGATATTCAGAGAAATAAAGGGAAAAAAAAAGTAAGAGTCAGAAAATTTTTATTTTCTTTCTACTTATTTGGTTGAATAAAAAAGAGAAAGAAATTGAATTTTTTTTATAAAGACATATTTGATCTTCGTATGTGTAAATCTGGTGAAGTTGAGAAGAAATAACAAGGTTAAAATGGTAATTGAGATATCTCTTATTCCTCTATTTTCTTCTCCCTAATGTTCTCTTCTCTAACAATATGAATTATTTTTTCTTCAATTTCTCATTTTCAATTTCATTTTCTACTCAACTCAGATGCGCGTGGGAGTTAAAGAAGGGCATTTTAACCATTCAATTATCTAGTTTAGGTTTTTTATTCATTGTTTGGTTTTGTTTATCCAATAGTTTAAGCTGGTTTGGTTCTATAAATTCACGTTAAAATATGTTACTCTATATAAATATAGTGAATTTTCATTTTAATCATATTATTTTTGTTGTTGGTTTTGATCCTTGTAAATTTAGAATTTTTGAAAATGACTTGTATTGTTATTTATTGATAATGTGATATATGTGGATATGTCATCTCACATGTCAACTTAGGGTGATTATTAATGTGATTTGTTTAGATGTTTGTTAAGTTATCACTAAATATAATGTAAATTGTTTAAAAAGAAGACATGACATTTATGAAGATCTAAATAATAAAAAAATTCAAGGTTTAAATTTGTTACATTTATAAAAATTAAAAAATATATATTTAGACTATAAATTTATTTATTTGAATCAAACTTTATTTAATGAAAGTTAATTAGTTCATTGTGTTTGCTAAAACTAGTAATATCTTTTTTCTATTAATTTATCCTCTCATTACTCTTGGCTGTTGCGCGTAAGAGTATTTTGTACTCAATAACAATATTAATATTATTATTATTATTATTATTATTATTATTATTATTATTATTATTATTATTATTATTATTATTATTATCTTGTTTTCACTGTTTGTACAAGAAATAGTAAAACTAACTTGCAGAAATTTTCAAAAACAAAAAACTGGTATTTCTGAAATCATAACGAAAATAGAAATAGAAATAATAATTTTATCAAATAGATACATTAAAGTTTTAAATCAATCCTAGTCCATTTGGAGTGGTTTTTGCTTTTTAGTTCTAAAATTTATAAAAATAAAAACTAGTTTTGTTTTTAAGTTCTCAAAATTTTAAAAATAATATTGTTTTTGTTTTCAAATTTAAAACATTATTGTCAAATTTTAACTAAAATACTGGTTGAAGGGTGATTGTAAAGATAGTGGTCGGAGGTGACTAGTGATTGGAGGTAGCAGTCAATGACCGATGATCAGAGGTGGTGGTCGGTAACTGACAATCGGAGATGACGATTGATGATTGTCATTGAAGGTGGTGGTCGGTGACTACTGACGGAGGTGACGACCCGTGATCATTGGTTAGAAGTGACGACTAGTGATCACTAGTTGAAAGTGACGACTAGTGACTGTGAAATAATGAAGTTAAATAAAAATCTAAAAACCAAATTTTATTGTTTTTGAAATGAGTAGTAAAAAACAAAAACAGAACCATATTTGTCGAATACTTTTCTGTTTTCAAAATACATCTTTTGTCCATGTCAAATGATGAAGTTAAATAAAAATAAATATCTGAAAACTAAATTTTATTGTTTTTGAAATGATTGAAATTTGTTTCGAAAATGAGTAAAAAACTAAAACAGAACGATATTTGTCGAATACTTTTCTGTTTTGAAAATATTTTTTTTTCATGTAAATTATTTTTACCTGGTTATAAATATAAATACTACTCCTTTTAGAATAAAATATAAATAAAAAAGTTAACATTATTTAATTTTACAAATGTTAATAAAAAAATTATTTAAATCTTTTATTTGAAATTAATATCATAAATTAAAATAATTAGTGAAAATAAAATTAATTAATTAAGAAATATTTTTAAATAGTTATGATTAAAAAATAGTTGAATTGATTTATATTTAGTTTTCTATTACTTATAATAATTAGATCCAAAGAGTGGTAAAGTTTTCCGGTTTTCCCTGTGGACTAAAGAGAGATATATGACATATATTTAAATCGGTTGTGGGTTCCGGTTATTTAATTTGAACTGGCAAAATAACCCCTGTGGCATTGAAATATTTTCGTTTTGCACCCACGACGCTCTTTCCTCTGTTACTTGGTCGTGCTCTGCCGTGCGTTGTGGATTCTACGGCAGAGAGAGACGACGGTAGATGAAATGTCTTCAATTTCTTGCACTAAACTGACACTTCTCAGCATTGCAGCAGTTACGATTCAATTCATAGGTATCTCCATCTTCGTTTTCGGCTTCTTCCCCGTCAAACCACTTCTCACCGGCCACAGGTAACACTCTATAACAATATTCCATCTCCTTAACCAATCTCTTTCCACTTATTCATCACTCCACTTTCTTCTTTTATCGTTAGTGGCTCCGAGAGTTTCCAACGACCAATCTGCGTTAACGACGGCGCTGCAAATCAGAGCCACGCGTCTCTGCCTCCAGATCGCCTTAGGCTTTTGTATCAGGTTGTGTTTATGAATCGTCAATGCGTGTTCTCTAAGTTGACTTTGATATTTAAATTCTCCATTCTTGTTATGAAAAATAGTTTGTTTGATGTCTGATCGCAGTATACGATATACTAATTCCATTCGTATTTATTGTGAATAGGAGATCTGTTATGGTTGTTATAGAGTGATTGATTTGATGTAGTGCAATTCTCATTTCTGCTTTTAGTTTTGTTTTCATTGATGGATGTAAAAAATGTTTGTGTAGGAAGAATCTGAGATTTCTCCTTTGTATGACCGACTTGTCTTAATGGTATGTCCTATACTATTGGCATTTGGTGGAAATATTTTATTCGTTGAGGTCTCTGATTTGGTTATTCATGTTTTGGTTGTTAGCGAGCTGAGGTTTATGGTTTTGCTGTAGGTTATTGATGGTCTTCCAGCTGAATTTGTGCTTGGCAAGAAGGGACAGCCGCCTAGCAAGGCTTTTATGGAAGCTATGCCATATACACAGTTTTTGTTGGCAAATGGTATGGCTGTTGGATATCATGCAATTGCTGCTGCTCCAACTGTTACAATGCCTCGTTTGAAGGTTAGTGTCCTTTCTTGTTTCCAATGTAGCATGTGATATGCGCCCCTTTCCTTTTTCTGACCTTTACATATTCATGTTCTTTTTTTTTCATTCCAGGCCATGGTTTCTGGAGCAATTGGGGGTTTCCTGGATGTGGCTTTCAATTTTAACACCCAGGCTTATTTAGATGACAATCTCCTTGGTTAGTTGTATCAACCAATGTTGGAAAAATTGACCATATAATTTTTTTTCCTGTGAAGTGTGAACTAGCATTGATGTCATCCTTACTTGCTTGTTGCAGCACAGTTCTTTAAGATTGGATGGAAAATGGTTATCCATGGTGATGAAACATGGCTCAAATTATTTCCTGGATTGTTTGAAAGACATGATGGAGTTAGCAGTTTTTTCGTAAGCATTTTTCTATAATATAAAATAAAAAGATTTTATATGACCTCCCAATCCATTGTATTTCTCATTTATAGTTTCTTATGTCTCAGTCCTCAGACAAGGACAAGCTAATTTGTTTCTTTAAGTAGCGTGTTGTTTCAATGGTTTTAAGTTTATATATAAAATAGTACTGTTGCTTTACTATTTTACATTGTTTTTCTGAGTCTTCTTGTTACTGCAGGTTAAAGATACAGTACAAGTAGATAAAAATGTTTCTCGACATCTTGCTGGTGAACTTAGCAGAGATGATTGGAATTTTCTGGTAAATAATTATGCTCACTTCATAATTTAATCCCCAACTAATTATTTGAATTTCGATTTTTTTATAATTTTCAATTTGCAAACTTGTAAATAATCTCTGTGCACATTTTTCCTTTTTTTTTCAGTAAAGAGTTAGCTGTTGTTTTATTGATATCATGTTACTGATGAACATTGGTGTCATGTATTCTTGGAAAAAATAACTCCCGCTGTCCAATAAATTTCTTGAAAGAAATTTCAAGATGAATTTATTGACATGTGTTGCTGGTAAATTTTTTTGGATTGAATAAGAACTGCCAGATGTTTTTGTTCTGTTTAGAGCTATAACTATGTGACTACATACAGACCTCTTCCCATTATTTTCTTCCATTTCAAAATCATATAATCAGATCTGTTCAATGGATGCACTTCAGGCTCAAGGATCATGTGATCTTTGATAACCATGTCATGTTTTTACCATTTTCTTACTATTATAACTAGTACCAACTGCCAAAATGTTATAATATTATTAGATGGACTTAAGTGAAAGCTTCCTACAATTAATACTATCTTGGATAACCGTGTCAAGTTCATTTGGTTGATTGATTCTATTTATACCTAACAAGCAGTTATGCTTTCATCAGCTATATATAAGAGATGGTTTGTATGCTTTCATCAGCTATATATAAGAGATGGTTTGTATGCTTTCATCAGCTACTCGTTAATATTTACTCTATATACTGCATTGTTTACTGATTGCTAGATAAAACATACTGTTTTTCTCTCACTTATCAACTAACTTCTTTCAATTTTCAACTTTTAAAGGCAGATATCAATCTACTTCTGCACTAAATTTTTGGCTTTCATTCAGTGAAAGTTAAGACTTAAGATTTGTTACATATATGATTTAATACTGTTAAGTAGTATATTATCTTTAGGGATTTAGTCATTAGTTTCATTTATTTTATTTCTTTTTTATTGTACCTGTTACTCATTATAAATAAGAAATCTATTTGCGCTCCAAATACACAATTATAGTCATACCCTATTGCATGGTATCAAGAGCTTAGAGTTTTGTCCCTTCTTTTTTTTTTCCCACTTAGTGTCGTACGTCACAGTACCACTGCGGAGCCCGGTGTGCCAACTTCCGGTGAGACCTACCCATTGTCGTCGGAATCGTCTCTCTCCGGCGTGCGAGTTTCGTGCGCCTCTTCATTTGCCACTGCCACTTCGTCTTCGGCTGCACCCTTCTCTGGTAACCTTCCGCTGCACTTCTTTGCCCTGTTCGCGGTCATTTAGGGGTTGTTTAACTCTTTCAGTGAGTGTCTGTTTGGTTTCTGATGGCTACTCCTCCATTCTTTGACTCTGTCATGACTTTCACCAATGTTCCCCTTATTTCCTATGAGAAATTCTTTGGAAGTGCCAACTATAGCATGAGTTGTTGTTGTCCAGCTATGGTTCCAAGGCCAAAGACGTGACTCTCACGTAACCACTTAACTCTCCGATGTTCCAGCTACCACTTAGTCTCATTGGAGATAGGTTGACACCTCTTTATGTAGTGTACTTTGGTCCTCCCTTGCTTTTAATATCTAGGCACAGTTTCAAGCCTTCACTACATGTTTTGATGTTTGGGCAAACGCCAAGAAGCTATATTCCAATAATGTTCATCATTTCTACAATGTCGTAACTAGCTTGATGACTACTAAATTAGAGAATATGAACATGTAAACATACCTCGGTAAGCTTGATCACCTTATTGCTGAATATTCTGCTCTTATGCCTTTCATTACTGATACAAAGACCTTTCATCAACAACATGGCCAATTCTTCATGGTTGTTGCACTTGCTGGGCTCCCGTCTGAATTGGCAGCGGTTTGTAATCAAATTTTATCAGCCCCCTAGTTGCTGCATCTCTCTACCTCCTGTTCTTTTGGGTCTTCTTCCACACCTACTAGTGAGTCCTCAGCCCTTGTCTCACATTCCTCTAATCATAATGGGCATGGAAGAGGATGTGGTGGTCATGGAGGACATCGTTGCAATTATTGTGGCAGATGGGAACACATTTGTTCAAGATCCCACATTGACTAGTGATATGGACAAATAAGAATATATAATGAGGTGCAAACCTTACCTTACAACCCGATTTTGTGAGGATGAGTTATGTCCTATTTCACCATTTCTAATATGGTCACCCACCATATTAACCATGAACCGAACCCAAATAGTGTTGGGCGTGAGGGGGTATGTTTGGAAAGAAACCTCAGTCCCACATCGGCTAGAAATATGGCCAAATAATAGTATATAAGTGAGGTGAAAACCTCAATTTACCAGTCGGTTTTTAGGTTAAGTTAGATCCAATTTCACCATTTCTAATATGGAAGCCAGTAACAGAAGGAATTTTAAGAGCGTAGCGTATAAAATAGAACATGAACCTATCCTAGCGGTTTGTTGTTGTTTGATCTATTGTGCCATCCGCTATTGGGCCGCTATCGGACCACCTACAAATGTTAAACTTCATGCTCAAGATGTCGAGTCTCGACGTGAGAAAATGTGTTGGAGTTCACACATTGACTAGTGATATGGCCAAACAAAAGTATATAATGAGGTGCAGAACTTACGTTACAAGCCAATTTTTGTGAGGTTAAGTTAGACTCAATTTCACAATTTTTAATAACATTGAATTAAAATGTCGCACCAAAGGTAGAGAGCAATCTCAGTCAGTTAATGTGGCTCAAGTCCCCCTTCTACCTCAAACATTACTATCTCTACTGCTAAGTATAATGAGGTCTTTTAGTTGCGCGCTACCAATGCAGTCAGGAACGTTGCATCACCTATTACTGTTGTGGCTCAGTTAGGTAATCCTGTAGATTTTATTTCTTAGTCCCCCTCTTTTGGACCTTGGATTCTTGATTCTGGTGCATTTGATCACATGATTGGTAACCAATCCCTTTTTTCTTTCTTAACCTTTTCCGATTCGTTGTCCTCTGTTACTCTTGAAGATGATTCTCAGATTAAAGTTCTAGGCATCAAACAAACTGGTCCTCTTCCATAACTTTCCTTAAATTCTATCTTATTTGTTCTTGGTTGTTCTTTTAATTTAGTTTTTATTAGTAAACTCACCCGTACCCTTGATATTTTTGTCTTATTTATTAATACTTTTGTTTTTGTACATGATCGATGCATTGAATGGATGATTAGAGCAAGATATGAGTCTGGAGGACTGCACTTACTTACGTCTACGGTGGCTTGTGTTTCCTCTACCTCTCTTGCCTTTGAACATCAATGCCTTGGACATCCAAGTGTGGAGAAAATGTGTTTGCTTGTCCCTTGTTTTTCAAATTTTCTGTTTTTTCAGTGAGTTGTGTCAGTTAGGTAAACATACCCGTACTAGTTACGGTTCTAGTCTCAATAAACGTGTTGTGTCACCTTTTGCTTTGGTTTACTCTGATATTTGGGGTCTAGTTGAGTTTGTTCAACCTTAGGATATTTTTACTTTGTTACTTTTATTAATGATTTTTCTCGTTGTACTTGAAGTTCTCTAATGAAGAAATGTTATGATATTTTGTTTATTTTTCGAACTTTCTTTACTGAAATTCAAACTCAGTTTTCACGCTCTATTAAAATTTTATGAATTGACAATACAAAAGAATATTTGTCATCCCAATTTCAATTCTTTTTGACCTCGCAAGGGATTCTTCATTAAATTTCACTTACTCACACACCACAACAGAATGGTTAGCTGAATGCAAAAACCATCATTAAACTTTTTCTTCATTGCAATGTTCCATCACGTTTTTGGGGTGATGCAGTTTTTACAGTTTGTCATCTGATTAATCGCATACCTTCATCGGTTCTCAAGAATCAAATTCTTTTTCCATCCTAGACCTTACGCAGGACGTTCATCCGATTCCTCTACATGTCTTTGGAATTACTTGTTTTGTCCATGATCGCACCCTAGGTAAGGACAAACTCTCTGCCAAATCACTAAAATGTATCTTTCTAGGGTATTTTTGCCTCTAGAAAGGTTATCGATGTTCCTCTAAAGGTCTCACCTACCGTTCCAGTTGCTCCTACTCTAGCACCCTTTGTTTTTCCTACCCTACCTCAACTGCTTACCTATTATCGTTGGACAGAAGTTCCTCACCACTATCTGATCCTCCAACGTCATCTCTTACTGCAACTATTCTTCCAATACTGTCGCTTGCACATGAACTTCCTGTTTCCATTCGCAAAGGTATTCGGTCTACTTGTAATCCACTAATCCTAATCCAAAATATGCCTTAACTATGCTCATTTATCTTCATCCTATTACTACTTTGTTTTCTCTGTGGATTTTGTCTCTATTCTTAAGTCTACATGTGAAGCCAATTGACCATAATTGGGAACAAGCGATGTTGATAGAAATTAATGCATTGGAAAGCTAGCAACACATGGGAACTCGTCCCCTTGCCTCCTCACAAGTCTATCGTTAGGTGCCATTGTGAGTCTATACAGTGAAGGTCGCACCTGAGGGCACTGTTGGTCATTACAAAGCTTGTTTGGTGGCTAAGAGTTATACTTAGATTTTTGGGCTTGATTATGGTGATATGTTTTTACCGGTGGTTAAAATCACATTTGTTCGCCTTTTTCTTGCTATGGCTGTCATTTGCCATTGACCTCTCCATCAATCGGACATAAAAAATGCCTTCCTTCATGGTGAATCCCAGGAAGAGGTTTACATGGATCTGCCACCTAGTTTCACAGTTTCCAGTTATTATCACCTTGTTTGTAAGCTTCGTTAATCACTTTATGGTTTGAAGCAATCTCTGCTTGCCTGGTTTAGTCAATTCAGCTTCACTTTACTTGAATTTGGTATGAGGGAGGTAGATGAGATTGCATGGGTCTGTATGGCTGTGAGTGAGAATTCCAAGAGGCATTCGGCCTGTATGAAGGAGGCTATTGCAGACTTCCATGATACCCGATCTGTGCAGAATAGAAATTCTGCTGAGAGGAATATTGGCCCATGGGTTCTTGCAGTAAGAGAGAAGAACTCGGTTAGCAAAAAGAAGCAGGGTGTCTATACTTGAGACACACTTGACACTGAAAGTTGGAGAATTGCCCACCGCGGCCACGACTACCACCCCGACTGACACCACGAGACTGTTGGGACAGGCGATTGTAATTGCCATGAGTGTGCATCACAGAATTGTTAGAACCAACATGTGAATTGTTAGTATCATTCGAACTATGCGAAGGAGAAGAGCAGGAATGACACTGACACTATGGGTGAGATTAATTGAAGGAGAATCAGCAAGAAGTTGTTTATGATACTTCTTGTTACGTAATTCTTGAGCAAGTAAGAGGGCTTCAATTTCTTCAATCGCCACATGTGAAAATCTGCTTTGAATAATAGTAATCATAGGGTTGTATTCTTGTGGGAGACCTTCAAGAAGAACATCAACGTGTTCTTTATGAGATATGGGTTTACCAACGGATGCTAGAGAATCTGCCAAAGATTTCACGTGCTGAAGAAATTCTCTCATGGTCTTGTCATCAAGACTGGCAACACGCAACTCTGTTCAGAGTTGTCTGGCACGAGCACGGGTTTGAAGATGGAAGTAATTGTGTATCTTTTCCCAAACATGACAAGAATGAACAGAACCAATCATTCAAGACAAAATCGTCGAAGAGAGAGTGGATTGGAGCCAAGTTAACAACAATTGATCTTGCTGTTCCCACACTGTATAAGCAGGATTTTCAAGACCTGTAGAACGATCTTCTTCATAGAGAAAACAAAGAGGAATTTCAGGATTTACAACAAAGCGGTGTAAGTGGTGTGACTTGATCACTGGTTCAATCTGCTGTTTCCATAGTAAGAAATTCGAGTCATCAAGCTTCTCTGTAACGTACTGAGAAAATGTTTGGGTTGCAGAAGAGGAGGGAAAAAGAGTTGAAGCCATGGATCTCACCTAGCTCTAGATACCATGTTAGAGAGAAAGAGAGGAAGAAAAACTTATTCTATTTATTATTGCAACCCAACTTACAAAGAGTAGACCTGTCTATTTATAGAGAGAAGAAGTCTGTTACAAAGACTTTTAGTAGAAGCTAACTGAAGCTTGCTAACAGAATAGAGAGAGAAAAAGCCTATAACAGATTAATAACAGAATGTATAACACAAAAGTGACAGCTAACTAACTAGAAAACAACAAACAATAACAAAAATGTAGTTTTTGACTGCAATGGTTACATAAGTTTTTATCATACTTTAGTAATACTCCCTTCTACTCATCCTCCATTTCCATCCAAGAAGTAATGTCCACTTCCACCTCTAGTCCTTAAATTGTCCTCTCTCCTGACATCTCTTCTCAATCTGATCATGCAGATATTCCTCCAACTCCAAATTTCACTAACACTGATCCTTCATCCTCTGGTACTCTTCAAGGCATGATACCTGCAGTTAGTTCCATTGTACCTAATGACTCTCTTGGCTCATGTCACTCTCCATCTGCATCTTGTACAACGACTCCTAATTATTCTTTTATGGCCGATGACAACTCAAGTTGGCCTATTGCTCTCCAAAAAGGTATCCGTTCCTCTTGAAACTCACATCTTATCTACAATTTTGAGTTATCATCGTTTGTTTCCTTCTTATTGTTCCTTTGTAAATTCATTATCGTCTATCACTATTCCTAAAAATGTTTATGAAACACTTGATCATCCTGGATGGCGGCAAACCGTGATTGATGAAATGCAGGCCTTTGATCATAATGGTAGATGGGAATTGGTTCATATTCTTCCTGGGAAGAAAGTTGTTGGTTGCAGATGAATCTATGCTATTAAAGTTGGTCCTAATGGTGAAATTGATCACCTTAAAGCTCTTCTTGTAGCCAAAGGTTATACTCAGATCTATGGTCTTGATTATGGGGATACTTTCTTATTGGTGGCCAAGATTACTACCATTAGTTTTCTCCTTGCCATGGCGGCTATTTTCCATTGACCCTTGTATTAGATAGATGTTAAAAATGCATTCCTTCATGATGAGTTAGATGAAGACATTTACATGGAGTAACCTCCTGGTTTTGTTGCTCAAGGGTAGTCTGGTCTTGTGTGTAAACTTTGGCGGTCTCTTTATGGTCTTAAATAGTCTCCAAAGGTTTGGTTTGGAAAATTCAGCAATGTTATCCAAAGTTTTGGAATGAAAAGGAGTGAAGTTAGTCACTCCATCTTCTATTATCATAAATCTTTTCAAAAATGTGTTTATTTGGTTATTTATGTTGATGATATTGTCATTACAGGGAATGATGAAGTTACAATATCTCAACTAAAGCAATATTTATGCAATTACTTTCAAACAAAAGATTTCGGTCATCTAAAATATTTTCTTGGAATAGAACTAGCTCAATCCAAAGAAGACATTGTAGTTTCCCAGAGGAAGTATGCCTTAGATCTTTTGAAGGAAACCAAAATGTCTAATTGTATGCCAGTTAACAGTCATATGGATCCTTGCATGAAGTTAGTGGTTGATATGAGAGACTTATACTCAGATCCAAAGAGTTATAGAAGGTTTGTTGGGAAGCTCATATATCTTACTATTATTAGGCCAGATATTTCCTTTACAGTTAGAGTGTGAGTCGGTTCATGAATTCACCTTGTATTGATCATTGGAATGGAGTAATACATATTCTTAGATACATAAAGAAGGCTCTTGGTCAAGGTTTGTTGTATGAGTATAAAGGAAATAGTTAAATTGTTGGATACTGTGATGCTGAATGAGCAGAATCCGATATAGACCGATGCTTTACTACTGTTATTGTGTTTACCTGGATTGTAACCTTATCTCTTTGAAGAGCAAGAAACAAAATACTGTTTCTCGATCTAGTGCAGAAGCTGAATATAGATCTATGGTCTTAATTACATGTGAGTTGGTGTGGGTTAAACAACTCATACAAGAATTGAAGTTGTGTGAAATTTCTCCAATGCAACTTTACTGTGATAATGAGGCAGCTCTCCATATTGCCTCCAATGCAGTGTTTCATGAAAGGACTAAACACATTGAAATTGATTGTCACTTTGTAAGAGAAAAGGTGTTGTCCAAGAAAATTAGGATCAAGTTTGTTAGTTCAAATGACCAGCTTGCAGATCTGTTAACCAAACCCTGGAAGGGTTCTCGGATTCAATACTTGATTTCCAAGTTTGGAACATATGATTTATGTGTTCTAGCTTAAGAGAGAGTGTTAAATATAAGTTTTTATTTGATGTTAGTTATTAATTAAGCTACATTTTATCTTTCATTTATGATTGTATGTCAAAGGTAGGTGGCTGTTGAAGCTCACCCTTCCAATTTCTTATGTACTAAGGTTTATCTCTTTTAATAAGATGTTTTGAGCTAAGTGTATGTGAACCACTCAAGCTTTTTCCCTATATTCAAGTATTACTCTGAGGGGATTATTCATCTCAAGTTTAGACATCTTGACCGAGAAGGGTATGCTTGATTGTTACCCAAGTAACTCATCGGCGGACCCACATGTGAAGCTTTTTCCGAGTTAGGTGGAGCCATTGAAAGACCGTGGAAGATATCGTCGTCTAGTGGGCAGACTTACTTACCTCACAGTCACTAGACTAGACATCACATTTACAGTAGCGTGCTTAGTCAGTTCCTGCAAAAGCCATGCGACAATCATTGGACAACAGTCATGCACATTCTTCGGTACCTCAAGAATGCCCCAGGTCGTGGTTTGATGTATGAAGATAAAAGTAATTCCAAAGTTGTCTGTTATTCTGATGCTGATTAGGCAAAATCACTGTCAGACAGAAAGTCCATTTCTGGGGTATTGTGTTCTTATTGGAGGAAACTTAATCATATGCCTTAGACAACTTCTCTAACAATTAAAATTTGGAGATATTAGTGATACAAAGTTAATATGTGAATGTGATAACAAGGCTGCCATGCACATTGATTAAAATATGGTCTTCCATGAACAGACTAAACACATAGAGATTGACGGTTACTTTGTCAGAGAGAAAGTGCTCTTCGAAGAAATTACAGTTCAATTTGTTAGTTCAAGTGACTAACTTGCAGACATGCTTGCTAAATCTCTCAACGGTTCTCGTGTTGATAGTATGTGTAACAAGCTTGATTCATATGACATATATGCTCCAGTTTGAGGGGGAGTGTTATAGATATGATTTGATACTATTAAGTAGTATATTATCTTTAGGGATTTAGCAATTAAGTTCATTTATTTTGTTTCCTTTTTATTGTACCTATCACTCATTATAAATAAGAAATCCATGTGTGCTCTAAACACAATTACAATCATACCCTATTACAAGATTCATTTGTAGCATAAGGATTCTTCAAAATTGTATATCAACTAGTTTCACTTTGAATCTAGGTGGAGGTGGATTTTGCCTGGTTCTAAACTACACTATTCTTTATAATTAAGATTTGATTTCATTTATATATATTTTACTAAATTTATTTTAGATACTTCATTATCTAGGCTTGGATCATGTTGGACATATTGGTGGACGCAACAGGTATCATCATTATCTCTTCACTCTATACATGTGATTTCATTCTGTTCTCTAAAGTTAACTTGGACATCTACTGTTTCAGTGTGTTAATGGCTCCAAAACTTTTTGAAATGGATGAAGTGGTGAAGATGATTCATCTAAATACTTTGCAAAATCTAGAAAATGATCAAGGGAAGACACTTCTGGTTTGTGACTACCCTTTTGTTGCTTTCTTGAATTGTATACTACAAAATTCATGGCTTGTTTTTGTTGTTTGGACTGTGGACATTTCTAGATGTTAATATGAACATGATTACATGAGTATGAAGAAAATTACTTCATCTCTGTATTATTTCATATGAGCAGATACCTATACAGAAAAAGGAAGAAAATGAAAAACGGTAGAATAATAGGAATGTAGGATATTCCCAGAATTAACCAGGAATCCAAGAATTCAAGGAATGAAATAAAAATAGGATAGTTGATTGTAATCCTTCCAATTAATGATATGCTATGATCCTTCTAAATTTAGAGATTGACTTTTGACACTCCCCCACCTCAAGCTGGGGAGTCAATGTTAGTTATTCCCAGCTTGCCAACATAAGAATCAAAGTTAGATTTCAAAAATCCTTTGTGGGCCTGTCTCCTTCCTGTAATTTTTTTGAAATGTAGCGTAATGTCCCATGTTCAATTTCTGATTTGATGAAGTATTCAATCCTTACATGCTTCATCCTATCATGTTGAATTTGATTGTGAACTATTCCGATGGCTGAATTGCTGTAACTAAAGAATTTGGTATGGCTTATAAAAAAAAAACAGAATTTGGTAGGTTCTTGAATTGGAATAGATAAACCTTTAAGAAACGTATTGATTTTGATAAATTCTCAAACACCTTCAGCTATTGCTCTATATTTTCTACATCTGCATCAGGACAAGTGATTCTTGTTTTCTGGCATATGACACTAGAGTTCCTCTATTATATTTGCAAATGTGTGTATTGGATGACCACACAATATCTTTATTTATAATAAACCAATATGATCAAATAAGATCAGTATTGATTACGTAGGATCTCTTTAATAATGACTAAATATCAATCTAATAATAAGTAATAAAGAATAAATCTTCAAGTACTATCTAATCATAACTAAGGAACTAATGTTTAATCTTTAACATTTCTCCTCAAGTTGGAACATATTTGTAATATAAACCAAACTTGTTACAAATGTGTTAAATCTAATAAAAATAGAAATGAAAGGCAGTTCCAAGCACCGGGAAAAGTCACCGAGAAGAGTCTCTAAGAAAGATCTCTAGGAAGGATTTCTAGGAAGGGTCTTTGAGAAAGTCTTCAGGAAGGGTCGGTCTTGGGAATGGTCACTGGGAATAGCCTCCGGGAAAAGTCTCTAGAGATGTGCCATCCATCATAAATTTCATGCAATAAGACCCTTCTTGGGGTTGCGTTTAGCGGTGTTTTGAGTTGGTTGCACACATGGATGACATGATCTTTGGCAATGGTCTATGAAAAAGGTCTTTGGGAATGGTCTTCGGGACATGTTTCCAAAAACGAACCTTTGGAAAAGATCTCTAGGAAAAAACTTCAGGAATAGTCCAAGAAAGTTCTCTAGGAAAAACCTTCTATAATTTATTTGTATTTTTATTTTTTATAAGTATTAGTCATTGTGATAAATGGTCCTTGGCTTTGTGAGTGAAGTTATCAATTCTATAGTGATATGAGGAAAACAAATGAATTTACCATTGTACACTTTTATTTATTGGATCTGGTATAATTGGGATTGCAGATTTATAAGTATTAGTCATTGTGTTCATGTATCCATAGCAATCATGTTTTTTCAATTCTACTTTTTTTGTATACATATGGTAATAATTTTTCATTTGCAGTCTCTATTGTTATGTATTATGAAGTGTATTTTTTTCTGTCTATTATTAGTTAGTTATTAATTAAAAATCAAATTAGAGTAACACCCTTTAAATTTTGTTAATTACACAAAATACACGTTTTTTAATCTCCAACAAACCTTCCCTAATTATTTGGAAAATATCACGCACAAAATATTACACACATCGTTGAAGTTTTAAAAAACATGACATTGTGTATCTTTGTGACGGGAGGTCATTGCAATGGTAAAAAAGTAGAGGTATTTTGTGTAATGCGACAAAACCTCGGGAGATATCTGTATAATTTGGTCAGTTAAAACGGTAAAGACCAAGTCCTTTCAAAAGTCGAAGTTTTAATTAAACTCTGTTGCACATGATTATACAGGTTGTAGTCAGTGACCATGGGATGACTGAGAATGGTAATCATGGGGGTTCATCCTACGAGGAAACAGACTCTATAGCTCTCTTTATTGGGCCAAAAATCCATGTCTCTGACCATTCATCATTCAACCATGACACAATTTTTCAGGTAAAGAGACTATACTTCATGCTTGTAGGCTGTAGCACACAGGACTAAACATTGTTGATAATTTTCTTAACTTCTCTCAATGTATTACCTCTGTTTGCAAGCCATGAAGAAATCTTCATGTGTTCAGTACATTAGCCTATTTCTGTTTGCAGGCATTCATATGTGATGAACCTCTTATGTTTATATATGAATTTTCACATTAACCTAATTTTCTGCGTTCATTACTTCCTGTTTCTTCCTGTTTGTCAATCTTGAACTTGCCATACAATCCAACCACTGAGTCAATGACTATATACCATTTGACTAAAGATCCTGGGTAGTAGAGGGTCGAATATGCATGCAACTTACGTATTATTATTGTGCACCAGGTTGATATTGCACCAACAATCGCTTTACTTTTTGGCATGCCAATTCCAAAAAATAATATTGGTGTTTTGATCTCTCAAATGGTTGACTCTCTGACAGGTTAGTTCTCTTTCTGTCCATGCTTGTCTATTTATCAGAAGAATGAAGCAGGTGATATGACATTTTTATCTCTTTCATCAATTATATGTATTTTGTAACAGTAAAATCATGTGATTTTATCCTTTTTTCTTCTTTGATAAGCTAGATGACCAAAAGCTGAGGGCACTGCAGTTGAACTCATGGCAGTTGTTCAGATTACTTCAGGCACAATTGCCTGGTTTGTCGTGTACAAATTTTCCATGTGATGCCTTCGTAACTAATAGTGGACCCTCAATCAGTGAATGTGAAGGTAGCAAGGAGAAGTTGTTTTGTTGCTTGTATTTAAATGCTGCTACTCTTCATGATACCTGGAAGGCTAAGGTAGTTGCCAGGTATGTACCAACTTTGTTGTGTCGAGATTTTAATATTTAATAAGTTTGAAAGAAAATCTTTGTGAACATTTTTTGCTTGACTTTTATTTTTTGTCTAATAGTACAGAAGGATATAACAGCATCGCTGCAGCATATCACAAGTTTCTGAGCTCAGCAAGTGAGTGGCTATCACACAAAGCAACTGATGTATGTGTGATTTTCTGTGTCAAAATTTCATGACCTTGCTCAACCTGGAATATTATTTGAGAGCATCAACAACCAATATCTCATGTTAACTTATTTGTGTGTCTAAAATTTCTCTTAGAATTTCTCTCTTCTGTTATTTTTCATCACAATGTGTTTGTGCAGAAACCAATTAATTTACTTGTTCTTGGAGTTGCTGCTTTGATCATATCATGCTTGATATTTGTGAGACTTGTGTTCCTCATCAACAAGGAAATTCCTACTTGGGAGACACAAGACCATGACAATTATGTGAAGTCATGGAAAATTGATGAGGTGTTCATTTTGTTTGGCATCCTGATCCTTGTCATCAGTATGGGATCAAGTTCCATGATAGAGGAAGAGCATTATATTTGGCATTTCCTAACATCCACAATTAACTTGTTATTTTTTCGGAAAGCAATACAGTCTTTGGGCCTTAATAAAGCACTTGATTTTCTCAGTTCAATGAAGGAACAAAAATATATATCACTATGCCAAATAAGTTCACTGTTCCTTATTCTTTTTTCTGGAAGAATTTTGAGAGGCTGGCATCAAGGTGGTGTAAATTGGACTAACCTTCCTGACATTTCCAAGTGGCTTGAGCAGGCTGGCAACCAATATATAAACTTGATTCAGATAGCATCGTGTGCCATGCTCATAATTTTGGGTCTATTTGTATTGTTCTTAATGCAGTCTAAAACAAAAGTTTTAACATTGATTGGGTTCAGCCTGTTAATGTTGGGTTTGTTAGTACTACATTTTATGAAACATCAGGACATGTCTACTTCATACAAGAAGGATGCCACCTTATCAGTACAAATATTCTACGCCGTTCTGGGAATCACAAGTATTGCAGTTGTATTGGTTTTGCCATGGATTATGCCTATGCAAACTCCTGAAATATACTCAAGGAAAAACTTCTACTTGTCTGCTTCTGTTCCTGTCAAAATTCAGAACATGACACCAATTTTGGCATTAAAAAATTCCTTATACATAGTTGGATGCTTGTACATAATCTCTTGGTGTCTTCTGCAGTTGTTGCTCCAACAAGCCATCAATGCGATGCCTGTGTTTTTACTCTTTATTCAATTCTTGGCCAGCATGCTTACTTTTTCTTCCAGTGGGTCATATCAAAAGCCGTGGGTTGAGGTTAGTTGCAAGATGTCATGAATAAATGTTGTTCCTTTTTTATTTTCTTGTTTTTATAACACATTGGTTTTGGGTACGAAAGTGTGGTGATAACTCTGAAAGTGATTGCCTTGGAATCTAACCTAGGGAATTTAAGTTCACTTTTGGACTTCTGCTATATATCAATTATTAATTTTAGGTCTTAGTAGACTTGCGTTGTCAATGTAAAATTTTTCACACTATAAATAAACTAGTCAAAAGACAAAAGTCATCTTTAGTATGATTTTTTTAAAGTAGTTATTATAAAAATTAACAAACTTACTATACATGACAATTTGCATTAGATGACAGTGTAAAAACTTATGCACTTTTAATGAATATACTATTTATTCTTAATTTTGTTGGTATAGTAATGTTCATTGTTGGAATTATGATTTTCAAGCTTTGTTTTTCAGAAGTGATGCAATAATCTTCTACTTTACTTTCTGCTAAAATTAAATGGTTGTAAAATTATAGGTTTCAGTTGATACTAAAGTAATTGCAGTATGATGATGCCATGTTACCTGTGCTTACTCCCACACATCTTGCATTTCCTTTTATTTCATGAGTGTTTAAATGAGTTTAAAGTTCTGATCAGGTATTTGATGCTCTGCATTTTTTAGATCACTGCTCTCTACAATCTGGGAATGGCAGGCCATTTTGCTCTTGGGAACAGTAATACGCTAGCTACAATTGATGTGGCTGGAGCTTTTATTGTAATGCTCCTATTTCTCTGTTGTAATTATGTTTAAAATAGAAAATTAGTTCTACTCTGCATTTAAGATTTTAATTGTCCATAAACATTTTTCGTTGGCAGGGAATTTCAAGTCACTCAACCTTCCTTTCTGGTCTTCTAATGTTCATCATTACTTATGCATCCCCAATGTTATTCTTTCTTAGCATGGTGCTGTACATCTCTGTCAAGGCCACAATCTATCCACTGATTATCAGGAATGGAAATTCTGGAGAAATTCTCAAGACCCTTCTTGGATTTCCTTGCCTAGTACCTCTGACCATAAATTCTGTTCTCTTGACTGTGTACACGATTGTCTTGCTGTTGATGAGGAATCATTTATTTATTTGGAGTGTTTTTTCTCCCAAGTGAGTCTTTCTTGAATCTTTTAGAAGTTGATGAATGATTGGATCACAGAACTATCATTTGTGTTATTTTGAATTTGATGTTGAAGTGAGAAGGGATTTATTCTGATTTTCTGACTATATTTATAGATATCATATATAATATAACCTTGCAGAATAACACTATCAATCTGTTCTGTAGGTACCTTTACGTTTGTGCTGCAACTGCATGTGTTTATATCGGGGTCTTCGTTGTAGTTGCTACCGTGATTCATACATACATTGTGCTTTTTTGGCTGAGAAAGAGTCTCTATAAGTAGCTGGGACAAAGGTATGTGGCGGCCATCAAGTTAAGAAAAAATTAGTATTAAAATGTCAGAAAACAATTTTGACTCTTAACTGGTTGGATTAGTTAGTAAACAATTGTTTTCCCTTTTTCTTTCTTTCTTTCTTTTTTTTAAAGGGGAGGATAGTGTAATACAGAAATCTGATTGCTCACTACACCCTGTGCATCTTTTTAATTTATTTGTTTACTGTAAAATTGTAAATTCATTGATGTAGGATATAATTGTGATGAAATCTGATATACATATTCTCACCTTTACATGCACACATGTTGATTGGTTGGAAAACATACCAAGTCAACTTGTAACCCACTGAAAGTGGAGTTGTCGTATCCTTTTGCTAGATATTTTATAATTTTAAATATCCTATTTAAAACTTGTAAACAATAATTTACAATTGTTCAAGGATTTGAAATTTTAAGATTGTATAGGGTTAAAAATCTTAGATATTATCTTATCTTGATTTTATATATGTAAAAGTGTGTCATATGTCAATTGGATGACTACACAATATTATTATCTAAAAGGAGCCAATATGATCAAATAAGATCTGCAGTTATAAGATTGGTCAGGTGATACTTTGGTGAGGTATAAGAGAAAGATTTCGTGGGTTCAAATTCTTCCACTAACAACTAATATTTGCCTATAAAAAAAATTATCAAATAAGATCAATATTGATTATAATAATGACTAAAGATCAATCTAATAATAATAGCTAATAATAAGGATGAAATCTTCCATTTCTGTAAAGTATAAATAAGGAAATAATATATAATTTTTAACATTTCCTTTCAAGCTGGGAACATATGTGCAATATTAACTAAGCTTGTTACAAATGGGTTAAATTTAATATAATGAAAAACATAATCAAACAAGGATGCGTTCAGATTGTCCGTTTTACCTCAAGAGGAAGATTGTCCGTTCTCGACTTCACACGAAGTCTACAATCAGCCTAACACTGGTTTTATCGAACATGTATCTAACATGAACATGAACATCATTAACAACCCCAAAAAGAGTGTGCAGGGTAGTGGAGCGCGGCAGAAGGGTCCCCGGAAAAGGGTAGGTCAGCCTTGCAGTGGAGAGAGGTACTGTTTCGTCGCCATCGTCATTGATGATGAGACCGGGACCAACGTCAGGGCCTCAGTCAAGGGTGTGCTCGATGCACCACCAACACACTTGGAGGGTATTGTCCTTCTAGACGAAGACAACAGCGATGAGGTCGTAGGTAATGGCAGCGACAACATGGCGCTGGGTGGAGATGTTGCAGGAGCACCAGCAAACCTCGACCCCAAGGGCTTCGATGAAGACAGTGGTCATGATGTGATGCGGGTCCCCTTTAAAGGCTGAGATAGGCTAACTCGCTCCTGTAGGACATGAGGAACACCAAAAAACAGGGCACCCGCATGTAAATCAAGCTAAACAGGTTGGGAATGCAGCCAAAAAAGGACAAGTACTACCCACGGTGGTGCATCGGAGTGAGACGAGTAGGGCGGGAGGCTCGTCGGTGAGTGGGTCGCTGAAAAACGACATCACACGCTGGAATAGTAAGGCGCGTGGGGTCACACGCTGAAGAGAGGAGCGACGTGTATGATGACAGTGGCTGAAGCAGCTCGGTGGTCTTGGTCGCCAGAGTAAGGTAACTTCGATGGCAGGACGAATCTGGTGAAAGGCAGCGGTAGCGACAACACTGCAGAGCGTGTTTGGCCTTCATGGGTACTATTCACTCAAGGAAACAAAGAAATAGAAAATCTTGATTTTGCCGAAGATGACAGTCTTGATGGTGGGTCCGTTGACACACAATTTAAGCACTCAAAACACTGGAGTTTCTAGGATTAGTTTATACTCGCATTAGTTTAGACCCGCATACATGTAAAAGTGTGTTAAATGTGTGTCTTTTTTACTACATAATGTTATTATTTATAATGAACCAATATGATTAAATAGTATCAATATAGATTACATAAAATCTTTATAATAATAACTAAAGATCAATTTAATAATAATAAATAAGAAGAGTAAATCTTCAATTACTATCTAAGCATAAATAAAAAAATAATATATAATCTTTAACAATATAGTAACCAGGCATATTATCTTAAACATTATCGGAAACAATATCTTCTACATTCATGTGCAATTTTATAAAATAAGTCTATATAAATATTCATCCATTTTGTATTCAGAGATATAGTTTTAGTCATTTATTCTTCTATTTCTCTTATTTTAATATGACATCAAACTTTATCCTACATCCACGAAAAAAGTCATCCACCATATTATTTATGCACTAAGGCTAATTGTGTTCTAGGCATGAGAGAGTGTGTTGGGAAAGAAATCCAAGTCCTACATCTATTAGAGATAGTGCCAAAATATAATATATAAGTGAGGACTAACCTTTATCTCTTGCTTTAGCTTTTGGGGTTTCACATTCTAAGATGGTATTCACAAAGCCCAACTATTGAGCGTGTTTAAAATTTTGTTAGTGAAACTTTTATCAGTAGTGGATCTTAATAAAAAATGTTTGGGGAGTCAAAAAATTAAAATAAATATACTTAAAGAAGATTACAATTTTTTTTTTTAAAAAAAAAATTGTATTTGTTAAAAGGAAAGAAAAGGTTTGGGGGAGCAAAAAACAATAAAATATACTACAAAACAACTACAATTCTTTTACAAAAACTATATATGCTAAAAGGGAAAAACTTTTTTTTGGGGGGGGGGGGGGCATGCTCCCCCTGACTCCTAAAAAAATCCCCCATTGCTTCTACATTCAAAATCTAACAATTGTACCAATTTGGCTCATCCATTTTAATTTCGCTTAGTGGTTTTCTGACAGACAATAATTCTTCACTTTTTCCCTGTTTTACTTAGCAAACTAAGTTTTGCTTGTTGATTTGCTTTAGATCTTGAGATTCTTAATTAACATTTCTCGTCTACATTCATAATGAAAGGACTTATAGTAAGAATCTTTCAACTCTTCAAAAACATGTTTACATAGGTTTTGGGTATAAGGGGGTGTATTGAGAAGAAACCCAAGTCCCACATCAGTTAGAGATAGTGCCTTAATATAGTATCAAAATACAATATAGTATCACAATTCTAAGATGGTATCCTTAGCAAGTTCCTTTTGCTTGTTCCTCTTCTAAAACCTTTTCCTTATTCTGATAATGTTTTTTGTATATCTTCTTTTTCTAATAAATTTTCTGACGATCATCATTGATTATTCCAACAATGATCAACACCATCAGGATTCTTTAAGGATTTTTTGCCAGTGATTTATCGACACTTTTTGCTTCTTCATTTTTCAATGAGTAATTGTTTCCCTGTTTATCCTTTTGCCATTCTTTTTTAGCATATTTTCAATCACTGCCTTTTTCTCACCACTTATTTTTTTGTTAAAGAACTTTTTAGATGCCTACGTGATGCTATCTTTTTCTAGTATGTTTCTTAAATTAAATAATTTTGGGTCTTCACAAATAGTGGTTTAAAGCCCCACGTAGGTAAGAAAGTTAGAATTTGCTTTGCTTGTTATGAATTTTCTTAGGTTGACGTATGTACTGACTACCTAACAAAATTTTCAAGCAATATTCTCTGACTTTGCCAATATCCATGAGTTGTCTTTCCAAATATATTTTATAATATAACTTAATTTTGGTTTATTTATTTTTCTACTTGTTTCTTGTAACAAGTTGAACTACGCTTGTCTCTTTCGTTGTCTCTATCGTCACCCTCCCTTGCACCCAACCCCTTCTTTTGCATCTCATCTCCCTTGTGCCCCTTCCATCACCCCCTCTTGAGTATCTATAGATCTGCAAGACAACAACTCCCCTCCCCCCTTTTGTGGATCATATGATCCATAAGTGAAAAAAGTTGAATTAAAAAAATACATTATAGATATTGTGATTTGTAATATGTCTTACACAATTGTGGATTATTTGATTCGCAATATCTTTTTGCACATTTTTACAATTGTGGATCATATAATCCAAAAGAGGGGGAAATGCAGCGTGCAACACCGGAGATAATGAAGAAGACAAATGCATGCTTGGGAATTCAAATATAATATGTGTAAATTGAAAAATAGAGGTGCAAAAACAAATTCTCATATTTGTGAAATCTGAATTAGTTTTTTCAGATATGTAACCAAATTCTTTTTTGTGTTCCAGATAGTTTCATTTGAACTTATTAATGCAAAATGTTTTAGTTGTTTTAGATTTCCCCTTTTGAAACATATAAAATATATGAGTGTTTAACTTTTAGATAAGGAAATCTGGAACATGAATTAAAACATTATGGATTAACAAATCTGAAAACTATAAAAACTCTTTTGGATAGCTCGTTCGAAGAAAGATATAAGGGTAGGTATATTTTAAGATTGGACTGGTGCAAAAATTAAATAGTTAGGTAGGAATCACTTCTCGTACCTCAACTACATTTAAGGGAGAGTCTAATCCAAAATCCTACAACCCTGTAGAATTGTGATCTTTGCGAAATCACACGAAGGTGATCAATCATGGCAGGTAACAAAGTACTCACAAGCTCCATAAACGTATCACTGATGATTCTTAATGCTTCCTAATATCAATCCATACCTTCAAATTTCAAATTACAAAGCTTAATATTACAAACTTATGATCTCTCTTAATCCTTTAAATAGTATCAGAAAAATGAAAATAAGGAAAATAACAAAGATAAGAATCAAAAGAATACTCAAAGAAAAACTATGAGAAAACACTCACCTTAAGGGTCTTGGATTTGAAGCTTAGAACGAAGGATCTTGATCTTCACTCTCTTCTTTTTCTTTTCTTCTCTTCCTTCATTCTTACTAACTCTTCCTTTCTCTCTTTAACTCTTCCTTCCTCATCCTTCTTAACATGTGTGTCTTAGTGAGTCTCGATCCACCTTAAACATTGACTTCCCATATGGATTATGTTATGTTATTTATATGAATTTATAATGCAGAGTAACTATTATTAGTAATGTTTAAGATTATAATAGTGAATTACTTTAGTAAAGGATCTCGGACATTGCATTATCATTTATAGATTTACTCAAAGAATGCAACTATGGAAGTGGTACTCAAACATTTTTGTTAATAGTATTACTTGTATTCCTTGGATAAGATCGTATGATGAAATGCGCAGATATTTTCCTCAACGACACTATTAGTATTTGACCAAAATGATCACACTTTTTCTTGTTACATTTTGAATAAAAAATAAAACTAGCAAATAGACACCAAATCAGTCAAAATCCCAACAAGCAGGTGCTGGATCCAATAGTTACTACTCGTGGGAAAAGTCAGTCTATGAATTTCTTTCTCAATTATGACCCTGAAACTACGTCCAATAACTCATTGAAGACATATGTTAGGTACGGATAACTAGGATTTGCCAAAGAACATATGTCCGAGGTGGGACGAAAAAGATAAAGAAGAATTATCTTGATGATGACAAAACAAACGTAATGGTTGTAGTAGAAGCACTTAAGAAGAAAATTGGGAGTAGTAAATGTATGATGGTATGAATGTTAGAATTAAACGAATCCAGTGATCAGGAAAAGTGGTTCATCATCTCCCACTTGTTAATGCTAGTCCACGGTAACATTTGTGTTATTTAAGATAAGTCATGGGAATAGAAATTTAAAATGATTTTATGGCGGTAGCTTTTGAGTTGATGAGGGAAAAAAGTGCTAGATCTCGGTGCAATTCCAAAATCCTAACGAGCAGTTGACCTCCCTTGCGATATAACAATACTCATATTAATAATAATAATTGATCATAATTGACACGGAATTAAAAACAGTAACCAAATCAAACAAAAGAAAATCGCGGTCGGAGCAAACAAATCAGAGTATAAATTGACCAAACAACCCTTTAAAAATTAAAACCTATCGCTCAGCATTCATTGGGAATTGTCTTGACCTTTACCCTTCGCTCATTCACTACACCCACATGCAAATGGATCCCTTCGAAGGATCCGAACCCGAAAACCCTATCTCCACGTGCCTCTCCATGCTCTCCCTCCGCCGCTTCTCCGCCTGCAGCGACCTCGCCCGCGGCCTTCCCTCCTCTGACGCCATCGCCCGAGTTCTCGCCGTCGCCGATGTACTCTCCGCCGCCGACTACTACTCCGTCCTCCAGCTCCCTCGCTCCGACGGCGGCAACCGCGACCTCGCCCGACGGCAGTACGCGAAACTTGCACTCCTCCTTGACCCCACTTGCCCCAACAAACTTCCCTTCTCCGACGAGGCCCTCGCTCGAGTCCAAGAAGCCTGGCACGTGCTCTCGCACCCCGAACGCCGCGCCGTCTACGACTGCCAGCAAGAGGTGAAGCCGACGTCGTTTTGGACCGCGTGCCCTTATTGCTGGAACCTCTTCGAGTATGAGAAGAGGTACGAGGATTGCGCGCTGCTGTGCAAGGATTGCGAGAAGGCGTTCCAGGGCGTGGCGGTGAAGCCGCCGATGAAAGTGGGCGACGCAGTGGTGGAGGAGGAGGAGCTCCGGCAGTACTACTGGTGTGAAGCGAGTGTGCCACTGATGTATTACGAGGTTAAGGAGAATGAGAATAAGGGTAAGAATATTTTGAGTGAACAGAATTCTCCAAAATATGTGTACATTTCTGATGATGATGTTAATAAAGGGTTTGAAGGGCATGTGAGAAATGAAGGGTTTCAAGGCAGTAGTGAGAAGCGGCGAATGAGGGTGAAGACTGTGGGGAAGAAGACTGCTGGGAGCAGAATGAGGAGGCCTCATGATAGTGACTCGGATTTTGATTTGGATTTGGATGATGGGGAATTGGAGTTCACGGAAGGAGATGATGATGTCTTTGTTGGAGTGAGGTTTGACAAGTGATGCTCCAATGGTGAGGAAAATTTTACTGCTTTTTGTTCTTTTTTTTTTTGTCAGGTCTAGGAGCAGCATCATATATAGGTTGGTAGTGTAGTGAGTAGTGCCTTTGGATAGTGTTTTTTGCACAGATTTTTTTGTGGAAGAGGAGAAACAACTGAAAACAGGAAATTAGAGTATAGTTGTTGCTTTGGGGCTCATCAATTTGGTAAAGAGGCATTGCCTTGTGCATATTTTACCATTTTTGTAATGCCCCTTTTGATTTGATGACCTTCTGAAATTGAAAAGAAAATATTTGGTCTCCTTCTAGGTTGTGTGCTTCAACTTGTTTAATCTACATTTCCGTTATCTGATTGAGTTGCTTTTTTTGTATGTTCGTTGTTAGTTTTGTGGAAGCAAGACTACTTGAATTTCCTTTTTACATTTTGGTTGGAAATGATGTCTCTTATCAATACGGTATATATGCTCTACTTGGGTTTTCTGGGAATAGTGTTTATCACTTGGTCTTGCTAAATGTTTACTGACGGTTACGACGGTCTAGGGATCACTAGTGCATGTAAGTGAACAATTTTACCATGTTGAACTCACCTAAAAACTGACGAAATTGTAGTGTGTTTTTTCCGTCAAGACAAGAGACTTGAATTTTTTAAGCCAAAACTTGTTTTGGTTTCGTTTAGCACATAGGATACTTGCCTCAGTTTTCGTTAGCTATCATTGACACCGCACGGAGACAGCAAAAATGTGGGAATAGTTTTTTCTTTTCACCTTCTTTTATTCTGTTCAGCATTTTGTTTTCATGGAGTCATCATTTATTCTTTTCACCATTACCTACCATTGGTCTTTCAACTCATTGCAAATTCTCTTCTGCATTTTGTTTGTCTGGGTATTTATGGCATGTATTGCTTTGCCAACATTTGCTATTTATTAGATTGGGCTGCATGTGGAAACTGTTGAATCTGTTTTGTCTCTACTGAAATTGATTGCACCTTGATTTTTTTATGTTACTAATTCTGATAGTAAGCTAAAGGAGCCGTCTATGGTGCCCTGTCCAAGCTGTTTAAGCCTATGCTTATGTTACTATTTCCATACCGTAAACCTACGTTAGTAAAAGAATGCACCTTCTTAGCTATACATTGAATGCTGCTGCAATTTTCCAAAAGTGCACTAAATAGCCAGTCCTTACTGCCTCACCTTATTCCAATGGAGATTAGTGATTAATCTTTACCAAAAGCTGTTTGATTATCTAAATAACAGGGTATAGGTAAGAAACATCTTAGTCGTATGATCAATAACATAACTAAAATAGAGGTTTTTGGAATGCAAAATAAAGATAGTAATGTATTATTCTATAAAAAAGATAATTTTGACATACAAACAATTTATTAGTGGTCTCAACATTGAAGAATTGAATAATGAATAATTTAATTTTTAAGTCAATAAAAATTATTAAGTATTATAGTTAATTTCAAAAATAGAAATTAAATATATGATGAGTTTTTGGAGGGAACTTGAGTTCGATCCAGCAGAATACACTCCTGGGGGAATGTTAAAGAGTGACTAAATCTTAAATCAAATGATTATGGTACTGTTAATCAACCAAAAAAATATAAGATGGAAACATATTTTTAATACTCTCTATCTTGCTCCATTTGTGAAGAACATGGAGCATGAGTCTTTATCCAGTGTTAGTATTAGGGTCAATCTTCCTCTTCATCATTATTTTCATCAAATGGATCAAGTTCTTCATCACTTTTATGATTTTTTGTAAAGTCATGCAAGCGACAATGACTTAGATTTGTATCTTAAAAAAATGCAGTCATATTACCCAATATCTTCCTTCTTTCCTTACATAAACCAAATGCATAATAAATTGTACTATGAAGGATAGAATAATAATAATAATAAAGCAATTTCTTTTAGCAACCTCTTATTTGCTATTTGCACTCTTCAATATTTACAATTTTTTTGCAAAACCTCAAAACATCTTTACCCTTTTTATTCTATGTTGTTTGAGAAAGTATCATTTAGCTTTACGGCTACACAGATACTTCTATGTGCATGCAGTCGTGAAGATGAATGATGGTTTATCAAAAAATTTAGGGTGAAGGTGTTTTGGATTTTGCAAAAAATAGTAAATATTGAGGAGGTATAACTAGAAAATGGGGGGTGTTAAAAAAAACTGTCTAATAATTAAAACTTCAATTTTAACCTTACTTCTAGGCTCATTTTTGAAGTGTGAGAGATGATACCTATTTTTCTTGTATGGCCCTAAAAATAGGAATCGGGTATGAAGCATCAACTTTCTTTCTTATCACAGAAATTTGATTGAAGAACATTTTCAAACATAAGAAATAGAAGTTTAATAATTATAGCTATTTCACAACCAAATAAAGAATATAATATATAAGAGCAACAACTGAAATAAAATAAAACAAGAAATAATAAAGGCAATAGGAAAAGAAATAGTTGAATTAGTGAACAGATCACAACAATAGCAGTATAGTGGTGAAAGACACGTAATTTTTAGGATCAATGTGTTAGAAATTTGAAGTCAAATCACCTATGATGTTGCCAACTTTTAAGGAATCTAGCCTTATTAGACAAAGGAAAAATTCAAGGAAGATGAGAATCCTCACTGGGAGAGCTTGCTGATGTGAAGCCATTAGTGGTTAGCTTGAGAGGAGTGCAAAAGTTAGCCAACATAATCATTGCCTTGAAAAACACTACACACAATGGTTTTCCTGTCATAGATGGTGGGGTGGTGTCTTCAACAATAGTGGCCAATGGGGGCAACAGATCGACTGCATGGAATCATCTCAGAGCACACCTTATTGAAGTGTTGAAGAAGTGTTTCTTTAAGTAGAGAAAGAGAACTAAGGATTGGGAAGTGACAGAGAAGTATGAATCTTCCTATTTGTAGTAAGCCTAGCTCTCGCGAAGGTACACTACTTTAGCTAAAACCATTGTCCTATGTTGTAGTGGACCAATTATAGAGATCTAAGAATCAACCTCATTCTGTCCTATACTGTTCATCCTTTTGGCAACATTATTTGCCAGACAACTATGCCCATGATTTACTTTTGGTCATTCAACCATGATCATCATTATCACATTCCACTCTTATCTGAAGTAGCAACATTTCAGGTTCGTGAATTTTAATTTCAATGAATAACTCAATTATCTGAGATTGAAGCTCTCAAAATTTAGCTCTGCCAAACCCATGTGTAGGAAAAACATGATTGTGAAAATTGTCTTTCAAAGCCTCAACATGGTCAAATTATTGTGTTTATCTTATTATTGTGGTAATTACCTCGTAAAAATATGCTAATTATTATGTGCCTTGCTAATTCACCGTGTGTCTATAAGATAGATACACCAGAGGCAGAAAGTGCCAGAATTCTAATCCTTTTTGCCTAACCTTTATGTGTTTCTTCGACATCACTTTCCAACTCCACAATTCAAAACCTATAGGCACAAGCCAAACACTATTACTACCCAACCCAGGTGTAAAATTGGAGCCTTACTTACCCTCACCCTTAAGGCTTTTCTCTAAAAAAGTTTTTGGGATTTCAAGCAGAAAAAAAAAACAAGAAAATAATTCATGATCAGAAAAGCGATTAGAATACATGATTTTCAAACTTTCGTAAAAAGAATAGTTTAAAAATAAGCATGGAACATAAAGATTTATAACAATAATTATTATAATGCATGGCTCTGAAAAAAGTTAAACATACTTTAGTTTAGGAAAAAGCAAAACTTAAATATTAAACTGGATCTTAGTTCATGTAGCTCTCGTAATCCAGAATCTAAAAACCGGAACAGCAGTTCAATTGATCCAACCAGAAATTAAACCAATATCCGGTCTATTGTTTTCAAAAAAATAGAAATGCAAGAAACCGGTTGAAAAATTGTCAAATCGGTCAAGAATTGGCCAAAACCGGCCTGATCAAAAGTTAGCCCGCTTTACTTTTTTTTTTTTTAAAGAAAAAATATAAAAATTAAAAATTTGTAGTTTTTAAAATTTTAGATACATAAATGAGAGATATTCTAATAAAGTATTGCAAAAAAAATATATTTAAAAATAATTTTTACAAATTACAAAGTGTTGATTATAATTTAAAATATAAATATCTCTCAAAAAGTTATTTTAGATAATATTATAAAGACAATATTTAAATTTAATAAGAGGTATTATTTATTGATTATAAATCATATATAGTTTTTTTATATATTATTATATTAATAAAAATAAATATAAAAAATATTTTATTAAATTCGATTCAACTTGGTTAAATTCATGTTTAAACCTTTGAGCTTTGAACATGTCTTTACTGTTTTAATAACCAATACAATTTTAAAGATCTTGCTCAAGCAAATAAAAGTGATGAACAAGAGGAGGCAGAACAATCTCCTCAAGTGGCTGCACAATGATTGTGGTGTGGTTTAAGTATGTGACAATATCAGACGAAAAAACATAAAAAGCAAAATCGAAATCGAAAATGAGAAATTGAAATCAAAATTAAAAACAAAGCGTAACTAATTTGATAAGAAACCAAAATTGCAAGCAAGAGACAAAGCAAAAAGCACACGAACTCAAAAACAAACAAGATTGAAACTAAACATTCAAAATAGAATACAAAAGATATGATAGAAATAAAAAATCAAAACATAAAACAACATTGAAAGGTAAATCAATGCATTCAATGACCTTGATTTTGCACTCAGCAGAGAGCTGAAGAACAGACAAAATGAGAAGAGAAACTAGCGAGGGAGAAAAGAATGAACGAGAGTTTCATCGTGTGAAAACATGAGCGGATAAAATTGTAATTATAAAATTGATGTGAGTATTTTTGTCCAGTAAAAAGTAGTGTCTGGCTTCTCCTAAAAAAGCTAAAAATAATATCCGTCAAACACTGTTTTTTGTAGTAGAGCTTCTAAAATGTATCCTAACAAACCTTAAGCAAGATGGATTATAGATAAGTTGTTAAGTCAACATTGTAGTAAGGTGAATGAATTAACACTTTTTTGTATAATTTACCGTTCTTAAGTATTTAAAATTAACTAACGTATATAAGAGAGTAAAAATAAGTTCATTTTAAATTAGCGTATATTATTAGTCTAAAAGTGTAGATTGTCTTGTCAATCAATAAAAACTAATTTAAATTTTTCCATGACTTTTAGGCTTAATTTTACTTCTTTTTTATTCCTACTTAAAATTTAAAGATGAAAACAAAAGCCTTAAAATAATTAGAATTTTTTTTTTTTTTTGGTTATAAAGTGTTTTAAAGCTAAAATTCTCTGGTGAAACAATTTAAATTTATTCAAAAATAATTATTTTATTCAATAGAAGAATGAGTTCATAAAATTAAAATGATATTATGTAAAATTATTTTAACAAATATATCTTAATTTTTTCATAGTAATATGAATATGTAAAAGTATTATATTTTTAATTTTAAAAATTTCAATTCTATTATTAGTTAATAAAAAATGTATAAATGATTTATAAATATTTTATTATATTTATATATTAATTTAAGTGTTATTAATGAAATATAAATGTTTAAAAATTTATATATCTTTGTTCAATAATATTTTTAAAAGATAACTTAATTTATTTAACCAAAATTTAATGGTTTTTTTTAATCATGATACTGATATGAATTAGTGACTATTGGTAGTAATAATTATTAATCCCTTTGAAAATTTTAAACGCACATAAGGTGGGTATTATTTTCGTAACATGATTTATTTCATTCTCAAAGTGCATAATCAAGATTCACATAGCTTAGTTAAGAAAACACTTGTGATGTGTTAATTGATACCAAATTCAACGATGGCAATATATATCAAAAAGAATTTGATAATATTTTAACTATTATTTAATAAATATATTGTTATAATTAAGTATTCAAAGCTTTAATGTGAAATCTAATATGTTAAAATCTTGTTTAACTATATTATTCATTCATTTCAATAACATTTGTTTACTTTTGTAATGAATGCGTCTAAAATAATTTTTCAAATGAAAAAAATTATGATAATTAATAAAAACTAATGTAAAAAATTATTTAGAATTATTGTATTATATAATATTAAATAAATAAATTTAAGCATTAATATTAAATTTAAGTTAATTGATTTTTAAAAATGAAAACCATCATGACTTATAGAACAAATTGAGACCTTGGCTTGGTCATGCTTCTTTTAGAGTTTATGATAATAAAATGCATAAATAGTATATCTACATGTAGGTTTGTAACTTACATTTGAAAGATGTAGGGTGTGTAACTCACCCTACAATGTTTTGAGTCTTTTGACTTATTTTATATTTTATTCATTCAGTTAATAAACTCTGACATTTTCTTCGTGAATGATATATTTGAACCTTATAGCTTGTGATACAAGTGGGTAGTAGCTTAAATTCCTATAAATATATTATAGCTTGTGATACATGTGGGTAGTAGCTTGAATTTGATTACTTTAAAGTAAAGTGACAAAAACAAATTAAAAAGGTGAAGGCACATTTACTGTTAATTTAAGTAGAAATACTTTATTTTAAATCAACGGTAAATAAATTGTTAATTTCTTATTTTATACATGTTTTCATTTTAGAAGAGCTAAGTTTGATTCAGAGAAGCTCATGTACACAGTACACTATAAATGAAGTTGATATGCTTCATTCAACGAACAAAGCAAAAACTTTATAAACCTTATGGATACTTGGATCCCCCTTTTAGCTCATATTTTCTCTGACTTTTAAATTAAAATGGAGTAACTTGATTTTAAAATTACTAAATATGGCGCACCTTTAAGATTTTTAACTATATGAAATGTTGTATTACTTGTGAAGATTTTTTTTCTTCAAAAATTTGTTGGTACCGTAAAGCACATGGGTAATTTTTTGTTTTAATTTAGCAATTTTTAAAATAATTTATCCTATTCAAGTATAGAGCAATTTCGTCAGTTGTTCCTATGTAATTTTTTTATATATATACTGAGGAGGGGAAGCGATTTCAAGGATTACAAGCAGAGACAATAGCAATCCCACCATATCCTTTAACAAAAATAAAAAACACTCTTAGGAGTCGTGATTATAGCAGGCAAATCCAAATTGAACCAATGAGCTAAACTACCTAAAAAGTCAACAACACTATTCATTTTCCTAATCTTGTATGTAATGTTGCTAAATTAGAAATGGTTTTAATCAAAGCAATATCACATTTACTTTTTCGGTGTGAGAAAAAAAAATATGAATATAACATAGGTATATTATTACTATTGCAAAATATTTGACATTGATAATTAATTAAAATTGTTGTTTATTTTTTAAAAACTATCATGAAAATAGATAAAATAGAATATTGGAATAATTTCTAAACATGCTCAATTGAAAAGAAAAAAGTTTTTTTTCTTTAAGAAAAAAGGTTGAAATCTAAACATTTGGTTTGCTTCATATAAGCTCTAAACGAAGCTATCTAATAAATATATAAGTTGTATTTTAAGAAGTATGATCAATTGTGTAAGGCTTTGAAACATTTTGAGCTTATCTTATAACATAATCATAGTATAATATCTAAAAATAATTATTATAAAAATCAACAAATTTATCTTATAGTTAAATTAGTATTAAGATGATAGGATAAAATAACTTACAATATCAATAAACTTAATAAGCGATATAGGTAACAAGCCAAATTAACTCACCATATCTTTCTATTGTATCCCTATCAAAAAATCCTTTATTAACATGAAAAAAAACTAAAACTAATATATATTATTAGAAAAGTAGAATATTAAATTGAACTTGTTTAATTTATTTTTGGTAAAATATTTTTTTTATAATTTTATAATATAATTAATAATAAATACTTTTGTAAAATTACTATATTAAATAGTCATCCAAAAATAATTCTGACTCTTTTAATATATTTCTGGATCCATCTTTATATATAAACACAAGTTGATGAAATATAGGAGAAGAATATGGTAAGAAGATTTTTGCAATTTTTTCTCAAAAATACTTTTTGAAGAAGCTTTAAGTGGATCTTTAAGAAAGATATACTGTGTTAAACAAACTTAAATAAAACGCTTTGACAATATAGACATAGGTGAGTCTGATACAAACGTATGTACATAAGTATAGACACAAGATAAAAACTAGTCTTTTGAAAAGCGTTTATCCTTCTTAAAAATATACCATTTAAATATAGTTTTTATAAAAGATACCTCTTATAGAACTATTCAAAATAAAACTAGTTTAAGTATGAACAGGTAATTTAATAGAAGTTAGCAAGAAACATAGTATGATCACTTAAGCTGAGCCTAGTCTCTTCCAAGCATATAAGAATGTTCAACTTAAAATAATACAAGTATTCTTACTATCACTTCTAACTTACAAAGAGTATTTTTAAACCACTCTTGTTTCACGTGCCCTGAATTCAAAACCCAAGTACATGAAGCCACTTTTAGTTGTACAACAACACAAAACAAAGTATACAAAGATAACTCTCAACAAAAAGATGTCCAAGTTTCACTCTAAAAAAGTATTTCACAAGGTGAAGAATATACAATGTTGGCTCACTTATCAGAGCTTGTTACATTGAGTATCTAATCACTAAGGTAAGTGTTTAACTTTTGGTATTTGAGGTAAAGCAAGAAGGTTTAGAATAATATTCACAAAATGTACTTTCACCAATCTTCCCTTAATGCTTCAGTCCCTTTTTATAGGTAGAATTAAATGGCCCGTTGAGGCCAGTTGTTTAAGCTTTAACCATAAAAGTAGCTTGCTTAACCAACATGTCTATGCTATCAATAGTTTGCCCAATCGTTGAGGTTACTTGTCTCTTTTTGTTTAGCATGCCCAACAATTGCATAAAGCACCGTGACTAATGATGATTAATTCAAATTAAATTTACCCATTTGTCAAATCACATATGGTACATAGAATATGAAACGTTTTTGGAGTTCTAGACTCGTAATCAATAAGACATTGCATTCTACTTTGTCTAAGATGCGTCTTCTTCAGGCAAAGTCTTTATCATACATTTTTACTCAACATGTTATATAATTCACTTGAAACTTATATCCAAGGTTGTTAAACTCAAGAGTCTCTGAAGACTCGTGAAAGTTTCATAAATTTGACTCATAAACTTTACTCGTAAACTTGTAAAGAGTTTAATTTATATATAAATAAAAAAATATTTATAAATGACATACTAATTAAACATTTTAATACTAAAATGGTAAACTATAAATTTCACAATACTTAAGTAAGTAAGTCTAGCAATATATCATTATCAAATAATAAATTGTAAATGTGAAAATAACGGTAAAACATTTCATCAATGTTTAGTGTTGTTAGAAAATGAAGGTTTAATGTTCTTAAAGGTGAGTGCTCTTCCATTTAAAAATGACACACTAAATGAAGATATATTGAACCCTAAACCTATAAAAAACAATCCAGTTTGTTCACTTGTTGATTTGGTAGTAAACTCGTGAGTCTATAGTGTTTGCATAGAGTCTACCGAGTTTATCCAAAGTTAATTAAAAAGAAAGTTTGTCCACGAGTTAACTCGCAAATAGAAAGTTAACTCATAATAGTTATCCAATTGACTCAAAAGTTTGATAATTATGTTTATTCTAAGTAATGTTCGTATTAACATTGTAAGATCAACAAGCATTTGATATTTGATGCTTGCATCTTGTACAACGTGTGCTTTCTCTTCATGTCTTCAAGTATTGCATCTTTATGATTTACGTCTCGTTGTAGAGTTTTACATTTATCTTACTTATCGTATTTAACTCTTTTCTTCATAAGACTTATGTTTGTCTTCATATCTTCTGTATAAAATTGTGGCTTGATGATGGTCATCTTCATCTACATTGATTTAGCCTTCGTTTTCATACTTCATGTAATACTTTGTATTGATATGTTTTGTGTAAGTCTTGTCTACTTAGACTTCAACATCATATTATACTTCTTCGCTTTAACACTTGCATCTATTCCAGACTTGTCTTGAAAACTTCCAACTTGCATATGTTTGCGTATATCAAAGACTTTGTATTGATATGTTTTGTGTAAGTCTTTGTCAACTTAGACTTCATCATTATACTATACTTCTTTGCTCTAAGTCTTGCATCTATTCTAGACTTATCTTGAATACTTTTGACTTGCATGCATTTGCGTTTGTCAAAAACCACATTTGTGTCTTGTCAAAATGCTTTTAAGACAAACACTTTGTGTCTTCGTCTTGACTCTTTAGCAGCAAGATCTCTTGCTTGAACCCAGCTTTTGTCTTTGTTTAGATGTGAATATAGACATAGCTGGCATCTGCGTCTAATGATGAATACAAACTTAACTCACATCTATGTCTTCCTTTACATATCAGATGTAACTGAGACTAACTGAGAATCAATCTCATTTTTTGTCAATTTAGAAATAAATCAGATTGGCCATTTCAACTGGTTAAATTGAGAACCGGTATCCTATTTGGTTTAGTTGTGGTGGAAAACTGATTATCCACAAAACTAGTTGAAAATCGGTAATAAACCGTGATACAATCTAGGAAAATTGGAAATTGAACCGGTTCGACTAGTTCACAATTTTATTTTTTATGCATCTTTTTTTTTCTAAATCAACACCTTTTAATTAAAATAATTATTAACTTAGCAATATTTAATAAAATTCCTTTTGTTTTATATAATTATATTCTTAATTCATTTTTTTCTTTTTTCTTATATGTAGATTGGTATGATACTTTTATGTTTTTTAATATTATAAATTTTATAATATTTTTTATTTAATATTATTTAGTATAATTATTATGATACATAAAAATAAAAATAAAATAGTCCATTAATGTATAAATCCAAATCCAACTATTTCATCGTCAATCATATGTTTCATCGTCATCCACGTGGTAAAATGCTGGAAAAGAATTATCAACCGTAATCGTGAGGTTCAACAGTACGAAAACAACTTTTTACTGCTATTGGGAAACAATGCAGTAAACGTAAATCCTAGTAGAATAAAAAAAAAAACAAAATCCTACTCGTAATCCACTTTTAAAAATGTCAATTTTATTCTTTTTATAAAAATTGTAACTGCAGGCACTCTATAATAAAAATTGTAACCGCTGAATTAAAAAAATTGTAATCACACTTATTTGATTTTTATATCTAGTTTTTCCTTCCTCTTAATTTGTCGTAGTTTTTAATATTTTTCTGATTTAAAGATGACTCTTATAAAGAAAATGAAATGAAACGTGCTCTCATTTTATGCTTGCTTTTCATTAATTTTATACGTAATTGCGTGTTAATATCCATTGAAAATTGATACTATTACTTAGTTTCAATGTTTTCCACCTTTCTTAGTCTTCATCAATATCTATGGCTGAATTTTCACACTCTTTAATTTGTTCACTTCAATCTTTTGTCCATTTTTATTATAATTTTGTTTTATAACATCTATGGTATCATCATCATCATCTTCTATAATCATAGATAGTGAGAATAATCTCACTTGATCACGTTTATTATATCTTATTTTTATTATTATATTAACACCCTTTTTTAACTTATTTAATCTCATTCAATGGTCAACATTATGGTGGGAAAATGATTAAGTTTTAAAACAAGTTCAATAGTTTGACTTTTCTAAATTTCACTCTTCTTTTATGTTATTTTTTATTTCTTTTTCTTAATTTCTCTTTAATTTTTTATAGTTATTTTTTTAATTTTTCATATTAAGTAATCGGAGGGGAACTGGTGAAAGATGCCTACCATTTCAATTTTTGTTTTTACTAGATTACAAAGTGTAAACTGCCAAAAATTCTTTTTTTTTATCATTATATGTACGTAAAGCCAAAAAAGTTTTATTTTCAAGGTTGTATGTTTTAATGGGATATTATACATTACAAAGTTGTAAATGAAAGTTCTGTATGCTAAATGGTTGAAATAAACAACTACCATGTAATTAAGTGCAAAGGATGCACTATATTTGACTAATTGAGTGCACACAAACATTATTTTTATTTTATTTTTCTTTTTAGGAACATATACATATAACCTATAATTTGTTAAATAATTTAATATGTTTACAATCAAAATTTATTTACTAAGAGTATGGAAAGGTAAATTATTTAATTAAATTTAATTTTAACTATTATTTTAAATATATAACAATGATTAATTCCAAGGAAAATAGACCTTTTAATTCTTTATCATGAAAAAGAGTTGATTTTATTCTATTAAAAGACATTATAATCTTAATTAATAAATTATTTATATATATATATATATAATAATATGACATTGTTTATAATTTTCATTTAAATTTTGAGTTTATTTTCTATTTAGACATAAAGAGAGAAGAGAAATTAATGAATAACAATGTCACCTACTTTGAATTGCAACAACAAAATGTGACGGAGTAAAAAAGTGAAATAGTACTTGATTTTATTTTTAGAAAAGGAAAAGGAAATTGTGTTTATTTTATAAGATTATATATTAATAAACTTTTAAAATGTCAGTACAATGGAAATAGGAATGACAACAAGGCGGAACAGTGTGTGAGTTTGACCATCTCCATCCCCACAAAGTGGGAAACGGATTTTAATTCTGCTATAAAAAAAGTAGGTATAAAATTTTAATTTTCATTCGAGTTCCCGTCATGTATTTTCGGGTTTGGGTATACCCGCAAGTACCAGTTATATTGTTTTTTACAATTTAAATTTACTTATTTATTATTAAATAAATTATATATATTAAGTTATTACTTATATTTTAATTTAAAAAGTATACAAAGAATAATTAATAACAAAAAATTATAAATTAAAGTTTAAGAATTAAAAATTTTAATTAAATATATAAATTTAAACTTATTATATAATTATTAAAATTATAACGGGACGAGTACGGACTCAAGTACGAGGCTGGTAGTTACATACTCATACCCGTATCCGCTTCAACACATCGGTTAATCTCATACTCGGTCAAAACGGGTAATACCTTTCAAAACTCAAAACCGGGGCGAGTACCATGGATATGAGTATTTTTGTCATTCCTAAATGAAAAGTGTCATAACTATGATTTTGCATATATGTTAAGCAGATGTTTTAATTGACTTAAAATTAATATATTTAATTAATATATTGTAACATTTTCTTGAAATTGGTATATCCAAATGTTCGTTGTTCAATATCTTGACAACTCAGGAAGTTGGACTAGCTGCTCCCATTCCTCAAAGATATAATTAACTGAAATTATTTTATAATTTACTAATTGATTTGATAAAGTGAAAAAATGAAATAAAAACGTATTTAAAGGATGTAAATTAAGTGAGTAACTGTCCACTTATGGTGAAATTCAATAATACAATAGAAGTGTAGTCAATGTTTTCACTTTTTTTATTGTGCTAAATTTTATTATTATTTCAAATTTTCTATATATATTTTTTGCTTGCATTTTACGAAAAAAAATAATATGTATTAATTATCTATTTTTAATATCAATAATTGAAACAAAATTATATCACATGATAACTTTATCTATACATTGGTTTTGATAACTAAGTCAATTCATTAAGTATAATAGAAATGTAAATAAACACACATGATAACGCCTGTATTTTTTGTAGTATATATAAAAAACAATTTATTTTTTTTATCCACATTTTATTTTCAATTTTATCCTTCATTATTTTTTAAAAACTACCTATTTAAATACTAAAATAATTACTCTCAAAATAAATAAATATATATATATATAATCAACATACATAAATATATCACTATTCCAAAAAAATTAATTATTTTATTAACAGCCATAATAATAATAATAATATTTATAATAAAAATTATCTTTGCAAATATACGTGTTTGTATACGAAATAACATACAATAATATTAAGCATTCTGGTGGGAGATGACAAGAGAGCAAATCAAGGATTTTATATTAAGTATCTTAAAAATAAATATTATAACATGCCTGTTATAAATTCTGATAATGTTGTGATTATCTTCTCGTTTTCCATTATTAGAAGGAAATTTTTTCCTAGTCTTATTAAATTGAAAAAATATGTTTTAGACTTGCAATTACACCCTTTATTTATATTCATTAAAGAAGATCCATTCTCTTATAAGAAAGTTGTGACTAAAGGCAAAATATGTAGCAATCTTCCTTGCTTCCCGTTGGTTGCATTTTACTTACCTCTTTTAGCATACAATCTTCCATAGGAGGCAAATCAGTTCAAACCAATGGTTTTCCTTCGACAGGTAATAAAGTTACTACAAGTTCCACTGTTTATAGTTAAAAGATGTTTTCTTTCTTGTGTTTTACTAAATAGTTAGTACAGGGTATGCAACATGTTCGAAATTACTACAACTCTGAAGCTCTAATGCTAAGAGGTAGCTTTCCTCAGCCATTCATCTCTAGGACATACAAAACCAGTTACTTGAAGCCAAGATCAAAGGCAGAGATCAAATTATTGGCTGCTAAGAAACATAGTGAAGCAGAAAAGAGACGTAGAATGAGAATCAATGGTCAATATGAAACACTCCGAAATATCCTTCCCAACATAATCAAAGTAAGTGCCAGCTACAACGTATCAAACAGTTTATCATCCCTTGAAATTTTATTTTTTTTGGGTCCATTCCTAAAAATGAAACAAACCATGTAAAAGTGAAAATTCCTACATTTATTTTTGAGAAAAATTTATTTTTTGAAGCCTTAAATTTTTTGAAATGTTTGTTTTAGTTCCTATATAAGTTTAATTGGTTTTCAGACCTTATATTTACCAAAAGTCATATGATTCCAGTATTTTTTCGTCAGGGACTAAAACATGTGTTTCTATTGTATATAGGTCTAAAACCGTATTAAATATTAAATGGATTAAAGTTAACATTTCGAAATATTTGGAGAGATTGAAATATTTTACCTTTTATTTTTTCGGGTCAATTTATATGTTCCCAGATTTCAATTCTATTCGCGTTTTGACTTTCTGGACAAGCATGGTTAATTTAGATTTTGTTATGAACTAACAGAAGGACAAGGCATCAGTATTAGCAGAGACTATCAAGCAAGTGAAGGAGCTGAAGAAAAAGGTATCAAAGCTGGAAGAACACAATTCTGGTAACCCATCAAAGGATGTTGTTAGGTTTCCAAGTGGGGCAGACAAGTTGAATTTGGAAAGATGCAAAAACGAGGAAGGCCTAGTAAAGGCCACATTGAGTTGTGAGGATAGTCCAGGATTGATGTCATCAATATCAAGGGCACTAGGGTCAGTGAAAACCAAAGTAGTAAAGGCTGAGATAGTGAGTGTGGGTGGGAGATGCAGAAGTGTGTTGTGGGTTCAAGGTCTTGGAAATGATGGTATGGGGAAGCTCAAGAGCACTTTGAAGGTTGTTATGCACAGGCCAGCCTTTAAGATGCGGCGCTTTACTCAGTAAATGTTTCTGCTCTTTCTGACTTCTAACTGTGGAGGAATGTTGACTCAGTTAGGTGCTATAACGAGTATGGACTAATAATAAATAACAATATTTTCTAGCTTTGAGAATTATAGAATAATGACTTTAGGAGCTATATAGAGCCCATGGATTTCTCACATTTTACGAATACTGTCTTCTTTTGTAAGCAAATAGCTTCGACTTTTAGCTTGTATTTGGATATCATGTACCACTCTTACAATAAATTATCATATAATAACGTGACCGGTTAACGTGTAATGTGTGTTTCATTAGTACATGGAAGCTTCCACTTTTCCAGTTGTTACTTTCATATTCTCTCAATGGTACCTGATTTATTTGAATGCAGGACATTTTCAAACCCTGATAATCACTTTTATATTTTGTCCATAAGACTAATGTAGATAATAATTATCATTGTTGTAGTTTGTCCACAAGACTAGTTGGTAAGCTGTAAGCAGCCTCATTCTAATAACCACCAGCTGCCATAACCAGAATTGTAAAATAGGTAAAAAGAAATCACCTGTTGAGAATTGCGATACAGAAATCACAAAAAAGTTGTATGTCAACAGACAAAGCTCCGCGTACAAAAACTTACTTCTAAAACTCGCACGACGTAACATTGAATCAAATCTCAACGATTCTTAAGGTGATTATTAACTGCACAAACTTGATTATAACTGGTGGATTACCACTCAATTTATTTCTCTTTATTAGTTTTCTCATTTTGTTTATAGTTGTTCTATATACTAATGAATTAAAAAAATCATTCGAGTACACAGAATGAACATCGAACAGGAATCCTCGTTCTATTTGGATTAGCGAAATACTGATTTTCTTCACTACACCAAAAATATCCAAGATGATTCGCTTATATCTCAACTCAAACTCAATAAAACGTTTGAGCTGATGCATCTCCACTTGTTCTTCTCACATGTACACCAGAATTTTTGTCATAATGGTTAGCAGAGATATATCTTTTAAGGTCAATTCCTCTACTGCCACTGTGATTTTTGTTTTTGTTAGCATAAAAAACTGCTTTATCTTCAGAGTCTTGCCGGAGCCTTCTATTTGCACCACTATCCACTAATAAATCTGTATCCAAGTTATCATAGGAGGAAGATGCAACCACGTTAGAAGGACCATAATGGCTATACCAATTGGGTCCCACCTCCCCAAATATGTAATCCGAGAAGTCAACAGAACTGGCTGAGTCCTTGATACTAGCAGTGCTACAAGAACTTGTATCTGAAGAGCTAAAAATTGAACTTTCACTCGAAGAATCCACCATTGCATTTCTTCCCCCATACTGAAATCTCCATTCCTCTGGATATGCAAAATCATTGCTTAAGGAATCGTCGACATCATTCCAGTGAGGGTACTTGCCATTCTTCTGCTGTAGGGAGGGAGAATCGCTGCTTGTGGACATGGAGTTTGATCTTGTCTTAGAAGTAGCAGGAATGGCTTCCAGGTTCCTCCTCTTGAACTTTCCAGCGGAAGAGATTGCATTGCTACTTACTAAACCCAGTGGCTTCGGAGAGTGCCTGAAAATTTTTAAAATTAGCATGAAACAATGCTATTATTACGACTGAGATATTCCACAGAAATAATAAACATATCAAACAAGAAATTATACACCAACATCCATAGGTCCACTACCTTGCATAAAGAAGCATGTAAGCCCTTTCTGATAAGACTCTCGATAATTCCACTGGTTCTACCTAAAAAGAAGCACAAATGCATCCTCAGTTTTTTACATACAGAAAACTCATGAATTATGCAGATTGATATTGTCATCACTTTTACAAAATGAGTATCTTAAAAATTAATCACACAAGTTTTAAAAATAACCTTCCAACGGTATTTCATAGCACTTTCTCAAGAAGATTTTGGTATTTCTTTAAATTTGAGAAACAAAAGGCAACAGTAGCTTTTAAAGAAGCATTTATAATATGCTAATGCTTCTCAAACTTAACATGTATAAATAATTATTTTAATGAATAGCTTATTTAGAATTAACAAAACCCTTACAACCTTGTAACGTTTGATGCTTCAAACTTATAAGCTATAGTAGAAAGGAAGGTGCTGCTCCCAAAGCAATTTTCTTAAATTCAAATCAACTGTTATCTTTTTCTTCATGAACTGCCTACAAATAAAGACTCAAGACTAATCTCCTGTTCAAAGCACTTATGGAAAAAATTTAAATTAAACAAATTTTAGGAGAACCAAACGGAATTTCTTCCTACTAGTCTTTATATATTGATGACAAGTGGATAGCTTCTTTATACGAAAAGACAAGCACATAAAAATCCAAGCCAAAAATCAAAATGACAACATTATTTGCATAATTAATTTTTTTGGTAAGGGGAAAGTGGGAGGAGTTTCAGACACAAAAGGTATATCAGAATTTAAAAATTCACCCTGTTGTCATCAGTCCTGAACCATTCTCCTTGGATGTTCTTCACATAACAGACATAATGGCCAGAGAAGGCAGCATTCATGATATCCAAATGGACAACAACTGCATAAAGGCTGTATAATGGAGATTTATCTTTTGTTCCACTCATATATGGAGCCATATTCAGGACCTCAGGGAACTGAACTGATTTATTCAACTTCTCGAAGTTACTAGACTGCCAAAGTAGACAGCAGAATATGCATGAGATATACATAGTATAAAACTAAAATAACAGTCAGAGAACAAAGCGAGTAGATAACAGGTAAAACTTCAAAACTAATATTGGAGATGTACCTGAAATCGTTTTAATACAATTGTAAGAATATTTGGCGCCTCCAATACTGTCAACTTCTTCCTGGCTTTCTCGTATGTTTTACATCTGGATAGGAAGAAAAAAAGAAATATAATGATTTAATAATTAATAGTGTTTGCGACTTTGTGCGCCACATAGGAAAGAAAAAGTAACCCTCAAAATACCATTCTAACCCCTCTAAACTGCATGACATTTGTAGCAATACTTCTGTCTTCTTAAAACTGAAATTAAATGAAGATCCACATAAAGTCACAAAAATCCAGATGACAGACTTTGCAATGTGCTCTGTGCCTAAAGATCTGAATATCTAGTAAGTTCCTATTGACAGATCATTCACGGAATCGTCAGCAAGCAAGACCAGAGGGGGATTGCAATCTTCATTGTGAACTCGCACAATCGGCGAATCCAAGCAACGTAAAGTAGATCCATATTCTGGGTCAGATCCCTTCGACCCAGATTTAAAAATCCCTAATTTCCTTCTTTTTGTTTGCGACCCACTCATGCACTCTGCTGCTACCAACCACAGCTGCACCATCTCCACTCTGAGCTGCTGTCACCACCCAGCACTTCCTTTGACTGTTTACAAGGTAAGAACTACAAACATACAACTGGTTCTGCACTGTCTCTTCTCTTCCTTGTCTCACTCTTGGTCTCTACTCTCCTATTGTCTTTATAATTTTAGAACAATTTGTTATATTTGGATCTAATGACTTGTTATGATTATGATTTTTCAATTTAAGTTTGTTTAATGCTGTGATAGATTTTATTTTCTTTAATTTTTTATGCATATTGATATGAGTATAATTGAGCATTTTAGGTAGGAAAGTATGATCTTATGATTTTAGTTGCAAGTATTCACCCCACCCACCTGATCCTAGGCGGAATCTTGAGTTTAACAACATTGCCGATGATTACATCATTAGTTTAATGAAATAGAATTAGCAGAACACAAAAAATTAAAAAATCTTCTCAAATTGAAGCAGTAAATTCAGCAAATATTACATAATAGTTAAGCCCAATCACAATGTTGCATGGAATTCTTTTTCTCTCCACAAAGTATTTTGTGCAAATTTTTCATTTCCTTGTGAGTAGCATTTGTCTAGAGAGGATTGTAAAAATCATATAAAATTAGTCATTTAAATAAATTTGACAGGATTTCATAAAGCCCAGCAGGCCACAAGACATGATAGTTGAATTGGGATTCAGGATACGATTTGTGCATTGTAAAACCTATTTTCCATATTGTGAATCAAATCGAATCATGAATCCGAAGATTCATTATCAATAATAGAATGTAATATATATATATATATATATAAAGAGAAACTAATCTAGACACAAATTAGAACCCAAAAAAAAAATAAAACATTGGGGCCACATGGTCCAATTTGCTTCTTGAAGCCCCAACTCCTTTAAGAGATTTGCAGTGCCACAAATTAAGGGAGGTTGAGGCAGTGAAGGAAATCACTCTCACTAACCTGTGCAGCCACTTCTTCCATGACGACAAACATACATTGCACCGCTGTTAAGAGAGTCAGGTCATGCATAACCCAACCTGATTTTGGGAATGTAAGCTGCTTCATCATTCGCTTACACCAGACTCGCACAATTCAAAAGCAACTCACAATTCATGCGATTCTGGAACATTACCAGCAATTCGCTTACACAATTCATACCCAAAAAGGACAAAATGATTCAACATCTGATTCACATCATTGAACCTTCAAATTGCATTGTATTGCATCGTATTATGATACGTCGATACCTGCAATACTAACTACAACAGACCACAGATTCTGGGTTTTAAATGAGGTGCTATAGCAGCACAGTGGAGTGGCCACTCTGCTACAGGGGCTGCCATAGCAGTGCAATTCAGTGTAGCAACTGTCACATGGGGGCAGTGTGATCCTATCTCTTGATTCCCAAAAAGGTTCTAACAATTGCGATTTCCAAAACAATATTTTGCTTATAAAATCAATAAAAAAAAGGTCATTTCTCATTTTCTCTCTCAACCCAACCATCACTTCTGTGTATGACTTCTCTTGACCTATTTCTCTCTAGATCCAGCACTTTGGTGACTGGTTTCCCTTCTCTGCCTTTGCTTTCTCTGTATATTATTATTCTCTGCCTCAGTTTTTGAGAATTTATATGTTCATACTATACATTATATAAACTACATAAAAAATTTAGAATAGCAGCTATCCTACTGTAGTGTTTTGGAGACCAGCCATTATGTGCCAGGATTTACAACACTGCACAGATTCACATCTGAAAAACACCCGTATACTTACACAGCTTCTGGTAGGTCAACTGTTAAACATTTTAGTATGTTTTAAATTCCCTCCCAATAAAATCTTCAAATTAACCTTCCAACTTGGACCTTTCCTTCTATTACTTTCGAAGCTCCATGCAGCTTTGTAAGACGAGAACAAATCAGCAATTGCTCACTCAGTTTCGGAATTTAACTCATTAGTTAAATACTAAGAATCCGAATACTGAAAATTTTTATTATAATCATTTGTCATCTTTTCAAGCTCAATTTTTACTGCAAAATACATTAACTAATAGTAATCAAATGTAATATCTATGATGTAGCATTAAAAAATAAAACAAAACTAAATTGTCACCTAACTTAGCTATTATAATACAAGCAAGGTATTATACTTGCTAGGGGAAAAGGAAAGAAAACCAAGCATAGGAACATTATAAGTTTAAAATAATAGGCTAGACTCAAATTGGAATACAATTGCAAATGGGAAAAAAAATTAACAAACCTGCTGCAATTATACTTGTTCTCTTTATCCAAGATTTCTGGTGCTGTAAATTGTCCAAGAGCCTCCTCCAAAGTTCCAATATCCCCATCAATTTCAACAGTAAGATCCATCATTCTCTCGTACCTCTCAGATTTTCCCAGACATCTTAAGCACTTTATCTGCAATTTGTTCCAAATAAATTCAACATATAGGGAAACCATCTTCTCACTCAGTAAAAGTTGAAATGAACCTCAACAAAAAATAGAAAGTTTGATTGAGAACAACCTTAGATCGTAGATAACCTCCAAAAGTGTAACCGACTAGAGTTGTTTCTTCACCCAAAGGACTTGATACACCAGCTTCCTTGAGGCAAACAGATTGCATTGTATCAACCGCACACCTGTCAGTTGAGCAATTTATCATGTAGACAACTTGTTGTATAAATTCAAGATGGATTCACAACTTTAGCAATTATTTGCCTCACCTCAAAAATTCATGTGCATCTTCTTCTCTCCCATGCCCAAGATGGCTTCCAATCTTGTGTATCTTAGATAATATCCCAATTGGTGAAAGCGGAGAGATTCCTTCTTTTGCTTTCTGAATTAGATATTCAAACTCACATGTAAAACACCATCCCTTCTTCTGACCTAGTGAAAACAAGGTGAAGATTTAATTAATTCCAAGGTATAGTTGGACAAGTTAAAAATGAAGATACTATTGGAAGGAACTTGCATCTCTTCGAATGGAACCCTTGAAAAAGATATGAAGTCAGAGGCCGAGTATATGCCAAGCATTGGAGAACTGCATTAGCATAACAGCTGCAGAAAAGGCATTTCAATTAGCAAGGTAATTAGTGTTGAATAAAGAAAAGCTACACAAACAAACACTGGATGAACCTCCCTTAAACACATGAAACACAACAAGAAAAGGCATTGAATACTAGTACAAAAGTAGCCAGCCAGCAACAAGAATGTTTCTTATAGATGTTCTCTCAAAAGTTTCTTTCATCACAGTTACCACACCCTATTCTCATAATTGTAAGCTATGCCCTACAAGAATATTCAAAGAAAAAATGACGAAAGATAAAGATCCAAAACAAAATAGCAGACTCCTAACTCTTTTCTTCCTCCTACCTTCCTCTCACTAGAGCAGTTACATGGCCTATAAACATTCAACAAGTAAAAAAAAACTCAACAATACCTGTTCCCACAGTTTGTAAGGCCAAAGGGAAGTAGCTTCATCTTGTCATAACAGTAAAGTTCCACAAAGAGTTCATAAGGAAAGCCCATCTGCCAAAATATACAATTTGTAGATCAACAGACGCAAAATTATTATGTATAATAATAATAGTTCTAAGAAATAAGTCCAATATATTCCTAACCTCATTTTCAGCAGATATTGAATTGGATCTTGACTCTTTTGAGCTTCTAAACTGCTGGACAACTTTCTGCATTGATGTTTTCAAACCACTACGAACATTTTGTGGCAGATTTGGAGTAGCACTAACTTTTGTGAGTAAGGTATGATAATTGTCAGTTTTCGTACATTTGGAATGTGAAAGAATATCCCCCTTAGTAGTTGAGGACAATCGATCACGAGAACAAGATGATGATCTCCGCGCTTCTCTGTATTTGGACAAATGAGATTCTTCTTCGGCATCATCAATTACAGCATATTTACTTGACCCACTCAAGTAAGGCACATTTTTGCTTTTAGAGGTATCTGTTACTGATTTTTCAACTATTGCAACTTTTCTTCTGCGTTCATGGCTACCCAAATTTGCAGCCTCATTGTAAGATGTGTCAGATTTAGTCTTGGGAACTTTTGATTTAAATCGAGTCTCATCAGTATTGCTACTAGGATTTGTCTTGCTTCTTTTACTTGCACTAGAACCCTTAACTTCAATATTCACAGAACATTTCATGTCAACTGTCTCTTTGTTATGAGTGGAAGCAACACTAGGATCATCAATAGTATCATTGCAGACAGGTTTTGCAAATATGCCATGACAGTTATCATCAAATGATTTTCTTGCAGTAACCAAAGGATCAACGCTGGAATACGAGTCATTGGAAGATGAAATATTGGCATGTATTCCTTTAATTTCTGCAGCGAATCTAGCTACATTATAAAACATATATATATATATATATATATATGCATGAAATAATATAACAAGACTTGCAATCAAAACCATTACCATGAAGACCAGATTCAGTTTTGGATACTGATGCCCTGCCAGAAATATTTTCGTTTTTGAGCTCCATGGTGTTAGCGGGAGGACAACATTCATCCTTGTGACCATGTCTCCAGTGACTAATCTGACACTTACCCGAACTACAAGAAAACATGTTTGTGAGAAGGAATAACAACCATTGTAACATAACAAGAGGTTGAAATGGTGGCTTGAGAGACATGTCACTTAACAGAGAAGAGACACAGGCAAAAGAAATTACAGATATTTTGGAGTGCAGCAACATCAAATCATCAGTAAAACTACAAACTACAATGAAGACGACACAAGAAGCACTAAATAAACAAATACATTTCAATAACAAACACGACAAAAACATTAAAAGAAAATTCCTCGATATATTTGTTTAATTATTTTTTGTCGTCAAGCAGAAGGGAAAGAACAAAAGCTCCTAACCCCAGATGCAATTCAAAAACCCCTTATAACATATTTGGTGCCACAATGGGGATGTGGTTTGTCACATTAAGTCAGAAGCAAATAGTTTTAGCGCCTTTTAGGATCGGTTTAATGATCCATGTTCTCTAATAAATTCGAGCCAAATTGCTCACAATAACGTATCCTACTTGACATAAGTCAATGCCTGAGTAATGTGCTACCAAACACACAGATAGATTTCGCATCTCCAATTAGAATTGGCATGGTTCCTCTCTTCTAAACAGGTATTAAAACAGTTATTCAGGCAGAAGTGAGAAAAGATGACAAATTAAAGAGAAGACACATCCAAGGTGAATCAAGAACACAAATGAAATATCAGAACAAAAAAATTTCATAACCAGTGCAAGTACAATCTGAATGGCTCTTGAGCATGAAATACTAAAATTGAAAGCAAAGCAGGAAATGAGGAAATTAATGAAGGCACTTTCAAAGAAAGGCGACTTGTAAGTTGAAAGCAACAAGATAAAGATCAAGAGAAGAAGAAGTTTTGAATTAGCATCTCCAAGGTTCTTCCTTAATATGAATAAGATAGGATAGAAATTGAAATAGAGAAGAAGGAAGAAAAAAAGACGAACCAATATCTTACGGCCTTGCAGCGAGCGCAGCGCATGGTGGTAGGAGCGAAACACACAGCACATTGGTACCAGCGAGAAACGGTAGTGGGCGGAAGCGGAGAAGAATAATGAAGGTCGGAGGGGGGCGGCGTAGGAAGCTCCATTTGGGAAGGATCCTGAACAAACGTCATCATGATGGTTGGGTCCTCCCTCTTGGCCTCGCCATTCCTCCAGAGGTAGCGAATGAGCGCAAAGGCCAACGCCAACACCACATAGACATAGACCAGACCCTGAAACCCTAAAATCCCGGGTACCAGCATCCTTCCCTCTCCCTCTCACTCTCACTCTCACTCTCACTCTCACTCTCACTCTCACTCACTCTGCTCTGCTTTGCTTATCCTCCCGCACCCGGCCTCCGCCCACAGCGGCAGGGGCAGAATGGGAAAAATCAAAACCCCCACGGCTTCCCTAACGCAATGGGCGTAAGCATTGATTCCGCGCTGTGCTGTGCTGTGCTGTGCTGTGCTGTGCTGTGCGTTTTCGTTTTGGGCTCTGAAATCGAGTTTTGGTGTTTCGATTCAGCTCAGATTGTCCAATTGCGAATATGCGACACAGCGATCTGTTTGTCGTTTCTCTTGTCGTCCGGGACTTGCCGTTTCGACATCCTTCTCTCCTTGCATCATTCTACAGTAACGTCTCTACTCTCTCTCTTCTTTTTAAGTATTTTTCCTTATTCTTTTAAAATGATTAAATGCGTTGCAGGGCCTCTGTACCTCACTTCCTCAACATTGAATTAATGGCCTTCCCGCTGGGATCATAGAATCTTCGTACTTGGAAAGTTAAAACCGTAGAATCTCACATCATAACTCGTAAGAGATAAGAACATCAATATGCTCTTTGTGTCCGGTAATAATAGGACTATTATTATTATTACAACTTTACTCCTATGCTATGCCATTATTATTATTTATTAATGCCATTTCAATTCCACAACAAGTGGGGCACTGAGGACTCTGCAGCTGCCTATATATTCCCAAGAGGACAACAATACTCTAGTCATTTTATTTTCCCTTCATTTTTTATTTTTTTTTAATGGTTTTCACACTAAAAGATTTATTCTTGTTAAAACATTCCATTTTTCATTTAAAATGTGAATTCAATATGAAAAAATAAAAAATAAACTAAAATTCAAATAATTCATATCATTAAAATAAAAAATTACAAAAATTCTTCACTCATAAGTGAGAGTAAACAACTCAAAAAATGTTTTAAAAGTTCATTGATAAATTTGTGTTGTGATATTTTTATTCTTTTTAAAAATAATAATAAATGATAAAGTAATTATTTCCCACATATGGTATTAATGATATGAATTAGTATTTACAAATATCTTTTATGGTAAAATATTTCTTTTTTTAAGATATTTTTGACCCAAAAGTAGGTATGGTAACGAGGCGGTGTTAGTTTCACCCTCCCGTCTCCATCCCCACAAAGTACGGGGAAGGCTAAGGATCAAGTTCAAGTATAAAAAGAGCGAGTATGTAATTTTTTAATCTCATATCTGTCCTCGTTAGGTATTTTTAAGTTTGGGGATACTCACGAGTACTCATCATATTGTTTCTTCCAATTTAAATTTACTTATTTATTATTAAATTAATTTTATATATTAATTTATTATTTATATTTTAATTTAAAAAGTATATAAAGAATAATTAATAACAAGAAACCATAAATTAAAGTTTAAGAATTAAAATTTTTAATTAAATATATAAATTTAAACTTGTTATATAATCATTAAAATTAAAACGGGGATAAATATGAGTTCGAGTATAGGGCGGGTAGTTACATAATCATACTCATATTTGTACTCGTACCTGGTTTAGTAATATCTATACTCATACCATTACCCGATCAAAGCACAGGTAATACTTGTTAAAATCGAAGCGGGTTCCAACGATATCCCTACCCGAAAGTCAATAACATTTTGGGGAGACACTTTTAATTGATAATTTTATGTGTTCTAAAATTTTTATTTTCAAGTCAATACTCATCGAAGTATTACAAGTCTTTTATTTTTATGATTAACTTTTTATCAGCGTCAATGAAAATATTTGATTTTATTTTCTAATAATATATATAGATAAAAAAATTATTTATTTCAAAAGTAAGTATAAGAGACTTATTCTCTATCTTAACCATTTTTTTTAAATCCTTTAAGAAAATGAACGATGAAGATGAAGAGTGAGTGATTGTTTGATAACAGTTTTATAAAACTGTTTTTAGTATTTTAGTATTTAAACATTAAAAAACTCGTTTGGGTAGTGTTTTATGAAAACAGATATGGGTTTTTTAAAAACTAAAAAACAGGAATAGCTGAAAGTAGTTTTGCTTTTCAGTTTTCTATTTTTCTTTTGAAAATTCAAAATACAATCAATATGTTTTTTTTTCTTTTCATTAATGAAATTTTAATAAATATAAACAAGTTTTTTCATTTTTATATTTTTAAAACAATTTTCAAATAACACTTACCAAACAAGTTTTTTTTTTTCTTTTCCTTCTGAAAACAGTTTTTGAAAACTATTCATAAAAACTATTTTCAATAATTAAAAAACAAAATCAAATTAATCAAGCTTTGAGTCTCTCTACACACAAAGACACACACACACCAACACACAGACATAGACACACACAACGACACACGCACATAGACACACACACACGCAGACACACATAATCACAGACACATAGACACACAATCACAGGCACACAATGATACACACACACAAGCACACAACGACACACGCAAACAAACACACACACACCTACAAACATAGACACACACAGACACAAACACACACACACAAACACACCCACACACACAACGACACATGCACATAAACACACACAGAGACACCGACACGGACATACACACTGACACAAACATACACAGACACACACACAAACACATAGACACACAGACATAGACACAACAACACAGGCACACATAGAGACACACACGCACAAAAAAAGACACACACAACCACACACAAACATAGACACACACGTACACACAAACAAACACATAGACACACACACATAAACACAGACACACACAAACACACATACAAAAACACAGAAACAAACACACACACACATACACAAACAAACATACACACACCAACACACAGACACAGATAGAGACACACACATATACACCACCGACACACACAAACATAAACACATATACATACAGACACATAAACACACACATAGACACAAACACAAATATACATACATACACAAATACACACAAACACAAACACAAATGCACACATACACAGACAAATGCACACACAGACATACATACACCAACACACACAAACATAGACACATACACATACAAACACATAGACACACACACACACATAGAGACAAACATAAGGACACATACACACACACACACAGACAAATACACAGACTCACACACACACAAACAGACAGACACATAGATAAACACATACACATAGACACGCACATAAACACAAACGCACGCACATAGACACACACGCAAACACAGATAGAGACCAACACAATGACACACGCACATGGACACAGGCACACATACATATACAAATATAGACACATACATACATACATACATACACGTACAGACACAGACACACACATATCGAGGCACACACATAGACATACACACAAACACACATAGACTCACAAAGAAAGAAACACATGCACACACAGATAGAGACAAACATACAGACACACACACACACACACACACACAAACACACAGACACATACATACACACATACACAAACATAAACACATTTACAAACAAATACAAAGACAGACACACGCACATACACAGACACTGACACATACATATAGACACAAACACACACACACATACAGACACACACAAACAAACACACACACAGACACAGACGCACACATAGATACACACACAAACACACATAGAGACAAAGATACAGACACACACATAAACAAACACATAGACAAACATACACACACACACATACACAAACACACACATAGACAAACATACACACACACATACACAAACACACACATAGAAAAACACAGAGAGACACACACACAAACACAGACAAACACACACACACAGAGACACAAATGCACATATACACAGGTAAACACACACACAGTTATACAGACACACACACACAAACAGACAGAGGCACACACACAAACACACAGACATAGAGACAAACATATAAACACAGACACACACACAAATACAAACACATACACACACACACAGAGAAACACACTCACAAACACACAGACACAGGCACATACACAAAAACACACATACAGACACATACACACAAACGCACACATACACAAACAAACACATACACATAGACAGACATACAGACACAAACACATGCATAGACAAAGACACACACATAGAAACTCATACACATACATAGACACATACACACATATACATATACATATACATATACATAAACACACCCATACAAACACATATACACACACACAGACACACAGACACACAACGACACACGCACATAGACACACACATACATAGACAAACAAACAAACACAAACACAAATACAAACACACACACAAACACATGCACACATATACACACACACAAACACAGATAGAAACGCACACATAGACACACACACGCATACACACAAACACAAACAGATACACACACACAAACACACTCACATACACATAGACACCCCCCCGACACAAAGATACACAAACTCGCGCACACACATAAATAGAAACACACACGTATGCACGCACACGCATACACTCACATTTTGTCATTGCTCTTATTTGTAACTATTTAATTTAATACTTAATTTTTAATAAACTCTAAATATTGTCACATTATCTATATGTTACAATTATATGGTAGCTCCCTTGGTTACCTATATATCATTTTAAAAGACTAACAAAGTAAATTTTAGTAGTTATAATTTTTCGTAGCTGTTATTTTTATTTTAAAAAACAAAATTTTTTTATTGTTATAATTTTTATTTGAAACAAATATTTTTTCAAGTAGTCATGAGTTAAAAAATATTTATTTTACTATCCAAATTACTAAAATAATTAATTCAAATATATCACATAATATATATTAAAATTCACTAACAAATAAGTTTAACCATTTATGCAATACAAATTAAAAAATATTTTTATTTTAATAGTTATGAAGCAATTCAAAAGATAAGTTAATGGTTTCGTTTGATATAAATAAATTAATATTTTAAATTTGTTAGACAAGTTCTACCTATTAGTGTTTTCAATTTTTTAGCTCATTGTTGCATTAACTTTGTTCTTTTTCATCTCTTTTGCTTTTCTTTTATATTTTTTGTATCGTTGCTTTGTTATCTTAATGATTCTTTCTCTTGAAAAAATCATATTACATTTCTAAGTTCTAATTTAATATATATTTTTTTGGTGAAAACTTTCTTATCAGATTTTAAAATTTTGTCTCATCTTTATCAATTTAATTTTAAGTATACATATAAATTTTGATTTTTATAATTTTATTTTAAAATTTATATCATGTGCTACTACTTAAAATTTCACTGTTTGTGGAAAACTAGAAGTTTCAACATTCAAATCAATAATATTCAACAAATAACAGTATGGTATGATTGCATGCATCTTAAAAGATGTTATGGTTTGTGTAAGAAACAAGATAATGTGTTTGGTCACTTCTTCATGTCTGTTGCGAAGATCAGTAGTGGTTTACGTTAAATGTCTTCCGTACTAGTGCTCATGCTTGCGATATTTGTGGTTGCGTGATTTTCAATATTTGAATGTCATTAATGAACCATTAATTTAAAACAAAATGAGATTAGGAGAAGTGTTATCAAAAGACTCTTTTGACATACTCATGGTTTAGTTTTATTTTTTAGTTTTTGAAAGAGTTTTTAAGAATAATTTTTAAAAACTATTTTAAAAAAAAAAAACTTGTTTGATAAATGTTATCTGAAAATTGTTTTGAAGACGTAAAAATGAAAAAAATTATCTATATTTATTAAAATTTCATTAATGAAAAATAATAGACAACATATTCTGATTGTATTTTGAGTTTTCAGAACAAAAATAAAAAACTCAAAAACAAAATTACTTTTAGTTGTTCCTGTTTTTTTAGTTTTTAAAAACTAAAAAACCAAAACTGTTTTCTAAAACTGTTTTCAAAAAACACTACTCAAACGAGTTTTTTAGATTTTAAATACTAAAACACTGAAAACAGTTTTATAAAATTGTTGCCAAATAAGCACTGAATTATTTAATGATAAGTGAAACTCACATAATTTTCAACCAACCATGTAGAGTATGTTAGGAGAAGTGTGTTAAAAAGTATGTTTCTAACATTTTTCTTGAGATTAGTTACCAAGTCTATAAGACTAATAATCAACTCTTTTTTCTTTTACTGGAAACTTCGTTTATGGTATATGGATTTTTTAAAATTATAATTTTGGTACACAAATTTTTTGTTGACGGATCAAAATATATAATATATTTTCCATTCAACACCTTTGTTCTCTTGTGTGTTTTTTTAAGTAATGATGTGTCATTTTATTAATTTTTTTTTTACAATTTTTGTTGCATAATATTTTTTAGACAACAAATGAAATTATATTTCTCAATTTAAATTTTTATTTCATAATAATTTTTAAAAAATTTCATAATAATTTTTTAAATACAACATTACTTTTTAAATTAAATTTAAAATATAATTTTTGAATATTATTATGATATATCTTTTTTTTTCTCAAATATTTTCAAACAAAAAGGGTTTGTATATCTTGATCGGTCAACAAAAATTTGTATATTAAAATTATAAATTTAAAAAAGTTTATTTATAAAAACATAGTTTATCCTTTTATTTAATTCCCTAATTAAGATGTCATTTTAAATTTTTTTGTTCCTTTTTATGTAGTATTTTTTATTAAGTTTTTAAAATATTATAAATTTAATATTAACATTTAAATTTATCAATTTTCGTAACATCATAAATTAGTCATTTAATAAATGTTGTCTTTCTTTTTGTGAATGGAAGACAACAAGTCACCAGAAAAATTAATTATTAAAAAGTGACATACAATTTAGGTCTTTTGCATACATAGCAAGAGCATACTCAGTAACAGAGTTAAAAGTATTATTATCATGAGACATAGCCAAGCCTAGCTTTGCAAAGCCTTCGACTACTGTGTTTGACTCACAGGACACAAAAAAAAAATTACACTTTTGGGTTTTTCCACTTTGTTTGTAAATTTTATCAGTATGAGATAGTACACATGATCGATAGTGCATCCCTCATCCAGGAGATTGACTATAGAGAGAGAGAGTTATATTCAATAATGATGTTTTGAAAGCCCTTGTTATAGACAGTTTTTAGGGATTTAAGGATGGTTAAGATCTTCGCCTTTCCACTTCACACTAAGGGGTTTTGCTGGAGAAGCCAACCATAATATGCCTCTGGTATCATGAACCACACCTCCAATAGTAGCATTCTCTTGGGAACCTCTGCTGTCACACAATTTATCTTTAACATATCATCGGTTAGGGACATCTACACTGACCTACAAAATAAATTAGAACATTGCACCTCCTTGCCCTTCAACAATACCCACAATGCAAAGCTTTGTTGTAAGTCACATAGTCACATAGCAGGGGTTTTATACCATTGACCACTTATTGATCTGTCTGGATTTTTCCGTTGAAAACAGCATTTCACATATACCATGGTTGGTCTAGGGTAACACCGAACACCTAGCTCCACATGTTATCTTCGTGAAGTTTCCCGCAATATAGATTATTTGACATCCAGGTTTTTGGCAACTAGTGAGATGAAAAATTAGAAATACTGGCAACACTTATTTGTATTCAAACATTCGTAGCCTTTGGACAGTCTCGTAATGCATGCAATGAGGTCTCCTTGTGATGGCCACAAGAGGGTATGAAGATTCAGTTGTCATATGTCTATTATGCCTCAATTCATTTATGGGAAGAATCTCCCTTTCCACTTTCCATAATAGTACCTAAATTTGTTTCTACCTCTCTCACTTCCAAAGTTGTTTAAATATGGACTTTTCTAGGTTATGTGTTTGACATATTAGGGTTTCATATGCCTTTTTGGTGGTGAATTCACCATCCACTCCTTCTCCTCAACTGGGCATATCGTCTTCCATGTCTCCTCAAGGAGGCTAGATTTTACAAATGTCTTTTATGAAATTTGTAGGCAACATCCCCTCCCCAACTTAGAGACATTCCACGCCTCATCAAGAACCACAACAAAACAAGGTTTAGCTCCAAATTGGATTTTATTAGCATCAGTACACCATCTAGCAAGAGGCACTCACTCTAGCACCCAATTATCTGACTAGAAGTCTATTCTTCTCCCATTCTCAACTTGCCACCTAAGATTGTTGTAAACATCAGTCCAAGATGCCTTGATTCCTTTCCAAAAGTTTGTGCCCCTCCGAATTGTGTCAATGCTTGGTTTGATAGTTCCCCCACAGTTGTACTTTAACCGAATAAGTTATACCTATATGTCTCTCCTCCTAGTAACCAAGTGTCAACCAACTTTCATAAGGGGGGCTTGGTTAGTGTGTCTTATCTCCTGCAAAGTGACCCCATGGTTTTAGAGGGCATGTTTTTTGCTAAGCAAGCCAGTGGACTTTCCTATTTTCATTTGTGTCATCCCAAACAAAATCTCTGCATTTGTTATCTAATCATTACATACAAAGATTGATAACAAATTGATTTGCATTATATAGTAAGGAAAAACTTGTACAACTGACTTGGTCAGACTAAGTCTTCCTAAAAAAGAGAGAGTATTTGTTTTTCAACTACTCAGTCTTTGATTTACCTTATCAATGAGGAATTTGTACATCTACTTTGTAACCCTATGATGGTGAAGTGGTATCCTAAGATACTTGCCTAAATTACCAATCTTCTCGAAACCCAAGATGTTTGATAATTGTTCCTAGTGTTGCCAGTTACTATTTGCAAAGAAGAAGACATGTGTTTTATCTTGGCTTTTTTCCCCCAAAACATTCAGAGAAGAGCTTTAGAATATGCTTAATAACCACCACTTGTTCAAGGGATGCTTTGGCAAATAGGAGGAGGTCGTTTGCAAATGCTAAATGAGATAATTGTGGTTCTCTTTTCGAAAATTTAATTAGCTTCCAATGCTTTTGTTCAATTGTAATATTTGTCATCTAAAATAGGTGTTCAAGACACAAAACAAAAATATATGGCGAGATGAGGTCTCCTTGCCAGACTCCCCTAGCTAGCTCAAAGGAATCTAGAGTCTCTCTATTGTAGAGTAAATGCATGTTTGGGAAGGAGACACATTATCATACAACATTGATAAAAGAGTTTGATAGTCTAATATCAAATAGAATATCTTTAATAAATTGCCAATTAATCCAATTTAAAAATGGATTCACATAAATAAATTATATTTTAAGTAATTTTTTTGTGATTACTTATAAAATATCTTGCATTTATCATATATGTTGTAAAATCTCTTTATTTATCATATTACAAAAGTTAAGGATGTGTTTACTTGTATTTTTTATTTTTAAAATTATAATTATAAAATTATCACATTATTTTTAATTTGTTTATTATTTTCAATTATTTGTAAAAAAATGAGAAAATAAAATTGTTCTCTTGGTGTTTTTAAAATAAAAGTTAAATTTTTACTTGAATAACTCGTGTAATAAAATTAATATTAAATGTTAATATAAATTATTAAAATAAAATATAGTTATAATTAAAAATACTCTAAAAATTATTTATATTACTATTACTATATTTAGATTTTGTCTTGTTAACGAATCAAATTTCCTGGTCAATAATCATCAAAAGAGGAATGGCAGGGATCAATGAGGGTACTCTTCACTTTTTCCCTTAGCTAACATGTAGGCCCGTCCATGCTCTTCTTGGGGTGCACACAGAATAAACGACAGCCTTACTTTTCAAACAAAAAAATGTAAATGTAAATGTAAATGTACGTAAAGTTACATTTTTTAAAGTTTTCAAAAAATGTCAAGATATTTACTCTGAATAATTATATAAAAATTCTGTTTCAACTTAATAATTATTTCACCTTAAACTCTAACCAAGTATCGTGAAGTTTAACATTGATTATTGCGGAGAGAAAAAAAACTCTAAACACACAAGAATTTTTTATTCAATTCAATAATTATATCACCTTTTAAGCAAATGTATTTTTTAATATTTATAAAAATCAAACTTAATTACCAGAAATATACAACATTTCACACATTGCTCAATATTCATTCGCCTTTAAACATTTTTAGCTTGCAATACTGTGTTTGGATTAAATTCTTAAATGTACCACTAGTAATAATTTTCCGTTGGATGTTTTCTAGTCTGATTCAAAGTCTGTTATGTTTTTTAACTGCACAATCACACTAACTTTATTTTGGGACAATTAAGAAGGGAACATTCTTCCCTTTTTTATTGCTGAACAACATTCTCAACTTTAACCGTCAAGTAAAAGGGCATCTATTCCTCATTGGTAGACCAATCACTTCAGTTTCATATGATGGGCCATCAAAATTTTGGGCCCAAAAAATGTCTTGTCCATAACAGGAGTTATTACTACTTATTTTTATTATATCATTTTTATTTTTTTACAAAATGAATGTCACATACTGTTGCAAGGAAGAAGAGAGGGCAGATAAGAAAATGAAAAAGTGACCAATCATATTTTTGGCAAACTAAAACACTGGTGATTTATATTTCGTAAATTAATAATTGAGATTATTTGGATAGGATGGAGGAGCATCCCATAAGGTTGCTTCTTTTAATTTAGATTATTACACCCATTATAACGTTAAATTGGTACATCTTATATGCGCACAAATTCAGAAACAACGATTTATAACACAAAGTCATTTCTCTCTCCATATATTAAGATGTCAATCTAATAGAATAATTATTATTATTGTATTAGATTGACAATAGTTATTAAGATTTCACTAATAAGATTTTTTTTAACACTAATTTTTTATCCGCATCGACTAAATTTATAAATTAACCTCATCATTCTTCTCTTCTTTGGCGTGCTGTCAAGCCATCAGCATTCAGCAACAGCCCTTCCCCACAGCCCACAGCATAATCCATTTACGCAAATTCTTCCACTAAATCATAGTTACCACCATCCAGTAATTTTTTACACTTGCTAGCATCAATTGATCCAAAATTCGAATAATTTTTTACATTTTAAATTAAGTAATTTGGATGTTTTACATCGATTAATCCAAAAATCAAATAATTTGTTATATAAATCAACTGATATGAAACATATAAGTAATAATTATCAAATTACTTGATCTGAAACTCAATAATTATATTTTTCACCTTTCAAATTAGTTAATCTAAAAATCAAATAATTTTTTATAATGTGAACAACTAATCCAAAACATATAAAAATTAATTTCAAATTACTTGATTCGAAGAGGAGAAATTTGGTAGATGGAAAAAGAAAATCTCCTAATCTTATTCGATGTTTATCACAACTATGACAGCGACTTTTTAGCATTTATAGGCCTTGTATATGGACTCTAACAAAGAGTTAGTTGGGTGATGCAATGTACATGTCAGATTCCATTCTGTACGAGAAATTATTATAAATGCTAATGACACAATATTAGAGGAGGGCACCTTATCTAAAAAGAGTAGATTATAAATTAAAGTACACGTGTATTTATTATAAGAAATAAGTAAGTTGGTCTATTTTTAATTCAGAAAGTGCTAAATTGAGTCACGTTAAGGAATTTAAAATAATAAAAATTGTTAAAAACTATATTAATATCTTTACTATGATTTTGAATGTTTCTGTGGCAAGATTATTTGTGTTAATTAGATATGTTGTGCATCTTTGTTTTTTATTTCTTTTCTTTCAAAATTTCAAAAGGTATAATTTTCTTATTCAAAATTTTTTACAGGTGGATGGGAGGATAAAAGGAAAGTAAATTTGGTGTCTTATGAAAGTGTGTGTAAAGATAAAGAAGAGGGTGAATTAGGGTTGAGAGACATTCTCAAGTTCAACTTAGCATTGTTAGGTAAGTGAAAATGACGCTTGAAAGATGAACATAATAGCTTGTGAGTAACAATATTGAAATCAAAATTGAATATGATTGGTTAAATGAGAGTTGGGAAGCGAGTGACAATATATGTTCTAGATGGTAGAGTGATTTAGATTTCATCAAGTCAAAGGGAAATGGTCAAAGGGGACAGTGGTCAACAAATGTTAGATATGAGGATTAAGGAAAGAATAAATTGTATTATTTCAAAAGGATAAATGGGATTAGAGGTTGAGTTATGGGTATATTGTATAGGTTAGCAATAAACAAGAATGTGATAGTTGAGGATAATTGAGAAAGAGGAAGGGGATATTTATATGAGAGAAAGAAAGTACTAGAGGGATTAAGAATTAGGTTTGGATTGATAGTTTTAAGAGATCAGGTGCATGATACAAGGATTTGGGCTAAGAAAGGTTCAACACTGCACATCTTTAACTTACAAGATTTTAGCAACATAATCTAAGCAATGGACAAATGATTTTTTCTATCTAATATGAATGAAAGGATTACCACTAAAGGTACAACTCTTGACATTAGAAGTTAGACATAAATAGGTTGTCAATAAGTAATAATCTATTAAATATAAAGATATTGGTATATAACGCGACAGTGGAAATGAGTTTGCACCTATTTTGTATATGGTTTGTTAGGCTTTGGCATATATGGAATACTAAAAGTGCAATAGTGTTCAACGAGAAAGGACCAATACATTGTCCAAGAAATATTTAAAGACATACAAACTAAGTTCATGAGAATGGCGTTGCACATTTTAATTAACATTGTATTTTCATGGTAAATGGATAATTAATCCTTTTTCTCTTTGTGTGAGCAACATTATTAATGTCGAGATTTTATGTAAACTCATGAGAATCTTGTAAACTCTTACTTGTAAACTCAACTCGTAAACTCGTAAGAGTTTACTTCAAAAGAAATTACATAGGCAAATTACATCAAGTTCCAAACATAAATATAAATATAAGTTCAAACTCATAAAAAATTACATAAATATAATAATAACATCAAAAGTTTGGAAACGATCAAAAGCTATGGCGGAAACGAAGGTTGCCGCAACTGGAAGTGAGGTCAAACTAAGGACAACAGAGGCACGACTGCATGAGAACGGAGGAAGGTATGGCAGAATTTGTATGAAATACAATTTGGTTTTATTAAAAGAGGAAAAATTTACTTACTCTAAAAGTAAATTTAAGATACTCATTTTTCACCTTAACCATTTATTTTCTTAAAATCTAAGAGTTATAATGAGCAATTAATCTCAACTATTAAATTTTAAGAAAATAAATTGTTAGGATGAAGAGTAAAAATCTTAAACTTACTATTGGAGTAAGTGGATTTCTGTTGTGTGAAAAAAGAGTAATGAAACATATACTTACATTTAATTTATGCACCTCATTAACACTTCTTAATTATTTCTGTCATTCTCATCTTATCACATAATATATCTTATCATATTTATATTTTTTTTTCTCTCACTAAGTGTAGTGTACATCTGTAATTTTTCATTAAAAACATTTACCTAAAATCTTAATAACTTGTTAGCTTACTTAGAAATTTATTGTGTTAAAATTTTAATTAAATTAATAAAATTATTTCTGGATAGATTAGTTTTCAAGAAAATTTTACAAATTTAAATTTGACTTATTCTATTGAATATATATATATATATATATATGAGAGAGAGAATGAGAATAACTAATTTCAATTATTAGATTTTAAGATAATAAAAAGTTAAGATGACGAATAAGTCTTTTAAAATTATGCTTGAAATAACTAGATCTTTTCATATGTATAATAGATCCACTTATTTCATAAGTACGTTTAAAAAAATTATTTTTTATTATCATCTTTTGTATGATTCAAATTAATAACTAATTTTAATAATTAGATTTTAAAAAAAATGAAAGATTAGGATAAAAAATAACTATGTTATATTTTTTCTTAATTATTTATATATATATATTCTTACTTCATAGCCTTTTTTTTATTGAAAGTTACGTTCATACACCGTCGGCTCCTGAGGTATTTTCACTCGTATTTGCGACACTTTTCATCTCTGTCTAAATCTAACAGTGTCTTTCGTCAGCAGAAAATGTGTTGCATTGCATGTGGCCATGTGCTGATGTGCCGTATAAAATGGGGTTTCTTTTTAGACTGTTTGGTTAATTAAGTTTTTAACTTTAATTAATGATGAGGTTTATCACATAATTTATTTCATTATTTATTACTCTGTTTGTATTGAAAACAATAGTTAATATTTTTATAAATTAGTAGATATGTAAAATTAATGAACTATACTATAAATTAAAATATTAAAACATAAATAAAGTTAGGGCAAACCAACGTATGAAGCCTCCAATCATTAACATGCTTTTATTTTTGCGATTCGCTGTTATGTATTATGTTATGTCTGTGGTTGGTTTTATGTTTTAAAATTAATTTTAAACAAATATTAGTATATTTGGTTTTGTATTGAAAAAAAAAATCATAAATTTTAGGTACAAAATCGATAAATTAAAGTAATTTTTATATTGTATTTTACTCTAAACTTGTTTTTATGATAAAAAATTTAATATAAATCACATTATTTTAAAATTAATTTTAATTATAATTAGTGATAAAATTGGTTTAATGATAAAGTGAAAAGATAGAAAGAGAGGTGTGGTGAATTTGAATTTCTCTATTAATAAAAATTAACACATTAATAATTAATATTTGACCAATAAAAAAATTATTATTAGTTATACAAAATTAATTTCATCTCAAATCAATTTTGTCAACCACGGCCAATAAACGCACTTTATGAGCAAATTCAATTAACGAAACTTTAATTGCTTTGGCGTTGTTTATGTGATTTAACATGGATCAATCTCATATGATAATTCAAACACTAGGAATATGTTGACACTTTTTTTTTTAAAGGCATGTTGGCACAGTTTAATCTTTCATTTTGGTGAGTTTTGGTTTTCGGTTGTATTCGTTTCACACATACATTTTAAGTTAAATTCACGTCAAATTGAAGAAAAGTATATAATGTTTGATATCATAACGATGATGTAGTTTTTCACGTCGAATAAAAAAATTGAAAAATTAAATAAAAAGGAAAAAGAGAGTGAAATTGAAAGAAAAAGGTGTAACACTATTTAAATATAATATTGAAGTAATGACTATAAATGTAATAATAACTAGTTATAATTATATACAGAGGAGAGACATCTTGATTAATTTGATTTTATTTTTTAGTTTTTTTAAAAAAACTTAAAAATAATTTTCAAAACTATTTTCTAAAAGAAGAGAAAAAAAAACTTGATCGGTTTGATTTTGTTTTTTAATTTTTAAAAAGAGTTTTCAAGAATAGTTTCAAAAACTATTTTTGGAAAGAAAAGAAAAAAAACTTATTTTGCAAGTGTTATTTGAAAACTATTTTGAAGATGTAAAAATGGGAAAATTTGTTCATATTTATTAAAATTTCATTAATGAAAAGCGAAAACCACATATTTTGATTGTATTTTGAGTTTTGAAAACAAAAGTAGAAAACTGAAAAATAAAACTATTTTTAGTTATTCCTATTTTTTAGTTTTTAAAAATTAAAAAACTAGAACTCTTTTCGAAAATTGTTTTAAGAAAAATACTACCCAAACGAGTTTTTTAGTGTTTAAATACTAAAATACTGAAAACAGTTGTCAAACAAGCACTAAGTATTATTTAAAAACTGTTTTGAATATGTGAAAATAAAAAAAAATTCATATTTACTGAAATATTATTAATGAAACGGAAAAAAAAACTCATATTCTTATTTTATTTTGAATTTTCAAAATAAAAATAAAAAACTAAGAAGTAAAATTACTTATCGTTGTTCTTGTTTTTTAGTTTTGAAAAACTAAAAAATCAAAACTCTGTTCAAAAATTGCTTTAAGAAAATAGTATTTAAATGAGTTTTTTAGTTTTTAAATACTAAAATATTGAAAATATTTTTATAAAACTATTGTCAAACAAGTGTTTGTTTGACAATAGCTTTATAAAACTCGTTTAGTCAGGGCTTGATTGATTTTTTTTAATTTTTTTAAAAAAATTTAAAAATGGTTTTAAAAAACTGTTTTCTGGAAAGAAAAAAAACTTGTTTGGTACTTGTTATTTAAAAACTATTTTGAAGATGTGCAAATGAAAAAAAAATTGTTCATATTTACATGCATGTCATTAATGAAAAGTAAAAAATAACATATTATCATTGTATTTTGAGTTTTTAAAACACAAATAGAAAACTAAAAAGCAAAATTATTTATAATTGTTCCTATTTTTTAGTTTTTAAAAACTAAAAGTCAAAACTGCTTTCGAGAATTGTTTTAGGAAAATGTTACCTAAATAAGTCTTCTAGTTTTTAAATACTAGAATACTGAAAACACAGTTTTATAAAATTGTTGTCAAAGAGGTTTTTAGTGTTTTCTGAAAGTAATTTTGAAAAATAGTTATAATTTTTTAGTTTTTAAAAACAAAAAAAAAGGAAAATAACTAAAAGTAGTTTTACTTTCCAGTTTTGTATTTTTTTTAAAACTTAAAATACAAGAAGAATAAATTATTTTTTTATTTTGCATTAATTACATTTTTGTAAATACAAACAATTTTTTTTTCATTTTTACATCTTCAAAATAGTATTCAAAAAACACTAACGAAACAAGTTTTTTTTTTCTCTTCTTCCATAAAACAATTTTTATAAACTATTTTTCAAAAATATTTTTGAAAAATAAAAAACAAAGTCAAATCAATCAAGCTCTTACTTTTAGGAAAGTTATCCCTCATTCTCACGGTTCATCTTATTAAAATATAATTGTTGTAATGAATAACTAATTTTTAGCATTATATTTTTTAAAAAAAATGAAGAGTTAAGATAAATAGTAAGTGGATCTCAGCTACTATGTGTTTAATCCTTCATTTTCTTGAAATATAATGATTTATATATATATATATATATATATATATATATATATATACACGCACACACACACAAAGAGAGGATAACTTGGATGAGAAAAAATGTTACAGTGAGAAATGAGAAAACATATTAATAACTGTAAGATTTTAATAAATATTTCAGATTGAGTTGTTAATTAAACAAGTTCACATGATTCTTTCACATAAAGACCTCTCCCACAAATGCTTTACGCATCGCTTTCTCGTCACTTCATGGAATCCTCTGCAAGGTCGTCACGACCCCTACTCCACTACCATCGCAAGTACCACCACCGTCGATGATGGCAGGACCGATGATGATGTCGGTGATGGTGATGACGGTGAAAGTGGTGGTGACGACAGTTGTAACATACCAAAATTCTAATATTATTTATACCATTTATTTGAAAATCTAATTCACTTCTCATGCAATTTATAATCCAAAATATTAGCGTATGAAATTTTCATTACAACACAATCAATCTAGCATCATAGACATCTTAAAGTAATCAAAATTTGAAGGCAAATATAACATAACATATGTAATAGTAGCTTGTCTGGCAAGACCCAGAATATCTCGTCCAGCGACAAACGTTGCCCGATGAGGACCATATATCAGACTGACCTAGAAGTAAGACTTCACTCAGCGTAACATGTCGTTGGGTGAAAATCCTACTTAAATCCAATTTGAGACAATTTTGCACTGAATGAGATCTCTTACTAGGCGCAAAACTAAAATATAGTATTAAGAAAGGCCAAAACTCAATGGGCGAGACGTGAAACCTAGCAACACTTTGCAAATTGCAGAACCTCTACTAATGAATTATTCAATGCAAACCTACATCATATAATTCATTCATTCCTTCATGCTCTATACTCCATTTCACTTAGGTGATTACATCATTGTTATACACACACATATCTTGTACATCATCTTTCATTTGTCACACTTCAACATGTCCAAATAAGTCTCCATACAAAACATAACATTCATACAAGCTTAAACAACAATATTTCTAACATAACTTCCATATATATATATATATATATATATATATATATATATATATATATATATATATATACACATACTCAACAACAAAATTTCATCATTAAAGCTTCCATGCACAACCCGACATCATTCACTCCATTACATCCTACCTTTCTGCATCATCACCATTATCTGCTCTTGTGCAAAGTACAATCATCACAGTATACCAAAAACACAAGTAGTGCAATGGTAAGCCACTACTAGAAAAATTACATTCAACATCGCTTCAACTACATCGGTTCAGGTTAATGACCAATATAGACAAATGCGCTGTGAAAAATTTGTAAATAACTAGAAAATTATCTACAATGGGTCTGCAATAACAGATATAGAATTTAATTGCTACTCATTGCTTACTGTGGTTGTAGCCATGCCTGCTGCAAGTTAAAAATTAAAATAACCATCCTGCATCGGGCTAAATGTGGACTGTTGTAGCTCAATTTAAAAAAATACAAAAAAAGAAAACATTTCTCATGTTTATCTTTCCAACACTTCGCGTCGTTTCCTCTTCCCATAAACCCACCCGACACTGTTCATCTCTCCAACATCTTTATCGCCTCTAAAGCATCTTGTCGTCGCCATTGCCACTCTCATTACCCGAAGCTCTTATGGTTGAAGTTTCTCATAAACCCTCTCAATATTCTTACTTTCCCTCTTCCTGTCCCTTTCACGACACTATGGTTCTTTCTCTCTTTCCCATTCCCACTCTCTCTCCCAACATCAAAGCTCTTGCCATTGAGCCATCTTCATGAACCTTCATCTTTGCTAACCCTCGTATTCGTGAACCCTAGTCAGAACCCATGTTTTCGCGCAAACTCTACCGGTTATATTGTTTTGATTTCTATTATTATCGAACGTATTATTTTATTTCTCTTATTTGATTTTATTTTTGTTGTTGCTAGGGTTTGTGTTGGTTCTATGTGTCTTTTTCATTCTAGGGTTCTTCTTACTACTTATTATTGGTACACGTTAAGTTAAACTCTTCTCAATACAAGGTTTCTTTTTAGTTTGTTTTTTTTTCATCTGATTCACCTCACGATCTATTTTGGTTGCGTTGCGTAGGCACATCAAGTTAACTGGCTTTGCTAATGCTTTGAAATTGATAGACGGTAGTGTTTTTTTCAAAGTTCGATATCCATGTTCTATTCTTGTAAGTTGCATATTATGTCATAATTGATTCTTAGAATTCTATGCTCATTGCATATACAAAATGTTTATCTCGCAAGTTATATGGAGAGATCCTTGACTTTGCTACTCTTGATGAGTGAGGAGAGAAGTAAATTTAGATCCATGCGGACATGGATGAGGAAAGAGTATCTAAATTAGTTACTTGTTGAATTTTATACTGTGTTTATGTCATAGAATTACTTAAAAGAAATTTCGTTAATAAGCCACATATTTTAACTTGGGTTAATAATTTGTTTTAGAAGAAAATGCATAAATATTCTTGGGGCAACAATTTACTTTGAAGACCAACAGGATTTCCAAAGAGATATTCTTATGCCAAACTATGTCCGTGTTTTTGTTCGCATATCTATGTTCAAAGATCTCCTTAGTTCAATAATTATTTTTTGGGTTTGGAAAAATGATATTCTTATCTACAAATCTGAATTTAAGGGGCTTTAAACTCTTCCATATTTTAGCATTTTATGAAGTAATATAGCTAGTTAGTTGTAAGGTGTAGTTTCCTTCCATTATGATATTTTGAAATTGGAATTGAATCTGCCATGTGGTTGGAATGTATGTGGTATTTACTATTTTTGAAGCCTAGGATTAATATATATAGAATGTATGATATTTTTAAGTTTTCTCTCATTATAATATATATAAAATTTGTTATAAATGTAAATTATTGTTGATTTTTGAAGTCTGGGCTTAATAGTTTTAGTACCACTTTGGTCTTGTGTATTACTTCTTCTTTCAACTTTTTTGTTCACTGTATGGTATTTAGAGTTATTCTTCTCTTGACTTGTGTTCTACGATTCATATTTATTATTTAGATTTCACCTATTTTTTGCACTTTCTTTCCATTTCACTACTATCAAACTTTTATTGCAAGGGCATACTACTTTCTATATTGTTATAATTATTAGCTTTATTGTAAAATCGCCTTCTATGCTATGCTTTTGCTTGATTTGTCTATGATTTGGTTGGAAGCTGCATAATTTTTTTTTCCATTTTTGAAAACTTGTATTTCGCATCCCCACCAATCTTGATGTCATCCATCCCGAAACTATAGCAGTGGGGAAAAGATCAATAGGAATTAAAGAAAGTTTTGGTTAGGCCATTGGTTTGGGTTTACTTTTATTTGCTTTGTTCACAAAGAGTGAGATATAACATGTTCATGAACATATCTATTACATTCCAAGTCTGTCAAATACTATATGCTTGTTACTACTTGTCAAGGTTAGTTCATAATGAGTTAAATTTTATTAATGATAGGATTGAATCTGCGACCTTGTTTTTTCACCAACTAACCTACTATATATCTCCTTATTGCTTTTATTAACTTGTATATGCCTAAGTTTGTAATTATTCTATTGAATGTAGAAGGCAACCTTAAGTTTGATTGTGTCATAGAGGAAGTTCAAGAATATATAGTGGCAAAGAAGCACCTTTTGGATGCATGTGTCAGCATTAAAGGTAGTCATGCTCAAGATATAGGTCATTCATCAGGGGAGGAGCCTAACATTAATAACTATCGGACATGTCGCTTATATGTTGATGACGTTCCTCACCATCTAGTGGCAATTGGAAAAGTTTTTTGAGGGGGCATCAACCATACACCACAAGCAATTGACTAATGATACGGTAAAGGTTAGTTTTGATTAAGTACTTGATTGTGCTACTCTAGTCCCTATAGCCACATATGAGGTTCAGATAGAGGCCAGACTCTAAACACCTTTCTTGCCTAACCAAGATATCTTGTACCTTTGAGGTATTAATTTTAGCTAAACTTTTGGTGATTTTAAATGAAATTAACATATATATATTAGAACTGTCAAAACGAGCTAGCTCGGTTCATTTAACTCGATTCACCTCAATCCACTTAATAAGTGGGCCAGCCCAACCCAGATCATCTGTTGTTGAGTCCTAAAAAAACTAGCCCGACCCAGCTCACCACGACTTTTTGGGTTAAACGGGTTGGCTCACCTAAAATTCAATAGATAAAAAATAAAACAAAAACAAAAATTTTAAAGCAAATTTCCATATTATAGATTTGAGATTCAATATAATTGTTATGCTAGAAACGCCTAAGACCCTTTTATCAAATAAAAAATAAAACAAAAATAAAATAAAACTGTTAAGTATTAACCAACTTCATGTTGATTCAAACACTGGGAACACCTAAGACCCTTTTATCATCCAATCATGTTGAAATTTAACTGTTATACTGGGAATGAATAACCCACAAGCCAAAACCACAAGTTACAAGTTACAAAATAGGTTAACCATTAGTCCATGACAGAATGTTATACTGGAATAGGCAACAAGCCAACAACCCACAACATAAGTCACAGTCTCATAAAATGTCATACTATACATAGGAAACAAGTCATCTTCACAAATCACAAAACAATAACGACATTGCCTAAACATGACAAAATAACAAAAGTACTACAAAAAAACTTCATCATCTTAGAAGTCCATAAACATACAAAATAACAAAAGTACTTCAACATAGCCTAAACATGACAAAATAACAAAACTTCATCAACATTGAACAACATTAGAATCTTGAACAGACAAATCTACTACAACTTCATTTTCTTTAATCTCGACTTTATCTTCATCTACAAAAAAAATTAAAAACATAGTTAGTCATTTAATAAGAAATAATTAAGTGGTAGATAACAATGGTAATAATTAGCAAATGTAATTACCCATCTCTTCAAAACCATGTAACTAGTTTTGAGTTAAAATTAGCAATTCAACATTTTCCGAAAGAATGGAAGATTGATACTTGGTTAAAACACAAGAACCAAGACTGAAGACTGATTCACTAGCAACTGTAGTAATAGGAATGCCCAATATATCACAAGCCATCTTAGAAAGGTTAGGACAATGATATGTGTTATCCCTCCAACAACCCAAAACATCTAATTTGTCAAAAACTTTTGGATCCAAATTTGCTTCCTCCAAATATAAATCCAATTCAAATTTTCCATTATCATTTATATGTTGACTCAAATAATCAACATATTCCTAATAAGACATTAGAAGAAATGGAATAAAATAGTTAAACATATATATTAATTAATGTTGAAATTAAATGAAAAATTAAAGTAGTTATAATACATTAACTTACATCAAATGCATCCATCACTTGTTCATCATCTGTGTAAGAAACTTGCTGTGTTAGATCAAGAGAGATTTGAGAAGCTGAAACACTTGAGTCATTTGCAGAAACTTTCACATATTCTTCAAATAATTCATACATTTTTTCCTTCAAATCATTGATTTTTTCTTCACAAGTTTCTGAATCAATTTTTTTATAACAAAAAATAATTGCTTCAAACTTCATCCTAGGATAAAGAATAGTCCCAATAGTAAGAATCTGACAATACTCACGCCAATATTTATTAAACTTTTCTATCATTTTGACAGTCATATCTCTTATCAATGAATCATCACTCTAAGCATATTCAGTCAACAATGTCTCAATCTTTCAAACTTGCATAAAATAGCGATTTGATGTTGGATATGATGAGCCTGATATCAAATTAGTCATAACATAAAATGGCTTAAAAAATTCACAATTTTTTCAGCTCTTTTCCATTCATCTTTATGAGGACAATAAACATAATTCCTATCTCGAATAGACAAGCAACCAAAGGCACGTCGGTACTTAAGTGCACTTTCAAGTATAACATATGTAAAATTCCATCTAGTTATCACATTTATCCCTAAACCAACTTTGGTATGTATTCCCCTCAGTTGAAGAATGCATTCTTTAAAAACAATTTTTCTAGACTCTGATGCTTTCACATATTTTATACTTTCTCTTCTTTTTTTCAAAGCACTTGCTGCTACCTTTAACTCTTCTTGAACAATAAGATTTAATACATGAGTGCTACACCTCACATGAAAGTAATCACCATTACAAATCAAACTATTCAGCAAATTAAATTGTTCTTTCATAATCTTTACCATGGACTCGTTAGAATTTGCATTATCCAATGTGATAGAGAATATCTTCCTATCTATTTCCCAATCAAGCAAGATATAAAAAAAATTTCTTAGTCATTTCATGACCACCATGTGGAGGGTCTAATTTAGAAAATACAATAATCTTACTATTGAATTTCCAGTTAGCATCAACAAAATGGGCAGTTACACATATGTACCCTCCTTTGGTTATGCATGTCCAACAATCAAAAGTTAAACATTTCTTACTTTGAGCTCTACGCATAAAAAGTTTAACTTTTTCTTTTTCTTCAATGTGAATTCTCCATAGATTAGACATAGTTGTATTCCTACTTGGAATTTTTAATTCACGATGCAAATACAAAAGTAATTCCCTAATCCACTTGTACTCAACAAAATTAAAGGATAACCCATGTTGAATGATTGCTCATGAAAGCAAATTATCAACATGTTTTTGGTCTATCTCTCTACTTCTCAGTTTCCCTGCATGATCAATTATCATCATTCCCACATTTTATTTTTTTTTATTTTTTCAGCACTTCACGCCTAGGAAAATGGTGTAACAATGTAGAAGTTCCTATCTTTATACCACCAACAACATACTATTGTTTACAATGATTACATCGACCTTTCTATTTTCCATATTTAACACCAATTCTAGTGAAATTATCCCAAACTTTAGAGGTAGTTGTTCTAGGCCTCTTACTTGGTCTATCATTATTATTGTTATCATCTTTGTTAGTCTCTTCTGGGATATGGGAAAATGACCTTGATTCATTTATATCATGTTTAACAGTCTTAGATTCCATTTCTGTAAATATGATTTAAACAATTTTGAATTACAAACTAAACACATCAAACTACCTTTTTTTTTTGTTAAGCAATGACCACAATGCTTCAGGAAACCAAAAACCAAATTGCCTAAAGATGTAAAAGAAAGCCAAGCTAGACAGTACAGGTAACAACAACCTAACCCTATTACAACCAATACTAATCCGACTAACAAAAAATCAAAAAACCAGAATACCATTATGTGCAGCGAAAACTACCAATACCAATGAAAGCTTATATAATAGAGAACCAAAGTAGTAGAATTAAATGTAAAATACCCACTAAGTAGAGCATAAAAAGCAAAACTTAGCAATGACCTCGACTCACTATTCAAGACACCAATTAGAAGTAGTATCTTGCCTCAAAGGTCAGATCAATCAGCAGAATCAAAAAACCAGTGCAGAATAACAGACAGAAATCAAAGCATGCTACAAAATAGAAAATGAAAAAATGCAGCAGTGCATCACTAGTTTAGTAGTTCACAAAACAATTAATGGAAAAATTTACAACTCATATCACAACAACAATTAATCACCAATTCATTTCCTATTTTCCATTAACATCAATGCATCACTAGTTTAGTAGTTCACCATAAAACATAAACAATAGAAAGAGATAAAAGAGAGTTCAGACACATTATAGGACTCTTTAACTCTAGATGTGAATGAAATTATCCCCTATCAAATGAGTAATAAAAGAATAATAAAGCATGTAGAGCATTAAAGCAATTAAAATTTCTAATCAACCTTAATACATGTAACTATCAAGTATGAAACATTTAAGACTGCTATTATCACTAGACATACTGAATCAAGGCAATAAAATATTAAATTACATTTTTTTGTAAAATATGAAACCTTAAGAGTTATAACACTAGACTCCTCATTTCAAAGATATCAAACTTGTGAGTTATGTCAAGGGATCTTTGTAATGTACTTGTGACTTATGTGAGTGCATGTTTGAAATGTAAAAATGATGTTCCTTATATTCAAAAACACAATTAGTTACAAAAATGTCTAAAACAAGTCATACTCATCTCAGTCGTTTGAAATATGTCTCTAATGACCAGAACTCTATGCAGCAGAATTAAATGCAAAATACTCACTAAGTAGAGTATCAGAAGCAAAACTTAGCAATGACCTAGACTCTTTATGCAAGACACCAATTAGAAGCAGTATCTTGCCTCAAAGCTTAGACCAATTATCTGAATCAGAAAACCAGTGCAAAATAGCAGACAGAAATCAATGCTACAAAATAGAAAATGAAAAAATGCAGCAGTGCGTAACTAGTTTAGTAGTTCACAACAACAATTAATGGAAAAATTTACAACTCATATCACAACAACAATTAATTACGACTTCATTTACTATTTTTCCATTAACATCAGTGCATAATTAGTTCGGTAGTTCACCACAAAACGTAAACAAAAGAAATAATCACCATAATTAATCACAGCGTCCACTGTCCATAATGGCACAAAATAGAGGAAACAAAGAAATGTAGGGATAGAGTTGTTACCTTAGGGTTTGAGGAGATATGAGAGGTTGTTGAGACTTGAGAGGTGGTATTGACTATTAAGTGTGTCGCTACAAGCTTTGAAGTGCAGCGGAAAGGAGCTTTGACAGCAGAAGTGGTGTGTCGCGGTTCTGAGTCTGATGCGGTCGTGTTCATAGAGTTGTAGTGGTGAGTGCAGAGAGAAACATCATAGTTCTGAGTTTGATGCATCGAAGACTTGTGGCAGTGATCTCTCGAGAAGGAATTACAAAATCGCAATTCTAATTTTGAGTCTGATGTGTGATGTTCGCAACGAAAATAAGCTTTGACAGTTGAGTGCGGCGCAACATCGTAGTGGGTGGTAGTAGAGTGTCCAACGGTGAGGCCGTAAGGGTGGGTGGCGGTGGTGTGTGGTAGAGCCACGAAGGGAGTCACAAAGACACGTAACTGTGACTGTGAAGTGTAGTGAAGCCTTGAGTCCTTGACCGTGACTGATTCTCTTTCTTTGCTAGAGTTTCACTTACATTGGATTGGGCTGCCTATATATTTTTTTTAATTCTTAATTTCTTATGCAACTCACGGGCCAACCAGACTCTCCTGGTATCAACTCGTTTTTAAAAAAATTAGTCTAGCTCAGCTCGAACCTGTGGTGGGTTGGGCTAACCCGTGAGTTGAAACTCGTTTTGACGGTTCATATATATATATATATATATATATATATATATATATATATATATATATGTAACTTTTAATTAATTGGGATATGCAACATAAATAAGTGGGAAAGAAACCAATTCACCTTGAAAGGAATAATTCTGAAATGGATGATACATCATTGATTGAGCTTCTGAAAATTGGTTTTGAAATTTATACAAAACCTTTTCAAGTGTCAAGGGATGTGGCCATGTTTGGGGTCTTCAATGTTGATTTCCCCCTTTACATAAGTTCTAGTGACCTGTTAGATATAAGTCATGGAAATAAAAGCCTACTCGACAGAAAAGAGACTTAATGAAATTCTTAGAAACTTGATAGGAAACCCAAATTCACAAGAACTTGAGAAATTGGGATTTTAAAAGGAATTCCTTTTTCAACAGGAACGACAGGATCGAAAACGAACATAAAAAGGTCTAGAAAACTATGACTAGACATACCTATATTGATCACCACTCCAAATCAAGAGTAATGGAAGAAACCACCTTAGATTTCGTCAACAAAAGCTCAACCATGCAAGAAATAGTCCATCACAGCCAAGAGAGAGAATTAATGGAGAAAAGGTGAATTGGAAGAAGAAGAAACAAAAGAAGGAAAAACAAAAAGAGGAATGAAGTGTACTTAGTAAGTTCAACTTACTATTTGAACTCCTCCTAAACAGATTTCTGAAAACTTTCTGAAACTCCACCAAAATCTTTTGAATCAAAGAAAAGTAATTATTCTCTCCACCCTTTTACCCATAATCTAAATATAATCACCTTGTAACAACACCATTAATAAATCTATCACATATCAAATCAATTAATTAATAATTTAAGTAAAACTTAAATTTAATCTCCTCTTAATAGTTATTTCACCCACTTATTACCTATTAAATAAATAGGTCCTTACAGCAGTGGTGGTTGTGGTGGCAGTGACGATGGGAAGAAATGCCACCACCACCATCATTGGTGCTAGGCACATGACACTAGGCAGAAGAGCTCCTTGTTGGCATCAGACTTGCTGAGAGGGGAGGAGAGGAAAGAAAAGAGTGAATGTCATCATATATGGTTTGTTGCTTATCTAAGTTTACACCATGCTCATCTAGTGCATCTGCAAGTAGATTTGTTTCACTGAAGACATGTGTAAATAGAACCTCTTATATCCTACACATGTGGTGTATCTGACACATCAGGTTAGCATACGTTGCACATCACTGAGGAAGGAGGTGGGGGCAATGGTGGCGTTTGTAGGAAAGCCTTTGTGTGAGAGAATCATGTGAGCTTGTTTAATTAACAACTTTATTTGAACTGATTTTTTAAATCCTACTATTATTATTATATTTTCTCATCATAATTTTTTTTCTCACCTGAGTTTCTCCCCCTCTCTCTTACTTTCTTTTTCTGTTTCTCTCTCTATATATATAGGTAGATAGATAGATAGATAAATAGACGTATCACATAAAAATATTTTGTAAAGTTTAGATTTAAATAAAGGATTGAGCTTAAAACAACTTATATAACTATATCAAGTGTCTCCCTCTCTGTACCACCACCACTACCTCCTTTACCATATAATTTATATTTTGACATAATTTACATTTTATACTTTATTAAATTATCATTATACATAAATTTTATTTATAAATATATTAATACTGACATTGATAGGAGAGCAGAGAGAAGAGATTTTAAAAATTAATGTTAATGAGATATGAGAGAGAAAAAAGTGACGATAGTAAATGTTAGAAGAAAGATAATTAGTGAATGTGTACGAGAAATTTTTATTTAATATGATATCCTTAAATTAATTTATTTTAACAAATGATATGGTTGACTATTTTGTCCAAAATTATTTGTGCAAAGTGCTAACATACTCTAACATATATATATATATATATATATATATATATGTTTGTGTGTGTATATTGAAATGCTAAGGGATTGTTTAGTTGGAGCTTTTTTAGAAAAATTGAGAAAATTATTTCAGGAATACAATGAAAACTAAGAAGACATGTTCAAGAATTCAATTTTTTAAAGAAAATTGTTGAAAAATGAAAAACTAATTTTCCAATAAACTAGAAAAGTATCCAAAGTAATTTTTCAAATTTGAAAATTGGAAAACAAAATCTCATCTTCAAACACATCAAGCTTCACTTCCCTTTCTACCACTTCCATCAACACCTTTCATGCTTTTTACATGTATTCCACCCCGATTTTTGCTACCTCTTTGGTGTCCCTACCTCTCATGTGCCTTTCATACCTCTTACTTCAAACTTTTTCACCTCTCCATTCTCGTTGTCATATCTCATGCTTCTTTTGCGCCTTCTACGCTGACCTCTGTCACCTCTCAATTGCCACCATTGCCATCTCTTACACTTCTCTCAAGCCTCTCACCTAACATTTGCCACCTCTCACACTCTCTTTGTGTTTCCCATCCCAGTCTTTGACACCTCTTCACTTCTGCCCTTGTTGCCATTATTTCCAGCTTGTCACCACTTTTCCTTTGTTGAAAAACAAAAATAAAAAAACTGGATGTAAAACATATTTTCCTAAATTTTTATATTTTTCTAAGAAATGAAAATTTTGAAAAATTAGTGAAAACTATTATAGAAAAAAATAAAAATTGAGATTGCAACTAAACAATCTCTAATGCATTCATATTCTAACTTTAGTATTAACAATCTACAACATAATATTTAGAGTTTATAGCAGCACTCTAGTAGTTTAGCATAATTATACATGTATCTCATCCTTTTTTAACCATTACTTTTGCACCCCTTAAGCGATGTTAGTGTAAGGGTTGGAAAATGTGTTAGTGTAATGTTTTCAAACATATAAGGGGGTTAGTGTATTATTTTTAAACTTAGAAGGAGGTTAGTGTAGGGAAATAATATATAGTGTAGTTATGTGTAATTTGATAAAAATTGAGGGATGCATATGTAATTTACTTTTTCATTAATTTCATATCAATGCATTTCTATATTTCCTATTAGATTGTATCTTATTCCTATCATCCATACCATACATCAGATTTTCCTATTTTTTGAATTTCATAATTTTGAAAAATTAAACTTATGCATATTTTCCTATTTGAGTTCTTAAATTATTTTATAATTAATTCATATTTTAAACAAAAAACTAGTTTTAAAGGAAGAACAATTATGGTTAACAACCATTCTTATATCCTCCATTGAAGTTGTTTTATTCGTCAATGTATTCCAACAAAAAACAAAGTTACATATTAGCATTCTTTCTTTTCCCTCTCTTCATCTCTTTCTCCCTCCCTCCCTAATGGAATTTATAATAGTATATATATATTTTTTAAAAGGACAAAACTATATTTAAATTACATATTTTTTATTATTGCACGTAAAATATTTGAAGGGAGTAAAATTTTTTTATGAGAAATAATATTTTTTAAAATAAAAGTTATTAAAGATTAAGTGAAGCATATATTAGATTTTCTATTAAAAAAGGATAAAGTAAAAATATTGTAGGTACAGTTTAAATAACTTCGTGTCTCAAGATATGTTGTCGCTTTGGCCGAGTGGTTAAGGCGTGTGCCTGCTAAGTACATGGGGTCTCCCCGCGAGAGTTCGAATCTCTCAGGCGACGTTAATGTTTTAATTTTGTTTTTCCATTTTGGGTTTTTTCAACTTAAACCTACGACGAAGAAATTTCCAAAGTAGGTCCCCCACAAGAGTGAGCTGATAACTGGGGAAGGTTGAGTTACGTCTTTGCCTTAAACCTGCACTGGACAACACCTCTCACCAAAATGTCTTTTATTTTTATTTTTTCCATTTCATAAATCATTAATATCGCGCAATAATTGCTTTTCAAAAGTTCGTTGTACAGCATTTTCATAATGAAATTAATTATTTATAATCACTAATGCCATATATTCTAATTATTTTACTCAATATTCTTATTCTCTGAGACAAACTATTGGTTGCAACTGAGGGTAAGTTATAGAATTCACTTCGTCATCGTCTGAACCAGTCCTTCCAAGCATCTAGGACACGTGAGGAAAGACACAAATAGTCTGCATAATAATTTATGACACTCAAGAAACTTTATTCTAAACATATTTTGGGTTCACAATTGAAGAGGGCAAAGTGGCAAAGTCAAGTCAAGAATCTGGAATAGCATTTGGTTCCATCCAATGGACGCATTTAAGCATTGGTCAAGGTGCCTCTTTTTCAATTCTGCTTACTAGTTCTATTTATGCAAGTGGTTACTGGTTAATAGCATTTATGTTGATTTTCTAAAGTTCACCTTCATTGCCCCCTCCCGGGTTGGCTGATGTAATTAACGTACTGTAACGTGCAATTTATTTATATTTAGTATTAAAATTCAAGCCAGTTATTTATTATTAATTCAGTAAGGGTACTACTATTAGATTATAATTCAAGCTAGTTATTAATGATACTTAAACTTAATGACATCGTAAATACAAGTAGGAATACATGAAAAAAATTGAGCCTTGCAGACCCTGCTGTCCACTTGTTTTTTTAAAAAGAAATATGTTAAAAGCTACTATATAACTTCTTTATCATTCATAAAAAAGCAAACAAATAAATTATCTTATTGTTCTTAAAAATTATAAGTAATATCACTTAGATTTTTAGATAAAATATTTTTATACAAATTACTATTATGTTGATGTGGAAGTTGGTGTTTTATGCTATGTTTGATTGTAGGAAAAATGAATAATGAAAAGTTTTTTATGCAAAGAAATGAATAGAAAGACACTATTTCTTTAGTTAAGTAACAAAAAAATAGTGGATAAATTATTAGAGGCTAATTTATCTAAATATTATTTTACATAACTTTTCTTCTTTTTATATCACATTTCCCTTAACCAAATAATTTCAATTTTTACTCTTTTTATATTTTTTCATTTCTTTTTCTTTCCCAACTTGCACAATAACATCCTAGTAATTATTAGGAACTAATTTACCTAAAAATTATTTCAAATATATGTATAACAACATTTATATCTTTCCTGGACCAATTAAATATGTGTTTTCTCCAGAAATAAACAAGTTCTTTCTCTAATGATGTTTTATTGCAACAAGGTTTACAAACTAAAAAAAAATTACATAATTAAAATATAAAAAATGGTCCAAATAAATTTTAAAGCATAAATTAAAGGGTTGTGTGAAAAATTAAATATCTAAGTTCTGTTCGGTAGTAAGGAATAGAAAAGAAAAGAAAATGTGATAAAAGAAAAAGAAATAAAATAGAATGGAAATTAGGAATGGCAAAAGAACATAATAGAGGTAGGTTTGACCTCCCCTTCTCTGGAAAGTGTGAAATGGAGTGAGGACGAATATGCAATTTTAATCTATCTTTGAGTTTAGGTATACTTGTAAGTACCCCGTTATATTAATTTTATAATTTAAATTTACTTATAATTTATTAGATAAATTATATATTAAGTTATTACTTATATTTAATTTTAATGGTTCATGTGGGTGTAGATTTATACACAAACTTGTGAGATTAAAAATATATGTATGAATTTTTGTTTGACATATAAGTGAAGTTGGAGTGGGGACCAACAAACTCACCCCGTTCTCGTGTCTGATTTTCTTAGGCAGGGACGAGAGCGAGAACCAACAACGCGAGTTTTTTCTATCAAAATCAGGGTGAGAATAAGGCGATACTCGTAGGGGTAGACATGATTACCATCTCTAGTGGAAATCAAAGTTATTCAGTTGTGTGAAAAATGAGATAAAATCATAATGTAAATTTATTACAATTACAAAATTATCTATAATTTATTACTTGATTTTTATGAACTCTCTTGCCAAGATTAAGAGTAATTTTGGAAGGTCATTTTTTAAACTTTCCTTCCTTTTTATGTTGTTCTGAGTGAAAAGTAAAACATATGAAACTCACCATGTTAGTAACACTTTCTTTACTACTTTTCACTCCACCAAACTAGAGAAAGCGCAACTTTCAAACTTTCTTCTTTTTTTCTCACCCATGTCACTTTCCATTTTACACTCTACTGAACATGATTATGTAATTAAGAAAATTAAATATAACAAAACATTTAAATTAAATATAACTAGTAATTAATTATTAATTTAATTAGACAAGAATTAAATTTTTGTGTGAAATTCTTATTTTATTATGTGTTATTTAATGTGATTAATAAAAATTATATTATTTAGTTTTCAAAAATATTTAATTGTTTTCCTCTCTCATAATAATTCATGATTCCCCACCATCATCACCACCGTGGTCGTCACCACCGTTGCCACCACCAATGGTGATAGTGAGATGGTGATAGTAATAGCAACAATAGTGACAGTGACAACAACAAAACATGAATTATTATGAGAGAAAAAACCAATTAAATGTTATTACTTTAAAATTAAATAATATACTTTTTTTAATCACATGACAAGTAATAAACTCACAAAATATAACTTTTATCTAACGCTCAAGGGTGCTTGTGGCTTGATAAAGATATATATTTACAAATTTTTAAATAATAATATAAAATTAAAAAAGTATATGATTAAAACTACTTATAATTTTATGTTATTGTTAATGAAAATAAAAATTAATATATAAAACATGTAGTTATTTAAAACTATTAATTCATAATTTTTAAAAATTAATTTTAACTAAAGGAATATTTTTATTTTAAATTTAATTATAAATTAATTATTATTAAAGAAGTATGTTTTTTTGTCCTAATAAAATTAAATATAAACGTTTACAATACCTTAATTACACACTCTATGTAACAACTAAGTTAGATCTCTTCAACATTCTTTTACTACTTTAAAAAATTGTATTACTTATTTGTGAAAATTATTAACAAAATATTATTATAAACATTTTCCCCATAAAAATAATAAAAGATATAATTGTATTATTTTTAATAAAAATTTATTCAGTGAATAATTTATATAACGAATTTACTTAAGAATATTATCCTCATACTAAGAGTTTAATTGTGTTAATTTAATTTATTATAAAGAATTGAAAATAATTAATTTATTAGTGGAAATATGTTATATATAATTAAAAAATTTATTTTTTTAAAGAACGACAACATTTATCTGTATACTGTAACTATTTATAAGTTTGATATTTATTTCATAGTTGTTTAAATTGATTATTTAATTCTATGTCTAAATAAAAATTCTTTTATCGCATAATTATAATAAAAATAAGTATATCAATTTAAAATATAATATTAGAATAATAATTCTTCGGTTAAATATATTTTTAACTTAAAAATGACTAATAAAAAATTAAAAAATAAATAGAAATATTTGTCAAAATTTATTTTTAACTTAAAAACTTACTTTTAATTAAAATTTGATTAATTATTTATTTGTATTGTCTAAGAAAAAACATATTTATAAAATAAAATTTTACATTATAAAATAAATTCTTAAGGAATTTAAATATAAATATTTTAAAATCCAATTTTTTCTTAAAATTAATTTTCATTTTTTTAAAAAAAAAAAAGCTTAGCCAAATGGTACTTGATAAAATATTTAATTATGGTGATTGCTATTAATTTTTGTTGAAATTTAAATGTAAGTAATTAATATTTAAATACTGGTTTTTTGATAAATATTCTTCTTACTATAATTTCTGTCATTAATTTAAATTTTATAAAATTAAAATAAATCAATAATTTACGCGTAATTAATTTATAATTTTATGTTTACGTGTAAATTTAATATTAAAAGTTTAATAATTTTAAAATAAATTATTACCTTTTATTTATCATTTTGCAACTAACCAACTTATTAAAATACATTTTCTTATATTGATGAACTTTATGTGTGTCGCATAACAATATTGTTGTCATCGTTATTATTAATATTTTATTAATAAAAAATAAAAATAGACGACTAATATACGATGTTGATGAAAATTAATGATAATTGATGGACGTATTTTTTATTTATCTTTCATGTATGTCATAAAGTTAGAGTAGACAAATTATATGTTTTATTTCATTAGAATAAGATTACGATTTTTTCAATAACTTCTAAGTTGTTATTTTAATTATAGTAAAAATATTAAGTTGTTATTTTTATTTAAATATAATTTTTTACTAATTTTATATATTTCCAATAATATATATATATATATATATATATATATTCATACAAAATAATACAATTCATTCATACATTGCATAATTCCACATTTTAGATAAAAAAATCTGAAATGAATAAGGATCTATAGTTCAAAATATTTTTTTTTATAACGTTTGAATTCATTTAATTAAAGTGTTTTAACTTGAATACACATGCATAATTATAAGGATAAATAATATGAGTTTAATTGATATAATTGTTACTTAATACAAAGAATTATGATAAATTTGTTGATTTTATTTATTAATATTTTAAAAGTTATATAAATAAAAAGATATAATTACGTAAAAGTCTTTTACACTATTAATATTAATTAAATTTAAATAATATTATAAAAATTTCAATTCAAGATAATTTTATGTTTTATTATCTTTCTCTTGAATTAAAATTCCAACATTTTACGATTATCACATTAATTGGTATCATTAACAAATTAAATAGATGTTATTACTATTATTATGATTTAATTGATAATAAATATTTCATTAATATATTTAAATGAATTTAATAAATTATTATTAATAAATGATATTTTAGTATCACCTATCTTAAATTAAATTTTAATCATAATAATTTATGGATTTAAAGGCAGCACTACGTGTAAAGAAGTTACAATTTAATTCAATAAAAACCCAACATTGTAATGAAATTTAAGACATTAATTATAGAGTTTAATTGATATACTGATATTTAAGTATGACTTTTCATTTATGTGACTTTAAAAATACTAATGAGTAAAGTTAATAAATTTACCATATGTCAATGTAAAAATGTAAACACAACAAACAACACAAATTTCATTTTTTTCTTAATTTATACTTGAAGGCAATAAATTATTAAATTAAGTATTTTACTATGTCTTTAATTAAAGTTTGAGTTTAATTAGTATGTACTATTGACACTCTACACTGATATTCAATTATAACCCTTAATTTAGTATAAGTTTGATAACATTACAATTAATATTTTAAAACCATATAAATGAAAAGATGTAATTTAATGTCCCTGTAAAAGAAATAATATTTACATTATTCATACATACCAATTAAACTCTCAAATTTTGGTGATAATAATAATAATTAATAATAAATATTTTAAAACTTAATATATTCTATGCATGTGAGTATAAATTAATTAGGTAATAAAATTTCAAATTTATTATAATATTTTTAATATAATTTTAATGTTTATATTTATGATTTAAATATATTATTTTAAATGACTTGGATATTATTTATGTTTTAATCGTTTGTAACTTAAATAAATAATTATTTTTATTTAAAAATCACTTGAAAAGATAAAAAATAATTAAAAATAGATGATACTAAATATAAAACATTTTTAATAACACAGTATAAAATAATTTATTTAATCACATCATAATGAATGTTAATTTGATAAGCATCAAAACTTTTAGTTTAATAAAAGAACGTAAGTTATGGATTCTATAAGACCATGGACTAAATGCCTTCATTTAAATTAGAAGACCGAAACTATGGATTTAGATGAACTACATGTGTTCATAGAAAATAGGAAAACCAAAATTGTAGATTTAAAAAATTGGATGAACAAAGTTAATATTTAGTGTTTGATGATTTAAAAGTTTTTAAAGTTATTTTAATTTTTTTAAAATACTTTCTTTGTTTTAATGAAATTATGAAAATTTTATTTTAAATAATTAAGAAAAATTATTAATTTTAATTTTTAAAATTTTCATAAATATTTTATAAAAATATAACTTTACTTAAAATTAGTTAATACTTTTTTGGGATTAAATTAGTATATTAAATTATTTAATATTTACTAAAAATCCTGGTTTGTGAATATCTCTAATAAGATTTATTGTATTATTGATGTTTTATAACATATCATTGAGTTATATTTTAATTTGATTATTATAAAATTTTAATTATTTTAGTATTGATTAAAGTGCAAGAAATGAGTTCGAATATAGTTCTTTGATACTCAATACGATAGGTCACAATTATTAAAGTTAGTAATTGCATAAATATGGATTTGGTTACAAATATTTTTTTAAAAGTATAGGCATAAAGAAAGAATATTGTAATAGCGGGATGATTTATATTTTCAAAATTACTTTATTAAATGAAAATATTTAATTTAACATAAAACAATTAATTACTTTCACAGAAAAAATAATTAATGCCGAATTAATAATCTAACTAATACTAAATGATAAATTAGATATATAATACATCAATTAATTATTATATGCATTGAAATAAGTGAATTGTGGTAAAATAATTATTCGTTTTTTTTTTACTTTTAAGTATTTATCTAATATAAAAATATATTTAAAAAGCGTTTAAAATTTTAATCTATTTATAATAAATTTATAAATAAATATATAATCTTATATTAATTTTATGAATAAATTTATAAAATATATAATCTATTCAAAACTTTTAATTATTATTGTTTTAAAAATTAATTTAAATTGATAAAGGAATAAATTATGATTTGTACTTAATATTAATTCTAAAATTCAGTTTTGGTTAAAAAATTTAAAAAAATAAAATATTTTTATGACATAACTGATTAAAAAATTAAAACATATTATTTTTATTCATATTTATTAGTATACAATTTAAATTATATATAATCTATAATATTCCTATATTTTCATCATTTTGGTGATTAAGTTAAATTATTAGTTTTACCTATTTTATAATAAAATTTAAAATTAAATAAATATTACATATTAAGATATACTATAAATTTTCAATGTAATTTAAATTTTAAATTATGGATAACATTAATTTTTATGTAATAAATATTTTATATTAAATCATTTAGTACCCGTTTGATCTACTTATTTTTAACATAAAAACTACTTTTAATTTGAAATAAAAATTAAAAAATAAATATAAATTATTTGTCAAAATTCATTAGTCTTAATGAAAAGTGGAGATTAATTATTTATTTTCTAAAATAAAATAAAATATAACACTGTAAAATAATTTTTTTAAAAATTTTATTATAAATATTGTTTGAATTTATTTTCGAAGTAACTCTTGAGGAAAAAAAAAGTTGGACAAACAAAATCTTAATATATTTTGGTAAGATGCACGCTTAATATTGTACTATTATGTGATAGGAGAAAAGGTTTAAAAAATTATTGCCATTTATTTTTTTAAAAATAATAATAAGTGTAATGTCTTTCGTTACTATAACAACACATAATAAAATAAGTAAAGATTATTGAAAGAAACAAAATCTACACAAAATACTTCTATGATATTAAAATATTGTAAATAAATATATAAATCCTTACGTAAAAGACAAAACATAATTTTTAAATTTGAGTCTTTCTAAAACTACAAAGATATTTATTAAAATAGGTACTAACCAATGTTAGAAGAAAAATTTAAATAATAAGAAATCAAATCTTCAAGTATCTTTGGTCTTCAAAAAGTTTGCAAATAATATTGTTTTTAATCATATAGAATCTGAAAAAATTCAATTATGATACTCACAATAATATAAAAATATTTATGTACGTAGAAGTATAATAATATAAAATAATTTATAATAATAACAATAATAATAATTTATACGCGATAAGAAAATAGTTTTTAATTAACACTCATGCACACACATAAATCCACATAATCAAATATAATCATATTCATGATCATTTTCTGAGAACCAAATTTTCATATTATTAAATTTATAAAAGGTTTATGAGATTATATTTTGTATGATGACATCCTATTGTCTTTTTCATGAGAAGGTATCTCAAATCTTTTTTTTCTATCTTAGACAGAGGTATCTAAAATTTTATCCACATATCAAATGAAGGTATTTCATATTTCATTTCATCTTAGATGAAAGTATCTCAAACAATAGTCACATTCATTTTTCAAACATTGTATCAACCATAATCATTAGAATCACATTATACAAGTAATATAATTTCACAAATACCAATAATCATATAGACAATATATAACGTAAGGATACAATTTTATAAATCACAAACATAACATTGCCCATAAACATCTCACAATAATTAAATTATATAAAATAATCTCAATTATAAAAAACCTCAAAGAAAATACACACCAAAAACTATACCATAGAAGTTTAGAAAATAATACTCACCTCTTGAACTAAAATTGTTTAATCTTAATTTATTCATTCTCTCTCTCTTTTACAAAAAGGATTAGTTTTATGATTCAAATTTAAAGTGAGATAAAATATTTATTTATCTTATCTTGCTTTTATTTTAAAAGTAATATTATCTTAAATAAACTTATTTTATTGATTCTTTTTTTTTATCTAATGAAATTTAATATATTATTTTATCTTTATTTTTTCTTTGACGATCTTAAATATGATTTATATGACTAAATAAAATATAAGACCATCTTATCTAAATTCTACCTTATATCTTCATAGTAAATATAATAAATATTTTATCTAAACTATAATAATCATCTCACAATAATATAGTGTTAATTTTTTAATTTGAATATAAATTCTATTATTTTTTTAACCTCCGAACTAATTCTTTTTTATGTCAAATTTAAATGAACTTTTATTTTAAAAATATTTTATTTAAATAAGATAATAACTTAGTATTATTATTTACTAAGTAGATAAATGATTATATATCTAAATATTTATTATTTATTAATTTATTCTATAAAATAATTTTTATTTAAAAATTTGAAGATGTTACAAATAAGAAATAAAAATTGATATAGAAATGAGGTTTGAGATATTATTTGATTTTTGTAATTATTTATATAATTAGAATTAGTATCCTGAAATGCATTAATTTTATAAATGATATAAACTCTGATAACTATTCCTTGTCCGATTAAATAAAAGACTTATAAATTTATTGCAAATCATAATTAAAATTTTGATAGTTATTACTCAATTTAAATTAAATATAAGTAGGAATGAATACGAGATGGGGTGAGGATAGGTATGACATTTTTATCCTCATCACCGATTTCATACTCAGCCAGTATGAGATTATATCTTCATCTTTGTTCTTGTTAGGTATCGGGTATACCTATACTTATTATACATTGACAAAAAAAATTATAATAATTTTTAAATGAAAAATATTTGTTTAGATATAATTATATTAGGACATCTCCCACATGAGCAACTCCCATGAGTTGCTTATTGCATTAAAAAAGTGTTTAATGGTTCTATAATGTCACATAATTGTTAAGCAACTCATACTCAATTTTAGTCAATAGAATAAATAATAAGCAATTTCAAGAAAATCACAATTTTTAAATTTTTTTTCAACTGTATATTATTAATTTGTAGGAATTTGATGAAAAATTACCTTTTTTTTTTTAATCATAAACAACAATTGTTTGGTGAAACAATTTATCAACTTTTTAAGCAACTTGAATTGTCATGTACGATTGTTAAGCAACTTTATAATCATCTCTTATTTGAGATGTTCTTAACTCAAAAATTAGATAATGAACACAAAATTTATAATTTGTTAATTAAATGTCAAATCTTTATTTTTTTTCTTAAAAATAAATGAATATTTTAGTCATTTAAATAAGAGTAATGTGAGACAGGTACAAGAGCTGATACAAAAGTATCTATATCCTCATCCTAATTTAACAAATCAATATTTCTCATGCCTGTACCAATATCCAGTTAAATCGGGGATTCGTAGTCAAATTTGGGGCAACCATAGGTACAAATTTATTTCCCATCCCTTTATATAAGCCAAAAAAAGTGTGGTGTACTAAAGTATAAGCAAATTTAGTTAATTCTGCATTTACGACAATTTGTAATTGCTGGTAAGTCAGTTAAGCTAGATTTTCTTGATTGATTTTTCTATTTATGAATCAATTTTCAATAAAAGATATTTGAAAAATTTATTATTTTATATTTGGTATTAATGAAATTAAATAATAATAACTAAATTTTTTAATTCTTATAAATATAGATATTTTAACTTAAACATATATCCAAAGACAGTAGCATCTAATAGAAAAAAATAGATAAAATACCAAACAAGTCATAGGTCATAATGATATTAAATCTAGTTTTTTAGTTTTATTAAATAGATAAAAGTAAATGAATTAACTTGATTTGATATGTATTTAATCCATAGAGTGGACCCTGGCGAAATAAGACCCGCTAGTTGTGGTGAGCACCACTTGTGCCCTGGAGAGAAGAAGGGAGAGAAGGTCCCTTCCCATTCCCTATAACCGCGTCAATTAATTAGGAACGTGTTAGGACAATAGAGTGTGAGACATTTCCATTCCACAAGTTGGTGCGCCATGTAATCGCGTTTGAAATTAGAGCCTTCCAAATCCAATTTCCAAACAAGGCACACAGCCAAGACACGTTAAGACTATAAATTCCCCTTCGTTTTTCCACTCCAGAACAAAGCCAAACCTCATCGTTTCAGCATATGTCTCAGAGGCCCACGGTTCCACACTCTGCTTCTATAGCCTTCGGCCTCCACTCCCATCTCCTGGTCTCCAGTGAGATGAACCCTAGCTCAAATTGGTCCCATTAAGTTTCCTCTTTTCTTCTCATTCTTTCATTCGCCATTCACTAACTTCACTTAATTAATTCTTGTTCAAACACTCCATTCCTCATACCACATCAACATCATGGGCGTCAAAGGTTTTGTAGAAGGAGGCATCGCTTCCATCGTCGCAGGATGTTCCACTCACCCACTCGACCTCATCAAGGTCCGCATGCAACTCCAGGGCGAAACCACCGCTCCAAAACCGGTTCACAATCTCCGACCCGCACTAGCCTTCCAAACCGCTTCAAATGTCCACGTGGCAGCAATCCCACAACCCCGCGTGGGCCCCATCGGGGTCGGCATCCGCCTCGTTCAGCAAGAAGGCCTCACCGCGCTCTTCTCCGGCGTCTCCGCCACCGTCCTCCGCCAGACGCTCTACTCAACCACCCGCATGGGCCTCTACGACGTCCTCAAAACCAAGTGGACCGACCCCGCCGCCGGCACCATGTCGCTCGGTCGAAAAATAGAGGCCGGCCTAATCGCCGGCGGCATCGGCGCCGCCGTCGGGAACCCCGCCGACGTCGCCATGGTTCGAATGCAGGCCGACGGGCGCCTTCCGCCGGCGCAGCGGCGCAACTACAAATCCGTTGTGGACGCCATAACAAGAATGGCGAAGCAAGAAGGCGTGACTAGCCTGTGGCGAGGTTCATCGCTTACGGTGAACCGCGCAATGCTCGTGACCGCGTCGCAGCTGGCATCATACGACCAGTTCAAAGAGATGATTTTGGAGAAGGGCGTGATGCGCGACGGGCTCGGGACCCACGTCACGGCGAGCTTCGCGGCTGGGTTCGTGGCGGCGGTGGCGTCGAATCCGGTGGACGTGATCAAGACGAGGGTGATGAACATGAAGGTGGAGCCTGGGGCGGCGCCGCCGTACGCCGGCGCGTTGGATTGCGCGCTGAAGACGATTCGCGCGGAGGGTCCCATGGCTCTTTACAAGGGGTTTGTGCCTACGATCTCGAGGCAGGGGCCCTTCACTGTTGTGCTGTTCGTTACGCTGGAACAGGTTCGCAAGTTGTTTAAGGATTTCTGAGCGCCAGCGGTGATGATGACGAAGAACCTTATTTCCTTTTCAATAAGATGCGGTTTGATCTTTCTTGTGTTGTGACTTGTGATACTATGATGTAGTACTGGAATGGTAATTTTGTTATAATTAATTAATGAGAACAAGCGCTTATTTTGTCAAATTATTTTCTTTTTTCTTTTTCGATTCCGTGAAAATTTTGAGATCTCATTGGTTTTTGTTTTTGGATTTAAAAGGTGGTGATGTTGTAAGAGTGTGCAGTGCAACATTATGGGCTACAATTGAGAGAAAAGAGACGATATGGTGAAGGTTTATGTCTTTTTCACACAACACATGACGGAGTCATTAGCGTTGTAATCTCCCCCACTGGATATTTGGGGGGGTTGGGAGCATGATACGCGGAAAGTCTCTTCTCCCCATGGCAAATGCTAAGGAATAGGGATTATTCTTTACTTCTTTTAAACACTTTTGTTTTGGTGTCTTTCCTTCTACTTTTTAATCTGTTCTAAATCTAATGCCTTTAGCCTTCCCTTATTTTTAAATTTTAACCCAAGTTCTTCCAACTTTATTCCTTAGCATTGGTTTATCACATGCCAGAAGCAACTCACCAATTCTCAGAGGATATTTCAAGTAGTAATAATAATTGTTTCTCCAGTTGTGTTTAGAAAAGAATCATTATTTATAATTATACTTATTTTTAAAGGTAATTTAAATAAAAAATCAAAGTTCTATCATTAATAAAATATAAAATAAAATTGAGATGAATTTTAAAATCAAAATAAGATGATAATTTTAAATAATATAATATAAAAAATTAGAAAATCGTAACTAAAATAAAATGTATATTTTTAATATATTTGAAATATACCAAATATTTGTTAAAATAAAGGAATATCTAATTCATGTATTTGAAATTCAAATTTTAGAAAACTTTCCGTATTAGAGTATTACACATGACTACCTAGACTCAAAACTAATTATTTTTATGCTCTCGGTTTTTTGTGAAGGTGAATTAACCTCACGTAACATTCGTTCCTTTGCTAGAGTTTCGATAATTAAGTTAAAACAATAGGAATCAAGAGAAACAAACATAAGAGCAATAAAAATGGTTAACTCATCATTAAAGGTTAAACTTTAATTCTAGACTAAAAAATCTACTCACACATGTTAATGAGTATAAAGAAACAAGAAAATAAAATTCAACAAGAAATAAAGAGTGAAGAGGAAAAACTCGAAGTCTTTCTCTTTGTGCCATCTTTGAACCAAAAGTTCAGGATCGTTAAGTTTCGAATTGAAACTTTCTATTTAGATTAATCGACTTTCTATGTCTAAACCCAAAAAGGTCATAAAACAAAACACTTAAACTTATTACATAAGGGAATGCATATTTTTGCAAGGAGTAAAATCTTTATTAATTAACTCATAATTTATTTTTTCTTTTGAATTTTCTCCAAGCTCTAAGCTTCAGTCCAATGCTCCAAATCAGTCCAGAAGCGCATCAATATCTAGCAAATTATATCCTAAACACAAAAAAAAAACATTAAAAGCGTAACATATTCCAAAATATAATTAAAAATACCTAAAATGAAAATATTAAACCTAAATAACATAAAATAGATAAAATTCTAATTAAAATAAAACCTAAAAGTGGATAAAAAAATGCAACACATCAGACAATCCCAAACTTAGAACTTTGCTTTTTCTCATGCAATAATTGTGACTCATAATAAAATAGAGATCACCAAAATAGGACACCAAAGAATGATAAGCAATTGGAATAAAAAATAGTCATTTGAATGAAATCTCAATTAACTCCAATCAGAGGTAATTCTTCCAAAAGTATGCTTGAAATGATGGATTTACTCATCTCACAAATCTCAAATGTTGAGGGTAAAGACAATTTCTCTCATTTTCCTTGAAGAAAAGCATCACTATAGCCTTGGTGAGAAACCTTATCTCCACTCTTATGCTTTTTCAACCAAGATAAATCACGAGGTCTTTTATTGGAATGTAATATGGCCAAGGTGAATTGTATGTGGAAAACAAGAAAGAAAAGAGAAATACACAATTTAGCTACAAATCAATCTTAGTGCTCATTATAAAATATATCATTCAACAAAATGTTAATTCTTTGCATATGCTACTATATCCACTTGGGCATACATATTATTAACTACTATATAAAATAATTATTACACATTAACACTTCATACACAAATTGCCACATGACTTATAATAAGACACTAAGATAAATCAAAACATTAATATATAAATACCGAAAAAGTTTAAAATGTTTGGCTTAATGGGGCAACTAATGAGCAAAGTGTTTCACAAAGTCAATGGTTTAAAAGAAAAATCCTAATTGCTTTGATCATATTTATTTTAATTGAAAGAGAACAAGTTTCAACATATTTCAAAACAAGTTTTAGAAGATGCAATTTAGAGTAATTAATCATACACAAGAAAGATTTTTGGGGTTAAGATATACTCCTATGTTGGCTTATAGTGTTAAATTCTCCTCAGGAATGATCTTAAATGCTAATTCTTCAACTTGCGAAGAGATCCACCAATGCAATGACTATTGCAACCACACAAAATTAGGATTGCTCAACGATATAATTGCAAATAAAATAAAATTAAAAATAAGAGAAAATAAAATAAAATTCCTAAAACAAGGTATGATAAAATAAAACTAAAACCCTAAGCAACCCCAAACTTAAAGTTACATTATCCCCAATGTAAATCTAAGAGTAAGGGAATAAAACCAGAAAAGATGGAACCTGTCATGGGTGAGGATGGCGATTAAGAGAGTCATGAATATGAATATTATAAAATTGCTCCAAGAAGAATGTGTGGTGTTGAATATCTCAATAAAGAAGAAAGAAAAAAAATTGATAAGATTTGAAGCAAATCAAAACATTGATATGAAATAAAAGGAAAAATTAGGGCAAGAAGAAAGAAAAAACATAAGATTTGAAACACAAATAAAATAAAATATATCACAAAGATTGAATAAATAAAGAAAAAGATTTAAATGTTGACGCATAGTAAATAAGAGAGAATTATTTCAAATTATACCATACGTGCAAAATCATGCATGAGAGTGTAACTCTCTGAAAAAAAATTATATTTAAATTCCATAAAATTCGCACTCGGAGTTCACTACAGCTGCACGGGAGTGCAACTCTCCGGAAAAACAATTTTTTGAATTCAAAAAATTTGCACTCGGAGTGTATTTCAGTTGCACGAGAATGTAACTCTCTAGAAAAATAATTTTCTAAAAATTCACGAAATTTGCACTTGGAGTGCACTTCAGTTGTAGGGAGTTCAACTCTCTGGATTTCTTTAACTTCTTCCTTCATGCTTTGCTTTTTTTTTTATACATTTTCATTTTCATTCATATATTTTTTTTATATAAATTATTTATTCCAATTGCTTCATGTCTTTGGATTCAACATTCTCTCTGGATTCAACCTTGCATATAGAATTCTAAACAAAAGGAAAATGATTATCTTTAAACAAGTCAAACCCAATAGTTTTTTCTACAACAGTCAAGGAAATCTTTTCTTTCTTTACTCTTATATTAACATTAGCAGTAGCTAAGAAAGGTCTTCCTAAGATAATGGAGATAATGGAATCTTCCTTCATGTCTAACACTACAAAGTTACATGGAATAATTAGATCTCTTACCTTAATAGGAACATATTCTATGATACCCACTAGATGTATAACAGATCAATCTGCCAATTGCAATAACATGTTGGTAGGTTGTAGCTCTCCTATACTAAGCTTTTCATAAGCAGCTAAGGACATTAAACTAACATTAGCCCTTAAATCACACAAGAGTTTATTAAACTTTTTGTTACCAAATTAGACACGGTAGAGAAAAACTATCGGGATCCTTAAGCTTAGGAGGTAACCTAGCATGGACAAGGGTCACAATTTCATGTTCATCAACCTTTTTCTTACTAGCCAAGATCTCTTTAAGAAACTTTGCATAAATAGGCATTTGTTGCAAAACATCTACAAATAGAATCTTGACATATAATTGTTTTATCAAACCTAAAAATTTACCAAATTGTTTGTCTAATTTTGCACTGGCTAACCTTTGGGAAAAAGGTATACATGGTTGGTAAGGTTTGGAGGAAGTAAGTGGAATTTCAACCTTTTTTTTAGAAATATTTTCTTTGTCAGTCTCAATAGCAGGTTGTATTTCCTTTTGAACTTCGTTTAATCCCTTTTTTTTCTTTGTTAGTTAAGGGTTCATAAAAAATGTTACCACCCTTAGTCATTATTGCATTAGCATGCTCAACATTATTAATTTCATTGCTACTAGGAAATTTACCTAGAGGTGTGCTAGGAGAAAAAAAATATTGAGCTATTTGAGAAATTTGGTTGTCCAACTGCTTGCTGTGAAGTTCCATGTTATTTATTCAAGTGGTCAACCCTTTAATAGAGCTTCCCATGATCTTATTAATTTGCTTTTGCCTCATCACAAACCCCTCCATTAAGTTTTTCAGCTTTCAAAGTGATGATTGGAAGCCTTATTAGTAACTTTCTTGACTATTTTGCCCTTTTTAGAATAAGGTACTTGCCTCACGTTTGGTTGTAAATACCCTACTTCTTGATTTCCTAGCCCTTGGTTATTGTGGTAAGAGAAATTTGGATAACTCATTCACCCTTCATTATAAGTGTTAAAGTAGGAGTCAAATGTTTGCTTCCTAGCATGGTCATAAAAATTATGAGTTGTAGCGACATTTTTCATGGTGTGCTCCTGACTATCAGGCATCCCCACTTGACAATAAATATCCAAGTGTCTCTGTAACCCAAAAATATCACAAAAACCGTTAGAAAACCTATTGCATTAAAATTTCCTTTTTCTAACTTATCAAATCATTAATTTAATGCTTCAAAATTTCTAGAATAAAGTCAACATTATTTACCTCATACTTACATGAAATTGCCCTTTGGAGTTATGCCTTCTCTCTCTTACCCATTGGCGTTGATTTTTTGCTACAACCTCTATTATATCTATTGCTTCATCTAATGGCTTCCCCATAAATGATCCACCCATTGCATAATGTAACAACATCTTACTGTTGTAATTCAATGCATTGTGAAAGAAATGGATTGCCAAAGGTCTCTTAAGGCCATGATGAGAACAAGATAGTAGGAGCTTTGAAAATTTCTCTTAGGCTTCAGAAAAAGGTTCTGTATCACCTTGATGGAAATTAGTAATCTTTCTCTATATCTCATTCGTCTTTGAAGGTGAGTAATATTTATCCAAGAAAGACCTTTTATACGATGTCTACATAGTAATACTATCCCTTGCGATAGTTCTCATTCATGCCCTTGCTTTTCATGCTAGTGTGAAAGGGAAGAGGCGTAAGTGCAATACGTCTTATGTTATTCGTTGAAAAATTTGGGTCTCACAAATTTGTAGGAACCCTTCTATGTGATCTATAAGGTTTTTAGAAGGTAACCCATTGAATTGGTTCTACTTAACATGTGAAGGAGTGTGGGAGAAATTTGAAAATTTGCATTTCCAATGTTGGGTCTAGCTATTCTTCCTAGCAACCTACGAATGGTTAGGGCTGCATAATTTCTAAGAGGTCTATTTGCATTTACCTCTTCTTCAGTCATGGCAAGATTCTATTTCTTAATTGTCACTATTTTCCATTTTTGTGCCTTTCTCCTTCTATGGAATGTTCTTTCAATTTCAGGATCTCTTTGTATTGGTTTTCGAAGTCGTAGAGATCTTGATATACATTATATAAGATTTGAAAATTAAAGAAAAGAAAAAAAAAACGTGAAGTTTGAAAAAGGAAAATAAAGTTAATGACAAATTAAAACTAATTCAGTAGTAACAACAAATTAATTAAAAATAAGCTATTTAAAAGTTATTAAATTCAGAAATAACAGTCAAAAAACACAAATAAATAAAAACTAATTACAAATAAAAGTAATGAAAAATATAATTAAAAACAAATTAACTAAGAAAATCAAATAAAATTAAAAAAAAGAGACAAAATAAAAGAGAATAAAAACAGAACTAAAATTGAAGATCACAAATGAATTAAAATAAAAAATCATAATAGATAATACCCTACAAAACTAGAAAGAGAGAGAAAAATGTGAAGTAAAAAAAAGGAAAGAAAGAAAACAAAAAAAGTTAATTAAAAATAAAATAAAAGGAAAGAAATAAATAAAACTAAATAAGGAAACAAAATATAAAAATAAAATAAAATAAAATAAAAAAATCAAATTTAAAATCACAAATTAATTATAATTGAAAACAAATATAACTTAACCAGGACACACAATTCCCGACATCAGCAAAAAAACTTGATATGTGAAAATCGCAAGTGTATGGTATCATCAAGTAATAACAATAATTAATTTTTAAAGGTAATTTAAATAAAAAATCAAAGTTCTATAATTGATGAAATAAAAATATAACATAAAATTGAGATAAATTCTAAAATCAAAATAAGATGATAGTTTTAAATAATATAATATCAAAGATTAGAAAATCATAACTAAAATAAAATATAGATTTTTAATATATTTGAAAAATAAAAAATATTTGATAAAATAAAGGAAGAAATAATTGAAGTATTTGAAATTCAAACTTTAGAAAAATTCCAGGGGTATCACACCATGACTACCTATTAACCGAATGTAACCTTCATACTCTTTGAAGGTACGAAGGTGTATCTAATGTGGTAGTTATGTTCAATCAAACTCATTAAGTTTCATGTTAATTCATTGAGCCTTGAAGGGTTAAACCTACTTTCATGATTTAATTCTTAAGTTCCTTTCCAAGAGTTCCGATAATTAAGACTTTTAGTTTATGACCTAATTATCTATTACTACAAGAACGATGATCAAGTGTATTGCATTGGTAAAATCAATAGAGAAGCAATCAAGAAAAACTCAACATAAGAACCATAAAAATGCTTAATTCATCATCAATAGAGTCAAGGGTTAGATCCTAATCCCAGAATAAAAATTCCACTCACATACATGAGTATATAAAAAAATAAAATAAAATTCATTAAACCTGTAAATAAAGAGTGAAGAGGAAAAACTCGAAGTCTTGTTCTTTATGGCGTCTCTAAACCAGAAGTTCAGGACCCCATGTGTCAGAATTGAAACTTTGTAGTTAAACAATGAACTTTCTATGTCTAAACTCAAAAAAGTCATACAACAGAGCACTTAAACTAAGAGTTTAAGTGGTATAAACCGTGAGTATAAGGATCTTTACACTGAATTTCAATCGCAATTCTTAATTCATGGTAAATTTTGTTGATTTTACTTATTATTACTTTAAAAGTCACATAAATGAAAAGTCATGATTTGAATATTGTAGAAATCTTTTATACAATGTATATCAATTAAACTCTTAAACTAATTATATACGGGAGTGGATATTTTTGTAGGAGAGTACAATCTTTATTAATTAACTCATAATTTATTTTTTTTTCTAAAATTCCTTGAGAGCTCAAACCTTCACTTCAATGTTCTAAATTAGTCTTAAAGTGCATTAATATCTAGCAAATTATATCTTAAACACAAAAAAAAAAACCCACTAAAAATGTAACAAATTTCAAAATATAATTAAAAACATCTAAAATGTAAATATTAAACCTAAATAACATAAAATAGATAAAATTCAAATTAAATTAAACCTAAAAATAGATAAAAAATTGCAACGCATCATTATTCATGGATTGTTCGGTAGTATATTCTTTTTAAAGTGTTAATATATTATTTTCTCATAAACTTTAGTTAAATATATTTAAAAAACCATGATTGTGATTCATTAAATAGATGTGATATAGTGATTTTTAATGAATAATAAAAGATATTTTAAAATATGTTGGTAACAGTTTTTTTTATAAATATTTAAAGCAGTTGTACTTGGGGTTTTAAAATCAAATTAAAGTAAATTGAAAACCAAAAAATCACAAAAAAGTTATTTAATTTTGAATGGATTTATTTTTATAATATTCAAATAAAAAATTTTATGAATTTATTCTTCATTTTATTTAAAAGTATAATATTGTAAAAAAATAAAACCAATTATATAAGGTTTACTTTTTATGTTTTCTCTATTTATTTTTAAAAGCATGACTTTTTTGACAAATTAAAAATTTATTTTAAAATTAAATTTTATATTATTTTTTAAAAAAATATTATTTAATAAAATAATTTTTATTTTTAATAAGAATTGAAATACTTTATCTAAATAAAAAAAATTAAAATTCAATAAATTTGAATTATCTTATCCAAATAAATCATTTAAAAAATGAAAATATTTGAATTTAAGAAATTTCAAATTGATTGCATCTGTTATATTCAAACGCAATGTTTAAAGAAATGTTTCATTTTGATTTTTGAATGCGTCATGATCAAGTACGTGCTACAAACAGCAAGGATTAGTATCTCTTAGGTGAGTGTAAGTACTTGTTTGATAATATTTTTATAAAATTGTTTTCAGTATTTTAGTATTTAAAAACTAAAAAATTCAGTTTGTTATTATTTTTTTAAAACAGTTTCTGGGAATACTTCTCCTTTTTCAGTTTTTAAAAACTAACCAATAGAAACAATTGAAAGAGTTTTACTTTTCAATTTCTATTTTTTTAAAAGTCAAAATACAATGAATATGTTGTTTTTTACTTTTCATTAATGTAATTTCCGTAAATATGAATAAGTTTTTTCATTTTCATATCTTCAAAAACATTTTTAAATAACACTTACCAAATAAGTTTTTTTTTCTTCTTCTTCTAGAAAACAGTTTTTGAAAATTATTTTTAAAAACTAAAAAATAAAACTAAACTAATCAAACCTTTAGTATCTCTTCGGTGAGTTGAGATACCTAGGTTAGGTGGACAAATTTAAAATTATGTTTGGTTATATTTGGATAATTTTTAGAATATTTTTAAAATTTAAAATAATTTAAATAAAAATAGAATTTACATCTGTATTTGAAAATCATTTTCAATATTTTTATGAGAATCTAATTTTTTCACTCCTTTATTATGAGAATAAAAAAAAGGAAAAAGTAAAACATTCCTAAAAAATAAGATGGCAAGAAATATAACATTAAAACTTTTAACAAAAAATGAGTATTATATTCTAATCATGTTTATATTTTTAGAAATAGGGTTACCGTCTGCAATACAAATGTCCGTATAGATTATGAGTGTGTTTAATTTGTTATTAAGTTTAACTTATATACTATCAGTTTAAAGATTTTTATATTGATATTCAATCACAATTCTTTATTGATGGTGGATTTGTTGACTTTATTCATTACTACTTTAGAAGTCGATTAAATGAAAAGTCATGATTAAATGTCAATTCATCTCTGTTATTTCAATTCTTTGAAAACTGAAAAATTAATTTAAAAAATCCGCAATACAAACGTTCGTATAGACCAATTAATCTGTTAAAATGATATACTAGTAATTCACTAGGTTTGAACAAGTGAGTTATTATAAATTTCTTAGTATTAAATTCGATTCCTTTCTGAATAAAAAAAATCAGTTAATATTGTCCTGATATCCTCTTGTGGCTGTTTGTATTATTGACCACCTGTTGATCATTGGGTAGAAAAAACTGCCAAGTCTGAACCTGTGGCTCTAGAAGGTGCAACCGAACATTATGAACTATGGGATGCACATGTAGGGATATGACTTCACAGCCAGAATTACAGCTAAGGCACGTACGTTGTTGACGATCAACTCTGGTTTTATAACTCATCATATCTTTCTTGACGATCATCTAGGATATATTTATGATTATGCAGGATATTTTTTAAATACATTTTTTTATAATCAATTACTACATATACATTAAAATATAGTTCAGGCGATATAGCAGTGAAAGTTGAAAGCAATAATTGATCACGAATCAACACTATAATTGGAGCTAGGACTGCAGATACTTCCAAATTGGATGCCAGTTGGATAAAAAAGCCATAGAGTAAACTCATAATCAACCGATATATCAGTGTTATTATATATAAATATAAATTCATATTCACCTGGGACCCTTAATAATCTGGTCCCTATAAGGTGGGTTACTGAATCAGATTTACTGGTTACTGACAATCATATCCCATTCAACACCAAAACATTATAAAGGGAGTTTGCGGGCAACAAGTTATTCCACTTTTAATTAGGTTACTCAAATAGAAAAGTGGTTCCAAAGTTACACCTAACTAGGCATTTTGCATTGTGCTTTTTTGAACGAGCACAAAGAAGCACCATACCCATACATAATCAATAATGAACCCTATAATATAGTAGCTAGGAAAGAGAATACAAAGTCCTATTACTCCCACATTCCATGGGGTTTCTCATCTTCTTTTAGATATCGTTCCTCAAAAGCTATTCTTCTTTAGAGATGATTGTGTTTGAGACACTTTCACACATTGAATGTGAACGTCTTTCCTTTTCTAGAGACTCAAACTTTGGTGTAGAGATTAACCCATTCCACTAGAGCCAATAACATGATTGATATCTACATGTAGATATAATTAACTTCTAAATTTGGCTTTCTCTCAGCAGTCAGCACTGAGATACGAAGGCTTCAGGAGATGATGTTCTACTACTGCATAGGTGATGTTCTCATCATCAGGAAGGCAATGAATTGATGATGATGTCAAACGAGTTTCAAACTTGGGTGCAACCTGTCCAATTCTTTATGATGGAATTGGGAGGAACTCCTGCCCTGTCTCAAAACACGTATACTATAGTCCACAGCAAAGTGGAACACGAAGATGAAGTAGTCTTATATCGAGTAAAATACATATTTTGAAATTTTCAAATCATTTGGAATTTTTCTGCACAGATTTTAGGTGTCAGAGTGTCAGGATAGTAAACGTAAACCAGTCCAATTTTCATTTTCATACAAATTCAAACCAAAACACATAAATTAGAAAAGGATAGCAAGGTAAATTACCATACACTTTTCAATAAATTAAAGTGCGCTAGCCAATGAAAAATTTTAGTAATAAACTAGTAATTTCATATACTTGAGTAAGTGTCTCAATAGTACATAAATATGTCAGGGCATCTGTTGAGCTTAGAGCAACCAGTTCAAGCATATGTTGGGTCCAAACTGAGAGGATTAAATACCGAGGAGATGTACAACCATGGAACACGAGCTCATATATAAAAAAACATAACACAACTTTCAACTTAAAACCTTAAGACATTAGGTTATGTGTCTTTCTCACTTATATATTACTCAACTTTCCAATTTCTAACCAATGTGGGACTTCAACTCACACTTACACTCCAACAGCATCCGAGTTAACCCCTCACTGATCTGCAACATTTGAAAGTCCATCAAGGAAAGACGTCTTGTAGAATAATTTGTATTCCTACAAATTTAACTTCACTGGTCAAGAGAATGAAGCCAATTAGATCTGTAATCTGCCACGTGTTTCGAATAAGTCAAATGGTCAGACGTTTTCATGTGACATATCAGATAACATTAAGATTTTTTTGTATCTGTGAGTCTGATCCTATTTCAAATATGTTAGACCATCTGGCGTATTCAGAGATTTTCAATGTGTCTATCTGGTGTATTGGACTAAATATGCTTATCCCTCTGAATATTGAAGCATTGAATGGTTAAACTATACCATATTAATTATTTTTTTGTTGAGCGCCCCATTTTGGTAAATTTCCCCGACCCTCTTTGTTGGTAAAAAAGTCTAATATTCCTAATTTAGTATGTTATTTTTCTTTATTTTTCTCTCGTTTTCTCTTATTAAAAAAAAATGATCAAATATATTTGGATACATTTTTTTAGAAGAGTATACTTGGATATTTGGTACTCTTATTTATGAACCAAATAATAATTTCTCTTCCAATCATGTATATAGTTTATTTCAAAAAGGGGAAAGAAATAGAAAAATAATAAATGTAGCCGGCAATGCAACGTGATAAAAAAAAAAAAAAAAAAGCTTGAGAAGTACTTGGTCTGTTGGGATGTCTAAAAACCAGGATTGATAAATAAAATACGGACATTATATTTTTGAGCCAGAAGCAGGGAGCATATAAGCTGTATACAATAGCATGAAATCTCATGTAGACACAACATAGAGCGGGAGAACTCTGATTCTTAGTAAGATCAATATGAGATTTTACCAAACAACCAAAAGTTGAAAAGGGAAAAAAAAATCTCGGTGCTTGCTTTTCTCATTATATATAGGAAGATCATATGATAACAATTACTGAAGCCTTTGGGTTGTTTGAAGGAAACTAAATATAAGTTTCTGTCTTTATTTATGAAATTAGAGTTAGTCTAGGGTGTGTATGATATGTTAACTGGTCACCATGAGTTGTATTATACAAGAGAAACCAATTGGTTGATAAATGGATAATGAGAAAGAAAGCTACTATTATGTATGATAGTTAGCTGTTGACAACACGGGTTTTGTACTTAACTTTTGTTAAGTAATAATTATTCGTCAATCATAGCAACTTAACTCGGTTTGTGAATAGCCAATTACCATCTATCATAGCAACTTCGTACCTAAAGTTTATTCGCAACCAATTAAATCCAATGGTGCTAGCTCCTCTTGCACGGTGCAAGATATGACCACATCTTACACCTAGACTAACTCCTGAAATTAGCTTCTTTGTAATTTATTATAGATTCTAGAAACAAAAATAAGATGTGTACACATGAAATATCAAATAATAAAAAGAAGGATTGAATAGAGAAGTTTCTGAACATTTAATGATTTCATATTGATATTTATAATAATTTATTGCTTTTATTTCGATACATGATCAATAATTTCTTCAAACAAAAGAAGATTATGTAAATAATTATTCAAAATTTTTAAAATAAATTAATCATTTACTAATATTGTATTTTGTATTATCAAAATCATCTATATAAATAATGATCTCGAGGATTGATTATTTCTATATTTTAAAATTAAACAGTTATAAAAGTTAATATATCAGAAAATATAACTTTTCCACAAAAATTTAGAACAATGAAAAGTCTTGCGATTGGATTGGGAAATTAGAATTTGGAAATTGGAAACTAAAAAGTCAGAAAAAAAGGTTAAACATATAAAATATATTTTAAATTTTTTTTAAAAAATATGATACGTATTATTTTTTAGTTACTCTCATTCATAAGTTCAATCGTCAAGGGATGACCTTGAAAATAATAGATATAAATAAAAATTCAATTAAACTAAATAATTTTTCAAGTACCGAACCCAATCCTAAAAGAGATACTCACCATAGAAATTCCAAAAGAAATAAAAGAAGAAAGAAAATAAATCATAAGAATTAAGAATATTCTAATTCATGTGGTGTGTTAAAACCACAAAATTGTCTATTTTCAGGTTTATTAAATAACCTCTCCAATTGTCATGGATCTAAACCTAATTAAAAAATAAAATTAAAATTTTGTGTGGTATAGTGGTATGAGATGCATACGGACAAGAAAATGTATAATTTCGTCTATAGTTTGTGACATAATCCACTATAAAAAATGTATTAAAATAGAAAATGTATTAGCCATCTCTGCAAAGATGTGACACTATCCACAAAAATGTAATAAAAACATATAAAGAAAAAATATATAATAGGAGAAAAACTCACTGATGTGTGGTACCTCGCATACCACATATGCTTTTTTCATTCTTCTTCAAGAATCTGGTTTTCAAATTATTAAGCTCTCTTTCATTCCTCTTCACAAAGGGTCCCATGATCCTAAAAGCCTTCAATATCTTTTTCTAAGAAAGCAACTCATGTAACTTATCCTAAACCCAAAGAAAATATATAATAGGGTTTGTGACATAATCCACTATAAAAAATGTATTAGACATCTCTGCAAAGATGTGACACTATCCACAAAAGTGTAATAAAAACATATAAAGAAAAAATATATAATAGGAGGAAAACTCACTGATGTGTGGTATCTCGCATACCACATATGTTTTTTTCATTCTTCTTCAAGAATTCTGGTTTTCAAATTATTAAGCTCTCTTTCATTCCTCTTCACAAAGGGTCCCATGATGCTAAAAGCCTTCAATATCTTTTTCCAAGAAAGCAACTCATGTAACTTATCCTAAACCCAAAAGCACAACAATCTAAAAAGAAAAACATGAAACTAAACCTAATCAACATGAAATACATGCAACCTAATGATAAAAATCAAAGAAATGATAAAATGACATGCAACAGATCAACTTCTTAGTTAATATTTCATTTCCAACAATCTAGAAATTTTAATATATCTTCTAGTTGTAAGTCGAAAGTTTCATGCCATCAGAAACGCATATGTTTCTTACAAGTTCATTCTTCATGTCTTGGTGATAAACTGAAAGTTAATGGAAAATCAATACAAGAGAACTAAAACAAAGATTAAGGCTAAACATAGCATTAGCTGAGAAAACAATATGACAAGAGTGGAAACTAAGTAGAATGCAGAGTTGCATACATTTTCAGTATTCACAATCACAACATGCTTTATAAATCATAAAGAAAGACTAGAAAAAGTAATACAATTAATTTCACCTTCTTACTACAGAGGAGCAGAAACACAATGCTGAACAAATAACCTCATCATCGTCTTCCATATCTACGCCAAAGGTAAACAAAAATATTAACAAACATTCCTCTGTTTACGCTATTGATCTTACCAACATTTTCATTCCTGTTTTAATCTTATGTTCGTTTTGCCGATAAAAAAAAACCTTGTTTTCGTGTTTTATTTTGAGAGGAAAAAACTTGTCATAGATGGGATTCAGTTAGAAAAAAATAGTTCATTTCTACCAATTTATATTCTTATTTTTAACTCTACCAAGTGTTATTATTAAAAAGTACCTCAATACAAATTGTTATAAACTTTCCGAAATGTCTTTAATAAACTTGGTTGGGTGTCTTAGCACCTTCAGGAATGGACAAAGGAGGAAAACCTGCAAGAAAGGACTCCAATGCTCAAGTCAGTAAATGAGCAAGATAGAGAAGGTGAAAAAAGGTTGAAGTATAATAAATTTTCCTGAATCCATGACACATGCCTCCTACCTTGTATTCATAGTAAGAAATGCAGTCATTACCTGACGATCATTACCTGCTTTCCTTGGTATATTTCTTTTACCTAGCGTGTTTGACTTTTATCCAACAGATATTTTGTAAATCCTGCTTTACTTTATTGGGAATAACACTAATAAGTGATTATATTGATTTATTTTCTTGGTTAACTTAGCTCATTAATTGGTTATTTGTAGGAGCTCAGATTTCAGAGTGGCCGAAATCCTTTGAGGTTTATTTCCTCTCTTTGGAAGGGTTGTGTTATATTTCGGATTTCAGCTATGCCAAAATTCTAAGTCTCCTTATCTGATGCTTTTATTCTCATATGAAATCCTTTTGTTCTTTTTGTTTATATATTTTTCGATTTTCATCCATGCCGATATCCAAAGTCTCTTAGGATGGTATCTTAGATTTTGGCGATGTGGTGATTTATATACTTCGATTTTCGGCTATGCCAAAATCCGAAGTCCCTTGATGGTTTTTAGGTCTTGTTCCTCTTGGTGATTATACACTGGCCCTCAGGCTCCAGCTGAAGTGTAAAGCACAAGGGTGGAACCTTTTTGAAAAAGAGGCACTGGAGTCTTTGATTTTTTGTCCTGAGGCCGAAATCCCTAGGTATAAGTGGATGGATTTTCTAGGGTTTCTAGTTTCATTTCTACCAAGTGATACCAAGGGCGGGAAAACGAATTATCTCCCCTCGGGTACTATAGTGGAAGTGGAAGCGAATAGTCGCGTGTCGTGGAATGTGGATCTGAATTAGATCAACAGTAAAGATGAGTGTGAGAGTTTCAGAGTCGTACTACTATTTAAGGAGGGTATTAAGTTCAGTTACACTTTTTCATTTGTGTTCTCTCCTTGCGCAAAAAATCTCTTTCAAGCTTTCCTTCGCCAGTCCTCTTTTTCCCTAGTCAGGTACGCCTTAACTCTTTTATTTTTCGGTCAAAAATGTCTTCTCCTTCTGATTCCAAAATCCCTTCTATGGGAGAGGTTCTATCTGAGTCTGCTGAAGTCTCTGCTTTTGCTTCAAGCAACAACAGTGAGTCTGTAACGTACCCAAAAGTAAAAGCAAATGGGGCTGGACCTTTGGGGTCAAAATTGTTACCTCATTAGAAGGTTAGCTTTTTATCCAAAGTGACTATGAAACGCAAGTTTAAGGGTAATCCAAAAAAAAGTTTCCCCCATTTTGATTCCTTCCTACCATTGGGTAGACGAGGAAGTAGGGGTTTTGTCATCTCGGTACTGCAATAGGCAGATTTTGACTGATTTTGTAAATAAGGTTCAAGTTTGTTATTTCGAAGATTGTGAAGAGTTTCCCTTTCTTGTTTAGCTTTGTAAGGATTTTTTTGTGTCGAACCCAAATTTTGTCTTCCTAGGTCGCACTCTTGAGGATAAAAGTGATTTTTCTATGTATATGACTGTATGTTTTCGGTTTTCCATGTGAGGCTCCCCTTTGAAGATTATATTACAGGGATACTTAGAGTGTTGAATTGTACCCTCAGTCAGTTGCATCCAAATGGTTGGGGTTATATCCAAGCATTCCGAGCCTTGTGCTTGTTTACTTATACTTAGGCTACTTCCAGCCTGTTTCTTCGTCACTTCTCTACTCAGCCTCATGAAAAATGTAAATGGGTTTCCCTTTTCTGCAAGGCCGATAACCCTTTTATTTGTGTCATACACAACTTCTTTCAAGGGTTTTAAGTTCGGGTACTTCAAGGTTATGATAAATTTTGAGGTTGGCCGAAACCATTTTTATGATGAACAAGAAGGTCGACTATTTCCTTTCTACTAGGAGCCTGTGCCGAGAAGGTATACAAATTTCCTTAACGACCTCCTTACAAATAAGGAGAAGGTCGATGCTAAATTCCTTGATTCCCTTCCTCACCTTCTTCCTATGGCAGTGTTGTTGCAACTTTATGCATCAACGACTCCTTCACTGATCTCGAAAGTGGGTGTATTTTTTATGAATTGATTTTGATGATGTTTTGCCAAAATCAATCTAACTTTTTGTTGGTTATTTTTTCAGAAATCATGGTGAAAGCTGGTGATAAAGTAGTGGGTTTCCGGAGGATTCGCAAAGGCCAAGATTCTAATGCTGAAGCCACCATCTCGACAATCCAAATTGAAGAGCAACCTCCACCGAAGTCTCCTCCAGTTGACATCCTTTCCCCTATGTCTGAATTCGAAAAAAAAACAAAAAAACAAAAGGGAGAAGGCGCCTTAAGAAGGTAAGGAGGAAGAAAAGAAGAGGAAAAGAGAGAATAAATCTTCTTCCAGCAAGTCCAAGAAGGTTAAGGCTAAGTCCTCAACGCCGAAGACCTCAGCCATTAACACTACTTTACTGTCGCCATCATTCTTCTATGAGGACCTGGATCCTGTGGTGTCCTCTAGAAGGTTCAGAAATTTGATTTCGGCGAATGGTCGTAAAGATCTAGAACAGATGGAGCTCAACTTCAAATAGCAAAATTATTGTGAGTTCTTAGCGCAGGCACATGTGCTAGAAAAATATTTGTTTGCTGAGGGCTGGTGGCTACGAAGCAATAGCAAAGGAAAGCCAAAGATAGCTTTTTGGCTATCTCGGATAAGCTACGGGAGCTAGAAGAAAGCACTGAAATGATGATCTCCCGCGAGGCGCTTGAGGAGGCTCTGGCCGCAAGAAATGTCGAACATGTCAAGGCTTTGGCTGAGAAGAATGAGCTCTTCGAGGAGGCTCAAGAAAAGGTGCGAAGCCTAAAAACTCTTTCGGCTTAGAGCAAAAAAAGTCAAGAAGGCTATAGGCGGGTCTACGAGGAGGCAGTGGCTGAGCACGAGAAATTCGTGACTCAGGCTAAGGATAATGTCATGGTGGAACATACTGCTGGCTTTTGTAGGTTGTGCGCCAAAACTTACTATTTCTGCACCGTTCTAAAGGGCTTCAGGTTTTCTAAAAATCATGGTATCTTCGAGGGTCAATACAAGAGCCTCCATGAAGTAGATGATGCAGACCTTTCAGATAGGGAAACTCCACTGGAGTCATCAACAGAAGAAAATGCTAAGACTTAGGCCGAAGAGACTCAAGCTGAAGAGACTGCTAACATGGATGGGGTCGAAGGATCAAGAGGCCAAAGCGAAGGACAAGATTTTTTGTTCAAGTGTGGACGAAGTTTGTCTTTTATTGTTTCACATTTCTTGGTTAATTTGTAGGGCAAATTATCGTTGTTGGCGTAAGATTTCAGATTTTTTGAGGGAGGTATTGCCTAAGCTGAAAATGAAAATTTTCAGGAGGGTACTCTCATAAGCTTTTTTTATGAGTAAGGCAAACTTGTTGCGGGTAAAAGAATGTAGAGCCAAAATATGCTTCTTTTATATGTGGGAGGAGGGCCTTATTAAAAACCTTTTCGGAAAAAATCCTGTTGTGGGATAAATAAGGAAAAGAGTGCCCCAAAAGAAGTATAAGTTCATGTATTAGCTGTAGTACATTTTTAAGTGTGTTGAATTCCAAGTACGTAGAATTAGTTTTCCAAGAGGTCTTCAAGTTTATACGTGTCATTGTTGAAGTCTTGGTGAATCCAAAAAGGTCTATCCCAGTTAGGAACTAGCTTTTCTTCTGTTTTTTCTTTTCTTGTTTCACCGGTTGCTCGCTAGACTAAGTCACTGGGAGAAAAGTTCGCAGCTTTACCTTTGAATTGAAGTGTCGCGACATCCATTGCTTGGTGGCCTCTGCAATTACTAGGGCATGATTTCTGATTTAAGTCATGTCGAAGTGTTCATTGTTGTTTGTTCATCAAAACAACGTCGTCAAAGTAAAGGTTCATCAATTTCCATAAGCAGCATAACATTTGTTCCAAAGGTTAGCCAAAATGGAGTTTCATGCATGGATGTCTGGGGGTACAACGATATGCCCACAGAAGTTCTGGTATTTGATCTACCCATGCTCCTTTATCTGTTGAGCCATTTTTTCAACTTTGTCAAAATGACCTTATTAGCTGTTTTTGCTTGTCCATTTGTCTATGGATGCTCGATCGAAGTAACTTTGTGTTATATCGTAAGTTCTTGTAGGAAATTGTTAAATTTCTTACCTGTGAACTATAGAGCGTTGTTAGTGACTATTGAGTGTGGAATGTCGAAGCGTGTTACTATGTTTTGCCATATAAACTTCTGAACATTATTGGCCGAAATAGTGGCCAAAGTTTCGGCTTCAATTCACTTTGTAAAATAATCAATGGCTACTAGTAGAAAATTGCGCTGTCCTCGAGCTAATGGGAAAGGGTCAGGAATATCCATTCGCCAAGTACAAAAGGGCCATGGGGCTGTGATTATCTTTAACTCATCTACTGGGGAATGAATTAGGTTGACGTGTTTTTGACATTGAGTGTATTTTTTAACAAATGTGACGCGGTCTCCTTTGAACATTGGTCAGTAGTATCCAACTCTTAGCACTCTATTTGCCATTGACCTTGCCCCAGAATGAAAACCGAAATACTTTGATGGATTTCTCTAAGCACATAATTGGCTTTGTTATCATTTAGGCACTTTAGAAGAAGGGGCGAAAAACTCCTTTTGTAGAGTTCTCCTGAAATAAGGGAGAATCTTGAGGCTTTTGTTCTTAATTTCTTAGTTTTGCCGGCTCTACTAGGGTTGTCTCATTTTGCAGAAAGTTTATGATTTCAATACGACAATCGGTGTCTTTCGTGGATATCGAGCATACTGAGATACTGGGAAGGGTAATTTCTATTGTAAAAAAGTGCGCAGTTGTCCTGACTTGCGAGTACTGGTAAGTTTTTCTAGCTGGTTAGCCCACAGGTTTTGTTCCCTTGATATGTGGATGACCTCTATCTCTTCAAACTTGGTTTTTTCTTGCGAGAATGCATGATAGTACTGTAATAGTTTTTCATTATTAACTTGAAAAGAGTCATTTACTTGCTCTGCCACAATTTTGGAGTTAGTTAACCACTTAACTCTTGATGCCCCGATGTCCTCTGCCAGTTTAAGTCCTACTAATAGTGCTTCATACTTGGCCTGATTGTTTGAGACCTTAAAGCCGAATCCCAGGGACTGTTCAATGGTGATGTCGTTGGGCCTTTCCAATATGATACCTGCTCCACTACCCCCATTGTTGGAGGACCCATCTACGTGCAACATCCAAAGGAAGGGATGTTCCGCAAAGACTGGATGCAACTCATTTAAGAAATCTGCTAGACATTGTGCTTTTATAGGTCCCCCGGGTTTGTACCTGATGTCAAATTCGGACAATTCAACAGACTAAGCAACCATTCGTTCAGCCAATTCTGGTTTCCACAATATTTTGGCAATTGGGCAATCTGTTCTGACTATTATGGCGTAACTCTAAAAATAAGGCCGAAGTCGTCGTGCCGAACTAACTACAGCTAAAGCTGCTTTTTCTATCATCTGGTATCTGGTCTTAGCATCTTGGAGTATTTGGCTTACATAATAAATTGGTTGCTGGCCATGAGGAGTGTCTTGGATTGCTACAACGCTAATTGTTTCTTAGGAAACCGAAAGGTAGAGGATTAATTGCTTTCCTATATCTGACTTAATTAACACAAGTGGCGATGCAATGGATGCTTTCAGTATGGTAAAGGTTTCTTCACATTCATTTGTCTAGAGGAAGCTCTTGCTTTTCTTGAGGAATGTAACTATTGGTTTTGCTTTATTGGCTGTGCGTAGGAGGAATCGAGTCAAAGACACTAACCTTCCCATTAACCTTTGTACTTCTTTTAGGTTTTTTGGACTTCTTATGTCTAGAATTGTCTGACACTTATATGAATTAACTTTTATTCCTCTATTGGTTAACATAAAGCCGAGGAACTTTCCCCATTGCACTCTGAATACACATTTTTCTGGATTGAGCCTCATTGAATGTTTGCGAATAGTGGAGAAAATGTCTTGCAGGTCATGGATATGTTGATTTGGCCTTTCTATTTTGACAACCATGTCATCGATGTATAGCTCTAGGTTTCTGCTTATCTGCTGATGGAAGACTTGGTCCATTAATCTTTGATACGTGGCCCATGTGTTCTTGATGCCAAAAGGTATCATTTTGTAGCAGTAGTTGACAAATTTTGTAATGAATGTTGTTTTAGCTTTGTCATCTGAGTGCATTCGGATCTGATTATAGCCCGAATATGCATCCAAGAAGCTTAACAGACAATGACCCGCAACACCATCTGCTAATTTGTTTATGCTAGGGAGGGGATAAACATCCTTTGGGCAAACTTTGTTCAGGTCCGTGTTGTCAATGCACATTCTCCACTTGCCATTCTGCTTTCGTACCATAACCACATTGGCCAACCATGTGGTGTAACGGACTTTTCGGATGAAGTTGGCAGAGAGGAGTTTTGCGACTTCCTCTTTAGTTGTCTGTGCTTTTTCTTCTCCTATTTTCCTCCTTTTTTGGGCTATTGGTCGCACCCCTTTACACACACTAAGTTGATGATAGAAAAATTTTGGATCATTGCCGGACATATCTATTGCTGACCAAGCAAACAAATCGACATTGTTCCTGAAAACTCCAATAATTTGTTTTTGCTCATTTTCTGGGGCCGAAGAACCTACATATGTCATCTGTCCAAACTTTTTTCCTAGTTGAAAAAGTTCCACCTTCTCAGTGGGTTCAACTCTTTTGTTCTCCTTTTCATGAGGATCTAAGTCCAGATGAGATTCTTCTGATGTTGTAGGCACATTGTTAACATTATTGAAGGTAATTAGTTTCTAATATGTTTGTGACCGCAAGCTAGCCAGGTAACACTCCCTGGCTGTACGCTGATGCGCATGGATGGTGGTTATTTTGTCTCCATTTGAAGGAAATTTCATAGCTAGGTGGGGGACGGGGTGGATACGATGGCCCCAAGTCTGTTGAGCGAGGGTCACCCTAACAAGATATTATATGAAGTGGTGGCATGGATGACAATGTACCGAATTCAGATGCTGTAAGATTCTTTATTATTGACGAATTTGGTGTACAACTTAATGCATCCTTTCGTAGGCACCTGTTCCCTCGAGAATCCTATGAGGGGTTCGTTGTAAGGGAGTAATTGGTCTTCAGATAGTGCTAGCTCTTTGAAAGTTTTCCAATACAACACATAGCCGAACTCCCTTGATTCACCAGCGTCTTTCGAATAATGCAATTAGCGACCTCCACGCTGATTACCATGGGGTCATCTTGTTCAGGTCGACAACTTGAAAATCTTCATATGTGAAGGTGATGTTCAACATTCTTTGACGTGTATATGGGGCAACCGAATTGATGGATCTAACTATTCGGGCATGTCACTTTTTGGTCGAGGAGTTAGATCTTCCTCCTGTGAAGCCACCAACAATTGTGTTGATGATCTTTTTCTCTATGTTATGGTTATTCTCTCTTCGTTCTCATGACCTGCTTTGACTTTGAGTTCTACGTCTGTCGGGTCGTGGTCGATAGTCATTGCATTTTCCATGCTGAGAATAGTTCCTTTGGAAATGACTTGGTCTAGCTGGCAGTGGGTGACTATTGGTCCTGTGGACAAAGTCTTTTAGGTGTCCCTACTTGATTAAGTCTTCTATCTTGTCTCGTTTCGGTTGAATGCCCTTTGTTCTTGTGATACCTACAATGTTTAGTAGGATCAGCTCCTCTAGACGTATGTGCTTTCTTCGGCATGATTAACAGTTCAACTGCTAACGCTTGCTTTAATACTCTAGCCCTACTTGTGTTGAGTGGAGTGTACTGGTTGTATCTTGGCCCTCAAGCTTGACCTTTGAGTGACATGGGGAAGATCTTATACAAAGCTGTTTGATCCTTTGTGTACATCCCTACTTGTGTCATGAAAACAGCTAGATGGGCATCTGGGTCCGTAATTCCATCGTATTTTTTTAAGGCAAAGTATTTCCAGCTTTATGGTGGAGGAACGTCCATGATTTTTTCCGTAAAAAGGTGATGTAGTCAGACTTCAGATATCCCACTCATGCTCTGGGTATAAGGGGGCATAGTTTGGACTGGAGTGGGGATAGGGTGTGCTGAGGGAGGTGTGAAGGGTGGGATTGTTTGAAATAGTGTGAAAACTTATTTTGGAATTGATAGGGGATTTCGTTGGGTGGGTTGGCTCCATGGAGTGTCCTATAGATGGGTCGCTGCAGGATGGGGTGGCAAATTCACCCTTATAGGACTCCCCTTGCTTTTTCTTCCTATTAACTTCATCTTCCCGAAAGCTTCGATTTCGGAATTTAGCGTTCTCACGCTGAAGTTCTGCAATCTCCTCCCTAAGTAACCTGAGGACTTTGGTTAAGCTATTTGAATCTATGACCTCGGGTTGCCGATGTGTGTCTTCCTTGTTCTGGGGTTGATTTTGGGGTGCAACTCCATGACTCCTGGTGATGGCCATTTCTTCACAGTCTTTCTTATGGGATCTAGTTTTACTTTGTTCCCACGGTGGACGCCAAAATGTTCTTACTGAAAAGTACCTGAGTACAAATCACTATGAACCTTCCGAAATGTCTTTGATAAGCTTGGTTGGGTGTCCTAGCACCTTCTAGAATGGACAAAAGGGGAGAACCTGCAAGAGAGGACTTCAACGCTCAAGTCAGTAAATGAGCAAGATAGAGAAGGTGAAAAGAGGCTGAAATGTAATAAATTTTCCTGAATGAATGCATGACACGTACCTCCTACCTTGTATCTATAGTAAGAAATGCAGTCATTACTTGTTTTCCTTTATGTATTCCTTTAGTGAAAACATGATTAGTTACAATTTAAAAGATATTTTTGCTGAAAACATTTAAAAAAAGAACTGAAAATACTTGAAACTAAATTAATACTATGTGAAAACTTAATAACAATATTGTATTATATAAAAAATAATATATAAATGTATTTTAAACTCTATATATAAATAATTATAATATTTTTATTAAAATTGATTAAATTTAACAATATTATTTTTTAAAAATAAAAAATAATAAGTGAAAACAAATATATATTTTTAATGTTGAAAACTTAAAAAAAAAACAATTTTTAAAAAATAAAAATAAAAAATAAAAATAAAAAACATTTTCAAAAACCAAACAACACTAAAACATCCACAATCATCTCGGATGATGCTTGATATACATCCTTTATGCCAATGATCATGAGTCGTTTATTTTGTACTGTAAATTGTAATTCTATGAGGGTTAAAGACCAAAGCAAACCTTTGAAGAACATGATTATCAATCTTGCCAGCACACGCTCTTAGCCTAAGATGTATAAATAATTTTCAAATTCTTAATCAACAAATTAATTCGAAATACTACTAGCATGCATGGCTGAATATTTGTACACAACATTATACATATTTTTAATGTCAAACTGTTTTATTTTGGAAGGTCTATAACACGCTAAGGAAATCAGTATAGGAACAATACACACTATAAAGAGGGGATCAGGTGGTGGTGACGAGGACAATTACAGGAACGATACGTGTTCTTCTAATGAAACTCACCTACTCTGTAAGTTTTCATAACAATACTTATTTTTCCAGTTTCTCTCATTCCTTACAAATAATTCTTAGCTAGAATTACCAATCAACAAATTAAGACTATGTTGGATAATTTTCTCAATAAGTATTTTTAAGAAAAAAAAATTCATGTTTTTTAAATACTGTAAAACTTTTTACAAGTTAATTTTTAAAAGGTCTTACATTTTTTTAAAAAAATTATGTGAAATATCTTCTACATATTAACTAAAATTAACTTTAAAAAAATCTCACAGTTTCTTAAAAAACATACGGAAAAACTTCTTTAACTCTTTCTTTTGTATTTTTTTCTTCTAAAAAAGTTTATGCAGAGAAATTTACCTAAACATACCCTAAATCTAAAGTACTTCTAGGAATCCTGGAATATAATACTGTAAACATTTTAGTGAATGTTTAGAAACTTAGATCACATGTTAGAGGATTTGAATCACCTCCATTTCAGCTTAACACAATTTAGTATACGTATTTGCATTAGGTTATTTTAAGAACATTTTCTTTAACACAATATGGAGCTAAAATTGATTTACGGCTCACAGGTTGATGCACTGTGCAGTGGGACTTTAATTTTAATGGTGATGTCAATAAGGCAATAGCAATGAGGAACAACCTAATATTTGATTCTCATTAGTCTTGCCCAGCAAGGTCAACATTCACTTCTAACAAGAGTTATATAAATCATATTAGTTCTCAATTAATAAACTAGAGCAGCTTCCATGGTTGAAACATTGCATGTAAGAAACAAGAAAGATAAACTGCATTTACACTAGTAATAATGCCCACAAAATAAACAAAAAAATAAAACTAGAAAAAATGACAAGTTCCTGGTAACTAAAGGTAAAGTTTAACTAGACGTGTAACGCAATTTGTTCTGGTTTTGGTCAAAAAGAATACGCGTCAGCCATTTTCCATGTCCGTTTACACTGTCAATTTAGTCCTACAAACACGAAGGAAGCATATCTTTCGGCGCCCCTTTATCTTTTTTCTATCCAAGTTAAGTGTCACTGTTCATATTCTTTCCTAAATACTCCTTCTAATAAACTTCTAATTTCTAACTTGTCTAGAATTCGAGTCTACCATTCCTACTCTCAATCATGATCCAAATTGAAACCTTCCTAAACTCAATATCCAAACACCTAATGCATCCTTTTCTATGGAGAATCACGGGATTTGTGTCAAGCATTGTTGGGTTCAGCTGTTATGCCCTCAGCCCCTCATTCCACTACTTGTTCGGACAATGGACCCCACTGAAGGTTGTCGTGTACAGCATTGCTAGCTCACTGTTTGGTTTCTCTATGCTCTTTGTTAAAAGATGCAGTAGGGGATGTTGGAGGAGTTTGTTCTTGAAATCACAGATAGGTTTTGTTGTATTAACGCTTACATCTATGTGGTCATATCTGGAAGAGCGTAGTGAAGAAGGGAAAGCAGAAAACAGGTATGGCAAAATAATGAATGCCACTTCAAGTGGGGCGTTTGCTATGACAGCAATGAGCTTGTCAAGACAACTTCAGCTTGGATTCGAAGTTGGTCTCTCTAACTTCCTCATTGGATGCTTCATGGTGACATTGATGAAGATGAGCTTTAAGTTAGCTCCACTTGCTGCATTCTTCTGCTATTTTTTCATCAACATCCGTTCCATTTCTGATTTCTTACTTAAAATGCAACCAAACGGTCCGGCACAACAGGCTTGGGGGCCTCTCTTTCACCAAGATACAGTAGAATTGCAATCAATTTCTGATGGCTTAGCAAACTATATAAATGAGGAGAATTTTGTAGATTTAGAAGCAAATTCTGATGTCATAGAAGCAAATTCTGATGTCATTCCACCTGATACGGTTGGTGAAAGAGAAAACGTAGATTTGGAATCCAATTCTAATGTCGTTGCACGTGATACCGTTGGAGAAAGAGAAAATGTAGGTTTAGAAGCAAATTCTGATGTCTCTAATAGTGATACTGAAAGTTTAATCAAGAAGGAATCATTGGAATCCGAAGGTGTAGGAGATGATATCAGAACACTCCGTAATCAGGTAGGTAGTTTTGAATTTTTTATTATACCAGAAAAGGAGTCTCTTCTTGAGGTTTAGTGTTTTTTTGTTAATAAAAGGTTTAGGGGTTAGAGAGTGTTGCGATTATATTAATTGCATTTGAGATTAATTAAAACTATCAGTCCATTAACAGTAATTTGATTTTTTTTTTTATACGCATAGATTTGGAAGTGAATCTTTCAATTACTTTCAGTTGGAGTACAAATGTGAGTTGAAATCTCACCATGATTAGAAATTAGGAAATTGAGTAATATATAAGTAACAAAGATTCATAACCTAATATTTTAAGGTTTTTGGTTGAAGGCCTCTCCCCCTGTTGTTTAACTCCCTTAATTTGTCTCAACTCTTACAAAGCGGTGCAAACCCAGGACAAGGTCCAGTATCAGCAAGAAAGGAGATAGACCATATCCTGACAGTGATAATAGGACTCCTAGAAGGCCTGAACCAGCATTAGCTAGTGAATTAGTTGATGAGGATGAAACACAGGAATGGCAGGCACAAGTGGAACCAGGGGTTAGTATTAGCTTTGTGCGTCTTCCTAACGGGATGAATGCTTTAAAAAGAATTCTCTTCAGGTATGTTAAGAAATCACTGGCCTTGCCCTCAATTTTCCTTTACTGTTTAATGTTATAACTAAGGTTTTACTTATCTCAGATCTTTGATTCTTTATTCGTTAAACTAATAAACCTATTCAAACTATTTAATTTTTATTAATTTTTGGCCTAACTCTGCACTACTACTATTGCCTATGCCTTTGACATATATTCAATTTGTAAAGATAAATTTAAAGGTGGGAACCAAAAGATTCGGTTGCAATATATCCTTAGTTGTGAAAGAATATGTACCTTTGAGTACTTATACAATATATACAAAGTATATGAGAATTTTAGTTGCTGAAAATGTTAAGTATCCTTTAGGAGTAAGGACTGACAATATTTAGTATTTAAATTTGAAGCAAAGAGATGTTCAACAAGTGGCAAGCTGAAAGATGGTGGGGTGAGAATTGCGATAGAATCGTGGAGCTTTTCAACGTTAAGAGATTTTAACATCGTTCGAAATCATAGGATGAGGTAGAGTACAACTTTTACGCTCATATGATGATGTTAAAACTTTATTTTATCGATCTTGTTATTTTGTATTAAAAAGGGGTAAAATACTTATCTCCAAGTTCGTCACTATTTTGAGAGGACTTGAAAATATTTTCATGTACATTATTATTATTGCCTTTGAATTACGTAGAGATTCTTCTTACTCATATGATGACATGTACACAAGAAAGCATTTTTTTCTCCACTAATTCATCAATTTTATGTATTTTATGTAGTGGTATTACCCCGTACCCCATAGAAGCCATGGATTAATGATCAAAACCTCCATGCATGATGAACATATTTTTATGGGTAATTTGGTACTATTCATATGGATTCATCATTTTAAGATAATAAAGTGTCAATGGACGATATTCACCAATAACACTTCAACATTCAAGTCAGACAAAGAGTAATAAATGAAAACAATAATGAATATTAACTATCTCGATATCTAGACACCTATGTATTCCTGGTTAATAAGCTTTTAATATGTAGGGCTTTCTCCAAATAATGGAAAATTAGGTAATACAAAAATAATTCAGTCTTTTCATACTAATCTTACTTTAGTAATACTAATTAATGGCACTTTAACCGTCTTTAGGTATGATTCTTGTGTTTCCAAAGAAAGATTCAAGTATTCATTATTCAACATGTCTGAAAGTCGAACACCTCATTTAGATGTAGACTCGCAAGTGGCCCTTTGAATTGTGCTTTTATTTTTCATCAATCGCTCATGTTGTATGATATGAAGTGTTCGGTCTTTAGCTTGGTCGGTTCCTGATCACTTCCTTTGGTGATACTTTGCAAGTGGGTCCTTACATTGAGGACAATATACATTCGACCTTTGATGCAACTATATGTCGAATACTCTTTAACATGCTTGGTCCTTGCTATTAGGTCTATATTGTACACTTGCCCCCAGGCCTGAGTGATGAAATGACGAAAAGGTCTGATGGAAAAAGGAAAAACTTTAAAATAATAATACGCTAGATAGGATTTCATTTCCCATTGTAGGGTAGATAAGTGATGATAAGTAAACTAGGGTTTTTGTTTCTTGCCATATGCAGTCACTTGATCTTAGCCTTTAATATCTTTGATTTGAATAGTCATGAGAATATAAGCCATCTTGGGCTTTTTGCTATAAAGGAAGTGAGTCAACGAAGTTCATTTTACCATTTCCATCCCTTGAGCTCTCGACAAAAATCTCTTTTCTTCCTTTTATTTTCATTTTGTCAAGTACACCTTCCCTTTCTTGCCCTTTCGATTATTTCATTATGTCTTCTTCTTCTTTTGAAATCCATTCTTCTTCTAAGAGTGTAAGAAACAATGCCTTAGACACTGTTGAACACTATTCTTGTTCTAGTAAGGCTAGCAATGCATTTCGTAGTATTTTTCCATCTATAGGTCTAGATGTACCATCTACTTTTGCTAGGGCAACCTAGAGGTAATTGTGGATGATGGCAAAGATTCCTCAGTCGAAATGAGTGAAAAGGTTGGCTTCTCCACCAATGCTAAATCAAAACGTTTAGCTACGTGGAAAGTTGCTGCAAGTGCCTCCAAGCCAAAACATCATGGGAACCCTAGAAGGTATTTCTTCCTTATAGTTGACCTGACATACCAATGAGTAGATAATGAAGTAGGTGCCATATTTTCTAGTTATTCTACAAAGTCTTTGTTACAAAGTTTTTTTGAACTGTCGATCTATGTCCCTTTGACAATGTCAAAATGTTTCATTTTTCTTTAAAATCTTGTTTGAATTATGCATTTGTCCACCCTGATTTTGTGTATCTCGGAAAGGATTCGAAGGATCTTTCAAATCCTAGAGATTTCCTTTTTGGTCCATATTTTATATGCAGTCATCTTCATATTTGAATCCCTATTGATGATTTACAGTCATCCATATGACCAATGAGTCCTAATCTAACAAATTTATTTTATCAAATCATACTTTTTTATAACCCCATTGACTTGGAGGAATACTAGTTAGGCCTGCATTAAAAGACACTCAGATCACCATCATTAGGAGAGTCATTAGAAGGATTCTCTTGACTCTTATTATCTTCAAGATCCGCCCAATTAGGTGTAAAACTCTACAATATTTGCAAGGATTTCCTTAGAACTAACCAACCAAGAAAAAGTTGAACGATAAGGGTTTATTGACCCCCTAATAATTGTCCTCGTTCCACCCCTTCTAGGTCTAGTAGATGATGAGCTTGGTTTCTCAACAAAATGGGGCATTAAGTTAACCCTCATTCTTTCCCTTACTCTACGTGGTCTTAAGATGATAGATGCCATGGAAGGAGAAGTAGTTTCCCTAAATTGATACATATTTCTGTCTACTAAATTGATAGTACTACATCCTCCTAAACTCGCAAGCAAGTCTAAAGTCATTACTTCATATAGCACTACGCCAAAAGGTACTTGTCTATGAAGACACTTTTGTATTTAGCTCACTAACTTTCTTTCGATGCTCCACCACCCACCTCCTTCTAATGTGATTTACTTAGTCTCACAGTCTTCCATTCTCTACTTGTTATTAAGTAATGCCACAACCAAGAAGCAAAACAAAGAAAGTACAAGGGTAAGATATAAAATTAAAAGACTTGTATCATATATAACATAATTAGTTTAGGAAATATAATTTTCTCCAAATAACAAATTTCCCACATACAGCAACTCAAGATTAGAATATAGTTATATGTTTATGACAACTCACATCTTATCCTTAATTAAAGTCTTGTTATGTAGAATACACTCGTCATAATGATAATAAACCCATAATACAATACTATCACTTCAAGCAAGTATACAACTAGAGTGGAATCCAAATGTATAACATAAATATCATTCACATTTTGATCTTTTTAATACATTCGATTATCTACCAAACATAATACTTTGGTTACTAAAAAAACATTCTACAAGCAAATACTCTTAACAACTAGATAGAGTAATGGGTTCAAGTACAAAATACATCCAACCATAATTACATCCAAACATCAAAGGGTTACTAACTTAGTATGAATATCATGCATGACCATAGAATTAGTCATCCATCATCTTGGGATTTTTTAATTAGCATTTACCAAAATTTTATTTAATACTTACTACTTTTAATTTTTTTTAAATATATTTACCCTTACTTTAAATACTCTCTCTTCCTATAGTCTATTCTCTCTCCTTCCTTCTCTCTTTCTTCTTTTCTCCTCTTCCTTATTATTATTATTATTATTATTATTATTATTATTATTATTATTATTATTATTATTATTATTATTATTATTATTATTATTATTATTATTATTATTATTATTATTATTATTATTATTATTATGTTACAAGTGAACATGTAAAATTTGTAAATGGAGAGTGTTTGTTTCTTCGGTGCCGGAAAAGTAAAATTTGCAAATTTGTTTACTCTCTGGCAGTGTATTCCCAGAGAAGTAAAAAAATTGCAATTTTTTTTACTCCTCCAACAGTGCATCGCCAGAGAAGTAAAAAACAATGTAAATTTTTTTACTTCATTGACAGTGCACTGCTGGAGAGTAGAAAAATTTGCAATTTTTTTTTACTCTAGGATGGTGCACGGCCGAAGAAGTAAAAAAATTGGCAAATATTTTTACTTCTCCAGCAGTGCACCGTCGGAGAGTAGAAAAATTTGCAAATTATTTACACTCCCACAGTGCATTTCTAGAAAGTAAAAAATGGATGGTATATTGATATTATTCTTACCAATAGATGAGAAATGAAAAACCAGGAGGTAGGAAATCAAATTCCCGTCATCTTGTGATTAGTGCATGATTCTTGCAGGTACCTTGAGATTGTATTTTGATATATGGCATCAAGTCGTTACAGGCCCAAGAAATTAGGCATAAAGCCTTCATAGTTGGCACCTAGCCAATGAAATATTTTGCACTTAGTTGGGATCGAGCACTAAAAAAAGATCCACTGGAGGCAAGGATCACTTAGATTTAGCCAAATACGGTCTAATGACTCTCTATAAGGATCCACACCAAGGCAAGATCCATAATAAGGATGACCATAAAGCCTTGAAATGTCATTATGCATGGCCAATTATTAAGTCTTTTTCTTTCCATTAGTAACCAAGATGAGTAGACAAGAGATGGTTTGAGCAAAATAAGTCTTATCCAGAAAATATTATTCTTTTCACATATTTCCTCGCCCTTACCATCTTTCATAAACTATTTGAAAAAAAAAAGCTTATTTCGTAATTCACAAAAATTAGTGAAGACCTATTCCCTAACAAAGATTTCTCATAATAATTCACTTAAGTATTCATGAAATTTAGTGGACACCTAGTCCCTGCCAAGTTTTTAATTCATTATTTGTTCAAGAATTTATAAAAAATGAGTGGACACCTGGTTCCTAGCAAAGTTTTCAAACCAAAATTCACCATCTCCGTCATCTTCATGGGTAATTTGTGTTGGGTCCAAACCGAGGGGGTTAAACACCGGGGAGATATATAACCATGGGACACGAGCCCATATATAAGAGAATATGACACCACCTTCAACCCAAAACCTTAAGGCATTAGGTTATGAGTCTTTCTCACTTATATATTACTCAACTTCCCAATTTCTAACCAATGTGGGACTTCAACTCACACTTGAACTCCAACAATCTCACCCTCAAGTGTGAGTCCCTTCCACATTGTAAACTCCCCCTCGAGAGGAAGCATATATTTAATGATGACCCCTTATTCACACCACCCTTAAACACAAGGGGACACGCCTCCTGAAACCCTTATCAGGAGGACTTTCGATGAAGGGAATCTACTGTCAACCTGCCAATCACAACCATCGGCTCTGATACCAGTTGTTGGGTCTAACTGAGGGGGTTAAACATTGGGGAGATGTATAACCATGGGACACGAGCCCATATATAAGAGAATATGACACCATCTTCAACCCAAAACCTTAAGGCATTAGGTTATGGGTCTTTCTCACTTATATATTACTCAACTTCCCAACCGCTCTTAAACACAAGGGGACACACATCCTGAACCCCTTATCAGGAGGACTTTCGATGAAGGAATCCATCGTCAAACTGCCAATCACAACCATCGGCTCTGATACCAGTTGTTGGGTCTAACTGAGGGGGTTAAACACTAGGGAGATGTATAACCATGAGACACGAGCCCATGTATAAGAGAATATGACACCACCTTCAACCCAAAACCTTAAGGCATTAGGTTATGGGTCTTTCTCACTTATATATTACTCAACTTCCCAACTGCCCTTAAATACAAGGGGACACGCCTCCTGAACCCCTTATCAGGAGGACTTTCGATGAAGGGAATCCACCGTCAACCTGCCAATCACAATCATCGGCTCTGATACCAGTTGTTGGGTCTAACTGAGAGGGTTAAACACCGGGGAGATGTATAACTATGGGACACGAGTCCATATATAAGAGAATATGACACCACCTTCAACCCAAAATCTTAAGGCATTAGGTTATGGGTCTTTCTCACTTATATATTACTCAACTTCCCAACTGCCCTTAAATACAAGGGGACACGCCTCCTGAACCCCTTATCAGGAGGACTTTCGATGAAGGGAATCCACCGTCAACCTGCCAATCACAACCATCGGCTCTGATACCAGTTGTTGGGTCTAACTGAGAGGGTTAAACACCGGGGAGATGTATAACTATGGGACACGAGTCCATATATAAGAGAATATGACACCACCTTCAACCCAAAATCTTAAGGCATTAAGTTATGGGTCTTTCTCACTTATATATTACTCAACTTCCCAACTGCCCTTAAATACAAGGGGACACGCCTCCTGAACCCCTTATCAGGAGGACTTTCGATGAAGGGAATCCGCCGTCAATCTGTCAATCACAATCATCAGCTTTAAACAGAAAATTTAAAAATTTCTCCCAAATAGAAAAGAAGCTGTTCATCTGCTCTAAACTTGTCTCAAGGCTCACTCTGACTCTCGCATGGTCTTCTTAGCGTTAACCCCACACCATCCTTTTTTCATTTTCCACTACTCTACCTTCCAAGCATATAGAAAGTTTGAAACAAACAAAACTCTCTTGTTGGCACTAAACCAGCCCCGTTTTAGCCGAGGTGTAGATGTGGATGATAACGGTAACGATGGTAAAGATGATGACATAGGTGATAAAACAGGCTTAAAAATGAACAAAGAATGTTTCAAACTAGGACTAAAGAGCCAATCATGAATTCTACTCTCATCTTGTTCACATGAATCGACTCGTTCCCTCTAAACAAACAAAACTCTCTTGTTGGCACTAAACCAGCCCCGTTTTAGCCAAGGTGTAGATATGGATGATAACGGTAACGGTGATAAAGATGATGACATAGGTGATAAAACAGGCTTAAAAATGAACAAAGAATGTTTCAAACTAGGACTAAAGAGCCAATCATGAATTCTATTTTCATCTTGTTCACATGAATCGACTCGTTCCCTCTAAACTTTCATTGCAAGTGATTCACGTAAATCACCACGTGCCTATCAAATCTTATTGCCATCTCTCACTCCCACTTGAAGAATTTAATATAATAAATAACTATTATTAAATATTTATATGTTAAAAAATTATTAAATATTAAAATTTTAATATTTATTTTTGGAAAAATTAATTTTTAAAATACAAGTTTTTAAATAAACATTTTAAAATAAAAAGAATTTTATATTTATCTATCCAAATTAACAAGACATTTAAGTCATGAAAGAAATTCGAACTAAGCAATTCAAAGGTCATAAATTTTTAAATTAAGAATTAAAATACTATGAATTAAATTTCTTCGATCGTTAAAATATTCTATCCAAACATATTCTTAAAGAAAAGATTTTATTTCCTAAATGCATTTAAATTGTGAGTTGAGTATCTTATCAATAATATATTTATAGCAATCTAGACGTAGACACATTGTTTACATTTTCTCCTTTATCAATAATATATCTATAGCAACCCAAAGCTAGGCACATTTATTTTTTATTTTGTTATCAAGTTGTGTTATTATTCACATTTATTTTGTTTCTCGCAGACATGATTATGACAAATTTTATGTAGTTCCACATTTATTTTTTTAAATTTGAGCATTTCAAACCAAACGCTACCGTCTACAGGAAACATGACCTAACGTTTTGGGGAAAAGAAGTACTTTAAGTAATATTTTATTTTAAAAAAACTTTAAACCATTAAAAAAATTATTTATCATATATTCAAATTAACTTTTCAACTAATAAAAAAACTAAAATATTTAATATTTTTTAAATTGTTAAATAAGTTAACGTGCATTTAAAAAATTAAAAGATATAGAAAGAAATTGACAAACTTTAAAAAGCATTGGCATGAAATAATCCATAAAATGATCCTCATTTTTTATGGAACACGTCTCAAAATCACATAAAATTGGGGAGATTCCTCTAGCTCGGCAGATTGGATAATATAAATTATAAACTGCATTCGTTATTAGAAAACTAATGATTAAAATTATAAAACCATGCAAATTATATAAAATTATTAATATCTTTAATTATTAATCTCGAACAAAATATATTTATAATTTATAATCTCTTTTAAGATTTTGAAAGTTCAAACTTAGTCCTTCTAAAATTTAATCTTTTTAATTTTTGAAATACTTCAATTTTTAATAAACTGTCTAAACTACTTGAAAAACAAAAAACGGTGCATTTCAAAATTAAAAAATTAGAAATAGAAAAAAGTTGAGTGAAAACTATTCAAATTTTAGAATGATAAAATATAATCTAAATTTCCCCTTAATGTTAGATATCAGTGTGGTTTTTTAGAAAAGAAGTGTCCTCGGATTTTCTTGTCACAAATTTGAAAGTAAAAATATCTAGACGTATACAACAATAAACATGCAACGTGCATCCACAATAACAGGCCATTTGGCAATAGCAGTCAATAATGCCACTGCCACTGCCAACATTTAAAGGAAAGGGTCGGTATGTATGGGGACAGAATACTAGCCACATCCCATCAACTAAACCAAAGGTAACTATTTCTGTACATTCATATTTAAGTGGCAGCACAAATATTCATATGCTCGGAACAAATCAATTATCTTCTGAACCAAAAATTTGTTGCTTGAGCTCCTCTATTTTAGTCGCCAGTTCATCTCTATTTTGCTGCAGGTTAATACAATTTAATTAATCTGGGTAACCAGAATGCACATATCAGCCAAAATATTGGAATTAGGTACGTACCTTGAAAAGCAGATAACGGGAAGTGAACCATACACTGTATGCAAGCCCTACAACTTCCAACAGCTTGGGAAACTGTACCGCCATCATAATGAACAAAATATATCAGCATTTGTAAAAGTTGGCTTTAGGTTTTGAAATATATCAGCATTACATGACAGTGTTTGATACACACCAATGGAATAGAATCAATTGCACCAATTACGGCTGATGTTAACCAAACGGCTACAAAGGCACCACCCCCATACAAGACAATAGAACCGGTGTCATTTGCATCAAACTGTAAATGGCAAAGACAGAAGACAGATTAGATTACAATATCACAGCAAAACCAGGTTATTCTAATTTTTTTAAAAAATAATGCAAGGCATACAAATACACGGACAGCAAGAATTTACTGTCAACCTTTTACATAAGTGGGAAAAAAGCAGTCAGTTTCAAATGCAGCAGCCAGTAATGACGCATCACAAAATAAATAAGGAACAACTTAATGATGGTAATCATTGATTTAAAGGCAGCATACAAACACTACTAAAGAAAATGAAAACACCCACACTTTGATTGGTACACTTTGATTGGCCCCTTTAGACAGATAATATTCAAAATGGCTCTGAAGCTGAGAGTTTCATAAGCAATAATAGTTTTGGCAGAGTGAACATGGGAGACAAGCTAAAATCCATTAGATACCCGATGTTCAGTCTAAAGAGGACACACACACACACTCATAGTCATGGAAAAATTTTGGATAGAAGAAATAACAAGAACCTTTTCTCAGGAATTAATTATATCATCAACAATAGAAGGTTTAGGACATGAAAAAAACTTCAAAGGGGAGTTTGAACATTAAAATAATATAGATGAGCCAGTGGTAATAAAATATTAAAGAAGGAACAGGCTTCAATGAAACATGAAAGGAAAGCTAATATCAAGCTTTTGACTAAAACAGAAGCAAAATAGATGAGCAAAAGGCTGAAGAATATTTCCCACAAATTAAAACTAAAAACCATAAACAACTTGAGAAAAACTAAAGGTAGCCCATACGGAGTAGCTCAGGTAACCGCTCAGGTTCGACATAACTGCCGAAGTATCATCAAGCACTATAAATGCCATCAATAAACTGGATTGTCCTCATAGCAACTCCATATTTGTATTTGAAATAAAAACAAATCTAATCCAGGAGGGGGATAAAACACATGTGCAATAGAACAACCAAATTCAATGTCAATACTCAATAGCCCAATGTGTATAAAACAAAAACACTAGAAATATCAATAAAGCCTAATGGGCAAGGTGACCCTTACATTGAAGTTATCCAGCACATCAAACGAAAAACCCTGTCCATCATCGGGTGAGACTTCTTTTGTGTCTTCATTCACCGTTTTATCGAACTCATTTTTATTAACATCCTCCAGGATTATTACACCATCGCGTTTCTCGTTGAAAAAGGGACTTGACCCACTGGATCTTTCTTCAGAAGTTGATGCCCTTGCCGACAAATTTCTCGAGCAAATTGATCCTGCCATGAAATAATTAAAAATTAAAACCCAACATAAAAAAGGGGGTCACACATATGCAGTATCAGTGATAAAACAGAATCACAACACTTGCTCCAAAAGTGAGACACAACTAATGGCATGTGACCCACGAAGACAACAATTTAAGCAAAACTAAGACAGAAGAATTAACAAAAAAAAAAAAGCGGAAAAGAGAGGTACGAGATAAGAGTGCGGCGGTGGGAGTGAGAGAGTGAGGAAGAGAGGGCTTAGGGAGAAAAGGTGAAGCAGTAGTGATAGGGTGAAGTGTGGAAAGCCCCATTGCTATTGCAAGTTGAGAGAGTAAGGGAATTCAGTGCTCTTATATACACAACACAACTTCCCTCTAGGGTTTTCGCATTTCTCTCCTCCTTTTTTTTTCACTTTTATTATTTTATTTTGGTTTCCTACTTTCTATCATCTCTAATTTTTATGTTTTAATTATTTATTACCTTTTTATTCCATATAAAAGAATATTACTGCTACTTTTGTCTACTAAGTTTCGTTCATCAGGATAAAACTGGATTTTGAATCTTTCAACTAAATATGATCTTAAATTTCAGCTATAAAAATTATCTGTAGATCTATTTCATCTCAATAATCAATAATAAAATAAAACTTTGATGAAGTATTATTTATTATTTAATATTGTGGTCATTTGTAACCTTTCTAGCACTTGTTGCAGCTAGGAGGGTTTTGCTTGAGATGCACTAAGGTTTAATTTTAATTTAATTTATTTTATTTTTTAGTTTTCTTATATACTTGTTTTTTTAATTTTTGAAAAGAATTTTAAAAATTTGAAATAAGAAATATGAGGAGGGATTTCGATACTCTAAAAATAAATTTAAAGAAGTTATTTTTAATTTTTATTATTTATTTTTTAAAATCTAATGGTTAAAATAAATAACTAATATTAACCATTAGATTTATATAATAATAATAATAATAATAATAATAATAATAAGATTAGGAGTTAGGGATTCCTCTCTAAACAATATATTTATTAGAAAGGCATTTTAGGAAAGAGTTTTGAAAAGAGTTTTAAAACTTAAAACACTTATTAATTCCAAAAAGATTTGTGTTAGAATCATTAATTTGAAAGACATTTTAGAAGTATAAAAAAAAAATAAGGGCATTTTGGATATAAATGAAAAAACTATATATCTATTAGAAGGTGTAAATACCGTGATCATAAGTTTAAATTGAAATAAGAAAGAAGTTTTAAACTTTTTATTTTAAGGAAATTCATGGTTAAAATTAGTATTGAAGATTTTTAAATAAAAAAAATCACATATCATAAAAGTAATAAATATTTCTTTAAAAAAATAGCACACTTAAAAAGAACTATTAGTTTACAATAAAGGCAACAATGCTTCTTTTTTCTAGTTATCATTTTCACGCACTTATATTTAATCAAATAAATGATTTGACTAAGTAAGGTTGATAATAGGATTAATCATGTCATCAATTTGGTCTGAACCAGTAATCGGATGCGGTTAGACTAGTAACTCAGTTTGATTGATCCAGAGACTCGACCTAGGGCATTAAATTCTTTCCAAATTAATAAAAAAATTATTTATTTTTTTGTTAATATCTTATCAACTATGTTTTATTCATTATTTTATATTTTCTCTTCATGTTGCAAATTTTGCTTTGTTGTTGTAACCATATTATATTATATTATATATATATATATATATCCTAATTTCATGATGATTTTTTTTTTAAAAAAAACCTGTTATTAATTTCAAGAAACAATTTATTTTCTTAATTATTATTATTTTTCATTTCAAAAAATAATTTATTTTCTTCAATTATTTATTTAGCTAACAAAATCATAATTATATATATACACAAGTCATATTTACAATAATATATATAGGAAAAACTTTATTTAAGTATAGTTCTCCCCTTTACTTACTTACTTCTTTTTTTTACTAGGATATTTACATAGTCGGTGGAAATATGGTTAACAATGAGTTTGTATAGTTAGTTAGTGGTAGATAAAATGTAACAACTATTGGTCTTTCAATCAATACCAGTCTCATGATCATTGACAAATACTAAAGTGGAAACACTTGTCCCTCTAAATGTGACTGAATTCTCAATCATATTTGTGATCCATCCTGTTTCGAGAAACATTGTTGTAATTACTGCAAAGAAAGGGTTAAGATAATTTTTTGCATCCATCTTTTAAACTTTGTATTTCCATTTTTTTATGAGACAAAAAAAATAAAGGAATGAGAACAATTATCATATACATACTTTACATAATAACAATTCAAATAACAACAATTTAAATAATAAAAGAAGAACAAATATATATATATATATATATATGTTTATAATAATTATATATATATATATTCTATAAATTTGAATTATTTTTGTTGTGACTAGCAAGGATAAATAAGCTTCTTAACCATGGTTTTTTTTAAAGGATACAAGAATATTCCACCTTAAATATTTACTCATTTAAATCCCCAAGGTCAAACTTTCAACTACAATTTAATCCAAATCTTTATTTAAGGATTAAAAATTTTATTAAAATTTTTGTTATATATTTATATACAAAATAAAAAATATAACCATTATATTTAAAATAAAATGGTCAATTAAAAAAAACAACTAATTTAATAAATCAAATAAGATTATGAGCAAAAAATTAATAATTATAATTAAAAGTAATATAAAATAATAAATAGAACGAGTTTAGAGGCACTTCACTAAATAACTATAGTTAAAAGTAATATAAAATAATAAATAGAATGAGGTTAGAGACATCTCACTAAATAATTATACTTAAAAGTAATCTAAAAGAAACAAGTATAATATTTTAAAGTGATAAATGTTCACTCCCCTTACTTTAACAATCGGAATAATACAAGAATTTTAAATTTTTTCCTTCGAATAAATTCTTACTATAGTCTCACTACTCAGCTCAAACAAAATGATTATTCTTCTTACTTTTACAGAATCTCAAGCTCTATTTATTAGCCTTTTTTTCCAATGATTACAACCAATTCTATTTCAATTCCTGGTTGCCTTAGTTACATTTGTTTTAGATAAGAGTAACGTGAATTTAGATAAAGCTAATACTATGAAATCTTATCCTAATATTTTTTTCTTTGTTCACAGAAGTTGCAGAATATGTATGTATATACATGTGTGTGTGTGTGTGTGTGTGTGTGTGTGTGTGTGTGTGTGTGTGTGTGTGTGTGTGTGTGTGTGTGTGTGTGTGTGTGTGTGTGTGTGTGTGTGTGTGTGTGTGTGTGTGTGTGTGTGTGTGTGTGTTCACAGAAGTTGCAGAATATATATGTATATACATATGTGTGTATGTGTTTGTTCACAGAAGTTGCATAATATATATGTATATACATATGTGTGTGTGTGTGTGTCTGTGTCTGTGTATGTGTCTGTGTCTGTGTGTGTATGTCTGTGTATCTGTGTCTGTGTGTGTATGTGTGTGTGCGTGTGTGTGTGTCTGTGTGTGTGTGTGTGTGTGTCTGTGTCTGTGTGTGTGTGTCTGTATGTGTGTGTGTGTCTGTGTCTGTGTCTGTCTGTGTGTTTGTGTGTGTGTGTGTGTGTGTGCGCGTATGTGTGTGTTAAAATTTTCAAAATAAATTATAAATTTATTTCTATTATTTTAATTATACCATATATTCTAAAAATATTCTAAGTTAAATATTTACATTTAATAATAATATAATATTATACTAAAAGTTTAAAATATGATATTTGTTTATTTTAAAATATTGCAGCTGAATATTTAAAATAGCATAATTATTTTATAATTAGATATTCATTTAGAATTATATATATATATATTATTAAAAACTTGGAATATTATAATAAGGATATTTTTTTTATTGACATCTAAAAGAAACAAGTAAGGTTAGAGTCATATATATATATTATTTTTATTGAATAAAAAAATAAGGATATTTTCTCTAATCTTCTCTTCCAATTCCCACGTAGTATCTTCTGTGACATCATCGCATATGACTTTTACCAGTGGAATCTGTTGGTCTCTCAAATACTTGATCTTCTTGTCTAAAATCTGTACGGACATTATTTCAAATGTAAGGTTATCCTTTAATTTTATTGTATCAGGTGTTATTATATGGGAAAAGTCATATATATATTTTCTTAATTGAGACACATGGAAGACGTTGTGAAGATTAGAAAGAAAAAGAGGTAAAGAAATTTAGTAAGCAACAAGACCTATCTTTCTAAAAATTTGATAAGGCCCTATAAATTGAGGAGTGAGTTTCTTTGATTTCATTACCCTACCAATTTCAGTTTTTGGAGTAACTTTCAAGAATACATGACCACCTTCTTGGAACTCAAGTGGTATTCTTTTCTTATCAGCATAACTTTTCTGTCTGCTTTGAGTCATTCTCAATTTTTCCTGAATCATTTTGATTTTCTTTATGGTTTGTTGCACCATTTTAGGACTTAAGATCAAATTTTCCACAATCTCAAACCAACATAGAGGTGTTCTACATTTTCTTCCATATAAAGTCCCATAGAGTGTCATACCTATACTAGAATGGAAACTGTTGTTGTAAGTGAATTCAATCAAAGGTAAGTATCAATCCCAACTACCTGAATCTTCTAGCACATAGACTCTCAGTAAATCCTCTAATGATTGTATGGTTCTTTTTTACTATCTATCTGTTTGAGGATGATAGGCTGAGGTAAGCCGAAGCTTAGTTCCTAAGGCTTGATGTAAACTTTCCTAAAATTTGGAAGTAAATCTAGGATCTCTGTTAGATATTATGCTAGAGGAACGCCATGTAATCTTACAATTTCTTTTATATACAAGTCTGTCAGCTTTTCTAATGAATACCTAATGTTAATGGGTAAGAAGTGAGCATATTTTGTTAGTCTATCCATGATAATCCATATGAAATCAAATTTGTGCATTGTTCGTGCTAATCCAACTACAAAATCTATTGTTATACTATCCCATTTCCGTTCAGGTATGTCTAAAGATTGTAACATTCCTGCTGGTTTTTTATGTTCTATCTTAGCCTTTTGACAAGTCAAACGTATGGCCACATATTGAGCTACTTCCTTCTTCATCTTTGGCCACCAAAACATTTTCTTAAGATCTTGATACACTTTTGTTGTACCTGGATATATGCTCAATTTGCTCTTATGTGTCTCTTCTAAGATCATTTTCTTAACTTCTATATCATTAGGCACACATACTCTATTGTTGAATTTCAAGACTCCTTCCTTATCTAAGCTAAACTTTTCACCATTCTTTTCTCCTAACAACTTCTTTTTCTTTTTAATAAATTCATCAATCCTCTGAGCCTCATAGATTTTCCTTTGTAAGTCACTAGTAATTTGAACTGTATTCAATTGTATTCTATCATGATTTACTTCAACTAATAAACTCATGTCTCTAAACTTCTCAATCAAATTCATCTCATGCACCATTAATAAAGAAACATGTAATGACTTTCTACTTAATCCACCAGCCACTACATTTGCTTTTCCTGAATGATAATGTAATTCAAAATCATAGTCTTTTAAGAATTTCATCAACCTTCTTTGTCTCATATTTAATTCCTTCTGATCAAGCAAGTATTTTAAACTTTTATGATCACTAAAAACCTCAAATTTACTACCATACACATAATGTCTCCTTATTTTTTCTGCAAAAACAATAACAGCTAATTCTAAATCATAGGTTGGATAATTTTTCTCATGTGCTCTCAGTTGTCTAGAAACATATGCCATTACCATCCTTTCTTGCATAAGAACATACCTTAACCCCATTTCTCATGTGTTCATTAGGATTAGGTAACGTTAAAACAAGTGAAGTGGTATTCTTTAGTTCTTGAAAACTATTTTCACATATTTCGGTCCACTCAAAAGTTTGTCCTTTCTTGGTGAGCTGGGTTAAAGGCATGACTATCTTAGAAAATCCTTCAATGAATTGTTTATAATATCCAGTCAAACCCAGAAAACTATGAATTTCTATCATTGTTTTTTGGTGTATCCCACTTTAAAACTGCTTTCACATTGGTTAGGTCCACATATATTCCGTCTTTGGAAATCACATGTCCTAAGAACTTAACTTCATTTAACCAAAATTCACACTTAGAAAGTTTAGCATGTAATTTTCTGCCTTTCAAAATCTGAAGGACAATCTGAAGATTGTTTTCATGAGTCCTCAAATAAATAAGAATATCATATATAAATAAAACTACAAAATGATCCAAAAATGGACGAAAAATTCTATTCATATAATCCATGAACACTGCAAGAGCATTAGTCACACCAAAAGGCATTACTTGATATTCATAATTACCATACCTTGTCCTAAAAACAGTTTTTTGAATGTCTTCTGCTTTCACTTTGATTTGATAATATCCTAATCTTAATTCTATCGTAGAAACTGCAATTGCTCCTCTCAATTGATCCATTAAATCATCTATCCTAGGAAGAGGATATTTATTTTTTATAGTGATTTATTTAGCTGACGATAATCTATGCACAACCTAAAACTTCCATATTTCTTTTTAACTAACACAAGAGCTCCCCAAGGTATCCTTATAGGGAAAATGAATTGTTTTTCAAGCAAATTTTCCAGTTGTTTCTTAGTTCAACAAGTTCAGAAGGTGACATCCTGTAAGGTGCCATTGAAGTTGGTCTTGTACCAGACAACAAATCAATTGCAAATTCAATTTCTCTCTAAGGTGGCAAACCAGGAATATCATTGGAAAAAACTTCAGGAAAATTTTGAACAACTGCTATGTTTTCCAAATCTACTTTTTCTTTTTCTTCTTTGGAAGGTCATAGCAAATATCTCTGAACTTCATTCCCCAATACTTATTTATTTGGTTTGATAAATGAAATCAACAAATCCTTAGAGTTAGAAAATATTATAGACGTTTGTGCACAATTAAGGAGGACGTGATTGGAAGATAGCTAGTCCATCCCTAAAATCACATCTAATTGTAATAAGGGTAAACATATCAAATTTACAAGAAATTTTCTATTTGTAAGGAAAATAAGACAATCTAGACAAACTTCATTGGTAAGCACATATTTATTTGTAGTGTTGAAACAATTAGACTAGTATTTAAAGAAGAAACTAGCAGTTTAAGATTTTGAACGCAATCATTAGAGATAAAAGAATGAGTGGTGCCTGAATCATGCAATACATTTAAAGTTTTACCTTTAATGGAATATATACATTGAATTATATCATTGTTTTAGGCAGCTTCGGTTCCAATCATGGTATAAACTTTTCTAGTTATAGTAGACTTCGACTTGGGTGCAGAGGAGTTGGAATGCATTTTTGGTTGTCCACACTCAGAAAATACATGACCAAGTTTTCAATACTTGAAACAAACAGATCCTTTGAGATGACAATCTTTAGCATAATGTCCTTGTCCACACTTAAGACACCTAACCTGATTAGTCATAGGTTTACTGAAATTTCCTGAGGAAAATTGGGAAGTTTGAGGTTTCCCTTGAGAACGGTTATATGGTTTTCCTTCATGGTTTCTCTTTTTATTTAGCTGAGGGCCAAAATACTTTGTTCTATTATTTTGATTATTTTCAAAACCTTCTAGAAAACGACACTAGTGAATAAGTGTAAGAAAAAAAATAAAAAATTCTAGTATTCCTACTACCTTCCATAGATCAGGTCTAAGTTCATCTTCAAACATAATACACTTCATTCTCTCATCTGGAGGATAGAAAAAAGTAGAGTATTTACCTAATTTTTCAAATTTAGAAGCATATTCTCCTATTGTCATGTTTCCTTGTTTTAATTGTATAAATTCTATTTCTTTTGCTTTTCGCACATCATTAGGAAAATATTATTTTAAAAATTTAGCAATAAATACTTTTCATGTAATATCTATTCCTCCTCCTTCTAATTACCTTCTAGTACTATCTCACCTATATTCAGTCTCTCATACTAGCATAAATATAATATAATTTAGTTTTTGATTATCAAGACAATTCATTGCTTGAAATATTTTTTCTATTTCCTTAATTCATATTTCAGCTTTGTCTAGATTATAACCTCTATGAAATTGTGAAGATTTGTTCCTTCTAAATTCAATTAATCCTTGTGATTCAAAAGTTCCTTGTGGCCTTTGGTTTCTTATTAAAGTTGCAGTCATGTCTCTAATAGCTTTAATAACTTGTATTGCTTTTGTTAATTCAGTATTTTTTCTTCTTCATGCCATCTAAAATTATTCAAGTTAAAACTTAGTGACATGATTAGCTCATTTCCCAAGTTTCACATGAAACGTTGCTCAGATACCATCTAAATGTAACAGTATTCTATATATATACCAATTTCATGATGATTTTGTTTTAAAAAAAATATTATTAATTTCAATAAATAATTTATTTTCTTAATCTTTTTTTTTCATTTCAAAAAATAATTTCTTTTCTTCAATTATTTATTTAACTAAAAAAAATCATAAACAAAACCATAATTATATATATACAAGTCATATTTACAATAATATATACATACATACACACACACACACACACACATATATATATATATATATATATATATATATATATATATATATATATAAAATATATTATTTATGTGTAGTTCTCCCCTTTATTTACTTTTTTTTTCTATTACGATATTTATATGGTCGGTGGAAAAAATGTTTAATAATGAGTTTGTATAGTTAGCTAGTGGAAAATAAAATGTAACAATTATTGATCCTTCAATCACTACGGGTCACCCATAATCATTAAAAAATACTAAAGTGGTCTAAACATAATTGAGTTCTCAATCACATTTGTGATCCATCCTGTTTCAGGAAACATTGTTGTAATTATCGCAGAGAAAATGTTTGGATAATTAGTCACATCTATCTTTTAAATTTTGGATTTCCATTTTTTTATGAGACAAGAAAATAAAGGAGTAAGAACAATTATTATGTAATACTTTACATAATAACAATTTAAATAACAACAATTTAAATAATAAAAGAAGTATAAATATCTATCTATCTATCTATCTATCTATCTATCTATCTATCTATATATATATATATATATATATATATATATATATGTTTGTTTGTTTATCATAATCACATATATATCTAAATCTGTTTTTAATAATCATATATATGTATATATATATTCTAGAAATTTGAATTATTTTTGTAATGATTAGTCAAGATAAATGAGTTTCTTTACCATGACTTTTTTAAAGAATACAAGAATATTTCACCTTAAATATTTGCTCATTTAAATCTCTAAGGTCAAACCTCCAACTAAAACTTAATTAAAATCTTTATTTAAGGATTAAAACTTTTATTAATTTTTTATATATTTATATATGAAATAAAAAATATAACCATTATATTTAAAATAAAATGGTCAATTAAAAAATAACTAATTTAATAAGTCAAATAAGATTATGAAAAAAAAATTATAATTAAAAGTAATATAAAATAATAAATAGAACAAGGTTAGATATACCTCACTAAATATCTATAGTTAAAAGTAATATAAAATAATAAATAGAACAAGGTTACAGACACTTCACTACATAACTATAGTTAAAAGTGATGTAAAATAATAAATAAAGCGAAGTTAGGGATATCTCACTATATAATTATAGTTAAAAGTAACATAAAATAAATAAATATAATATTTAAAAGTCATAAATATCTCCTCTTACCTTAACAATCAGAATAATACAAGAGTTTTGAATTTTTTCCTTCAAATAGATTCTTACTATAGCTTCACTACTAAACTCAAATAAAGTGATTCTTCTTCTTAAGTTTACAAAATCCTCAAGCCCTATTTATAAGCCCCCTCTTTTTTTTTTAATGATTACAACCAATTTTATTTCAATTCCTAGTTGCCTTAGTTACATTTGTTATAGTTAAGAGTAATTTGAATTTAGATAAAGTTAGTATTGTGAAATCTTATCCTAATATTTTTTTCCTTTGTTTACAGAAGTTCCAGAAAATTGCAACTTTTATATTTTTTTCTATATTAGATTATATCATATGTTAGGTAACACTTGTTTTCTTTTTACATTATTGTTGTTGTGTGTGTGGGTGCGTGCGTGTGTGTGTTAAAAATTTCAAAATAAATTATAAATTTAGTTCTATTATTTTAATTATACCATATATTCTAAAAATATTCTAAATTAAATATTTATATTTAATAATAATAATATAATATTGTACTAGAATTTAAAAAATATGATATTTGTTTATTTTAAAATATTGCAATTGAATATTTAAAATAGTATAATTATTTTATAATTATATATTTATTTAGAATTTTTTCATATTATTAATATTTTATTAGAAATTTGGAATATTACAATAGTATTATTATTTATTATTATTATTATTATTATTATTATTTTGTGATTGTTGATTTAATTTTGATATTATTTGTTCAATTTGTTATATTTGAGGAATATATATACTTAAGAGATACTTGATATTTTTTTATCAATAATAATTTGTTTCTTTATTTCAATATAAGTATAATTTTAAATATAGATCAAGTTATGTGCGCCTATTAGAGCATCTCCAACAAGAGTTTGTAAAGTTGCTTAAAATATTAATGAGTTAGTTGAAGTAACTCTCCTATTGGAGTAATCCTAATTGAGAATTTAAGTTGTTTAAAAAGTGGGTGAGTTGCTTCATCAAAAAATTGTTACTTATGATTAAAAAAATATTTTTCACCAAATTCGTACAAATTAATAACAATATAAATTTGAAAAAAAAAATAAAACAGTAAAAATTATAAAATTGTGATTTTCTTGGTCTTGTTTATAATTTACTCCATTGGACTAAAATTGAATGAGTTGCTTAGCAATTATGTGACACTGTAAACACTTCTTTTAATACAATAAACAACTCATGAGAATTGTTTCTATTGGAGATACCCTAAACAACTCGTAGGAGTTTCTCTTATTTAGAGATACCTTTAGTAACCTAGTAATTTAATTAGTGACCTAGTGTCTCTTAATAAAGTTTGTCATCCAGTTGATTTTTAAAACTATGGTACGTGAGTAAAAGAAAAATAAATAAAACATCTACAAAGTATTTTTCAAAATATATTTTGTTCTTTAATATTTTGAAAAAATATAGAGAAATCTAAAAAGTTTTTCGAAAGTACTTTTTAGCTATGTTTTTAAAACCAGACCGGTGATCGAACCGGTGAAGACACTGATTCATGTTTCATTGGTTCAATCGTTATTAAATCAGTGGTTGAACCGGTCTTAATAAAATAATACTTGTTATTATCAATGTACTATAACAATTAAGATTATAAAAGAAAAAATGTATTGAGGTTGTACTTATAAAAGGATAAAAATAATTTTACTAAATACACCTTCATATTGCTAAGTTTTCTTAATTTTTTAATTAAAAATTGGTTGATTTAGGGAAATGAGGGGTGAATCTAGCAAAAAAAAAAAAAAAAAAATAAACCGGTTGAACCACCGGTTTTCACTAATTTTACCAATTTTCCAGTTTGAATACCGATTTTCAAGGTTGACCGAACCGGTTCACCGATTTTCTGGTCGGTCCGGTCCGGTTTTGATAACATAGCTTTCTAGAATAATGTTTTAGTTTTTATATTTTGGAAAGTATTTTTAGAATGTTAAAAAAATAATATATTGTAGAATTTAGTTTTCAAAATAAGATATATTTTTTATATATAAGAGAATTTTTGGTATAAGAATTATTTATGATAATAAAAATTTAAAAAAAAAAGAGTGGATATATTATATAGACAAATGGAAAGTGCATATACCACGGGTCTTTAAAAAAGAAAAATTAGGCTAATTCAATCATATTAACTGATGTCCCATTTTAAGGCAACAATATTAATTAAATGAAAAATATTTTAAGAGTTTAATTGGTATAAACTGTTAGTTTAAATATTTTTACACTAACATTCAATCACAATCCTTCATTTATTGATGCTAAGTTTGTATACTTTACTAATTAGTACTTTAAAAGTCAAATAAATAAGATTTTAAGGCAATAATATTAATTAAAGGAAAAATATTTTAAGAGTTTAATTAGTACATTAAAATTCAATCACAACACTTCATTCATTGATGGTAAATTTATTGACTTTACTAATTATTACTTTAAAAGTCATATAAATAAAAAATTATAATTAAACGTTAGTATAAAAATTCTTTACACTAACCGTATATACCAATTAAACTCATATTTAATATATGTTGATATGCTCTTCTCCCCCACCAAATTAAATGACTTTTTCAAATTGTCCCTAAAACTTTTACCCAAGCAAAATGCATGTGCCAAAGAAAATTCTCTTACTCTCATTGTTGTGCATGGTTTGATTAACCAATTTTAAGATATGATTACTTTTTATTTCTTTATAAAATGTTACCACAAAAGGAAAGTATGACATCTTTAATTTGCATGAATTGTTATCTGCAGGCAGTTGTCAACAGATGGTACAGAGAATTATATACTTGATCCTTAAATCAAAAGTAATTTTCATGCGGATGGTGTTGTCTACAACCAAAAAAATAAAATAAAATTGCATAAACACACATACGCACGCACAGAGATATTACTTACGAATTAGGGGATTTGTACCAACATTTTTCACATCTCCAGATTGAGAAATTCACATCAACATTTTTCACATCTCTAGATTGAGGAATATAAATTTCTCTAGCCTTTTCATTACCGAACCATCCGTATACAGTAAAAAGATGAAAAAACTCAAATCTATAAGAAAAAAAAGTAAAAACAATAAGTTAACAAAATTATTTCAATATAGAAAAATATAGCCACAATTTCTTTTTTTTAAAAAAAAAGTGAAGGTGAGGTAAAGAAATAGTAAAATGTAGATTTGTTAAGGATTATAAGAGTAAAGGAGTTGTTGGGTCATTCACATTATTGTTAGGTGTGAAAAGAAATTAGGTATGTGTTAAAAGAAAACGTGTTTATTGAATTCCTTGAATCCATGCCTTCTTTGTTACATGAAAGTTGGTTTGGGACCCAGATATTACAGATGCATTGCTTTTTGCTTCATCAAAAGAATCAGAGGTGATTTGGACAAAAGAAAATTGGAGTTGAGTAAAGTTTATATGTCTTGTTAAATTTAATTTCATGAATTATTCTTAAATATGCTATAAAAATTAATCTTGAATTTTTTGAATACGTTAAAAATTATCTGCTCATAGATTTGTACGTGACAGGAGAAGGATTTGAATTCCAGAAAATAGCTTTTGAGAAATGAATTAAAATCTCCAATGATCATGTCTTCACTTCCTTAATCTCTCGGGTTATCCATTTGCATATAGTTTCAGAATTTAATTTTAAAATATATATATTTTTTAAAAATTTAATTTCTCTAAGTATTCCTATATAATTTAGAAATTAATTCTTAAATATTAAATTTTGAAGAATTAATCTATACATTAACAATGTAAAAAGTTTTCAATTAAAATTTATTATTATTGATAATATAAAAAATTATATCATCAGTGCATAAATTTGAGCTATTAAATTTTTGCAGATTTTTGAAAATTAAACTGCAAATAAGTAAACAATCCTAGATAAAACATACCATTGGTATAAATAACTAACTAAAACGTTTAGTTTTTTTTTCTAACTTAAAAGCAATTTTCTCATTTAGAAAAAAAGGAAGAAAAAGAGTTCCGTGATATCTAAAGACTAGAGAAGTTTGAACTAGAACGGCAATTGGAACTCGATGCAATGAGAAAGTAATCAAGATTTGACTGTGCTTTTAAATTTAGGGCCAAAAAGATGGGCTTCACAGCTTCTAAATTTTGGGCCCAAAAAAGTCTCATTTAGCCCGGTAATATACTACTTTGATTTTATTTTCTATAAATATGTATAGTAAACATTTTTAATTTTATTTAGATTTATTTTTAATTATTTATAATTTTTCGTGTTTGCCTTCTATAAAAGTATATGCCTTGGATGGGACATTAAAATTGTAGCCCAAAATAATTTTGTGTTTTACTTTTCTTTCCTATCTAAATTGTTTGTTTTACTTTATAAGTTTAAATTAGTATTTTAATTATTGAAATATATATTTAATTTTATATTTTATTAATATTTTAAGAAATATTAAAAATTATCTACATATAATATTTTTTATCTCAAAATTTAAATGAAATTATACCATTTAGAATAAAATAAAATAAATCATGTGAATAATTTTATATAAGAAAAATTGAAAGTTTTTTATGTTAATATTTTTTAAATAAATAAAAAAATTAGTTTAATTGGTATACACTATTATTTTTTTGACTCTATTAATTAATACTTTAAAAATCACATAAATGAAAAGTTATGATTGAACATATGTAAAAGTCTTTTATACTATGTATACCAATTAAACTCTAAACAAATTTTAAAAAATAAAAATTTGAGTCTTTTCAATTCACTAATTATTTATCTTATATAATTTAGAATAAAAGTAAATTATGTGAATAGTAGTATATAAAAAATTAAAAAATTTGAAATGTTAATATTTTTTAAATAATTAAAAAATAAAAAGTTACCTAGATGATAGTAGATAAGAATAAATTTAAATTTTAGTTTTAATAAAAATCTAATTCATTGGTAATTCTTATTGTTTATAATCAATAGCATGTATAAATGTATTAAGCTGTCAAAATTTATGTAACACATGTCACAACCTCATGTCATTTGTAATTTTTTTAAATTAATTCAAAAACAAAAATAATAATAAATAAATAAACTTTGAATTTAAATATGTCAAATCTTACTGTATATTCAAATTTAAATATAATTTATTTTTGTTTTTACCAAATATTAAAAAATTAAGGATTTTTAAATAAAATAAAATTGTTATACTTTAAATTTAAATATAAAAAATATTTTATTCTAAATGAAATAATTTTTATTTATAAAAATAATTAATTTTATCAAATATTTTTTATTCACACAAAATATTAATTTTATCAATATTTTGACTAATGAATGTGAGAAATTTTAAGTATTACAATACGCAAATTAATTTGTGACATGTGGTTTTAAAAACTCATTAAGATGGTTAGAGTCATTGGTCAATTTTATTATGTACGAAATATAATATTTAGTCTTTATTATTAAATATAATTTATTTGTACTTGAGCAATTAATTACATTAATCCTTTTTATTATAATTTATATTTGCAATGACTATATTTATTCTCAACTGCAAACTTAGAAGAACACTATATCTAGGATATCTTATTTCCACTAAAAACATATACTAAACATAATCTATTATCTGGTTCCGTCTCTCTTTGGTTCTCTTTTTTCTTACATTAGTTTCTGTCGCCTCAGTTATCGAAGAAGTTCTTCTTGAACCTTGGGAGACTTATGAGAACTCCTCAGATAAATGTTTAAGTCATACAACAATTTGGAGTACAATATTTGTACAACAATCTTAAAGACTTATGATTGATCAAGTTGTCTTCATTAATGTTGTTAGTGACAACACAGGGAACATAGTACCTCTGGCTTGCTCAATGCATCTAAAATGTATCGTTGTTCGGCGTCTACAAAAATTTACATTAGCAAAAACAATGTTAAAATTATGATTTCTTTAAAAAGGTACGCTTATGAAATTCATCACAATAATAATTCTGATACTCCATGTGCAGTTTTAAACCTCACCACTAATAAAAAGAATTATTTTTTTAAAAGAGTCAAAATATTTTATGCCTCAATGCTTATATGTGAGAAATGACAATCTTCTTAAGTTTAAGGTTAATTTGCCTAAATGAAATGATAATTTTATTGCGATAATTTCTCTAATAAATATTGTGACCAATGTGAGTAAATGAGTGGTAGATGTAACATCCAAGAATTTTACTGGTAAATATTACATATATGTGTTGTTTTTAGTTATGTGTGAATCTAATTGTTCTGGTTATCAGTGTGTTTGAAAATAATTTCTATCTACGGAGGAAATTAATTATAGTAAATTACTCTATAATATGATTTTAATTAATTATTAATGATACAAAGATAAATTAATTAATTATGGTGTGAAAGAATAATTTTAATATAATAAAGAATTTGATTTTAGTTTTTTATTTTTCAGTAATAATTAATTCAATGCAAGTAATTTATTTTAATTACAATTTGAGAATTAAATTAAATTATTTAATAACAATAAAAGAGAGAAACAAGATAGGTTTATACAAGAAAGAGTAAATAAAAGAGATAAAGATATAGTCATTATTCATCCATGTGACCACATCTTTATTCTTTGTTAAAAAAAAAAGAAGCTATTCTCTTACCTCACTTTCATTTAAAGTCATCTAAGTTAAAGAGAAAGGAAAAAGGGAAGCCATCTCACTTTCCCTCATCTCCATCATCTTCTTCTCCATCTTCATCTTTCTCACTAATCTCTCTATTCTCACTCTAACCCATTGTAAGAACTTCAAATATTTGAGTTTCCTTCTTTTGAATCTTTGATTCTCTTCTCCTAATTCTTTTTCTCACCAAATCTTGCTCTCTTTAGGAGAAACTTATGCTAGAACTTATTTTCATCTCTTCCAACCTAAACTTCTTGAGGTAAGGGGGATTGAACCTAAACATTGAGCTCTATTTTGTGTTGTTTTCTTAAAATGAAATCTTTCACATTTTTGCTACTGTTGTGCTTTGTTATGTTAGGTTCCATTTTTTTTTAGATTTTAACTTCAAAAATGGATTCCTTGGGTATGAAAACCTTGGGTTAGGATCAATAATCACCCAAAATGGAGTTTCCTAGTAAAAGATATGACTAAAACATGTTTATAGCTCTTCTGTAAAATTTTTCCTTTTTAATATGACAGGAGTAGTACTCTAAGGGTAGTTTTATTTACTAATTTGTATGTTAGAAATGATAACTTTATACGTGAAATTATACTCTTACTATTTTCATTTGAGAATGACCAATTTAGGAATTTTCTATGTTATGTATTGTTTGCAGGATTAAGTGGTGCTATGTTGAAACTTAAATTGATTATTGTATGATGAGATAATTATTTCTGAAATTCTAGGATAATTTTCTTATATAAGACCGTCAGAGTATGACCTTCAACAATTTAATTGTGGCATGGAAATTTATGTCTTGTATACATATATATCGAGATTTGTGCGTGTTAGCTGAATCCAAGGGTGTTCGATCCTTGGTGATGCAATCTTGGATTGATCCTCCCATAATATTTCTTCTAAAGGTTCCTTAGATTGAAGAAGATGAAGATGGAGAGTGGAGAAATGGTGATGAAGGTGCCATTTCAAGAGAAGATAAGTCTAGGTTTGTAGAAGCTTGCCATAAGGGAAGAAACCTTTGATAAAAGCCATATAAGTACTCTCACAAACTAGAGAGAAAAAGACTCATAAATGAGCTCTCACACAAAGTGTATTTCATAAAATGATCAAAGATTCTTACAAATGGTGAGGTGAGTGTTGTTTATAGAAAGAAGATAGGGAGTGGACACCCATTAGGCTAAGGACTTAGGAAATTAGGAGATTCAAACAAGGCCCTAGATTAGTGGATCTAGTTTCCTCAGGTGCTACTTAGATCCTAAAATAGTAGATCTAATTCCCTTAATTCAAATTCAAAATTGAATTAAGAGGCAAGTATATGCCACCTAGGAGTGAGAAGGTAAGTGGTGCCACTTAGGAAGAGACATGTGGGTCCCATATGCTACTCATGAACATATGTATGTTTAGGAGGTGTAGAAATCAAACAATAGGGTGTGGAAGTTAAAATTCACACATCCTCTTGTTCTAAAAAGACCCATCTTCTACTATACACCCCACACAAATAACTAATGGCACCCCATGCCAAAATATGTTAATAGCACCCACTCAAAAATACTACACAAACTGATGCAATCTTACCTAGCATCATGGCTAGGAGGATTCAAGAGAAGGAGACTAGGCTTGGATGAATGCTTACATGAAGACATGAAACCTTAGTCTTAGGGTTTTTTACTTATAAATATTTTATATTACTTAGATATTTAGGGTGCATAGTTTTATTCCCTAAGGCCATGTATTTAGGCAATTTTCCTTTCTAAATTAGGTGTATAGGTGTAGGAAGTAAAAAGGAAGGAGTAATCATAGAATAAGCCCTTATTTTAAGTGTGTTGGGCTTGTCCATCTCCTAAAATAAGAGTTTCTATCCACACCCATGGGGGGTGCACTTAGACACCTCAATCAGGCCTTAAGGTTGGGTTAATTAGTCTTAAGCCTAATTAAGCCCAAGTCTCATATTGCCTAGGTTTGTGTGTCCAAGATCTCCCATTGGGCTATATATACTCTTTCACTCCCTCTTGTATGGACACACTTGATTGAATGAAGTAAGAATCTTTTTGAGCAATTTATTCTTGAGTGTCATTGAGAATCCTCTCTCTTGAGGAATCTCTCCCTAAAAGCTTTTATCAAGGGTCCTCTCCCTTGTGGCAAGCCTCAAGTAAATTTTGACTTATCTTTCCCTTAGAAAGTGGCGTCAAAACCACCCCCCCTCCTAGCCCTCTCCATCCTCCATCTTCTTAGAGGAAGGAGCCTTAGTTAAAGAGATCAAGGGAGTGCATCACAAACTATGCAATATTTACACACAATTTTAAGACTATGACCCTAGATGTCTTCATGAAGCTCCTTTCTAGCTATGTCTTCTTCAAATCATCCTAGTCAAGAGTCTTTGTTAGGTGGGATTGAATCACTTAGCATGCGGGTTAGGATGATATGTTGCTATGGTAATGATAGCTAATTTATTTGAATTGATTATTTGAATTATGTGGGGTGTGTGAATTTACATCCCTTATATTGACTGTTTATCGTATGGATAATTATTCCTTCTTAAATTGTTAAAATATTGATGTTGTTGGTAAATGGTTATGACTATTGTTCTGCGGAAAGGATGAAAGAAATACAGTTTATGAAAAATAAATAAGGTTTACAAGAAAGAAATGCGATTTATGAGAAAGAAATACAGTTAATGAGAAAGAAATACCGTTTATGGAAAAAAAATGCAGTTGATGAGAAAGAAATACAATTTATGGAAAAGAAATATGATTGATGAGAAAGAAATATTATTTATGATAAAGAAATACGATTAATGAAAAAGAAATTGTAGTGGGATATGTAAGAGGTATTCTTAAAGAAAAGTTTTGCGGTTTGAACAAAAGATTAAATAATTGTTAAATTATATTTTTCTATAATTACATGTTGGTAGGATATATATATATATATATATATATATATATATATATATATATATACATATATGTTGGCATGTTGTATGTTAGATATTTATATACGTTTGTTGCATGAGAGTTTTGGAGGACGGGGGAGACTCACCCTTACAACCAACATTTTTCAGGTTTAGATGATGTTGATTTTGATATTCTATGAGACTATGTAGCCTATATGTATGCATTTGAGGATGATATAGTTAATCCACAATGTTTGGGTAGATGATTGCTCTGAAACTTGAGATTTTAATATTTTGTACTTATTCAATCATTTCAACTTTATTTATTTATTTAATTAACTATTTTTACTATAAATATTTGAGATTTATGTTCTCTTGACATTTCTTTAAAATTTTGTTTATATTTATTGACCATGAAGTTTTAGTTTAGAATATATATATATATATATATATATATATATATAATGGTTATAAGAGTATATGTATATGATATAAAGTTTTGAATAACATTCTTTGTATGTTTGTCTTGAAATTAAAAGATATTTCACTAAAATCAACCTTTGTCCTAAATAAGATTGATAGTTGAAAATGTATTTAAAAAGTTTTATTATTGTGAAAATTTTAATAGAGATTTTGTAAGATAACATAATGCATGAAAATTTAATTGGATCTAAAATGGTACAAAAAAATTTCTTTATTTTAAAAAGAAGTAATGTATGTAGCCTTATGTTTTAGGGTGTTACAGTAGACTCTAGAGCTACTAGACACATATGAGCTGATAGAAATGTGTTTTCTTCCTACATTCTTGTGAGGGATGGAGAAGAACAAGGTTTCCTTAGTAATTCTAGAACTACTCTAGTTTTGGAGAAATGAAAAGTTCTTTTAAAACTCACATCTGGAATATATTGACTTTAAGTGATGTGTTGCATGTGCCGACCATAAGAGTAAACTTAGTCTATGTGGTAGAATTGGGAAAGATTGGGGTAAAAGTAACTTTTGAGTTAAACAAAATTGTCATGTAAAAAAGCATGTGTTTGTGGGAAAGAGTTATTGTGATCAAGTCTCTTTATACTTAATATTTCTAAAAGTTATTCATAAATATTTTTGAAAATTATTGATAAATATTTGAAAGATATTAATGAGAATAAGACATCCATTTTTAGGGGTGCTCATTGGTTCAAGTCAACCTAGCGAACCCGGTAAATCAAACCAAACCAATTAGTTTGACTCGGTTTTTCACTTGATCCGGTCTGGACTTGATTCAAACCGACCAGAACCGACCATGTTCGATTTGGTTTGTGGTTTTTGCATTTTAAAAATCTAACCCAATCCAAACCAACCCAAAAGTATATATATTATATTATTATTATATATTTTGAGGTTAGTAAATTTAGTAACCTGTTTTGTTTAAGGTGTTGCATTTCAAAACCCTGAACCGATCTTATTTTATATTTTATATTTTTAAGTTAGTAAATTTATTTTATACTTTAAATTTATACAATTTGTTGTTTGTATTCTACTGTGTTGTTTTAATAGTTTAGTTTGACTAATTTAGTATATATGAAACAATGAATATTTTTTTATAAAATTATGAATTTAATAGACTAATGGATTTGGTTAGTCTCAGTTATAAATTTATTTTTTATGATTTAATAAAAAAATTGATTTTTTAATTTTTCGATTGATTTTCCTTGAAACGAAACTGAACCAACTTGATTATCATTGGTTCAGTTTGGTTTGGGTCAAGGAAAAAAATTCCAGAAAACTAAACCAATCTATCCCAATTAAAATTAATTGGTTTGATTTTCATTTTCTCACAAACCGAACTAATTCAAACCGTGAACACCCCTATCAATTTTTGCTTACAATATTGATTTCTATGATATATTCTAATAATATGTTTACGTGGATTAGATGAGACAAAATCTACTAGTAGTTATGTGTTTACGTTTGGAGGTGGTGTTTTTACATAGATATCAACCCGACAAACAATTTTAGCTAAATCAACAATGGAGTCAAAGGTTGCTGCTTTATAAATGGTTGATTGTAAGGCTTGTCAGAATTGAAAGATTGGAAAGCTTGAAGAAGCCATCAAGCCTTTGAAACTCTTTGAAGTTTTGGTTTTGAAGAATTAGTTTTATCACTTGGAGTTTTGTTTTTAAGTTTTACTCAAATCATTTTTATGGTACTAAACATGTTTGATAGGTGTGGTACTTGTATTGTGTGTTTAGATAGGAATGAGAATGTGTTTAAGTAGCTAAGGGATATATTACATAGGTTGGGAAGTGTTGAAAAATCATCAAGATGAGTTTTTGCAGTAAGGTAATCGATTACCTTATTATGGTAATCGATCACCCTTTGAGAAAATTGGATATTCTTATTCCTGCTCTCAGGAGTAATTAATTACCTAAAAATAGTAATCGATTCAACTCAAGACCATGCTTTCTGGGTCAGTTTTGTAGCAACATATCAGGTAATCTACTAGATGTAAAAGCATTTTTAAACAAGATTTTTCATAACTAACGAAATGTAAAGAAGGTTTCCTTATTTCTAATTATTTTTAGCCACTTTCTCCAAGAGCGAAACGCATAATTTGATGGTTTGAAGCATTAAGAATTAGTTGATAAAAGGGAAAGAAAGTTGTGAGTTTGATCTCTATTGTTTGGGTATTCCTCACAAATTAGGTGATATTGTTCTATACCCTAATCTTTATTTTTTTGCACAAGTCCTGATAATCTTTTAAGGAGATCTTGGGATTTTTGTGAAATCTTGCAACATGGAGTTTTGAGTGAGGTGTTGCAAGTGATGGGGAGTCATAATTTACAAATTCTCGTGGGGAGCAAAAGGAAGCCTCTTTTGTTGTGTGGTTTTGAATCTTTCTGAGATTAAAATTTGTATGTGTAGTATGTATGTATGAGATTTTAGTGGAAAGTAGATTAGTGGGAGGTGAAGTCTGAAAACTGGATGTAAGTCAGGTTGACCGAACCAGTATAAAACTACTGTGCAAATTCTCTTTCTCCCTTACACTCTTTATGATTGTTTGAATTGATTTCTTGATTTATTTGTGAGTGAGTTTCTCTACTGCAACTTTATTTTAAATCTTTATGCAGGAAAATTTATTCTATTGATATTGGTTAATTGAGATTGTTATTGGGTTATTGAATCTTTGATTGAATTGTTGAATCTTGATACTACACGTTCATTACCTATAATCTTTGATTGAAAAAAATTGTGATGGAAATACATATGATTTAACTAAGTGCAACTTGAAAACCATCATTGAAAGAATTGTTATTGATCAAACTTGATACCCAAAACATTGGAACCCAAAACATTGGAAGTGTTGAATCTCGATATTTGTTTCAAGCCTATTTTGAAAACCCCTTTTTTGAAAACACTAAGGTAGATTTTGGAAATTTCTTAAAAAGGGGATATTTTTTAAAACATTGATATTATTTTTTAATAGAAAAATTTGAAAAATATATTGTGAATTTATTCAACCCCCCTCCTAGATTTCCTTTTTGGACCAACAAGACTGAGTGGTTGAAAAACTTCTTACCAAACATTCCTCTAGGAATGAAACAAACATCATCAATGTTAATGTATTGTGATTCACAATCAACAATAGTTGTAGCAAAAAATAAGTAATGAAAAGAATAGACATATTCAATTGAGACATAATGTGGTCAAGTAGTTGCTAAAGGATAAAATAATTTACATAAATTTTGTGAAGTCTGAAGAAAACTTAGCATATCACAAAACCCTAGGGATTATAAAGAATTTAGAAACATCAAGGGGAATGAAACTTAAATCACTTGAAAACAAACAATAATGGTAAACCAACCTTTGTAATTGGAAAGAATAGACATATTCAATTGAGACATAATGTGGTCAAGTAGTTGCTAAAGGATAAAATAATTTACATAAATTTTGTGAAGTCCGAAGAAAACTTAGCATATTACAAAACCCTAGGGATTATAAAGAATTTAGAAACATCAAGGGGAATGAAACTTAAATCACTTGAAAACAAACAATAATGGTAAACCAACCTTTGTAATTGGAGACCCTATGAAGAAGGTTCATATGGGAAAGAACAAGTCATTTGTTAGTTCTGCTAGCACCAAGATTGATATAAATAAATTTCCCTTTTTTAATTCCTTCCTAATCATGCGAGAAAATATAGGTGCTGTATTAATGAGATGTTAAACTTTATAGCTAAGCTTTATGAGAAAGTTTAGCATCTTATAAGGTTTTTAATGGAATTTCATATCCTTATGGGTGATATATAATTTGCAACATACACTTTATGAAAACCACCTATATGAGTGTTAAGTGTGTAAGTGAGGCTTCTTGTATGAAATATTGGAAAATTTCTACAATACTCATTAATAGCAGGCACGTACATAGCCTAAAAGTGTAACACAACGAAAACAACAAAGTTGTAGGAGTGTACTGGATTAGTAGACCACTGTTATACACCAAGTGTTTTTGGTTCATATAGCTTGCTACACTAGATTCGACGCAGGGCATCATCTCATGCGAGAACCATGTACTCTCTTGGAAACAATTTTATTTTCCTTTGTAATATGTGAGAAATGGTTGAAAAATTTGAGTATTACAATAAACAAATTAATTTATGATGTATGGTTTTAAAAACACATTAATATGTTTATAACCGTTGGTTAGTTTTATTATGTATTAAATATAACATTTAATCTTTTTTTAGTAGAGAATAATGTTTAATATTTATTATGTATTAAATGTAATTAATTTATAATCGCACAATTTATTACATTTATCATTGTGTATATGTATCTAGTTTCCTTTAAAAAGACATCAAACATATCATATATTTATCTTTTTCCCTCTCTTTTTGGGTTCTCTTATTTTTCTTATATCAGTTTTCGTAACCTTAGGTATTTGAGAAGTTCATGATGAATCCTTAAGGACTTGAAGGCTACATCGAATAAATCTTTAAGATAACAACATTCACATCTCATTAAACGTGTCACAATGATATGAAGGACCATAAATAACACAATTTGGAATACAATATTTGTACAACAAAAAATAAAATTACCTCTTTACAAAATTTATTAAATAGAAAAATCTACTAAAATTATTAATTTAAATTAAAAAATTTATTCTAAATTATCAATATTTTGATAGATACAAATTATTAATTTTTATATTAATAAATAATTTAAAATTCAGATACGTGAATTATGAGTAAAAGCCATAGGAGAAATGAGAAAAACTTTTTTTATTCACTATATAACAATTTTTTGTCTTAAAAGAATTTACATTGATAACGTATCCATAATTTCACTGGCATTCACGTGTATGAATCTCTAATTAACATGATTTTTCACTTCTTAATTAATGGTAGCATTATAACTTTCGTTAATCTTATTCATTTGACGTGATAAATTGAGTTGTCATTAGAGAATATGTTTGAATAATTTTTTAAATAAATATTTATATGGTTAAAATAAAATATGTTTTATAAGTTAAAATTAATTTATACGTAAATTAAAATTGTTTTATAAAATTAATATGAAAATACTCTTACAATTTACTCACTTATTAGTAAATTCAACAAAATCATTTAATTTTCTCTTTTGTTTCCTAAAATTATTTTTAAAAAATGCTAAAAGGAAATCTAGCATAATCGACTGATAACGATGTATAGATTATTGTAAATATGTGTCATTTGTATTATTCCTATCTAAAAAAACGTTATTAGATGTGGTAGGGTTGGTTGAAATTTGGAAATATATCAGTTCATATAGGCATCTTAACAGAAGACAATTCACAAATTTAAGAAAATTTTAGGCTTACAAAATTACTTTATTTATTTTTTTATAATATGTCCTTTTTTTTTAAAAAAAAAACAACTGGCCTTTCATTTTTTTTTCTTTTTATCTTAGTTTCTTCTTCTTTTGTTTTTCTGTTTTTTCATTTTCAATTATTTTCTTTCGTTTTTCTTTTTTTTTCTTTATTTTTTATGTTATTTTATTTTTATTTACTATTTTTTTATTATTCTATTCTTTTTATATTTTATTTTCAAATTTTTTCCTTCTTTACCTTTTCTTTTTCTCTTTGTTTTTCTCTCTGTAGTTATCATTGGATTAAACTTAATTAACATAAAATTAAAAAAAATTGTATATATTATTTTGAGGCGCACTACTGCAATGTGATTATGTCCATAAAATTACAAGAGGCGCCTTGAAAGAAAAATATATCAAGAGTTCATCCGAATATATCTGCATAGCTTACAAAAGTGTACAAGATGCAACAACAAGCGTTAAAAAAAGAAAAAAAAAAAGCACATGTGATATTCTTCCACAGGAAATACAATCCACCACAATGGTGGCTAGAGATGTTGAAAATAAAAAATATCTTTCTATATTAAAATTAAATTTGCCCCTCCTTCTCTCCATTAAATTCCTAATTAAAAATATTAAACTTTTTTGAGTGAACAATATTAAATTTTTTTAATATAAAACTTGCAACTTAATCCAAGAAAATAAAATAATTAGCACACAGCTAGATGGACTGATCTTTGACACAGCCTGGGTCCATAGAGCCTATTTTTCCCTTAAAAGGGTCTGAAGGAGGAACATGGGCTGCTCTGTATTCCTGTCATATATGTTAATTGAGTAAATGACTTGGCTAAAAGCCACAAGAATTTTTAACTAGTTTTGAACCTTTAAACTGTATGCAAAATTATTCACCCCCAAAAAAATTACTGCATGTAAAATCCAGGAACATAAAGTTTAGCTTGGCAACTTAGCACACTAGCTCGGAGATATTGTTGGATTCTTTGATCACCTCATTTGAGACTTGGAATTCCCTCTTTCTCCTTTAAGCTCATTGGCTCAAACACATTTGAAATATGTCCTTTGTATTTTCCAATTATGTTTCCCAGCAATAAGGTCCATAATAACACTAACACGGTCGTGGACATGGTCAATTCAGTTCCCTCGTCTTCCCCTATCCTTTGTCCTTGCAAGTTACCACAGTGCCTCTTGAACTTTGTTTCCTGGTGGTGGGACACTACAGAATCGCTAACACCAAGACAGAAACCTCATAATTTTCACTAAGAACACTAGGCAACTCTTATTTCAAGAAGGGTACTCAAACCCATATGAATCATTGATGTAATGTGGGCAAAGCTTCTTTTATTCAAACCAATCAGATCCCTTGAGCGGGAACTTCCAACACACCTCTCAATCAAAGTTCATTTGTCAAGGTGTATTTTTTGTGTGTGGTCTCTGAAAACTAAACCCATGATCAATCACTGATGTTACTAGGTGGAAAAGTTTGCCTTCATTACAGGACAAAGACTCATCATTATTTCCCTTCAAAGTAATCATGCTTTGAGTCTTTGACCGTGGATTTCAGGTACCTTAAGCCCATTTAGAAGCGAATCTTAACACAAGAAAGTAACATTGCAACAAAAATGATGTTTTCACAGACAAACAACTGAAGTGCTCAGAAGAGCATCTGATAGAGGCCCTCCTTTTATTTAGTTTTTAGATGCCTTAAAAATGTATAGGTCGATCCATGATTTCAATTTCTTAGCCTTAATGACAACCTATGTTGATTAATTAAAATTACACATATTCCATCTTTAGTCTAATATGTAGCAGAAGATATATATGTTTTACCTCGGGTGGGATGCTAAATTACAAAACATTTTTAATACAAGATTCTAAGTACTTGTGTAAGGTATTTTGAAGTTTTTTAAGTCACAAGTGGCAAGGCACAAGGGCAACACATAAGGCAGCATTCATCTGCAAAGACACAGAGATTCGGTTTTTTATTCCAATTATGGAAATGCCATGGCTTATGTTCTGTCCACTTTCAATTACAAGGTTTTGATATACACTTGTTTAGAGAAGAAAGTACTCTCAAGAGAATGTATCTACAAGACAAGCAAATTATTATACTATAAAGAATTGAAGACTACTTCTGGACCACCACAGTGCCATTCAAGTCCAAATATATGTATTAACATGGTGAGCATGCATAGATCTCTAACAACCATAAAGGGATGCCATTAAATTGATAATACACGTGATTTGGTCTGCATTATAAAGTGCTCCATATATGACCATATGGGGAATTTTTGGGAGACAACCCCATAGAAGGGGTGGATGGAAAGGTAGAGTATCTTATGAGAGAGAGGATGAAAAGAGGGAGCATCTCTAGGAGAGGAAAAAGGGTTAGGAATTTGTGTTGCTAAAGTTTGAAAAAGAAAGATTTTTGCACCTTTGAGATTTCTATTCGAAAGTAATCTTAGTGAAAGGGAGATTCAATCAAAGTAATAAGAATTAGTCTCATGGCATCAATTGTCAATTGCCATACATTTGGGTTCAATTAGAAGTTCATTTGAAAACCCTTTCCAATTAATAATGAATCAATTTCATCGTATCATTTGACTAGGATGATTTTGGAAGATAACCAAATTTATCGGAGCACCTTTTTTCCCCAGTTATTTAAACTTACGTGTTACACGACGCATAATGAATTGATTAACAGGTCCTACCAACCTTCAAGTTGGAAATAGAACTGAAAAAAACTGAGCTTTTTTTTTTTTCATCGGATAAACTAAAAGCCAATCTCACTTTATAGTGTTTTTTTTTTTAATTTTTTTTCTGTTGAATTTGGTTTTTGTCTGGTCAAAATTCTTTTGCTGAAGATCCAATAATATGACCCGGTTGATTACTGATTAATCGTTACAATTATCCATCCTTTGATGTTTTTTTTTTTCCAGTTACCTTGTTTCATAGCGGGTGACATTTGCAAATTACGTATTTCGTATGGCCATTATAGTTTGGAGAATGGTACATTTCTTCGTCGGACAACTGGCACATAAGATGTTTTATTTTTACGTTTTTTAAAAGAAAAAAATTGTAAATGTAGTGGCAAATATAGAACAGATTTTCTGTTACACCAAATTGGTCCTCCCCTCAATTTTTAGCAATAATTTCGTTAAAATAGAAAAATGCATTTATTGGATACAGTAATAATAACTTTAGACAAACCAAATGTTAAAAAAGAAGATATTAAAGAGAGAGAATAACAATAAAAAATGAAACCAGTTGTAATATATTTAAAGCAGTAAAAAGGGTAAGAAAAAAAAAATCAAATCTAAAGTAGAATACGGTCGGGAGTCCATTATTAATATGTTTTAATTTAGCAAAAAGATTTAGAAAAATACAAAAGAAAATTTTCCCAATTCATTACATGGTTGTCTTTGACAACAAAAATATGAAATACAATCTTCTCTATTAAAAATTAATGTAGGTGCAACTTCACAATGTATTTATATATAAACAATAACATGATAGTAAGAATAAAATATCAATTAACAACTAATAAGTTTTATTGATAGCTTAATGTCCAAATTATAGCAAATTACAACTTCATTTTCAAAGTAATTATGATTATCAAACTCTCGAGTTAACTTCTTGACTCTTATAAGTTTACAAGTTCATTTACTCCTTTACGAGTTAAACTTGTGTGTAAATTTTTTTTTAGTAAAATTTAAATAAACTTAGTAGATTAAACTCTAGAAACTCTCAAGTTTACCATTGAATTAAAGTCAACAAATTGGGTTGTTTCTTTACATGTTTAGGTTCAATATACTTTGACTTAGTGTGTTATTCTTGAATTGAATAACACTCACTTTTACAACATCAAACATTTGTTTTCTATTAATACTAAACATAGATAAGAATATCCTACTATTATTATCACTATTGCAATTTATTATGGGATTTAGATGCAGTGTTAGACTTAGCATTTTAAGTATTGGAGAATTTATAGTTTACTATTTTGATTATATTATTGAAATGTTTAATTATATGTTATTTATTAATATTTTTTATTATTTTTATATAAGTAAACTCTTACGAGTTCACTAGTAAAGTTTATAAAATTCTCACGAGTTAACCTAAACTCTCGAGTAACTGTTGAAACATACTATAGTAAGTTATTTAAAATATTAGAATTTCTATACATAGAACCATGAGAATAATAATGTAAAGATAATAACTTCGAAAGTCCTAACAAGGAACATTCAAACATCATAAAACTCCTAACTTAATTAGCACAACAATTAGATACACAATCACCATCACCAAACAACATAATAAATTACATATTATGATTGGTCTCTATGGAATTGCATATACCATAAACAATACAAAAGAGGAGTGAGGTTGTGATAATATATTATGTGTTGTATGAGAGAAAACATAGTCACTAAAAGCACGCACACACACACAGACAAGCATGCACACACACAATATGTTATTTAAATATTAGAATTTCTATACATAGAACCATGAGAATAATAATGCAAAGATAATAACTTTGAAAGTCCTAACAAGGAACATTCAAACATCATAAAACTCCTAACTTAATCAGGACAACAACTATACACACAGTTACGATCACCAAACAACATAATAAATTACATATTATGATTATTGTCTATAGATTCCTTTACTACTTTCATTGCATAGCCACAAACAACGCAAAAGAGAAGAGTAAGGTTGTGATAATATATTATGTGTAGTATGAGAGAAAACGTAGTCACTAAAAGCATGCACATACACATGCACACACCAACACATGCCTGCATGCACATATACATACACATAAATACATAAAAATATATAGCTATAGATAACCACAATCCTTTATAGCTAGCCACAAATAAAAATATATACATAAATAAATAATTACATACTCACTGCAGATAACCACATTGAGATTGACATATCAATAACACATGTTATGAATATTCACATAGTCACAAATTCCACCAATACATACATATCATCAATAATTTAATTGAATTTCATGTATATGAGAATGATGCATGATCCTACTTTAATCCTTCTAATCTAGTTAAGTATAAATTATAATGCACGAGGTACCCAACTACTGCAATATGCACCATATACACCACATTCTAGACATTTTAGTTTCACTCCATACAAAGCATTTTGCTACCTACATTTACTTGAGTTCAACCATTACTTTTCTGCATATGTATAAGATACGTTCTCCTGTAAAAGTAATTAACACATGGACAACAAGACAATTTTAGCTCCTAGAGCCTTTACCAGAGGAATAATCCTCCCTTTCTTATTTAACTTAAAGTCTGTAATGATATGTATAATGCATGTGTCAATTTATCATTTTTTATCATATTTTTAACAAAGATGAGATAGAGAAGATAAAACTATTACACTATCTTAACAAAAACCTTCAAAACCATGAATTACATTACACTTACACTAGTTTTTCTCCACTTGGTAAATCCAGAAAAACCTTATTTCCTTAGAAAATATATTTTAAACTAGTTATTACAAGAATTAGAAAAGTACTTTCATAATTGATTTTCCAAATCATAAAACCTTATTCCTTTTAAATTTATTAAAACATATATTCTTTATGGAAACAAAAAGAATATACCAAATCAATAGATAAAAAAAATACTAGTTTTCATATATTTATAAAACAATTAAAACACTTGAAAACTTTATCAATTACAAGAACTTGGTGAATAGTAATCCCATAATACATTTTATTTTAAATCAAGCTAGTAAAATCGTGTTTACAAAACCTTCACACTTTGGTTTGGTAACTAAGATAATAGCCCACTCATGGTCGAAGAAAACTTGGAAACAAATCTCACATTTTTTCAATACTTCATTCATTCTCAACTTGTGAAAACATAATTCAATTTTCATGTCCATCTCCAATCTCATCTTTAAGGTTCATATTTTTTTACCACATCCATGTAAATGCAACAACTTAATTCAGAATTTACACAATCATTAATAAGCTTACTCTATAACATACAAATCATTTTGTTATAATTCCATACTAAACATTCAATTCAAGTATAATTGCTTAACAATTCAACCACTAAATACAACAAAACAATCTTTAATCAGAACCACCATGAGACGTACAATAAAGATAATATGATACCAAATCCACATAAAAGTTAATGTGTAATGTAATAATTTTATTGGTTATAAAATTATCACCATATCCATGTTTTATTCATACAAGCAATTTGATCAAATTTCTCACTATACATAATAAGTTTAAATAAAATTATTTTATTTTCCAGCAACCAATTCCAACACTTTTTTAGCATCTAAAATTCACAAGACAAACAATTTAAATAAATTATTTTTTATAGAATGTATAATACATCACCTATAACATCATATATCAAATAGATTTTGCCGCCTACCTAAAATTTATCATTCAGAGCCAAATCCCATAAATATGTCACACATATCATGTGTATAAAAATTAATTCTTATCAATATCTTGCCTTAGAGCAATTCAGAGTAACTACTTGAGGCTCGAGTTTGTCTTTTACCAATTTATCATCCTACTCTCTATATATAACATTTAGATAATGTATCATAATTATTTAACAATATATAATATAAATCCTTGAATTAAATGCAAGTCATTACACCAACTCTACAACATTAAACCTCATATATATACTAGGAGAGGGGGATTCTTAACTCTCTTCTCATGCAACTATCACATACTATCCCTCACCTCTTACCTCAACTTCTAGAGGATCCTTGAGAGTGAAATACGTTTCATTTGCATTCTCGTCCACGACCTTGTAAATAGTGTAACTTTTTACTTAATCGTCTAATCAACATACAAGTCCTCAATGATAAATCCCAAACAGAAACAATTTGAAAATAGTGTTAGTTTCAAAAATTAATCTGACAATTGTGATCATGAGATAACACAAAATTTAAAAACATAATTGGTTCATTAAAATTAAAACAATTTGAACCTAAAAAAAATTAAAAGAACACGAGGAAATTTCATTTTGACTCAACATATTGTGATTATTGTAACTTTTTCGTCTAATAGTTGATCAACACAAATTGTTTGTCAAATGAAAAACGGGATGAGTACAACATTTGATGTATCCAACTTGCACTTCCCTTAATTATCTCCATCCAAGGTTCTTCCAACACTAGAAATGGGAATGGAAGAGGCAAGAAGGTGGAAGGTGGAGACGTCATTTCCTTGAAGGAAGATAAGTCTTAAAACTTGAAGGTTTGCTACAAGAGAAAAGACTCTTGATAGAAGCACTAAAAGAAGAGCTTCCTTAATAGAGGACTCTCTAGACACTTTACTAGATCAAATGCTCACTAAAGGAGCCTTACTTTATTCATTCAAGTGTGCCGATACAATGAAAAGAGGTGTGTATTTGTAGGGAATGCAGGAGATTTAGGCGGTTTAGACTAGGGGAGAATAACAAAGGTTAATTCTCCCTAATCTTGATTGTAGGACATAAAAAGGGTTAAGACAAGGATTGACATCCTTCTCTCTCCAAATAAACGCCCCTCAAGGGAAAATTTGGATCCACATGTTGGTCATGCTTTTTGAGTGCAAGCAAGGATGCAAAAACAAGCTAATGGGTGTGGAAAATACCACACGTCCAAGCCTCTCTAGCCTACCTATTAGCACACACTCATACTAACTAGTGACACCTTCATGCTCTAAACTAATAAATGAAATGGCCGAGATACATGGCCTAAAGAAATGAAAAATACACCTATATATTTACAAAAACAAACAAATATGTACAAATATACATCCATCAAGGACTATGACCTAATGTCTTTACTTCAAACAAGAGTTGAGGTCTGTGTTCCATTGTAGCCATATCCTTCTTTATCCTTCTAGCCATGACCCTAGTGATGAGACCCTTGGTAGGCAGGATTGTATCATCTCCTTACCCTTAGTAAGGATTTAACCTTAAATCTGAAGCTTCATCCTCTTCCTCATTAGCACCTATAAAATGGGTAATATCATAGTCATTAAATGTGTTGATGACTCCATAATCCTCAAGGAGGTCTAATTTATATGCATTGTTGTTCACACTTTCTAGGACTTAGAATAAACCATTTTCTCTAGGGCTAAACTTAGACTTTCTCTTAAAATGAAAGCTATCCTTTCTAAGATGAAGCCAAACCAATTCCCTTTATTGAAGATCACTTCCTACCTCCCTTTGTTACAAGATGAAGCATACTCTTTTGATTGATTCTCAGTGTGATTTTCACTCTCATGTAATTTTTTTAACAAACTCAGCCTCTGATTCTCCATCTTTATGGAAAGATTGAGAATTAGGGAGAGGCAACAAGTCTAAAGGTGTGAAACGATTAAAACCATAGACAACATTAAAGGGGAGTGTTTTGTGGTCCTACAAACCACCACATTATATGCAAATTCATGTGGGAGAGGTATTCATCCCAAGACTTATGGTTGCCTTTTTAAGATTGTCCTCAACATAGTGGATATAGATCTATTTATCAGTTTAAGGATAACAGGTGGTAGAAAATAGAAGCTTAGTTTCTAGCTAAGCCCATAAAGTTCCTCGAAAATGACAAGGAACTTAACATCTTTATTAGAGACTATAGTCGAGGGTATTTCATACAAATAGACAACTTTTTTAAAGAAAAGTCTAGAGATATGGGTCACATCATCCACTTTGTGGTAGGGAATAAAATGTGTCATTTTGTTAAATCAGTCCACTACCACAAAGATGAAGTCTACACCTTGTTGGGTTGGCAGGAGCCTAGAATATGATCCCTATTAAAAACATATAATCTAGGATGGAGAGATCATCCTAATCTAGCATGGAGAGACCAGAAAGAACTGCCCAGGGAAAACGCTTACAAGCCCCCTCATATTCAAAATCAAGGGTCAAGGCAAGAGGAGAAGACACAACAATACAAGATACCATGATGCAATACCCAAAATGATGAGAAAATGAAGGTATTAGAGACATAAATGTCCACCTTGTTAAATATCATATCTCAAAGGGCGCAAGGTGCTTTACCCTCTCAAATAGAACCAAACCCAATGAGGAGGTAAAGGTAATCACCACAAGGAGTGGAGCAAAACTAGAAGACCCAAATTAAAAAGAGACAACCGTTCCACATCTATAAAAAAGGATCCCTATTAAAGAGGACTATAATAAGGAAAAGGATAAAGGGGTATTGACACCTCTTCAAGTAAGAATTTCATTCTCTTAAAGGTTAAAAGGTCAGCAACAGGATAAACAATTTCTTAAATTCTTAGAGATGTTTAAAAAATTTCATATCAACATTGTTTTTGCAAAGGCCATTGTTAAAATACCAAAATATGCCAAATTCTTAAAAGAGATTTGATAATTGTCTGATTTAAAATTATTTCAATGATAAAAATCTGTCAGTTATCTTTATTTCCTCAACTTTTCCTTAGTTTTGAACTCATTTTAGTTATGATACATATAATTATCATATATCATACATTTACATGATTTTATGTTTAATATAGCTAATTTGAGGAATTTTGACAGATTTTACACCAATTTTGGAGAAAGTGATAAGAGGAGATTGGTCAATGATTCCATTATCTGGCAAAGAGTTCCAGAGAAACTCTAACAATATGAAGGTTGTCTAATGAGAGCTATTGTTGGATGAAAAATGAAGAATTTTCTGAAAGATTATTAATGCCGCTGGGTGAGATGTGTCGACCAGCAAAAAGCTAAAGAATTCCTAGGCATGAGCTAATTTGTGCTTAGTGAGAGGTGTCACCCACCGATAGAACAGGGCACACATTCTACTATCACCAGTGAGAGAGTGTCAAGTCTGGAAAGAGAAACCTGAGGTTGTTGATGAGCGAGACATGTCGACTAACGACTCCACCTTGGGATCATGAATTTTAACACTCTCGTTAGGTGAGAGACGTAGCAAGGCAAACACTTCTTGATTGGGCCAATGAAATTAAAAGGACTTATGTGGGAAGGAGGCGATAATCAAGTTAACATAACACACAGAAGAAAAGAGATGAGAGAGAAAAGAGTCATGCGAAGAAGAACATTGAAGCAGAAGCAGAGATGTGGTCAATCTTTTGGATTTATTCTTTAATCTTCTTGTATTTTATTGCTTTTGTGAGCTATTCATAACAATGAGTAGCTAAATCTTCCTCAGTTGGGAGATCAGTATATTGTCAATTATTTTATAACTTTTAATCATAATTGAAGGTTATATTCTTCATTTCGTGTTCTTTTCTATTTTTAATGCTTATTTTTTTTCTGATCAACCTTTAACTTGATTTAATTAGCTTGAATAAATTAGAAAAGGATTTTGAGAAAAATATTTGAGAAAAACACTATATAAACATTGGATGTAGGAATAGAACAATGTTTTTGCGTCTTTTATCTTTTTCACAATAAATTATCTATTTTAATATCTTGAATCAAGGAATCAGTGATTTGATTATTATAGTTAAGATTTTCTTATTGAGAGATCGATGTTTGAATACCTTTTGTAGGAAAAAGAGTTTTGAGATTAACTAGAGATTTGATTATTAAGTTTATGAATAGTTGAACAGGAAACCGAGATTCCAACATCTATCTCCATTGAATACTTTCTTAATACTATACTGTTGTTTACTTTTAATCTTTCCATATTTATATATTGTTACATAACTATCATGAATTTTACAAAGTTTAGCTCAAAATACTAAATATTTAAGATATTTGTCAATTGCCTAAGGAGACGACCTAATATCCATCATATACGATATACGATTAGTGCATTTGTCATAAGTAGAGTAAAAAGTAAAACTCAACAAGATTCTCTCTAATGAGAAGAAATTAGATGATTTTGAAATAATAACCCTTACTGAGAAATGTTTTGTTGTAGTTTCTACAAAATTGCCCCCTTAAACTGAATGATCCTGAGAGTTTTATGCTTCCTTGCACTATAGGAACCTTATTTTTTGAAAAATGCTTATATAATTTAGGGGCAAGCTTAAATTTAGTGCCATACTCTATTTTTATAAAATTAGGCATGAGGGAACCTCAACCCACAAACATCATCCTACAACTCGCCAATAGATCTCTAGCCCATCTTAAAGGCAGAATAGAAGATGTTTTAGTTAAAGTGGGTAATTTTATCTTTCAAATTGATTTTGTAGTAATGGATATGGAAGAAGATAAAGATGTCCTGATCATATTAGGAGGCTCTGTCCTAAACACTTGTGACGGTATTATTGAAGCAAGGTGGGATGAACTTCCCTTTAGTTTGGGGGAAAAGAAAGTCATTTTTGCAATATCCAATTCAAAGAAAAAGTATGCCCCCTTTATTTCTTGTAATTTGATATAGGCTAAAAATGACAAGATTGGTTATGCCATTAATTTTGAAGAGCTGGATGTGAGTTGTGAATTCTGTTATCTTCTTCCCTTCTTTATCAATTATTAGTTCTACAGGTCTCACAAGGAATGGGAAGGACAAGACATAAAATATGGCTATGATAAATAAAGAAGTCCTTGGGTGGATCATTCACCACAAGAAGGGTATTGACTGCATAATGAGCACCCATGGACATTATAAAAAGAATAAATTTGGTCCACTTAAGGCACATTAGCATTGGGCAAACATTCCTAACCTCAAAACCAGATCGTCAAGCTTGAGACGTTAAACAAACACTTGTCAGGAGAAAATTTGTCATTCTATCCATTCTACGATTCTTTTTTTTTTTCCGTTTCTTTTTAATTAATTATTTTTCTTTTAATTCTCGTTGTAATCCTTTATTTTATTTTATTTTTAGTGCATTTTCTTTCTTTCCTTACATAATTTTTAGTTATGTGTTATTTTCTTTTTTGTGCACCAAGGACATTGCTAATTTTTAAGTGTGGGAGGAAACCTAAGAATTATATGATGTACAATATCTTATTTTCCAACATTGAATATGAATAATTCCTGAAGTATCCTTCCACTTCCTTTAGTTGATAATGAACATTCTCATGGTTTTAGAATCAATTTTTAAAACAATGATAAGCAAATTAAGAGTTTTTCTTATAAAGAAGTTGAGTAATTAGCATAGCTCAAAGTGTAGTTTTCTGCTATATTAACCAAAAAAGCAATGAGATTTGGGCCATAGAAGGGTTACATTACATACAACACCTTGATTTTTATTCTAAGTGTATATATCTGTAAGCTTGGAAAAAATCTTACTATTGTGTGTAAGTTTGTGTCTTATGAATTCACTTCTTTGCTTGCTAATTTTTGGGTATTTTGTAGGTCTTCTTTCAAGCCACTACTTAATTGAACATAATTTATCTTAGTTGCCCAAGTTGAGCCTATGAAAGTATATATTTGTCACATAGATGAAAAATATTTGGAGATAAAGAGATATGAATCAAAAGGTTTGGATTATGGATCCTAGTTTGGGTTGATAATAAAAAAGACAAAGAATTAAGGGAGATAGATTGCTTTGCAATGAGTAAATTGTTCATCTTGTGCCCATAATTTAAAGGCGTCTCTTTCCTAAATCTCTCAAATGTTTGTGACCTTGGTGTTATTATGCATGATAAACCTATGCATCTTTTCTAGGACAAGCATAATGGGTTTTTAAGTGAAGCCTAGTGGAGACCATCACCATGAGAAAGTAAGTTTTGATAATGTAGGCAAAGCAAGAAGCAAAAAATAGATGAGAAGAAATAGAAGGAGATAGGAATCAAAGGGTTTAGGTTGTGGATCTTAGTTTATGTTGAGAATTATTAGGTTCAAAAGGTTTGTACAACCAGACAATCCATGCATATCCTAATGGTTTTCATGATAACAAATAAGATCAAGTTTGATTATCTAATAATGTTTATTTTTGAGAGATGTATAGTATTATACAAAGTTTACAAGGTATAAAACGCACAAGGAAGACTACGTCAATTGTAAGAAATGTTTAGTCAAAGTAGTAGATCGTCTAATGTTGTTCACGTAAGATGCATAAGCCAAATGTCGATGCAGTTAGGCAATTCAAAAAGTCAGACGTAGGCACAATGCATAAAGAGCTAGATGCATCGTACCAAGAGATAAACTTAACACAGTGAGATATACACAAAAATAGTCTAGTCAGATGATAAACCGAATTTTGATTTGTATTTTTATCACATTTAATACATGTTTGTAAGGAAAAGAACTACATATTTATTACAAAACTCTTTTTAGTACTCATTCTAATTCTAGACAAGTACTTAAGAAACAAGAAGAAAAATGAGCAAAACTAGACCTTTTTAGATCAATAATTGAAGATTCAGGTCAGCATGATCGTTCTCAATTAAGCATGGTCGTGCTAAGTCAACACAACCTAAAATAAGAAGCACAACTATACTTAATTCAACATAACTATGTTGTGGTTACAAATTCTCGAGCATGATCGCGCTTAATTAAGCACAACCATGCTTACCAAGATTGTGAGAAAAACATTAAAATTAGCACAATCGTGCTTAATTCTAGCACACATGTTCTAAAAAGCCTAAACCCTTCCTATAAATACTAGAATATAAGAAACAAAAAGGGCTCACTTTGGCTTAGACAAAGAGTGAGATTTCTAACCGAAAGTTGATGAACGGGAAGGAAGCTTTGGATTGAGTCAATTCACAATGCTCCATATTTGTAATTCTTTCTTTTTAACAATGAAGTGGTTTGGCATTACACTACCCATGTTTAGCTAAACCCCTTTTTTCTAGGGTTTTGATGTAAACTCTTTGTGATTCTCCCTTGTACTTTGCATTATTATTCTATGTCATTCAATGATTAAATCATCTTACTATTTTATTTGTTAATATCTTAATTGTTTGAATATTCATGACCATTGATGTTTGAATGATTGAACTGTGAGTCGATTGAGTTTGTTCCAATATAATTAACCAAATTTATTGGTAAACCTCCATTTGATTAATAAGGAAATCAATCCTAATTTGGAGTCTTGCATGACCAAACTCGATAACAAGTTAAGGTTATAGTATGGTGTGAATTACCAAACGCATCACAACAACAATCGTGGTATTGGTGATCAACGAATGATAAAGAATGAGATTACTTAGTATATAAGGAGTAAGAACATTGTAGTAGAAATCACAAACCTAGGTCTTAATCCGTTGAATTCCAAAGTTATTATTCTCACCTCCGTTTACCGTTGTGAGCCTGATCTATTTAGCACATAAATACTACATCATTGTTTTCCTGTATTGTTACTTTATTTTCATAATTGATTTATTTGAGAACTAGATCTAGTTCTTTGAGTAAGATATCCGAATTTAGGTCCAATGTTAGTACTGAGTAAGGTATGTTTGCCCTTAAGAAGTCATATTTTAGGCATCATCAAATGCAAATTCAATTGAATCAGTTGAAGGCATAATTGAGTAAGATAGAGATGCAACTCATGAAGATGCATCTTTATAGATGAAGAGACATTCTATGAAGATGAAGACAAACTTACCAATACATAGACATAATATATGAAAAGTAAACAAAGATATGAAAAGAATTAAGACACATAACATGTAGGAGAAGACACAGCACATCAACAAGAAGATACAATATATGAAAAAAAGATGCAGTGTATGAAGAATAAAGACAGAGAGAGCATGAAGTAAAAGACACAACTCATGAAGAATAAGATTTAGCATTAACAAGTAATAGTCATGAAGTTTAAAATGCAAAAACATATATAGAAACATTAAAGATGAAACTCAGATACAAATGTTGGAGAAAAAACACATGAATGTCTCTCATTCATGTTTGATAAGACAATTTCAAATGAGCAAAATTTGAAAAGTGCAAGTGGAGCTAAAAAAAGATATAAGCAATGCATAAAAGACATGAATCAACCTCGGTTAGAGTGAACTAGTATATAACATTTTTCTTATTATCTTCTATTATATTTTTCCTTGCTAAACTAGTTTCATTTAGAATAGTTTTATAAAAAAGTTCTTTTATAACATCTATTATTAAATTGTGTCTGCATACCTAATGAAGTTCTTTTCTAAAAATTGTTTTTCACTTGTTTTGTATATAAAAATGTGCATCTTATAACAAAATTTTTTCCTATACAACAAAACTTGTGTCTATATATCAAATGTTTTAACCCGTGTTTGCATAACAGGAAATGTCTTTCTTAAAGGTTCCTATAAATGTTATGAAGAACGTAATTACAAAAAGTATTTACCAAAAAATTTATTATAACTCTATTCAATCTCTTTCCAAGTTTACTTGTTACTTTCAAGAATAAGAAAAAACAAACAATTGAGGGAGATAGATTTGCATTGTAGTAAGTAAATTGTTTATCACCAGTTAAGGATACTCACAAGCACTCGTCATATGGGCAATATTTTAAATGCCAAATATTATGTGTGATCTACATGTGAGGAGCAAGCATTTTTTTTTCGTTTTTTTATCTTTGAGGATAACTCCAACATTAAAATGAGCAAGCATTTTTTTTTCTTTTTTTTATCTTCGAGGATAACTCCAACATTAAAATGCACACGTCTGGTGGTTTCATTTCAAGTCTAATTATTCTTCCTTTGATGAAGTGTGCAAGGTTGTAAGTTCGATATTTTCTATTAACAAAATTAACACTCTAATAAATTAATATTTATCAATAAAAAAATTGATTTATGTGTTTAGTCAAGCCAATCAATATCACAAACTAGGTAACTTGTATTGTGAAAATAATGAAATGTTTTATGGTAGAGTATGTTTGGTCAAATGCATTTTCCTAAAGTAGTACCCAATTTTGCAACTTGTCTGAAGGCATCACTTGTGTTTACTGATTTGATTAATATAATTTTTTCTTACAAGAAATTATTATCCAATTACACTTTTATTATTTTTTTAATATTTTGTTCAACAATTAAATTAATTATTATCATATCAAAAGGTCTAGTCATTTGAAAATAAATTTTTTGATACTGTCTTTGGTTTCTATAAAAAATTAAAAAAATAATCATCACCATGTAAATTTCTCTATGTTAAACATAGCTAATTGATAAATTAGTAATTTCTTGTACCGTTCACTTACTTGGGCCTTCCAATTGGAACTAATCCCTTAAAGTTGATCATGTGGAAGCCAATGATGGATATGGTGAAGATGCGGTTAGCGAGGTGGGAACATAAATATGTATTCATGGCAAGAAGAGTAGTGCTCCTCAAAGCTATATTATTTGCATTGCCAATCTACTTAATTTCCCTCTTCAAGGCTCCTAGAGGTATCATTAATAAACTCCATTCTATTTTCTCCAATTTTTTGTGGATAGGAAATGTTGGTGGTGGGAAGGTTCGGTGGGTGTCTTAGGGGAAAGTGTGCCAGTCAAAGGAGGAGGGGGGATTGGATTTGAGAGACATGAGAAAGTTTAATGTAACTTTGCTAGGAAAGTGGAATTGGAGGTTGAGGATGAGACTAGAAAGTTTATGGGTGAAACTATTGAAATCGAAGTACGAGTGGGAAAATGGGTTGTGGGGAGGAAGGGATGGTCATTGCTCTTGGTGGTGAACAGACTTGGGGTCCCTTGACGAGGAGAGAAGGGGTCATATAGGATGGTGGGCTACGAATGTAAGGTGAAAGATTGGTGATAGAGGGATTGCTAATTTCTGGAAGGTTGTTTGGATAAGAAATTAAAGTTTTCAGTCAGTTTTCCCTTTTTTTTTTCATTTAGCATACAACAAAAATAGTTCGGTGAGAGATAGGTGGGATGTGGGGAGTACGAACTGGAAGTGGGACTGACGGCGAAGATTATTTAATTGGGAGACAGTGATGGTAGAGGAATTACAAACACATTGGAGCAAAGCTACTTTCAAAGTCGAGGTGCCAGACAAGTGGATTTGGGTAGCATATGATTCAGAAGTTTACTCAATTTTTTCCGCTTACATGATTTTGACAATTGAAGCGCATCAACAACATGACTCTTTTTTCAATCACATTTGGGCAAAACAAGTACCTCCAAAAGTTCAGGTATTAGTTTGGCAGCTGACAACTAATAGATTACCAACGAAGGAATACTTGGTTAAGCACAGGATAGTCAATAGTGAGGGAGTTGGTTGAGGGCTATGTGACATCGAGTTAGAATCAAGTTCACACTTATTTCTGTCATGCTCAATATCGATGGCAATGTGGATGAAATTATGTATTTGGTGAGAAGTATCTACAACATTACATAAAGAGCTCTGAAGGTATGGATCAACTGCAAAGTTTGACAGCTCGTATGGTTTGCAAGTTTCTAACACATTTGGAATGCGACAATGATTTTGTTTTCAATAATAAAAAACCACAAGTAACCGCCATAATGAAATTATGTATTTTGTGATTACTTTTTTGTATCATAATTTGGAAGATATGTCTTATGTTTTTTTATGATTATTTACAATAATAATTATTTTGCTTATAAAAAAATTAGTAATTTTTTAACAACGGGAATAGGTCTGACATAGGTTGGTTAAAAAAAGATGGATTTGGTCGAAAATAAAGTCAAGCTGGCAGTAAAAACTGTGTTATAAAACCGGACCAGCCGGTTCGACTGGAAAACTAGTGAATCGGTCTGGTAACCGGTTCGATCAACCCTCAAAACCGGTGGAACAAAAAATCGGTATTAAAACCGGAAAATCGGTCAAGAATTAGTGAAACCGGTGGTTCACTGGTTCAACCGGTTTGTATTTTTTTTTATAATTTTTTTATTTTGCTAAATACACCCCTCATTTTTCTAAATAAACCAATTTTTAATTAAAAATTAAAAAAAATGAGGTTTAACTTATCCATAGGAAGATGTATTTAGTAAAATTACTTTTATTCTTTTATAATTACAACTTTAATACATTTTTTCTTTTATAATTTTAATTATTATAGTATATTAATAATAAAAAATATTATTTTATTAAAAACAGTTCAATCACTAATTTAATAATAATTGAACTAATAAATCATAAATAAGTACTTTCACTTTACTGGTCCAATTTTAAAAACATACATAAAAACTGAAAAGAAAAGTGTTTCCCAAATCTGAGCATGGATGGAGCCGTTTCTCTAAAAAAATAGGAAACGTAGAGAGTGAGAGATAACTGATATTTTTATTATACATGGGATAGACACAGGCAAAAACGTGAGAAAATGTGCAGAAACAATTTTCAAGCCATCTGCCCCATCATGAAAGATTTACCCATAATAACCATAAAGTCATATGCGCCTATTTACTAGAAAAATAATTGATGTTTGTGCTACTTAAAAAACTATAAATAGCAAACTTTGATATGTAAATTTGGTTCTAGACCAAAATCGATCAAAAATAATTTTTTAGTCATTTATAAAATTTATAGCTTTATTTACAATTTCTTTGTTGCAATCCAGTAGGGTAGGATAGTGTAACTATTTTCAATACAACAATTACTAGAAAGTTTTTTTTGAAGCGGACTAGGAATTCATTAAGGAATAAAACTTATTCTTGAAGTTAGTTTGTTTCCTTAAGGTAATATCGCGTCCTTGGTAATAATCTCTGTTTCGACAGCTAATCAATTGAATTTTGAACCAACAAAGTTAAACGAATAACATGATATTTTAATTTTTTATAGACATAAAGTTAATGATGAAATAAAGGTTATCTCAATCAATAACAAGATAAATCGCAAACATTAAAATTAAAATCTACACCGAAATTAATAGAGCTTATTTATCTATGAGAGCATGAATTAATTCATGTAATTACTCTGCCTTAATTCGTAATATCAAATTCAAAATTTGGATTTGGGTGTAGAATGTAACAGATTTGTCACCCATAATAAGTGCAGTCTACTATATTTAAGTAACATCGATGACATTTAGGTAGAAGACATTTGGACGGAAATTTAGGAATATATTTTTCTTTTTAAAATTACATGAACTAAAAGCGCCAATTTTAAACTTAGATTAAAAACAAACATACAATTTGATGAATTAAAAATGGGAATTGGTAAACCCATATTCTATTTTTAGTTAGAGTGCATATGCAAATAATACCAAAAATTATTTGATAAAAAATTATTATCTTTTATTTTAAATAATTTATTTTAAGAATATTATAGTAATTTAACATTCAACTAAATGTAATTAAATCTTTAGATTAAGATAAAAAATAGATAGTTAGATATAAAAGTATTTAAAATTCAAATTAAAATCTTATTTAATAATAAAATATTTAAAAAATTTATCTATAAAATATTTTAATTATTAATTTTAAAATATATCAATTATCATCCCTACCATCATCATAATTGACAACATGATTGTTGCTCCTGTTAATATTATCTGTTTGTCATCATCGTGAACAACTATTGCCAATGTTATCATGATGATTAGTGTTGTCGTCACCATCATAACCGTCGTTGTCTTGCAACAACAATAGTCATGGTGGTGGCACCAGATATTGACAACACAAATTGTCACAGTAATGATAATGATAGAAGTAATAATTATGGTGACATAGTGATACAATGTTGATCATAATGATAATGATATTGATGATAATTAAAATATTTCATAGACATTTTAAAAGATTTTTGTTGTTAAATAAGATTTTAATTTTGAATTTTAAATATTTTAATTTTTAATTGTCTATTATTTTTAATTTATATATAAGAGTTATTTAAGTATTAAATGATTATAATGTCATTGAAACAAATTAGTTAAAATAAAAGATAATAATTTTTTGTAAAATAATTTTAATGTTGCTTGCTAATATATCTCAACTACAAATAGAGTCTATGTGCATTAGAATTCTCTATTAAAATATATTTAATTATTTTTAAATTTATACTCAAATTATGAGTATCGTGAAAATATATTAAGCCAATCTATCTAGCCACTAGATTAAAACTACTTTTTTCTGATATCATATTAAGGAATATATTGTTAAATAAAAATTTATTAATAAATATTACAATTATTTAATAAGTCATTAAAGAAATTATTTAATGTTTAATATGATTTTTTCATATAAATAAGAGAAAAATGGTTATATATTAACATGGTGAAACATACTCTATACTTAAGTACAAGCCAAAAAAAAAAACATCTTTTACACTAAAATATAAACAAATTTTAACTATTTTATTTTACTTTTGCTAATATCCAAGGGAAGGGGATCCACCTAAATATACTTACTCCTTATCTATTCATTTATTTTCTTAAAATCTAACAGTTCTAATAAATAACTAATTTTGATCATTAAATTTAACCATTAAGTGTTTGACAACAAATTTATAAAATTGTTTTCAGTATTTTAGTATTTAAAAACTAGAAAACCCATTTGGGTAATGTTTTTCTGAAAATAGTCATGATTTTTTTGTTTTTAAAAACTAAAAAACAGGAAGAACGAAAAGTAGTTTTGTTTTTCAATTTTATATTTTTGTTTTGAAAACTCAAAATACAATCAGAATAGGTTGTTTTTTGCTTTTTATTAATAAATTTTTAATAAATATGAACAAACTTTTCTCTTTTTATATCTTTAAAACAATTTTCAAATAACACTTACCAAACCATTTTTTTTTCTTTTTCTTTCCGAAAACTATTTTTGAAAACTATTTTTAAAAACTATTCTCAAAAACTAAAAAAAAAAAAAACCAAATCAATGAAACCGAAAGTCTTTTATACTTAATTTTGAAATAACTGGATCAATCTCATATCTCTAAATACATTTTGATTAATTAAGATTATATTTTAAATGTCATGATATCAAGATTCAACTAATGATATTTTAAAATACTCTTATTTTTCTCAAAATTAAATGATGTTAAATTCTCTTTTTCGTTTGTATGATTCAGTTTTTTTTCTTTTATTTCAGAGGTGGTAGTAGTTTATGCTGTTGTCTCTAGTCTACAATCTATCACTTATAATAAATATAAATTTGTTAAGTTTTATATCGATTATTTTAAAATCATACAAATCATAATATCTTATTAAATTAGAGCGTAAACTGTTTTTAAATGTTACATTTTATGTAAAAATTTGTGCATACTCTTTTGAGATAACATAAAAATATTAAACAATTTATTGTGGTGTGCTTAGATAATAATATAAAATTATTTTAACTAAATATCTATTTTAGTCCTTAAGAGTATTAGTGCTAATATTTAAATCTGTAGAATTTTGTTTTAAAATTAAAGCATTATAGAAAATGATTTAGGACCAATTTGCAACAGCAAAGTTGTTAGAAACAAATTTGTTTAAAAAATGATAGTGCCAACATATAAGTAAGTCAAACAATTTTATAGATAATTTAATTTACTTTCTGGTATACTTGAAGAAAAAGAAGAAGAAGGAATCCTCATATTTTGTTTTTCCCACATTCTTTATTTGGGTGGAATTTTTTCCATTTTGACAAAATTACATTCCATTTTGTTATGTTTTTGTACCCACCCTAACATAAAATCCTTTTTATTTTGCTTTGTTTTTGGGTTTTGGTATCCATGAGGGACACCCCATACCCCCCTATACTATTGCTATTGCCCCATCCCATCTCTCTCTTTTGCCCTACAAGCACAACCAGTTTCCTACATAAAGCTCATTCCTTTCCCCACTCTCCCACTCCATTCTCCACACTACACTTCCATGCTCCAACACTGTCACATGGGTTTTCCGCAAAACGCCCCACAGACCTGTTCTGTTCCCTAAGTCCCACCCTTTTGATGACGCTTCTGTTCTTCTAGCACAACCGTTTCTGCATCAATGGTTCACAACTCAGACAGTGCCACCTCCAACCTTCTCTGTTCGGAGAACAGCAGCACCTGCTTCGACGATGATTTGGAATGTGATGGCGCTGATGGGTCTAGAATCTCGCATTTCTGGGACCACGGGAACCTTGGCTATGAACACCAGGGTAGTGGATCGGAGTCCTTGGCGTGTTTTGTGGCGCAGAGTGAGGAAACTGTCAGGGCTATGGTGGAGAGAGAGAGGGAGCATTTGCCCAGGGATGATTACTTGCTCAGGCTGAGGAGTGGAGAGTTGGATTTATGTGTTAGGAAGGAGGCTCTTGATTGGATTTGGAAGGTATTCGGCTTTGTTGATTTTTGGTGTTTGATGCACCAACTTCATTTTTTAATTCAATGGGCATGTAAAAATCAATCATTTAATGAGTTTTTTTTTTTTTTTTTTCTGTTTCTTTCGTTGCTTTGGTGGGTCACATGTTTTTAATTGGATTTTAGTTATTTAAAAGAGTGGTTTTTACTTTGTTATCTGATTTCTTTTGCCTTCTAGCATAAGTTTCTATGCAATGCTGGGCTTTTTCATTGGGTTGTGCTGAGTTTTTTGGGGTATTTCATTTAAATTTTGATTTTTTTTCGTGTTGGTAGTGAAGTGACTAGGTGCGATTGCCTACTCTTTCGCCACTTGCAACTTGTTGACTTTCTTGAGTTGATTTGGATTTTCCTTTTCCTTATACAATTGGATTTTGTTTGATACTGGTTGAAACTATGTGATGAATGTGGCAAATCGCAATCTTGTTGTATTTAATTGGGGAAATTGTGTTAACGACTTATGCTTTTTATAATGTGATCCACAGGCTCATTCTTATTTTGGCTTTCGACCCTTGAGTTTCTGTTTAGCTGTGAACTACTTGGATCGCTTTCTATCGGTTTTCGAGTTACCGGTGAGATCAAATGTCTAAAAGTTTATGGCTGTGTTATACGGGGTTTAGTTCTCAGTGGTCCCTTTTCAATTATCTAATTGGTGTTTTTGGCCTCTTGGCATGTTTAGAGAGGTGTAAGTTGGACTGTGCAATTGTTAGCTGTAGCTTGCATGTCAATTGCGGCAAAAATGGAGGAGATTAAAGTGCCTCTATGTGTAGATTTACAGGTATAGTAGAATATTGTAATCTTGTAAGATAGTTAAATATGATATTGTCATGTATATTACCCGCTAACTTTCTCATTCATATTGATCATGAGCAGGTTGGAGAACCAAAGTTTGTTTTTGAAGCTAAGACCATTGAAAAAATGGAGCTACTAGTATTAAGCACATTGGGATGGAATATGCGCGCTTTAACTCCTTGTTCATTCATAGACTACTTCCTTAGCAAGATCACTTGTGAGCAGCGTCTAGCAAAATCTTCCATTTCAATATCAGTGCAGCTCATCCTTAACATAATCAAAGGTATTCTCATTACTGTGTTTGAATATTTGTTCCTTCTTTACTCTGTTTTCCTTGTGGAGTAATGATGTGGAAAATTAATTGCAGGTATTGACTTCTTGGAATTCCGGCCTTCTGAGATTGCTGCGGCAGTGGCAATTTCTGCTTTAAGGGAATCACAAGCAAAAGAGAATGATAAGGCTGTAGCTAATATCTCTATAGTAGAGAAGGTGAGGTTGATGTTCCCACATAGAGCATGACTTTTGTCCTTGATGAATTGATAATTGTGTTAAATATCAATTTAGTTGAATGTTCTAACATTTGTGTTACATGATTTTCATTTTTCAGGGGAGGGTGATAAAGTGTGTTGAATTGATAAGAGATTTGTCCTTGATCAATGTGGCTGCTACTTTAGGCAGTAAGGTGCCATTTGTGCCCCAAAGTCCTGATGGGGTGCTTGATGCTGGGTGCTTAAGTTATAAGAGTGATGAATTAACAGTTGGGTCATGTCCAAACTCTTCACATAATAGTTCTATTCCAAGCACTACTAAGAGGAGTAAACCAGATGGACCTTCTAATGGAACCTCCTATTCATGAGATGTGAATTTTCTTCCTTCACCAAAGTTCATTTAGTTTGGTTTAAATGGAGTTTGGTGTGATCCTGGAATTCCTTGGAAACATTCTCAATGAGTGTGCTTTGGATGAATAAGATAGGAATTTAAGTGGTTTCGTGCTAGAAGCATGGATTCATCCCAGAGGTGTTGATAGTTTTGGTTTATAGTCAGGCTATAGAAACAGCTACAAATACTTGGGACATTATGTTGTTGGTGGAGAAATTTTTTATGAAACAATGTTGTGGAGGCACGCACAGCATGTCAAAAGTATGAATGTAATATTTGGAGAGGAGAGCTATAATTGTTGTCAATGTGAATGTCCTAAGTTCTCTCATCTTAAAAGAGAATTAATATATAAAAGCAATTCTTTATGGGTTGTTTCTGAATTTTGAAGGAAAAAAGTCCCTCCCAATTTAAAGCAAAAAGAGGTATCATGCCTAAAAGTAATCTAAAATTATAAAAGGACTAACATGTATTGATTTGTGTATATCCAAATAGCAAGAATTAACGTATCCAACATCAATGTCTTGTTGGGTCATTGTCAGTATTTGCGACCAAGATCTACACAGGAAACATAAAATTGGTCTTTGCTGTAGTATATTGGGATTGGAAACCTCTATCTCTATGGATTATGATGGAAGGCCTACCCTAGCTTTTGTTGAGTCATTGACCAGTCAAAATTTAAGTATAGGCTTCACAGCCCAACATCATCACTAAACAAAACAAAAACTCACATATGTTTAGTGGGACACTACTGACAAACAGTACCAAAAGGATATAAGAGCAGGGCACTTCTTGATTCGAGAAAAATACATTGATTGATATTCAGTTTTTTTTTTTTTTTTGAGAAAATATAATAATCTTTTATGACAACTATTTATTTGTAATGTCTCTATTTTTCTATTTATAAAATAATACATTTATTTTTCTTCAATACATCTTCTATACAAGAGTTTTAAATATATTTTTGTTATATTTTTTGTATTATTACTATCTTGCTTGTATGAAAGAGGAATGGGAAAGGAAAAAACAAGTGGAAATGAGAAAATTACAAGTTACATTTGTTTTGGACATTTTCTGCTTTTATTTTATAAGAAAACAGAAAATATTTCTGCTGAAAATATTTTTAAAAAGTAATTAAAAACAGAAAAAAAAATTGTTTTCAGTATTTTTAAAAGTTAATATCATGTAAAAATTTAACAATAATATTGTAATTATATAAAAAATAATATATAAATATATTTTAAATTATATATAAGTAATTTATAATATTTTTATTAAAAATGATTAAATGTAACAATATTATTTTTTAAAAATAGAAAATATCAAGTAAAAACAAATATATTTTTTAAATGTTGAAAACTTAAAAATAAAAATAATTAAAAAAAATAAAAATAAAATGAAAATAGAAAATATTTTTCACATATATCCATAATTTTTAGGGGAGTAGCGAAGGAACGAAGGATTTGAATAAAAATGGTAGGATATAAAAAATTGTTTCGATTGTCCAAAAATATATAAAAAGTTGATTAATTAATTATGCCCCTACATAATTAATTATATAAGGTTACCTATTATACAAAATTTGAAGGGTTACTCGAGGCAATTGAGGAAGACAACCTTTTTAATATACATACTGGTTTTTAAGCTCTACAATGTTTTTTTCCCTCTCTTTTATATAATAAATATTTACATTCTCATTAAAATTATAGCATTATTTTTTAACCTCAAACAATTATCAAAATTTCATAAAATTTCAAAAACTTTTAAAATTACCAAAATTAACTATTTTTAGGTTATCAAAATGTAAGTCTAGTTAGGTTGACTTACAGATCGGTTGATTTTAACCGTCGTTATTTATTTAATTATTGTTTTTGTACACATTTGTGAAGTCTTCTTCCCTGTGCTTCGACACTTCATTTCAATAGCTGCTCCGAGTCAATACGGGTGGGGTATCTATACAAAGCACTCCGACGTCCAAGTCATATGTGATCAACTATTGCACGGGAAAGTACAATGTATCAGCAAGAAAGTAATATAATAATGTGTGTCATCAAACCTATACCAATGATTTACTATTTATAGTGCTTTACTCCTTGGGCCTAGGCTTGTATGATTTTTTAGGGTTTATCCTTTACCTATTAAGGGAAATTAAGTCCTTTTGTCCGAGGGATCTTTACCCGATTGTTGACTCGTACCATGGTGAGTTGGGTCTTCAAAGGGTCGGCCCTATCAAAGGGCCTATCCAGCCTCAGTAGTTACTCTTGGTTTGGGGCACACTCGATCCCGACAGTTCCTCCTAGTTTGGGGCATGCTCTGTTCTTAAGGGTACTCCCGATACAGTTATTAAAATATAAATAATTTATACTACCATCTAGTGATACATTATTTTCATTTTATTAATAATTTTAAAAGTTATATTTGATAATTTTAATTAATGATAATGTAAGAATATTTATAAATAAATTAATATCTATAGATGCTTATGAGATGTGTCTGGTGTCTACGTCTAGATGTGTTTACTTATGGTATCCTTCTACTTATGCTTTTTCGGATTTCATGCGAATTTTAAAATTTACACGAGCAAACTTTTGGCATGGTATGCATTTTTTGATGAATGCGACACAATCTACTCTAAAGGTTAGTAAGTAATACCTGACCTTCAAAACCTTGGCCGCCATCGTTCTTTCCCTAGAATGGGTGCCATAAATTTCCTTTACGAATCTCTCGTAATACATAATGTGCCTGATCTGACTCTAAGCATTTCAGCATAGGTCCAGTGATGCTCCTTTTAAATAATTTAGGTCCCATCAGCGAGTAGTGGGTGCTCCTCATTCTCATAATTAGGGTCTCATCCCGGTCAGCTGGGAGCTATCCTTGTTGAAAGTACCTCCGAATATTGTCTGCCAATCCTCCAGCTCCTCCTCACAAACTTGATGTACCTAAATTTGCATTATACTAGACCGACTAACTTCCAAGAATAAGGATGTTCGCAATTGACTTTTCTTTTTAGCACTAGCTAATTGGGTTAACTGGTTCGATCTAGTGTTTTGCTCTCGAGGAATGTGCCGGACCTCCAACTTAATAAAGTGTTCTCCAAGATACTTGACTAGGTGGTAGTATTGCAAGAGTGTGGTCTCCTTGACCTAAAAAGTACTATTTACTTGCTCAACCACTACTTGAGAGTCTGTGAAGCACTTCATCCATTTTGCTCCCATATCCTGGACCAGGTGTAATCCGGCCACCAAGGCTTTATACTCCGCCTGGTTTTTAAATGCCTTGAAGTCGAATCTCAATGCCTGGTCTAACACTAAACCTCCCGGGCCTTTTAGGATCACCCTACCTCCACTGCCTTGTTTATTCGAGGATCCATCGACCCTAAGGGTCCACTAGGCTCTGACAAATGCTCCTTCAGGTTTCATTTCTGCAATGAAATCTGCTAAGGTCGGGCTTCAATTGGTCCTTTCGGCTTATATCGCAGGTTGAATTCTGACAACTCCACATCCTATTCGACCATCTTTCCAGCTAACTCAGGTTTTTGCAATATTTTTGCTATAGGAACATCAATCTTGATGACTCTCTGATGCCCTTGGAAATACTGACACAACCTTCTTGCTGCCATGACAACCACCAGTGTTGCTTTCTCGATGACCTGGTACCTTTCCTCTACTTCTTTGAGAGTTTTGCTGAAGAAGTAGACCGAGACATCCTCGAGCCCTCTGGATTAAACTAGGATAGCGCTGATAGCGTGATGAGTTACAACTATGTACAAAATAAACTCAATGGTAGGTTCAGGCTTTGTCAGGATTGGTAAGGTGGCTAACACCTTTTTGAGCTTTTGAAAAGCTAACTCGTGTCCATGCAAAATGAGTAACTTTCTTTAATAATTGCGACATGAGTCTAGTGGTCTCGGTCAGACATGGTAAGAATCAGGATAATGTTGCTAGTTTACTCGTCAGTCATTGTACATCCTTGGGACTCTTGAGGGATTGCATATCCAAGATGATTTGAAATTTATCCAAGTTAGCCCCAATCCCCCGTTTTGTCAACATGAATCCTGAAAACTTCCCTCTTACATCTCGAACACACACTTTTTAGGATTTAGTCTCATGTTATGCTTTCGGATTAAAGTGAAGACTTCCTTTAACTTCTGAGCATGGCCCTCGGGTGTCTCTGACTTTACCACCATATCGTCCACATACACTTATAGGGACTTCTCTATTAATGGTTGAAATATTTTATTCATCAATCTTTGATAAGTAGCCTCGACATTTTTTAACTCGAAAGACATGATTAAGTAGCATAAATTGGCCTTAGTAGTGATGAAGGTGGTCTTGGACTGGTCGGTGGGATGCATCTAAATTTGGTTATATCCTGAGTAAGCATCCAAAAAGCTGAGTAATTGGTACCCAATCGCATCGTCGACCAAGGTATAAATGTTCGGGAGAGGGTAGACATCTTTTGTGCAGACTTTGTTTAGATTAGTAAAATCTATGCACATTCTCCATTTACCATTTACCTTTTTGACCATCACGACGTTAGCAAATGATGTGGAGTATCGAATTTCCTAAATGAATCGTGCCTTGAGCAACTTAGACGTATCTTCTTATACGGCCTTGCTTCTATCTCCTCTCATCTTCCTTTTCACTTGCCAAGCATGGGGCCTGATGGCTAACTTATGGCAATGGAAATTTGGATCAATCCCCGACATATAAGTCGCAGACCAGGTGAACATATCTGCATTCTGCCACCTCCTATATTATTGTCTACCTTATTTCTTATGGTAGGTTGGAGCCTATATTTGTGGTCTTCTTGGGCTGAGAACTAATATGAAGGGGTTCAGTAGGGATAATTGGTTCAGTGTAGTAATCAATGTTCAATCTGGGATCTAGATTTACCACCTCCTGGGCTTTACCCAGATCCACCAAGTTGGTTCGGGGCATGTTTTCCTCTACAATCGGAGTCATCTTAAGACTGACCATATAACATTCCCAGGTTGTTCGCTGATCTACATACATGGTAACAATTCTACCTTCAGCCGACGAAAATTTCATCTCCAAATGGGGTGTAGAGACTATGACTCCTAGCACATTCAGGGAGGGTCGGTCCAAGAGTACATTATAAGAGGATGTGAACGACTATATACCGAACCTTGATAACCTTCTCACCTTCTTCCTCCAACCCAAACTTAATTAACAAGTCAATACAACCCTTGGAGTTCACCCTTTCCCCAACAAACCTAATTAAAGGTTCGTTATACGACATCAGCTCCTCATTTGGAATTTCTAATTGTTTAAGTGTTTTTCAGTACAAAATGTCAGCAGAACTTCCCTGATTAACCAATATTTTTCGGATAATACAGTTTGCAATCTTGGTACTGATTACCATGGGATCATCCTGCACCAAGTAGTAGCCTTGAAGTCTCTATTGGTAAAAGTGATGTCCGACATTCAAGGGCCTTCATTCTGGTTGACCATATTAACAACTTTAACATGCCGCAATTGTTTTTTCCTACGGATGATGTACTTCATTCACCTGCGAAGCCTCTAGAAATGGTGTTTATCACCTTCTTTACTCCTTCGCCTCTGGTTGCTTCTATTGGTCTTTCCCTGGAATGACTTCGACTTTTCCTCCTATCATTCATTTGACAACTTCTTTCATAATCTCTCCCGGTCTTATGCCGATTGAGACTTCTTTATTTCCTCTATCTCCATATATGTTGTTACCCAGGCCCTTAATTCCTTTACAGTATATACATATTCCAAACAAAATATGTCTGATAGCTTACCTAATTGGAGGGCTACGATAAACATAAGGATAGTTGTGTCCAGGGCAAGATCCTTGATTTGCACTATGGTCTTCTCATAATAGTGTATAAAGTCACACAAAATCTTAGTTTTTCCTTGGTTATAACCAATAAGTGCCAATAGGGTTAGCCGTTGAGAATGCTTGGGGGTGAATTTATTCACGAATTAGACTGAGAGCTCTGCAAAGGAAGAGATAGACCCAACCGAAAGGTGAACAAACTAATCCAAGGTCGGGCCAGCCAAGTAGGTAGGAAAGACGTTACACAATACTAACAAACTAATCCAAGGTCGGGCCAGCCAAGTAGGTAGGAAAGACGTTACACAATACTAACAAACTAATCCAAGGTTGGGCCAGCCAAGTAGGTAGGAAAGACGTTACACAATACTACGTCTAATGGTGTACAATATGGCTCGCGTTATAAAATCATTGATGTGTCTCTTCAGGTCAGTCTCTCCACTGTACTAGAAGGAAGGTTACTTCCAATTATTGGGCATGAGGTCTCCATAATTCCTGAGATATAAGGATGAGGTATATCAGTGTCCACAGTGATGCCAGTAGTACGCGACTTTGGCCAACAAAGGGCTTAGGCTTTGGTAGCATTCACTTCACAACAAACTTTGGCCAAATTTACGCAGTACGTGCCCACCTATATTTATCTCTCTTTAATAATATTTATATACATTACTTAACATAAATGTACTAAGCTTTATTCAATTGTTCGAAAGATTACCTAGGTACATTTTTGAACTTTAGGAAGAATCAAAGAATAATGATTAAAATACTAATATAAAATTCTCAAATTTGTTTATCTTTCAAAATGTATTAAATTCACAGAATTCATACCATGAGAGTTTTCAAAGGGTTGTTTTGCTCATCTCTTGAATCAAGATTACACCACTTTTATTTTCTTGAGCTCTTGTGTCCCTCTTTCTCAAACCTAGAATAACCAACTAATCTATGATATTCTGAGGGAATTAGTTAACCCTATATATAATAGCTTAGGGTAGATTTTCCCCTCTCTATATTTTTTTATAAAAGATTAGTTTTTCCATATTAAATTCAAAATAGTACAAATTTTTTATTTGTTTTATCTTATTTCTATTTTAAAGGAAACTTTATCTTAATCTTGTTATTCAAAATTTCTGTCAGTTTTAATCTTTTAATTTTTTTTTGCAACCTAATCTTTTTTTTTCTTTAAACTAAGGGATTATTCAAATGTTTGAATTTTGAATTTTGGGATGTTACAACTCTGACGCCCAAGTCAAAGGTGATCAATTATTGTATTGGAAAATAGAGTGTGTCAGCAAGAAAGTAATATAATAATGTGTGTCATCAAACCTGTACCAATGATTTACTTTTAAAGTGCTTTACTCCTTGAGCCTGGGCTTGTATATTTTTTAGGGTTTATCCTTTACCTGTTAAGGGCAATTAAGTCCTTTCACCCGAGGGGTCTTTACTTTACCCAATTGCTAACCTGTACCCATGGTGAGTCAAGTCTTCAAAAAGGTCAACCCTATCAAAGAGTCTGTATGACCCCGATAGTTACTCCTGGTCTCGAGTATGCTCAGTCCTTGAGGGGACTCTCGTTACAATTATTTTGTTTATCATAATCATTGTTAATCTTATGTTTGATGATGGAAAAAGAAAAAAGACAAATTGAATAAAAAAAGTGACAAAATAAAAGAAAGAGAGAGTAAAAAGTAAGATTGGTTGATTAATGTGAAATAGATTGGAAATTATAATTACTATTATTATTTATATTTTTTATTATTATTTTTAATTATGTTATTATCAATATTAAATATTTTTAATTAGTATTATTTATTATTAAAATTATTAATTATCATTTATTTTTGTTGTTATTATTTATTCCTATTAATTTTTATTATTAATATTATTATTTATTTTATTAATTATATGAGAAAAATAAAAAGTTAAAATAAGTTAAAAATTAAATTATCTCATAAACTGAAATAGTTTATGCCTTTCAATTTTTGTAAAAAAAAAAATTACGTTATAAAATATAATTTTAATTTATTTATGATCTAATTTAATGAGAGAAATTTAATTCATTTTTCTTCTTATCTTGTACATAGGCATTGTTTGATTTGACTTATTTTTAATTTATAAGTTAATTTTATATAAAATTTTAAGTATGAGTTATTTTTCAAATTTTATTTTTTAACTTAAAAAATCTATTTTATGTTAAATATGTTTTATATTTTTTATCTAATGAAAATTTATTTATAAAATAAAAAACTTCATAAAAATTTAATGTAAGTAATATTTATATTATAAAATAAGTTTCTTAAAAATTTGAGCACTTTTTATATAAATATTGGTTAACCAACTTCTTAAAAACAACTTTTAAATAAAAAATAAGTTGAAGCAAACAATATAATAAAAACAAAGGCGTAAACTTATAAACTATTAGTAGCCAAAAAGAAAAATTCATAAACTATTAGAGTATGTATATGTTTCTAGTGTTCAAAAGCTATTTTTAAGAAATGTGAATTTAGGAGTATAGCACTTTTAATTTTGTTTCAAGTTTTAAAAATATGCTTTAGCCATCTAAGAAAAATATGTTGTACAGTTTTTACTATTTCTTTTAGTTTTCCTCATCAAATACTATGTTCATTTCATTCCCAGGTATGTTTTTCTTCCTCCGGTTATTCATGTAAGTCATTCTATTTTTTCTTCTATCATTTAAAATTAAATTTGAAATATTATTATCATAAATGTTGATAGACTTTTGTGCTTTATTAATTATTCTCATATAGTAAAAAAATTAGCTCAATTAATGAACAAATGTATGAGTTGTTATAAATTTCTTTTTGCTAGTATCATTAACTCTTGCGAGCATGATAAACAAAAACTTATTCTCAGACAACACATGATGTTAAACACGTTAGGGTCCATCTGGTATTTAGTAAAATTTTTATTTCTGGTTTTAGGGCATCCCCCAACTACAGAAAAAAAAACTTTAATACTTTACTACGTCAGTATGTCGTTGATACTAGTCTCGGACAAAATTTTCTCGCTAAAGATAATTGTAATTAAATAAAAAAACTACGTTTATATGTAAGTTCTCTAATTTTATTATTATCCAATAAGAAGAATAACGTTTCCAATACAAGTGTTATTTTCCGGGATAAAATTATATATCTTGTAACAAACACAAGGCCTAGGTTAGGAAATTTAATTATAACTATGAAATTGAAATAATTAGTAGAAGAGAAGAGACTAAAAAAAAAGGGAAAAGAGAATATAATTATATATATGTATATCCTGTAAAAGACATTAGGCCTAGGTTAGCAAAAGTGTAAGTTGTAACGAGAATAATTCTCTTTCTGATCCTTCTGTGTACATGTCAGTTTTCTGGTCTATCTTCTGTGTTTCACTCACTCCATGCATGTGTATTTCTGTGCAGTGTTTGGTGGTGGGGACCAAACTATGGTCAATGTCACTGCCACAGCCACACTGATCAAGGTTGGTGCAAGTTTTAACTTCCAGCTTTGAGTGAATGCAGTGACGAACTAGTTTATATATATATATATATGCTAGCTCTTTCTGTCTCTCAACTATTTAATCTCAAGCAATTCAAGCTCTTATTTACTTTCCATTTCTTTAATTTGTGTCTTCTAGTGCCCTATAAGATAAATAACTTTTTCCCGATCCTGATGCAAAACTAACTTTGTTGTTAGTTGCTGACATCTGTGACTAATGCAAAATTGTTTTCACTCGGGAGCAGGTATAGTATTGAATATTCACAAAACAATATATGGAGTTTTGTTTTGCTTTTTTTTAATTTATTTTCTTCTCTTTTTTTTTTTTTTTTCAGGACTGTGTGAAAGAAAGAAGAGATGAGTAATGAAAGCCCAAAAGGGTTGCTGATGAGACACTTACATAAAAAGAATAAGAGTTTTTAGAACCGTTTATTTGAATGGTGGATTCCTGCTGTTAGCGCATGCAGGAATCTAGCATTAGTTAAAATTGGTTAATTACAAGATTGAGAGCTTTGACTTTTCAAAAGGCATAAAAGAAGGAACAATTTTGTGGCATATGTTAGCGGGAGAAAAGGAAAATAAAGAAAATATATAGATAGAAGAGGAGTATAGAGTAGGGCTAACCTGGGTTGATTCCCCTTGGCAGAAGAAAAGTACTTTTACTTAATTTCTTTAGCCACAGGGTATATTCGTACACTTTTATCTTTGACTACTGTATTGACTATAATATACCAATTGTAGAAGGTGAAGATCCATATTGATATTCCGATTCCATTATTATTTAGCAATTCATACAAATGTACTTTCACGAGATCCCGCTATAAGTGAGTTGTTCGCTTAAGAAAGTTCGATGATTCCACGGTTGTATGTTTAGAACTCGAATGAAACAAATTTTTAAATTTTCATATTTGCGTTTAATACTAAAAATAATCATATTAAAATTCAAGTTAAAGACTACAATAAACCTATCTTAACCTTTAATTCCTGGGGATAAAATATTTGTTTAACTCATTCTTTTGTCTTTTATTTTAAAATTTTCTATTGGCCTTAATTTTCTAATAATTATTGCATTAGTATTATATTTATGGATAACTAATTTAAAGAAAACTTGAAATGCATAAAATAAAAATAAAATAGAGAATTTTTGCTAACTTTATTTTGATGTTAACTTGATATTTTGATCAATTGTATTTATAAGTATTTTATTCATGTAATAATTACTGTAATCAAGATAAAAAAATAGTTTACAAAATAAAATAGTCTGCAGAATTCTTGGAACGTTTGTGGATTATATTTTATTAACAAATTATTTTAAAAATGAAAAGTAAAATTTAAAGTTTTAAAAATATAAAAAAGGATGAGCAACTTATTGGATCATAATATAAGCTCAATATAATTTTATTTATATTAATATATGCAATACTATACCACAAACGTAAGCACTTTGTAACAAAAGGAACATTTTTTTAATCTTTGTATCTTAAAATTTTAACTTGCATTGATGTGATGTTAATTTATGCAAAAATATGTAGTATATATCTAGCTTATAAAATTTGCAAACATTTTGTAATTAAAATAGACAATTTAATAGCGAGAGAAAAGACAAACTAATTAAGGCGATTATTAATTTGTTTAATAGTTTGATTTTCTCTAAGTTTAAGCATTATTTATCTTTCAGCACTGCTGACAGTCCGGATGGTTCATCTTGATACAGAGGAGTAAAAAATGGATAAAGACATTATTTTCTTTGTCGCACGTTCTCATTTTATTTCTCTTGCCATTGCTCCTTTCAGTCTTCTAACCAAATTAAATGCAAGGATATCAATCAAGGTAAACGGGTAATTATTGAACTCGTGATTGTTTTCAAATAAAATTACTATATTTTCAGAAGAAACAAAAACGCTATAGATAACAGAAACACAAAATGAGTAGAACTGAATTTTATTATCTGCATCAGTGTCTTGAAACAAATATTCAATATACTTCCACTGGGAATGTTCTGGGAATACTCTATACTTACAACAAATGTCACAAAATCGCTCACAATCAAGTCAATAATGCGATTGGAAGGACTATGAATTTTCAGTGCTATACAATAAGTAATTATCTAAATAAGAAGGAAATGCCCTCCTCGGTATTATTTCAGATATGATTGGTGAATTAACAAAAAGTATATTTTTTGAAGCTATCTTCCTACGATATACTCTATGGAAGCCACAAATTCCAAGCCTCTTGAATGTGTTAAAATAGGAAAATAATCAAATGAAGTCAGGTTGGCCTGTTGAAGTTAAGCATCGATGCCACATTCTACTGTTAGGGTCCACCAACTTGGGATGAGATATCACTTCAGGGATGGGAAAGTAAGCATAGTGTGTGTTACAAGTGCCTACGGTGATGTCACTATATCCAGCAAATGCACCATGAACCTGAAATGCAAAAGCTGTGAATCAATATCAAGTAACAAATGTACAATACTAGACATTATAACCAACAAGATGAATGCTTTTTTGTGCTTGAGAAATAGTACTTTTCCTATATAACCAAGAATCATAAACAAAAGAAAGAACCAAAGTTCCGTGATCTCCAAAAAACATGAATTTGAGTATATTCTCGAGTTGCTCCTCCAAAATCTTCTTGAAGATTTATACACCAAATTAATCCTTCAAAAATTTTGCCACCAAATTAATCTTTCATGAACATCACCACTCTAGTCTTCTATAGAAACAAAGATGGTGATACATTAGATCTCATCAGACGAATTTGGTGACACCTTTTTGTATGGTAATGTTTTTAGATCGTTGACAGATTTATTTAGGGGGCAATTTATTTTTGAGAATTAATATGGCAAGGAGTCTAACTTTTGATTGATCAAATGGAGGATTTATTCTATAACACACACAGAAGGAAGAATATAAAAGATGAGTAGAGGCAAAATGATTACAGGATAACACAATCCCTCTCTAATGCTGCGTCTTATTATCCACAATTTAGGGGCTGAAACTCCTAATGAATCTGATATTTCATTAATATTCGCATAGTTTATATCTTTCCCGAAAGAAAGTAAATCGATATGAACATATTGAAATCTAGAAGTTCCTAGCTGTATTGATGAGAAATTTATAATAAAAGGCCTATAAACCAATCACAAAAGTGAAATCATATATATATATGACACGAGAATAAAATGGAGAAATAGAGGGACTGACTGCGTTTTGTCCAAGTACAGTGCAAAAAATTCCATCTGAAGCATTTGCTCGACACGCACGGATCATATATGTTGGATCTATATATTTCACGTCAGCATGAACACCAATTTCCCTGAAGTACTTTTTTGTCTGAAATAAAACGGTTGTGGGTACAAATCACTTAGATTTTAAAAGGGTAAATGAAGACAGATATGTGCATTAGAAAACAATGCAAGACCATATTCAAGTTGTTAGGCCTACAACAATATGCAAAAGAAACCATACTCAGCATAATTTTTGGTATTGGTATTGTACCTCAAAAAATGCAGTTGAGTTTTAGCTTTAAGAGGAATAAAAGTAGGAAAACAGCTCAATATCATAACTAACTTCAAAACTGCTTCATATCTTGCTCATTTCGTAAGGCATTCATTTAGCCCAAAGGATATTATTTAGTATCTAAGAAAAAGGAAAAAACTCATCTTCAACATTTTTATATTAACTCACATGATGAAAGCTTTGCTAAGGTTTACTTGCTACGAAATTTTTTTCTTTCTTTCCAAAATTATTTTGCTAGTTTTTTTTTATATTTCCCCCCAAAAATAATAACTTGTAAGTGATTAACAATAACCTACTTACCTTATCTTTATCATTAGAAAAGGATGAAGCTATAATCAAAGTTTTAATTTGTGACATCATTTCCCTAGACACTTAAGGTCTGTTTGGTAGGCGGAAAAGGATAGAAAATCCTATTATATTACTATCCGTTATTTGTTGCACCAATTTAATATGATAATACAATTATGTCAACTTATTATATAATGTATTTACTATCCTAAAGGGAAGATTGTGTTAAGAAGTAATACGATAAGGTTAAGATTTTTTTCCTCGTGTTCTAATATAATGTTATTGTTATTATTACATAAATTTATAATATAATTCAATTAAAATATATTATACCAAAATTATATTTAATTAAAAAATAGTTCAAAATGTATTTTGTTATAAGATATATAATTTTATTAAAGGATAATTCTATTATTTGTATATATTTATATAATATTTTACGTTGTTAAATGGGCATAAACATTAGATAAATATCTAACACACGTCAAACATTGAATAGGATATGACATTATCCTATCCTACCTGGCCCATGTAATGGACCTATATAGGAATGTAGGTAACTAGAAAGATATATTATGTTATGAAGGGTTTCTTGGCGAACTAAAATGAAACTTCTTTTCTAGGATTTTACTTCTTAAAGTGGGAGAAGGATTTGAATATAAAATGAATATTTACAAAATCAACTTTCCTTTTCAGTACATTTACAGACCAAAGCTACAAGTAAAACTGACACAACAGTCAGCTGCTAGATGATTGGCATAGACCAAAACTTGAAACGACCTATTCGTTAAAGTTTGAAGAAATTATGAGAGATATTCCAAAAGCTTAAACTAGATTTTCTTATAATTGATTTGAAATCTAATTCATGAAAAAAGACTATGTATCCATTTTTTTATCAAATCTAAAGCCATTTAGATTATTGCAAGCATCATAAACAAACAATAACAAACCTCATGTTGGTTTTATAAAAAAAAAAATACCTCTTGTTGGGTATATACACCAATGTCTCGGTATACAGCATTTCCAGAAGCATCAGTGGCATTAGTTTTTTGAAGCAAATTCTGCATCAAGAAATATCAGTTAGGAAGTTTAAATTTCCAATTCTGCGTCAGAATGTAGCAATTCTCAAATAAAGAAATTAGAAACATAGCAGTACTTATTGTCACACCATAAGAGCAGAACTTTAGTAATGCAAGTGTTGTTGATTTATTATTTGTTAAGATAATTAGATATTCTAAATCACCTGTCCAGCTCCCTCTGCCACACAGACTACAGCTGATCCCTTTGTTTCTATGAGGTACTTGAGATAACTCAAAACTCCACGAGGTCCATGTAAATTGAAAGGAACCTTTGAACCACAGCAAGAACTCCCATCAGTATATCAATATGACAAAGAAAGAGTGTTCTGACCAATATTTATCACATATACCTCAGGAATTAGACATATGTCAATCTGTCCACTAGCTAAGGAAGCATGCATTGCTATGAATCCGCTGTCACGACCCATTAATTTCACAATACCAATTCCATGATACGCACTATGTGCCTAATAAAATGAAGGAAGAGATGTAAATAGTGTAACTTTACCTACTTATAAATATTACTGGGTTAGTCAAATTGACTCAGAATATTAACTCACCTCAATGTATGCAGAATTTATTGCTCTTTGTGCTTCTTCAACCGCAGTATCGAAGCCAAAAGTTTTGTCCATCAATAGGATATCATTGTCGATAGTTTTAGGCACTCCAATTACAGATATCTTAAGCCGTCTTTTACAGCACTGAAAAAGAAAAAATCATTAAACACTCAGGATCTGGACAAGCTTGGATATTCTAACAGCATGCAAAGTATAAGTGAAGATCCGTCAATATCACACATAATCATATCTAAAATGACTGTCTCATACAGAGAGTCAACGAAATAGAAAATCAACTTGTTTGTAAATTTCAATGAATCTGTTTCCAAGATATGGTTTCCTAAAAAAAGAACTCATAATAGATCACAGAATGATCCAACTGATGCAATCAATTAATATAAAGATTAAAAGATTAACAACCTCATTGTGAATTGCATTTGCGCCAGCATGCGTACCATTTCCACCCAACACAAAGAGCATGTTGATACCTCTTTCCTGAAATCCATAACATGCAAGGCAATCAAATTAATATACTAATATATATAGTACCCGGTACAACAAATAAAAACTCTGCAAAATCATTAATTTTGTTAATAGAATGGATCAATAGACCACCTCCAAACCGTCCACAATTTCACTGACTCCAGGTCCTCCACGTGAAACTCCTAATAGGCTTCCACCTGAAAGATGAATATTCTGAACCACTTTCCTTGATAGCTGCAAATGAAATCCCAATATAGCAAAATGACATTAACAAGACGAAAAGTTCAATAGATTTGCTATAAATTTTTTGATAAATCAAATGATATTTAGATCAAAATCAGCGAGGAGGGGAAGCAAAAGATTACTGGAACTTCTGTCAGCTCTTTGTCAGAAAATCCACGATAACCAAAAGGAATACCCACAATCTTTGTTACACCATATATTTCAAGTGTGAGTACAATCTGCAGCACATTCATTATTGAATCAACAATTGAGAAAGAAATTAATGACCATAAAAACTACAGCTGGTTTACGAAAAAAAAAGCGAAACTAGGAATATATCCTAAATTACTAGATATGAAATAATTTGGGAGGTTTAAACCTAAATGAAAAGGACAAGGGATTGCATAAAGCATTCTTAAGATAGTTACATGATAGTAAGGAATATAGTGATACATAAGTTGTTATGCATCTAGATTCATCAACCACTTTCACATTGGTAAAATATTGTCGACTTTGATTCAAACCCTCACAATTTTGTTTTTGGTTACTTCCCAAAAGACCTTTTACCCATGAAGGTGTTCCAATGTATATAAATCCATGTCTACACTTTTGACCAACTTTGTTTGCATCTTAACAATCCTCCTCTTAAACAAAGGACCATGGTACCTCCCATCTGCGGTGAAAACTATTAGTCCACGAATATATACCAATGGAGTCCATAGAGCTCACTTAACTTGTTCTTACACTGCTGCTCCACCAACACTTAATCTACCTGCTAACCATCATACTTGTTGAACCAGTCACTTGGTCGAACCGATGACTGTGATACCAATTGTTGTTATGCATCGGAGGGTTCATCATATATCACCTCCACATTGGTAAGATATTGTCCGCTTTGGACAATAAGTGCTCACGATTTTGCTTTTGGTTACTTTTGAAAAGACCTCTTGACCCATGTATATAAACACATGTTCAAGTTCTTATTTGACTGTTTTAATTGCATCCCAACAATTGTCCATATAGTACCGTCTATGCAAATCGAAACGTTACATGTTTCTTATAATTTTTGCTGCCTTAAAAAAAACTTGCAAAGCTTTGATATTTTGTCTAAAATTTGCCAAAGCTGTATGAGAAACAATTTGATATTAAACTAACCTGTCTAATGACATCATTAAGACCAGGGCAGAGTCCTCCACATGTAACAATTGCAGCCTTTACTTCTTCTGGTTTAAAGTATATCTTTTGCCGAGGTCCAGCTCGATGAATCCTAACAAGGATTTAAAAATGTTTTACTAAATATTATATCTAACAAATAAAGTTACATACATTAAGAAGACTAGAAAGAAAGACATAACTATTTGATAACTCGAAATAAAAATTAATAGTAACTATTATCATAATTTTCAGGAACGTCTCTCTCAATTTCACTTTCTCTACTGTCAAATAAAGAAGCAGTAAGGTAATTGTGATATTCACATCCTGCTTCCCAATAAATTTGTAAATGTTTTGGAAACTTTATCCTATTGTTAAAAATCGTGCATCGGAATTGCAATGCATCATTGCTAAGTTCTGTTTTTTCACTCTGCACTTCATTTCAAAGAATACAATGACAAGAGAAAACCTAGCCGAATATTGACTTTAGATACATTTTCATGGTTGTAAACCATGGCAAAATTCAGATAACTAAGAGAAGAATAATTTATTAGCGAAATTTTTACAACAAAATAAAATATATGCTGGATAGATGATAAAGTATAATCAGTCAATTGAATTGTAGTTACATAGATAAGGATTTAATCATTGAAATCCCATGAAGTATTTTACTGGGACTTGGGAGGTTGGTTTGAAATTTGTGATGTATAGAAGATGCATTTTTTCAATAAGTATCACTGCAACTCTTAAAACAAAACTGTTTTCAAGAGTTGTAGGGGCACTTATTGAAAAAATGCATCTTCTATACATCACAAATTTCAAACCAACCTCCCAAGTCCCAGTAAAATACTTCACATCATGTTTTTAATACAGCAGCATTATTATCTTTTTTAGTGGCATACCATGTTTTTAATACAGCAGCATTGTTATCTTTTTTAGTGGCATATGCATAATCAGTCACTATATTTCAGATTTAAATTGTGAAATCAAATATGTACCATTGTTCCACCCAGTTACAGTTAGGATCAATGCACTCAGCGCCGGCAGATGTAGGTGATGAATAGTATATCGTCTGTGATATCAAAGCAAACGGAAATTAACATTCAGAGCTATAGACACCTGTATCGTAAATTTGATAGAATAAGATTATCAATTAATATACGACACAAGTATCTCTTTGCTCTACAATTGTATTTAAGAAAGACATTCCAATGCGATAATTAGTGAAAATGCAAAAAAAAAAGTTTTCTTTTACAAGAAAAAGCTGGCCTAAGTGCGAGGATAAACATGCAGTGTGTTCATGACAGAGAGAAAGGTTTTCGATCAACTAACCAGGCAGCACATTTCAACTTAAGGTGTGTATTCATGTTTGGTCAATTAGTAGTAACAAGTTCCCAGAAAGACAATTGGTTCGAGTCAAACTCAGTTAAAGCAACAAACAAAAGGTGAAAATATCACGGCCAAAGAAAAAGACAACAGAATGAGTCAATGACAATAAAGGAAACCAGAAATAGGTGAGACATGTGGTTTCCAATTGTAGACCGCATCCCCAGATGCGGCCACAAAATTGTCCATTTTACTGTTTTTGAAAAATACAGAAAAATCTACGATGCAACAGCTCAACACAGCAGGTGAAATGGCCGCCATCAGACTGTAATGTGCTTAATAATTCTCACACAATTTTTCACTCTTCCTCTATTTATTGTATAGATTCATAGAGAATTTTGAAGGATTAGATATATAGTAAAATGATAATGAGATAGTATTGAGAGAAAGGTAAGAGATGTAGTATGTTTAGAACGAATCATGATGAATTAATGAATTATTTATTTTGCAAACAAAATAAATTTATGCTGCAACGGCCTCAATGCCTGCAATTGCTGTGGCTGCGACTTCTATTGTGATCACAACCGTAATTTGAAACATGAATACAATAAATATCCACGGGAAACACTATCAACAGTAATAACGTCCATCAAGCTAAATACCTCCTCATAATAAATTTAAATTCAAAACAACATGAAGGGTGAATGAAACACACACCTTAAGAAGCACTCTGTCATTGTCATTAATATATCCATGCCAATCATCATCCAAAGGATAATTACCAGGAAAGTCGCTAGTCCTAGGAGTTCTGTCACAGTCGTAGTAGACATTATTAGCATGGGCAAAAAAGAAGAAAAAATTGCAATAAAAAAGCCTCGACAATGCAAAAAAATGAAAACTAAAACTAGATGTATTTGTTTAAGTACTTTTATAATTAGAATTGGAGTTTTACTTGGATAACTATGTTGATCTTTAATGTAGCATACTTTTATTAAGTGAAACTTCAATTACAATCAAAGAAAAAGACAAAAAACATATAAGAAACAGTATTTATGTAAAAAAAAGAAAAACTTGGACGCAGGTCCTTTTGACGTTGGTTGTGTTATTCACGGAACAGAATTAGAGTTTCATGTGGATATTTAGCATGATAAAAAGTAGAAGTAAAGAGGAAGGAAGGGACCTCATCTTGGGACAGAAGGTCGAAGGCATAGAAGCAGCATCGGGGAAGATATCAGTGACATGAGGGAGTCTGAAACGGTCTTCAAAATCAGCCTTGAACTTGTTTTTCCAATGAGGGTGGGTGAAATCAATTGGGGTTGTGGACTTGGAAGCAGAGCTTTGGGCCTTAACCTTGGCATTGAAACGAGGGTTGGAGTTGTTGAAGCAATAGGAGCAACGCGTAGAGGTTGCTAGGCCATGAAGAGCGATAACGTGCGATATGGAAGCCATGAAAAAACCTTTGTAACGGAGGGAACGAGGAGGTTTCAATAGTTGTGGCGGGGTCACATGCGATCACGTAAATGAGTTCACTATTCACATGAAAATCAAAGTGAAAACAAACGAGAGAGACAACCTTTGTAGCTGTAACAATGGCAATTTGGTACGCACTTTACTACGGAGTCGGCCCCCGCTGTTTTTTAGTGTAGAATCTTCAACCTTAAAACCATACGGAAACTAGTTTGTTACTTCCTTTATCTTTCAAGCTCTGCTGCTATGCTATGCTATGCTACGGCTTTTCTTTATTTATACTTTTTTTCCTGGTCAACTCGTCTTTTAGACTTTTTTTTTTTTTTAAATTTATACTAAATAAATTCTTTAATATATTTAAATATAAAAATGTTTTAAATTTATAATTATAATAAAATATTATATTACAGTCAAAATATTTTTAGTTATTGATATTTTTAAATTATTAAAATTTACTTGAGAAATAAAGTTGAAAATGATATATTATACAAGAGATAAGAAGTTAAAAAATCAACTATCGATAAAGATAATATTCACTTTAAATATAGATAAAGGTAAAATAAGAGTAGTTTAAGATAATTGAGAAATAATTTTTTGAACTAATTGTTAAATTAAATTAAATTAAATTTCAAATTAAAATATCTTAGACTTTAGAGCAAATAAAAAGGTAAAAATATAAAATGTAAAATTATATTTTCAGTATATGACATTAAGATAAGATAGGAATAATAATGTTAAAAAATAAATTAGATTTTCAAAAATTTTAAATTTATGATAAATAAATTATTTAATATATTTAAATATACAAATTGTTCTTAAATTATTAAACTTTACTTAGGAAATAAAGTTGAAAATGATATATTAAAAGAGATAAGAACTTAACAAAGCAACTATAGATAAAGATAACATTCACAAAATAAATATAGATAAAGATAAAAATGAGAGTAGTTTAAGATAGTTGAGAAATAAATTTTTGAAATAATTGTTAAACTAAATTAAATTTCAAATTAAAATATATTAGAATTTAGAAAAATAAAAGGGTAAAAATGTAAAATTCAAAATAGATTTTCAATATATGACATTAAGATAAGATAGGAATAATAATGTGCGGGTTTTAGATAAAATACTATAATATCCTAAAAGAAAAAGATAAAGTACTATAATACTTTTTTTCAAGTCCACACCCATATTTAAAAAAATTGTCTTCTATTTTAAAATCGAAATATTTTATCTTGGATTTTAAAAAATCAATCAACAATTTATGCTAGATTTATTAGATTCTCCTCTCTCTGTATAAAGTTTTGATAAAAAATTTGACTGAAAACATTCATTTAAACCTTTTCTTTTTTTTCTGAATAATACAAAAACTTTTTTGCAGAAATGTTATTTTTTAAAATATATACCAAACATTAAAAAATATGTTTTTCTATCTAACAGTTTTAGGAAATTAAAACCTTTTCTAACATGGCGTTTAACTAACCGGTGACATTAAATATTTGAAATAAAAAATTATTGTTTTTTTTATTGGCTAAAATTGTATTATTAATTAAAAAAGAAAACACAATGTGTGCTTCCATAATAGAAAGTGATACATAGATTTTTAAAAATTATACAAGGTCAAACAAAATAAGAATGACAATTCTCAACTACATCATATCAAATTCATAATTATTTTTTATAAGAATGTATCATAAATTGTGTTATCTTACATCATTCCCACAAGTTTATTTGTATATCTTGAACAATTTCATGAGCATAAACACCATGATTATTAAAAACTACAATATTACTGCACTTCCAAATGTAGCCACACAAAAGACAAAGCATGATGTTGTTGTTGTGTACTATTTCATAACTCATTAATTTGGAACCTATAACATGTGACCATGTTTGACAATGCATGCAACATTCCGCGCTTTAGTAAATTTGTCTTTTTGTAACCTATCTTTTCTTAATTGTCACACTTAGGGGTATTCATGATTCAAGTTCGTTCAATTTTAGAAAAAATAAAAATTGAACTAATCAATTTTAATTGGGTTGAGTTGATTCGATTTTTTGAAAATTTTCCCCCTAATCCGAATCAATCGGGTTGGTTTGATTTAGTTTCAAGGAAAAACAATAAAAAAAATTTTAAAATCAATCATTTTCATTAAATCTTAAAAAAAAAAATTATACCTAAAACTAGTCAAATTAATTAATCTACTAAATTCATAATTTTATAACTAATATTGCTTTTAGTGTGAAACACCTAATGAGTAAATTCCTAGTGACACATAATATTACTACTATTAGATATATTAATATTTTATTCATAAACTAGATTTGATATAGGAAACCAAGCAAGAAAGTTACATTTTAATTGTTATATGGTCTCTCTAAAATCTTGATTGCATTGGTTTATTTTACCATTTAAATCATTTTTTTCAAAAAATATTAACAAAAACTATATTTTAAATTCATCATTATCCATATGTAATTCACCTAAGAGACAGATTACATATAACATAACATGAATGGAGGCGCTGACGGAAGAGTAAATTGGTGAATTTTTGGAGGCCTTCTATCTTTTTTATAAAGATTGAGATGATACGTCTATAAGTTAATTAGGTTTAATTAAAATCAGTTATTTCAAATTAAATTATTTTGTTTGAGCAGATTTCCGACCCTCCGTATCCGTTCTTGTTTGCCATATATGCTGAATTTGATCTCTTTTCTTAATTGCTTGTCTATTGGAGAAAAGGCAAAGGTTGCATAACCATAGAAGAATTAAGCACCACAATCAAATCACTGGATGAAAAAACAACAGTGGAAGATTTTACAAATATGATGAACGAAGTGGACATCGATGGCACCCTTTGATAACAGGTCGTTTTACTAAAAAATAGTGTTGCATCTGTTCTACCATAGAAGCACTTTATAATTAAATATAAAGTGTTTCATAATATTAAATTAGTTAAATTAAACTATTAAAATAATACAAAAAATAAATTATATAAATTTAAAGTAAAATAAATATAAAATAAATTTACTAACTTAAAAATATAAAATATTAAAGAGGGTCAATCAAGGTTTTGAAATGTAAAAACCTAAACAAAACAGTCACTACAAGAAAACTAGTTATTTAATTGAGCTCTTTTTAGTGGGTCACTAAGCCCATTATAATACAGTGGATTATTTATAGTGGGTCAAGATGCCCACGATAACATTGTGGGTTTATAGTGGGTATAACCCACTATAATACAATCACACATGATTTTTTAATATAGTGGGTTTTATAGTGGGCATAGCCCACTATAAAATAATTTAACCCACTATAATGAGGTAAAACATAATTTTTTAAATAGATTTAGAATTAAGGGAGATTACAGTTGGTTACCTTACAGTGGGTTTTGCCCACTAAACATAAAAAAATAAATTATAATGAACTTAAAGTGGGTTAACGCCACTATAAATTAACAGTTACTTATTGTAGGTTTTATAGTGAGCTAACCCACTATAAATTAAATGCAATTCCAGTGAGTTGATAGTGGGTACCATTGTAATATAGTCACACTTTTACTGTGGGCTTAACTCATGGTAAAATAGTTAATCCCACTATAATAAAATCAAATATAATTTTTTAAATAATTTTAAATTACAAGAGGTTATAGTAGGCTACTAGTGGGTTTTGCCCACTAAAAATAAAAAAAATAAATTATACTAGGCTTATAGTGGGTTAACGTCACTGTAAATTAATAGTTACTTATATAGAGTTTTATAATGATCTAACTCACTATAAATTAAACGCAATTACAGTGGATTTACAGTGGGTATATAATCACGTATTTACCCCACTGTCAAATAGTTAATTCCACGAGAATTTCTCCCTACACCCCCATAACTTCTTTCTACACCTCCATAAATGTAGAAAAACTCTAAAATATCCCTTGGTAAAAAAATAACCTAACTTATCTTCTCCTTCTTCTTCCTTCGGACACCACCACTACTCCGAGCATTCTCTCTTGTACCTCTTTCTTCTTTGCGATTCACCTATGAAGTGGGCGCCTTCTCTCTGCACCTCTATTCATCTTCTCGTTCGCGGTCGCCTTTGTCCCCATTCGTCTTTGTCATGTTCGTCCCTCATCTCCTTCTCCACTTCTCGTCCGGTTCGCTCTCCTCTTTTGAAGATATGGTTCATTTTCGTCCCATCGTTCTCACTTTCGTTTTGCTTTCTAGATTCTTAATTACTAAGTTCGGATGGTGATATGCGGACGACCCAAAATACAAAAAATGGACCAAATATGGACTCAATCTGGACAGCTTGTTCTAGACTAAGTCTACATTGCATAAATCCAGATTTACTTTGGGCACGGGTGTTTAAACTTGAAAAAAAAATTGCAATTACAAAGTTTGGACATGGGTGTCTAGAGTTGTAAAAAATTTTGCAATTACAAGTCCGAATAAGCCCATTCGAAGTTGTAAAAAAATTTTTAAAAAAATTTGTAAAAAACCTGATTCCATGAAAATGCAAAATTATTAAGATAGTGTACCAAGTGAGAGAAGAGAAACGGAAAGCCAAACGCGAAGAACACAAACAGGAAAAATACAAATGCATGAACGAAGAAGAAGAGAAAGACATGAATTAAATGGAGAAAAAGAAAATGAGAGAGGTGGGAGGAAGAGAGGTGGAGACGAAAGAGAAAGAGGAGAGGCGTGAGTTGTAATTAAATTTCGACTTTTTTTACTAAGGACATTTTTGCCATTTTAAAAATTTATGGAGGGGTGGGGAAAAGTTATGGGAGTGTAGGGAGAAATATCCTAATCCCACTATAATAAAATTAAACATAACTTTTTAAATTTAGAGAGGTTATAGTGGGCTATATTATAGTGGTTTTGCCCACTAAAAATAAAAAAAAGAAAAGTCAAACACAATTATAGTGGATTTACAATGGGTTAAACTCACCATAATTACCAAAATGTAAACTAAAACAATATTACTGTGGGCATTTAGAGTGGGCTAAGCCCACTGTAATTGCATTTTTATTTTAGAAAAACATTTTCAAGGTAAAGGCCATAAGCAGTTCTTGAAGCTTTGGGAGAAGAAGACTTGCGGCCGACACGATTTTCTGAGAAGGAGGATGATGGTCTGGCAAGGAAGATGCTCCGACAAGGTAGACCGTCTGACAAGGAAGACACAAGGAAGACACTCTGGCGTTGTGATGGTGGTTTCTCCTTCCATTTTCATTCTCCTGCACTCCACAAGCTTCCTATTTTTATTATGTTTTCAAATGTTATCTTTTGTTGTATTAATATATATTGTTTGTTAGATTAAGCAGGGCTCATTAGGGTGTGATCTTTATTACTTACAGGATGTTAGTTGTGAGCTAGATATTGAAATGTATGTGTTTGTTATTAAACTCATTAGATTGTTTTTTGTTAGATTGATTTTGATTCATGCTTAATTTAGGTGTTGCATAAGTGATTATTTTTTTCTCCGTTTTGATAAGATAAGAATAGTGTAATTTTATCTTTTGTATTCTGCACCTCTTGGTAGAAATGTGGTTGTGTGTGTTTCTCTTTCTTTGTGATGGATTCTTGAAAACGCAAACCACTTTGAGTTTATTTGTGCATTGTGCGCTTGGGTCTTTATTTGTGAAAACTAAAGAGAGTGTCTATGTGTTTCTATAACATAATGCACAATGTAGTTAATAGCATATATTTCATAAGTGTTGCATTTTGTTAGTTAGCCTTCGCTATGGCTATAACTGAGCGACTATATAGTAAATATAAAAACTTGAACAATAAAAGTCTAAAAATACTATAAAGACATAACTTGAGTCACGAAAGCGACAAAAAAAGGTATTGTGTTACTGAGAAAATGAAACATGTTAATAGTCACGTTTAAATTAGTGATGAATAAATATGTTGGGAGATTAAATGGACATGTGGCCAGTGAATTTTGAAGATCATTTGTTACCATAGTCCAAAGTCTTCACAATAATGTTTATTTAATTATGTCTACAAGCTATGTTTTTAAACACTCCCTAGTTTTCCAAACACCCCTTAAAGCTATGTGTTAAAACAACTCTTATCTAATGCTCTATGTTTCTAAAGCAAGAATTCAATTTAAGTGTGTCTGCTTTATTTTTTATTTAATGGCTAATTAAAATTAGTTACATTTACTCAAATCCAAAATATAACAATTGAGTTATCAAGGTAGTTAATACAAAAGTGCAATCATTACTAACTTCTCTAAGGTCTTCTTGCCCTTCAGTGCCTCTTGGTCATTCTCAACCAAGTCATGAATAACATCTTTTGTGTTACAGTCATAAGCTCATTTAGTTTGGACTGCTTTTTGTTCATCTTCTACCTCAAAGTCTATACTTTTTCTACATGAAATTATCTCAAATAACAACACTCCATAACTATAGACATCCACTTTAGCCGTGATTGGCATGTTTTTGAACCATTCAAGAAGAGCAACATACCTTTTGTTCCCTTGATGACGGTGTTGGTTTTGCTCTTATTCATGTTCAAAAGTATTTTCTTTTGTTATGATAGTTATTTTGTTGAGGAGTTACTGTTCTTATTTAAAATCAATTAAAGTATTAGTTAATATTTTCTCTTGGTTTAATTTTACTCAAAAAAATTAAAAATATAAATTAATATTTTCTTTTGTGGTAGATAAGTTAATATTTTAAAACTTGTTAGACAAGTTTTTACTTTTTATTGTTTTCAACTTTTAACTCACTAGTACATTAGTTCTTTTTATGGTCAAATGCAAAATTACATACAAGATGAATGTTTAAGTGATTATTTAGTGTGTTTTTTTTGTGAACTATGAAATATTTTTTTAGTATTAATAATGAAAAATCAATCAATATATTTAGAATATGAAAACTCAGAAAAGAAAAAAATTAACTAGCATTCATATGTATTAAAAGAAAAACTTTTCATTTAATATATCTACTAGTATTCACTAAGTGTATAATAATTTCCTTTATTTTTTACAAAAAATGCACAATTGTATAAAACAAGTGGTCATGTACCATTTGTTGTTCTTGCATCTCTTTAGGATCATGCATATTGGTTTTTTATGAATGCAAATTTTTATGTTTAGAACTAATTTTTCGCTACTAAGTAAAAAAAGAAAATTTTATATTATTTAAGTCATAATATTATATTAAAGTTAATTGAATTTTTTTAATTCAAAGATATATTATTAAAGAAATTATCCTTCATAAATTATCCATGTAGAGTGGCTTCTTCAGCCATCACAATTGTTATTAAGTCTCAATTCAGGGTTGGATATAGTTCTTGAAAAGAATCCTACAAAACAAGATTGATAAAATGTTTGACAAGTTTAAGGTAATGTTAATGGTAAATACATTTTATTACTACATAATTTTAAGATAATATTAATTATGATGTGTTATTTTTCAGACATATTAGGCACCTAAACATGAATATGAAATTAAGAAAAGCTAAACTTGCAAGCCTCTGGCAGTGGAACCCAAGACATTGACTCCGCCTCAAAGCTAAATTATGGAGTGATATGGTTGGGAAAATCTCGGGACACCTTATGGGTCAGGAGATATGTTGTCCCGCTATAAACCCGGTGTGTAATCGCTAACCAAAGAGCGTGCACTACGTCATACTACAAGTTGCAAATACTCTAGAGTTGCTTCAAGTGATAAATGTTTTGAAGGAGCAACATCAAGAAGATAGGAGGACACTTGAGGAAATGAGTAATTTCATTAAATAACTTACAATAGTTGTGAACATCCTTACCAAGCAGTATCATGGATCTGATGATGATGATGATGATTTCTATGACAATGAGGATCAATACACACAGGGGTCAAGACTTTGTCATCCGTAGAAACTTTGAAATTTTGATAAGTGTTATGTAATACTTTTAGAAAATTTTATCATGGAACTTTATAAATTTTTATTTGGATGATTATGTTCTTTTCTTAAATTATTTTATGAAATGTTAAATTGATGTTTGTTTTCATTTTATTGATTTTTAATTAGAAATTAAAAATAATAATAAGGGGGTTTTGTTAGTGGCTTAGCCCACTGTAATGTAGTGGATTTGTTACTATGGGCTAAATCATTGTAATACAGTGAGTTTGTTACACAGGTTATGTCCACTATAATATAGTAGACTTGTTACAATGAGTTAGTGTATTATAGTGGGTTTGTTATAGTGAGTTTAGTCCACTATTTTACAATGAACTTGTTATAGTAAGCTTAGTCCACTATAATATAATGGGCTTGTTATAGTGGGTTAAACCCATAGTAATATAGTGGGTTTATTATAGTGAGCTAAGCCCACTATATTATAGTGTGCTCATTACAGTGGGTTAAATGTCCACTATATTATAGTGGGTTTAACCCACTGTATATAGTGAGTTTTATAATGGGCATTACAATGGGTTTCGATAGCCCACTGTATACCGACCAAAGAATTAGCGTAGATGTTTCATCCACTATAAGCCCACTATAAATACGCATTAAAATGGACTTTTGGCTATTATGACATTTAGCTTACTGTAATAGTAGATTTTCTTGTAGCGAGTTACTAAATTTACTAACTTAAAAATATAAAATACATATAATATATATATATATATATACTTTTGAGTTGGTTCGAGTTAGGTTAGAGTTTTGAAATGCGAAAACTATAAAACCGAATCGGACATGGTTAGTTTGGGTCAGGTTCAAATTCGATCAAGTGAAAAAACTAAACGAAACTAATTGGTTCAATTTTGTTTATCGAGTTCGTCGGGTTAACCCAAACCGATAACCACCCGCATATGCACCTTTAGCGGCACGCCTGTATGCCAAAGTAGTGAGGGAAATAAATCCTTTTGGAGTCGAGTGTCAGTTGATAGTAATCTATAAGCGAATGAAACAGAATATTCTCCTGACCCATATCTATACTCCAAACCCACAAATCAGCCACCCTGTCCACCAGCACCATTGCCCTTAGCCTCTTTTATAACATGTTGAGCATCTCTTTCTCCCACTCAAACAGCTCCATCCTCTAAACCCAATTCCAACTCCCATCATTTCCTCGTCTGTCTCTCAAAGATAACTTCTTATTAACTACTAACCTAAAGAGACAAGGGTAGGCAACTTGAAAGCTTTACTCACCTAACCATCTATCTTTCTAGAAATCAACTGCCTCTCCATCCCCAACTCGTTGAGTTACATTTTTGGACCACCATTCATGATGGCCCACCCCTACTTTCTTAATGGACTGTAAACCCATCCACCATTTGTGAGTATTTATGTTGCTTCACCTCCCATTACCATCCTCCTTCAAATATTGGGATTTTAAGAATCACACTATAAACTATCATACATCATCACTACCCTCCATTTTCACTTTCCTAATAATGCCACATTAAAATTAAATTCACCATATCACGTAACCCCAACCCACCAAATTCCTTTTCCCAAGACACTCAATTAACTTTCCTACAGTTCTCCTCACACTCGTTCCCCAAAAAATAATTTTAAACAAAGAGTTAAGTTGAGAGATAATACCTTTCAACACCTTGATAAATCAAAGAAAATAAATTGGCAAAGTAAACAAGACAAATTTCAGCAAAACAACCCTACTTGCCTTCGAGATGCATTTATTTTCCTAAGAGGATAATTTGTGTTTAACTATCTCAACCACCAGTGTCCACATTCATATCTTACAAGGTGATTCTCCAATGGGAAACGCCAAATACTAAAAAGGCATGCTCATCACTTTGCAGTTTAACATAATTGAGGTCGTAGCCAGCCATTCCTTTGTTACCACCTCTATTGTTCGCCACTCTATCTTTGCTAGGAATAACATATTGTCAGTGAATTAAAGATGAAACACATAGATTCTGTCACGCCCTATCTCAAACCCCTTCCATAATCCCTCCCCAACTGCCACCTTAACCATTTGGCTTAACCCCTTAGCTACAATAAGAAATAAAAAAGGTGAAAAATGGATTGCCCTGCCAAAGGCCTTGATCCACACCAAATTCATATGTATGACTACTGTTCACCAACACTAAAATTCGGGTCGTTGACACACACTCATGGGTCCACCTAATCCACCGCCTCCCAAAGCCCATGCCTTCCATCACATCTCACAGGTATTGTCAACTAATAGAATCATATACCTTTTCAAAATCAACTTTTAGGCACACCAAATTCTTGTTACTTCTTTTAGCATCTGCTACCAGCTCATTCACAACCAAGTCTTCATCCAGAACCTACCTCCTTTTCATAAAAGTCGATTATGACTAAGAGATAATGTCCTGCATTACTATTTTAATTCGATTGGCCAACACTTTAGCCAACATCTTATACATACACCTAATCAATGAAATCGAACGATAATCCCCAATCTTGCAGTAGTTAGCCTTCTTTGGTATCAGGGTTAGGAAAGAGTTATTGACACCCTTCACTAGCTTACTATTTGAGTAAAATTCAAAGAAAAATCCCAAGAGGTCATCTTTAATTACATACCAGAATTCTTTTAAAAACAAAAAATCCATACCATCAGGCTTCGAACAGTTATTGCTATCACACTCTCACACCGCCTGACGAATCTTTATTTTAGTAAAAGGTTTTTCAGGATTATCCCGTGCAACATATGAAAGAGAATGAAAATTCATTTGACCAAGAGATGGTCAACATCCATCCTGCTACTGAAAATGGTTTTTAAAATCATTAGTTATCCTCTCCTTTAAACTTCTCACATCGCTTACTTCCTCCCCATCGAAGTTGAGACCGAAGATTCCATTAGATTTTCTTCGTTTCATCATTGCCCAATGAAAGAACTTTGAGTTAGCATCACCTTTCCGCAATCATTGAACCCTTGAATTTTGCCACAACATTGAACACTTCTTCCCTATCCACTTCTATAAGCTCAAAAAATATAACATCTTTTCCTTTGTACCCTTCTCATCCAAGCTCTCTACATCTTATTTCATATCTATCACATTTAGCGCTTTCCTATGGTAGGCAATTTTTTTCTCAATATCACCCAAACTTTTGAATTGGATCCTTCATTCTCTTTCATCTTCTTTTGAAATAAAAAAAATTATTGTTGATAATAATTTCTTTCTATTCGAAAAAAAAAATCTGAATGAAATTAACTTTTGTGAAAAATAATTGTAAATGTAAACTGCACTTTCTACCAAGAACAACTTCGTCGTGATTATTTATATATTATTATAGAAGCAATTATTGGATTGCAGGGATAAATATATTATTATAGAAGCAATTATTAGATTGCAGGGATAAAAGTAAGAAAAAAAATACTAAGAGATAGATAATATATTGATTATATTAAAATACAAAAATAATATTTGGATATAGGTTTATGTAAGTTTTTGGTATCTAACGTTTCACACAAAATAAATTTTAGTCCTTAAAATTCAAAAATATTTTTTTAGTCTCTGATTCACTTTTAGTATTTTTTATTCCGTTAATGTCATTAAAAAATTATGGATAGGGATAGGGGTGTTCACGGTTCAGGTTGGTTTGATATTAGAGGAAAATGAAAACCCCAAACTAATTAATTTTAGTTTGGTTGGTTTTAAGAATTTTTTTGTGCAGACTCGAACCAAACCGATGATGTTTGGGTTGGTTCGGTTTGGTTCTAGTGAAAATCGATTAAAAAATAAAAAATCAATTTTTTTATTAAATTGTAAAAAATTAATTTTATACTTGAAACTAGTCGAATTCATTAGTCTACTAAATTCATAATTTTATAACAAAATATTAAATGTTTTATAATTCATATATACTAAATTAGTTAAATTAAACTATTAAATAAAAGAAATAATAAATATAAAATATATACTTTTGGTTTGGTTCGAGTTGGGTCAGAATTTTCAAATGTGAAAACTACGAACCGAACCGGACATTGCCGGTTCTGGTTTAGTCTAGACCCAATCAAGTAACAAAACAAACCAAACTAATTAGTTTGATTTGATTTTTCAGATTTGTCAGGTTAACCGAATCGATGAACACCCCTAAATAGGGAGCACGTCTTTGTAATCACTGTCCTCGTTAACCTTAAACCCCTCAATCTTCAATCTCACATTCAGCCAAATATGCTAAAACTTATAAACGGAAAATGTTAATACAAAAAATAAATTAATTTCAGGAACTAAAAAATACATTTTTGAATTTTAAAGATAAAAAATAATTTTTAGTGAAACTTTAAGGAAAAAAAAACTTATTTAAGCATAGAAAATAATTAGAAATATTTAATGAGATATATTAAATGCCTTTAGAATTTTAATTGATATCATCAAAGTAGTCATTAGAAAAATGATTATGCATAAAAAAGTTTCAACTTATTGGATGCATTGGGGTATGTTTATTTTTTTAAAATTATTTATTTTAATAAAATAAGCAAATTTCTATTTCTTTTAGCATGTTTTGGTTAAATCATTTCTACTTAAATTAAGTCAATTTTTATTTTTAAAAAAATTATATCTATTTATTGAAAATATTTATTTAAAAGTAGAGAATAAACAATTATTTTAAAATTTATTCAAATGCAGGGGTTGAAATTAAGAAGAAAAGGGAGTGGAACAGTGTAGGGATGGATAGGTAGGTTTTTTGTGACGTAATTGTTTACCTTATATTGGCATATATATGTAGAAAACTTTATGCAATTAAAGAATGTGATTATCCATTGGCATCTTTATGGGATGTTTGAAAGCAGATAAATGTATTTGGATACGCATAGTTTCTTCTCAGGCCGCAAGGCAATATCCAACAAAACAGCTTTCAATTGGTTATTATTTGTAGAGAGCAGCCATGAGAATTGAGATGAGGTTTGAATCCGCCAAACTCAACTTTAATTTGGACGATACCTGCTATGGTAAGCTTTTGGACAAGCCTTTAAATAAAGCCAACTAGTCTATTTCTTTGGTTGTCTACAAACGTGAAAATTCTAAGGGACTCTTTAACCTGCATCTCACTCTCAGCCCATCCATGGGACAATCTATTTCAAAATAAATAAATGTAATAAAACGTGAATTATATGAAATCAGAACACCACAGTAATAAAAAAAAGATAAAACATAGGATGTGCAAGGCATACCTAGATTCATTTCACGATAAACAAATGCATTTTCTTGTTTTAATAAAGCCATTTGTTTGTATATTCAAATTTTATATTTTGCTTAGGTTTAAAACACTTTCATGTTTTCATATAAAAATAAATAAATGTATTTTATTTTAATATTTATACTTTTTATTTATTTATTTGAACTCATTATTTTTTATTACTTTTTTTATATGTTTATTATTATTTTATTTATACTTCATTTAAAAGTATTTTTGTATTTTCTTTAATGCGTATATGATAATTATTATTATATTTTTTACTTTTTTAACTAGATTACTCCACTAGTCTCGTGTCGTAGGTGTGTTAGTGAGATGATAAAATAGATATATATTCTACGAAATATCTTCATTCGAAACAAATAATTAACTTTAAATTGAGTATTGATACGAAATGAGTCTAGACTCACAAAAAGTATGTGTGTGCCGGGGTGGGTACGAATATAGTGGCGGGTTCGAGTACTATACTAAAAAATTATAATTTTGAAAATATTTCTAAAATATTATTTGTACTATAATCTATATAAAAACACATATATAATATATTCTATACAAATTTAATAAGGTAAAAATACAATTTATAAGAAAAAATTGAGTTATTTATAGAATAACTCTAAATATGTAAAGTGCATGTGCAAGTATGGATATATGAGTATCGAATAAGTATGTGAGTGAGATTAAAGTTACTACTCCTTTAAGTACCCACAACATAAAGATACATTTTTTAAATGTGGTATGAGGATGGATTCTATAGCATCCTACTCAAACCTTATTCATGGTCATCCCTATAAGATACACAACAAAAAATTGTTCACTTTATTAGGAGAAAAGACAAAAAAAGTTTAATCAAATATATAAATAAAACTACAATAACCTATAAAAATGTAAGAAAAATGAAAAGAGAGATATAAATATTAAAATAAGAGAAATTATTATGAAAGTAAGTGAGAAAGTTTAAACATATAAAATGAAGGAATGAAGTAAAATTTTGATACAAATATATGTAACTTTATAAAATTGAGGGATACATTTACCTACTCTTGGAAACAAATAGGGGTTTGGCTAGGTTAAAGACATTTTTAATTTCTACTCCTCTCTTTTATTCTTAAATCTTATTATTATAAATATTTTTTTATACCAGATCTACTTTTTCATATAAAAAATAGACATAAACCCTACTTTATATAGTTTATTTATTCTTTAAACATGTTTCTATTTCTTTTTTATTTCATCTTTTGTCTTCCAAAGGTATTTTACATTAATACCATCTAATTAAATTCTTATATCAAATTATTACTCAAGAAATCATCGTAATTAAGAATTTGAGAAATCAAGTGTGTGAAGTCTTTCTTTTTTTTTCATTTAAAAATTATTATGGTATCACATAACATAAGATCATATAATTTGGTCGCACCTTTTTCAATTTTAACATTCTGAAAATTACTTTCTAGAAAATATGTTTAATTTTTCAACATTTCGAAGAGTATATTTTGCAATAATAATTTGTATGTTAAAATGTACCTTCTACAATACAATATTATAGAAGTGATACTGAAAAGTACTTTTTAAAACACATGAAATTTTGTACGTTGAAAAGTACTTTGTAGAAATAAATTATTGTTCTAAAAAGTACATTTTTTAATTTTTTTTTTATCTTTCCATTGTTTTTTTATATTACTTTAAGAGGCATTCCACGACCACAAATTGGATGATCAACTCACAAATGTTGGAGGAAAACAAAACACCAGCATTAGAAGAAAAAACTTAGCAAGAAACATACAGAGCGATTAAAGGAAGATGAATAATGTGGAAAAGAGGAGAGAACGTGAAAAAAAAATTGGAAGAAGGAGAGCACGTAACTGCAAGAATAAACATGACAATGAGGGGATAAAAGTGTGCGAATGTAATTAGTTTAAGAGGAGTTGCATAAGAGAAATAAAGTTAAATTAAAAGAATTATTTAATAATTTATCATTAAAAATGAAAAGAAGTACACTAAAAAATAAAAAAAATAAAATAGAAAAGTCAACTTCAAATTATTTTTCTCACAATTTAGAAAAGGTAGGGCTACCCAGCCCATTGTGAGCCACTCCAACACAAGTAGTGGATTAAAATAATTTGGGCTCAAAATTTTAAAATTAATGCCTAAGTTCTGCCCTATACGGGATATGGGTTTTTTAATAGGGTTGTTAGTAGTGCAGTTTGATTTAATTTTTCTTCTCAAACTCAACTATTAATTTTTCTTCTCAAACTGAAATATTATGAACAGCAAGTTTGGAATGCAGTTGTTGTTTGGTTTGAGAAAAAAAATTTTGTTTTTATTTTTAATTTTTAATTTTTAAAAATTGTTTTCATTTTTAAGTTTTCAATATTTAGAAAATATATTTGTTTTTATTTGATATTTTCTATTTTTAAAAAATAATATTGTTACATTTAATCAATTTTAAAAAAAATATTATAAATTATTTGTATATATAATTTAAAATACATTGATATATTGTTTTTTATGATTAGAATATTGTTATTAAATTTTTACACAATGCTAACTTTTGAAAATACTGAAATTTTTTTTTTCTGTTTCCAAAATTTTTTTAGAAATATTTTTTAGTGAAAATATTTTTTAAATCGTAACCAAACGTATTTTTATCCTATTTTCTATTTTCTCTAAAAATAAAAATAAAAAATGCTCAAATCAAACACTATATTGGTTTTTCAATACACAAATTCGGCAGCAATAAAATTATAACTTTGGAATAAAAGCTTGTTAGAATTAAACACAACTCCAACCCAAACATGCTCAAAATTATTCATAAAAGTTGAACTGAAATAAAATTTTCAAAGGTTTAATTGCACTCAACTATTCAATAGTCAGTTGAAAGGGATAAATCACATTTCACTACTTTTTTTTTTCTTCCTGAAATTCAAATGCAGACAATGAAATAATATAGTGTGTTATGAAATGAATTATTTATCTTTACTTTTTAATGACTTCTCACATCAATTGCATTTATTTGTTATTTTTTTTTATATGTTTTAATCATAAAACAATTGAGTTTTCTATTTTGTCTATGTATTAGTGTTTGAATGTTATCCTTCTTGGAAGTTAAAGTGTAAAAAGATACTTCATGTGTATCAAGAGAAATTATTATATGATCCCAGACCACTATGTCATATGTGATATCAACCAATAAGCATATAATATATAAGTAATTCATAAATTTATTTAGTAAATTGTCTCAATCAAACAATTCTATATTACATACTAATCCTTTGCAATCATAGGTGTACGAAGTATGATGACGGAAAACAAAATATTTAATAATTATACACCGATGATGTAAATCAATTTAACATGATTATTTAACAATATGTCATCATTGTAACATTTATTATATAAATTGGTTTGAAATCCGTTTGTTATACTACTTTTAATTGATAATTTATATAATGATTTAGATTAAAACAACTTACTTAAAAATATCATATATTTTTTTCAATGTAATTTATCCCCATCACTGTTTCTGCTACCACCACCGTCATCATCGTCGCTGTCACAGTCACCACTGTTGTCACCATCATCAACGATGGTGACGACAACAACAGGGATGGTGGTAGCGACGACAATGTTGTAGCTAGTGATGAATCTAGGATTTTATAGTGGGAGTAATAATTACAATAACTTTTGTCTTAAAATGTTGGAATCCTTAATAAATTAGTAAATTTTGTTTTTGAAACCTAATAATTTTTTTTTGTTTGGTCTCTAATAAAATTTTAATTTTTTTTATTCCCAAAACGCTATCTAAACTATTTTTTAGGACTTTTTAAAGTGCTACTTAAAAAGTTTAAGACAAAAAAATTCACAAATTTATTAAGGATAGAAAGCATATTTAAGCCATATTTTTTTTTAGTTTAATCACATATTATCTACTAATTCAAGATCTCTAGTTAAGCTGGAACAATTTCTTACTGTTGATCCATACTCTTGATGATAATAACAAGTTTGTAATCATAAAGTACAATATTTTAAAAATAAATATATGTCATAATTGTTTTGTATTATCTTTTCATAGTGGAGAGAGAAATATATAATGGTTGGAAATGTAATGTCTCCACCAATAAAATTAACACATTGAAAACTAAACTTTGTCTTAAAAAAAAAGTTATAATAAAAAAAATAATATTTTTAAATAAATTATTTTAATTTAGGTTGTTATTTTTAATTTCACAGTTATCATTAAGTCTAATAATTTCTTTGAATAAACAGTTTTGTTACTTAATTTGAATCGCTAGGTAAATATTTATTTTCTTATTCCTTAATTTGACACAGAAAAGGACGTCGAACCAAATCTCATGACCATTAGCATCACAAGAATGTAGTAATGGGAATATATCTATATTCATTCCTTAATCCTTATATATAAATTAAAATATATAATTTAAAAATAAAAAAAATCGTGTTCTCCCTATATTTTTAATTAAATATTTTTAATACACATTTAACAAAAAAAATTAAGGTGATGGAGAAGGTAAGAGACTATGGGTATGAATATTTTTCATTAACAAAACTAATAATTAAGCATTAATATTTATTGATAAGGAAAACACATATATTTGACAAACTACTTCAATTAAACAACTTTTTTTCTTTCAATCATTAAACTACCTTCATTTTCTCAATAGTTATAAATTAATAAATTGTTTTTATAAATCTAAAATATAATTTATATATTTAAAATATTTATTATTAACACTTTAAATTATATATGCAGTGAATAGTAGTAATTCATGATAACGTATATATATATATATATATATTATTACACTGTTACGCGGTTCATGGCAAGGCTTGAATTGATTATTATTAACTAATGTTTAAAAACTGGAGGGAAAGGTACACATCGAAGGGAGACACATCAAACATGTGGGTATTACACCCTATTCTTGATTGTGCTTTAAGGGCAACCCAACTGGTGCCTTATTCCTTCCACGTAAAGCAGAATTTGTCTCTCTTTATCGTTCATGCACACCCAAATCACATACTAAAACAGTTACACCTATTTGGCGATTAAATTTGCTTGAGCCAAGGGAAACAGAGTCTCTTAGTGTCACATTTTCTCTAAGCACCCCAATGTCTGTCCTATTCCTTACCAATTGTCACAGGCCCCATATTACCACCTTGAAATCACATTGCTGGCATATAAATTCCACATATTTGATGCTGCTAGTGCAAGCACCTACTATATAAAATGGGTCATGAAGGAGACTACACCAAGGCAGATATTCTAGGTTCAGTGATTACATTCTATTTTAATCAAAGTCCTTATTTTCATTCATCAAACTTTTTTTGACTAAATTATTAGTTTGTTTTGACTTTTGCAGATTTATCACAGAAACGGCAAGATTTTGAGCTTCACAGCAGTACTTGGCTTCGTTCAACGCTGGACTCACAAAATGTTTTACTTCTTTCAAGTTTCAAAACTTGTACAGTTAAATGAAGTTTAAATGAAGTTTTAAATTGCAGTTGTGACCACAGTTTCATTGTAATTTTTTTTTTTATATTAGGAACAATTGTGACACATGTAATCTATGTGGACACAATTGCGGTTGCGGATATTCTAAAAACCTTGAAGTTGTGGTGAAAATTGCAATTGGGACCATTTTTGAAAACACTTTGACTTGAAAATTCAAAATATATATGTAGCGTGGCTTTTCTGATTATATTGTATGGTTGATTTGAACAACAGGTGAAACCTGAAAACCACAAAAAGGACTGCCATTACGTGCAGAACAATTGTAACATCCTCGGAGTTCCTATTTCAGCAGAGGAGTTGAAGATAAGAAGTGAGATAGGAATGGAGATTGAAAGGGATTTGGAAGAAGAGATCAAGGAGGGTATATACCATCTTGCTCTTCGGTTGCACCGGATTCACCAGCAGAGGAAGGAAAGAAGTGCAAAAGAGACATTTGAACTTGACAATAATGGGGCTAGAGCAGTTTCTGAAGTAAACATAAGCATAAGAATGGAAGGGGTAACTAAAGTTGAAATTAAAGAGGTGAACAAAGAAGCAGCTGAAAAGGGTTTACTTCCTTCACGAAATTCTGCATCACAAAATGTGAAGGAAGTGAAAAAAGTTGATTGGGTGAAGACCCTGAGAGCAGGTTCAAGTCCTGTTTGTGCTAACAGATCATGTGTGAACTCAAAGCAAAAGGATAAAAAGCTAAGCACTAATGCTAATGCTTTCTCCAACTTGAAAATTCATGGTGGAAGGGGAAAGAATGCAGGTTCCTCCGGGTTAGTAAAACTGAATGCAAGTGTGGACAAGAAGATACTTCAATTGGGATGGAAGATTTGAAGATCTTTTGCTTTTATTTGTGAATTCTATTTGGCTTTGTTTGCATAAATAATAGCATAGTTCCAGATGATATTTCCTAAAAGCACACGATGAAGATAGTGAATTGAAAGCGTGAAAGTTTGATAAAGTAAAAGATATCAATTTGATACGAAGTTTACATTTTAGCAAATTGTAGTTGTGATATATAAATGTCATGCTCCTCCTCTATAGCAAAGCATTTAAAGAAGCCTGGGCTCATTGCATTTTTTAGCAATAGACTAAGTTAAGTCCCTTAACTGCAATCGGAAACAAACAAGAATGAAGACAAAGGCTATATGCATATTGAACTGTTTAATTGGACTAGCATTTAGTACCATGACATTATTATTGTAGACTCATTCTCTAATCCATCCCCTAAGTTATTTCAGAAACCAACATGTTCCATCAATTTCAAACATATATAGTAGGTACTGCTAACTGATAATTTTAGGCTTTCTCTAATTCACATAAGCTCTTTTGCATTTTGCTTATGTATCATCTAATCTGTTTAATTAAAATTTATTTAGAAGAGATGACCTCATGCAATATATTTAAATAAAATTTATTTATTTACTTTAATATAATTTAATTATAACTATAATTTTCATTCAAAATTTACTCCATGAACTTATTTAATTTAATCACTAAACAAGACAAATACCAACGACTAGATCTTTATTAATAATAGTCAAAATTTCATCTTTGCTATTAACATCTAATATCTTATCTCAGTTACCATATGAAATCGTTTCTTAAGTTAAGTGAAAATAGATTATTAAGTCAAATATGAATTAAAAATAGAGGATAGAACAAATTAATTGCATAAAAACATGAATTAAAAGAATTAAAAGTATACATGGCTTCAATTTCAATTCATATATCCAAACCCAACTGAAGGGGTTTAACTTTGATTATTATAGAAGCGTTCCGTAAGAATAGAGAAGAATAAGAGTGACCTTTGAGTCTTCTTTATAATCTCTCTATCTCTCAACAAGACTAACATAAAGTAGTTAAAGGAACCTCATTAATAAATTGATCTTGAAAGTATTTAAACTCTCCAAATTAACATTTTGGAGAATGCACAAAAGATAATAAAAGAAATATAGACAAGAACACCTGCACATGTTTACAACAACTTTTCATGGGTATCCTTTATATTAATTTGCATCAAGATTACGTGCATGAGTGTGCATAATCACTACAAATTTACGAAAAAGATATAATTAATATGGTGTGTGTTCTTTATATTAATTTGCATCAAGATTACGTGCATGAGTGTGCATAGTCACTACAAATGTACGAAAAAGATATAATTAATGTATAAAATTTGATCCATATTCTTATAAAGCACATGCTTATTCATTTATTTTTTTAGAGTGGGTATGTTGAAAGTTACTCTGTTTTCTAAGTGTCTTTCTAAAATGAAAAACTTAATACTAGTATAATTTATTTTTCAAACATCAAAATTTAAAATTTAAGGGTACTCATTTATGACTTAACAAAGACAATGTTCACACCACCACTTAATAAGCAAATCATTTGATCCAATAAGTCTCTCTGAGACACTTCTCCTATGTTTGATCATCTTTTAACTTTCATACGCTTTAATTCTTCCATAACATTCACAATCAGTGATTTAATTTATGCTCAAATCAACTTCTTAAACTTAAAAATATAGAATTTCAAGGACAACTAAAATACAAAACTATAATTAAAATATGCAAAAATTAATAAATGCATTATAATTTATGCAATTTTCTTAACTAAATAACATCTAAATATGCTAAAAAATGTTACATGTAAGAGTTTTGATAAATGTGATACCTTGATCTTTGAGGTGGATAAACTTTAACAAAACTTTAATTTAGTTTTTAATGAAACTCTTATCTTTTATCTCATCAGATTGAATCTTTTAACATAAATTTTTATAAATATATTTTTTAACTAAATAACATCTATCTATCTTTTTCTCTCTATATATATTCACAGGTCTCGATAGAGGAACAACTTTTATCTTTTATCACATTGCATTGAATTAGGTTAAATGAAACACATTTCTTACAAGTATTCTTTTAGCAATTAAAAAAATTGCCACTATATTAAATGATTTTTATATTATTAATACTCTAGACCTAAATCTAGACAAAATATTTAACAAAGTTGATTAAACAATTTATTAAGATCATTTAATTTTATTAATCCTAATATAAAAATAATATTGTTTTTAAAATACTTTAATTAAAACTTGAAATTATAAATAAAAATTTTATTGGAAGTATTAATTAATTAAGAGATATTTTTTGAATAGTACCATTATTTAGGAAAGACATAGTTAAAATTTCTTTATATTTAAATTTAATATTTCATTTTTTTATTTATAGTTAAGTCCAGACACACATACACACAAAAAATCTTATGTAAATTCAAATAATAATATTTATAAATAATAATTGAATTAAAAAATTATTACGAATTTAAATAAAAAATTTATAGAATGATTTAAAAAATACGAACCTGATTAAAAATATTAATAGGTAATTAAAATTTAGTAAAAATATATATAGGTAGACCTAACATTAAAACATATTATTACATTTTGGTAGAATAATATCATATTTAATATTGTTAAACCCCAAGAATAAAACCAACAAGATAACTCAACAAGTGTTAAGTAATTACATTAAGAAACAAGAGAGCCGAAAACAAGAGTTTAGAAATCATGAAAAATAATTATTGATAACAAGAAAGAGTATACAAAGCATCACTTAGTTACAATGACCCATTACATGATATATATATATATATATATATATATATATATATATATATATATATATATATATATGCAAACCTCATGTGTAACAATTAGTATGGATGTGACTTATAAGAGATACTAATAACTAGTCAATGCTCCTAAATTAACTCTAATAGTTTGCACATTCAAATGCTAATCAACTAGACAGAGACCAACTCAACAATAGATGCTACTATAGAGTCACTCATTAGATGATTCATCAAACACTATGAAGATTTTTGAGTTAGTATAAACAATCTTCATTAGACTCAATCAAGGACTTCATTCTTCAAGGTTTAATTACATCTCTTTCTCCATATTGACCTCCACAGTTCCCATGTGAAATTCACTTTGAGTCCATCATTTAATAACACATGATACGTACATCTAAGTCCATGAACCAATTCTTCTGTGTCACTAGATGATGCCATGAAAACCTCGACAGACTCATAACTATAAGATGCAATAGCAATGTCTGCAAATTCTTATGAATTCTAAGAGTCTTTTTGTCTCTTTTCAGGATAATTCTTCTAAATGTGATTTAACCTCTAAGAGTTAAAGCACTTCACCTACTTATTGCACTCAGACTTCCCCTCTTGGATGGGCTTGGACTTTTTTGTATTTCCTTCCTTCTTCTTACCCTTTCGCTTCACCACACTCAAAACAGTCGTTGACTCATCCACCTTCAAATATTGAAGCTTTCAAATCTCCTAGGTTCAAATTGAGGTTTGGAACTCCTTCAACATAATCATTTGTTCCTTCCTAAATAGCAAAGCATCTTTGAAGTGCTCAAAGGATTTTGGCAATGCATTGAGGAGTAATAGAATCTTGTCCTTGTTTTCTAATATCACATCAATGTTCTCCAAGTCATCTATGATCTTAACATCTGCCAACTACTTCTCCATCGTTCTTGACTTTGTCATCCTAAATTAATACAGTTGTTGTTTAAAATTGAATCTATGTGGCAAGGACTTTGTCATGTACAAAGACTGCAACTTGACCCACATCTCGATGATGATCTTTTCTTTGTTAACTTCCTTGAGTGACTTATCCCTAAGACTTAAAATAATGAAATTTCATGTCTTATCAATCATTTTCTTTTTCTCTTGCTGCAATAAAGATGATGACATATTCACTTCCCTTTTGAATGCTTCTGCACAATTTTGTTGCACCAAGATGACTTTGATCTTGATCCTCCAGTGACTAAAATCATTGTTACTGAAAAACTTCTCAATATCAAACTTATTTGTTATTATTATAATCTTTTCTTGAATTAATTGTCTTGTCCCCGTTGTAGTGCCACTTGTTGGGATTTAAGGATTAAATCTATGAGACAACTCCAATAAAAGGTTAAGGAATCACTAAGAAATGAGAGAAAAAACAAGAGTCGAGAAAGCATAGAAAAATATTATCAATAACAAAAAAGAATACGGAAATCATTACTTAGTTACAACAACCCATTGTATAGTGTATATATAAGCTCCAAATGGAAGGCTCCAATCCTAATAGTTTACTTTGAATTACCCGTTTTTAGCAAACTCCATCATGTCCTGTGCGTCTTCTGGCAATATCTGACATACTGACTCGATCGCTTTCTTCCCTACAGGAATACGAGTGGGCTGTCTTCTAAATGAGAAAAAGGCATCCATTGTGGATAAACCTCTTAGAAATATTTCTAAATGGATGCTAACCGTCTAGGTATTTAGACGCTTCTTTGGACAAATTCTAATAATTCCGAATCACATTAACAAATATTTTCATGGTTTAGTACAAAATGTATTAAGGGTTCTTGTGATAATGTATTACGGGCTGATCAGCTGTGGAACAACTTAAGTACGGAGCCTTGACCACACCATGTCTAACGAAAGTCATGGGTATCCTCCTTCTTGGCCCGTGATATTTTAAAAAACGAAAGCCCAAGTGCCCACCAACCTTAGATATGAAAAAGTCAGGTAGCCGTGTTTGGAGCTTGGATTCTAATTAATGTAATAATAAGTCATAAGTGGATATTTTTAATTCTTATATATCTTACACATAATTCGTTAATATTTATTTTTTTTCTTTTGTACTATCATATTATATCAGCTATATATATATATACAGAGAGAGGTGCATACTTCAGTTGTCTCTGTGTTAATCAGAGATTAGTATCCATCAATTTTTACTCCGGGTAATAACAGGTACAGCAAGCAACAAGCATGGCATTGTTTTATTTAAAAAAAGAAGAAAAAGGAGTGAGTTATAATTTATGGTAGTGTGGGGGCATTGGGCACCCCAAAGATTGGTGTTGGAATGATTGTGAAAGCAAAATGTCATTGTTTGGATATTGGGAACCAGTAGGGACGGCAAATTTGGAGGTCAGCTGCCTCTAGTTGGTGAGGGATTCTCCATAAGGGACACAAGGTAAGGTGACAAAGCCAAGTTCCTTGGAAACTTTCTCCTTTTTCCTTTCGAATCATCAAATTTTGCTTTGGAAAAAGTTTGTAATCCAAACGAATCTTATCACCTGTCCCTCCTCTTCTTACTTCTCTGCACCCTTTCACTTCCAGTTGACTCTCCACCACAACCATATATATTCTGCTCTTTTCACCATTCACTCCATCCCCTTATCATTTTTTTAATTTATATTTACTTCTAAAGATACCTAAAACTACTAAATACTACCTTTTTTCTTTAAGCGTTACAACTGGCTGCCATAAGCTTTCACCCTATACACATTACGTAAAATATTATTGATTTTTAAGTCATTTATTATTCCTGGAAAATATTTAACCTAAGTTGACATCTTATGGCCTGTTTGTCTAGCTTTCTTTCAACGTAATATGTTTTCGCGATTATTCACTTGAACCTCCACTCCTCCAGCGTTTTCGCTTCTCTCAAATTCTGGTTTGTGTTGAAAGAAGCAATAACATCAACCGCCAGTGATTAGTCATGTGATATAATAATATATATGTGCTTTTCCGTTCTTCTCCTACCATGCAAGTGATCATAAAACTAATGATTTCATGCCAATTGCTTAATCTAATACCGCTCGTGTAAATATGCACTATGATCAAGAATTATGAGTTAATTCTTGACATATAGTTATACAGGTTCACTTCGATTATATTCACAAATCATATATATAAAAATGGAGATTAGTTAACCTACAGAATTTGTATTCAAAGAAATACATGATTTTACAATAGGTAAGTATGTCAGTTATGCTAACATGTGTTTTAACCAAATTTACTAATTAAGGAACAAATAAATTACAACAATATTAAAATTCTGCTGGTTAGAATTCAAAATTACTGCAATAATAAAAATGTATTAGTAACATTTTGTTTAAAAAAATATTTTAATTTCTTAACTAGTGCTTTAGAGTAGTTATTAACACTATCAGTTATAATATATTTTAAATAATTTCTTTTACTTGAAAAATATATGCTATTGATTAGTGAATATTCATGTTATTTCTTTAGGTCTGCTCTAGTTGTAAAAAGCAATGATATTTACTTTTGAAAATCTTGACATCATTTTATACTTTACCCGTAGGAAAGAATGACATAAAAATGACGATTTGATATTATGTATAAGGTAAATTTAATAAACTTTTTATACCAAAAGAAAAATTAACTAATCACTCTTTACAAACAACCACGGAGTCACAAACCCCCCTTTTTTTTTACTCATTCTCTTTTTCGTTCGTAGCAATAAAAACTGCAAGGAACTTATATTACAAATTCTTCTTCCAAGTTTAACATTTAACATTACTATGATAAAAAAATGTTAGTGTCTCAATTTTTATCTGACAGAAAATTTTCATCTTATTACTATTAGAAGAATATTTTTTCTATTTTTATACATTGGGTGGTTTAAATTGTGTTGTATTTTTACTGTCTCGCTTTTTATCACTATCTTGGTAAAAGTTGTCGTGCCAAAGCATTTTCAAAATAGCATTCCCCTTATTGTTACTAGGCTTATTGCATATAATTGTCATTCAAACTTCCTAACTTATTTTTTCTGGGCGACAAGTAAATGATTTCCCGTTTCATTATGTTAGCTACTATTATGCGTGTCCAATGTTAATTACGGTAATCTGCATATTAAAATTAACCAAATTTCTTCTAACTATTGATTGTATGATAATGGAAATCTAAATCCACACACATTAATGCAGCTCCAGATCTTTGAACATGTATATGTAGTCAAGTTATCAATTATTATCTAAATTAATTATTTACTATTTTTTGACATTCCATGTATATAATTTGATACAATTGCCTGATGAATAAAACTATATACAAGTACATTTTACAGCTTGGTAAGCTATAGGAGTGCTTATAACTGTCGTGCCAGCGCTAATTAGGTTTGATACAAAGTTAATTTTAATCATGTGTTAGACATAATAGATTTTAACAACAAATTTTGATTAAGTGCAACACCAGTTTCAGTAACCATATATATTTAGTGATATTTTTTTCAATTATATTTTTTTTCACCACACCATTCAAATCCAAAATCTTGTTAAGAATATCAACCCAAGTTTTACTCAAACTACTCATTCGTTAACTTGAATTTCATACTTGTTTAATAAAAATATATAATGCTAATTATAATTGATATTTTATGTCAACATTAGATTTTATCTTATAGTATATGTCATATAATTTTAATCAAATCATGTTAACAAATAATCGAATCAAAATTTTAATATGAGAGAGATTAATTTGTCCTGATCACCCCATATATGACGCGGATACTGGTTATGATTATTTGACAAAAAAAAGCATAGATGCACCAAAGCTGCGTAGTGGTTCAACATATCACAAGAAATGTGGTGAAAGTGATGTAGAGGACAAAGAAATATAGATGAATAGATGGAACGTACTTAAACAACTGAAAAAGCATGGCTTCGTCTGTGATCAGTTGTAGCAAGAATGCGCTGATTTGACGGGGTTGCAGGTTTTTGGAAGAGATGGATCTAGAGTGAGAAAAATGATGTTTTTAATTTTCTTGCAATTGAATGATCGAAGGGAGCATACAGACAATATCCGTTAAGTGATGGACATGTTTGTAGGAGAGATACGGGTATGTAGGCCTTTGTATCTGACTGATCAACCAAAACTTGCACCAAAGGATTGCATCATATTGTGTGGACCACAGTTGAAGCACGCAGCTTTAACTGATGCTCAAGACCCCCCAAAACAAGCAAAGCATCTTAAACGTGCATTGGTAATGGGCAAGCTTTGGACTACTTAAGAAGCAAGCTGTCCATAAAAGCATAATATCCTGCTACTATAATTGAAACATCACAACCCCTATAGTTTCAATTAGGAAGGTTACAAAGTAGCACGGTTCTCCATCTTTCCCCAAGTAATCAACCAGGTCCCCCCTTTACCATGCATACATTAAAGCTGAGTCATAAAGCTACAAACAAAGCCATACTTACATTCATTAACTAGCTTCTCCGTGTATATTAAGCTAGCTTTTTAAGTACTACTCCTTCTTAAATGCAACAAGTTCAACCATATATGATTGTGAATGAGGGGAACAGATGTGACTGAGATTCTAGGGATCCTAATAGATTCTCTCCCCATGCCTCTCTAACCTCATTCATGGTAGTAGTTAGAGAGACCTGCAGAACAAAAAATATATATAAAGGTTTTTTTGTCCTTACTTTTCTATGTGCCTATTTATATAGCTTGTTTGTTAACTTAATAGAAAAGAAAAGCTGGTCAAAACAATGGAAAAGATTATTTTCCAAGTGAAAGCATAGATGATATGGAAGGAAATGGGGAAGAAAAATCAATCAAATATGAATTATTTCTCCATCATGAATTTACTACCCCACATCTGTATTAATTTGAGTCTTCCAAATTCTCTTCCCCAACACAAAAGAAAACATAACAAAATAAGGTTTCTGAAATTTCAGAAAACTCGCATGCAATAAAATAAAACATTAATTACAACAGTCCCTTTCCTAGCTCAGACTCAGGCCATGATGAAGAAAGAAACCAACCACTAATAAAAACAAATCCGGTTCCTGTTCAATCTCCTCTGCAATGAATTCAACATATAACAACTTACGAAAGTGTTAGTGATTTCCAGCTCGTTTGGGAAAACAAGGACTAAGGAAATTAAATGTACATTCCGCCCCATCAAATATAATTAATGCCCTACACCGAATAAGCGTTACAAAGTTCAACCAACTAACCCATTTTATAAATATATTAATTAATTATATATTTGCTTAAAATAAATTAAAATACCTGAATAAAGGAAGGGGAAAAAGAAATAGATTTCTGAAAAATTGAAAATGCAGGAGGGAGATGATGAAATGAAACACTAGGACGAGGACGAGGATTTTTCTAACTGTTTCAGTGCGTGGTATGAGCGAAAAGGGTTTGCTGTCAACGGAATTGAATGAAAAACATGAAAAACAGAAAATGCAGGTGAGTGAGAAGTGAGAAGGCATTGACGCTACCGAGGAAGTTTCTGCTTCCTAGTTCTTACATCTGTCTTAGGATAGAGTATAGACAAACAAACTAAATGTGTCATCTTAATTAACCCTCTCGTCATCAACTTGATCCACCCGAAAAAAAAGGTTCCAAAAGGCGTCACCGCAAACTGTAAGACTAACAGGTAGCATGAGAAAAAAAAAAAGAAAAAAGAAAATAGTGATAATTAATGAAAGGCTAAAATTTGGCACTGAAATAAAAATTAAAATTAGTCCAGCAAGCAGCAGCAGTAATAAGTGGCTCTAATTAACCGGGGTAGAACTGAACTAGAAGAAGAAGCTTACCTACATCCTGAAACACTAACACTGTAACACAGTAAGTAAACACCCCTTGTTTTTTCTCAAATGAGAAGGAGAATAATAAAAAGAGAAAGAAACCCTAATAATTTGGGTGAGGAGGAGCTAGCTAATTAAGCATTGGTAATTTGGGTAGTTTCCTAGGGCTTCTTACCGAGAGTGTGCTTGTTGTTATGCATCCAAACCTTGAGAACGTGACGCTTAACCCCGGTTTCATTGCAGAATTCTTGGACCACAGCCTCGTCGTGTTTCTGAATCCTCCACCCTAATTTTTCAGCAAGTTCGAGCATTTTGTCCTTTTGCTCCTGCGTGAACTTGGTCCTGAACCGTTTCTTGGACCCCGTTCCTCCTGCACTCGGGTTCGAAATGTCTTCCTGGTCCTCCCTTGTGCTCTGAGTTCCGCCGCCGCCGGACGTCGACGGCAGCGCAAGCGTCCCCACCGCCGCACGCTGTGCCCCCACGTGAAGGTACCCCGCCGGCGTCCGGTAGTAAGCAGCGAACTGCGGCGGCGGATGGTGGTGGTGAGGGTGGTGAGCGAGCAGGTACGGGTCGCCGGCGATTGGCACACCCCCGTCGCTCTCCTTGCGGTGGAAGTTCCGGTGGCAGCTGCAGGCGGCGCATTTGAGGGCGTCGAGGGTGCCCTCGGTGCCGGCGGCCATGAACTCGCCGCAGCCGTCGAGGGCGTGGCCGCCGATTCCGACAGCGTGGTTCTTCAGACACTCTCTGTAGCGCGCCTTCCCGTTGGTGGTGGTGGTGGTCCTGACAGGCTGCGCCGCCATGACGGCCTCAGCCACCCCGGGAATCTTGATCCGGGTGGGGTCGTAACCTGATCCAGCACCCATACACAGCTCTTCCTCTTGCTCCTCTTCATGATCCTCGAATTCCATTTGACAAAAGTAGCCAACTATACAATAGTATTAATGGCTAATTTCAAAACAAGGGGTGCCCTTGGTCTCTTTCTCTCTCTGCTCTTCGTGCTTTCCTTTCTCCAAAGCTGTATTCCTTCATATACTTTTCCGGTTCTCTGTTTTGTGAGGACAGCATAATATACTACAACTCTCTCGATTTCTCTTTAGATCGTCACCTTCCACCGGCTCTCTCCGTTACGCTGTAAATTTTTAGGCCTTTCTTTTTTCACCGCTTGCATATTAATCAATTCGGAAATTTAACCGCGAAAAGTTTTCACTTTCGGTGCCCGTAGTACTCTTCTGCCTGAGGAGAGGACAAATCACAAAGTCCACACATATATATAAATAAATATTCAACATAAAACCTCACATAATTTTATATTCAGACACATGAAATTGTATGTAACTGGTGTCCTTGTTCATGAACCGTTAACGGAGGTTCAATTTTTTTTTACAACTATTCAAATATTTATTATTAATTATATGTGTAAAATTATAGATAAATTCTTCTACTAAAAAACATTAATATGATACTCTTGTTTTTATTAATTTATATTTTTAAAATTATTATTTTTCATACATATACAAATGATATTGGGTGGCTCTCTTAACTGGATCCATTCCTAGACTTTGTTGTATTTATTAATTAGTGTATAAATATTATTATGTTAATTCGTTTGAGAAAAAAAAATGAATATATATTTTTCCTGTAAATTTTTCGAATATCGATATCAAGGTACTCGTAAAGAAGCTAAAAACAATATACAATGTCAAAATCAAAATATACCTACATGAAGTCATGTAAAAGGATTATGAAGCAATATAAACTACATGAAGACATTTTGCTGAAGAAAAGTAGAGAAATTATATTTATATTTTTTTTATAGAAATGTATACGATAAAAAAATCATAAAAAAAAGTGTTAATATAAGATTCAGAAAAAATACTTAATATATTAAAGAAAAAAAAGATTATGAAAGTAGTATTAAAAATCAAATGAAAAGCAGAGAATGGAGAGAGGACAAAATCATGTTTCATGTCACGCGCTTCATCAAATAGCATGACAAGCACTGAAACTGAAGCCTACGGGTTAATTTTAGGGTGCTCCAGAGTACACGCATCCCAGAGCCTGCAACGAGGTGACGTCGTATGGGCCCGTGCAAGGAGGCGCGTGGGTGGCGCGTGGAATAGACGGAGAAGAAGCAGAAGAGATGGGTTTGTTTGTTCCCACATAGGAGGATGAAGCGGGGCAGGGGCACAAGCAGAAGTAATGCGCGTTGTTAATTTTATAGCTGTAGTAGGCTTGTAGGAGTGCTTTTAAGAGAAAGAAGAACACCAATGGTACTATTTCACTCATTTGGATAATATCTTCTTTTTTTTTTTTTATCCATCTCATTATTTATCTTTTACTTTCATGATTTTGTTTCTTAAACTAAAAATTAAAATATGATATGTCTATAGAAGAACAAATGGAATTTGAGTGATAGATACTAGGGTAGCAGTAGTAGTATGAGTGATGAGGAGGAAGACAGGGACATGGGAATTATTACATACGAAAATAAAAATGTAACTTGTCGGCATTAAAGGCAGCTGTTGCTACGTGCGGTCTTCTCCGACATGGGTCACGACCTTTTCGCGTCAACATGCACTTACTTCGCTAAACTAATTCAACACAGACACTGTTAATCCTTTTTATTGCTTCTAAATTTACTTTTTCTTTTCTTCAATAAATACAACATTTTATAGTATTTCTTTTTTATTTATCTCTTTTCAAATTCAAATAAAAGTACAACCATTATACTAGACAAGATTTAAGAATATTCTACAGGTCATTTTAATAACTGATAACTTGATTTGATAAAAAAATATTTGTTACACAAATTTTTTCTTAATAAAATCTAACTTACTTTTAATAATTAGTCAACTAAATTTTATTAAAGTATTTTAGTTTATAAGTAACTATTTTTTTTTTTTATTCCTTTTTGTGAAAGTTTTTTATTCTCATTAATTTACTTAAAAATACATAATTATTTTTAATAAAGAAGCTTATTACAAAAAATAAAATAACTATGACGGCTGGTTAATATTACTTTCATCAACAATAAAATAATTTTACTTAAAATTAAGTAAGTATAATCACTATGATATTCCATAGAATAAAAAAATTGTCTTACTTTTGTAATTATTAAAATATTTAAATATTTGAAGTTATAAGGTTAATTCATTGGTAAAGTGAAAAAATACCAAAAAGATTGTGAAATGAAATCTTTTTACTAACAAAAACTAACACATTAATAATTAATATTTGGTTATAAAAAAATAAAAATATTTAAATATTTAAAATGATAATCAATATATAATATAAGTAATTAATTAAATTATTTAAAAAATAAACTAAGTAGGTAAATGTGTTTTTATATTCTTTATTTAATTAGTTATTCACTTTATCTCACTAGATATTTCCATTTTACTTTCAATCAATTTATTCGACTTTTTGATTCTCAAATTAAAGTTTATAAAAAGCACACGTGTTTGTTATAGAATTCCAGTATCAAACTACTTCTACCAACTTAGTTATGTAAATAATATATCTTTTATAAAATAACCCTAGTTTCAGCATTTTTGTGAAAATTTTCAAAATAATTTATGTTCTTCCTTTTTAAAGTAAATATTAATTTTTATAATTTATCTCTATATTTTTTATGTTGTAGACATAAATAATAAAAATTAATATTTACCTCTACAATAAAAAATGTAAAGATAAATTATTTTTTATAATTTATCTTTACAATACAAAAAATGAAGATAAATTATAAATATTAATTATATAAATATATCAACATACTTATTAAGATATAGGTTGTTTTAGTAAAACTATACCAAAAAATAGTATAATATTTATTAGAGTTTCATTATAGGATAAAAAATTTTATATTTATATTTAATTTTAATTTTTTTATAATAAATTTATTAACTTTAATAATTAATATTTTAAAATTAAGGATAGAATATCAACTAGGATAAAAAAGGAAACTACTATATTCGGTTTTTCCAATACATCTTAATTTAATTTTTTAATTAATATCCACATAAATACAACATATCTGTTTTTGTTATATGCTAGCTATTCCCATTGGATATTTTAAACCCAAACTCTTTCTTTATTGTTTATCAGTCAATCTCTTTCTCCAGTTCTATTATTTCACAGTCTTAACTTTTATAATTAATTCAAAAAAATTCGTATGAAGTCATATATCTTCCTTGTTATCTTTCTGTTTATTTATATATATATATATATATATATATATATCGGATTTTTCTTTTTGAAAGCAAAAATTAAATTTCATGAGAAAGTAGCTATCCAAAACAAGATGTAAAGGAAGCTATATTAAAAAAAAAATTCAGCCTACTTGAAGAAAAGATGAAGACAATAGCTGCAGTAGTATAGTCAGGATTTTCCCATACTTGAAAATGGATTTCTGTTTATATATTTTATCTTTAACTGCGCATGCTTCCTTTTAATTTAAAAATAACCAATCAGATACTATCTTGATCACATAGGTTAATTTACTTTTCGTTTGTACTTCTGTATGTCCATATGAGATTCGTTTTTGGTTACAATTTCCATATCTAATATTTACTGCCTTCAATATATTATTCCAACTAATTAAGCATTCAATTGACAAACTAACTTAAGAAAATCAAAGAGTTTATATTATAAAAATTGGTGATTTCTTCGGTGTGGTCGCTAGTTAATAAGTACATTGTTGTTTAATTAACATACTTTTTATTTTCTAAATATTTAAAGATATTATAATTTTATTTTAATAAAATTTTAAATATAATTATAATTTTTTTATCATTCTTTATATTATAGTACATGTATTTTATGATGAACTGAAATTTGTATAAATGAATATTTTAAAAATTATAAAAAAAAACTATAATACACTAAATAACTAATATCATCATTATAAAAAGGATGTTTGAATTGGTTATATAAAATTTTATATTTAAATATCATTGTTACTAATATATAAATTTTTTGTTTAAACATACAATTACTTATTTTATTATATGACGACACTAAAACTCTTCCGATTTTCTCAATATTATAAAATTTATCTTAAAATTAAAATCATTATTTTACCACGTGTATAAATTTTTAACCTGTGACTGGAACTGTCATGTGCTTGAACCTGTTGCCTGCTTCTGCAGTGAGCCAGCGACAGATAAACCTTTTTCCAATTCAATTACATACAATAGCAGTTAAGAAAGCGAGATGAAATAATTAGCGTCACGATTTAATTATAAAATTTAAAATTACATATAAACTGTTCATTCGTGAACTTTAAATATTCTAAGAGTAAAAATACTAGTTTACGGCACACAATTCTTTTTCAACTTCCTACATTAAAACATACTAAACTAAATATAACTAATAAAGCAGATTTCTGCTTTAGCTTTGTGACCGCGATACCAGAAAATAAATATTATGTAGGTCATGATCATAATTAAAAACAAATATACTATATCAAAGCGTTATGTTTTTCTTTTTCTAAATTAAACTTGATTCAAACGAAGCTTAACAAGACGCAGATAGTTGATCGTTAAACAGAATAAGCACTATAACAGGCCCGAAAAATAATTACTTTATGCTATGGTTGTTTTAGTTGTTATTCGAAATATAATGATTTGATACTACGTTTAGATTAAAATAAATAAATAAATAAGAATAACAGTAGTTTTATTTAATTAAAGAGGAAAATTTTCTCTACTTTATTTTTGTTTGTCCTTAATTTTCTTTTGGCTATACCACTCACATGTTTAAACTCAGATTCAGTAGAAATTTACGTCAACGTCAGATAGATTTTACGAAAGATGGGCATACATAATACATACCGTATACAGTATACATTAACTAGAAAACAACCTGAGCACATATAATAATATAGCAACATAAAATGATATCATACGGAGGATAATTTATTGTGTGTACTCCCACACACATCTCTGACTTATCCATTATTCTTGTTTCAAACAAATATTTTATACATTCAGATTAAAAAAGTACAAAATATGAAATAAAATACATTATATAATCAATAATTTAAAGATAACAAGATCTTACTAGCAAATGTTATGTAATGAATAGTGTACAATGATAATTTTTTAATTTTTAATAATCCTGATAACAATAATAGTTTTTATATATTGATTGATGACTCAATTATAGTTATGAAACGCTTAAAAATAATGGTAAAATACATGAATGATATAATTATATTTTTAATTTTTTATGAAAATGAATAGCTTTTTAAACAGTGATTGATGTTTTATCTATAAATAACAGCATGAGAGAAAAAAAAAAAGTAAAATAATTTTATAAAGTAATAGGGTAAAATTAATTGAATAGAATTATAAATTATATATTGGATATTTAGGAATAAAACAATATATGGTAAGCATAGAGTAAAGAAAAGAGAGTGTTTTGGAAATGGGAGATGATGGGCAGTCTAATCACATCAAAATGGCCCCCAATAATTGATGCAGAAAGGGGGTTGATGACTCCTTACCTTACTCTGTTAGCACGAGTCTTGAACAGCAACTTATGTTATCACCCCTGCCATTGGATCAATCATCCAATTTCCAAATGCCATTGCCATATATTCTCATATACTCTAATCTATAGTCTATATCCATCCTTACCCCATACTTTATTTTTAATTTTTTAATTTCAATATGTTATAGACCAAGACACTGCATTTTGGACCCATTAAGGAGAAAGATAGATACTATTCGGTCCGAAAGGTCCTTTGTTAGATAATTGTTATCATGTCACTCTAACTGCATCCATTGTCGCTTCGTATAATCGCAAACATGTTAAAATGGTCAAGCATTTCAACTTTCAATTCATCAAGTCAGAGAGACTTTAGCCAAAATAAGTTAAAAGAATAAAGCATTCAACCATTCACGATAATTACTGCACGGGAAGGTACTTTGCTCTAATCCTTTTACAAAGGTCTAAATATCTAATCCATAGGAAAATGAAGCTGCTTAGTACCATTTCCTTGTAAGGTAAATCCCATTCTTAAGATAAATCTTCAACTAAAAAAGTGACAAGGCTAAATAAGCCATAACGTAAACAAAACAAAATTGTTGATTAAGAAAAACAATCAGATGGATTTAACGTTTCGTTTATAAAATAAAGAATTTAACGCGACTCGCTCGTTTTCAAAGGGTGATAAGCAGAAAAATTAGTTCACAAATTATAAAAAGCGTGGTTTTTAATTAGTTTTACGGAAATAATTTTGAAATGACATGAAAAGAAATGAAAAAACAAAAAGAAAAAAGGTTTGGGTGAGAAGTTACAGGCATTGGTGAATAGGTAGATGGAGTTCATCATGTGATGCTCCAAAAACAGCCAAAACGGACGGATAGACGTATGATGGGACGTTCTGACACACGCACACAGAGAGAGTACTCAATCTCTTTGTCGTGTCGTGTATGTGTGTTTCAGAATTTTTTATTTTTTCTTTCAATTTTACAATTTAAACTTAATTATATATTTACATATAAAAAAAAAACATTTGTTTTTAAAAAAAATACTAATATTTGTAAGTGCAATTTTTGTAAAAAAGTTACTAGTGTATTTTTTATATATTTATACTAATAATTCTATTTCTGTAATATATTTATTTATCAATATAACATGTTTATATTAAAATATTAAAAAAAGGGTTTGTTGTTATAGATATTTTATAAGATTCGAACATGATTTTTTATAGAGTAGTTTCACATATCTGTAAATAAAAAAAAATTATGTCCTTTTGTTAAATAAGTTTGTTTGAATTGTTTTACATTTTTACATGTTTTTATCATATATAAAACACGTGAGTAAATCTAGCTATTAGTAATTTGCAAGAAGGTAATATTCCTTTTAATTTCCTCTTTTTATAAATTTTATTATAATTTTAAAAAGTTGTAACCTAATTTAAAAAACTAATTATACATGTTTCAAGGGTATAATTTAATCCGTTAAATAAATGTAAACTCTTCGATAAAAAAAATAAAAATTGTGTTGATCCTGTTGCCTTCCGAAAGAAAAAATTGCATGTGTTAAGTTCGTTTTGATTAATTGCAAGAGTTCAACACCAGTGACCAAACGTAGAAGGAAAGAGGGGGGAAGAGGATTGACATTACGATGGACATAATGACCAATCAAACATGTTGTACAGATATTTTGACAAAGCCAAAGTTCTTCAATATGCCAAAAACAAAATTTTTTTTTTTCGTCTCGGTTGATGCATTGCAGCTTTTCAAAAGGATTATCAAACATGTACTAATGAGTTTGCATAGCTGTCTCATGCGCTTTAATTTGTTCTAAGATCATTGGAAGAAAATTAAAAAAAAAAAGTTGGATGTAGCAAAAGAACTTACTTTAATTTCTCACAGTGTGAAGAATCATAGTTAGAATTTTCATTAAAAAAAAAAGTCTATATTTAGTTGGTGTCTGTTTGATAAAAATGTAACTTTTGATTGATTTTAATCAAGAGTTTAATATATAGTAACTCAGTTATCCAGAGACATTTGTGGTGGTGGTCGACATTTATGAGCATGCGCCATTGCATTTGATTTATATTGCATGAATATATATTGTTGTTTGCATTTGTTTTTCGAAATGAAATGAATGATCACTGTAGGATAAAGAAAAAAAGAATAGAAATGAAGTATGACAGAGAGAGACATTAGTAATTGTCAGTGAGAAGTTTAAACATGATTTTGTTAAATAATAAAAGAAAATGGTTTGAATTTGTTGGTTACCAGTTTGGTGTTTAATGATACATTGAGTGTGTCAGCTGGCGGGAAACCGCAGGTAGAAGAAGACAGAAGGAGAAACAAACAACTTTTTATATGTACTGTTTGTGTCACCAACCACAAAGCATGATGAATGAAACCAACGACGACGCATCCCTCTCAGTCTCAGCCCCTCTTCTCTCTCGTCTTTTGTTTAATTTCTCTCCGTTGAACGGGACGGAAAAGTTGTCTCCGTTGAGTTGAGAGTTGAGAGTTGAGAGTTGAGAGTTGAGAGGTGAGAGAGAGAATTGCGGGGAAAAGGGTAGTGGATAGTGACAAGACAAGAAAAAGAATGGCACGACCGTGATTTGAATTTCTATATTCTCTTGCAGCTTTTCTCTCTCACACAGTGGTTTTTTGTACTAATAACACAAACACACATACATAATACGTATACACTGAAAACTGTGGCCCCCATACCTCAAGCTCCCAGCTTGCTTCCCGCACCACCATCACCAGTCACCACTCACCTCTCACCACTCACTTTTCCTTTCCTTTCCCTGCTGTCTCTACTGTTTAATATCTATACACAACATAAAATATAATAATCTTCCATTTCTAATTCGTCTATATGAATGTTTTTGAAACTTGAAAGTCAGATATGATTCTTCAGCTTACTACGCAAACCACAGTCCTTCACACTCATGTTCTTTCACTTTCCCCTCTGCATCTTTTCACAAAATTGGGTTTTGTATCCTATACATGTATATGTCCGCAAGCAAACTAGAAAAACACTCACAAGTTAAGAATCATCATGCACATGACTCTGATCTCATTTCGTCATCACATAACCATTATCAGGACCACTTTTTTATGTGCCTAAAGATAAGGGCTTCTGTGTTTGTAACATATTATGCACTGAAAGAAAGGGAGTAATATTCATCTTAACGTTTTCTTATCACCCACCAACCACACTTAATTTGGCATCACCTAGGCAAACAAAAATAATGCCTATCTTTTCCATTAATTACTATCTCCCAAATTCAAATTATACTGCTATTCATCGTTTCTTATTATAATTAGCATGTCTTAAATAACTTAATATATGCACTCATGTTTTCTAAATCCTTCTAACTCTTAGAAGGAATTGGAAAAAAATCCACCTTCTGAGACAAAAACCCTAGCAACTAACATTTGGCAGTACAGCGTAAAATGGGGAAGACAGTTCCAATAAAATTAGCTTTTCAAACATGGAAGGTGAAATATATACAAGAAAAATGTTCTTTAGGTCTTACACGAACAAACTTATATAATTATCCCTATAAAAAATTATCTATTTATCAGGACCACAGCATTAAGAGAAGTGACCCATAACAATATCTTTTAACGCCATTTCTTTCTAATATATCATTTACTGTTAGTTAAAACTATGGTAAAGGAATGGGCAACTTTTTTTTTTTTTTTTTTGGAGTAAAAAGGAATGGGCAACTTGGATGGACGCACCATGGCTACTTCCAAATTTTTTAAGTATCTTTAAATTATTATAAAATAATTTTAGGGGTCTCCTAAATTATCCGTAAAAGATTATTGGAAAATAATAGATATTAAGGTAAAGAAAGAGAAAGAGAGGGAAGTCTAGGTATATGATAATTGATAAAAGAGCTTTAAAAAAATAGATATTAATAATATAAACACATAAAATTATTTTATCTATTTAATTTATTTTGTTTTTATCTATTATTTATGTATTCAATATAGTTCTGCTTTATTTATCTATTAAAACTATTAGACATATATTATTTTTTTTTCTATTTTATGTATGTGAAATTTAAATTTGTTTTACTAAATCATGTTATTTTCATTTTGTTTTTATCCCTTTCAAGCCATAGTAGTTTTTGCTCCACAAGTTGAAATTAATTAAGAGCAATAAAATTGTGAGTAAAATTTATTACATAAATATTACTTTCAATAAAATATAATGATATAATGTTGTGAAATTAGTCGCTCTTCGATATCTTTTTTGCTCAATACAATCTACACGTTTTTCACCACATTATATTTTTATTTTAGTCAAAATATTGTAGCACATTTTATATATATATAAAAAGCACGTGACCAACTTTTTTTTTCTAGTCAAAATATTGTGTTATTAACTCTTAGAGTTGGTTTGGAAATTTTGAAAATATAAATTATTTTAATAATTATTTATATGTATAATTAATTAATTTTAATTAATTATAATTAGAATAAATTTTTGTTTGAATAAAAAAATCGTAATATAAAAAGTGTAGAAATAACTGAAAAAAAAAAGTGTAGAAATAACCAAATTTTGGTGCAAACTGGATGCAAAAGGAGTGAGCATTTTACATTGTCACTCTAAATATAGCACCATCCTATTTTCTTTAAAATTTAGTTTTTTTTTATATATAAAATGTTAGTTGTTAATGTGTTAGTTTTTTGTCAGGAAAAAGATTCGAACTTACGATGTATCTCTCTCCCCACCTCGTTAAGTTATGTGATGATAAATAAATAAATACAATAATATTGATATATGTTTAAAAAAAATGACTAGAATAGGACTATTTTTTAGTTTAACTTGGTCAAATCATAATTTGAAATTGTAGTTTTAGTATATGTTAATTGTGTGCTTATGTGGCATCCAAGGAGAATAAATGTTGCATTAAAAGCACAACTAGCAATTACGATTTGACCAGTTAGCCATAAAATCGTAACTCGCAGTTGCGGTTTGACTGGTCTTGGACCAGTGCTTCATCTTCGTCCAGTGATTACAGACCGACGTATATTTCCAATGCATATAAACCGTAAGAGTGAGTTGCATTTTACTATTTTTTTTTTCAGTCCCCTGCTTTACCCAATGGATGTGTGGCACAAATTTTTGCACAAGTAAAACCACAACTGCGAGTTGTGGTTTTTGTGGACATTGATCAGAACCTCCTTTTGCCCAATGGATAACAGAAGATAGATTTCTAGTGCAATAAAATCGCAACTTGCAAATTCGTTCATTTTATTTTGTTTTTTTGTTGTCTGTCCCCTCGCAGGTGGTACGCTTCCCATATGTCCAATAAAATGTTACCGAATATATAAACCGCGAATACAAAACACAATTTAGATCCCTCTGGCCTTCATCCTATATATACATATGCAGTACATTGTAAAAAACAATGTACTGATACTAATTTTTACTTTGTTGTGGTATTTTCACTTCATTGAGATATTTTTACTCCATTTAATCATTTACTAATTTATTTTTATCTTAATATTTATTATGTATTTTTGTAATAATTTTTTTTATTTTGCATAAAAAAACTGTGAAATAAATTTTTTTGTAGATACATTTATTAATATTTTGACTGCTCCAATTGTCACATTTATTTATAGTAATAAAAGAATGTACGAGGGAGATAAAGGTGTTATTTTGTAAATGAGTAAAAGAGTAATTGAAATTAAGCATTCTATTAGTTTAAAATTTAAAATTACGTTACATTTGAACTTACCTTACATTTAAAATTTATTTACTCACTGGTTTATGTATCAGGTAACATTTTATTGGACACAAGGGAGACATACCACTTGCGAGGGGACAGGACAAAAATAAATAAAGGAAACAAACCACAACTCCTAACTGCGGTTTTATTACATTGGAAATCGGCACCTCTATTAACCACTGGGCAAAAGTGAGGTTCTGGTTAACATCCATGCAAATTGCAACTCACAGTTGCGGTTTTACTTGTGCATAAATTTGAGTCACACAACCATTGGGTAAAGCAGGGTAGTGGAAAAGAAAATAGTAAACTGCAACTCACTCTTACGGTTTATATGTATTTGGAATGCACATTGGTCTGTAACCATTCGACAGAGATGAGACACTGGTCTAAGACCAATCAAACCACAACTGCGAGTTACGGTTTTATGGCTAACTGGTCAAACCACAACTGCTAGTTGTGTTTTTAATGCAACATTTGAACCCTTAGATGCCATGTAAGTACATAATTGACATAACACTAAAGCTGCAATTAGGAATTGCGGTTTGACCTAGTCAAATCACAAAACATACCCACCCTAGTAATTTTTTTTAAAACAGACTCATTTAGGTAATTATTAAAAAAAAAGACTCACTTATGTCAATCAATCAGAGATATAGAGAACCTACCCCAAGCCTCAACATACACCCAAAAGATATAACCAATTTAGGCCCTGTTTGGAAAGACTTATTACAACTTATTTGAGTTTATCTTATCTTTTAAGCACTTATACAATTATTTAAATAAATTTATAAAAGCACTTATAGGGTTCATAAATTGTTTTAAGCTTATTTGAATAAACTATTTAGAGTACTTTTTTGGGAAAAAAAAAACTCATTGAAAATCCACACTTTCTTCAACTTTCATCTTTTATCTTCTTTTGTCTTTTTCATAATTAAAACTTGCTACAAAATCTCTCTCTCCCTTTCCCTTTCACCCTCTTTATGAAATCTCTATCTATCTATATGTGTGTATATATATATATATATATATATATATATATATGTATATATATATATATATTCAAACACTTTATTTTCATAAGTGCTTTTAAAATTGTATATCTAAACACAAATAACTTAGGTCCCTTTCAGGGTGGTTTTGAGTTTCTTGTTTTTTGTTTTGAAATGTATTTTGAAAATAGAAACATGTTCGAAAAAAATTATTTTGTTTTGTTTTTTTACTCATTTTCGAAACAGTTTTCCACTCAATTTCAAAAACAATAAAATTTGGTTTGCAGATTTTTGTTTCTCTTTTTATTTAAGTTTATTACTTGACGTTACTTGGTTTTGTTTTTTTACTCATTTTCGAAACAGTTTTCCACTCAATTTCAAAAACAATAAAATTTGGTTTGCAGATTTTTGTTTCTCTTTTTATTTAAGTTTATTACTTGACGTTACTTGTCATCATTGATCATCATCTCTGACCAATGGTCACCAGCCCCCACCTCTGACTAGCAGTCACTTGTTGTCACCTCCTATCAACGGTCACAGTCGTCACCTCTGATCGACAGTCACCGGCTACCACCTCCTATCGACGGTCACAGTCGTCACCTCTAATCGACAGTCACCGGCTACCACCTCCGACCGGTAGTCACTAGCTGCTACCTCTGACTGGTAGTCACTAGTCGTCACCTCTGACCTGCAGTCATCGGTCGCTACTTCCGATTGATTGTCACCTCCGACCGACGACCACCTTCGATTGGCGATCACCTTTGATTGGCGATCACCAATTATTACCTCCAACTGGCGGTCACCAGTCACCACCTTTGACCAACGATCACCAGTCGTCACCTCCAATCGACCATCATTAGCTGTCACCTCCAACCAACGGTCACTGACCGCTACCTTCGATCATCGATCACCAATCACTACCTCTAACCATTAGTCACCAATCACCACCTCCGATCGCCGGTTACTAACCACTATCTTTGATCGTCAATCACCAACCACCACCTTCAATGGTTGTTTCGACTGCTACCTCCAACTAGTGTTTTTGTTAAGATTTGAAAACAATGTTTTAAATTTGGAAATAAAAACAATGTTGTTTTTAAAATTTTGAAAATTTAAAACTAAAACTAGTTTTTATTTTTATAAATTTTAAAACTAGAAACCAAAAACCACCTCGAACGGGACCTGAATTTAAAAGTTTATACTACAAATTCTCATGTAAAAAACTCTTATACTATAAGTTCTTCCAAATGGAGCCTTAATAATGTATGGTTTCTCCACTAGCCTTTTCACTCTATCTCAAGCTTTCTCTTCAACAAACAATATTTAGTGTATTTGTGTATGGATAACACGGAAAAATTAATTTTACCATTATTTTAATATCATGGTGAAATCATAAAGAACTTTAAAAAAGTTTATTATTTTATTTTCAAAAAGCAATTAATTATTGAAGAGTGCTAAAAAAATCTAGCAAAAGCTCTTCTTCTTAGCACTTCTCTTGGTCCTTGTTAGGAAAAGTGGTTTGTGAAAAATTACTTGTACCGAAAAACAAAAGAAAAGTTATTATTTCCGTGGTTACTTTGACAGTAAAGAAAGTATCATTAGTGAGTTCAATATATTTTAATTTTCACTCAAAATAATCATAAATAAAAAGAAATGTTTAAAAAAAATTATTGTTCCAAATTACCTTATTTGAAAAAAAAAAGAAATAAATATATGAATAATTTTATAAATGTAATAGCATTATTTTATAATTCTCTATCATTTTCGCATAATGGTATATCCAGCAGAAAACTTCAATTTGCATTTTATTTTTTTTATTTTTTTTTCACATTTTCTTTCACTTTCTTTTCTATAGGCGTCTTATTATTTCCCACCCGCATTTTCCAATGCACACCACCTTGTGTTTTTTGTTGTTGAAGTGCATTATCAACCAACACAAAATGGTATACTTTATGTTTGGAAAAGCTTAAAATCCAGTTTTTACAACTTGAAAAATTGTAACATATGATTATTATTTAATAACTTATGAGTTGATTGTTTTAATTTTGTTTTTTAGATTTTGAAAAGAGTTATGAAATATAATTTTCAAGAACTTGTTTTTTGAAAAAAAATAAAAAAAATAATTTAAATGTTGTTTGAAAATTGTTCGAAGATATGAAAATGAAATTTTTTTTCATATTTACGAAAATATCAAAAACCAATATGACTTGTATTTTTAGTTTTTAAAACAAAAATACAAAATAAAAAAAAAAACTACTTAAAGTTGTTCCCTTTTTTTAGTTTTTAAAAATTAAAAAACTAAAACTGTTTTCGGAAACTATTTTAAAAAAAGAACTCTAAGTTCTTGTTTAAGGTGGTTTTGAGTTTTTGGTTTTGAAAATAGAAAATGTGTTTGACAAAAATGGATTTTGATTTGATTTTTTACTTATTTTCAAAACAGTTTTCACTCAATTTCAAAAACAATAAATTTTTTTTTTCAAATTTATAGTTGTTTTTATTCAAGCTTACTTAATGTCACTTGTCATCATTGACTACCACCTCTAATCAGAGGTCACAACTGCTACATCTGATTGGCGGTCACTGACCTACATCTCTGACTGTCTATCACTAGTTACCTACCACCACCTCTAACCGATAGTCACTGACCATCATCTCCAATACCACCAACAATCGATCATCGACAATCAATTTTCGATCTCTAAGAAGAAAAAGTTCTATTTGACTAAGACACAAAAACAATATTTTAAATTTGAAAAATAAAAGAATATGATTTTTAAAAATTTGAAAACTTTAAAAAAAATTATTTTGTTCATATAAATTTCTACAAACCAAAAATCATCCCGAATTTTAAAAATAACATTATTTTTTTATTCTAAATTTAAAATATGGTTTCTAAGAACAGTAGAGAAATCAGATATTATTAAATAGAATATATCTTTTTGAGGTGCCTTAGGGCTGGGAGGTTCTCTGTATCTCCTACTTATGTTTGTTGCGTTTTATATTGAAAGGGGATTTTATTAAAACACATATCGATATTATTATATTTATTTATTTTTCATCACATAACTTATTATTTTATCCCATATATTTCTACTTCTTTTCAATTTTTTCTTTTTAAATTGATGTCCAGATGTAATTTGTTTTTTATTGAAGACTAAATTTTAAAGAAAACAAGATGGTGCTATATTTAGAGTGACAATGTAAAATGCTCACTCCACTTGCATCCAGCTTGCACCAAAATGGAAGATACCCAGTGACTCTTCACCTGTTCTTGCGTGTCCTCACCCATCCCTCATGGCATCATGACCACCATGTGTAAATTTATGACAATGGCATCATCATGTCCCTAAATTCTTAAATACTATACTTATCTAGATTCCATTTCCTTTTATTATTTTGCCAAATTTTAGTTTTAATTATTTAATACATATTCTACCTTCTGATTCCTACCAATAACCAATAAGACAGGTGGAGTTACTTTTGACCTTTCCTTTTATTTCCCCACTGCTAGTACAAAACATATATATAATCCATATATACGTACAATTTCTTTTTCCATATTTTTGTTTTTCTCATTATACGCATTCTATTATACCATTACAAACATATAAAATAGTGTTTATTAATTATAATTTTATAACTAAATATATGAAGAAAAAATCCGATTCATTTGTATATAGTAAATTTCCCACATATTCATAAATTGTCATCATTCTACGCGCTTATATAACATTACCTAAAATCAAATAACATTTATAATTCAATTTGATTTAATTCAAAAGTTTTACAACTAAAATCAAATAACACGTGTTAAAAAAAAACTCTAACTTTTGAAAGCATCATCTATTTATATAAGTTGAGATTATTGAAAGTTAAAAGTTTAGATCTATTAAGTGAAGATCAACGTGTTTGGATGAGAAATTTTAAAAGAGTAATTCATTTCATTTTGTAATTTTTAAATGTTTTGTGATAAAATACCTTATTTGGATGAGAAATTTTAAAAGAATTTGAAATTTTAGACATTTTAGAAAATATTTAGGTTAGTTAAAATTGAAAAATTTCAAATTCCTTAAAAAAAGTAAGAATTTAAAATTCTTCAAACCTAGTTATTTTTTACTAAAATTAACTGAGGTTATTTTTTACTTGATATCGATTAGGGGTGGCAAAACGGGATGGGAAAAGCGAGCTAACCCGCCAACTAATCCTCATTTTTACGGGGCAAACTAGTGTATTCAGTCGATTGTCCATTTTGACCTGTCCCGCCTATTTCGCCAATTTAGCGGACTAAATGCAGGATGAACTAACGTGCCAACCCACCAATATAATATTTTATATTTTAAAAATTATAATATTTATATAAATTCATAAAATAATTATAATAATTAAAATATAAAATAAATTATTAAGTAGAATTTATAAAATGAATTTGCTAAGAAAATAAAATAAATTTTGCCATAAATTTATTTGTCATTTATTTATGTAAAATCATAATATTGTCAAAAAAATAAAACCAATTATGCAAGGTTTACTTTTGTGATTTTTCTATTTATTTATTGTTAAAACATTACTTTTATCTTAGAAACTAAAATTTATTTTTAAATAAAATTTTATATTATTTTTTAAAAATAATTTTTCTTTCAAAATATGTATAGTAAAATAAATTTTTATTTTTAGTAGGAATTAAAATACTCTATCCAAACAACAAAATTAAAATTCAATAACTTGAATTACCTTATCTAAACAAAACATTTGAAAAATGAAGTCATTTGAATTAAAAGAATTTCAAATTTAATGTATTTTAATTTTTTTGCATTTGTAAAGTTTTCTATCTAAACACAATGAGGTTTAAAATGTTGATATTGAATAAATTATCGAAGAAGAACATGGAAATTAACGAAGTTTAGATTACCACAATTGGAGTAGAACAAATCAATCAAAATTTCAACTCAAAATATATTCATGGAGAATTACATATATATTTAAAAGCATCTATCAAAGATAGGGGCATATATGGATTGAACATTTAAAAATTCAATCCATATCCAATTAAATGGATGTGGATTTAATCTATATCAATTTAATTGGATTTAATCGGATTGAATTTTTTGAAAATAATTTAAAATCAGTTTATAATTAGAATCCAAATTTATTTTAAATATGATTTTTAGCAAAATTTCAATAGAAACTTTTTATGTAATTTTTTTTATCAAAACTATAAATAATATTAAAAAAATTAATTATATTTAACCATACAACTTATTTGATTTCTATAAAAAAATATTTTTTATCAAATATGTGTGATTATATCTATTTTAACATCTATTACAAATATGTTCACAAATATATAAGATACGCACTAAAAAATAAATTGTATTTGAAGTAAAAATGTATATAATATCTCCATCCACCACCTTCCATATCCAATGTTACTACCATAACTAAGAAGAGTTAGGAAGAGCACAATAAAAAGGATTTTCAATATGTGTGAATTCTAAAGATGTAGGCAATTAAAATAGATCGATCTAAGTTATACAACAATATATATACATAATATATTGCGCATGCTAAATTATCCATAACTTTTCTTTTGTAAAATATTAAAAAGATATTTTATTCCTATTCCCATTGAGTTACATTCCCAAATTCAAAGAAACTTCCACAAAAAGCACATGAACCAAAAAATTAGATACTAACGTCCATATTTAATTACTTATTGACCGGAAAGACATTCTGAATTAGAATACAACTTCAAAGAAAATGAGATAAAACTATTTTGCTCACTGCTTTTTCACTTATGTCGTCTTCTAACTACTTTCTTCCATCTCTCAATGGGGCCATATTTGAAGTACAATCCATAGCCATATGAGTATATAAAACAGCACATGCTAGGGTAATTCCACTTGTATTGAAGAATTGAAAACAAATTCATATATGACTTTCTTCAAGTTTGCCTACCTTTTTACCCTTGTCAGCTTCATTAGTTTAGTAACCACCGAAACACATGACTACAAGTATAATTTGATAACTCATATTTTAAATTTTTAAAAATTTAGATAAATACTCAATCCATATCCAATTAATTGGATTGATGTAAAATAAAAAAATGGATTTGGATATAAAAACAATTCATTAAAATGGATTGAATATGAATTGGTTTTATATATCCGGATTTTGTGCACATCCCTGTCAAAAGAGACACATGAATGTAATGGCATGATCTTACATACTCAATCCTATATATGCCAGCATTTGCGCATAATTTATTTTACCAATAGGGTAGAAAAATTCTATGAAAATAAGATCAATGTGGCTGCTTTCCTTGTTAAAACATTACATTTTTGTACATATAAACTTACTTTTGGCTGTATAAATCAATGTGCATTACACTTCGTTATACATATCTTTTCATTGTATGTATAATATATATCAACATCCACATTGATTTAAATTTGACTGTGTATTTCTAATTCTTTATTTTAAATTCAAGATTTATATTTTTATGTATTGTATTTTTTTTATCAGCAAGTATATAATATTATATTACTAAAGGAGACAAAACATATACAACAGATATTACTCGCATCGAAACTAAATATACAAAAGATTACAACTACACAAAGAGAAGAGGTTACTACCTATTAAGGACAATACTACATAAATATGAAGTAACCTACAAAGCAACAAAAAATCCATAATGATGTAGCTCCTTCTCTCCCATAAGAACAAACTTCCAAAAAACCTACAAAGTATTTAATGACCTCACACCAATCATTCCAAAAAAATCACCCAACATAAATCACGAGCATCATCTATCAATGCATAATGAGAGGTTATAATCTCACTACCGATATAAACATTTGTATAGTCCCCTCGTAAAGTTAAGAAATGTCCATGATTTGGCCTTTATCCCTTCCCAAAAAATTTTGATATCAACCATCCTAAAAGCTAGTCCTTTTCTACTACTCCATATTGATGCTAGGCATGTACACCAAACAATTGAAAAGAATCATTCCAAGATAAAGATTTATTTACCAAACAAAATTGTGAAAATGTATCCATAGGTTGCTTTGGCAGTGTCCGCTTGGACTCTAAATCAATTGAATCACATGGTACGGAATAAGTGTTCTTCATCCTCTTCAGAAGTATTCCAGAACAGTAAATTCATATCTTATAATACAATTCCTCTCTTCCTTAAGTTAAATTTTAAATAGTATTCTTTTTATTACTACTCTCTAAGTGAAAATAATATTTAAGAAGCTGCTTTTTTTATCCAATTTTTTTGAAAATTTATGCACTATATGTATAAATTGTTGAATTAAATTTTCACTAATATATTTATATCTTTCAAAGACATGCCTGACTAATATCATAGGACATGTTGTATGTTTTATTTTTTTTTTTTATTGTTGGGTAAGTCCTTTCTAACAACCTTGAACCAAATGTCCCTTTTATTAGTGTCATGAGTTACTTTCATTTTTTTTAAAGGTAAAATTAGTTAGGTGGTGAAAAGAGAGATAAGAAAAGATATATTGAAAGAAAAATTGATCAATATCATGCCGATATGGTAATAATAAAAGAAAGAAAAAAGAAAAATATTGAGTAAAAATGAAAAAAAAAGTGGACCGACTTAAATTCTTTCTAAAAAAAGATAATTGACTTATTTTGTCATCTAAGACTTGATATATTATTTATTAATTTTAGTAAACATATATTCTAATCAAAATTTTTAGACACAAGATCACCAAACTAGATTTTACATCATAACTTTTATTTTTAATTAATTCCTTTAATATTTTTTAAAATTTAATATTTCAAAATTTATAAAAAAGTAGATTTAATTAAGTTTTTGTCCTTGAAATTTAATTTTTACCTTTAATACCTAAAAATAAAAATAATTTTTTTATCTTTGAATTTAGTCAAAAGTTAATCAAATTTAATTCTTAAAAACAATGTAAATTAAAAATTTCAGGAATGAATTTTTTTTTTTAATTTTTAAGAACCTAACATGAAATTTAATCAAATTTTATTAACTAAAAACTTAATGAAACCCAAGTAAATCATTATTTGGCAAAATACTTTTTATATTACATTTTTAAAAAGTAAAAAAGTTCTCTTGATTAAAAATAGTTTTTCAACAAACTCGTGCCACTACCCCACTTCATAAATAATTGTATATAATTATTTTAATCATGTGATTATTTACCCCAACTCATCCCCAGACATGGAGAGACATAATCGGGAAAAAGTATAAAAGGGAGTCATTTTTTTGCAATTGACACCTAGAGATGTTATTAATTATATTCTGGAAACAAAATTTCAAAATAAGTAAATAAACAAAAGCTAGCACATCCACCCTTAGGTTGCCATCTACCTTCCACCTTCCACCAAATTCAATAAAGAATTAAGAGGCAATGAGAACAAATACTAGGTAACCCCCAAAGTCCTCTTATTAAAAAAACTATATCAATATTTATTTAATGGGCCCGGAAATGATAGCAAGTTTAGACATAAAATACGGAGGCTAAAACTGAAGACAAATAATTAATATTGTCCTAAAAGTTAAGGTCCATAGAGCGCACCGACATAACTTGCCACGAACTTGTTAGAATTTTGATCAGGAAGCAAACTACCAAATCATTTAACGGGAGAACTTTGAGAAGATAAGCAATGATTTAATGCAACAGTAGAATTGCATACTTTTAAGGTATGACAATGCAATGATAAACTGGCTTAAATGTTTGTGGCCACTGTGCTGGTACGATAAAAACACTACCACACTGTTCCACTTAAAACGAGATAGTGTAGTATGAAAAAGGGAACACATTTATTCCCTTACCTGTTGTACATATTTCATGCACTACTATGGGCCGGGAAAAATAATACATGTTGCTGATCTTATATTAACTAAACATGTCATCAAATTATAGGGTTTAAATATTATTTTAAAAATTGTTTTATATAATTGAATTAGGTTTGTCTTAATTTAAATTGTAAGATCATATTAAAGTCTATTCTTCTTTTTTTTTTAACTTATTAGATTGTTACTTGATCACTCAGAAATATTTAATCGTGCATATTTCAAACTCAAAATATCTATCTATCAATGTGAGAGACATATGGGAGATTTAATATCAACCAGAGATATAATCAAAATATAGAATATAAGAGAAGTCCAAACTTTATCTTAAAGTCAATTTTGTAGGATTAAATTTGGTCTTAACCCAAATTCTCATGTGATATTATAATTGTTTCACCTATTATGAGACTACCACCATATTCATTCATGCAAACTTTACATTTGAAATATCAAATTTTCGGTGTAGATACGGGAATATTTTAGAGATCCTACTTATTAAAATATATGATTAAATATAGTATATAAGGGGTAAAACTCACCTTAAAAAGCTAATTTTGTAATTAAGATTTTATATAAAGAGGTTGATAATATACTCCTCTGTCTTAAAATAAGTATCTAGAAAAAATTATTATAAAATAAATAAATGTCATACACAAACATATATATATATATATATATATATATATATATATTAATAATAATGTTAGTTTTATAAAAATTAATATTTTTATTTATTAACTTCTGCTAGTTTATATGAAATTAGGTGTAAAATATAACTGCTTAAGGACAAACGTACCATACGCATGAGTAACCGTGAATCTAAATCCAGATATCGTACTCAAGGGAGTAAATCTAATTTTCAAATAATTCAATTTAAAGGATAAAAGAAATATTAAACAAAATGATGATTTAATATGTGAGTGATAATGATTTAGATTTAGAGTAATATGCAAAAAAGGAAGAGAGTAATCGGTTTTAAAATTCAATGGGTTAAGACCCAGGGTTGTAATTTCTACTACAATGTTTCTATCCCCTATTTATTAAGCAATCTCATTCTTTGTTATTAATTGATTATCAATAAATTACCAAGTTTTTGTGGTGCGTTTGATCATTCATACCACATTATAATCCTAATTTATTATCTAGTTTGACATGTTAAATTAAGATTGTTTCTTTTTACTCAATTGGAGGTTTGCCTGATAAATTTGGTTATTCCATTGAAGCAATAACCTACTTCTTTCCAAATTGATTGTTCAAACATTAATGATCATGAATATTTAACCAATTAAAATGTATCTAATAAAGTAGAGAAGCAAATTAATCATTGAATGACATTGAACAATCATGCAAAGGGCAAGGAAAATAATAAAAAGTTTACATCACAATCCTAGAAAAAGGGGTTTGGCCAAATATGGGCAATGTATAAACAAACATCTTAATAATAACAGAGTACATAAAATAGAGAAACAATTATTGTGTAGAGCACTTTGAATTGTCTCAATCCCAAAACTTTCTCGTTTTTCTTCGCCTCTTAGGTCACATATATATCTCTTCTTCCGTACCAAAGTAAGTTCCTTTTTGTTTCTCATCTTCTAGTATTTATAAGAAGAGTTTGGACATTTTAGCATTGGTGTGCTAAAATTAAGCACGGTCGTGCTTGTTTTAGCGTCTTTCTCAAAATCTAAGTAGCACAATCATGCTCGAGGATTTGTGATTGCAGCACAATCATGCTACTTGTAAGCTCGATCGCGCTCATAGTTGAGAGATCGCAACATGACTCTACTAAATTAAGCATGATTGCGTTTTTATTGACTGACTTTTTGGCTGCGTTGATCTAGTACAGTCGTGTTGTAATGGAGCACAACCGTATTGACCTGAATATTTAATAATTGCTTTGAAAAGGCCAAATTTTTTTCCCTTTTTTCTGTTTCTTAAGTACCTGTCTAAAGTAAAAATAAAAACTAAAAAGTAAGTTTTATCAACAAATATGCAATTCTTTCCTTACAAATAAGTATTAAATATGATAAAAATACGGATAAAAATTTGGTTTATCATAAAATAACTAATATGATACTTAATTTTTTTTTATTCTATTAGACTACAAGTATGTAATGAGAACGAACATCAGATGATGAGTTTTTTTTTTGAAATGATAAAAAGAAAATGTTAGAAAGAGATCCAAAATTTATACTTTTTATGGTTAATTACAAAAAAAAAATGTTAGAAAGAAAGATAAGTGTTAGAAAACACTAAGACTTCTTTTAATACACAAATTATTATTTAATGATTAGTGAGATATATATAAATTTATATTTTTCATAAATTTTAATTAATAAAACAAAATGTGTTAAAAAGGTTTGTTACTACCACAAGAAAAATAGGTGATACAAAGTTATTAGCATTTTCCATAACTTCGAAAGCAACTTACTTTACAATCTATAAAGTATGATTTTAAGTTGAACCTCTGAAATCGTGCGAAAACGCAATGGGCCAAGTATTGGACATGAAGTTAGATGGTAAAGTAAAATTTTTAAGACGTACTAAAAATATTATAAGTTAATTATTTATACGACACATCATTAACTTAAACCCATTCCAAAGCAACGTCAGAAGGTAATCATTCATAGACCCATTTTAAAAAAAGTGGAAATATATTAATAACTTGAGTGATTCTGTTCATGAATTGACTTTTTATCTACTGATTCAATAGTAACTGCGATGAAGATCAATTTTCTTTCAATTTATGTTTATGGGCAGTTGAGCATAAGCTTAAATGGTTACATTGCATGCTTTTCCTAAAATAATTGTTTTGCTTTGGTTTCACTTTTTGCTTGCAGCTTTAATTTTACTTAAAGATGGAACTGTAAAGCGTAATCTTACGAAATGACATCCCCGCGTGCAAATGAAATATATAAGTGGGTTGTCAAGACCTGCTTTATGCACAGTTAACTGGATTCCTAGATTAAGATATTAATATGTTTAATAATTAAAATCAGATTGTTATGTAAAATTCAATAAGAATATCTTTAACAATGCAATTCATTACTAATAACATGGTGTGAGTGTATTAAATTCGGTCCTTTAAATACCACACATATTTCACACTAATGTCATAGATAAAAAAATATTATAATTTATTGCTGCATCAATTTTTTTATCTTTAATTTATACATCATATCTCTTTAATAATTTTATGTTTTTATTATTTTAAGCAATTTAATTGATTTATTTTCTTCAATCCAGTAAACTCTCTAAAGTTTTTTTAAATGAACCCCATAATCTGTTTATGAAAAAACATTTTATAGTGTTAAAGTACATGCAAGTGTTCCATTAATTAAAGAACTCATTATTTTTTCCACAATGTCATGATAGTAAAAAAAGAATAAAGTGACAACTTTCACAATTGCTCATTTAATTAAAATAAAAAAGAACTCATAATTTTCACGATTGCTCTCCAATGATTTGTGAGTTTTTACACAGGTTTCTGGAATGACATAAAGTGAGGGACAATTTTCATTGGAATTACCTTAAGGTAAACAACATGAATTACGAGCTGACACTTGTTGATTCAATAAAAAAAAAAGAAAAAGAAAAACACAATTTTTAAAAATATATTATTTTACTTTTATGCCAGTGCCTCAATGATCTTTTGATCTCTATCGCCTGTCACGTGTTAGAAACCATGCAGTTTACTTCAGTGCCTCTAATAATCTCTTATTCAAACATATGTAAATTACACGGACTAATTTTCTATTATCTTCAGTTTTCTTTGGAGCTATGTTAAGCAGACATGCCTAGTATTTTTGCTCAACTTGTTTTTAATAAAATTTCTTTGACTTTAAAAAAAAATCAACTTCTCTTCATATATATTATAATTATTTTATCTTTTCTGATCACATATTTATTTATCATCTACGTACACTGATACGAGACTGTTGTTTTGAGTTCAAATTCAGAATATGTAATTGTTGAAGAGTTTTGTGTGTATAATAATTCTATCCGAGTCAAACGTAATTTTATCTGCAGTAAAAAGAACACGTGGTCTTGAATGAAAAAATATGATCAGATTCATTTATGATAATTTGAGTTATTTTTTCTTGGATTATCTCTTTAAAGACCTAAATTTGGCCTATGTTATTCCCTCTCATAGTGTCATAGGATTGCTTAGATGCCAGAAGAGCGAAATGGGATGGCTTACCTTGCCCCCACTTCCTGCAGTGTCAGAAGGGTTGAATTAAAAGTTAAAACCACAAGAAAGCATCGATTACGGGCCTGGCAATTAATCTAAGGCCATAGTAGATTATGGTCCACCTCAACTATAGGCCATGACCCAAATATGCCCCAACAAGCAGAGTCATAAATTGCTATTAAGTTGTGATCACACTGCACCGCCAGGCCCTAAACACCGGCCTATATGTGATTTTTCCACATTGAGAATGACCTCAAAGACTACCCAATGATCCTTTGCCATAAGTCGCATACATTATTCAAGTAGAAGAAATTAATTAGACTAAGATGCTTCTGCCAAACTTGTAGAAGAAATGGGTTAGTAGAGTTTGTAATGATTAATGACTGCCCCCACTGGGGAAATTTTGGAGGATTTTTCTTAGTGAATGTCTCAGTCTTAATTAAACTTACTTTTGACGTTGTGAAATAATTATACTGATAATTAATATTGCATGGTGCTTCTACACGTCAGAACCACGAGCACTTTCAATGATCTTGGACAGTTGGACTAAGTTTAAGCGAGGCCAAATGATAATTGCATGTTCTAGAAAATTAAGAAATGTTTGTTTTACTTTGAGACTGGCCACTCTGCTCTCAGTTATTCACGTGTCAGAAGAAGGTAGCTGTAGAGAAAGAAAGAATTATCTTACCATCTGAATATATAAGAGGCCTTTTTTGGGGTAGAGAATTTGTATATTTTGTGAGTAAATAGTAGGGGTAGTGGGGAAGTTGGTTAAATGTATCAGTTGGGTGTTGGAATCATGCGTTCACAGCTGGGAGGGTAGTGAAACTTCTTGGTCCTAATAAACATAGCCAACATATTGCGCAAAACTTTTATACAACTAAAAAAGATAAACAGACAATACAAGTCTTGGATAAATTAATTGACGTAGTTAGAGATAGAACAAGCACTCTTGTACAAAATGTAAAAAGAAAAAAATGTTATATGAATGACTATACCTTCATAACTTTTACATATATTATGTTTTTATCAATTCAACCATAACATTAAAAAAATTCACCAAATAAATATATTTTATTAATATCATATTATGTACAAACTAGTTAATGTTTCCCTGTCACAATATATTTATACCTATAATATAACTACTGGTTTATCAAGAGATGATTTAGTCAGTTTGTTAGATAGAATATGCAATTTATTACAAACTCTTAATACATATGTTCGATTTTTACGGATAAAAAATTATATCCCAAGTTTATAAATTATAAAACAAATAATATAAGAGAAAAACATTTATTTATTGTCAGTGTAAATTTTACACAGATAGTTAATCACAATCTTTTATATATGATAAGTTTGTTAACTTTATCAGTTGACTTTATCAATTAATACTTTAAAAATTATGTAAAACAAAGGGATATCATATAAAACTCTTTTGTACTCATGTATTAAACTCATAATATAAATGATTATTATAATAAATGTAACATATTTAATATTCAAATTTATAAAACTTAATATGTGTAAAAAAATTAGAATATCATTTCAATTTGTTTGACCTCTGTTAACAAATTTATAATATTTTAGTGGTCTATGCATAAAGAAAAAGTTATTAAATAAAGACATTTTAGTTAAAATATAATAATATTTTAATTTATTAAATATTTATTAATTTTTGCGAAATAAATTTAAACATAAAATAAATATCTTTCACTATTTCTATACGTGTTATTTTTATGTGTATTTTATCCTTTAATTTTAATCATTGTCTGTAGAAGAATTTCTTCCTATCATATTAGAGAAAATATTCACACCTTAACTGATCTATTTTATGAATGACTACATATTAATTTAATTTTATACGTTAAATAATTTACATTTATCAACAAAATATTTACTATTTTATTTCTTTTGAATGTCTGGTTTATATTGCATATTATTAGGAATGACTAACAATTATGACAAAACAAATGGGTTAATTAATTAATGAATATATACAATTAGTCTATAAAAAACATGTAAACTTAAAAATGTGTTATCAAATATTGAAATATTGAAATTTCAAACAACTTGAGAGAATATTAACTTAAATAATGGACAAAGGAAAATAACATAAAAAGTGTATTTAAAAATGTTTTGAATCCTACTATATTCACTTGTTTGTGTGTTAGCAAATCCTAAAAGTATTTACTAACATATGTACAAAACTTACTTTTTAGTTAGACTAGATCAACAAATTACATCATTGATCTATTTTAAAATAAGTTTTAATTATAATTTGTTAATTTAGTTAAACTAAAAAGTAAATATTTCTATGTTAATAAATCCCGTTAAGTATATATACATACATATGCGTGTATATGTGTATATATATACAAAACATATATAATAAAATGATGTATATTCTTGGGGAGGTTCTAAATAGGTGAAAATCTTTGTGTACTAGCAAAAAGTAGAAGTGTTAGAAGCTATTATACTTTGCGATATATTTAATTATCTTGGTCATGTATTTAAAGCCTTTGAATATTTAATACTACGAGAGATTTTGAAATTTGATATATATCTAGCAAGAGAAAACGTGATCGACATTTTGACGTTTTTTTATGAAATTTAGGTTTTATTGAATAAATTGCTATGTTCTAACCAAATATTTTAGTTTCATTCCCAAACTAATGCAATAAGGCTAAAATAAATTTTAGCCCATAAGCGTTAGAAATTAAGCATACTCATGTCCATGTGGGCATCTTAATAGAATTGAGTCATTTTCTATTTGGAAGGGAGATTTGAAAGTAAGAATGTGTTTAAAAAAGTATATTATTTTAACAATCGACTATTTTATAATTAAAATAATTTTTTTAATAAGTTGCTAAAAAACTTATTGAAAAATAATTAATCTTTTTTAGTGAAAAAATCAGTTTTTATAGAGTAAAATAGCATAAAATAGTTAAGAAAAAAAAAAGAAAATGTTGTAGAATATCACAAGTTACCTATCTTTATATTATAAAAGAATATACTTTCATAATTTTTTTTTTCAAATCCATGCTTTTTTTTTTCGAAACATCTTAATTTTTATGGAAACAACTTTTTCTAAAACAAAATCGGCTGAAAGTGAAAAAAATAATATTTCTCAAACATGCTATTAGTGTAACTTGTCTTTTAATAATTATATGCATTTCCTAATTACTTCCTAAACAATGGTCAGAACCTTAATTATTGTAATTTAATTGACTACTCATCTTCTCTATATGTGTCTTAACATGTGTAAGATATATTCTCATCTTTGCTGCTTGTTGTTGCATTTTGTTTTTGGCTCAACATGAATTGTCTCCTATTCCTACATATATATAGAGTCAAAATGTTATAATATTGGTATCATATTTTTATTCTTGTAGAAAATAATTTGATTTTTGCATGCCAGTTTAGAGGGAAGTTTTAAAACATAAAACTTGTCAGCTTGTGTTTCAAAACCTTGGAATTAAAAATGTCACATCTTGTTAAACATTTCTCTAATAAAAAAATTTATTATTAACAACTATTTTTATTAAATTATAAATTAATTATATTTATATTTGGGATTGTATCATAGTATAATATTTTACATTCTATAATGATAAGTTCTGATTTAAGATATTTTTTGTAGTAATTTAATTTTAATTAAGGGTTTAATTAGAGAGAAAATTTAAAACAAGTCGTCACGACTTACATTTTAAAATTTAAGGATTAGAAAATATGTCATCTAAATAATTCATTCTCTAATAACCATATTTTTTTATGAGTTTAATTGATATACACTATCAATGTAAAGAATTTTTATACTGACATTCAATCATGATTTTTCATTTATGTGACTTTTAAAATAGTAATGAGTAAAGTCAACAAATCTACCATGAATGAAGAAAGGGTTGTGATTGATTGTCAATATAAAAATCTTTACATTGTATACCAATTAAACTCTTTTTTTATTTAAGAATTTCTTTATTAAATTAAGAACTAATAAATAAATTCTTGTATAGTTTTATAGTTATTAAGGCACTGCTTTAATTTTTACTCGTAAATCTTTAATTTGATATTTTGATTTATACATTAATTTTATCTTGTATTTAATAATGTCATTAGAGATAAGTTTTAAAATATTAAATCATCACAGTCTTATCATGAAACTTTAGAATTAAAAAATGTTACAACTAGTTCATCGCTGTAAATATTTAAAATTTGTCATATTTAAGGATAAAATATTTTAATAACAATGATATAAATCCTGTAAAATTCATATTATATAATTTTTAAAAAAAACATTATTAATTATAATTAAACTTAATTAAAGGAAAAATTTAAGTATCCCAATTATCACAATTTGCGTTCCTTAAATATCCGAAAAGTAAAAAAAGATCATATCTAATTAATCTTCTTTTTCTCCTAGATGAGTAGGATCAAACTTTCAAGATTATTGATGCATTGTTTCAAGATAAAGGGTTCATAAGATTTGTTGAGTGTCAGAAGCAGATAAAGTGTGAAGTTTGGGGCATGTATATCCTTAGTCAGAAGTTCAAGATGATAAAAAAAGAATTATGATGCTGGAATAAAACGTGTTTTGAGGACATAAAGAAGGCGTACTACGTGGTTACAAATATAATCGCAACCCTAGATAGAGCAAATTCAAATGGAACTATCTCTGGACAAGAGAAAGCGAAAAGGAAACAAATGCTTTCTAAATTTTGAAATGTCGCTAATAATATGAATCACTCCTGTTGCAGAAATCCAGAATATTATAGGCCAAGTTAGGGGATTGTAAAACAGTTTTTCCATGCATTGGTTAATGGGAGGAGATCGAAAGAGAATCAACCTCAAAGGCATCATGGTAGGTGAGTCTTGGGTGGAAGATCTTATCATTGTAAAAGAAGTTAGAGGGATTTTTGCATCCAAATTTATTCAACGCGGATCTTCACGATTACACTTGATGGAGTATTTATCAGGAAACTCCCTGAAATAGAGAGTTTGGACCTTGTCAGGGATTTCTCTAAGGAAGAAGATAAAGCTGCTATATGGGAAATCTGAAAGGAATAAATGTCTAGGACCTGATGGAATGAACTTCAAGTTTATCAAAGCATTCTGGGGTCTCATCAAAGAGGATGTTATGAGGTTCATATTTGAATCTCATGATAATGGTATTCTGCCTAAAGAATGTCATTCATCTTTTATCTCCCTTATTCCAAAGTGTTTAAATTCAATTAGTTTAGAAGAATATGGTATTTCTCTTGTGGGTTGCATATACAAAATCATTTCAAAGGTCTTATCTAAAAGGATACAAAAGTTCTGCATTTATTGATAAAGCACAATCAACTTTTTTAGGGGATAGATTCACAAATGTTGGATGGGATAGTACAAAGCTAAGAAAAGAAAGAAGAAATGTCTGATACAAGTTGACTTAAAAAATTCATAAGACAGAGACAAATACAGACAGAAAGAAAATACAGGAAAACAAAATAAGATAAAGATAAGATAGAACAAATCAATAAACTAATAAATTAAAAACTAAACAAACAGATAAACACAGAAACAATAAGATAGAGATAAAATAAATAGGAACAAAAAATAGAAAAATAAGATAAAAAGATAGAGAAAATAGTTCCAGTTAATAGATAGAGCAAAATAAACAAAAATAAGATAATAAGATAAAGACAAAATAAATAGGAATTAACAAAAAGAAAGAGCAAACAATAAGATATAAATAAGATAAACAGAAGCAAAGACAAAATAAAATATTAACAAAGTAAAGATGAAAAAAAATGTTCAATTATTCTAAATTAATTTAATTGAGAACTGAATACAATTTATTCCTCAGTAATGATGTCAGAAATTTGATGCGTAAAATATAACCGTTTAAAGACAAATGTATCCCACACAGTAGTAATAATAAACCTAAGTCTGAGTATTGTACCTAAAGAAATAAATCTAATTCCAAATAAGTCAATTTAAGGGATAAAAGAACAATTAAATAAAGCAATGATTTGGTATATGAATCGCAGTGATTAAGATTTAGAGTAACATGCAAAACAAGAAGAGAGGTTTTAGAATTCAATGAGTTGAGACATAGTGTTGTGATTTCCACTACAATGTTCGTACCTCTATTACTAAGCAATCTCATTACGTTATTCATTGATTACCAATAAATTGCAAAGTTGTTGTAGTGCATTTGTTCATTCACTCCACACTATAATCCTATTTTTTTATTATCTAATTTGGTCATGCAAGATTTCAAATTAAGATAAGTTTCTTTTTACCTTATTAGAGGTTTACCTGATAAATTTGGTTAATTCTACCGAAGCAATAACCTACTTGCTTCTCAAATTAATTGTTCAAACATTAATCATCATAACTATTTAAACAATTAAAACTTAACTAATAAAGTAGAGAAGCAAATTAATCAATGACATTTAATAATCATGCAAAGTACAAGGAAGGATCACAAAGAATTAAAATCACAACCCTAAAAAAGAGGTTTAACCATACAAGAGCAATGTACAACCAAACATCTTAATAATAACAGAGTACATAAAATAGAGAAATAGTTATTGTATAGAACACTCTTAATTTCCTAAATCTCAAAGTTTTCTCATTGTTCTTCGTCTCTTAGGTCACATATATATCTTTTCTTTTAGGCAAAGCGAGTCCCTTTTTTTCTTATTTTATAGTATTTATAAAAAAGGTTTGAGTTTTTTAGCACAAGTGTATTGGCACGAGTCTGATTATGCATGTTTGTTTTGTTGTAATTCTTGAAATTTAAGTAGTACGATTGTGTTTCTTCTAGCTCTTGAATAATTGATTTATAAGGTCTAATTTCCCCCCTTTTTTCATGTTTCCTAAATACCTGTCTAAAGTAAGAATAAGTACTAAAAAGTGATTTTGCCAAAAAATATGCAATTCTTTCCTTACTAACAAGTATTAAACATGATAAAAATATATGTTAAAATTCGATTTATCAAACCTCCTCACACTTGAACATTACTTGTAATCAAGTAATTTATTTTAGTTGAAAAGAAAACTTGTTTGGTAAATAATTTCAGTGATCAAACACAGTTATTATTTTTCAAAAGGAGTATTTTCTTAGAAACCCTAATTAGGCCTTTGAGCTTAGGAAAATGCGATTAATTTCCAAAAAAGTGTTCATCTCACCACACTCAAGTGTTTAATGACAAGAGAATTGCAACCCTAAAAAATAAGTTCAAGAAAGGTTATTTAGGAAAATTATATACCAGTCATGTCAAATAAATTTACTTAAAAGCAATATGTGGCTTTTCAAGGATGTAATGAGACTAGGGTATTTGTGTTTTGTGTGAAAAATAGGAAGAATGGAAAATGAAAAAGAGTTAAAAATATCAGAAAGGTTGCAAGTTATATTCCTAAGGACCCTAAACAACCTCTCTATTTTTTATATTTTTTTAAAATTTTTCAATGATCCTCAATTTGAATATAGGGTGTGTTTGACAAAACTAGCTGAAAGCTAAAAAGCTAGCTAAAAGCAAAAAAACTAGCTAAAAGTTGGAAGTTAGCTGAAATCTGAAAGGCTAGCTGAAAGTTGAAAAACTAGTTATAATTATTTGATAAAACTAGCTGAAAGTTGTAAAATGACAAATAAAGGCATCATTAATTATTAAATCAACAATAGGATATTTAAAATGACATATTTTAATAATATAAATTAATTATATATTTAAATTATAAATTTCTATAATAACATTTTTAAATTATAATTACATATTTTTAAATATAAATTTATGTAATTACATATTTAAATAATAAATTACTATAATTAATATTTAAATTATAATTTTTATGATTAAATATATAAATTAAGTTGTAAATTTAAATTATAATTTTTTATAATTATATATTTATATTATAAATTATTATAATTATATTAATGAAGGAGAGAGATGTTCAATGATGTGATGAGAGAAAATTAGTAGGAACAATGCATTAATTAATAAAGTGTAAATATACAAAAACAAAATCAGTTAGTAGAGATATTTTCGAAAAGCTACTTGGGGTAATTTTCTTTAAAAAGTTAATAATTCCTAGAAAACTTCCAGATTTTTTTATCCAAATGGAGTTAAAATTATTTCAACTATCATTTCAACTTTCAGTTAGTTGAAAGTTGAAATGGCAAATCAAACATACTCATAAACTCTTTTTGCTCTCTTTTTTTTTTTCTTTTTCTAGAGATATTCGATTTCTTCTTCTTCTTTTTTTGTAGAGTCATCTTAAATTTCCCTTTATTTTTGTCATTAGTTTTTCTCTTTCAGATGTTGCTCCATGATTATAGTAAAAGGCCACTTATGTATTATAAGCAAGCAAGAGTATGAGTGAAAAATGAATATTTTTTAAGGCTCAACTTGGACAACCAAGAGTAATTATGTTCAATTAGATAGTGGCTTAATATCTCAAAAAATTAGCAAGCAGAGAAGTGGATTCATAAGATATGAACTTCAACATAATAATCAGATGTCACTAAGTTTAGAGATATTTGCATTTAAAAATAAAAATTAAGTGGTTGTTTGAAATGTAACCCCATTATGGCTCAAACTTCACTATTTTGTGATTATTATGCCAGAGAAACTAAATCTTCAATTATGCTAATTACTCAACTTCTTTAAAAAAAACTCCTAATGTACTAATAATTTTTTAAAAATATTGATTCTAAAACCATGAAAATGTTCATTATCAACTAAAGAAGATAGAAGGACAGTTCAAACATATTCATATATGATAAATCAAATTTTGATTTGTATTTTTATCATGTTTAATATGTGTTCGTAGGGAAAGAATTGCACATTTGTTAACAAAACTCACCTTTTAATATTTATTTTCACTTTAGTCATGTACTTAAAGAAACAGGAAGAAAAATAGACAAAATCAAACATTTTTAGAACAATTATTCAAAATGCAGGTAATATATAAAATCCAACATGAGAGTATAAGAACTTCAAATCACTATTTTCAGCATAAAGTTGAATAACATAATGTAGAAAAGTGTCTTTACACTCCCATAACTGATAAGGGGCTTTTTTCCGTAAAAAAGGGTATTTTTAATTAAAAATTCCCAAAATGGGGTACCTTTGTCAAATATTTTTGAAATGGTGTAGTTTTGCCAAAACCGCTAACTAAGATGGCAGGTTGGACGCATGTTGACTAGAAACTGCCAGTCAAGTTAGCAGGTTGGCAGAGAATCTTGGAACCCGCCAATTGAGTTGGGTGTTTGAGGAAGAATCTTGGCAAATTCTCTCCAACCCGCCAACTGACATGGCGAGTTTGCATTCCAAACTGTTCATGCGCGTAGAAAAATGATAAAGAAAAATAAATGTAGAGAATAAAAGGTTAGTATAAATTAATAATTTTAAGAGACAGTGTCATTTTTCATGCATGACATTCTGGGAGGGTCCAACACCACAGCTTGAGCGGTAACAGGAGTAGTTACGAATCCAGTGCTGAACTCTCAATTTGCATTCGCAAAGCCGAACAGTGCAAACCTTCCTCTCAACAACGGCGTTCCATAGAACAACAACAACGACGGTATTCTTAACAACAACAACCTTCCTTTCCTTACCAGACTGGGCGATACCACTGGGAACGTCTTCAACAACAACAAAAACAACTTTGTGAACGGAGGGATCGGTTTCCCAGTGACAAACATGAATCAGCTTCCATAAGGAATGACACTACAGAAGCTCATGTTTGGGACAATGACTGTGTTTGACGATGAACTCACAGAAGGGCATGAGTTGGGTTTGGGTTTGGTCAAGAAGGCACAAGGATTTTACATAGCCAGCTTTGTCGATGGAATAAGCTAGCTTATGGCTTTCACTGCTATGTTTGAAGATAACGGTTACCTCAAAAGTCTCAACTTCTTTGGTGTGCATCGAACGCAAGTTTCTCAGTCCCAAATTGTAATCATTGGTTTTAAATAGCTCAAACCGCCATTTAAGTTGGCGGTCTGGTGCCACGTGGCACAACTCCATTGGCTGTACAAACGGCGTTTTTAATGTGACTCCAACCCGCCATTCAACACGACCTGTTTCACCAGATCATGACACGTGTCACTCCCCAATTTAACCTGCCATTTCAATTGGTGGTTTCAACTGGCTGTCTCTGCACCTCCTGCCAACCCGCCAACTTGATTGACGGTTTCTGGTTACCATGCGTCCAACCTGCCATCTTAATTGGCGGTTTTCGCGAAACTACATCATTTCGAGAATATTTGATAAAGGTATTTCATTTTGAGAATTTTTAATTAAAAATACCGAAAAAAGCCCTGATAAGGAGATATTTTTCCATCTAAATTATAAAAAAAATCCGTAATGTTATCCATAAGTGAAACATCAAACAAGGTAGAGTCCCCGTGAACAGTCACCAATCACCGAAAGGAGCAGTAATTTAAATTACATATAAGCTCATATTGAACTGACTTTTCAAAAATAAAATTGAACGACAAGAGCTTAACAAATGTAAAGCCTTTCCACTGCATAGCAGCTGCAAAACATATCAGTTGCGAATAAAGTAAATCCACTGCATAACAAAATAAATCCTTTCCAAAATATATCAGTTGCAATTTCCTTTATCTTTCACCTATTACCTCAAGCCTAGCACCACCTACATAAATACTTCAAAACAAGCTTCTGGATTGTGAAACCGCACCTAGTACTAATCCACTGCCAAGAGTAAAACTTCAAATATTTCAATTATTTCCCCCGAGATGTTGAAATCATTACCTACTTGTTTGGATAGAAACTTTTACAAGTTCAAATAAAATTAAAATACATTTTATTTCAATTGCTTCATTTAGGCCAACCGTGTTGATTAAGTACATGTGGTTTGAATTATTTTTAATTTCATAGCTTCATCAGAGGTAGAATAACAAAAGGTCTCCATAAAGTTCAAGTCTTGAACTGACCATCCTAAATCAGCCCCTGAATCGTGTCAATGAAATTGACCATAATTTCAAGACTTTTATCATCTGCAATAAAGAAGCAGCAGCAAAATCTCATATTTCAGACTCGTTATATGCACAAAACAACAGTCAATTACAATGAACAAAATTAATAATATAGGAAGGAGAAACCACTAACCGAGTCTAGGAACCGTGTGTCCCTTAGGGTGGTGAATCACAACAGGATTATCGAATGCTTCCAACAAAGCAGTGCTCTCTGCCTTCATGAAATCTTTCTCCCCTTTACCCCATAACACAGACAAAGTAATATAATAACAACAGCAGATTAAAAGGAAAATTTGTTGAAAACAAAGAATCGTAAGGGACTTGGGTTTGTTGAAATTTGAAACTACCTATAAAGTGAAGTGACGGACAATCAATAGGTTTTGAAAATGCATTGGAAGCCAGTTTAGGCATTCCAAACTTGTTTCCACCAAACTTGGCTCCTGATATCACAATCAGGAACTTGATCTTGCTTACCTTCCCAAGTGCCACTCCCTACAGTCATCACTAACTTTAATCAAATCAAAGTAATTTAACTCTAGCTAGTGTCCTTGAATCAAATCAAATCATTCGGTCTACGTCTGAATGAAAGTTGAGAAAGTATTTTTGCAAATTTCAATACATAATAATGCCATCCATACACTCATTCTTTTTAACCAAAAAGCATTAATTTATAGGAAAAGGGAAATGATGCTATCTAAAGAGTTTAAGTATAAACAGTAAATAAGAGGAGTTTTTATTTAACACCTGCGCTTGCATTCCTGGCAATGCAGCCGCCAAAATTGCTCCCTGGGAGAAAATATTTCTGATTTGTAAGATCTAGCATTGTTCCGGTAAAAAATAGAGAAACAGGAAACAGCAGAATTAAAGTTGAAAACGCACCTGAGAGAGACCCAATACACCATCAAAAGGGCCATTTTTGAGCATGAAATCTTGAATGTATGTCAAAGATTGTTCGAAGTTGGTATACTCAGTGAAGTCCTGTAGAGAAATGAATAAATGTTAGCAGCATGAGTATGATATGGATAATGTGGCGTGTCTCCAACCTCATTGGCTTGGAACCATTCATAATAAGGAGGGTCAAAAATGCCTTCAACATCAGACGTTCCCTGTGCAGGGAATGGGGCATCGAGGAACACGAGATCAAGGTTTTGTGTCACAGGCTGTGGCCATCTGAAGACTAATTGCTTGAGGATTTCAGCGCTGGTCCTGAATCCATGGAGGCAGAGGATTCTGGGTTTTCTCTGGGTTTGATCTTCCATAGATTGCAGATGATTATGGTGGTGTAATATCTAATGAATTCAAAGTAAAGTAACTAGTCCTTTGGCTTAGGACAAAAAACACTGCTACTGTTCTACTAGTACTACCAGTCGTTTAATGCAGTACCTCAGTAGTCACTTCGCCCAACTGTTTTACTTTAAGTCCAAATAAATTCATACAAAAATTAACAATATATTAATTATTCTTTTAACAAAAGAGTTTACGTACTTTTACATTATTATCTACTTACTATAATAAATTTGTTAATTTTATAAATAAATACCTCTAAAATATTGGATTGTGATCGAAAAATAATATAAAAGATAAATTTTAGATCTTTATAACCTTTCATAATATCATCATTTATTGGTATTTTTTTAATATTTAAAAGATAAATTTATGCGTAGTTTTTTAGATGTTTTCATCACCAATATTAAAATTTTATTTTAATAATTTATAAAAAAAATTATGTGTGGAATATTGAAACGAGGGATTAGAAAATTTCAAATTTTGCATACAAGAAAAATGAAAGAAAATAAATATTTGAATTTTTTTTTATTGTAAGTATATTTTTCTATTTTTTAAAACTTTTTTCTACCAAATAAAAATGTTTTAATATTCTTAATTTTTTCTTCTCTCATTTACAAAATATACCAACCGTCTCATAACCTTTTTTTTTATATATACAAAAAATAATATTTACCTAAATAATTCACTCTTATATTATTTATTTAAATACATCATTTTTACGATTAATATTGAGAAATTGATTCGTTATTTGGATAAATAACGTGGATGAGTTATTTGATAAATATTTATTTGGTATATATAAAAAAATCATAAATAATTTAGTTTTAGGAAAAGTTTTTTTTTTTTTTTTTGTAAAAAATGAGAGATATCAACTTCATGTATATATTACTCCAATTATATTTATGAGACCTAAATAAAAAATATCATTTTATAATATACAATTTATAATTTTTTTCATTAATCATTTTTAGATTAAAATATTTTTAATTAAAATAAAGTTTTAATGATAAATAATTATAAAAACAGAAATTAATATTAATAACAATGATCTAAACATTTTGAGATTCTTCTGATTTGAAGGTAAATGTTTTCAAAACTAAATTGTATGGTATCAATGTTGAAAATAGAGGTTGGAGTTAATCACAGGAGAAAATAATCTTGGGAGGGCGTTATAGGTAAGTTTTAAAAAAAATGATATCTTTATGAAAAGCTAAAAGTATGTTATTTATGGGAGGCTTGTTATGGTAAATGTTGTCCTTAATAGTTATTCTCTGTATTAATCTTTTTTAATAAAGTTTCCCTCAAACTTATAAGAATGTTATTATTGTAAAGGAATGTTTTTTTTTTTGGGTGGGAACATGGGGAAAGGAAATTTTCTTTGATTTCTTGGGAGACATTTTGTTTGCCGAAAGAAGAGGATAATTTGGGTGTTAAGTGTTTAAAAAAGGTTTAATTATAGTCTTTTGGCAAAGGGCAAATGGAGATTTTTGCAAGAAAAAGATACTGTATGGGTCAATATGTTAAAGAGAAAATATGAGAATTTTCAAAATCTTTCCTTTTTCACTGAGTAGAAGGATGGTTAGTTCATTGTAGTGGAGGGACATATATGATATGAATGGAGATGCATTTGTATAGCTTGGATGGTTTTCGGGGAAAACATTAAGAAAAAGGATGGAGATGGAAGGATACTTAATTTTGAAATCAAAATTGGTTAGGTTGTGACTCTTTATTTGTGTTATTTTTAAAACTTTACTCAATTACAACAAACAAAGATTTTGTGATTGCAAAATGCAGGGTTTCATCTTCTCAAGGGGATAAGGGGTTAGAATGTTGGAAAAGATGTTTATTCTCATATGAGAAAGAATTGTAGTTCAATTTGATGCAATTAATATTAGGTCTAGTGTTACTTAAGACCGTTGGTGTGAAATTCTTTTGACAGTCATATGGCTTTACTATTGCTTCTGCATACGAATCTCTTATGCTTAGAGAATTTTTTCGTTCTTATCATAGTGGGGTTTGACATGTTAAGAGTCATGTGGTAACATCATACACATTCTAAAGTTTTGGCTTTCTTGTGGACATTAATTTGGAATAGGATTCCTACATGGGTGGGGTTGGCGGATAAGGGTGTGTTGCTTCCAAACAATAATATTAAGTGTGTTCTATGAAATCAATAAAAGGAAGACAACAATCATATTTTTCTCCCAGACTCGTGGCTTCTCAAATCTGGTATTAAGTGTTGAACTAGTTTGATTCATCTAGAGCTTTGCCACAACACTTTCATAATTATTTTCATACATCTAGGGATATAGATCTTAGGCTAGAAAATGATAAGACATAGACTTTTAGCATCATGGTGTGTATTTTGACATATAGAAAATCCATTGTATATGTTGTGAAATTCAACATATATTACAAAAATTCAAAGTGGTTGTTGGACTGTTTTTACTGTTACGTCATTAAATTCAATTAAAATGCAATTATTGTATTAATTGTATTTAATGCAATCATCATATTAATTATTTTTAATACGTCTTAATTGGTTGCAACGACTACCTATGACTACAGCAACTACCTAGGGAGGTTGGGCATGCAACCTGAGCATTACATATAGGGTCTTTGGTTCCCACTATCTGATACACCTCAAAGCTTTCTTTTCTCTATTTCTTTCATGCCTTTCCCTCTAGTTTCTCAGTTTTATCTTGCTAGTCCTGTAGCCTCAGCTCGCCTAAGAAGTTCATGTTGTATCTTAGGAGACTTACAGGATTACTCGGATAAGTCTTTTAGGACAGTGCTTAACACACCTCAGCAAAATCATTTCTACAGCTTTACACTAAAGTTACCAACAATCTAAGCATTACATATAGGATCTTTGGTTCCCACTATCTGATACACCTTAGAGCTTTGTTTTCTTTGTTTTTCTCTTACCTTTCCCTCTAGTTTCTCAGTTTTATCTTGCTAGTCCTGTAGTCTCAGCTCGCCTGAGAAGTTCATGTTGTATCTTGGAAGACTTACAAGTTTACTCGGATAAGTCTTTTAAGACAGTGTTTAACACGCCTCAACAAGATCACTTCTACACCTTTACACCAAAGTTACCAACAACCTAAAAGACTTATGCTAACTAATTCGACTTTGTTGCTACCCACCAGATCGTCAACCATGCACCTTAGGTCCAATGCACCTTCGCCAAACGTCTCCAAAATTGAGGTTTTTGCTGGACAGAATTTTCAACGCTGGTAGAAACACATCTATGTGTGATCATTATTAGACATCTACAAAAATTTACAATGAAAAGAGAAAGGTCAAATTACAATCAAGATTATCAAAATCAAGAGTTTACGTAAACTCGTGGGAGTGCAGTAAACTCGACTCGTAAAATCGTAAGAGTTTACTTCATTAAAAATATGACTATAAATCACATAAAAATTGAAAGTTTTCAATACATATTAATTTCAAATCCACATAATGAATTTAAATTACTCCAAATAAGTAGAAATTAAAGTTGAAACACTTAAAATGTCAAAACTTTTTTAGACATAAGAACAAATTATATGCAAAACACTCAAAATTAGAGTCAACATAGAAAAATATTACTTAAGAAGTTTGTTCACGAGTTTACTCCGATTTTACCGAGTTTACTCCGATTTTACGAGTTTACTCCGATTTTACCGAGTTTACTTCGAGTTTACTAATTTTCTGATTTTACTGCGATTTAACTCGTTTGAGACTTGTAAACTCATAAACTTGTACGATTGTACGAGTTAACTCGTGATTTTGATAACCATGATTACAATTGTGTAAAAAAGGTACGCTTATGAAATTTATCATAATAATAATTCACATACACCATGTGTAGCTTTGAACCTTACCTTTAATTAAAATAATTATTTTAGTGAAGGGCCAAAATATTTTATGCCTTAGTGCTTACCTGTGAGAAATGACAATCCTCCTAAGCCTAAGATTAACTTGGCTAAAAGAGATGATAATTTTGTTCGGTCATTTCTTTGGTAAATATTGTGACATATAAGTAAATGAGTGACAGACTCTAGGGCTAGCAAACACATATGTGCTAATATAAATGCATTTTACTCCTACACTCTCGTGAGATGGAAAAGAAAAAGTTTTTCTTGATGATTCTGGATCTACTATAGTTTCGGAGAAAGGATTTTAAAACTCACATCTGGAAAAACACTAGTTCTAGAGGATGTGGTGCATGTGTCTACCATTAGAGTAAATTAAGTCTTTGTGGCACTATTGGGAAAGATTTGGTAAAAATGGCTTTAGTTTGACAAGATTGTCATGACTAAAAATAATGTGTTTGTGGAAAAAGGTTATTGTGATCAGGGTATTTTTTTCCTTAATATTTCTGAAGTGATTAATGAGAATAAGACATCTACTTCTTCTGCTTATATGATTGATTTGTATGACATGTGGCATGCTAGATGAGAACATGTTATTTATTTACATCAACTAGGCCTAATCAACATGCATGATAAACAAATTAAGAAATGTGAAGTATGTGTAGAATCTAAGTTAACTAAAAGCTTATATTTTTTATACAACATGAAACGAAACCTCTTAGTCTTATTCATTCTAATCTTGCTGATTTGAAACAATGCATGACTAGGGGAGGTAGAAGTTATTTGGTAACCTTTGTTGATGATTTCTATAGATATGCAAGGGTTTATTTGATTAGAAATAAAAATGAAGAGTTCAATATGTTTATCTTATAATTAAAGCTGAAGTCGAAAATCAATTAAGTAGAAAGATAAAAAGGATAAGATCGATTAGGGGTGGTGAATACATTTTGTTTAATGACTTTTGTGAGAAAAAATGTATTATTCACGAGGGAACCCTACCATATTCCCCTAAGTCTAATGGAACAATTGAGAGAAAAAATAGAACCCTCAAGGAAATGATGAATGCTTTGTTGGTTAGTTCATCAACACCAGACAACCTTTGGGGAGAAGCTCGTTTGACTGCTTGTTTTTTTATAGACTGGGATTCCTCATAAGGGAAACACCCTACGAGTTATTGAAAGGATATACACCTAACTTGAAATTTCTTAGAATGTGGGGGTGTCTAGCTAAGGTTATGTTACTTGATCCTAAAAGAAAGAAAATAGGACCTAAGATCTCTTATTGCATGTTTATTGGTTATGCTAAGCATAGTGTAACTTATAGGTTTCTTGTTATTAAGAGTAATGTACTTGATTGCAATACCATCATAGAGACTAAGAATGTTGAATTCTTTTAGGACATATTCCCTTTGAAATCTAGTATATCTACTTCCTCCAGTGATAGCACCATTGTTAAGCAATCAATTGAACCTATAATAAGCCTATGATTGAAGACTTAAGGCATGGTAAAAGGAAAAGGATAGAAAAATCTTTTGGTGATGATTTTTACACTATCTAGTTGAAAATAATCTTTTGAGTTTTTTCTGAAGCTATTAGTTAATCAAATAGAAACCTTTTGGAACAAACTATTAAGATTGATATTGATTCTATAAAAAAGTATATTGGAGTTTAATAGACTTGCCTGATGTAACATCCCATTTTTTAAAAAAATAAAATAAAATATTAATAAAAAGGTGTAATTTATATTAATAGGCTTAAATTAATTTAATATTTGTGTTTATTAAAATGAATTAAGAATTGGTTTTATAAAATAAATAAATGTGGGTGTAAATAGTAAGATAGTCTAAAGGTTAAGTTTGAGCCAAATGTTAGAAAGCTCAATTGAACTATTAACCTAGAGTAATTTAGAGGGGTTAGGTGATTGCGATTTAGTTTCACGTTTTTTATTCTAGATATTTGAGAGAAAGTTGTAGAGGGAACCTTGTCAACAGGGAAGATGGAGATTGAGGAGGACAATATTTGGGAACTTAAGGACACACCTTTCACACCCAAGATCATCATTTGAGGTAAGGGGGTGAAAAAGTATCTCTCATGTGGCATGTGTAGGGAAGATGGGTAGTGAAGCGATCCCTAAGTTTCAATAGGTTTTATGTATGTCATTGAAAGATTATGAACACCCGCAACGAGTGCTGATAATATGCTTTGTGAATGATTATGTGAATATATTGCTTGGTTCAATTATCATTATATCATTTTATATTTAAATAAAAGAATGCTTTGGTTCTTCTAACTCCTTTGTATTTGGTGTCCATGAATATAACTAATGAAGGTTTGTATTAATTTTGTTTGATTGGTGGCTTTGAGGTATCATTTTTTTATACCTAGAGATTAGTGACCTTGAGCATAGCATTGGTTAATTGTATGTATTAATTTATTGAACGGTTCGAGTAGTGCTCTTTTGTAGTCCCTTGTGATTAGTTATAACAATTAAGTTAGATCAAGATGAGATTATCATTGATTTATCATTGTTTGATGTGTTTGTTTATCATTGTATTTGATGTGTTGGTTCATAGGATCATGAATTATCATATGAAATAGACTAGAGATAATTATGATGTTGGCATTGAGGTTTTCCTTTTTTATATCCTAGAAGTTAACAACAGTATAATTAAGTGTTTGTATTAGACTATTGAACTATTAATGTGTTGTTGGATTGTATGCATTATTGGACTGTTAGGAATCACGAATTACCAAGCAAGATAGACTAGAGATAATTATTATGTTGACATTGAGGTTTTCTATTTTTATATGTTACGTATAGCTTAAATTCATTTACATATATAGTTGATAGTTATAAATCATTCATCAAATTAATGACTTGGTTAATATGAATCATTTATTAAAAGACATTTGTGTTTCTTATACTCTAATATAAAAAAATGCATAAGATTCTAACAATTGATTCAAGCAAAAAAAATGAAAACAATTCTTAGAGGGCATTGCGAGAGAGATTAACAATTCACCAAGAATTCTTCTTTGTAGTTAAAAACATTCTTCAAATTAATGGTTTGATTAATATGAACCATTCACAACGAGAGGTTTGTGTTGCTTGTATTCTAATATAAATAGATGCATAAGGTTAATTTGTGTTCATGAATGCAACTATAATGAGTGTGTATTAAATATTGAATTGTTAGAGTAGTATCTTTTGTTATTTATTGTGATTAGTTATAACATGAGGTTAGTTAGTTAGAGATGAGGTTATCCTTACTTTATCATTTTTTTATATTTATTTTATGTTAAAACATCAATTGAAAATGATTTTATTTCAAATACATGATTTAGAGTGTGCTTTGAAGGATTAAGCTAACCTTAGAAAAGAGAGATCATAAAAAAATGTAATGCATATTTTACCGACAATGTATATAATCTTTCAATGAGAAAACCATTAGAAAAATGAGGAAATTTGAGAATATGGTCTTCATGAAAGTTGTATCCCAAGATGTTATCTAACTAATGTCATTGGTTTCACTAAAAAAAGATTTGTATAACTCATATTTTGATAAGATTAGTAGCTAAAGGTTGAACTGACATAATTAAGTGATGAATTTATGTTTCCTTCAAGTTTTGACATAGTAAACATTTGTTTTAGATTTTGAGGTCAGCATAAGAGTTATAGATAAATGTCCTAGCTTTCAACCTAGATAAGAAACAATGTCATTGGATTAATAAAGCTCTAGGTATCACGTTTACACTCTACAAAGGTCATAAAGGCTTATTAGAAAATAAGTGAGGGAATCCAACGACATGAGAAAGTGAATTTTAAATGTTATGAATGAGAATATGTGCAGTTAGTAATTGGTCTATTGATGACGATGGTCAAAGTGTGCCTGATGAGGTGTCATCTCAGTTGTGGTTGAAGGTGAAGTGTGATGACATGATTAGATGTTGATATTGTGATGTATGTTGATGATGATGGTTAGGGTATGCTGACGGGGTGCCATTTCAGCTGCAATTGGGGGTGAAGTGTGATGACATTATTAAATATTAACATTATGATTTATATTGTGGATGACATGACGCATGAGTGTGACAATTGGAGAATTTTTGTAAGGATCGCTTATTGTGTGATGCTATGGACCAAATCTTCTTTGGTTATGTTGCATTGCATGGTTATACCTATGTGTTACTGGCTTAGAAGAGGATTTGCTTCGGGCGAACCTATTTGTGAGATAGTTGTACCCACGTGTTAGTGGCGTAGAAGAGGATTGTTTCGAGCATGTACCTGAGAGATATGCATAAGCGTCATTAGCATGAACAAATTTATGTGTGTAGATGTATAATTTCTGTCGTGAGTGTGAAATGAATTCATATATTTATTTGTTGTACTTTAGTTGACTGTTCATTCTCTTTATATGTGTCTTAACATGTATGAGACGTATTCTCATCCTTTGCTGTTTGTTGTTGCATTTTGTTTTTGGCTCAACATGAATTGTCTCTTGTTCCTACATATCTCCCGGTGTAGTGGAGAATCAAAGTTTACGTAGTTCTTTGTTAAAAATATTTATGTGTTGAGTTTTTTATTTGTTATTAATTTTTTACATCAAAATGTTATAATATTGGTACCATATTTTTATTCTTGTAGAAAATAATTTGATTTTTGTGTGCCAATTTAGAGGGAAGTTTTAAAACATAAAACTTGTCAGCTTGTGTTTCAAAACCTTAGGATTAAAAATATGTCACATTTTGTTAAACCTTTCTCTAATAAAAAAATTTATTATTAACAACTATTTTGATTAAATTATAAATTAATTATATTTATATTTGGGATTGTATCATAGTATAATATTTTAAATTTTATAATGATAAGTTCTTATTTAAGATATTTTTTGTAGTAATTTAATTTTAATTAAAGGGTTAATTAGAGAGAAAACTTAAAATGATAAGTCGTCACGACTTACATTTTAAAATTTAAGGATTAAACAATATGTCATCTAAATAATTCATTCTCTAATAACCATATTTTGTTATTTAAGAATTGCTTTATTAAATTAAGAACTCATAAATAAATACTTGTATAGTTTTATAGTTATTAAGGTACTATTTTAATTTTTACTTGTAAATCTTTAATTTGATATTTTGATTTATACATTAATTTTATCTTGTATTTAATAATGTCATTAGAGATAAGTTTTAAAATATTAAATCATCACAATCTATGCCATGAAACTTTAGAATTAAAAAATGTCACATCTAATTAATTCATCTCTATAAATGTTTAAAGATTTGTCATATTTAAGGATAAAATATTTTAATAACAATGATATAAACCAAGTAAAATTAAAATTATATAATTTTAGAAAAGAAAACATTATTAATTGTAATTAAACTTAAAGGAAGAAATTTAAGTATCCTGAATTGTCACAATTTGCATCCTTAAAAATCCGAAAAGTAAAAAAAGATGTCAGATGTAATTAACCTTCTTTTTCTCCTTGATGAGTAATTTATTTTTCTAATTAAATAATTTTAAATAATATTCCACTAAAATAGTTATTAGTTATTATTATTTTTTAACTAATGGATTTACAGTTGTGTGGCAAACTGAAAAAAATAAAAAATCAAAATCTAATTAGCATAAGGTTAGTAATATACATATATATATATATATATATGAATGGAAGAGATTCACTTACTCCAAGAGTAAGTATAACATCTCGTCCTATCCATTCATTTTATTGAAATCTAATGATTGTAATGAGTAACTAATCTTAACCATTAGATTTCAAGAAAATTCAAGATAGTAATAAAGAATAAATTTTTTATACTTGCTTTTAAAGTAAGTAAATTCTCTCTATATATATGTTTACAATTGAAATCCAAACCTGAATATGCATAAACCATAAACAATTGGCAACATTAAAAAGTCTAAATCTCACAAGCAATTAGGCACGTGTTATGCACGTAAGCCACATATCATTAAACTGTGAATAAGATAAAAAGGGAAAGCAATCACAAAGTTGGAATCCCTAATTAAAAAAAGGAGTGTGGTGAATTACAGAGACGAGAAGAAAAAAGAAAACGGCAATGTCACAAGAAGCAGGGAGTTTCAGTGTCGTTTTCACCGTCAGGAATAGTTTCTGGTGTTTTTAAACAGGGGTGATTAATTTTCTTCTGCCTTTTATTTACAGTTTCATAGTCAGATTCTAAAACATAAATAGAACAGAAGTATAAAGGGAAATACCTATTATGGGCACCTTCAAGTTCAAGAGATGAAGAACTCGTTTTCCTTCCAAGCTTGTATTTGTGTTCAACTTGCTTCCTCCTTCTCCGCCAAAAAAATCAAGTAAGTTCCCTCCTCTCTTCTCTGAATCCTCCTCCGTTTTGTCTTGATTCTTCCCTTTTTATTTTGTTAATTGTGCTTATTTGGGTACAACTTGTAAAAAGCAATGAAGCAGAGGGATTAAAATAACTCAAGCCACCAGAGGAATCTATTGTAGAACATGGAGAAGTTGTTGGTCTGCGTGGTCTCTGATCAGCCTACTTTGCTCTTTCTTCTTTTTTTTAATTGATTTTTTTTTTCTTCTGAATGAGATGTAATAATCAATTATTTTGTTCTTTTCTTTTAATGATAATATGCTTTTCTTCAGTTTTTTGGTTGATTGAGATTGTAAGGATTTATACCAAAATTGTTTTTTTTTTTAATTTTCCTATTTCTATTTGCACCCCCCTTATATTAAATACACGTCTATAATTTGAACTGCACATTACTATTTACATATTCTATTGCTAAATACACCCCTTGTTGTTTTTGGCTCACAATCAATCGGTATTCATTGTGATGCATTCACCCAAAGCCATGGTTGAACAATCCTTGAGGTTGTGACAGCTGCCTAGAATCAACTCATAGAGGTTCCATGAAGCTTATGAGATGGAGGTGGAAGACTAGGAAATTTAATTGACGCCACTTCTAGTAGAGAAGATAAGCCAATGAAGAAAGAGCTTAGCCACAAGGAAAGAAACTTTGATAATAGCATGAAAGACTCTTATTCAAGGAAGGAACATGAACATCTTCTAAGAAGAAGTGCTCTCAATTTTAGAGATGATAAATTCATTCAAAATGAGTGTTAAAAAATTATAAGAGGTGGATAGCTCAATATATAGAGCTTAGCATGAACCTATGGGCCTAGCATAAGCATGAACTTCCAACTCTTCTAATTAGGGAGTATTAGTTAGTTAAGTTATTGTTAATTAAGTATATGTCAATTTAACACTAAATTACTTCAACCAAGATCCAAATAAAGTCCTAAGAAAGTGGTTCTATGTTCCCTCTGAATTTGAATTTGAATTTTGGAGGAAAATGATACGACATCTCCAAAATTCAAATTTAAATAAGACGTACCAAGAATAGGCCTTGTAGGAGAGAGAAAGCCAAGGTGGCGCCTATCATAGGGAGCAAGGGGTCTCACATGTCTCTTACATGTTTCATGTGTTGGTTAGAAGAGTTTTAGAAGCAATTAGGGGTGTGGAAATGAATAACCATATGTCCAACCACTCCTAGGCCAAGCCCAACTAATTAACACACTCCACAAGGAGACTAAACACACCACCTAATGTAAAATGAACCTAAAGGCCAAAATACAAGGCCGAAAATTAAACTAGCTACACCCCTAAAATTCTAATGACTTAAGGGTGTCTAAACAAGCCTAAAAATACACTAATTATTACAATACAAAGAACCATAGCCTAAACTAAGCTTCATACAAGTCATGTCCCTCCTTTATGGGTATTCATTGTTCACCCCTTAAGCCTCTATATGCATCCCATTTTTTGGGATATACTTAGCAAGGTGTGTAAATAGTAAATGTAAGGAAATTAGCTAAAACAAGCTTAATTCAAATACAAAGGTGAAAATCACTTGTTAATAAAAAGTTTAGAAAGGCAAACAAATTTGGTGCTTATAATTGCCCCTCTTTACTTAGACTCACTAGATAATGTGAATAGTAAACATTTGCCTATTATCAAAGTAGAATGTAAGTAAAGATACAAAGCATTCTGGCTAATGGGTATAATGTATATTTAGTTCAAAACAAATTGAGATTAAAAAATGGACATTGTGGTGTGAAAGACAATGGACATCGAGGTTCAAAATAGACATTGGGGTTTGAAATAGACATCGGGGTCTGAAACATAAAATATAGCGAACATTAGGGTCCAAAACAAATAAAATAAATGGACATTGGGATCCAAAACATGAAATAAAGTGGAGACTAGGGTTCAAAACAAATAAAAGAAATGGACATCAAGATCTGAAACAAATAAAGTAAAGTGGACATTAGGGTTCAAAACATAAAAGCAATGGACATCGGGGTCTGAAAGATAAAATAAAGTGGACATCAGTGTCCAAAACAAATAAAAGCAATGGACATGAATAAAGTGGACATCAGGGTCTGACACATTAAACAAAGTGATGGACATCAGGGTACGGAATATAAAATAAAGTAGACATCAAGATCCGAAGCATAAAACAAAGTGATGGACATCAACGTCTGAAATATGGACATTGAGGGTTCAAACATAAAGTAAAGTGGACAACAGGGTTCTAAACAAACAAAAGCAATGGACATTGGGGCCCAGAATATAAAATAAAGTGGATGCCAGGGTCCAAAACATAAAATAAAGTAGACACCAGAGTCTGAAACAAACAAAATCAATAGACATCGGGGTTTGAAATATAAAATAAAGTGGAAATGAAATAGTGATTCATGATGTGACATTGAATGAGGATGGGAATGACATGTTGCTCCTTTATTTTCTTCTTATGTTATTTTTCCTTGTCTTTTACTAGTTTCTTGCCTTTTTCCACTTAGGTTGTACCAAGACAAGGAGATGAACTAAAGTATGGTGTAAATTTCAATCTTACTTGAGAATAATACTTGTCTTCCTGAGCCTTTTGAATTGTCAATTGTTAATCATATCATTAAATTCCCTTGAGATTTTTTTTTTCATGATAATCATAATAGCCTTAGACACTTGCATGTTTCATAATTTAGAAATTTGTGTTAACAAAAGCATAGCAAACCAACACATGAACTAAGGTAGGAGATTTTATTACTTAGATGAAAATTGCAATTACATGAACAAGTCTGGGATGAGTTTTGAATGGTAAGCTTAAAAGGACTATTACACAACGGAAATGGTCTATAACAATACTAATATCTCAATCCACAAGTTTGGAAATCCACAAGTTAACTTCAAAGGATGAGGAATCAGTCAAAACACTCCCTTAACTCCAATTTCTTGTCCCTATTTAGTTATAACTTTCCAACTTCTAACGTCCTCTAGATGCTTTGTCTTCCAAAATTTGTAGTAAAAATCTTACCCCAACTTTTACTTGCATTTCCTTTTTTAGGTTTTCAATCTGGCAACCTTTTTTTTTCTTTTTCTTCTTTTTTTAACCTAACTTTTGCATAGATCGGCCTTTCAAGTTTTCAATCTAGTGAGTTGCTCTTAACTTTTTTCTAGGCCGTCTTTAAAGGTTTTCAACCTAGCAAATTTTCCTCTTTTTTTAAGAATAATAATTTTTAACCATATGAAAGTTTACCGATAGTGGTAAATCATTGTCATCCATGTTTGAAAGGATCAAAACTCTTCCTAAGAAAGTTGTCTTCACCATATAAGGTCCTTAGTAATTTGGTATACATTTTCCACGATGATTCTTTTGAGTGGCAAATCTTTTTTAGTACAAGGTATCTTTCTTTAATTTTTTTAGGGTGTACTTTTTTTATCATGAGCCTTTTTCATTTTTTTTTGGTATAGTTGACCATGACATAAGGTGATTAGCCTTTTTTCGTCTATGTGATTCAATTGGTCAAGTCAAGTTTGAATCCATTCAATTTCTTCAAGTTTAGTTTCCATCAACACCCTTAGTGCAGGAATCTTTACCTCAATAGAAAGCGTAACTTCCATCCCATATACCAAAGAATACAGAGTTTCCCCAATTAAGGTATGAATTGAAGTGTGATAACCATGCAAGGAAAAAGGGAGCATTTCATGCCAGTCCTTGTATATCACAACCATTTTTTTGAACAATCTTTTTGATATTTGTATTTGTTGCTTCAACCACACCATTCATCTCTGGCCAGTAGGGGGAAGAATTGTGAAGGTGAATCTTGAAATTATTGTACAATTCTTTCATCATCTTGTTGTTCAAGTTGGTTGCATTATTAGTAATAATACGACTAGGTAGTGCATAACGACAAATTAAGTCCCTTTTAATAAACCTAATGACAACATTTCTGGTAGCATCTAAGGCAACTTCCACCCATTTGGTGAAATAATCAATGTCAACAAGTATGAAGTGGTGCTCATTTGATGCTTTAGATTTGATTAAGCCTATCAGATCAATCCCCCACATAGAAAAGGGCCATGGAGAACTTAAGACATGCAAGGATCATGGAGGCACATGGATATTATCAGCATATGTTTGACACTTGTGACACTTCTTCTCATGGTTAAAGCAATCAGACTCCATGGTTGGCCAATAATAGCCAGCCCTCAAAATCCTTTTCGCCATTGCATGCCCATTTGCATGAGTTCCAAATAAACCTCTATGAACTTCTTCTATTATCTCTTTAGCTTCAATCACACCAATACACTTGAGCAACACCATGTGATGATTTCTTTTATAAAGCACATCACTATTAAAAAATAAACCCATTGGTAACCTTCCCAAGGTTCTTTTCTCATTTTCTAAGGCATTTGGAGGATATTCCTTATTTGCGATATAACACTTAATATCGTGAAACTAGGGCTTCCCATACAACTCTTCCTCAATAGCTTGACAATACGCAAGTTTATTCAAACTTTGTATCTTGATTACTAACATCTCATTTTCTAGATTAATATTAAACATTGATGACAAAGTAGCCAAAGCGTCAGCTAGCTGATTATTCGCATGAGGAATGTGGTGGAAAGTTATTTCATCAAATTGCTCTATCAACTCCTTTAGGTGAGGGTGGTATGGAATTAATTTCATATCTCGCTTTTCCCATGGCCAAAGCATCAACTCCAAATACCTTTAAAACTTTTATCTTTGACTAAATAGCAGCGCAAATCCCCATTGTGCATGCCTCGTATTCTACAATATTATTGGTACAATCAAAACTTAATCTTGTAGTGAATGGTATGTATTGTGTTTCTAGAGAAATTAACACTACCTTAATTCCATACCCTAGTACATTTGAAGCTCCATCAAATAAAATGATCTATTTTTCTTTACTCGAATGTTCTCTCTCCTCCAACAAAAACATTATGTCTTCATTAGGAAACTTGTAGCATATTGATTGACAATCCTCTACAGATTGGTGAGTTAGATATTCTACCAATGCACTGCCTTTGATTGCCTTTTGGGTGACATAAATGATATCATATTCAAATCGTAGTACTCGCCAACGAGCAATTCTTCTAGTTAGAGCAGGTTTCTCAAAGATATACTTGATTAAGACCATTTTGGAAACTAGCTAGGTAATGTGACTAAGCATGTATTGCCTAAGTCATCGAGTTTCTCATGCTAAAGCACAACATGTTCATTCTAACAAAGAGTACCTTTATTCACAATCAGTGAACTTCTTACTCAAGTAATAAATGGAATGGTTTTTGCATCCAGATTCAGATATTGTCCTAACACACCCTCCATGGATTTGTCAAGTATGCTTAAGTACATGATGATAGGTGTCTCAAGTACGAAAGGTATCAAGACAGGAGGTCCTTGCAAATATTGTTGATCTTCTCAATTTTTTTTTTAAAATCTTCATTCCATTCTAATACCTAGTTTTTGCTCAATAATTGTAAAATTGGATCAAACATGGACATCAAATGTGATATGAACCTAGCAATATAATTCAAGCTCCCTAAAAAACCATTAACTTCCTGTTCTATTTGAGGGGTTGGTATTCCATTATTGCCTATACCTTATTAGAGTCAACCTTTATACCTTTTTCACTAACAATAAACCCTAAAAACTACTCGGATCTCACACCGATTGTGCATTTAGAAAAATTTAATCTAAGCTTATACTTTCTCAAGTTCTCAAACAATTTTTATATGTTCCCCTTCCAATCTTGATTTGACTATCATATCATCCACATACACTTCAATCTCTTTATGCATCATATCATAGAATAGAGTCACCATTGCTCGTTAGTATGTTTCCCTAACATTTTTCAATCCAAATTGAATTACCTTGTAACAAAAGGTTCCCCACAATGTGATGAATGTGGTTTTTTCCATGTCTTCTGGCACCATTTTAATTTGATTGTACCTTGAAAAGCCATCCATAAAGGAAAAGAATTTGTGTTGGGTAGTATTGTCTATCAACATATCAATCTAAGGTAATGGAAACTCTTCCTTAGGCCTCATTTTATTCATGTCTCAATAGTCGATACACATCTTTACTTTCCCATCTTTCTTCAGGATCGGACCAACACAATGTTGGCAACCCATTGAGGGTATCTAGCTGCGGTAAGAAAACCAACCTCAAAGAGCTTTTTTACTTCTTCCTTAACCTTTAGTGATACCTCAACTTTCATCTATCTTAACTTCAGTTTACTGGGGGGACATTCATGTTTTAAGGCCAATTTTTTTTCAACTAAGCTGGAGTCTAATCCTGGCATGTCCTGATATGCCCATACAAAGACATCAACATATTCAAACAAAATTTGTATCAACTTATTTCGCTCCTACCATTTATAGATGTGTCAATCCTAATATCTTTTATAGCATCTTTTGTTCTTAAATCAATTATTTCAATTTTTCGTCATAGGGTTGATTATTTTGGCCTCTTCTTCTATCAATTTTTTTAATTCAAGTTTCGTTTCCAAGTCCTCTTCCTTATTTGTTTGATTAATGGGACAATCAAAGTTGTAGGATGAAATATTGGTATTATCATTTTCAAAGGGATTATTTTTTGCTCTGCAATTTAAAAAGAGAGAAGAAAAACAAAATAAACAAAAAGGAAAGATAAAGCATATGGACCAAAACTATAACTGGAAAGTTCAAACATGCATTTTATTAATAACAAACATTGAAATAGAAAAATGCAAGCCCATTTAAACATAGAGATATCCTAAAGCCTTGGGCAAAGTAATAGGAATTTTATTATAATTACTTTGAAATGGAATCCTCAATCTTGGGGAATTCAATGAACTCCCAATTGCAAAGCTCTTCAAAAGGAGCACAAGGATACACCCAACTAACATTTTCATCAGTAACATGATCCTTTTTTGCCATACCCACCGAGTATGCATACACTAGTTTTGCACTATGAAGACTTTGATAAAGGTTGCAAATGGGAATTTTCTTGGCCTTTGGTTCTCGATTCTCCAAGTGAGCCAACCTTCATTCTTTTTTCTCCTCAACTATTCGCTTTTTTTTTCAGTTTTAAAGGGTTTATATCCCAACCCCATGTCTGCCTTTATTCTTGGGGATTTCCAATAGCTTTGCAATATCTTTTTTATCCTTTCCCAATCCTTTCCCCACTTGATACCCTCCATTAATCATAATCTTTGCTACCATCGTGATTGCATTAGTAAACATTGGCTCATTAGGAAATGTTTTCACATAAGTAATGCTTACAATCTCTAATGACTGAAAAGAAGTTTCAAGGAGCTGTTCATAGCTTCAATGTAGCACATAGTAGATGGCTTGCTTATTAAAATCTTCCTCTCCTGAGAAAATGACAAGTTTATCATCCATATCAAACTTTAACTTTTCGTGCAAGGTTGATGGTACCACTCTGTCCACTCCTACAGAGTGGATTTAGGGGTGTCCCAGCAAATAACTATAAGATGGAATGATGTCCGTGGCTTGAAAAGTTATTTGAAAAACACAAGGACCGATTTGGATTGGAAGTTCTATTTCCCCCATTACTTCTCTTCGAATACCATCAAAATCCCTTTCCACCATGGAGCTAGGTTTCATATATGTTTCATCACAAGACAATCTCTCTAATGTTGATTTTGGCATAGTATTCAAAGAGGAACAGTTATCTACGAGTACTCGAGCTACGTATGATCTAAACATTTGATTGAAATATGAAAAGCCTTATTGTGTCATCGTTCTTCAATTGGGACTTCATCATTTGTTAAAGTAAGGTAGTTATTGGCAGTAATATTACCAATAATACCCTCAAACTTGTTTAAAGAAGTATCATGTGCCACATGTGCTTTGCTCAAAATCTTCATCAATAACTTTATCATTAAAGACTTTCTTTTTATTTTTTCCTAATTCTTGTTCAACCTCCTTTTTCATTGTCTCTCTCTTTGTAGTTTTCTTCTTTATTCACAATCTTTCTCTTCTTAACTCTTAAGGAGAATAAATGCAACCACTTTGGGTAATTCCACTAATCCCTGAAATGTTAGTGACTTCTAAAGCCCCAACGTTGAAAGTATCATGTGACCTATCCTCTTAACTATCCTCATGCAATTTAACATCATATATTTACATGGAACAACCTTATTATCTTTATAAGGGAAAGGTCTTGGCCATTGTACAATGATGGGCTTCAGGTTACCAAGCATTGACGTAGTTGCATTTCTAGCAAAATGAATCACCAGTGGTCTAGGAAATGAAATTCCTTGCTTTAAACCTGATTGTACCATTGCTACTTCTTCATCAATTTGCCAACAACAAATCTGAATTAAGTTTCAATCTATTCGACTTTGCGAAAACCTTTTGCAATCCTCACAATCTTCAATGGAGTGTTGGGCTTTGGGCTGATAACAACACATTTATGTCCCATCATTTTCACATGAGATCATGTCAGCCTCGCATAATCCTGCACAAATGAAACACATAGAGGTTTTCACCCTCTTTAAATCCTTTATCAAGTGTTGACCTAGTCATTCATTGATAGCATTCACTAATGAATTCCCCTGACTTAGGAGAGGATTACGCCCCACGTTAGGACTATCTTCTTTAAAGCTCAATCATCCGTGACAACCAATTTCTTCACTTGGCCTTTAAGGGTAAAACACTTCTTAGTAGAATGTCATAAGGCTCCCGCTTGAAAGACACACTTTGCATTTGGGTCATATCCTTTTGGGTACGAAGGTTCCATTAGTTTTGCAAGGTAATGGCAACTAAAACACTATGGAAAAGGTGTGAGAGTAACTCAATATAAGTCATAGGGATAGCGGTATAAGTGATGTTCTTCTTCTCTTGGTAATTTTTCTTTTGGTTTATGTTTTGGCTAGAGCTTTGGGTAGTGTTTTGGTTAGATTTTTGGGTAATATTTTGGTGCCACGACTAGTTTATTTGAGGTGTTAATTGGAGAACTGCTTGTGGAGGTGGAGCGGCATAGGTCATTCTTGGCAAAAGGAAAGGATTTAGTGATGCTACATGAGGGTTATGCATGGGTGGTGGTTGAAAATTTGGGTTATAATTTGGTTGGAAATAAGTGGGGGTATAATTGGGTGTAGTTTCCATCACTGCATTAGTTTCTCTTTTCTTTTTGTCTATAATTGCTGGCAGTTTTTTTGTACTCATTGTCTCTGCATGAGTGATTTGAAAAATTTTATGACACGTTTCCAATCATCTTATCATAGAAAGTTGATTGCAATGTATCAACAAACATTATTACCATCTCTTTTCTATTAGTAGAGGTTGCACTTGAGCAGTTATTCCTCTCCAACATTGTGCATACTCCTTTAAGGCTTTCCCTTCCTTTTTCATCATATTTTGTAATTGTGTTTTATCAAGAGCCATGTCCATGTTGTTTTTATACTACTTTATGAAAGCATAAACCAAATCCTTCTATGTACGTACTCGAATCCTCTCTAGACTCATATACCAATTTAAAGTTTCCCTTATGAGACTTTCTTGAAAGAAGTGAATAACAAGTTTATCTTCATAGGCATATACTACCATTTTTCTACAATAAATTGTGAGATGACTTCTTGGACAAGTAATTCCACTATACTTTTCAAAATATGGGACTTTGAATTTTGGTGGAATCATAAGATCACGAACTAAGAAAAGGTCGGTAGCATTGAAACAATAAAAAATTGACTCTTCAATAGCCCTTAGTCTTTCTTCAAAGAATTCTACTTTGTCCTTAGAGTTTGGATCCTCATATTGGTGATGAGGTATGGTATTGGTAAAAGTCTGGTTGACCAACTTATGGTTTAATGGAATTCCAGTAGATTTGTACTACATTTGGAGTTTTGTTCAAGTAAAAGAGGTGTGTATGTATACTATGGTAGAGGGACTTTTGTGTTGACAATTTTGAGGTTTAGGTTTTAAGTTTGTGCTTGGGTTAGAGGATAACAGTGGATGAGTGGACGTTGTCTAAAGCATTTGTAACCAAAGGAGACGTGTAACCCAGAGGTAAGCCATGTGAAGGAAATTGAACTTGAGCATTGGAATTGGATAATGGGGGTAGTGTAAATCCAGGGGGATGAATAGGTATACTTGAGGCTCCTCGAGTGAATTCCCATTTGCACCTTTCATGGATCTCAACATTTCCAAGATCTCCTTCATTTGTGCCTTCATCTAGTTCACATCTTCCTTGAGTCCTTCACGTTATTGTTTTAGATCATCTACTATACCTTCCATGATCGCTGTCTTGACACGCGTCCTATAAGGGTGTTACAAGAATGCTTTCTTTGCTCCAATATTGTTATTTCTTACTTCCACTATTATGAGCAACAATATGCCATGAGTATATGATTTACATGAATGAAATGTGAATGAGAAGTTTATTTTTTCTTTTGCAAGATTGTTAGAGAATCGTGAATCTTATGAACGTATCTTGCTTAACTATTCCCTAGAATATCATGTTCTAGTTATTAAGTTTTATGAACATGGACTTAATAAAACACATTTTATTAGACTATTCCACACATATTGACATATCATTGGACGTAGCAATACATATATCTCCCATTGAAATTTTTTGTTAGAACGTCACATTCTAAGAACTAGGTCTTAAGAATTAAGTAGAGTTATGGAAATAGTCATGAAAAGGAGTAAAACACAAGCAACATCTTCATTGATAACCAAATCCAAAAATACAATAAAATGGGATAGACGAAACAACACAAAATACTACCCACATCTCAAACTACCACTTAAACTAGAAATTTCAAATACTAATCATGATTAGCCTTTCCTTTCATTTGGCTTATCATGTTTTTACAATGATCAAGTAACTCATAAATTTCTTCTGCTATTGATAGTAGATTTGTCATTCCCTTGGCCCTTCGCAATAAATAGGAAGCGTCATTGATTGTTTGCTTGATTTGTAGAGCTTGACTCATTAAGTTATCCATCCAATGCTTTTGATTTTCTTCATGTCATTTTATGAACTTGCTCAACCATTTAAAAATATGTCACATCTAAATAATTCATTCTATAATAACCATTTTGTTAATTAAGAATTGTTTTCTTAAATTAAGAACCAATAAACAAATACTTGTATAGCTTTTATAGTTATTAAGATACTATTTTAATTTTTACTTGTAAATTTTTAATTAGATATTTTTATTTATACATTAATTTTATCTTGTATTTAATAATGTCATGAGATAAGTTTTAAAATATTAAATCATTACAGTCTGTACCATGAAACTTTAGAATTAAAAAATATCACATCTAATTAATTCCTCTCTATAAATGTTTAAAATTTGTCACAATTAAGGATAAAATATATATTTTAATAAATGATATAAACCAAGTAAAATTCATATTATATAATTTTAGAAAATAAAATATTATTAATTGTAATTAAACTTTATCAAGGAAGAAATTTAAGTATCCTGAATTGTCACAATTTGCATTATTAAAAGTCTAGAAAGTAAAAAAAGATGTCTTATTTAATTAATATTTTTTTTCTCCTTGATCATTAATTTATTTTTCTAAATAAATTATTTTAAATAATATTCCACTAAAATAGTTAAAATTTATTAGTTATTATTTTTAAACTAACTGATTTACAGTTGTGTGACAAATTGAAAAAGCATAAAAATATCAAAATCTAATTAACATAACATTAGTAATATATATATATATATATATATATATATATATGAGTTTAATTGGTATACACTGTCAGTCAATTATTATGTGATTTTTAAAGTAGTAATGGATAAAGTTAACAAATTTATCATGAATGAAGGATTATGATATAAAACTTTTCGCACTCACAGTGTATACCAATTAAACTATATATATATATATATATATATATATATATATATATATATATATATATATATATATATATATATATATATAAAAGTTAAAGCAACTGAAGTAGTTTAAAAAGCAACTGAAGTAGAGGGATTAAAATAACTCAAGGCACTAGAGGAATCTACTGTAATGCATGGAGAGAAGTTGTTGTTCATGTGGTCTCTGATCACTTACTCTGTTATTTTTTCTTTTTTCTTAATTGATTTTGTTTTCTTATTAATGAGATGTAATAATCGATTAGTTTATTCTTTTCTCTTAATAGTAATATGTTTTTCTTCAGTTTTTGGATTGATTGAGATTGCAAGGATTTATGCCAAAATTGTGTCTTTTTTAAAAAATTTTCGTGTTTTTTATTTTCACCCCTTATACTAACTACACCTCTATAATTGGTGCTGCACATTACGATTTATACATTATATTGTTAAATACATCTCGTTGTTGTCTTTGGCCCATAATCAATAGATATTTATTGTTCACCCCTCAAGCCTTTATATGCACCCCATTTTCTGGGATATACTTAGCAAGATTTTAAATAGTAAATGTAAGGAAACCAGCTAAAACAAGCTTAATTCAAATGCAAAATTAAAAATCACATGTTAATAAAATTTAAAATACGAGACAAATTTACAGGTGATGAGACTCTGCCATTTCTTTACTTCTTTTGTTGGGATCTGATTAAGTGTGACATTGTATTAGAGAAAATTAACTAATAGTTTTTCATCATGTATACAAATTATTTAAGTTTCATTGTGAGTTTTACTAATTGAAAATCTTCTAAAGGCAATTTTTAAAGCTAATGTGTAAACTTATATGTCTAAGTTTTGTTATATCATGGTTTTCGAAAATAAGTGTATATTGGGTGATGTGAATCCTGTTACCTAAGTTTGAAGTCTAGTACTTAAGCAAACAAATTTCTATTTTATTTTGTAATTAAAGAAAAAAGTTTTAGGGGTAGCAAGGTGTCACACCTGAGTGTGTAAAACCAATTGGTTGTAAGTGGATCTTTAAGAGAAAGTATAACTCTGATGGATCTATAGGTAAATATAAAGCTAGATTGAAACATATAAGGTTTTCTCAAAAGGAGAACATAGATTACTTCAATACCTTTGCGCCTGCTACCAAGATTTTCTCTATTAGAGTTCTGATATCATTAGCATTTATTCACAACTTGGTGATTCATCAAATGAGTTTTAAGTCAGTTTTCTTGAATAGTGATTTGAGGAAGATATTTGCATGACCTAACGCGAGAGATGTGTGATTCCTAGTCAAGAACAAAGTGTGTAAACTTTTAAAATCCCTACATGGTTCAAAATAGGTACCAAAACAATGGCATGAAAAGTTTAATGAGACTATACTTGTTGATCATTTTTATTTTAGTGATGTTAATAGATGTGTGTACACAAAACTTGTGAATGTGTCATTATATGTTTGTATGTGGATGACATGTTAACCTTTGGTACATGCAATGATATAGCTTTTGAAACTAAATCCTTTTTAGCATTCAAGTTTGATATGAAAGACATGGGTGAGGCAATTGTAATTTTAAGAGTTACAGTCATAAAGAAGGGAGATATTATCTTACTATCCCAATAACATTACATGGAGAAACTTCTTAGGAAGTTTGACTATTATGATTATAAATATGTGAGTACCTCTTATGACGCTAACTCTCAACTAATGAAAAATAAAAGAGAACCATTTCCTTAAACTCAATATGCCTAGATTATTGGGATCTTACTGCACTTAATGAATTTCTTAATATCATATTTAACTTATACAGTAGGTAAATTGAGTAGATACAATCATAATCCTAATAAGGATCATTGGAAAACATTTGCTATACTCATGAGGTATTTGAGAGATACCATAAATTATGCAAGTGACCCCACTTGTATAAGATCTTAGCAAATCTCTAGAGCACTTATGAATGTCGGCAAACACATGGCCTAAATGCACAACACAATGAAAATAGCAAAAGATTGTAGGGGTGTATTATGATTAGTAAACCACTATTATACATCACGTGTTGATGCAATTCCATCTATCAAGGTACCTTGGTTAGGAGGATTTGGAGAGAAGATATGGCTATGAAGGAACTTCATGAAGACTTTAGGGTCATATTCTTAAAATTATGTATAAATTTAGTGTAATTTGTGTAGTATTTTAAGTGAGTGCTTTTAGTAATTTTTGGGCCTTTGTGTTTCGGCCATTACACCTTGTTTTCTCTTATTTTTGGCATGGAGCTACCATTAGTTATTTGTGTGGGGTGTATGATAGAAGGTGGACCTTTTTGGAACAAGAGGATATGTAAATTTTACTTTACACACCCCTTGTTTGATTTCCACACCTCCTAGACATACACATGTGCATGAGTGACATATGGGACTCACATGTCCCCTCTAGTAGGCACCATTTAGCCTCTTCATCCTAGGTGACATCTAGTTGTCTCTTAATTAAAACATCAAAGGAACTAGATCCATTTTTTTAGGATCTAGGTGGCACATGAGGGAGCTAGATCCATTGTTTTTAGGGTCTTGTTTGGTTTTTTGTATTTTTCTTAATCCCCTAGCCTAGTGAACGTCCAAGACCCTTTGCCACTCTATAAATAGCTCCTTACTCACTCTTGTATGGACATTTGATCATTTTGCATGAATTATACTTTTTGTGAAAGACTTGTGAGTGTTCTTCTCTCTATCTTTTGAAAGTGTTTCTATGCCTTTTATCATGGGTTCCTTTCTTCGTGACAAGTTTCTACAAACTAGGATTATCTCTACCTAGAGTAGCACCTCCATCACCATCTTTTTCCTATTCATCTACACCTTCTTCAACCTTTGGAAAACTTCTTGAAGCCAGATCCTAGGGAGAGCAATCCAAGATTGCATCACGTATTTTTGGTTCATATAACATAGCTACACCAATTACATTGTGTGATAAGTACTACTAGTCTAGGTCTGTTCGTGTAGCATAACTACACCAAGTCCAATGAAATACATCTCATTTGAGAATTGAGCTAGAGATTTCGAGCTTGATTGGTTTGGTTTTATTTTTTAGTTTTTGAAAGGACTTTTCAAGAATAGTTTTCAAAAACTATTTTCAGGATGAAAAGAAAAAAATGGTTTGATAAGTGTTATTTGAAAACTGTTTTGAATATATAAAAATGAAAAAAACTTATTTATATTTACTAAAATTTCATTAATCAAAAGTAAAAAACAACATTTTCTGATTGTATTTTTAGTTTTCAAAACAAAAATAGAAAACTGAAAAAGCAAAACTACTTTCAGTTGTTCCTGTTTTTTAGTTTTTAAAAACTAAAAAAACAAAATTGTTTTTGAAAATTGTTTTCAAAAAACACTACTCAAACGAGTTTTTTAGTTTTTAAATACTAAAATACTGAAAACAGTTTTATAAAACTATTGTCAAACAAGCATTTTATCTTTTGCAAAAGTTACTTTGACTTTTGTAATATACAGGAGATTGTTGTGCCATTCAACATATATTACAAAGGGTCAAAATAGCTGTTGAACTATTTTTACCGTTGCGCCATTAAACTCAATTGAAACGCAATCATAATATTAATTGTATTTCATGCAGGTATCATATTTAATTATTTGTAATGTGTCTTTATTGCTTGCAACAGCTACCTGAGAAGCATGGACATGCAACCTGAGCACTATATATAGAGTCTCTAGTTCCCACTACCTGATACACCTTAGAGTTTTCTTCTTTTTGCTTCTCTCTTGGTTTTCCCTCTAGATCTCGGTTTTGTCTTGCTAGTTTGGTAGTCTTATCTCACATGAGAAGTTCATGTTGTATCTTGAGAGACTTGTAGAATTACTTGGATAGATCTTTTAACACAGTGTCCAACACACCTCAAGAAGATTATTTTTGCACCTTTACACCAGATTTACCAACTGTATTTAGAAATAAATATTAGGACTCTATATATCCCTATTCATATTTAATTTTTATCATGGGAATAAATTTCTTCCAGAATTGGTACCAAATCTGGTTTGGATTTTGCTAAGTGGAGATATAATGCTTTGTTCTGCATGTCTTTTTTGTAAGGCTTGTATATAGGAGTGGAGTTTTATATTTTTTGTAACACCTTCACGTTTGTATTTGGTTTCGTTTCATTTCCTCTTCAATTAAGGTACCTAATGTATTTTTTGGATAAATCGACCATATGAAATATATTTCTTTTATCATGCAAAAGGATAATGACAATTGTATTTTTAAAATTATAAATTAAAGACATATATTACTATCAACTAAATTAATTACTTTTAAAATCCAGTAAATTAAATTATATAAATAAAATCAGATAAAATATTAACATATTTTCATAATCTAAAAAATGGATAATGTGTCATGTAAAAAATAATTAAGACTACATGTATCCATGGAATAATTAAAGTCATAACTTCAATGATTCTTATGTTTTAAGATCCACCTTTCGTAAAACAGACAGGAAGATTTTATACCTTTTTCCAAAATTATTCTTGTACTTGAATAAAAACCATTTTAAAGAAAATTAAAATAAATTGACAAGCATTTGATTATAATTAAAAAAAACCAAGACACTCATCTATTTGCTCAGTGTATAAGCAGAAAAACTTGTGCTGTGTAATTATAAATTATAATCACATCACTTTTTTATGTTAAGCATCATTTCAAGTGCAACTAAAATAATGTGAGTAGTGACTTCTCTGTAGCTCATAAGTGTGGACTCCAAACGATAATCACCTGTCATCTTTATCTTTGCCTGCTTGATTATATCAATTTTATAAAATTATTTTTAATATTTTAGTATTTAAAAACTAAAAAACTAATTTAGATAGTTTTTTTTTTAAACGGTTCTAGTCTTTTAGTTTTTAAAAACTAAAAAACTGGACAATTGTAAAAAATTTTGTTTTTCTGTTTTTTATTTTTATTTTGAAAACTTAAAACATAATGAGAATATGTTGTTTTTGCTTTTTATTAATGATATTAATGTAAATATAAACAAGTTTTTTTTTATATTTTTAAAATAGTTTTTAAATAGTACTTGCTAAACATACTTTTTTTTCTTTTATTCTAGAAAATATTTTTTTAAAATAGTTCTTAAAAACTCTTATTAAAAACTAAAAAACAAAATTAAACCAATCAAATCCTAATCTCCTATTTTCATATTTTAATTTTTTTAATTTCATGAAGCACCACTCCCATTCATGCTATGTTGGTAAAAGGAAAAAGTGTGAAAACAAAAATAACTATTCATCATCTCTATTTCTTTTCTCTCTCAATTAAACACAATCTTATTAATTTTAAAATGTCATCAAGTTTTGTATTCCACAATTCAGTGGTGTGGTTGTTACTAATTGAAATGACATTGAACAAAATTTTTATACTTCCAATGCATAAAATAGAAAAGCTGTGTGAGTGGTGGATAATCTGAATCCAACCCATCGATAGAACCTGACATAAATTATTTTGGCATCCAACCAAATCTAGAAACACGTTTGAATCAACCCAATAATCTTTTCTTTTTGGGGCTTGTTCGGGATTGGGGCGGACCTTAGGTTTATTATGCCTAGCCCTAAATATCTTAGTATATTTTTCTTCTTTAGGCTTGAAATGAGATCGATAATTTTGTTCCATCTGAAAAAATTTAGATGAGTTGAGTTTGGTGCATGATTTCCTGACCTAGTAAGTGTTTAAGATCTCCTCAAGGTCCTCAATTAAGCAACGGGACTCCAAACGATATAAGCCCAATTTTTACTAACTGGGGCAAGTTGGTTTGAATTGACAATTATACTTTATAGTCTGAGTTTCAAATTGCAGACCAGTGAGCAGTGACTTAGAATTTTGTTGAGTCACGGCAATTCCTACCTTAGCCAAAGTGATTGTTTCTTTATTTGATGTTTGAAGTGGTAGCTGTCAGCTTCTTTTGGGCTTTATTACCAAAATAACGGATATCATAGGGCCACTTTTACTAGATGTGTCTGCATTTTCATGGTCTAACGTAACACGAGGCTCTACTTGACCATATTTGTTAAATGTGTGTTGCAAGCAATGTTGTGCTTCTCTCCTGACATATGGATCATGCTTTGGAAGAAACCATTCCTTGTCCTGTGGCTCTGATGAATGCATTGGAATCTGAGGTCCGTGTTCGAAACCAAACAAGACACGGTTTCAATTGGCCTCCTATGTATCAGAAAGTAGTAAATTAGTAATTACACACAATGCCGTTTCTTCAACGCCATTTTCCATTTTATTAACACTATAAAACATCCAAATTTACGGTAACTCTCAATCGCTCCAAATTATTTAGAGTTTTAGACGCGTATATTCATTATTATGAATTATGTACCTAAAAATAAAAAAGCATATATAGGTTGGTACACCTGGGTATTGAAATTGGAGGTTCTTGGTCATCCACTTGCACTTGAGTCTTGTAATTAATGACTATGAGGGACAACTACGGGGATCTCTAAAACATTAATTAATTTGTAAAGAAATAAGAAACAACATGAATATATAATCTTATACAAATAAGAATAATTATCATTCAAAACCTTTTACGTTACCGTGTGTCTATATATATTAATAGAATAAATTTCACTCACTTTTTTTCATATGAGGATTTATCATGCATGCATTTTTTCCGTTGAAATACATTTCCTTTACTCTATTATTTATTAACATAAAAAATTCAAATTCATTAAAAATTATAAAATTTTTCACCTCCATTTTTGTCTCATGTAATTTAAAACAAAACGAAAGACAATTAATGGAGAAATGTCTAGATTAGCATTTTTTCCACGGCTTTGGTGACCTAATTCAGTAATTCGAAAATTTCAAACTACTGCCTTTCCATTTCTTGTGGACTCAGGCGAATGCCTATGTTTGCCTTTTTTTTTTTACTTAGGTATGCTTGGTACGCGGAGGAAAAAAGGTGGAAAATATTGAGACAAATAAAAAAAGTAAAAATAATTTAGTATACAGTAACATTCAACCATAACTTTTTTATTTATGATAAATTTATTAATTTTACTCGTTAATATTTTAAAAATCATATAAACAAAAAATTATTATTAAAATCTCACTATAAAACTCGTTTATACTAATTGTGATTAATCTCATGTATTTATATGACTTTAGTTTAACATTTAAATGATTATATGTTTGTAGGTTTTGTTAATTTGATGTATGTTAAACATTTTGGTATTTTGAAATCAAATTGTTAACCAGTTTGATTTGCCTTAATATAGTGTATCTTTGTTTTCCAATTTATTTAATATAATTTTATATGCTAATTTTGAAATAATATTTTTTAATATATTTTACTTTTAAATTGGATTTAAACAAATTAAACCGAATCAAACCAACCAAATCACTCGTTTGGGTCAGTTAACATAAAAAGTTTATAAAATCTGAACCTATCAAAATTAATTAATTTGATTTTTTTCCCCTAAAATCGAATGAAACCTCAAAGACTAGCATTACCTTTATTATCTGCTATAAAGGAATGATAATAGAAAATTTCTAAATAAAAATAGAGGATAACAAAGGGATATTCAAAAAGTTATGTAAAAATAATAACAAATAATATTTTAATTTTGGCTTAAATAAGTTTTTTATTTATAAAATTTTATCAAAAATAATTTTTAGTTCTTAAAATTCAAAAATATTTTTTTTGTCTCTGATTTATTTTTAGTTTTTCTTGTCCCATTAGTACAGTTAACAAATTTATGACAGAGTACAATGTTAATATAAAAAAATTAATTTCAGATAATAAAAAAATTATTTTTAAATTTTAAATACTAAAATAATTTTATATAAAACTTTAGAAATAAAAAACTCATTTATACTTTTAAGTTTTAAGTTCATAATGTTGGGTTATACATATACTCCACTTGGCTTAATAAAATAAACCTTTTATTGTTGTTATGATGATAATTTATAATTCACCTTTTTAATATATGAAAAAATAAACAATAATAAACGTACAAAAGTTGAAATTGATGATAGTTTTAGCACCACTAGCAAGACACGTCCTTCAAACATGATATTACACAATTATCGTATAATTCCACATGATATTGACGTAAAAAGTATTTTTGTCACTCGAAATAGCGTTGTCGATTCCTTCACAATGAAAATATCTTTCATAACAAACAAAATGTAATTTTCTTTAAATAAATAAAAACAAAACAGCTTCACGGGAGAGAAAGAAAACAAACATCAGCAACTTCTTTCTCTTTTTTTTTTTTTCTCTTAAATTAAATAAATTAAGTTCCGTTTGACGTGTGTTTGGAATTTCTGATTTTTTGTTTTAAAATATTTTAAAAAAATAAATGTATTTTAAAAAAATTATTATGACTTAGGTTTTAGTGATTTTTAAAATAGTTGTTACTCAATTTCAAAAACAATAAAATTTAGTTGTTCTTATTTTATTCAAATTCACGATTTATCACTTGTCACCACCTCCGACTGGCAGTACTGACTACTACCTTCCATTGCTATCAATCGTCACCTTTAATTGTTAATAATTGACCCCATCTTTATCTTCGGCACTAACTACCACCTTTAACCACTAGTTTAGAATGCCAATATTTAGTCTCTATGAAAAAAAGATTCTAGTGTAGCAAAGATTTGACAAACAATATTTTAAATTTGAAAATCAAAACAATGTAGTCTTTAACAATTTGAAATTTTAAAACTAAAACTAGTTTTTTATTTTATAAATTTCAAAATTGTAAATCAAAACCCACTCGAGCAGGGCTTTAGTTCTCTAACATCCCAATTTTAATAATGTAACTGAATCATTAATTTCATATCCATGATATTTACTAATATACTTAGCATTAATAATTGGCAATACAATTCTTCCAATACGACATAAATCGTAGAATATTAAATTCAAACAAGTAATAGATCATGGCATACATTGCACAAGCTTATTAAAAGAAACATGTCGCCCAACAAGTAATAAGGTAGCTTGTTCAAGGACTCTCATCGTTCAAGAAGGATCCTGAATTTAACTATCTTGGTGAACGGACTTTGCGCTCAGCAAGCTACATCGCAGGGCGCAAATCCAAATTAATTCTTAACAAAGGGGAATTTGCGTTGTGTGAAATCCTCTTGCTAGACGTAAATCTAAAAGGTTTCTAAATAAAATCAACTTTGCACTGGACAAGGTCTCTCGCTAGTCACAAAGCTAAAAATCTACTTAATAAAGACTAAGTGTTTATTTGACAATACTTTTATAAAACTGTTTTCAATATTTTAGTTTTTAAAAACTAAAAAAACTCGTCTGGGTATTATTTTTTTAAAATAATTTTCGAAATCAGTTCTAGTAACAGGAACAACTGAAAGTAGTTTTGCTTTTCAGTTTTCTGTTTTTAATTTGGAAACTCAAGATATAATGAGAATATGTTGTTATTTGTTTTTCATTAATGAAATTTTAATAAATATAAACAAGTTTTTCCATTTTTATATCTTCAAAACAATTTTCAAATAACACTTACTAAACAAGTTTTTTTTTCTTCCCGAAAAATAGTTTTTAAGAGCTATTCTTGAAAACTCTTTTCAAAAACTAAAAACAAAATCAAACCAACCAAGTCTTAACTTTCGCTGGGTGAGGCTCGTCACTCAACAAGATTATGTAGATTACAAAACCTCAGTTGCTCAACTCAAAAGCTTGTTAAAACTTAAATCATACATCAAAGTACCATTTACATTCCCACATACTTGTAAAGTTTAGTGCATGCATACTCTAATATAAAACATCTTGTTTCATCTACACATATCTACGACCACTCAAAAGGTGAAATCATACACATTACTACACATATTTCCAAGTACATTCATAACATATGCTATTCATTTTACAAAAGGAACATTCTTGCATCTTCAGCAGCTTTACTCTGCTGATCTTGACCTCTGCTCTCTTAACTGCTATCTACTCACTTGTCAAACACAATCATTACAATCATAGAGAATGCACACACAAGCAATGATAAACATATAACATCATTAAGTACATGTAAACATGAAAATTATGCAAATTAACAAGCACTCCAATCAAGTCAAAGCTAGTATATGAAACAACCACACTTATGTTCCCTCAAAACGTAAGAGCTCATAAACCTCTGGCAGGCACTTTCCTGAAAGACTTATTGAATTCGGACACCAAGGCAACCTAATGACTTTGTCCAATTGGTGTCGGGCATCTACCTGACCCACTTTAACAACCAATTGAGCCCAGACGTACTCATCTGATAACTAATTCACTGTTATCTAGCATCAACTTGACCCATATGACAAACCAGTTCTGCCTAAGTATATCCCTTAGGTACCCCCACTTGCATATCTAGTATTACATTAAATTTAGTTGTATCTCTAACTAAATACACCTCACATATATATAAATATATGTACATTATTTAAGGCTAAGTTACCTTTTGTAATTGTCCACAATCATTAATTTCAATACAAACATTTCATCTTCATGCATTTAATATCACATATCATCATGTATTCAATACAATATCTCACCATCTTGAATTTAATACATGCATCTCAGTGAAATTATAATAATCATTAAAATCAATAGATAAAACACCAAATTCTCCCCATTTATAATTGCAACACTATAATCATCAAATCCATTAACATAAACAACTTCACCTAACAATCCAATTCAATTGATGATGTCAATCATTAATTTCCTATTGATTTCACATTCACTAAAACAAAACTTCTTAAATTAAAAACAAAGTTTTGACTTTCCTTACCTATTTCTCCCTGATTGAGCTGAATTCAACAAATATGGAAAAATCTTATCGAAGGAATCACTTTGAACCTATCAACAACTCCAAATCAACAAATAGGTTCAAAGTGATTCCTTCGATAAGATTTTTAAGAAATTAGGATTTTAGGGAAATTCCCTCTTTTAAAGAGAACAATAGGAACGAAAAAATATTCAAAGAATTATTATCAAACTTACCTATACTAATCACTACTCGAATCAGGAGCAATGAAAGAGATTGCCCTGGATTCTATCAACAAACCACTGACCATGCAAGCAAGGAGAGAAATAGCGATGAAGGAGAGAGAATCAGTGAATGAGAAAAGATGAGAGATAATGAAGAAAGAAGGAGAAAAGAAGGAGAAAGAAGAAAATTAAGGTAGAAAGGTATACTTATTAAGTTTAGCTTGCTATTTGCACACCCTCCTAAATATATTTCTAAAACTTCCCGAAATTTAGACCAAACACCTCAAATCCAAAAAATTATAATTATCCTAACATCTCTATCATTCTAACCATGATCAAAATATAACCAAATAGCACTAACACAACTAATAAATCCATTATACCCAAATTTACTTCATAATTTAAGTAAAAATTTAAATTTCATTCTTCGTACTATTTACTCAACAAATTCATAACATATTAAATAAATAGGTTCTTACAAGTACTCATTCAGGATTATTTTTGGTTTTTGGTTTTCAAATTTATGAAAACAAAAACTAGTTATGGTTTTAAATTTCTATATTTATAAAAACAATGTTTTTTTTCCAAAATTTTAAAATATTATTGTCAAATTTTAACTCCATTAGAATTCTTCACCCTAGGTGATCGGTGATATATGCATGCTAGTTAGAGGTTATCGCTAGTGACTGACGATAATAAGTGATATTTGGTAATTAGTAATCAAAGGTTAGTGATCAAAGACAAATAACCAATTAATGTGATCGACCACCGATGATAGTTGACTAATGACTTTGATCAAAGATGGTATTTGATGATTGACAGTCAGAGGTGACAATTACAGAGTGACCAACGAATCACACTTGATGATCGAAGGCCAGTGATCAAAGGTGACAATTAGTTACCAAAAGTTGGAGATAGTGATTGGTGCAGGTGACCGATAATCGATGACCAAAAGTTGGAGGTTGATGACTGACAATCAAAAGTGGAAGCTGGTAACCAACAATCAAATATAGAGGTCGGTGATTAACAGACAAAAGTGGCGATTGATGACTAATGGTCGAAAGTGGAGACTAATCACCAACAGTTTGAGGTGATAACCTAGTTGGTGACGAACAAGTGGAGGTAATAATGACCGACGACCGATGGTAGTAATTGATAAAAATAACTAAAAGTAACTAACGATGAAGAATGAATTTGAGTAAAAATAAAAACAAAACTCTCAAAACCAAATTTATTGTTTTTTAAATAGAATATAATTTGTTTTAAAAATAAATAAAAATTAAATCAAAATAATTTTTACTAAATATGTTTTCTGATTTCAAGATATATTTCTAATATTTTATCGTGTGGTTCCCAACCGTTTAAATATTTTAAAAGATCCTAAATCAATGTTATTTAAAACATGCATCGCTGGTGCGCTCGCGGATGCACACTATATATATACATGGTTTTATTTGCTATAAGAAAATTGTATAATATTATAAAGAGTTAAATCATGCATCTTTTAATATAGTAAACATATCTTACTATAATTCATGATATGTAATAATTTAAAAATGCATGACTTTTTAGGGAATTTAATACGTTTTTATCAAAGTTAATAATATAAAACTTATCAATATATTTTTTATAAACTTATTTATATTAATTATATAGGCTTTAGTGATTCCAGCCTTTTTTATTATTGGGCATTAATTTCTCATGATTTTGAATTTAGACATGAAAAGTTACCTAAAACCTTTTCCATCATTATGCTACTGAACCTTTACGTTTATAAACTACAAAATTTATAAATATTAAATATTTTTTAGCAGTTATATATTGAGATATAAAGTTATAAATATTAAGTATAAATTTTTGTTAATATTAAATAAAGTTTAATTAGTATGTATAGTTAAGATAAAATATTTTATATTGATTTATAATAAATTTGTTGATTTAATCAATTAATAGTTTAAAAGTTATATAAATAAATATGTATCATTAAATGTCATTCAAAAACTAGTCTAAATGAGAATTTTTTGTCCCAATAAAAATAATTTTATTTGATAAATTATATATAATATAAAAAATATAAATAAAAATTTATTAAATGACAAATATTAATTGAGATAGAAAATAAAACATTAATTTAAAATAAAATATTTTCATCCAACTCATTTATACATTGAGTGCATACTAATTAAACTATATTAAATATTTCAGTTGATATTTAATTATATATGTATAAACATAAGGATAAAAATATAAATCGATGATTTATCGAACAACAAAAACATGTTGTTTTTTTTTTTTACAAGAACAAACAAAAGCATGCTTAAACCCATAAAACATTGAAAAGATGTAGTACAATATGTAGATAGTAAAATAAATAAAAAAGAATTAGTACAATGCATTTCATGAAAATAAAGTTGTCCATATGAATATTTTTGTTTCTCTTTATTTGTCCTTAGTTAATTCAGATCCATCAAACATTCCACATTTCCATTTTCCTCTTCTCAAACAGTAGGGATACATTATACTACCAATTTGGATGTGGTAGATGGCTGTTATTATTGATATTTATGTAATGTCTTTTTGTCATGACATTTCATGTGCTCTAGCAAGTAAAAAAATAAAATAAAATATATATATATATATATATATATATATAATATAATATAAACTAGTTGTAAATAAATCATAAACTAACTGTAAATTGTAAAATAACAAATAAAAAAAATTAATTATTAAATCAATAGCAAGTATAAAAAATAATTATAATATATTTTTAATAATATAATTTTTTAAAATATACATTGATTATATTTTTAAATTATAATTACTATAATTAAAATTTTAAATTATTAATTACTATAATTATATATTTAAATAAATTATTACAATTGTATATTTAAATCGTAATGAATGAGAGAGAAATGAAAGAAAAACACAAAAAATTGTGACATATAAAAAAGAGATAAGTAGAAGATAATTCATTAATTAATAAAAGATAAAATTGTAAAAAATTCATTATTAATAACTGAAAATAAAATATTTAAAAAAAATAATTAAAATAATTTTAAAAAAGTTAATAAATATTTAAAAATATATTAAGTTTTTCTTATTCAACAAAACTAAAATCATTTTAGAACCAGCATATTGTTATAGTTTACTTACCTATATAAAAAGAACTTCTCATAAATGGGAGATAATTCCACGAAATGGAAGTGCGGGCATTTTATTAATAAATAAATTATCTTTCAATTCGATTCAAATTGAGGTATGGATGATATAAAAAGCTGAAACGATGACAATAATTCTACATTTCTACTCATTGCCATGGACCTGCGAAAGTGCGAAGCCTCACATTCTGTTTTGTTTTCCACATATTTTACAAGCAAATCGGACAAACATAAAGAAATTGAAAAAGTCCAAAGTAACTTGTATTATTAAGAAGTTAATAATTGCCAGCTTTTGCCAGCTCCTAATTCATCATTAAAATTTAATTAAAAAATACGTACAGAAACACTAGTGAAGACTTTGCCCCTTATAGTCAGAAAAATGACAACGGGATACATTGGATTTCCACATTTTGTCACATGGTCGTGTTATTCCTCTTCGCGCCACGTGTATTGTTATGTAGCAGGGTCACACTGGTTCCAGCTGCACATTGGTCCTCTAACTCTACTTATGGATCATCATGTTCTCAACTTCACTGTACCACGACCACGACAACAAAACATGCATCATACAGTATTTTCTTTACCAATATTATAGGATTTGGTGTTGAAATATGAACATGTTAGTTGTTTTCCATTTGCAACGGCTAGTTTTAAGTTATCCTTTCTTTCTTTCTACCCATTATTCAAATACATATCAATAATTAAACGGTAGTGCAACCGTCAAGAATGAAAGGGTAGTATATATATAGTCCAGTTTATCAATTGTGAAATACAAAATTACCGAATCAGTCATGTTACCATTAGAAATAGAGAAAGGGTCAGAAGAAAAGAAAAGAAAAATAAAGACAACTTTTTCATCTGCGGTAGGGTTAGCCCTTAGCAATTCGTGTAAGAATAATTAGCATTTCTTTACTTTTAGCTAGATTCTAAAATTCTTTTAACAATTAACAAAAAAGATGTTATTGGATGGACAGAGGACAAGACACGAGTGGCCTCAACGCGGGCATTTTGACCGGATTTACAACTTTACAAGCCGAATCCATCAATGGACTAAAAGGAACACACGTGTGACGTCTAGATCAATGGTTAGAACATGAGGGGTACTCTAGTAAAATCGTGGAACGACTTCATGAGTAGTTGAAAAGTTATGGTCTTTTGGAAAGAAAGAAAGAAAATGTACTAATAATGATTTATTAGTTTCTAAAGTTAAGAAATTTTCCCTTTTTCTTTTATATTCTGAAATAGGTAGCGAGTGAAAAGCTTAATTAACACGGAAGAGAGAGGAGAGCTGTAAGAATAGCAAAATGGGTGGAAAACGGCGTACAGACTACAGGGGTGGCGGAAGACAGCGACTGGTCACTGACCCTCTGAACCGACACGTGTCGAGACACAACCGGGTGTGCAGGTAATATTGAATGGAGAAAAAGGAAACCAAGTACACATTCACAAAAATCATAGTGGGCAATGTAAAATCCCCAAGTTGGCCATAGGCATCCACATCTGCCAGCTAATATTTGCCCCAATTACACAAACAGCAGAAGAAAATGTAGGAGCCCCCTAAAGAAAATTCAAAGGAAGATAAAGAAAAAGAAAAGACTAATCAAGCGTGTTGACCCATTATGATTACTCATTACTCAGATCACACACACCGTCCTGAAGCCTGATGACTTAATAGGAAGATAAAAAAATATAGGTGCGCATATAGAAGGAAATTAAATTAAAGACAATGGAGTTGGAGGAATCTTGGAGCATTATTGATGCATTAATCAGCGGTGTCCTTTGAGGCCCCCCACTAAGTCTTTTTATATATTCTGTTCCTTATCACATCTTCCACTGCTCAAGTCTCCTCTCTCTCTCTCTCTCTCTCTCAAGTCTCCTCTCTCTTCACAGTATGGGTTGCGGTGCAGTACAATTGTTTCTCATGTTGGGGCTCTTGGCCACCTCATGCTTAGCACAAGCCCCTAGTGGTGCACCCTCACAACCCCCGACCGCGACCCCATCACCACCACCACCCAGACCAGCACCTGCCCCGGCAACCCCTCCACCGGCAACCCCTCCACCGGCAACACCACCACCGGCAACACCACCAGCAGCAACACCACCAGCAGCTACTCCGCCACCAGCAGCAACACCAACACCAACACCAACACCAACACCTGCACCATCTACAGCTCCTCCCACAGCAGCTTCCCCTTCTGAGGCACCAGGCCCTAGTACTCCCCTCTCTCCACCATCACCAGTCGCACCCGCGAGTGGACCTGCTCCTGGTGGATCCGAGACACCACCTCCACCCTCTGCTGCATTCTCCCTTACCAACCCCTTCATTGCTGCCTCTGCTCTCGCCGGAACCTTCGTTGCCTTCCTCTTCGTTTAGATTCGTCCATCTCGAGGCCCTTCATCTTCTTTTCCGCTCACGGACCGACCCCATCTATTTCATTTATTTTATTTTATTCTCTTACCTTGTTCCCTAGCGTTTTTTACTTTCTCTTTCTCCGCTTTTATGTTGTTTTCTTTTTCTTCTTCTTCTTCTTCTTCTTCTTTGATTATGTGATTTTCATTCGAGATTTCCGAGAGCTGCTGCTGCCCCTTCATCATCATGATTATATTTGGTGATTCATTGTTTTGGTGTTCACACGTGTATGTAGATGACCTTGATCATTTCATTGTACATCTAATAATTGAAAGAATAAAACAGTTTGTCATTCTTTTTACTTACATTCTTCTTTCTCTTCTGCCTATCTCTTTTTCACAACTGCCCATTCATATTCATTGCACCATACATGCGTAATTACTTCAAATTTGTACACATTATATTCCACTTTACTTTTTCCTTTCATTCAACGATACATATTGTGCCACGCACTTACAAGGTTTAAATTATTCAAAATATAAAGTAAATTTTACAAGATTTTTTGCCCCCCCTTCTATTCTCACCACATATCCACCATGAAGCTTTTTCCATATAAAATAAGGAAAACAAAAATTCTACTTTTCATATATCTTTGCTTTTATGTCTAACTAGTTAGTAAAGTTAAAATATATATGAATGCAGATTTTTTTTTTTTAATTTGTTTGCAATCATACAAAGTAGATTCAAGCTTGTTGAGTTGATACATTTCGAATTGGTAACGGTCCCAAGTTTATGCTAAAAATGTTTAACGAAGAACTTAAGCATTTTTCCCCAAAAATTAACATACATTTATGTTGTGTTTGATTTTTCGTTAACACAACTTTTTAGACACTTCAACGAAACTGATGAAAATAATTAAACATCATTTTAAAAAGATAGAGATACAAACATCCACTTAATATTTATATTTAAACTTTTAAATCTTAGCAAACAAAATTTACCTTTATTCTTCATGGAGAAATAAGTTTATCATCGTAATCGTTCTGCTTTTTTTAATTATATCTTGAACTCGCACAAGACTTTTTGGCATCATAAAGGAAAAGGACACATTTTATTAAATGCGATCGAACCATAAAAAAGCTAAGTGAAACATTAACTTATTTAATAACCCCTAATCAAAATATATCCACTTGATTATACAATTTGAGCTATATTTCATATTAATTATATGCAACTAGACTGATTGTACAGCTCTATATTTTGTTGTTTACTACTCCGAATTAAAAGGACCACTTTTTTATCTATTCTTGTATTTCAAAAAGAAGAAGAAAAAAAAAACATTTTCCTTAAAATTAGAATGGCATCAGCTTTTCCATGTGACGATATTGATGATGACAGAGGCTTCTGAAATGTCCAGCTTCTTTCTCAAGTAGAGAACGTGGCTTTCCTCGTCTTTTCCTTTCAATGCTGTCGAGATTTATTAGTTTTATCCCGATCCATTCCATAGAAAATTGGCATGCTATAATAAGACCAATTTTCCATCCCTTACACACATGTGATAACCATTTATGTTTTTTAATAGTCTAAGATTGAATTTTAATTATCTCATTTGAGTAAAGAAAAAACACCGTTGCAAGGAAAATATACACTTACGTACGCTCAGATGTCCTGATGATAATGCTATTTTTGATTCTCGGCTATAATTAAAAGTGTATTTAGTTTGTTATTTTAATTAACAGAAAGTTAAAATATTTATTAAAATTATTTCAGTTCTTTTTTAATAATAAAAAACTAAAAACTCTTTTAAAAAGCTACTAAGTTTTTTTAAAAAAAAATTACTCTAAATAACTTTTTAAAGAAATGTTCTATTTTGAGTTATTGACTAATTTGTTTTTACAATTTTATCATTTGTTATTTGATGTATTGTTTTTATTAATTCTCTCCTAATATGATACAATCTATATTGTTCATTTTTTTATTTTTTATTAATATAATTATAATAATTTGTAATTAAATATATAATTATAGGTAATTTATATTTTAAATATGTAATTACATAAATTTATAATTTAAATATATAATTAATTTATATTATTAAAATATGTTATAATTATTTTAAATACCACATTGTTGATCTAATGGTTAATGATGTTTTTATTTATCGTTTTTCAACTTTATGCTACTTGATCAACTAGTTTTATTACACACCTACACTAACTTTTCAACATTTCATCAACTAGTTTTATTACACACCTACACTAACTTTTCAACATTCCCTTAGGTCCCGTTCATGGTGATTTTGAGTTTCTAATTTTTTGTTTTGAAATGTATTTTGAAAACAAAAACATGTTCAGCAAAATGGTTCTGTTTTAGATGAAATTTGGTTTTCAGATTTCTGTTGCTGTTTTTATTTAAGTTCATTACTTGATGTCACTTGTCACCATTGACCATCACCTTTGACCGGCAGTCACCTGCCACCACCTCTGATCGTAAGTCACTAGCTGTCACCTTTGACCAGCAGTCACTGACCGCCACCTTCGTACGAAGGTTACCAGCCACCATTTCCAACTGGCTGTCACCAGCCCCCACCTTTGACCAGTCGTCACTGATCGTCACATCCGACGGTCACTGATCGCCACTTCCGATTGGCAGTCACCGATTGCCACCTTCAACCGGCGATCACCGACCTCACCTTCGACCCACGATCACCAGCCACTACCTTCGACTGACGATCACTAACCGTCACCTCCGATCACCGGTCATTGACTGTTATCTCTGACCGCTAGTAACCAATCACCACCTCTGATCATCGGTCATCGACCACCACTTTTGATCATTAATCACCGACTGCCAACTTTAACGATTGATACCTCTAACTAGTGTTTTCGTTAAGATTTGAAAATAATATTTAAATTTAAAAACAAAAATGATATTGTTTTTAAAATTTTAAAAACTTAAAAGTAAAACTAGTTTTTGTTTTTATAAATTTCAAAATTAAAAACTAAAAATCACATGAAACGGAACTTTAGTTTTTTAGCTAGTATTGTAAAAAAAACCTAATATGTACCAATATAATAATTAAAAAGAAAAAACTTTTCTAAATATAATATATTATGTGAAAGTGGCAAGCACGTATTAGCCGGTAGAAAGAAAGATGCTTCCAACAAGAATTTGTATTATTGAAAGCAACTTGTATCTTGTTAGCGATTGGCTAAACAACCAACCCCTTAGTTTACTAATGGATTAGATCGATGTCGTAAATGGTTAACATTTTTTTTTTTTTGAAACGCAAATGGTTAACATATACTAGTTAGTAATTTTCTGGGCTAAATGATTAAGGGCATGTTTGATTTTATTATCATTGTTTTTTAGTTGTAATAATCGTTTCATGAAATATTTTTATACCACTCCATCATTAATTTTTCATCCAAAATCAAATAATTATTTTTACAACATTTCTTTTCAAAAATCAGAAAACAAAAATAAGCAAGGGATGTTTCCGTATTCCTTTGTTTTATTTTTCAATTTTCTTTTAGTGCCTTGTTTAAAAAATCAGGAGTCAAGTTTTAAAAAAAATCAAACTATGCTAATAGAACAAACACTTCTAAATATAATTAGAAAAAAGTATAATTTTAAAAAAATATATTCTTAAAATACTAACCAACAAAGTTTAAGGCGTCCCTTTTCTGTTTTCTGCAGTGAAAAAAAACGTGTCCTTTCCCCATAGTAGGTTAACTACATTATGGCTTGAACGATGCTGATCAAATATGGATGATTTGCTAAAACAAAAAACAAATCAAAATGTGGATGATTTTAAGTTTAAATATGTTGTCTCTTCTCTTATGACATGAATAATTCACTATACGGTGTCCTTATGTGTTAGTTGACGTGATATAAAAAAATTACTAAAATAAAAAATTCTTTAAAAAGGATTAAAATAAAAAGAATCTTATTTTATTATTATTTTGAAGTATATTTTTTTATTTGAAAAAATAATGAATAAAATGAATTAATAAAATGAATCAAAATATAATGAAATAAAAATGTCATTAATCATGGTGGTCAACTTCTTAATAAATCAATTTTTTACTCATATTTGTCATGTTTAATGTTTGTTTATAAGGAAAGAAATGCATATTTGTTGACAAGGCTCACCTCTAGTGTTTATTCTCACTTTAAGCAAATACTTAAGAAATGGGAAGAAAAAAAATGATAAAAATAGGTTTTTTCAGAGCAATTGTTGAATATTCAAGTAAGTACAATTGTATTTCATTATAACATGGTCGTGTTAAGTCAACAAAACCAATAGTCAACAAAGACAATATAGCTGTGCTTGTTTCAACACACTCTTGCTCGTTTCAACACACCTATGCTAAAAAGAAGCTTATACACTATAAATACGAGAAGAAAAGAAATTAAAAGGGTTTGTTTTTTGCTCTAACAAAGAGATAGAGCTTTGACTTGAAGACAAGGAATAACAAGGAAACATCGGATTGAATCAATTGACAGTACTGTGTAATTTCTAGGATGTTTGGCTTTACATTATCCATGTCAGGTTAATCCCTTCTTTAATTTCTAGGATTGTGATGTAAACTCTTTGTAATCCTCATATACTTTGCAATGTGATCCAATGTTATTTTATGGCTAAATTGTTTCACTATTTTATCTGTTAATATTTTAATTGTTTGAATATTGATGAACGTTGGTATTTGAATTATTGAACTGTGCAACAATTAGGTTTCTTTTGATGGCAATTGACCAAATGTATTGGGCTAACCTTCAATTGATTAATAAACTTAATCGCCCTTTGTAAGAACCAATGAACTGAATCTAAATTCAACTCTTGCATGACCAACTTGAAAAACAAATTAAGATTAAAAGTGTTTGTGTGAATGGTCATATGCAAAATAAATTCACTAAGGTTTTGGTAATAACTAAATAACAAGAATTGAATTGCTTAGTAAGTAGGGGTGAAAATATTGTAGTTGAAATCACAACCTTAAACTTTAATCCACTAAGTTATAATCTTATTCATGTCTATCGGTTTACATTATACTCATAGTTTGAACGATCGAGCACACAAATATAAAATCTATTGCTTCTCTTAAATTGTTCTTTTATCATCTAAATTAAATTATTTGAGAACTACTTGTAGCCTTTTGGGTATGATATTTGAAATTAGGTCTACTTTTGGTCTGAATGGTCATATATTACGCATCTTTTCTTATCCTCCAAAAGCTTTACAACTTCATTCTTGTTAGAAAAGGATAAGTCTAATTAGTTTCTTAATAATGGCAACCAACTTCTTCTTGTACTCCCTTGCAACCTTCAATTGGATTTCAACATCCACAATCTTGGACTACAGTGGCGAATGGTGGCAAGGAAACAAAGTAGGAAAATCTCTGTCGAGTCCATACTTCCCCTGATTCCCATATATTCCATCATGCCTATGTGGTGTTATGGTTTGACAACAATTACTCAAAGTCAACAAGTTGAGATTTGGTGAGATTAGCATTAACAAGGAAGGGATGTTGGGAGTCATAATGCAGTAATCCAATGTCTCACATTCTCCTTGTGGTACTGAATGACTGCCAGACCTCTTCGGGTTGGGATAAGGCCTACAAAGGAAAGTAGACCAATGATTACCCTTGACGATGGAGATGCGAAAAAAAAACCTAAGAGCTAAGAAACAAACCTAATTCTTGTTCCACCCATATTCCCTTTGTAGTAGTAATGGGACGTAACTCAACACTAATTGAATTGTCGAGACTAGCTCTCCTATCAGTGTCATATCTCCTTTGACCTTGGGCACCTTGACATTCTTGACAATTACCTCAGCAGTAACCCGAGTAAACTCCTTAGGTTAGACATTGTCTACCACTAAGGAGCTCTCTACCTCTGTTGAGACTTCCACCCTTGGCCTTTTTCCTGAGTCCCCCTCCCCCCATTTTCCTTTTATCTTCTTGCCAAAAAGATCAACATAGACTTTAGCAATCTCTTCCTTTTCCTCCACTGTAAGATTAACCCTCATTTTCTTAAAGTCAAAGCCCTTCATGATACTTGCAAACACCAAAACCAAGTTAAGATAGGTTAATACTCCATTAACAACTACAAATTTCAAATAAAAATACAATGTGAAACTCACTACTAAGGGACTTGTCCATGTCGCAAGATACTCGAGGTCAAGCACTTCCTTCATGTTCATTTTTCAGGGAAATCGGGGAATGATAGCAATATCCTACTTATTCTCCACAGTTAACACTTGCTCCACCTGAGACTTGAAGCATTAAGGATGTTCTTGCTTGTACAACAAAAATCTAGTCATCACCCCATCATCTTTGAAAAACAAAGCGCAATAGTCAGCATACTCAATGTTAGGACACACCTTAAACAAGTTTGTCTTGAAGTTGTTCCGTGGAGTGTTAAGAAGCACAAACAGACTCACATACTATGGCCCATTCATAGATATCCACCCAACCTTACAATCATCAACACTCTTGACCCAATGGAAATACATGAATGTATTGATTGTGGAAGTAATATCCAAGATCTCACATAAGACCCCCAAACCCTTAGAAAGCCTAGTTGTTACAATGCAACTGAGTAGGTGCCACGTTTAGCTCGGTTAGCACCTCACACTTTAAGTCAAAGCATCACCCGTAAAATGTATTAGGCTTCATGTGTTTAAACATCTCAATGCAAATGTATGTAAAAGGAGCATCACCCTCTCCAGCTCAAAGGGGCACCCTTTCAACCTCAGCACAATGCTTGACCACCACACAATCTGAACATCTTAGGTCACCGCAGATGTTGACCTCTCCTTTACAAACCTGAAGTACCTCAACCGAGGTAAAGGCTAGGTAATCGCGGATACAAACGCTTCTCCTTCTTCCTCTTCTCCCCCTTGATAACACCCTTAACCTTATCATTCCCCTAACCCTCGCCTTGGCCTTCCTCCTAGATGCTTACATTTCGACGCAGTTCCTTACCACCATGAATCACAACCACCGGTTCCTTAACCAACGTTGCCACCCTATCCTCCACTATGGTTTCATCCTCATCGCCATAGTAACCTGCACCCCTTAATTCCTTATAGAAGCAAAATCTACCACTTAGGGACCTTCCTCACCCACTCCGCAACCCCTTGCCACCACCACCAAACCTTATCACATTTCTTTCCCTTACCGCCTTCAATGCCCCCAAAGGAGACAAACCATCCAAGATCCAAAAAAATTCATCATCATCTGATAGTTCCCTTGTTCCTGTCACAGATGACCCCTCATCCAAACCCAACACTCCCTACACCACAATCGACCCTCAATATTGGAAAACAGAAGGCTCACTTTCACTACTCGAGCACACAACGCTTTCCCGGAAAAATGACATGGCAGACAAAAAAAAATGAAGGCTTAAGGAGAAGAATGTAAGTTGGTGTACCTACAAGGTAAAGACATAAGACGCTAAGCTACCATAAGAAGATGGAAGACAAAGAGCTTAACAAGTTGCAGAAGAAGGCATTAATAACGTAAAACACCTTGATTTCTAAAAGCCTCTTTAAAATTTGCCAAAGTTCCTAAACACCCAAATGTCACTTCATTTATGACCATTCAATCACGAGACACCATGTGTCTTAGTTTACAGATACGACCTCACCACCTCACCTATCAACACAACAACTTTCCACCTCATCAACTGCTTGACCTCCTCTACTAACCTTAAGGCTAGGGGGTATATGTACCCCCCAAATATGATCATCTCAACCTAGAGTTTGACCAATTCAGCCTAAGCACAACTTGATCCAATTTCCCCTGGTTCCATCCCCTCCAGCCCAAACACCATCTAACCCTAACCCTAATTCCCCTTAACTAGGGACGATAAAAGGAGCAGGTATAAATTTTAGGAATCCCTATCCTCATCACCGTTGGGTTTGGATATACCTAAGGGTAACTCGTTATATTATTTTTACAATTTATATTTACTTATTTATCACTAAACAAATTATATATTAAATTATTAATTATATTTCACTTTAAAAAGTATATCACTGCTCACAATGCATCTTTTATGACATTGTGGTCTTAACCGTAGTGTTGTTGTTCTTGTGAAATCATGTTTAAATAATTTACAAGGGTGTGAATATGTACAAAGGCGTGTGGGATTATAAATATATGTATGAAATTTTATTTAACATAGAAGCGAGTGAGGGCGAGGACCAACAAACCCACTCCAATCAACCCCCAAATTTTGTTAGGCAGAAAAAACCCTAACCTGACCCGATTAAAGTTTCATCGGTGTGGGGACAGGTCGGTACCCATGAAGTGGATGAATATTTCCATTCCTACCCTAAGCTGCTAGCTTTCAATGACAACCAATTTAGCACAATGAGAATCAACAACAATTGACCAAGTCATAAGAATTATTGATTGAAAAATTATCTTTTAGCATATGTGTTGTCTAATATCTGTGTCTGGTCAAATGAATTCATTTAAGTGGAAGAGGTAATCGAATTACAAAAAGACATTACATTAGTGAGAGACTTTTGTGAATTTGATTGAGTCGAAATAGGTTGAAAGAGGGTATAGTCCATGGGATAAATTTTCTTTGTCAATCAACTTCGGCACTTAGCATCATGTCATGATTGAATAACTAACAAACAATTGTTAAGTGAACTTGAAACTGATTGCTATGAAGTTGCTGTGGTTATTAGAACCATCTCATCCTAGTTTGGTGTTATTATTCACCGAATCAAGGCACTCTTATCAGAATTATCAGACTACAGTGTTTGGTTGTATACGACACATGCGAATTATCTCGCACATAACTTAGTTAATTAGAGGGCCCAATTGTTATGCTAATCGCCAGCACTTCAGATGCAATACCTATCTGTATTGTTGTCAATGTTTCTAGAGATATATATTTTCTCAATTTAAGACATTTGGACATAATTTATATATATCAATAAAAAATTAATTAATTTTATTGATATCGTCAATTTTATGTTTACTTACATACTCTATTAATAAAAAAACATAAATACCTAATAAGAATAAATGGTTAAAATAATGGTAAAATGTATTATAAAAGGACCACCCATTATTTAAAAAATATGTTTTATAACAAGAACAACCCACAGTAATATAATTCAGTTATTATAAAAAAAAAAATAATCAAGTGAACTTTACATGACGGAAATTTAAAATCTAATAATACATGACAACAAGTTAAGCTGATGTAGTTATGTTGTTGCATGTTATATATCATTACTCGTTTATCTTATGTATTCATGGCGTCAATTTAGAAAACACCTGAAATTTTACATATCAACAGAGATTAAGGTTTTTCCTTGATCTTTCCCTGCTTTGTATTTTTACTTTTTTGCAAGTTTCTTTCTCCAATTTCTTGTTGCCTTTTTTTTTATTTATTTATTAAAAGTTAATTTATATACAGAATAAAACAGACTGATATTGAGTACTGAACATATAAACTAATATTGAGTCAAAGGTCTACATATTTGCCCCAAGTAGAATCTGAACCTTTCCCAGTTAAAACTAAAACACCCCATACCCACCCAATCAAATTACGCGAAGAATTCTCACTCTGCATTTAGATAAGAAAAACACTTTCAATATGACTTCATGACATGTTTTATTTGAAAAAAATAATTCAACTTTATTAAAATTTAATTTTTGTTTGGATGAAATATTTTATTTCTTATTAAATATAAAAATTTATTTTAACATTTAATAATTGAAAAATATTAACAGTGATGCTTTTGCCTGATGTTATTTTTTTTTTTCATATGTCAAAGTGTTTTAATTAAAGCCAATCAAGATTTTCTTTTACTAATATAAATTAAGGTTATTTTTCAGCTCACATAAACACAGGAGTGTGGACTCTAAATCTAGTTATCAACGCACTTTTTAGAGTACTATATATGGAATAGGTTACACTCCTAAAGATATCTCTCTAGAACTTAAAATGTCACATTACAATATTAGCGCATCTCTCACTATAGTGTGGAATAGGCCACAATGTTGTGGTTGGTGTGCCAAAACTTTGTATACCTCACATGTAATTCTTGCAGTATAATGGGGCCACACTGCAATTTCAGTGCGTCTCTCATTATAGTGTGGAGTGGTTGGTGCATAGAAACTCTTTATACCTCATACGTAACTCTTGTAGTATGGTAGGGCTCCACCATAGGAGTGTGAACCCAAATTGGTCATCAAGGAACTTTTCACAGTGGCGTTTAGTAGGCCACAATGTTGTGGTTATCACACTAAAGCTTCGTATATCTAACTACAATGTGTAACTAGTACACATAATTGCTGAACTAATAGAGACAATTTTTTGTAAGTGAGAATGAGATTATATATACTTTATTCTAATTGACACAAGTTGGTTATTCTCCATATACACAAAATGTGTAAACCAAAACCTCAACCAATATTAACAAAATAACATGGTCAATATAAGCTAAACAAATCTTGAAAAATTTTGGCCAAAAGATAATCATGTCTGACATCATTTAAAAAAAACCAATTAACAACTATAAAAAAAATTTCATTTGATATCAAACCAAATATAACATCGGTCAAAAGAAATAGTAGGTTTGAAAATCTAATGAGGAAAATGAAAAGCTAAAACTACTCTATAAAACTCAATCCATGAAATGGATGATATTGAGAAGATTCGTGTTCTCAAATCAGAAGTTCTATATGGTTATGAAGAAGTAAAGATCCTATGAACTAAGGTTCATGATCTACAAAAAACTCTAGCCTTAGAAGATTTGTCTCATAGAATAACTCAACTACTAAAAGAGAACGAGTTTTTAGGGAAATCTTATCCAAAACTATAGAAGGTTTTAACAAACTCAATCCAGATTGTCTAGATAACCTTCTTATATTTGTGGACTAGATTTTTCATATAAGAAGGTTCCTAGAAGGAAATATTGTATTTTCTATAAAAGAGGTCATACATCTCTCCACTGTAAGATGTAACAATATTGAAATAGATCTTTGAAATCTAATAGACGTAAGTACCAAAAGAAAAAAAATTATATCTCTCGTACATGTTATGGATCGTAAGAAGGAGACACCCATCATCATGCCTGGTTAGTGGGTTCTTGCTTTTCACAAAAGATGGGGGAAGGTTCTCATCAAAAGACCAAAAGTTTAAGTGATAAAAATAACTCACATTAAGAGTGTTTGGAGGGTCTAGATCCTTGGTGCAACATTAAATGCAACAACTTGTTGAAGACAAGAAGTGTCTTATTCATAGACAAGAGCTTCTGAATGAGTAAAGACATCTATGTCAATAACATTCTATACCAAACACATTCTATCTATTATATTATTTATATAATGACCTATCATGCATTCATTTGCTAATCATATGAAAATTAATTATTTATTTAAGAGAATGATTGATGATTATATGAGAAGTGTTTGTATGTCCAACTCAAAGACTGATCGTCTGATGAGTTCATACATCATTTATATGCACCTTAAGATGCATAGTATCATCAAACTATTAGCATGCATAATTTGCACATCTACCAAATCACTTCTAAATAAATGTGGCATCATTAACCTAGAGAGCTATTGAGTTGCTATGAATTTTGTTGGGCTTAATCTTAAAACAATCCATACAGACAAAACCTTCTATGTATGATGTTGTTTTATATCCCTAGATAAATCTTTCTAAAAAACCTCATTATACGTTTAGTTAGGGTTATCAAATACAACCTTCTTACATTTCAATTAGTCTCATCATATACAAACTTTTGATATCAAATACAATTGTTTATACCATATTCTGTTTTTCATACAGATTCTACAAATACAAACTCTAAACCTATTCTTTTATTATTAATTCTAGTTGGTAACTAAGTTGGTATTATTTTAATTGTTATTCTTTTATGCGTTTAAAGGCTAATTATTGCTGAACTATCTTTTCTTTAGTCTCACCTTAAAACAACACTCTTTTTGTGCAACAATGATGTCTCAAACATTTTAAACCTTTTTATTCTTTGGGTTATTTTGTAATATATGTGTTTTTATCTTCGTTAACCTAATATAATTTTCATAATAAAAAATAGGGAGATGGTTAGGTTTAGAAGTTCTGAATGACCAAATGAACTTTATATATCTAAGTGGTTTTAATCATAACAAATAAGATTAAGTTTGATTATCTAACATTTATCCCTGAGAAATGTTTTAGATGATAATAAGGTATAAATGAAATAAAGACACGAGCACAAAAGGCTTAGAAAATACTTAATAAGTTATAAGATGTAAATAATTAGTTTATAAGACATAGAGATAACTTAACAAAGTATAAGATGCAATTTATCAAAGGTGTAGATGATAATGTATTCTCAAACAAGCTTAACACAGTCATAGACTCAGATTTTCAGACACAGACTACAACAAGTCAAAAACAAATGCAACTCAAAGAAAAATGTTGTTTCATTCTTGAGGATAAGACTAAGACACATTCTATGAAGATGGAGATGCAGCTAATCATAATATAAAGATAAAGGACTTGAAAGCATGATTTATGAAGATTAAATACGAAACATATAAATGAAGATGAAGTCCTTCCAAAGAAACACATCCCATCAAGACAAAGACACATAATAAGAATAAGGAAAAATGATCAAGAAAACCCAACATGGAAGATGAGGATAAGAAGAACAACTATTAGATGATGAAGACACATAACAGAAGATCTATATAAGAAGCATTTACAAAATTGCTAAAGCATCCATCTTGAGGACGTAGAAGCTTCTTATCCTAAAGCAGTTTATTACCAAATAGTAAAAGTTTCTTATGATGAGATGATAAAAGCTTAAGTTGATTTCTAATATGCATGTTTATGATTATTATATTCAAAATCAACCTCTCATCAACTAGTATGCTATTTCAAATAAGAATATTTGGTTTTACAAATGGAGCAATGAGAAATGTTCATGTGATGATTGGGTAAGTGGAGTGCTGGAAAGGCACAAGTGGTGTATAGAAAGATTTTATTCACCTTGGGCAGAGTGTTTTTAGGTTATTCGTTGTAATAACTTGCACATTATATAAACTTGCATACAAAAGCTTATAAATGGTATGGGAAATCATATTTAAAGTGACAAGTTGCTGAAAACACTCAGTTTTGTAAATCCTCTTATTAAGAGTGCATTCTTTGTAACATTTATTCAATTCATCTTGCAAAGCTAGTAATGGCTTTTTGTCTTAATGAATACTTGGTTGTAAGGTACGAGTGATTTAGTTGTTAAGGAATACTTGGGTAAAGTCAGGAGTGACTTAGTGATAAAGAATACTCAAATAGTCAGGAGTGACTTTGTGTATTTAGTCTTATACTCAGGAAAAGCTCAAATGTAAAACTAGGAGTAATTTAGAATTCTCGTTGTGAGCCAGAAATAGCTATAAAAATACTTGTATTTTTTCCGTTTAAAATAGTGAAATATTCCAAGAGGTGCTTAGAAGAGACTGAACATAGTTTGGAATAGTAAGAATAATTTTATTATTTCCATATAAAAACGAGCTTCATGCTAACTTCTATTACAACATTTCTATTTGCTTAAACTGATTTTATTTTGAATGTTTTATAAGAAGGTTCTTTTATAAAAAACTATTTTAAAACCACGTTTGAAAAGTTGAACGGGTTCTTTTAAAAGAATTGTTTTTAATTTGTATTTGTATATTTGTACATATCTATATAACAATAGAATGTCTTTATAACAAAATGTGGATTTACATGACACAAGAAATATTTGTTTAACAGAACTTATATAAACACTTCTTGCATAAGAAGCTGAGTTCTTTGCATCATTGTTTTCAAAAAAAGCTTTTTTTTATCACACTTCTAACTTTTGTTTGTTTATTAAAAGTTCCCTTTCATATAAAAGTTGTTTATACTTCTTAAGAAGATGCTTTCAAAAAGATACTTTTAAAAAGTTTATTATAGTTTTATTAACCCCTTTTGAAACTAACCTTTTATTTCAAGGTCTATTTAGAAAATAATTTAATTAATATCTTTTTCAATAATTTATTATTATTAAGAGTTTATAAACTCAGGAAGATATTTGTATTTGAATGTATATGTTATTAAACATTTACATAATTTTGAAGTATTTAGATGCATTGTGTAGGTTGGTCCAATACTAAGGTAAATAAAGTTCTTGTTTTAGCTTTAGATTTCTTTCCAAAAACTATTATTAACATTAATATTTATATAATTTTTTAAGTTATACAAGTTTTACTTTATTTTTCACTTAAAAATAATTACTTTTTAATTTAAATTAATAAAAATATATTATGATTGGCTATATCAAAGGTCTCTTTACAACCTAGCATGCACGTGGATTAACTAAAACGCAATTGTTCCAGCTTAAACAGTAGTCTCATGTTCAAATCCTAAGGATGCAGCTATAATAAATAATAAAAGTGAGAGTTTGTTGCCCATGCCATCCTACAAGACTTGAATATGATTGCTTCCATTGGAGGATATCTATGATCTATACCAAAAAAAAGACTCTCACTTTAAATACATTGATTCTTACCAAAATTAATTATAAAAATGTTTTACTTCAAGATTCATTTTAGGGCTAAAATAATTTAAATAGATCTTAACATATGAATCAATATAAAATGTTATCTCATTTTAAAAATTAATAAGAAATAAGAATCAAATCACAATTAAAAATAAAATAAATTTAAAATTTAAATAAATAATAAATATACTAATATTATATTTATAAGTGTCTACGGTGCTTAATATTTGAAACACAAAATTCACTCATTATATTCACTTTAATACTTTTTACTTTAATTTTTCTAACTTTTCATTTAGTTTTATACACATAGCAAAATAGAGCTAACTTTTATACTTTTTGTTGATACATCTAAATTTTGTGAACCTTTTTTTGGAGCATTTTATGAAAGATGGAAACTTGATGTTGTTAGAAACTCTCAATTTGGGATAAGAGCTAAGAAAGTCAAGCATAGTTGTTATGCCTAACAAGCTTCATTTTATGTCTAGCGAGCTCAATTTCATGCCTAACACAACAAATATTGTGTCCAACCAAACTTTTGGATAGAAAGCTACTTTTGAAGCAAAGAAGCTTAACCAACCAAAAAATAAAAAATCATGCCTAGTGAGATTTGCATACAAAGAGAATTGGTTTTCTTGAAAGCTCGCCCAAGAAGCTTGAACTCGTGCCTAGCAAGCTTTTCACTTGAAGCAACCTATTTGACTCAAATTAAACCCTTTAAATGGGATTTGGGAGAAAATGAGAGGATTTTTATCCTCTACAAAGGGGGAACAAAAGAGCACGAAGAAAAACACCATCCATAGCTTCTGATCACTCCATCTCTTAATCTTCTTTTGTTATTTTGTTGTTTTTCATCACCATGGGTAACAAAATCCTCTATTGTTGGGGTTAGATGTAACCACTAAACTCTCTTATATATTTGATATATTTATATAGATGCATTTCTCTATTATTCTTTTTCATTGATGTTTTATCTTTACGTTTTATGGTATATTATGACCTTGGAATATATAAGAATTAAAAAATGTTTGTATTCTTGAAGCTTAATGCAAGTTTATCTTATTGATTTGGCAATGGATTGTGACTCTATAAGATTAGCTTAGGGTTTAGCTCTAAGGAATTGGGGCTTAACTATTTAATAAATGATTGATAAAAAAAAGGGAAATGAATTATGTTATTTGAGCTTGAATGAATAAGAGAGGGAAATCTAAATTACATTTGTTTAATCCATCTATTTCCACTTTTTTCATTACAAAAACAACAAAAATATTATATTTGCTTTGTTTACCTTTAATGTTTTAGTACTTGATGTATCTTGTTTTATTTTTTATGAATATTTTGTTTATGTTTACATACACATATTAAAAAATCACTAGTTTCTGTTTATCTATTTTTAGTTTTAAAAAAATAAAAATATGTATTCTAAATTTGAAAAAAACTACATATGCATACCGTATTATACTCCTATCACTAATATTTAAATTATTTTAAATTTTATAATTTTTTTCAAATAATCTTACAATAATTTTAACATAACATCAAAATTATCACTTTTGCTAATTAGGATTTTAATTCAATATTTTGCACTTTTCCATTTCATCTTTATGGACAATCCCTCTTTAAAAGAGTCTTTAAGAGCATGGGTGTTTTGTTGTACCCATTTCAGTATTAACTTTAAACAAATACAACATACATATTTGGCACCGTAGATCATCCATACCATATGTGAGGTCTTTTCAACCTTTGTTTTTATCTTTTGTAAGCCAGATAATGTATTAATAATAGGGGAAAGCATAAGAAATGCCTTCAATAAAGTTTACAAAGCATGACAAGCCAAAAGTTACAAGAAAATCACATAAATCAACATAGAATCACAAAATAGGTGCACGATACCTAATAGCATAAAATATGTACATAATTCCACATTCTTCTATAGACAGAGTCGAATTCATTAGCCATTCTGAAAAAGAATGAGTGGTGAGTTTAAGTGTGTGACACCACCGCTTAGTTGCCAGTTGGGTTGTTAATGCAATATCATCAATTGTTCTAACATATACATTCAATAAATTTTGTGGGTTGCTAATACAATTACATCAATTGTTCTAACTTTGGACTTGAATACTGCATCATTTCATGTCTTCCAAATTTTCCAAACCCCCGCAAGACAAAAGACTATGTTGTTCGTTTGTTCTAGTGCCCTGCTACCATACCCAAGAATGAACAGAAATGATCCTAGGTATCTCCAGGAACACCAAAATTAGCCTCCACCAACGACCTAATTGTTTCCAAACTTGATAAGCTTTAGCATAAAGAAAGAACAAGTGAACACCCGACTCCCCAGATGTGCCACAACTACCACAAAGGTCTTCCCTTGGTTGAATAATGTTTCGCTAAAGTAGATTACTCCTCGTTTGAAGTCTGTTAAAAAATTGTTCAAGATAGGATTCAGTCTCAAGCAGATTTTGGAGTAAGATTGTATGGGGTTAATCTTAAATTCCTAACTTCTGATCAAAGCTCTAGCCTAGTAGGTGAATTTATGGAAAAGGAAGTTAGAAGTCCAATTTGGGAGTATGAAGGGTCAAAGGCCCCTAGGCCAGACGATTATAGTATGAAATCTGTGAAGCACTTCTGGAGCCTACTTAAAAGAGATATTATGAAGGTTATGCTAGATTTTCATGCAAATGGGATGTTGCCTAAAGGGTCAAATCCCTCCTTCATCACAGTGATTCCAAAGAAAGACATTCCAACTAACCTTGGAAATTATAGGCCTATTTTGTTGATTGGAGTCATGTATAAAATTATTGGAAAAAAATGTAAGCAAGAAGCCTAAGCTCAGTGATGCATAGCATAATAGAGGAAACCCAAAAAATGTTTATTAAGGATAGGCAACTTATTGATGGTGTTATGGTGGTGAACGAAACAATTCATGAGGCAAAGTGTCATTGGAAACCCCTCCTGTGTTCAAAGCAGACTTTGAAAAGGCGTAGGATGCGGTTAGTTGGCCTTTTCTTTTTTACATGATCAGGAAATTTGGATTCTGTGAAAAATGGATTGGATGGGTTCAGGGTTGTCTCCAATCTTCCTTTGTGTATGTACTAATGAATGGGAACACTACTCAAGAATTTAATTATGCAATGAGGCTTAAAACAAAGGGATCTAATGACTCCTTTTTTTTATTTTTACTAGTGGCAAAAGGTCTTGGAGATCTAGTTAAAGAAGTTGTTAACAAAAATCTTATCTCAGGAATAAAGGTTAGCAGGCAGAAGATTCGGGTAGTAATTCAATAGTATACCGGTGACACCTTACTCGTGGTATCTCTAGAGTATAGTAATGTCATTGCCTTGAAAAGTATATTAAGGTGCTTTGAAATATCCTCTGTACTAAAGATAAATTTCCATAAGAGCAGTATAGGAGGCATAGGGATGGTGATCAGTATTTGGAGTTCTTTGTTGGGCTTTTAAATTGTCAGATTATGTAGTTGTCATTCAATTATCTAGGCCTTCTTGTGGGGGTTAATGTGAAGAGTGAAAGAGTATGACAACCTATTTTCTAGAGGATGAGAGTCAAATTCCTGTGGCTCTTTGATCAAGTTCTGGGAGTTGAGGCGGGGGGTCCTAATAGTCTTAGAGTGTTGTTTCCTAGGCTTTTTTTCCCTTTTGAATAAAAAATATGCCTTAATTTTAGAGGTGAGAGAGTGGCGCGGGAATACTTGGGAATGGAAGTTAGGGTGGAGAAGACCTTTACTTAGCTGAGAGTTTGGTGGGGTGGATGAATTGATGAGATTGCTTGCAAAGATTCAATTAAACTAAGAGGTAAAAGATGGTTGGAAGTGGGATAGAACATCTGTCAATGACTAGGACTATTTTGTTAAAGAAGCTACAAGACAATCCATAATTATCATCAAGTATAAAACTTTGCCTTCTTTAAGGTGATCTGGAGAGAAAAAGTGTCATCAAAGATTGCAGTCTTTACCTAGAGGGTAGTTCAAAACCGGATTCCAATAAAGGTAGAGTTGATAAAAAGGAATGCCCAATCTATCGATGGCAAGTTATGTCCTGTTTACCTTACCGAGCCTGAAACTGTTTCACATATGTTATTTTTCTGTCATTTAAGTTAACAACCATTGATGAATTGTTATGGCTGATGGGAATTGGTGGCAATGCCCTCAAACTACTCTTCACATTTGTGGCATCATCTTGGACTAGGGAGTGGAAATATAAGCAGTGAGGTGATGTGTGTAGTATAGCTGGCAACCTTGTGGTTTATTTGGTTAGCAAGAAATGTGGCTATATTCAACTGAAGATCATTTTACGTCACATCAGTTTGGTTAAAAGTGTTCTATAAATCTTGGACATGAGTTCGAGACTTTTATAAAAATGCATAGTTCTCCTTCTATGACTGGTCTGTGTAGCCAAGCTATTGTATTAACCGCCTGGTAAGGAGAAGTGTGTCTTACTCTTTGGTGGTTCATAAGCATTGGAGGAGAGTCTAGTAAGTTGTGGTAGTATATTTGTCTGTAATGTATGGGGAGTGGTTCTATTGTATTATCCAGTTTGATTTGGTCTGTAAGTTCTTTAAATTGTCTAAAATGTTACTCTTATAAGTTCTTTTGATTATGTATTGTAATTAAAAGAATTTTTATTTGATGAATAAAAATGTTAGCTTTACAAAAAAAAATTCTTTTTTTTTTCTCATTTAACAAAAAAAAAATAATACCTGGACCCAACATCTTACTTGGAACTACTAACTTAAAGTTAGTTAAAGTTACTAATAATACAAATTAACTATTCACAAAAAAAATCTATTTTTACTTCTCAATTTTATTAACGCACTCTCTTTTATATTTTTTTTTAAACTTAAAATATCATCCTTTTTTCAAAAATATACTTCAGATTTTATTAGCACTCCTCCTTAGCCATTTTAATTTCAAAAAAGCACGCTTATGCATGCCCTCCATCCAATAAATTCCAAAAATTCAAAATATGACAGGGAAGCAATTTTATCAAATGATGAACAATTCCTCTTTAATTCATTAACAAAATTCTCTTAAATCAAAGAAATATTTTAAAATTCAGTGGTGAATCAAAGAAGCTTTCAAACCCAGCAGACTTTGATTTCATTCTTGGAATTCTTGGATTACAATAATTAGATTTGAAATTTATGGATCAATTCCTACCAATAGAAAAATATGCATTCGTAGGGATGAAAATGGGATAAGACTGGTGCGAGTTTGACTCTATCTTCATTTTCAAAAAGTTCAGACAGGTTCGGATTTAGGTGTAAAAGCAGTATGTATGAAATTTTAATCATCACTTTCATCATTGTTGGATATTTTCAGGTTCATGTATGCATGCAAGTAACTTGTTATATTATTTTTTATAATTTAAATTTACTTATTTGTTATTAAATAAATTATATATTAAGTTATTCATTATATTAATTTAAAATGTATATAAAGAAAAATAACAAGAAATTATAAAATTAAATTTTAAGAATTAAAATTTTAATTAAATATATAACTTTAAACTTATAATATAATTATTTTAATTAGAATGGAAAAAGTACAAGTTTGGATACCGGCAAATAGATACATACTCACACTCATACCTATATCGAGTGCATTGTGTCAGATAATATTTATACCCTGCTTAATCAAAATAGGTAATACCTATTAAGATTAGGACGGGTTTGACGCAGTACGTATAGGTACAATACTTTTGAATCCAATGCATGGACCACTTTTGACATTAAGAATTTTGAATATTAGTTTGTACAAATGGAAGTGCACATATATTTCCGATAAAAGTGTGCAAAAAAATTCTCTTTTTTTATACTATTCATTGGTTACAATTTATTGAAAATCATCAATTTTGTAGGCTTCATTTGTCATTAAATTTTGAAATTAACAATTTCTTATAAATTTTAATCAATCATAAGGAGGTTTCGAAAATAGGCTTTTCTTAGCACAACTCTATTTTTGAATTTTTTTAGAAGTAGGGTATCTATGGATAATAAATATAAAAAAGTGAATTAGTAAAAATAGAGTAAAAATATCAATTTACTAATAAAATATGGAATATGTTTTTGAAACAAATTGGATAAAGATATATAAAAGAAAGTGAATCAGTAAATCCGGAGAGTGGAAATAGAATTTTTCTGAAAACCATAATAAAAATTAACCTTGCTTTGGGCCTTTAAATATGAATCCAATTCTTGAACTATAGCAAGACATTTTCTTTTAATATTCCACAATTGCTATTCGTATAACATAGGTTAATATTTTTAAATTCAAAAACATAATATTACTTTTTAATATAAGATTCTAAATCGTTTACATATGTCTTAGTGGCATCTCTTTTCCTTCTTTTCTATTCTCTCTCTTCTTCTCAACATGCTTATTCCCATTGTACAACCTCCATCTTTTATGACACAGTCTCGCAACAATGTCTTAATCATAATTTATAATCTCTCTCATCAACTACAGAACAAGTATGACTTGAATTTATATTTTTCTTGTTTTGTTTGTTAACTTAGATCAATTAATACTAATTTTATTTTTTTGTGGGACTTATAGATAGTTAATCCAGAATTGAATTTTAACTTTATGTTATCTAGATTGTATGCTTCAAAAATTTTCTTGATATATGTTTTATATCAACTAAACATATAAAAACATAAATTGCAAATCAATTAATAAAAAAATAAACTATAATTAATTACAGATCCATTAATCTGAATTTTATATTTTTTATGTTTTGGATTGATTGATATTAAAAACAAAAATATTTTAAGTGTTTTCTATTTTGGGTGTGTGAATAGCAATTATGAAACTACTAAAAGAAATTGCCCTAAAGGAAAGTAACATGAAATCCTAAACGGGCTCCCCATGCGCATGAAATAAACAGGCAAGAACGACAGGTACGATTATAAATAATCACACTGAATAACATAAACACTTGTTCAGACACGTAATTTTGTTAAAATATAAAAATAATTTTTTAAAACTTTAAACTTTTTTTTCTTGACCACTTATCATGTGAATTTTAATTTTTTCATTTACATAACTATTAACACATTCTTTAATTATGTTATTAATATATTTTTGAAATTTTGGAAACTATTAGACATATTTAATTTTTTATCATTTAGAATATAGCACGAACATTTGAATATAAGCAATTAGGCATAAAATGTCACTCAATGTTTTTTCTATTAGGACAAAGGTGTGGGTAATGTTAAAGACAATTTTTTATACTTTGATTTTTTTTTTTTAAATGGAAAGAGAGGTGAGTGATTTGGAGAAATATATTTTTATTTAATACATTTTTCAAAGGATTATGGACCATGAGCACTTAGGTGCAATATTTAAGGAAGTTTTGTTTTGCTTAGCACATTGCTCAAAGAAGTGTAGTTATTTTTATAAGAGTTTGGGTGCTCTCTAGCAGTGGAGTCTCCCCAATCCTATTTAGTTAAATTTGAAGTTATTAGATTTAATATGGGATGAGATCAATCAGACTAAAAATTATGAATTTATGTTCAAAAGATAATATTATCAACTATAACAAAAACAATATTACCATGTTTATGTATTTATTGTTAGTGTAAAAGAATTTATACTAATATTCAACGACAAGCTTTCATTTACAGTAAGTCTGTTGACTTTATTAATTATATCAACTTTAAAAGTCATATCAGTAAAGAACTATGATTAACTGAACTACATTTACATCAATTATATATAAACTTAAATTTTACAATAAATAAATATTTTTAAATATTTAAACTAAATTATAAATGATATAAAAATCTAAAAAATTTTAAATCATGGACTACAATCATGAAAAAAAAAATTAAAATTGCAAATAAAAATTTTGAAGAAGAAAATTATTGTTTAATTTAATTTTAATTAAAAAAATAAGTATTTGTTGTGAATAATATAAAATATTATATTATATATAATTCATAATTTGTAGTCTAATTGGTTTCATCTACTTATCACATCTAATGACTTAAAGATTTGGCCAGAGAAAGTTAAAAAGACTTCCTTGCTAAAGAAGATCCAAACTCTATTTATAAAGGTGAGGACAATGTAAAGAAAATTATTTTTCTCCTCATAAAAGTAACTATTAATACAAAGGTATGGGAAACAATAAAAATAAATAAATTCTACTTAACCTATAAGTTATTAAGTTGTGAGCTTTGTCACATATATATGTAGGTAACATCACAAATTTTGATTATATATATATATATATATTAAAAAAATAACCCAACGTATTTTCAAAATATTCTTAAAAATTTCTACAAGACAATCAATCTTAATAGTTAAACAAACAAAATATATGTAATATTTTAAAAATAACATTTTCGTCTTAATATTATTGCGAATGTTAGTTATTTCTAGGAATCCCCAAGATTGTGAAACAAATAGGCCTAACATCATTATGTCAAACACAGTTAATTTAATTATAGTAATTATTTTGTTATTAAAATATTCATATTAAAAATAATTAAATATAATTCATAATAATATAATAAATAAAAAATTATAGCTATTAGTTTAAAAAAAATCTTACTCAAGCTAATAATTTATAATTTATTTTAAAAATATTTATAAAATTCAACTAATAATAGTTTATTTTGAATTTTGAAGTAAAATATTTGCAATAGTAGGCATAATAGAGTTTCCTCCCTTTGACAAGAATAGGATACGTAAGCAGTGACAAAATGAGGGCGTTTTAGACTTTAGAGGGCACATGAATGAGACAGATAATGAACGTATCTGTCTTTTCAACTCTGTCATCTCATCAGTCTTTAAAATTTAAACACACCTAATACTGTGATTGTATACAGACAAAAGCCAACTTCATCTTTCGTCAACAACTCATCGCTTCAGCAATCAATATTCAATTCCTATCCTATAAAAACCTTATTTTCTATTTAAAAACAATCAATAGTTTTAAAAATATATAAAAAAATTATTTATAATTAATTCTTTTATATTAATTTACTTATGATTATTTTTTAATATTTTTTTAAAATATTTAAAAATAATTAAAATTTAATTTTATAGAACAAAAGACTATGACGCAGTTAAAAAATAAATTAATAAAAATAATCTAAAAATTTAATTTTTCAAAATAAATTATTTTTTAATATTTTCAAATATAAGCCAAATTTCCAAACATTATTTATTTATTGAAAACAGTTGACAAATGTTATTTCTCATACACATTCTAAAAAATTCCAACAATTTATTGAAAAACCATAATACTTTGGGTATTTGACTGTTCGAAATGTGCGTGCATAACTAGTTTAAATTAATTTATTGGATTTTTTTACGTACTTATAAAAATAAAAAACTGTAAAAATTAAAATTATTCGTAAATTAAAATTAACTTACAAACTTATCTTGTATAAAAGTTCTCTTAAGATAAATAGTATTTTTTATAAATCTTCTCAATAACTATATAAATCAATATTATCCCCGCATCTTTCTTTTACCTGCCAAGTTTAAAAAGAAATTTAATTATCAAAACGAGACAGATCTTAAAATATTACATATATTTGAATAAATTGTAATTGCGAAACACGCCTTTGAATATAGTAGGTTCGAAGTTATCTACCATATGTCTTGTTTATTTTTTAATTATTTTTAAATAAAATCGTAACTTTATATATGGTTTTATGTTTCTGTTTAAAATTTTCACGATGACTTTTTTTTCTAATTTTTTAAATATTAAAGTCGTAACTATATATATATATATATATATATATATATATATATATGATTTTATGTTTTTTATTTTTAAAAAAATCATGATTATACATTTTTTCTAGTTTGCTTAAAATATTAAAGTCATAATTAACTTGTTATATGATTTAGTTATTTTTATGTTTTTGTTTACAATTTTCATGATACACAACCCTTTTTTTTATAAAGTTTATCAAAGTACTCATGACCTCTAAATTATTATTTTTTCTATTTTAATTTTTTTAACATGATATATAATATATTATAATATTATATAGTATTAATAATATATATACAATGAGATATAAAATAACTTAGTTAATTAAAAAAAAAGAAATATTACAAAAGTGACAGGTTCAATTCCCACTTATTAAAACAAATCAACGTTACTAACAACTTGACTTATAAAAAAATGATATATTAATATAACATAGCATAAATAAAATTATTATTTTATTTTCCAATGTTATTGATCTGATAATATTATAAAAACATTTTTTTATTAATATATAAAATAAATATTTTATTTGTAAAGTTCACAACTAGAATTTATAAAAATAGTGGGGAGATGATGTGGCTGAGTAAAGTTCTTATCTTATGTAGCGATGAAATCCTTGGATCATGTGTTTGTCCTCTTTTTCTTCTAGTATCACTTTATTGTTGTTTCACTTTATTTGTGTTAAGATATGTTCATTTCTATTTTCCCCCATAAAGTGTGATTTGGACTCATGTTAGATATGCACTGCGTAATATAATTTCAAAGGTTGTGTATCATGAAAATTTTAAACAAAAACATGAAGTGAGGCACGAACGAACATATGCCTGAAGTGAAACATTAACATATGAGATATAAGATTCATGTAATAACAAGCGTATACACGTGGAAATAAGAAGGAGAAAGGAAGTATCCAATTTCAAGTTGATACATAAACAATTAATATTTGTTTATATAAAAAATATACGTTAAGTCAGATCTCAATGAATTCAATTAAAGTAAGAAAAAAAGAAGGCTTCCTTAATTTTATAAGCTTCTCATTATTATGTACTTTTCAAATGATATAATTATTATTTATATATTATATATAATTTTTATTACATTATAGTTATAAAATATAATTAAATGCATATTGTTATATTTATTATGTTATCAATTATGTAGAGATCGTGTGCATTAACTTTTATATATATATATATATATATATATATATATATATATATATATATATGATGTTACCAAATATACTTTATTAATACTAGCAAAAACATAGGTTCGATAAGCACAGTAATGTCTGAGTATATGCATTTCTATTTTGATATATATAACAATTTTGAGGTTTTAATTTAATATGTTTTTTAATAATATGACAGAATATATAAATAATTCACCGTGTGATTTTGTGTACAATAATTTTAGTTTAATATATTTTTTTTGTTTATGTTAACATGATAGAAATATGTCATATCATCAACCTATATATAAGTAGGGATAACAACGGGATGAGACAGGTGCGGGTTTGGCCTTCCCCGTCCCCGTCTCCGCAAAGTATGAGACGAGTTAGTGTATAAAAAGAACAAATATAAATTTTTAATCTCTATCTTCATCCACGTCGGGTATTTTTGAGTTTGAGTAGACCTGTGAATACCCGTTATATTATTTTTTATAATTTAAATTTACTTATTTATTGTTAAATAAATTATATATATATATATATATATTAAGTTATTAATTATATTTTAATTTAAAAATTCAATAACAAGAATTATAAATTAAAGTTTAAAAATTAAAATTTTTAATTAAATATAAATTTAAAGTTATGATATAATTATTAAAATTATAATGAGACGAATATGAGTTCGAGTAATCACATACTCATACTCGTACTTGTACCCGGTTCAACACATCGGGTAATATCCGTATCCGTACCCATACTCATACCTAGTTAAAGTAGGTAATATCCGTCAAAATCAGAGCAGATTTGATTAAGTACCCACGTGTATGAGTATTTTTGTCATCTCTATATATAAAATTTGCAATGAATCTAAGAAAATTGAGAGAAAAGAGAGTTTAAATAAGATTAAACATTTTGTCGCACATATTTATTTGCATTTCTATTAAAAATATTTATGATCAAATGTATACATACATTAATAATGTTTAAGGAAGATTGATTTGTAGTAAGGTAGAACTTGTGAAGATATGCATTTATTAATGTGAGAGAAGTCATAAAATGTTTAGAAGGATAAATAAAATGTAAACACCAACACGTTGTATTTCTATTATATATTATATATATCATAGATAGTAGAACAATTATTTATATTAGATATAAATGTTTTAAAGCAATTTTTTTCTTAAGGTTATAAAGTTGATCTAGTGATAGAATTTACATTTAGAGAGAGAGAGAGGTTGAAGGTTCTAGTCCCTTCTATGACAAAGTATGTATTTTGAAAATTAGACATAAAAAGGGAATATTTCCTTTATTAGTAGTATAAATATACTAATTAGATAAATAATGTCATTAATTATATTATTATAATTTTTTTTTATAATACTTAAATATTATGATGTTATTTGAAAATACTAATTTCTAACTTTTTTTATATTTTTTATCTTAAAATATTTATTAAATTTTGTTATTACTCCTTTTTACTTAAGATAGAATTTTATTTTTATTTTTTCATTTTAAATCCTATTTTTCTAATCATTACACTATTCATAATTTATATTATATATGATATTATTTTAACATTATATTTCAATATATTCAACTATTATATACTAATCAACATAATCACAATGTGAAATCTAATTAATAATTTGTTTATTTATTTTACTTTCAACTTTATCGATCGGTAATACCTTAAGATATAATCTATGATTAATTGTAGCAATTCTATTATGAAAAATGTATTAACTAAAATATATCTATAAATAGAAAAGAGCGAGAATTGAAAAATAATTAAAAATAAAAAATTTATATAAATATATCTACACTACAAGAAAAAAAAATGAATTTTACCTAAGGGCATAAATTAATGTATCTAAAGTTGTAAAATACTTACCCATGTATTATTAACGGTAGGAAAAACTGAAAGATTTGTATCCACCACTAGTTACTATAGGTATTTAAACTTAGTGAAAGTTAGAAAGATTTCTACGTCCAATTATTTGGTGTGGTAAATTCTAATAAAATCTGTACCTAGTTGTGGAATTTGGATAAAAAAATTGGGCGTGACAAATTAACTTTTTATATATAAATTAAATTTTTAATTAAAAAGCATCATCTTTTATTTTCTCTACTCGAAACAAACTTACATAATAATGAAATCTAAGAAAAATTACTATCATCTCTAGTCATTCATAAAATAATAATAAAAAACTTTCATTAAATGTCAAAGATTACTTAGCATGAAACAAGCTAAAATAATTGAAGTAAATTCAAAATATCCAAAATAGTATACAAACATAGCTCAAATTACTACTTGTATTGTATCACTTGCATATGATGTACCCAAAATATGCAATACAAATCAAACAAAAAAACTCCTAAAAGCCAATAATTACTTATAGATGAGCCAAAATTCAAGAACAATTGTATAAATTAAATATGACACTTGTGTATATATATATATATATATATATTTAAAATTTTAAATGCAAGTCTAACATATAAAGTTTATAATCAAAATAATATAAAATTATAAGCAGCTACCTTAACTCAAAGTGTTGCTCTATGTTATTTCAATGACTTGAAATCTTCAATAATTGAGTCAGAATTAAAACTTGTTGCAATATCTCTTTCAATATAGACTACCATATAATCTACTAAAAAGTCAACTTGCATCTTATTTCTCAATTTGATCTTTGATTATTTTCATTACAGAAAAAAAAAATCTTTCGATTGTAGCTATAGAAACCAGAAGAGTCATTATAAGATGAAATAATATATCAATCAAGTAGTAAACTTCTTACTTTTTTGTTGTTGCCAAACATATATACAACTCTTGCATTGTTGATAAATTCTTTAAATTTGAATCTTGACGAGCGTTAATGAAATGCTGAAGTTGGAAATGCAAATTAATCTTCTCCTACTTACTAAAAGTTTTATAAGCATGCATCCTTAGTAACCAATGTTCAGCCTAGAGTTAATAACTCTACTGCTTGATCACTAAATCTATAATTCAACTCATGTAATTGATTATAAATTGTAACAAATAATATTTTAACTTTCAAATAATGCTGCATTGTAACCTTTTTTTTATGAGAACATTCTTACCTTGCTACATAAGAAACACTAAATTGAAAAACCTCAATATTGTGTAATTCAAAAAAAGATGTCACATTTTTTAATAACTTATCCTAACCTTTTTCTGTCAAGTTTTGAATAAGTGCTTTTGTAAATTGAACTAAATGCATAACATTAACTACATTCTTATATTGTTGTCGTAAAGCTTGACAAAAAACATCTATTATCCTCATAATTTCTCTCATCAAATGCAAGATCTATATAAACTTAAATGGCCAAGATTTTGTAAGCATTATCAGCATCCCCATGTTGAGAATAAGTAGATCCATCAACACTAATTTTTTCTAGAATAGAACAAGTGATGCGTAAAATATCACTACTTAAGGGTAAGTATACCTTACACAGTAGTAACAGTGGACCTATGTTCAGATATTGTACAGAAAGGACCAAATCTTGTTCTTAATTCAGTCAATTTAAAGATAAAAAGTAATTGAAAGTAGAGATAAGATTTGGTACGTTAATCACAAAAATTCAAAATCAGAGTAGTAAAAAGTAAAACAAGAGAAAATATTGGTTTTAGAATGCAATGGATTGAGAACTAGGGTTGTGATTTCACTATAATGTCTTTGCCTCCTATTGCTAAGCAATCTTATTCTTTATCATTTAGTGATTACTAATAAATTATCACGATTTTTTATAGTGAGTTTGATCATGCGCACCACACTATAATTCTAATTTGTCATCCCCAATGGCGATGACAGATTCCAAACTAAGACCTATTCCTTTTTACCCAATCGGAGGTTTGCCGATGACTTAGCCAGTTTTACTGGGATAAGACCCTATTTGTTTCACAGACCAAACATTCAAATATCAATAATCATGACTATTCAAACAACTAAGATGTTAACAAATAGAATATAATAACTTACTTCCTAGATCGATTGTTTAAACATCAATTATCACGACTGCTCAAACAATTAAACTAATATTCAAATATCAATGGGCATAAGAAGTAAATTAATCATTGAATTACATTAAAAATCATGCAAAAGTGCAAGGGAGAATTACAAATAGCTACATTACAACCCAAAAAAAAGGCTTAGCCCAACATGGTTAATGCAAAGTGAAGCATTCCTTCCAATAACAGAGTACATAAAAATAGATCATAATTAATGTAAGGAGCACTCTGAATTGCCTCAAACCAAAAGCTTTCTCGTCGTTCTTCGTCTCTTCGGTCACAAATCTAACTCTTCTTCTGAGCTGGAGAAGGGATGACAAAAAAATTTGTGTCTGCGGATACCGTGGATAAGACCCACAAAAATATCCGCACAGATAGTATAAATGGGTACCTACCACCCGCAGGTACGAGTTTTTTTCTACCCGCTCCTTAACGGGCGCGGGTATCATAGTACTCGTACCTGCGGGTACCCGCTACATTAAAATAATATATATATATATATATATATATATAAGTTAAAAAATATATTTTTGGAAAATAAATCAAATTAAAATATTAATTATCAAAATTCAGTGATATCAATCTTATCTTTTTATGAAAACTTCATAGTTAATAAAATTATTTATTATAAAAATGTCGATAATATAAAATAAATATTTTATTTGTATTAAATATTTTCTTATAATATATTATATTAATATACTTTTAGATCTAATTAATCTTGTAGAAATCAGTATAATTTTATTTCTAGATTTTCCCAAAAATAAATATTTATTTGATAACACTTATAAAAAATATTTAATTTTAATTTTTTTTAAATATCCATGGTACCCGTGGATACCCACAGGTATTTCTATAGCGGGCACCCAGCGGATTTTTAGCGGGTAACGGGTGATAGGTTTTTGTAGCAGGTTGGGTAACGGGTAACCACTACCCGTACCCGTCCCGACCCGTTGTCATTCCTAAGCTGGAGCAAGTTCCTCTTTTTGTCTTCTTTTCTCCTATTTATAAGAGGACCGATTTGGGATTTTTTATGTCCTTCTCGAGGCCCACGTCACCCGACTATACTGACCAAAATCGTCAATAATTGCTCTGAAAAAGCCTAATTTTTTCCTTTTTTTCTTCTCGTTTCTTTAGTACCTGTCTATACTAAGAATGAACACTAGAAAATGAGTTTTGCCAATAAATAATCAACTCTTTCTTTAAAACCAAATATTAATCATGATAAAAATAGGGTAGAAATATGGTTTATCAACCTCTCCACACTTGGACATTACTTCTCCTCAAGTAATTTGATTTAGCTGGAGAAAACATTTATTAAATTATTTTTCCAAAAGGAGTCTTCTCATAGAAACCCTAATTAGACTTGAGCAAATGTAGTTAGTTGTGAAGAAAATGTGTTCATCTTACCATACTCGAGTGTCTAGGGACAAGAGAATTTTAGCACTTAAAGATCAATCCAAGCAAGGCTACTGAAGACAAATGTATATCAATCATGTCAAATCAAAACAAGTAATATGGGGTTTTCAAAAGTATGTAATGGGGTTAGGGAAAAAATAAAAGGAAATGCAAAAGGATAAAAAATATTAGAAAAATCAAAATTTGATTCCTTAAGGACCCTAAGATTTCCAAGAAACAACCTCCCTATTTTTAAACTTTTTAATGACCCTTGATTTAACTATATACCCTTTTTCCTCTTTTTCTCTTTATTTTTTTTTCTTTTGATATATCTTTTCTTTGCTAGAAGAGACAAAGTCGGGCTTCTTTTTTAGTAAGGTCATTTTTTTTTCACTTTTGACATTATTTCATCCTTTTTTAGAGGTTGTTCCATGGTAATGATAGTGGTCATTTGTTAAACATATGTGAGAGAAAATTGGGTGACAAATAAATATTTGCATAGGTTCAACCTAAGCAACTAAGGGAAATTATATTGAATTAGGTGGTGTCTTGAAAGAAGACCTACCAAATACCCTAAAAATTAGCAAGTAAAGAAGTAAAACACAAACTTCAACACAATAGTTAAAGGTTGCTAAGCTTAGAGATACTCACACTTTTAAAAATAAAAATGAAGATTTTGTTTATAATGTAACCTCGTTATGACTCAAACCTCACTCTTTTTGTGGTTAATATGGCAGAAAAACTATCTCAAGTTATACTCAACTTCTTTATAGAAAAGACTAAAAAAAATAAATTCTTTCACCATAAGAATGTTTATTATCAGCTAAAGGGAATAAGAGTATCTTTAGTCATATTCACATCCATTGTGAGGTGACAATGTTATCACATACTCTTGGATTCCCTCCCATACTTAAAGTTAGCAATGTCGTCCACAATGCTTAAAATTAAAATTAAAATAAATGGAAAAATAAAAAAAACAAATAAAATGAGAGAAAAAGGAAAAATAGGGAGCACATCTGTGCTAATAGGAAGCATGACAATGCTTGGATTGGCTAGATCTCAGCACAACCATGCTAGCAGGGAGCACAACCGTGCTAAAAAAATCGAGATCTTAGCACGACTATGCTAGTATGGAGCATGACTGTGCTATGCAAAAGCACAAAGAAAAAAAATCAACTTAAAAATAAAAAGAAAGTGAAACAGAGGCAAATAAAAACCATAGAATGATAGGTTGCCTCCTGTCAAGCGCTTGTTTAATGTCCCGAGCCTAACAGTTAAGGTGTGGTTAGGGAAACTTGTTTCTAAGCCCAGAATGGATTACCCACTGCTTCCGTTGCTGATGTGCTGTAAGTGTGACAAATTTACTCTTTGTGTAATTCCCAAGGGTGTTATTTCTAGGGTCAAGACTCTTTTACCATGAATGGTCCATCTGAGGGCTTCTTTATTTGTCATTGTCACGACTGATGCCTCATTTTTCTTTTTTCCTGTGAGAGCTATGGAACTGATAATTGACAATGGAGGATTAGTAATAACAAAATTTCAGTTGGATGAAAGATGTTTCACTCCTTTAATGGAGGTTTCTTCATTAAGGGTTTGAGTTTTGATTCACAACCCTCGTTCAACTCTTTGAAATTAATTGCACTATCTATGTCCTTTTTGACTTGTATGAAATTGCAGGCAACAAAGGGGACAAACTTTTTTAATATTTCAAAAATGGTTTTTTCTTCTCCCAGACTGAGGGTAAGCTTGACATGCCTTACTTCAATAACAACATCACATGTATTGAGGAAAAAGGGTGCCCTAGTATGATCGAAACATCCTTATCCTCTTCTATATCTAACGCCACAAAATCTACAGGAAAATAAAATTACCCATTTTGACTAAAACATCTCTACTATGACCTTAGGATGAGATAGAGATCTATCAGCAAGTTGTATAATGATGTTTATGGGTTGTGGTTTTCTAATGCCTAATTTTTTGAAAAACAAAGTATGACATTAAATTTATACTTGCCCCTAGATCACATAAGCATTTTTCAAAAAATAAGGTTCCTATGGTGCAAGGAAATGTAAAACTTCGAGGATCCTTCAATTTAGGGGGCAATTTATTTGAAATCACAATAGAGCATTCCTCATTGAGGCATATTATTTCAAAACTAGTCAATTTCTTTTTATTGGAAATAATTTATTTTAGGAATTTTTCATATTTTTTAATTTAAGCCATGACGTTTACAAGAAGAATGTTGATATTCAATTTCTTAAACATATCTAAGAATTTAAGAAACTGCTTATCATGCTGCTGATTTTTTAGTCTTTAAGGGAATGGAACCCTTACCTGAGGAGGTGTCAGTACCTCCCTACTTTTATCCCTTTCCACATTTTGATTCCCTTTAATAAGGACCTATAATAATGGCTTTGTGGTTCCTGTTAATTGCAGTTCTAAAACTCATACTTGAGGAGGTGTTTGCACCTTCTTACCCTTATTCTTTTGCACATTTTGATTATGAAGAAGTGTCAGTACCCCTTCTTTTTTCCTTTTGCTCATTTTTGTGCCCTTCAATAGGGACTTCTAATAATAGTTGTGAGGTGCCTATTAATTATGGTTCTGGGTCCTCTAGTTGCTTTTTAGTTCTTCTGGTAATTGCCTTTACCTCATCTTTATGATTTGGTTCTGTTTGAGAGGGCAGAGCACCTTGTGCCCCTTCAGACATGAGATTTATCAAGGTGGCCACCTGTCTCTAATGCCTTTATTTTTATATCCCTTTGTGACTCTAGTGCCTTCATCTTTTCATCAATTTTAGCCATGCACTACATCATAGTATCTTGTAATGTGGGTGCCTTCTCCTCTTGCCTTGGCCATTGAACCTGAAGATAAGGAGGCTTGTATATGTTTTGCTTGGGAAATTCTCTATTATCTCTCCATGCTAAATTGAGATGATCTCTCCACCCTGGATTGTATGTTTTTGAGTAAAGATCATATTCATGGCTTCTCCTTTTGGCATAATTCACCTCTTCATTAGCAAATAGGTAGCTCATTTTGCAGTCTTCAATTGTACGACCTATTTTTCCACAGTCTCCAAAAGTGGGAAATGGGAAGAGGAGGAGACAGAGGTTGTAGCCTTTGTGTTTGTGCTGGTTTCAATTCAAATATGCTCGGTCTGAAGTTAGGGAACAAGATGCTATTGACTCTCTCCACCATAGGGGTGAAGAAATCTTGTAGGATTTTGTCAAAAGTAGTATCTCCCCTATGGTTGTTCTCATGTGTTGTCATTCTTCTTTATTTGGCTCTGTTCTTGTGCGCAATTCTTTCGATATAAGGTTAATACTATAAAGTAAGCCCTGAGATAAGTTAATAGTAACTATTCACACAAAAAGGTTAAATTGCAATAGCCTGATAAAATAAATAAAAATAAAAATACTAAATAACAGAGATAAAATAAGAAATAATAAAGATAAAAAATAATGAGATAAAGTAAAATAAATAGAAATAAAACGATAAAATAAAGATACAGAATAAAAAAGGATAAAATAAGGTAAAAAATAAAATAAAAAAAGCAGAGATTAAAAAGTACAATAAAAAGTAAAAAACAAAAGAAATATTGTTCAATTATTTTAAATCAATTTAATAAAGAACTAGACACAATCTAGTCCCCAAAAATGGCACCAGAAGTTTAATGCGTAAAATATCACCACTTAAGGACAACCATACTCTACATAATAGTAATAATACACCTATGTCCGAATATTGTACCCTAGGGACCATATCTTGTTCTTAATTAAAAATTTAAAAATAAAGAGCAATTGAAAGTAGAGATTAGATTTGGTAAGTGAACCACAACAGTTTGGAATCAGAGTAATAAAACTAGTAAAACAAGAGAGAATATTGATTTTATAATGCAATGGATTGAGACCTAGGGTTGTTATTTCACTACAATGTTTTTGCCCCCTATTACTAAGCAATCTTATTCTTTATCATTCAGTGATTACCAACAAATTATCATAGATTTTTGTAGTGAGTTTGATTATGCACACCACATTATAATCCTAATTATTCATCCTCAATGGCCATGGCATATTCCAAATTAGGACCTGATCCTTGTTACCCAATTAGAGGTTTGTCCGGCGACTTGTTCGGTTCTACCAGGATAAGACCATATTTTCTTCACAAATCAATAATTCAAATATCAACGGTAATGACTATTCAAATAATTAAGATAAAAAATAGAATACAATAACTTATTTTACTTCCTAGATCGATTGTTTAAACATCAATAATCATGACTTCTCATATAATTAAAATGCAACTAATATTCAAATATCAATTGTCATGACTATTTGAATAATTCAGATGTATAAATGTAGCACAAAGAAGTAGATTAACAATTTGAATGACATCAAACAATCATGCAAAGTACAAGGGGGAATTACAAAGACTACATTACAATTCCAGGAAAAAAGGGGCTTAGCCCAACGTGGTTAATGCAAAGTCAAACATTCCTTTCAATAACAGAGTACATAAAAATATATCAAGAATTATTGTAGGAACACTTTGAATTGCCTCGAACTGAAATTTTCCTTAACTTTCTTTGCCTCTTAGGTCACAAAACTAACTTTTATTCTGAGACGGAACAAGTCCCCTTTTGTGTCTTTTTTTCTCATATTCTGAGACGGTTTAGGCTTTGTTTATGTCTTTCTTGAGGTCCATGTGACCCAATAATTTCTCTAAAAAGGTCTCATTTTGCCCATTTTTTCTTTTCGTTTCTTAAGTACTTGTCTATAGTAAGAATGAACACTAGAAAATGAGTTTTGTGAATAAATATGTAATTCTTTCCTTAAAAACAAATATTAATCATGATAAAAATATGGGTAAAAATCAATTTTATCAACAAGTTGCATACATATTTATCAAGCTACAAATAGAAGAGAAATGCAAGCTCTAATTAGTATCCCTAGCTCATTTCAAAGTACCAATTTGATTAGCTCTATTACTAATTTGAAGCTCATCAATATTTAACAAATATGCAATTTCAACTAACTTGATAACTTATAACTCATCATGATACTTACTAGAAGAGCAAACAATATTCACAAGAAAATTCAATTTTGAAAAGAATTGATGAATTAAAATAACTTCTCTTGATGCAGCAACCAAGGCAAGTTGCAATCAATGAGCTAAAAATGAACATAATATGCATATGGATAATCATTCAAGAATAATGCTTGTAATCCATTACATTATCCTATCATATTATTAGCACCATCATACCTTTGATGAATATTAGAAACATTAACATAAGTCATTCTTTAGAGCTAATGTTGTAGTATCTTAACATGCAAATGTCAAAAAACCGCTTTTGTATATAACCATTTTTATCAACAAATCTCAAAACAAGATCCATTTGTTCCTTTTTTTTCTTATTCATCACGAGCTTCATCAACAATTATACAAAACTTGCAATCCCCAAGTTCCTCACAAATATAGTTTCTCACTTTACTTGAAAGCATATTTAAGATCTCTTTTTAAATTTTATGGAAAGTATACTTAGAATTACATGTAGCATTTTCCAACAGAACTTTTGCAATTTCATCATTGAATGATGATATGAGTTTTATCATCTCAAGAAAATTAACTTGGTTCATTGATTCACTAAATTCGTCATGACCTCTAAAAGCACAAGCTTGAAGTGATAAATAATGAACCATGTCAATTGAAGTCTTGAGACACAAATGATTCTTCATTATTTGATATAAGCTTTGCACAGGAAAAATATTCTTAATATGAAAATTTTGATTCAACAAGTCTTGACAAGTTCTCGCTGCATTATTGTATGGTGAGCAAGGATCCTTCCCAATGTGTTTGAGAAAAGTATAGTTCTTTCCATTATTAGCTTTCCTCCAACATTTAGAACCTCTAGAAAAAAGAATCTAACAAAATTAAAAATTTGTTGATATCAATCAATTCATTGAAAATTAGAATTCATATTCAATCACCATAGAAATGAAAACATCTGAATTAGGGTGTTCACTTGGTTTTTTTAACTAAAAAGAGAGCAAGGTAAGCAATATGCAATATCTTTTGAAGTGAACATTCTAACCATGAAGGAAATATGCCAAACCAAGAGTATCGAAATCTCCTTGGATGATTTTTTACCAAACAAATGATAGTTTTCTAGATGCATTTGATATGGAACCTATTTTAGATAAGCCTTTCGTTCCTCATCCATTTGATTTGGTAGGTATTGCCAAATTTGAGGGCATTTACCAAATCCCTTCTAAAGAATTTTCAAATTTATTATATGTAACTCTAGGAACCTTCGAAAGTTGTTTCTCATTTTTTTTTAATTCTTTGATTTTCAGAACATTTCTCAAGTTTGCTTGATGTACAAGTTACATTTTTTTCATCTTTCTCATAAGTCTTCGTCTTGAAAATAGAATCAATTATTTTACTCTTAATCGTAACTTTTCTAATATAAATTTATCACTTTTCATCTATATAGAAAAAGAAAAAAGAATTATATATTTTCACAATTATCACAATGCAAAACATACCAAAACTCATATTAATATACTACTATATAATGAACCAAATTATACTCAATTCATTAAAAAGCACTACACACAATGTACTCAAGCAAAAATAGAAATAGCAAGTGAACAAATTTATATTCCATAAGAATTAATATATTTTTTAAAAGGGAATATAATAAAAAATAAGAACCAGAAAATGAGTAACCAAGCATTTTATTAGAAAAGCAACACTTACCGTTTCACAGTTTCACCCAATTCATATTTGGCTTGTTGTATCAACAATTAACTAAGGAATATTCATATAAGAAACAGTGAACTTATTAAAGAGAAATGGCAAAACGGGGGAGTGGTGCTGAGAGACATGAAAAAGTGGTGCACCGGTGCCGTGGTGTGGAGAAATGGAAAAGGTGCCGATGAGAAAGCTTGTACGAAAAGTTAAATGTATGAGTAAAGATAGCAAAAAAATCTGCGTATGTGAATAAAACCCGCAAATATATTTGTACGGATAGTATAAATGGATATCCATTACTTGCAGGTACGAGTTTTTTTCTACCTGCTCCTTAACGGGCGCGGATATGATATCATAGTACCCGTACACGCGAGTACCCGCTAATATATATAAAAGTTAAAAAAGATAATATTTTTTGAAAATAAACTAATTTAAAATATTAATTATCAAAATTCATTTATATCAATCTTATTTTTTTACGAAAACTTATAGTTAATAAAATTATTTATTATAAAAATGCTGATAATATAAAATAAAGATTTTATTTGTATTAAATATTTTCTTATAATATATTATACTAATCTACTTTTAGATCTAATTAATCTTGTAGAAACTAGTATAATTTTATTTCTAGATTTTCCAAAAAATAAATGATTTATTTGATAAAACTTCTTATAAAAAATATTTAATTTAAAAAAATTTATTGTTTTTAAAATATCCATGCGTACCCGTGGATACTCACAGATATTAAAAAAACGTGCAGATATTTCTATAGCAAGTAACCGATGAGTTTATAGCACGTAACGGGTAACGGATTTTTGTAGAGGGTCGGGTGACGGGTAATCACTACCCGTGTTCGTCCCGACACGTTGCCATTTCTATGTATGAGAGAGAATGGTATAAAGTAACCTTGTAGACAAAGTTAAATGTATGAGGGAGAATGACTTTTTAGGTTTTGACTTTCAATAAAAAATATATAAATATAATTTTAAAAATATATGAATTAAAATATTTGAAAAAATTTTGGGAAGCAGTGGTTTCTCTTAAAGTCCTATGCTTGTAGCTAGTCCTTAAACTCTAAATCCTAGATAAATGTCCAAAATACCAATACTCACAACTAATTGATATAAGTAAAACTTCTTAAAACTTGTACTTACATTAGTTGGTGTATGTAAAAATAAAATCAATATCAATACAAATGAATAATTATAATTATAAATTATTTGATAATATTCATAATTTTAAAGAATTTTAATCAATTAAATTAATAGTTAATCCAGCTGAAAATTTACATATTAACTTGTGAACATACTGGAAATTTTCAGCTTATAATTATTCTCAATTTTTTGTTGTAGTCAAACATCATTAATTATTTTTCAAAAAAAATATTTATGAAAGAATTAATTTTAATCATAATAATTATATATAATTAATTATTAAAATAATCTAATTTTTAGTTTATGAAAAAAAATTAAATGATAAAAATGTATAATTTATTTAAGCAAGGGTATAAAAGTATTGGCACGTACACGCCTTGAGTGCGAGTCGGAAATGGGAACAGTGAAGTGCCCACTTATAATACTTTTTTGCTTTGAAATCTAAACCACGGTACCACTTTTTGCCCAACTTTAAGGTTCCATACGAGTGATTTTTAGTTTTTAGTTTTAAAATTTATAAAAATAAAAACTAGTTTTTGTTTTAAGTTTTTAAAATTTTAAAACAACATTATTTTTGTTTTCAAATTTAAAATATTGTTTTCAAATTTTAACCAAAAGACTAGTTGGAAATAGCAATCAAGATATTCGTTGAAGGTGACAATCAATCATTGACGATCGAAGGTGGTGGTCGGCAACTGGTGGTCAGTGACTAGTGGTCAGAGTTGGTAGTTGGTGACTGGTGGTCGGAGGTAGCGATTGGGTGACTACCAGTCAAAGATGGCGGCCGGTGACTACTAATTGGAGGTGGCAGCCAGTGACCGCCGGTCGGAGGTGGCAGCCAGTGACCGTCAGTCGAAGGTGGCGACCGATGACCGTCGGTCGGAGGTGCCGGCCGATGACCATCGGTCAGAGGTGGTCATCGGTCACCACTAGTGATCGCCAGTCGAAGGTGGCAACCAGTGATCGCCGATCAGAGGTAACGATCAGTGACCGTCGATCAAAGGTGACGACCAGTGATTGTTGGTCGAAGGTGGGAAATGGTGATCTCCAATCGAAAGTGGCGGCCATGACTATCGGACGAAGGTGGTGGTCGATGACTGCTGATCAAAGGTGGAGGCTGGTGACCGCTGATCAAAGGTGGATGTTGGTGACCGTCAGTCAGAGGTGATGAACAATTATGACAAGTGATGTCAAGTAATGAACGTAAATAAATACAGAAACAGAAATTTGAAAATCAAATTTTATTGTTTTTAAAATTAAGTGAAAAGTGTTTCTAAAAGGGGTAAAATACCAAAATAGAATCATTTTTGCCGAACACGTTTGTTTTCAAAACCAAAAACTAGAAACTCAAAACTATCCCGAACAGGACCTAAAACTTCACACTTGCAGTTTTATGGGTCAAAACATTCTAATACTAGGTAGTTTAGAGGGAATTGATACATGTTAAAATCACAAGGCAAACTTGCTATTTATCCTATAATGATATTTTTCATCTGTTACATTAAAACGCAACTTTCACCTATAATTTTATGTGAGAGTGACATAGTAAAAAAAAATTATGTGAGTTTGATTAAGTCTATGGTCAAAAAAGACCTATTATAGTAAACAATAAAAAAGACCTATTATAGTAAACAATTTTGAAATAAGTTTATTTAAGCAAATAATTTGCCTGAACTTTAAAATTCATACTTGTGGTTTTATGGGTCAAAACAAATGTTGCATAGTCTAGAGTATAGTTATGAAATTGGATCAAACCAACTGGTTGGACCAAAAATCAGATGAGTCACTAGTTCAATTTGATTAGCAGATTGGTCATACAATTAGACCGGATCAAACTCGGTTAAACTGACTAGTTTTGTTTAAAAATCAGAAGTTGATTTAATCAAACCAGTTTACTGTTTTCTTTCTTTTTCTGCATTTTAAAACAATGTAACTTTGGTAGGTTATAGAAAATGATGTCATTTTGATGATGTATCACTGGATGGATAATGGGTAAGATTTAGAAAAGAAGTATTTTACCATAATATAAATCCAAAATTGATAATTTGAAATAATTAAAGTCTAGTACTTGAATGTTGATGACTTATGAACTTGTGTTATTACGTTATTTCATATGAACTTTGTTTTTGAAGTTTAGTATAATTGTTGTTTTGGAATTGATACTTTATGTTTATAATAATGTGTTATTAAATTTAAATTTTGAAGTATGAATTTATGTTAAATATATTATTTTTAAGTTTTTTAATATAGACTGGTTCAATGACTCAATTAGTGATAAGTTGGTTTAACTACTAAACCATTAAACCACTACTTTGACTGGTTCAATGATCAATTCAATTTTAATAACACTAGTCTAGAAGGAATGTGACAAAATATTAAAACCGCAAGCCAAACTTGCTGTTTATCCCAAAACGATAGTTTTTTTTGTCTATTCCACTATCTGCCACATCAAAACATAAAAATGCAACTCTGACTTATAGGGTGTGTTTCACAAAACTAGCAAAAACTAGATGAAAGCTAAAAAGTTAGTTGAAAGCTAAAAGCTAATTTAAGGGTGTGTTTGACAAAACTAGTTAAAAACAAACTGAAAATTAAAAACTAGTTGAAAACTAAAAAACTAGCTAAAATCTAAAAAGTTAGTTGTAAGTGTTTGGTAAAACTAGCTTATCAACTAGCTAAAAGTTATAAAATGACAAATAAGGTCGTCATTAATAATTAGATCAACAATGAGTTATTTAAAATAATTATAATATATTTTAATAATATAAATTAATTATATATTTAAATTATAAATTATTATAATTATATATTTAAATTATAAATTATTATAATTATATATTTAAATTATAAATTTCTATAATAACATATTTAAATTATAAATTTCTATAATAACATATTTAAATTATAAATTTATGTAATTACATATTAAAATAATAGATTACTATATTATATAATTAAATATATAAATTTTAAATTACATATTTAAATTATAATTTTCTATAATTATATTTATATTATAAATTACTATAATTACATAAAAGAAGGAGATAAATAAATGAGAGAATGATTGTATAATATGATGAGAGAGAATAGTGAGGGACAAGACATTAATTAATGAAAGGTAAACATGTAAAAATAAAACTAATTAGTAGTTGAAAATAGGATATCTTTTGAAAAATCTACTTGAAAAAACTAGTAGTAAATGTTTGCTAAAATTAACTTATCAACTAGCTAAAAGTTATAAAATAACTAATAATGACATTATTAATTATAATATTGACAATGATGTATTTAAAATAATTATAATATATTTGAATAATATAAATTAAAAATTATCAATTATTATAATTATATATTTAAGGCTAAATTACCACCGGTGCCCCTCTATTTAGGGGGTAGCTCACTTTGTGGCTTCAATTTTTTTTTTGGCGACCTTTTGCCCTCCAACTTTTTCAAAAGTTTAATTTTTGCCCTTCAGTCAAATTTAGGATATTGACTGTTAAAAATGAACGTTGACTTATGTAATTAAGTGATATGGTATGATTATATTGTAATTAAGAGTTAATTAAAGTTTAATTAATTATTTGGAAATGCTAATTTTAAAAATATAAAAAACATGTACCATGGTAGGAATCAAACCCAATTCCTGGGGAGAAGAAAAGCTAGAGTCAATCCACTAGACGAAAGGTAAGAGACTGTTTTATTTTGCAATTCAAATGTATTTAAACTAATAAATAGTAATGTTAATTTTAAAAATATAGAAAAGTTGAGCAAGGCTGAAATTGAACTGAGGTCTAGAAGTTTAATTGCTAAAGCCATACCACTAGATCAAAAGCCAATATTAGTTTTTTTTTGTGAGATTCAAATTTAATTAAAGTATTCATGTGACAACATTAATTTTATATTAAAATTGGACAAAATAAGATTTAAACGTAGGACCTATGAGAGTTTTAAAACGATACCACTAGATAGTAAGTCAACTTTGGTTTTATTGTCTCTTTTCCTTTGTTTTGTTTTACTGTTCTTGGTCATTTATGTTATAAATTTTTTAAGTAAAGAAACTTTTTTAAATTCTAAAAACTACTTAGCTTGATTTTGTGTTAAATCTATTCGAATAAGTTTATTTTTTTAATTTTTAATTTTATATTTAAGTTTTAGTTGTTACTTTAATTTATAGTTTTAATTTTTAATTTAAATTTTAATTTCTATCTTTTATTTTTAATTAGATTTTATATTTTATTTGTATATTTTAATTTTAAATCTTTTGTAGGTCATTTTATGTTATATATTTTATTTATGTTTTTGAAACTAAAATTAAGAATTAAAAGTTGAAATTAAAATTTAAGGGTTAACAACTAAAACTAAAATTTAGTTATATTAACAACAATATACAATTTAAAATCTAATTAAAAACAAAGACATAAATTAAAATTGAGAATTAAAATTTAAATTAAAATTTCTTCATTTAAAAAAGTTGTAAATTTTAATATATTTTTAAAATTAATCTTGCCACGATTAGTTTAATTAAATTTAAATCTCACAAGAAAAATAATATTGACTTTCGGTCTAATGGTATGCCTTTAACATTTAAACTTCTAGACTTGAGTGCAATTCCAGCCTTGTTCAACTTTTTTATATTTTTAAAATTAACATTGCTATTGATTAGTTTAAAATTACATAATAAAATAGGTTTTGACCTTTGGTCTAGTGGATTAGTTCTAGCTGGTATATGGTTCATTTTTAACAGTCAATGTCCTAAATTTGATGGAAGAAAACAAATTAAACTTTTGAAAAAGTTGGAGGGCAAAAGATGCACAAAAAAAATGAGGGCACAAAGTGAGCTACCCCTAAATAGAGGGGCACATGTGGTAATTTAACCTATATTTAAATTATAATTTTTATAATTAAATATATAATGAAGGAGAAATGTTGTATTATGTGAATAAAGAGAATTAGTAGGAGATAATATATTAATTAATGAATGATAAAATTGTAAAAAAAAACTAATAACTCAAAATAAGATATTTTTTAAAAAAAACTATTTAAAGTAATTTTTTTTGAAAAAGTTAATAATTCTTTAAAAAAAATCCTAATATTCAAATGGACATGAAACTATTTTAAATTTTAACTAATTGAAATAGCAAATTAAAAACTTTACATTTTTATAAAAAGAAAAAATAAGAGGGCAAATTGATAGTTTTGAATCACTGTTTGACGAAGTTTATAGTGAAAATAAATAACTGTAAAAAAAAGTATTTAAGTAAATATTTTGTAGAAATCTCCCAAATTATTGCTCAGCTATCCCAACCTTTGAGCCTGAGGTCACCCCTCTTCCTTTGATTCTTTATTTTCCTTCACTTTCAGGGTTACACTTTTTGGAGCTCCGAGAAGTTCTAGCCTTAACAGCACAACATATTGCTAGTGTCTGAGATGACGAACAAGGAGGCTTCATCTTTAGGAGAAGCAAGGCTTCCACTATTGGAAGCTCACAATTTAGCAGATGAAAGAGAACAAGACCAAAATCTCTCACGAAGATTTTGGATCGAGTCAAAGAAGCTTTGGCACATAGTAGGCCCTTCTATTTTCAGCCGTATTGCATCCTATTCCATGTTAGTCATCACACAAGCTTTCGCAGGCCATCTTGGTGACCTCGAACTCGCTGCTATCTCCATTGCCAATAATGTCATCGTTGGCTTTGACTTTGGTCTCTTGGTATATATATATACTACTATTCCCACTTAGCACAAAATTTGGATCAATACCTTTAGTTTTATTCTTTAATCAGAATACCCTATATTTTTCTCAGCATACTAAAGTTAAACTCTCATTTCGATTAGAAAATAATATCATAAACTATTTAACTTGTGCTTTAATTATATTATATTTTTTCATACAAGTTGATTAGAAAAGAGTGTGAAAAGTAAGTAGTGTATATTTTTGAATCAGTTGGGCATGGCAAGTGCCTTAGAAACGCTATGTGGGCAAGCTTTCGGAGCAAAGAAGTACTACATGTTAGGCATTTACATGCAGCGTTCGTGGATCGTTCTTTCGATTTGCTGCATATTGCTGTTGCCTCTGTACCTGTTTGCCTCGCCGGTGTTGAAGCTGTTGGGGCAGCCTGATGATTTGGCAGAGCTATCAGGTGCGGTCGCAATCTGGATGCTACCGTTGCACTTTTCTTTTGCATTTCAGTTTCCTCTACAAAGGTTCTTGCAGTGCCAGCTGAAAACCGTGCCTATTGCGTGGGTGTGTCTGGTGGCGCTCTTGGTGCATGTGTTCATGTCTTGGTTGTTTGTGTTCAAGCTTGAGTGTGGACTTATTGGTGCTGCTGCTACTATTAACTTCTCTTGGTGGGTCCTCACATTGGGGCTTTTTGGGTACACTGTTTGGGGTGGCTGCCCTCACACTTGGACTGGTTTTTCACTTGAAGCCTTTTCTGGCCTTTGGGAGTTTCTAACACTTTCTGCTGCTTCTGGACTCATGCTCTGGTACTCTCTCTCTCTCTCTCTCTCAGCATGTCTTCTTAATTCGTTACATTTTTTAACTTTTGCTTTTGCAGCTTGGAGAATTGGTACTACAAAATTCTGATAGTGATGACCGGGAATCTTGAGAATGCAGAGATTGCAGTAGATGCTTTATCCATATGGTAATTATTTTTCATGACAATTAAATATTAACTTTACGTTTAACCAAACAGACTAGATCGTTGATGTTTAACTTGTCAACTGATTTCTTTTATTTTACTTTAGTTTTTTATTTCATGAAACTTTTAGTTTTATCTTTGATTTTTTAAATGTCATTTTAATTTTTTTATTACTTTTTTCGTTTTAAAATATAGAAAGAAACTAAAAAACTAGATGTACTTGTTTTAAGAATAATGAATGAGGTTTATAACAACAACCTTAGTATAGGTTGGTGTGAGAAATATTAATATATGTATTTAAATATATATATATATATATATATATATGTTTTTAAATTTAAAAATTAATAAAATTTAAAGATAATGAAATTGTATACAATTTAATAAATAGTTTGTTCTAATATTAAACTATAAAATATTGGTGCTTAAATATTAATTGCATATTTATTCGGTGAACTTCTTTTACTTTGCTTCCTTATTTTTATTCGAGAATTTCCTTTTTTAAATATTAGTTTTTGATGACCAACGCTGTGATTTGTTTTGCAGTATGACCATCAACACTTGGGAGCTGATGATTCCACTGGCATTCTTTGCTGGAACCGGGTAACATATCTAGTCTTAACTTGATGTTTTCCCTTTACCTTTTGTGTTTTCTCTCGCTCACATTTTATTTTACTTACTCTTTAGTTTTGTTTTTTCCTTTTAGTAATACCACGCCATAATAGAGTTAACATCTCTCCATTTTTTTTCTCTCTATTTTTTTATTATTAAACTTTTCAATAAATAAATATTACATTTTATAAAAATTATATCATTTATATTTAATTAACTTCTTAAAAAATATAGAAAATTTATAAGAAATAAAAAAAATAGACAAAAAGGAAATAAGAAGGATTCATTTCCGCCATAACCTTGAATGTGTGGACATGTGACGGTAGTGATGTTAGATCAATGGTTAAGTTTATTTCGAACAAGTGCATAGAAACATTAATTATAAATATAATATGATTAATTTAACTAATCTTAATGCATTAATAAAAATAATCATGAGAATTAAGAATAAGTGAATAATTTTTAAAAAAAAATATAAAAATATAGGACGATTATAGAGTATTAATTCGTGAACTAGCTATAAAGAACCTCGTTAAATATTAAGATTGAGCTGATAAACTAAAAACTTGTGTTTCATTTCTTATCTTGTTAATAAAAAAATGATTTATTTCTAAACTGTGGTTCATTTCTTATCTTGTTAATAAAAAAATACATACATTATTTAATAATTGATGAGATAGAAAACAAAGTGTGGTAGCTGATAATTCATAGCAGGTTAATTAGTGTAACACGACATGACATTTTGTGGTGCTGATTGGAAGTTTAGTACATGGTGAAGTGGCAAAAACAAACTCGTCGAGGTGATCCTTTTCTTGGCAATCACCATTTGCCACAAAACTAATATCAATAACAATAAATAAATAATTAAGAAAGACACATATGTGGTAGGCGGCATAGAAAACATTTGGTGCCTAGTCAAGCCAAAAGTGTATAGTTGAAGAGAGTGTTTGGAAGAGGAATCTCATAGAATGGTGGTGATCTATAGATTTAGATGTCTCTGGAGTCTGAATTCTAGCAAGTATTAGTGTTGGCGTCGCATGGACCACGATAAGAAAACCGACAAAGATTCCTTCCGAGTTTGATTTCCTTATTTTTTAATTCTTCTTTCTTTTCCTAACAATTTCTAGTTTTAAATATTTGACATGGTCCTAGCCGAGGCTGGGACATTCCATAAATAAATAAAACAAGAAGACAGGGACAAGTGTTTTGATTGGTGCATGTTGAGGCTGTGACCAGTTGCAACAATTAGACATATACATTGGATGATTCTACGTACACTTATCGCATATGGATGAACGGTTGTTTGATCAGCAAATTAAGTGTCCTATTCCTACAATCGCTGCCCACAACCTTGCCTTCGCGGAGCCGCAGGAAGAACTGGCGAATTCTATCCTCGTTACTTAAAAAAAATAATTAACATTCTAACTTTATTAAGTCCATAAAAAAAAGCAACTTTCTTTTTTTGTCAGGATGAGAAAACTTTATTAAAACTGAATAAGATGTTTACAAACATAAGTGAAAACATAATGGTAACAACTTGCCTTCACAATGCCAATTTTGCGTATGGGAAAACTTGCATGAAGTCATCGATTTTGATTGTTATTATTGGAGTAAATGGATCCATATATATATATATATGTGTAACATTAGATCCGGAGAAAGTTGAAAGTTGTTAAGAAAAATATGCAGATCAAAATATACAGTGATCTCATATTTATCTAATGAATGTTTATCTTAATTTTATAAATTTTAATATATAGAGTGTGGTGTGTAAATTAAAAACATGCATTCGTTGTTTATTATAAAATCCAACTTTTTTTTTTTCAAAACTATTTGATCCTTTTTATAAGATCGATTCATAATACTCTCTCTTAAATATAAACAAGTGCGTTAAACTAAAATATAAACAATTTCCTTCTATTGAATGATAATATCTTTAAATTATCTTTATAATTTAATTAATTTTTATCTACAACAACAGTCTTATTTGTTGTCATATCCAATTAATGGAAATGATATTTAAAAAAATAAATAAACCTTTTCATTGAAACTATCAATATTAAAAATCATTATTTAATTTTCTTGATGGATAATAATTATTATTTTCTCTTATTTTTTTTAAGCTAAATCAATATTATTACTGTGAAAACCAAAAGAGGTAATGGAGCATAAGGAGTGTATGCTCATCCAGATTACAATCATACCATTAACAATAAAAACATTAAGCATAAAACATGAAATTCATAACTCATTCAGCAAAGAAGTATGATGTTAACTTTGTTACGCAGCACTATTCTCACGTGCTTAATTGAACTGCTTGAACTATGTTATCAATTTCCATCTCTTACCCCTTAAAAATCATCACATTACAAGCCTTCTAAATCTGTCAAATTCCCGCATACTAAACGAAAGACCATGAATGCATCAAATTTTTGGATCCGTGGACAAAACCTTGCATTTGGTAGTAATGGTCTCTACATTCATTGTGTAGAGCTGACATAATTCCCCACCAGTTGCATAACTTGTACCACATCAAAGTAGTCATCGAACAATTGAAGAAGATATGTGAACCTATTTCCAGTACCTCCCCACAAAATGCACATCCTAAACCATCCTCACCCAATATGTGTTGCCTATTCAAATTATCCCTAGTGAGTAAGCAATTTGCACCCAATTTCCACACAAGGTATTGGATCTTTGGTGTAACTCTTTTTAGCCCAGCAATATCTAAGAAAACGTCTTTATGAACCCCTGAAGATGCTAATAAAATTTTGTAGGTTGAACATACTGTATATTGACCAGACATATTTGCTCTCCATAACCACTCATCCTTCTCCCCTTCTCTTAGATTTACCCCTGCCAAATACTGTGTTAACCCTGCTACTAAATCCTCCTCTCATGCAAATAAACCGACGCCTCCAACTCTAACTCCACTTCCATCCCGACCCTTCCCCTTTTAGATCCTCGATCACTATATTCTTGTGATCTGCCACACTGAACAATTTGCCATAGTATGACATAAGCTTTGATCCCTTATCCACTTGTCATTCCCAAACAGAACCTCCCCGCCATCCCCTACCTTTCTTTTCACATGACGAGACCATCCCCATACTGAAATTGATCTTCCATGGAGTGTAACTCTACCACCATCTTAAACATCGCTACCTTGTACCACCCAATGCCCATCTGACTTCTCATACTTAGACTTTAATATGCGTACCCATAGCTCGTGGCTTTCTAGCTTTAACCTCTCATTCCATTTACCCAGCAAAGCAAGATTGAAAGCTCTCATATTCCTTAAGCCTAAACCTCCTTCTTCCTTTCGTTTGCATACAGTATCCCAAGATACCAAATTCGCTTTCTTGCACTCTGCACTACCCCCCTAATGAACGATTTAAACAAACTTTCAATTGCATAAATAATACTTGGAGGTGCTTTGAAAAAAGACAGGTAAAAAAGAGGTAATGCAGGCAACACTGACTTAATCAAAGTAACCTTCCTGCCCAGTGAAAGGTGAGTGTGTTCCCAAGCTAACAACCTTCTCCGAATAACGTCCAACACAGGCTTCCACAATTTTTTATTTCATGTACTACCCCCAATTGACAACCTTAAATACTTGAATGGAATTCACCCCTTTTGCAATTCAACAAAGTTGAAGTTTGATCCAACCACTGATTTGTCACACTAACACTGAACAACTAACTTTTATAGAAATTCACCTTTAACCTAGATATTAATTCAAAGTTCTGCAACAAAGATTTGACTACAATAAGTGGTTCTCAATCCTTATTTACGAAAAGAATAATATCATCTACAAATTGAAGGTACGAGATGCATACATTATCTTTTCCCACCCCAAACCCTTTCCAATCACTGCACCTTGAATAAACTTACTTAACCCTTTTGTTGCAATAAGAAAAAGAAAAAGAGATAGAGGGTCTCTCTGCCTCAAGCCTTTGCCTTCCCCAAACTCCTCGATTGGAATTCCATTTATCAACATGAAAAGTCTTGTTGAACCCTTCCATTCCTTAATCCATCTCATCCATTTGTCTCTGAAATTCATCCTTTTCATAACATCCCATTAATATTGCCAACAAACAGAATCATAGGCTTTCTCGAGATCCATCTTTAAACCTACCAAACTATTTCCATTTTTCCTTGCATTTTCTAGCACCTCATTAGCTATCAAAATGTTGTCTAACATTTAACGCCCTCCCTCAAATGTTGATTGAGATTCAGAAATGATGGAAGGCATGATTACTTTCATTCGAATAGCCAACACTTTAGACAACACCTTGTACATACACCCTACTAGAGAAATGGGTTAGCAATCGCTTAAAACCTGGGGGTTCTACTTTTTAGGCAGTAGTACTAAAAATGAGTTATTAGACCCTTCACTAATTTACTATTGAAATAAAATTCTTTAAAAAAGTCCAAAAAATCCACCTTCAAAATGTGCCAAAATTCCTTCAAGAATCGAAAGTTAAAATCGTTAGATCCCCGACTCTTATTACTATCACACTTCCAAATAGCTAATTTGATCTCTTCCTTTGAATAAGCCTTTTCAAGGATCAATTTAGCCCCTCACTTAACATTTTAAGATTCAAATTATCCAATTGAGGTTTGTTTCGAATCTTCTCTTTAAACCACTCTTCAAAGTAGGCCTTCACTTCGTCCTTCAACTTTCCCAACTTTGAGACATTCTCACCCTTATTTGTTATCATCAAACCAACAGTTAATAACCCTAAAAGGTTTTGGCCCCCAGTTTGACTCTCCTTTTATTAATATTATCAAACAATGATCCAACACAAACCTTGATAAACCCCATTGTTCCATATTCCCCCAACTTTGAATGAATTCCTCTTACTTTAAAAACCTATCCAGTCTGCTTATAGTCATACCATAATTTCTAAACCAAGTGAATTGCCTCCTTAGCAAACATAATCAACCAGCCTAGTCCTTTCGATAACTTCATTGAAACAACATATTTCCTCCTCTCTACTATGCCTCAACTTCCCGTTTATTTCCTCTTTACATCAAATAGAGTTGAAATCACCTACACACATCAACAATCCCTTTTTCTATTCTCCTAACATATATTTACTTCTTCTCAGCATACCTTCTTACTTTCCAAGTCACATGGTGAGTACAAAGTAATAAAATTGTACTTACATTGTTGTCCATCCACATACCCACAACTCCCTGAAATGGTTTCCTTCAAAAGAAGCTTCTTTCACAAACTTTGGTGGATTCCACATAATCAACAAGCCTCTTGAAAGGCCATTTGTTGGCTTATAAACCTACTCCACCTCGGAATTCCCCCATAATGATTTACACAATGACTCGCGAATCCTTTCCAACTTCGTTTCTTGTAAACAAATCATCCCTGGCTTATGCTTCTTAATCAATTTCCTCACTTCCCATTTCTTAATTCTTCCCCCTAACCACCTGATATTAAGCGAAACAATTTTCATTATAACCTCACTACATCACCACATTTCCTTGCCCCCTATCTCTTTTCTCAATATCCCCAATGAACGTATAAGGTCAACATTGTTTCACATACCTTTGCTGCCACATCGCCCACTCCACAACCCTTTTCTAGCCATTGCATAATTGCATTGTCGTGTTAAGCTATATTCACTTCTTCCAAATTTTCATCCCCTGCTAATAATTCCCCTGAAAAAACCTCTAACTTTTGGTTTCTCCCCTTTCAAGACCTTCCCCTCCTTGTCGCTTATTTGCCTTTAACATTGCCCACTTTTTTGTGAGTATACTCAACCCTAATTTCAGTAGGCCTTCCTTCTCTCCCATACCATCACCACCCACCTCAGGCCTAGGAAGATCCTGCATCGTTTTCTTCGACAAGGATCGTCTGGCCCTTTGTCACGAATAATAAAGGCCTTTATTGGTGTTCACAACTCGAGGATAATGGATCGGGCAACAATGAAAATCACATACCCACGCCTTTTCCATGATCGTTCCCATTTCATTCTCATGAGCAGTTGCATTCATGTAATTGTAACCACTTGTCTCTAACATGTTGAACGTGTGACCCATCACTAATAAATCATATGAAACGTCCATCACACTACTTGCATAAGTCTCACCCTTGGATGTCTCAATAATCTCCTACACATGGACACCACCTTTTCCTTCACAATTAACCATGTCCTCTTTATTTAAATTACGAACATAAACATCATCATGGGTCATAAGCGCCTCATCCATCAAACCACATGCAATTATCATAGATTTCTCACTTGGCAAATTTTCATGTATATAGTTTACTTTCATACATGTTGCATGCACCTCCGTGACCACTGAATCAACAAGGCCAATCAATTCTTTTTGGGATAAACCCACACGAGTAGTAGCTTCACTATGCCCCTCCAAATTGTTCACAAGCATGTCCTAGATTAAATGGGTTTCATCACTACCTACTGGTCAACCTCTCACTCATAACTTACCCATGTCCAATCTTTCTGTAACAACTGTATTATTTTCTTACCTACCATGTGTACCACCATACCTCACCATGCCAGCACCAATCCCTATAACCTTCTTGGAAAATTGAGAATTGAATCAAAACTAGAATTTCCCACCCTTACCTTCACACCCTTGCCATTGGATAAAAATCCATCATTAATTACACTATTAAAAACCAATTTTGACATTCTTAGATTTTCAGAAACCGCATCGTGGAATTGTGATTTTGACTATTTTGAATTATCGAATTCAAAATTCAATTCTAACATCATTGCTTTGTGTTTCTACCACTTCCTTAGCCACCAATCTATACCTTTGTCTGACATCTTTGAATCTTATCATCTACCTTTAACGTAGTCATTCACGTAGCCTACTAGTGTAAACACCTTCTCTACATACGAACCTAAAAAAAAGTGGCATTAATCTTCACCTTAGTTACTGTGTTGATTGGGTTCTAATCTAAAGTGCTAATCAAAATTTTGGCAACGTCTAACCACATCAGACACACAGTTGCATCATCCATTGACAAAAAAGTTCCTAAAGATTCCACCATTAGATGAAAGAAATTGCTCTGTCATGCATGAACAGTTACTTCTTACAATCTAACCCAAACATAACGTTGATGTTTCACCTCGGTTGACTTCCACGTTTCTAACTCAAAAAAATAAAGAGACGTCATATCTTGAGTTTCCTTGAACAATTCCACAGCATTCTCCTTTTAACGATTTTATTAGCACTAATGCCCCTCCCATAGGAATGATCATTAACAAAGTTATCCCTTTACTAAACAAACGATTTTGCAAGGCATAAATGATTTTCGGTGATTTAACTTGACCCACATAACATCCTTCTAATTCCTTCAATGTCTCCTCCTCCACCAAATACAATAAGCCACTTCATTCTACATCAGTGTCACTAGCCCCTTTCTTTACTTGCCATACCTTTGAAAACCTGTTAGGTAATTCTAACTTATAACCATGGATCTTGCCTTGGCTCTCGCCCCTAACATGCCTTTCATCCTTTTGATCCGACCTTGCTTTCTCTCCATTTTGACTGCCGACACCACTATGCCTGTCTTTCCTTTTGCCTCTTACCTTTGCACCACTTCTTAGAAATCTCCTAACATTAACCCATAACTCATACGTCACGATCCAAATTGAATCGAGATTCCTTTCCAATACTACCACGTCTCTCATCGAGTCAAGGGTAACAAACCTAAATCGTCTCCCAAATGAGTAATGATACACATACACCTCTCTAATTTATACATCTTATCAATATTTTTTATTTCTTTCTATTTCTCTCATCCTATCATATCATAAATCCTATCATGCCTATATATCTTTCCCTTCTTTCTTCTTCTCACTAGATGTATAATAACACAAGAGGTGTTCATATATCATTTTTCCTCCCAAATTTGTTGACCTTCAATGGTATAAACATATCCTTCACCTTGTCCCATTTAGAAAAAATATTCCATATCAAAAACTTTCCATGTGAATCTGGAAAATTTGTAAAGTAGAACGTTGCCATTCCCATCGACCTTCCTTTTGCTGCCCTCCGTGGTCTCACCATCTTCCATCTGTCTTCCTCGGTCTCAACACCATCCATCTCAACATAATAAGGTTGATTTGGGTGGTATGTCTTTTTTCATGGGTGAGTTGTCATCTTGCTGAGTTAGCTATTTGTTCTGATAATAAACAGAGAAGTTAATGTTAAAGAATGTTTTTCAAATACTCTTCTAATGAATAATATAATAAAAAAATAATAACTTACAAAAAGATAATGTTATAAGATCTTAAAAATAGGTACAATATAAAAGAAGTTGCAGAAATAGAAACAGTGATGTTATTAGTACACATGGAATTTGCAGAGTGAGGGTTGCAAACGAGCTTGGAGCTGGAAATGGAAAAGGAGCCAAGTTTGCTACGACTGTATCTGTGGTGACATCAGTTATAATAGGAGTCTTCTTTTGGATGTTGATTTTGATGTTGCACGATAAATTCGGCTACATATTCTCTAATAGCAAACTTGTCCTTGACGAAGTAAACCACCTTTCTCTTCTGTTAGCATTCACAATTCTGCTCAATAGTGTTCAGCCAGTTCTTTCAGGTATTACCTTACCATTTAGTAGCTTTCGTTGTTCAAATATGAGTAATATCAGCAACATACTTTTAAATATTTATTAAAAATTATAAATTCATAAATGAGAAGTAAATTCTATTCTCTTCTTGGATGATTTGATCAGGGGTGGCAGTGGGATCTGGGTGGCAATCTTATGTAGCATACATAAATTTGGGTTGCTACTATATTATTGGTGTGCCTCTTGGACTTTTGATGGGTTGGGTCTTCAATCAAGGAGTTATGGTATGTTTTGCTTGTCTCGTAACTAAAATTTGTGTATTTATTTGTCTAATATGTCAATTTCAAATGCATTAAGATATGATTTTGACACTAATGTGATAATGAAATTGAATAAAGGGAATTTGGGCTGGGATGATTTTTGGTGGCACGGCAACTCAGACATTAGTATTGACCCTCATTACTATTCGGTGCGACTGGGACAAAGAGGTAAACTTCCTATCTATTCATCAACGTCTGTTGTTTTTTTTTTTTTTTTCCTCACTTGTGTTAATGGTTCTGACTTTGAATAATTAATCTTAATATATGTATTTCGTTGTTTAACAATTGCAGGCCGACAGAGCAAAATTGCATTTAACTAAGTGGGCAAATCCAAAACAAGAACTGAATTAAAAGAGACTATTTTCGTAGCCCAAATGCTAAGGGAATCGACTTATTTGTTGTAGGCTTTGGTGGTATATATATTGATCACCGGCCAAAACTAAATAATTACGATTATATTTGTCATTATTAAAACAATCAAATTGTTTCATGCTAGTGGTAGAAAAAAAAGTTATCTTTACCAATTTTCTGTTGTCAAGCTTTAGTTCTTATTCTCCCATCACTCCGTAAGCATTTTATAATTTTTATTAATACTCCTGATTATATAAAAAATATTAGAGAAATATTAAATGAAAAAATTATAATATCTCTCTCTATATAAAAGAGATGAATGGAAAAATATTAGAAAAGAAATAAAGTAAAGAAAAAATTTTCAAATTTTTTTAATTGATCCACAAAAAAGCATACTTTCGATTTTTTAAAATAATTTAAATTAATATAACCCCTGACAATAAAATCTATTTCTTCAAAATATAAAGTAACACTTGAGTTTCTCTTATAGAATGTTTGGTTCAAAGGAGAGGAAGTGATAAAGGATTTTAATAGAAGGAAAGGAAAGGGAAGGAAAGAAAGGGATTGTGATTAGTATTTCCTTCAATATAGTTTGTTCGTAGAATGTATCTATGCAATTTGAGACGTAGCCAAGTAATATTGGTCCAGGTTTATATTTCCTTCAGTACTGTTTTGAATTTACTTAAAGGCCATTTTTCCATTTTTGTGAAGAGTGGTTTCAAGGTTCTCATATGATAGAAAAAAGGGTTTTAGAAATGGAGATTTTTGGTTGATTTATATCATAGTGCCATAAGGATTAAATTTTTTTAATGATTAAGATTTGGCTTCTTTTATTAGATAATTTAAAAAAGGTTAAAATATCAGTAGGAGTAAATACGAGTTGGGTATATAAGATTTAAGTAAATCAAAAACTCAATCTAATAATAAGATATTAGTTTAAGTTGAGTTTTTACTTTTTTTCTATTAAACTCAACTCAACCTAACATGTGTGTGAATAAGTTGTATTAGGCTAATTAAATTGTAGTTTTAAAAAATATTTTTTTAAAAATTATTTTTTTCAAAAAATTAGAATATTGTTTTGTTAATTTTTTTAGAATATTTTTTTAAAAAAACTATATCATTATTATGACATAAAAATAAATAATAAATTATAATTATAAATTATATATCAAAATTAAAACAATATAAAATTAACATACAATTAAATTTTCAAGTAATAATAACTAATAAAATATTTAAAATTAAAATAAACACAATTTATTTAAACTAATCAAATTATATAAATAAATACAAATTACATAATTTTCTAAATTAATAAAAATATAATATAACAAACATCACAAAATAACAAAATATATAATTTCAAATAATAATAATATATAATAATTTAATATTATATTAAGTTGAATTAGGTGTTACCAAACTTATCATGTGATCGTAACGAATTAGGGTAAGTTTTAATCAATAAATAAAAAATGAACACTTCTATAATACACATGGAAGTTTATGTTTTGGGTATAAGATGGTGTTCTAAGGTCCTTCAAAAGCTGAAAGTGAAAAGCAAACATATCCAATCTGTTGAATTGTTTCATACTCCTGACAAGTAAATCATGTAGTATCTAATAATTATATCCAGTGTTTTAAGCTTAGCTCGGTTAAACTGAATACCTAATAGGTCTGACGATTTTGTTCGATTTGAGATGTATAGAAACCGGTTAATTAGTCCGGTTTTATGGAAAAGCGTGACTCACAAGTTGCAACAACTCGCCAGTTTTGTATGTGTGCTTTTCCAAAGAGTCACTGCTCCAAATGCTGACATCTGTGCTTCCCCACATTGTCACATGCGTAGCAGGCACCTTGTCCCGCACTGCTCCCAACGTCACATGTGCAGTGTTGCACACTTGCACTGGAAGTGTATATATTCATCAGTTGAAAATCATAAACCTTAAAAGTAAAAATCTTACCGCTGACAGATTGGAACCCATGTCATTTGGATATTTAGGAGAAAAAAATTACCACACCAACTTTTTGTTATGATATTATAATGAAAAACAATATATATGAATGTTATACTAATTATAATGAAAAATATAAATATTATATAAAATTATTTAATTAATTTGCAATGTATTTTTAGTTTAATTGTTGAGTTTAATTGGTATATCCTGTTAGTATAAAGATTTTTACACTGACACTCTATTATAACACTTCATTCATAGAAAGTTTGTTGACTTTATCAATTAGTATTTTAAAAGTCACATAAATGAAAAGTTATGATTGAGCGTCAATGTAACAATATTTTACATTGACGGTATATACCAATTAAACTCTTAATTATTTGTTATAAGTTTATAAAATATAAAATTATATAAGTTATAAATTATTTAAATTTTATTACTACAAAATCAAGTCATGCGGGTACACTATTGATCCCTTGACTTATCTTGATCCTATGACCCTTTACTACAGTCAAGTTGATCATCAAGCTAAGTCTAATAACATTGATTATATTTGGTCGTCTCCACAAGGATTTGATAGACACTATACAAATTTAGTTGTCATAAGTCAAGCTTGGCAATTTCAATAAGCATGTTGAATGAATTTGAGTAAATATAAACAAAAATGAAAATAAGATTAAAGAAGTAAAAACCATTGGTGAGATAAATTGATAAATGAGTTGAAATGATTATTAGAGTCTCAAATTCTGGTTCACACTGTATTAACTATAAGATCATATATCTTAAGTGAATCTCAAAGCTCTTTTTTTACAAAAAGTATTTAAGCATTGATCCCTCAATATGAGAATCTTAACTATATTTATCAAAACCAATGATTCCTCAATTCAAATGATTATATAGTTAGATTATTGATTAGGGGAAAAACAAAAGACGCATAAACACTATTCTATTCCTAGACACAATGTTTATATGATGTTCTTATCAAATCCTTCACTTGAAATCCTTTTCCAATTCTCTCAAATGGATTAAAACAAGTTTAAGGGTAATCGAACAAAAAACAAGCATTAAGAATGAAGAAGAACACGCAATGAGAAAAAATAACTTTCAATAAAAGGATCAAATAGTTACAAAATGTCAAACAGTACATTGATTCCCTAACTAATAGGGGATTTAGCTACTCATAGCCATGAGCAACAATAAAAAATTAAAATACAAGAAGATTTGAAAGAAGAATGGAAAAATAATTGAGATTCCACCTCAACTTCATTTTTGCTCTGTTTTTACTCTTTTCCTTCTCTCTCTTTGCCAAATTTTGCTACTTCCCTTTGAAGTTCCCTTTTTAATTTGTATTGGGTTAATTAAATCATCTCGCTTAGCACCATTTCAGCAAGGCCTATGAAGATTTAGATCTTGAGGCACATCATTGAGCAACATTATCTCGCTCAGTAGCATTCTCCTGATTCTACTTCTAGACCTTGCCTCCTTCGCTGGTGACAACTCTTGCTTGGGGATAATTGTTGTGTCTGTCCCATTTCCTTGCTTGGTGACATGCCTCATTAGGCAAAAATAAGTCTCTGCCAGGAATTCTTCTAATTTTTCCTTGAGCGACAATTGCTCACTCAGCGAAAATAACTCTTGTCATCATTTTCCTTGGATTTTCACTTAACAACATGACTTTGCTGAACGAGGACTCTTCACTAGGAGAGATGTGCTCATTGGGTAAGGTGACCTTGATTCTACTTCCTTCTAAGTTTCTTGCACTTGCAAAACTCAGTGTAAAACTTATCAAAATTCCCACATTAGAGATATTTTTTATAAAAATGTAAATATTAATATACTATAAGCTATATTTGTATATTTATAAGAAAATAAATCCAAAACTAAGGGGAAAAAAAATAAAGAATTAGAGATAACTGATGAATTTCTATCGCTAAATTAATCACAAATCCAACAATTATCACTGTCTCACTTAACCAAAATTACCAAAGTTTTGCAGTCTCTATTATTAGCATTAGTATTATCTCTTTATTGTTTACATCATTCTTAGCATTTCCTACTAGAAGTAAAGATGGTCCTTTCCATTGTTATTGCCAAATTCTCTATTATTAACATTTCAAGTTCTCTCTATTGCATACTTTTTTTTCCTTCTTCTTGAGAATTACATTAGCCAAAAACATATTTGGCCCACTTTGAATTTATTTTGATTGAAAATTTTTCCTATGATTGGGAGCATAAAATTTCTTTATAATTTTAGTTTATGAGAAAGTCTATAAAAAAATCGGGTCACAACTTTGAACTATTACACCTAATGGAAAGATTAAGGCTTAGTGCAGCAACAATGAAACTCACTAACACTGATTACGAAAAAAGGGATTTCCACTCTAGCTTCTTGTGAAAATGAGGTTTTCAAAGGACACAGCATTGTGAAATTGGGATTTTCCACGAAGCAAGATTGTGAAAAAAAGGATTGTGACATAGAATAGAGACCAAAAACCTTTTATATATATATATATATATATATATATATATATATATATATATATATATATATATATATATATATAATTCTTAAACTTGGTTCTTATAATGGCAACAAGGACATCAGCAAAGTCTACAAATTGCACACATGGACAAATATCACACCTAGACCAATATTCTTTAACCACGTCATATATTGCACAGTTATATTCTATGAAACCAATATTTCTTAAACACGTAATAGATTGCATAGTTATATTCTATGAAACAAATATTCCTTAACCATTTCATTGATTGCGTAGTTATATTCTATGAAAAAAAATTGCAGTGTAGGAAATACTAATTTTGATTAGGTATAATGTTTGATTAATATGAAGGGAGAAGAGAGATTTTAACAGAATGGAGGTGAGTTAGCTATTTTATTACATGGTTTACTAAAGGAAGGGAATGATTTAAAAAAAAAGTAATTTACTTTTATATGTTTGTAATTTTAAATTTCAAAACATAAGTAGAAATATTTTAATCGTTATAGTTAAAATGTTTTAAAACTTATGCAGTTCAAATCTCTCGAATATTGGAAGAGGGAAAAAATGAGACAACGATGAGTTTTGTTCCCTCTCATCCTCTCCTAAAAATTATACGAAACAATTAAATTTGTTCAAAAAATCTTTCTTATCCCTTTTCATCAATTTTATTCCCTTCAAACTAAACATTATATTAATGTTACGACATTTTTAATGGTGTTCATTTAAAAAATTCATTTTGGATTCTTGAGTAATTACCATAAGCACCATTTAAACAATGTTTGAATAATTACCTTAGATACATTAATTGATATGTAAAAATTGAATGAGTGATAACAATATTCACCGCAAGACATGTGAAATAAAGTAAAATCATCAATGTCTTTTACGATATTGATGTTACTAGCATTAGTTCACATGATGCTAATTCAACACAATCTTTTGAATATAAATTAAAATCATTTTCCAAGTCATTTACATCCCATGTGGATGGATGATAAAGCCAAACATGCATTAATATAACAAAATAGAACAAATAATTTGAAGAACGTATTTAAATTAAAAAGATTAAAGAGTATACAAGATTTTTAATCTCAATTTATCCCATCATAACAATAGTGAGTTTAGCTCTTTATTGTCATAGAAGTCTTTTACATGAATTACGATGACTCAATGAATATGTAATTCCTCTTTTTTAAACTAAAACTTATGCAAAACCACCTAGACAAGGTTCTAGTATTTTCAGAAAATAAAATATATAAAAATTAAAGATGAGGATCCCTTGTATCAAAAGTACTTTTGGTACTCTTGTATAGTGATAAAACATTTTATTATACATATTTTGTATCATTTTTAGTCCTTCTAGCTTTGTAGTTGTTTTTTATCTTTCTGTTTTAGTTCATTTTCATATTTGGACTATGCTTAGGGCTTTTTTCATATATCTTTTCTTATTTTGTAGTATAGTGGACATTATTAGATTGAACTTTGTATTAAACTAGTTGTCTTTGTATTTTCATATTTTCTATATTTTTATATTTTGTATTTGTTGTAATTTTTTTAATTGTAATATTTAGTTTATTTTCTAGTAGCTTTTGTTGGGCTTTTTAGGCCAATTTCATTTGAGCTAAAGCCACTTTAGTATTAGACTTTAAACTCATCTTTAAAGACTCATTTAGTGAGAAAATATAAATAGTCTCTCATTAGTAGTTGTAACAACTTTTGGTTAGTTAGTTTTAGACTTGTTTTGTTGTTGCTTTTTCCACAATTTTCATTCTCTCATGCATCCTTTTTCCTTCTCATGCAAGCTTCCATGGAGATATCCATGGAAGACTAATTTTTGAATCCATTCAAGGTTTTTTATGCAATCACACAATAGAGTAATTAATTTCAATCTCCTTGTGCATTTTTCTTCATGTGTTTTTGCATTTTACTGCTTTGTTCCCCTCTCCAATTTATGTACAATATTTTGATTGGTTTTGAGTGCAAATTGGTTTGGGGTCAATTTAGATCTATTGATCTCATGTAATGGGCTAGGTTATTGATTGAGAACCTATTTTAACCGGTTAGATTTTTTAAAAATCATGAGAATCTTGAGATTGCAATCATGATCTGGTTTAGTTGAATTACCTGAGTTTTGATACAATTTTGCATAAATATTAGAATTATGATTAATCAAGCACATTGCTAGAACCTCATATCGATTTTTTTTCTCTGTTTTTGTTTTTGAATTTATTTCTTGTTCTGCTCATTTCTTACTTTCAATTTTTCAACAAAACCTCCCATATTCTCTAAGATTTTTTATAAAATCTAGACAATATATGTCTTGTATCTTCGAGAGATAACTTAGGTTGTACCCTTTATTGCAAAATTGAGGATATCTAGTATTTATTTGATTTTGATCTTGAGAAGTATTTATCAAAATGGCGTTGTTTCCAGGGATACAAGTTATTTGCGTTTAGATTTTATCTTGCTCACTAGCTATTTGGTTTATTGTTCTTGCGTTTAGTAAGTGGTAACAAGTTCATAAGCACCAAAATTGGCTTTGAATCGCGATTTCCAAAAGTAAAAACACACTAGTTTTCCGGTTGAGGTACTGTAGACAAATTGTTGAAGTATCTCTATTTGACTCAAAACTCCTATAGGAGGTGTAGAAAATTCATACATCAAGATGCCCTAGGTTATAATGTAACGTGGGCATCGGGGGTCCTTTTAGCGAAATTTATTTATGTAACCACTTTTTGAATTTTTTTTCTATTTTGATAGTTTTTAAAAATTACCAAAAATAGGAAATATCATATGGAATAGTGTTCTGGTGGTTTTGAGTTTTTTTTTTTTAAATTCATTTCGTTGTAGTTGCATGTTGTAGGTGTATGTTTTGTTGACATTTTGTATTCTACCTTTTTTGGTGCTTTGTAGTGCATAACCAAGTTCAATTGTGGTCCTTTACATGACTTTGACCCAGAAATGGATAGGAAATTTTGTAGGATGATAAATAATAACTTAGTCCATAGTAGTGGTACTATTAATAGTAGTAATTGTTGTATAAGTGCTAACTACGTAAGTTCTAGTCTTAACTATTAGCGTGTTTCTTTTGATATTTATACCTAGAGAATATTTTTATACACCTTCCAAGATAAACTTTAGGTAATTGCTATCATTAAAACCACTTGAGGATTTTAGAGTTCATCTGATTGTTTGAACCTTTTGAACTTAACAATTAGAAATTATTAAATATATTCTAAGTATAAATAAATATATTAATTATTTTCTTAATTTGTAATATTAGCTTAAATGACATTTTAAAAATTTATTAAATATTTAAATAGTGTTTTTTTGGAAAACATTAATGATAACCTATAATTATAAGATAATATAATCTGAATATAAATAAACCATCTTTGAAAAATTAAATAAGTTGTCTTTAAATTCAGTAAACAGCTAGGTAATTTAGCAAATGAAATTATCAAAGTCCTTTTGTCTTTGTAGTTGATGACTTCTAAAGGAAAAGAATTCAACAATAGAAGTTCTCATTAGAAGTGGACAACATATTCTGAAAGGGGGCATCCTAAAACTATAGGTAAAATATCTTTTCTTCATTACTTGTGATATTCGTTTATGTTTGTTAAGGTATGCCATTAGTTTAGTGAAATGAGTACGTAAGTTGTTGGTGTGACTTTTTTACTCAAATTACACTCATAGTTAATATGTGTCTACAAAGAAATAGAAAAAAAATTGTATAAAAGAATGTCGCAAACACAATTGTTAATTATATATTGGAATATGTAATTGAAGTCAGAACTAATAAAATAATTTATTATGTTTTTACATTTATACATGTAAATATATTCATTTTACTAGATCAAGCAAGTCTAGAAAATTTACTGGTAATATTTTTTTTTCTTTTAAATTTTTTGAAGTTTAATTTTAGTCCTTCTCCTTTTTTTTTCCATTTAATTCCTCTATAAAACATTATTTATAACACTTTGAAAGACAAAAAATAGTGGTTTACACAATTAGAGGGACAAAAATAAATAATTTTTTTATCCATTAAAATTGAACTTTTGAAATTTTAGACGGTCAAAAATTAATTTCTCAATTTTTTTAATGTTTTATTTTCAAAGTTCTTAATTTTTCATTTTTATTACTATAAGCAAAAAAATCAATTTTTATTAGTTTCTAGCTCCTAAAAATTATGACTTAAATTTTAGTCCATTTATATGTAAGTGGCATAATGTTGCTTTGTCAACTTTATTATTATTTTCACGTTGATTTTATTATAAATACAAATCTCATATAGTATTATTTTGTAAGTTCTAAATGGATGTTAATATTTTATTATTATTTTTTATTGAAAAATTATTAACTTTTATATATATATGATAAAAGAAGTAATATAATGTGAAATGGTATAATAAGTGACTATTTCAACATGGATAATTGTCTCTTTAGCAATAAAGTTAACAACAACATTCGATTATCTCTTGAGAAGCTAGATTTTACAATGAGGAAACAAAGCTAAAATACTTCAAAAGTCCTTCAACATAGCACCTAGATGTCGTTCATCTCCTAAGGAACTCCTTAGCCTATCCACAATTACCTTATGATATGTCTCAAAGATAACTTTGACCAGTTCCGCAAGAGAAGTCCATTTAAGCACATGAAGGATGGTAAATTCTCCTTAAGAAGGAGCATGTAGGGACAAAACCAACTTGAAGTGACTTGGAAAAAAAAGAACCTTGTGATCTTTTATGCAAGTTGCAAAAAAGAACCTTGTGATCTTTTATGCAAGTTGCCCAAGTTATCTGGTCGAATAAATAAAAATAGCAACATCCACATTACATTTGATGAAGTCCTCTGACAAGCATTGCAACAAAACTATAGTGTATAGATTTCCATCTCTAAGGCCTTTTGCGAGTTTTCAATAAAAAAGAACCTAGTGGGCTCTAGCAACAGTAGTAAAAAAGCTTATGTCACATTATTTCACAACTTGTTATTCCTATTCTTCCATAAACTCCATATAATCATGGAAATTTGCTCCTATGAGCTACTTGTAAGGGCACCAAAAAAGACCTATCAAGGTTTGTAACATTGTTCATGTAAGATCGAGTTGGTTGGATGTAGGAAATAAAACTTTTTCTACTCTAGCAAACAACACTTAAAGCTAACTTAAAGAAGGTATAGACACATGCTCAACATGAGTATCACACTTGAAACAAACAATTGGGCACTCCACTCCCCTAGAATTTAAGGTTAATCTAAGAGGCAAACAATTTCTGCATAAATGCTAGATAAAAATGCTTCACTCTAGGAGAGATCTATAACTTTAAAATAACATTATAGTTTTTTGGATATTTAACATATCTGAATTCATAAACTTTAGCATACAAATTTTGTGTGCAGAATGGACAAAGTACTATTTTCATGAAGTTCATGAATCCAAAACCAAGAATCCATAGACACTGATAAAAATAAAAAAATATTAATAATATTGATTACATCATTTTTCATGAATAACAGATAGGCATATGGTAGATTCCAACTCTTGTGATGATTGTTCATTAAATCGTTGACATGAAGGGCTACCATATCATCATTAGAATTGGTAATGACTCTTATCACATTAGTGCTTTTAGTCTATGGCTGGTTTAGGACAAGTAGCAACTCCCGTCGCTTATATGTCATTTATATTTTGTCATCAATATCATTATATGATTAAAGATGCTCTACCAATAAAAGGATGGATTATGACCAATCAAAGTGTCTAGAAAGTCTACACATGAATAACATTTAGCTTTGAAGAAATAACAAATAAGAGCATCAGGATTGTTCATGAACTTCCAATCCAATTTCCCTAACCTTGCCAAGTTGAATGCATACATATTGTGAAAAACCATACCTTCATCCTCCTTTCTAACAATTAATTTTTCCCATGTGACCATCATATCCTTGCTCTATCGCGGTTTGATGTTCTCCATAAAAAAAATTTAATGTGTGATTAAGCTCTTGACAAAGAGTATTGGGGAAAAGGAAAATACTCATAGTATAGGTAGGAATTGCTTGGGCAATTGTTTTCAACAGAACTTCCCTTATTACCATGGGTATGTTTCTGTATCTCTATTTTGTGATTTTTTTCTACAATTTTTTCTTTATAAAGTTGAATGTAGTTTTTTTTTTTTGCTTTGTCTAATAAAGGAAGCAAAACTTAAATATTTTCTCTAATCAAGGTAGTGTTGGACTTGTAAGGCATGAAGGATAACTTACACAGTCACAACTCAGGAGGAGAGAAAATGACACTACTCATGAAGAGAGACTATCTTGAGTGATTGTTATTAATATTTAATTATTATTATATAATACCTTATTTGAAATTTAGACAAATAACATCATATAAAGTCGGTGTACTAATTATGAATATAATTACAATATTCAAACTAAAATAAAATGATATTAATTTGTATGTTTTCATAAAGCGATTATAATATGTTTTCATAAACTAATTATATCATAAATTGCCTCAAATTATATTTTAATTTGAATATATAATAGACAAGGTTCACTACTAATAAACAAAAGTCTTAACTAACATACATATTTAGATATAATTTTGATGACTATCCAAATCATTAATTACGATGTTAGTTTAAAATATTAGTTTCAAAATATCTTTTAAATAATGTAAAAATGTATTATTTAGTGATAATGTTAAAATTTTGTTCTATATAAATTAAAAATATTAAATACTTTAAATATTGATAATTAATGTCTTTATATTGACAATATTTATTTTTGTGTTTTCTTTGTTGAATTAAGAAATTGATCACTCAAACACATTCAAAATGTCAAGCAATGAGGCTTTAATAATAGAGGAAGCAAAACTTCCTTTATTGGAGGATTGCACAAATGAACAAGAAAGAGGAAATTTTGTTAGAAAACTTTGGATTGAATCTAAGAAGCTATGGCACATTTCTGGCCCCGCAATTTTGAATCGTGTTGCCAATTTTTCTATGTTTGTTATTACTCAAGCCTATGCTGGTCACATGAGTGATCTTGAGTTAGCTGCTACATCTATTGCTATTAATGTCATTTTGGGGCTCGACTTTGGCATATTGGTAAACTTTAAATGTTTTATTTGATTTCAAAATTTGAGAAAAAAAAATATTTTTCCTATTAATATGTGATATTTTTTTGTTGCATAAGTTGGGAATGTCAAGTGCCTTAGACACACTTTGTGGACAAGCTTTTGGGGCCAAGAAGTACTACATGTTAGGCATTTACATGCAACGTTCATGGGTGGTTCTTTCCATCATCGGTGTTATGCTCTTGCCTTTGTTCCTCTTTGTGACACCTATCTTGAAGTTCTTTGGACAGACTTCAGAGATAGCTGAGCTAGCTGGAGTGATTTCTTTATATTTAATACCGATTCACTTGGCTTATATATTTTATTTGCCTATGCATTTTTTCTTGCAAAGCCAACTAAAAAATATTGTGATCACTTGGGTGTCTTTGTTGGCTTTATTGGTGCATGTATTTCTTTGTTGGTTGGTTGTCAACAAGTTTCATCTCGGAATTATAGCCCTTGTTGCCTCTGGAAACTTTGCTTGGTTAGTTTTGGTATTAGGTTATTCTGGTTACATTATTTTTGGTGGCTGCACCTTAACATGGACTGGTTTCTCGGTGGAAGCATTCTCTGATATTTGGGAGTTTGCCAAGCTTTCTATTGCTTCTGGGATCATGATATGGTATATTTTTCTTTTTTAGCAATTAGTCTCACCTATACTAAAACTAACATTATTTTTTTACTTTTGCAAGTTTGACCATTAATTTAATTTACATTATTATTATTGTTATTATTATTATTATCATTTATTTTCATTATCATCATAGGTTATTTAATTTTTCATTTTTAGCTTAGAAGTTTGGTATGATAAAGCACTTATGTTGATGACTGGAAACCTAAAAAGCGCTAAGACTTCTATCGAGGCTTTAACCATATGGTAAGTGTTAGAGTGTATATTTTCATTCTAACTTATTGCATATATAACTAATACTCAAATGTTATCCTTTTTGTTGAATTCGTGGGCTATAATGTTTGTTACTTTTTCAATGACAGCTTAAACATAAACATATGGGAATTAATGTTTCCTCTATCATTCTTTGCTGCAACTGGGTAATACATCTTTACTTTCCCTTCATGCTCACATTTTTATGCATGTACTTAATAATAATTTTTTTAAAGTATGTCTTTCATTACTATTTATCAAATCTAATCAATAAGTTTTTTCACACTATATAATGGTTAATTATTATTTAGTAAAATAACATTCATAACTGAGAGCATACTAGAATGATTTTGCAATATATTTCATGTTTGAGCATATAAAATCATGTATTGATCTTGTGTGATGGTTAATCTTGTAGAGTAAGGGTTGCAAATGAACTTGGAGCTGGCAATGGAAAAGGGGCCAAGTTTGCTTCCATAATATCAGTGGTGACATCAATTATAATAAGCACTTTCTTTTGGATGTTGATTATGATATTTCGTAATCAGCTTGCCTATTTATTTTCTTCAAACGAAATTGTGGTGAAAGAAGTAAACAAACTCTCACCTTTCTTAGGCGCCACAATTCTTCTCAATAGTGTTCAACCAATCTTATCAGGTGATTTTTTATATATTTTATCATTTAATTGTTAATTATTTTATTTAACCATGAATATTAAACTAAACCATATAGTATATTTTTTTATTGGCCAATGGTTGCCTGGTCTATTAGGCTTAATCAAGTAACTATTTTCCTAGTTCAATTTTACTTCACAATTTTAATCATATATATTGTTTACCTATTTTGTTTATAATTATTAGTTAGATTATTATATATATATATTTTGTAAATTAGCCATTGCGAAGATGATATTAAAGCTCTACAAAGAGTTTTTAAATTTATATGTTATAATTGTATTTTGTTATTTTGTGTCTAATATTCCTTTTTTTTTCTCTCTTCTATTCACTTTAGTCAATTCAATTTTCATTCTTTTGCATTTTCTTCTTTGATAGAATATATCAATTCACCACCAACTTGTCATCCTATATTATATTTTCATTGTAATAAGAATTCATGGTTGTTACTAGGTTTTGCTACTTTGAATAGATAAAACCATTATACTCATGGTTTAGACAATGAATGTAGCCTATTATCCTAAAACAAATTAAATTTTTCCATGAAAGCATATATCAATTAATCATACTTGAATCTACCAATTAATATTTATCTTGATCTTGATTATGCAATACATACTCGAAACAAATATTTTTTTATACATAAAACGGTGTCAAATATAGGTTTTCAATGTCTTATGAACTAACCAATATAGTTCCAGATCCTAAAGTCTTATGAACCTAAAACTAAGACTTTCAATGTCTTATAAACCTTAAACTAAAAGTTAAAACTTAAATATCAATACATCAATGGATCATGCAACCAAGATGCACAAGATATATTATTCATAAACTTATCTTTCAAAGATAAGTCATTGTAAAAGAAGACTTCATTGGTAATCAACCTCATAGTTGTTTACCTTTTTTTTTTTTTTTACTAATTATTGAGTCAACCTGTTACTAGCGAATAACTATTAAATTGTTACTTGAGTTTTATAGTATGTTAAAAGTGCTTATGTTGAAGGAATATTGTTTTTCCTAGAAAATTCCATATTTAGATTTTTTATTCTATAGGTTATGGTTGACACTATTATTATAGACATTTGACTTTATTTTAGGTTTTTTTGTATTTCTTGGCTTATTTTTAATTCATTGAGAACCCAAGAAATAGATCATAACATATAATTTTTATCATACTGAATATTGCATCTTTTCTAGCTCACTTGTGAACTCTAATAATTAGAATATCCATTCCAATCTTTGCATACGATTTGACCACCTTGCCTGTATTTTATATAAAAAAATTCAATTTCCATATTTAGCAAAAATCATAACTATGCATTCCTAAATTATTTTTTTCTTACCATTCATTAATTTTAGTTTATTTCTTCTTATTTGTCTTTTGTTACATTTGTTAGTTGTTTTCCTAATAAATATAAATTCTTAAATTTCCATTTATCTTTGAAATCATGAAATTTAGCAATCACTAAGATCTTTTATCTTTCATGAATATATCAATAGGTGTTGCTGTGGGATCGGGGTGGCAAAAATATGTGGCATTCATAACCTTGAGTTGCTATTATCTTATTGGATTACCACTTGGATATTTGTTAGGTTTCATCTTTCATTTGGGAGTTCAGGTAAGTTGTGTTCATGTCTCCTTCAATAGAAAGATAACTTAAAATTAACCAATAAAAAGTAACTTAAATATAGTTTTGGTTCTTGTTGATTGTGAAGTTAATCATGATCAATATATTTTTAATTGAGAAATTTTGATCTAAATGTGATCAAAATATAAAAATTGTGTCTCCTTATTAGTTTGACATCAAAATTTAAAAATATATTGATGACATCATTCCATAGGCTAATGCTCTCTCTTTGATCTATTTATAAAATCTAATTTATTAATTGCTTACTAATATTAAAAAATTAGTTCAATTGGTATAAATAAATATATCTTCAATAGGATTGTGATTAATACCACTCTTTCTTTTTATTGTTTTTCACATATGCCTAAAATTTTTTCTAATTACAAATATATAAATATAAAATAAATTTGGTTTAAATAAGTTTTTTATCTCTACTGAAAATCACTTCTGCTCTTTAAAATTTTAAAAATTTTTTTGAAGTCTTGAAATTAATTTATTTTTTCTATTAAGCATTTATAAGTTCTAATATATTTAATTGTGCTTAATGTGAAATTTAATATAACAAATTATAGATTGAATACAATATTTTTTAGTCTTGTAAATAGAAATTAAGGAAATGTTGATTATTCTTAAAATATCAATATTATTAAAGATGTACTAAAAGTATATTTTTGTAAAAAAAATAAATAAGAAGAAATAATCTTTTATCACGAAATTAAGATAAATACTTCCTACCCAGAAACATTTAAGAAAATACATTAGGACAAGATATTTAAAATAAATTATTTATTATATTAAAGATGCAAAAGTTAATCGATATTTATTTTTAAAATAATTTAAAGCATTTAATGGAACCTATTTAATATTTTCATAATTGGTATACACTGTCCGTGTAAAGATTTTTACATTGACATTCAATCACAACTATCCTTTTGGTAGATGTTTTGACTTTATTTATTACTACTTTAAAAGTCACATAAATGAAAAGTCATATATTATTAACATTTATTTGTTGACTTTACTTATTACTATTTAAAAGTCACATAAATGAAAAGTCATGTATTACTAACATTTATTTATAATCGTTCATGTATGATAAATTTATTGACTTTACCAATTAAACTCGTAATATATATCTATGAATACCCAATAAAAGTTAATCAATATATTTAAGAAAAGACACAGAATCCTAGCGCATTAATATAGAGATTTTTATATTCTTCCTTAAAAGATTCTTATATTTTTAAAATGTTAATGCTTGATTTTGTTATCATTACTTCTCTCATTTTAAAACAAGTAGCATTTTACACAAAATTTTATATGAAAATTAAAGTTTTAAAATTAGAGTTGTTTAAGATTAATACACATCTACTAAAAAATTAATTAGTATATTTATAGACTAAAATATCCTCTTTAAATTTTAATGGAACTTTTATTATTAGAATCATCATTTATCATTAAAACTATCATTGATAAGGTGATACTTTTTTTAAAAAAATAAGTTGATACTTATTAAGTTTTGTATCTATAAAATTTAATGTATTGATGAATATAAAAAATGGTATAATTTGAAAAATATTATGAAAAGAATTTAATTTCTATATATTGACAGTGTAAAAGAATTTTACATTGATAACTCTTCATTTATCTAATTTTTAAACTATTAACTGGTAAAGTCAATAAATATTTATCATACATGAACCATTGTAATTAAATGTTAGTGTGTGTACATGTAAGTGCATAACTCATTTACTCTTATAAAATATATAATTGATTTGTAAAATAACTGTAGTTTTGAAATAAAAATTAATATAATATATTTTTTGTAATATAATTGATTTATTATGGAAGTTGATATAATGAAGGATTTTCTTAAAAAGTACAAACGTAGGAGTATTATCTTTACTGAAATTAAATTAATAAAAAAAATGACATTAATTACATATGTGAAAAACCATCAGGGAGTTTGGGCTGGGTTAGTTTTTGGTGGACCGGCAATTCAGACTTTGATCCTTGCTTGGATTACCGCTCGATGTGATTGGGACAAGGAGGTAAATAAATATACTTCCAAATCAAATTTCACTCTTTTATTAATATCTTTGCATGTGCATATGGCCAAAGTATTATGCTTTTTCATACATTTTTTTTTCTAACAATCTCAGGCCGAAAAAGCAAAGTTACATTTGACTAAATGGGACCCAAACAAGAATTGATCAATTAGAAATTTCTTTCACTTGCAATTGAAGACGGTAGCAGAAGAAGAATAATGGGCTTCGTTATTAGTAAACCCCAATTTGAAAATAAAAAGCTCATTGGAAGGAGTGCTATCACTTTAATGGGCTCCTATATGTGTAGAAACAGAATGGTGGCCACTTTACTCCAGGCCTTTTTTTTCACACCCTTTTGTTCTTTTCACAGCTCCATAAATTTTGAAAATTTTCACATATCCTATGTTGGGAATTTCGTAGTATGAAATGCATTTTTTTAAGTTTATTGTAAATTTTGTAATCAGTAATCTATAATGTACTTATTAGGCCTCTAAGATTTTTGTATTGCGAATAAAATAATCCACAATTATGTAAGAGAAAAAACATTTATACACTCTAAAATTTAATCACAACTTTTTATATATGATAAGTTTGTTGACTTAACTAATTAATATTTTAAAATTTATATAAAAAAAAGATTATAATCAAATGCTAGAGTGAAACTCTTATATACTAGCAATGTATAAGTGTTAAACTCATTATATAATAATATATTGTAGATCACATAATCTATAATTATGTAATAATTTATTATGGATCATATAATCCACAATTATGTAATTACATCATTGTAGAATTGTGCATTTGATTCACAATGTATTATTAAACTAATGTATTATTCATCTAATGCGAAATACAAAAATCTTCAAATTTAATATATGGATAATGGGATCTACAATGTTAACCATTGTTGTGGATTTATAATCTGCAATGGGGAAAAAATTTAATGATAAAAACAACCAACTTATTTTCCTTCGTGAACAAAACTTACAATTTGACACAGTGAAAACTTTTTAGAACAAAAAAATCAGCACACAAAACCGTGAGTACAATATATTGTAAAAAGATATTCAAAATGAAAAAGATGTTCCACACTAGTGTAACATAAAAAAAAAATTGGACAAAGGGACAACTTAATCTTTTTAAAGTGATGAGGATAAAAAATCTTTTTCATTAAAGGGTATGTAAAAGTAAAACGTAGGTGCAAAAAGAAAAAGCCTTCCCTAAATCATGTGAAAATACAACTAAATCAATGTTTTAAAAACCGTAAATTAAACGATCAGTTAAACTGATTTAATTATAAACTTATTGTATTTTCAATAGTTTAAAACGTGTCCAATTCAAGTATAGTTTAATTAATTCAATTTCACATTTAATCCATAGAAGTAACTGTGACTTTATTCCTATTTTAGTAACAAAAAAAGTAGCAGCTGAAATGCATGGCGTGGCCGCTTGGAGAAAAGCTGATGTACCCAAGTATGTGTACACGGTAAGGTTGGTAATAGGATCAAATCACATTTTCCAAATCAGTTACAAGCCACCATGAAATGTGTATGTGTAGTTATTTTAAGATTTTCTTTTTGTGCCATACTTTTTCCAGAAACATGGGGACAATACGATGAAAACGAAAACAAGTTACCTCAGAATGTGTAACATTTGAAGCTATATCCATATGTATGTCATTTCTTTTCCAGAAGCATGGGGAGCAGAAGAAATATTCTTCTCGCAGAGAAATGGACTTGAAAGAGAACTGAATTCGTCATTCTAACACATGAAATTTATAATCAAGAACATCATTTAAAATGCCATGGTCCATTGCTCCCACTCTAATTGGTAATCTGCGTGAAATTGTTTGTGATCAAATTCACTATAATTACAAGGAAAAGAGAAAAGAATTGTTAAATAGTATACATATGAGGAGAATTGTGAATTGGTAAGTGATGAGTGAAAATTGAGAACAGTGCATGCACTTGACAGACCTCTCGTGTGCCATAAAAGTTTCTCGGTAGGATGTTTTGTCATTGTTGTGTCACCAACTGGTCCACCTTTGGTTTCTATTGTTGAGTGAAGGTTGGGGTAACTTAATATTGACAACACTGAGTGACAATCTTCACATGTTGGGGTGGTCTCAGTATGTTTGGCTTGTGGTGCTCAATCAGAGAGAGACCCACCAATCTCCTTCCCATATTGTTTGGGTTTAGGGTCCAGTGTTTCTCTACTGTTGTCTAGTGTCTATACATCAACCATTTTCTGGATACACAAAAAACACTATTTTGACTCTGTTAAACCCTAGCTACCTAGATCCCTATACTTTCACATGGAGCCCAAATGCTAAAAAGTACGTCTCAAAATACACGCAACCTTTGCTTCATTCTAAGTACACATTTTTAATTCTTTATGCTGTTCATGCCGTGTTAATGTTATGTCACACTAGTATTTGAGATAATATTTAAAATACAAGTGATTATATTAACACAAATAAGATGAGCATGATGAGAATATGGCACAATCCCTTATTCTTATGTACACAATGTGACAGTGGTTGAGATTCTAAAGAGAAAAATGCAAAGTGATAGTTGCTAGATTAATTAGTAGTTGCATTAGAAATTTGTCAATAGCAACAAAGGTGGTCCACTCCCATCACTGATGGGATGATCTAATTACTACTCATTGTGGAATTTCCTCCACAAGTCGATTGTCAATAATGAGATTGGGATAAGATAAATTGCTCAAAAGCTCAAACCAGGGATAAAGAATAATAGTACTTTCACTACTTTGGTTTTGACATAAACCGAAAGCGCATGCAGGATGAAATCCTAAAATATTATTAAAAAATGTTACTATATATATATATTTATTATTAACTATCTTTGATGAGATTTTCTCTTCTGTACTCACATAATATTGATAGAAATTGACCCAAAATGATCAAATTCATGCATTTGAACTATTTTTATTTCACCAATAGCTATATGCAGGTATGCGTCCTGTCTAATAAAAATGGTTTGCATTAGATTATTATTAGTATTAACATAATAATGCGCAAGTGACAATTAATTAATATATTTGTCTAAAATGCAGCAGCCTTTGATTAGGATGAAAAATCCTCCTCAAACTTGGATCACTACCTTTTGAGATTATTGTGTAGGGACATTTTAGAGATGAGATCTGCTTAGAACATCAACAGAATGATTAAAAATTTTGAAATCAAAGCCAAAGGCAGATATAGATTACAACGCATATGCTTTATGTTCAGATTATACTTATCCTCTACCCTCTTGTTCTTCCTTCCAATTTTCTTCTTTTTTTTCTCTTCTGCCTCTTTTTCTTTTGAAAAGTTGACGTCAACAGATAGATGCTAGTGAATTAAAAGTAAGATCATGACAAATGCCATATGTCACATTACAGTAACAATTGGGCGGTTGATACTCTGTCTTTTTAACTTCAACAGAATTTTTTGGTGCATTTAATTTGATTTTGATAGAATTGACTTGAAATTATTAAATATTAGAATTTATATTTAAAATAATTGCCATAAAAATTATGTTGAGATGTTTTCTTTTCTTTCTAAATAATTATGTTGAGATGTATGTATTATGAAATTAATTTTAGTAATAATTTAATGTTTAAATACATTTTTAATTTTTGTAATATTTTCAATTCAGTTTTTAAAAATTATTTTTAAAATAGTTTCTACAATATTAAATTTTTAAATTAATTCTAGTTAATTTTTTATCATTAACAGTTAATTTGTTAAGACAATGTTATGTGTTTCTTTTTTAATTGTCATTTTTTTAAAATATTTTTATTTTTATTTCTTTGTTTTTACATAATTTAAGATAATTTAATTTGTTGAGGAGTGTTAGAAAAATTTGTCCGAAACTCTTTTTGATTAGTTAGAATTTATTTAAAATTATTTTTTTATAAGTGAAAATATATTCATATGAAATATGCAAAAGCACGATTTACCTGCGCATAGCATATCTTACATTAAAAATTACTTTAAAAAGAGAGTTGTTTTAAACAATTAATGAATTAAAAAATACTAAATTAATGAATTTTAATAAATTTTAAACAACTAGAGAAATTTCTAGAAACACATTTAGTGTGATTGATTTTGTTTTGTTTTTTACTTTTTAAAATGGTTTCTGGAAGAAGAGAAAAAAAAATTATTTAGTAAATGTTATTTGAAAATTGTTCTAAAGATGTGAAAATGAAAAAAACTTATTTATATTTATAGAAATGTTATAAATGAAAAGAAAAAACAGCATATTTTCATTATATATTGAGTTTTAAAAACAAAAATAGAAATTGAAAAGTAAAATTACTTATAATTATTCTTGTTTTTTAGTTTTTAAAAACTAAAAAACAAAACCTGTTTCAAGAAATACAGGTTGTAATTATTCTCTCTAATGCTCTGATACCATATTGTAAAATGACATTCTTAGATATATATTTTTTTTATTACAGGAAATACATCATATATGTAGAGCATTAGAGAGAATATATCTCTGGAAACAATTGATTCACTGTATAATAAATCAACCTATATTTGGTAATTTACTATACAGTGAATCAATTAGAAATCTCTTTGGTAATTTACTATACAGTGAATCAATTAGAAATCTCAATATTCCCCCTCAAGTTGGTGCATAAATGTCAGTCAGGCCCAACTTGCTTAGAAATTTGGATAACACTGGTTTTAGAACCGCTTTAGTGAGAATATCAGCCAATTGATCTTCTGTTCTGATCTTAGGCAACTCTAAAATCTTCTTATCCAACTTTTCCTTGATAAAAAATCTGTCTACTTCAACATGCTTTGTGCGATCATGTTGTACTGGATTATGGGCAATATCACATGCAGCTTTGTTGTCATAATACAGCTGGATTGGTTGCCTAGGAGGGTATCTCAAATCTTCCAACAATAACTTTAACCATAATGCTTCATATAGACCAAGTGCTATACCTCTAAATTCAGTTTCTGCACTTGAGCAGGCCACCACGTTCTGTTTTTTGCTCTTCCAAGTTACAAGGTTTTCTCCTACAAAAGTGAAATAACCTGAAGTAGACCTCCTGTCATCTATGGCTCCAGCCTAATCTGCATCTGTATATACATTTATTTCTTGATAATCAGTGTGTTTAGTGAACAAAATACCCCTTCCAGGTACAGATTTTAAATACCTTAAGATGTGCATGACAGCATTCATATGTTTTTCTCCTGGGTTATGCATGTACTGACTAACAACACTTAATGCATAAGTAAGATCTGGTCTGGTATGGGCCAAGTACATTAATCTTCCTACAAGCCTTTGATATCTTCCTTTGTCAACCGGTATTTGATTTGGCTCAAGACACAATTTCAATTCTTCTTCAATAGGAGTAGTAGCAGGATGACACTCTTCCATGCCTGTTTCATGCAAAAGATCTAGGATATATTTTCTTTGGGAGAGAAATAGTCCTGTTTTTTATCTGGAAACTTCTATCCCCAGAAAATATTTCAGAGGACCAAGATCTTTCATTTCAAATTTTTCAAATAAATAGCTTTGTAGAGCTTTCTGTTCTTCAGGGTCATTTCCAGTAACAATCATATCATCTACATATATGATAAGAGCAGTAATCTTACCGTGTTGTTTCTTTAGAAATAAAGTATGATCGGAATTGCTCTGATGATAGCCAAAAGCAGTCATTGCCTCTGAAAATCTTCCAAACCATGCCCTTGGAGATTGCTTCAAGCCATACAATGATTTCTTTAATTTACATACCTTTTGACTATGCTTCTTTGGAACCATACATCCTGGTGACAGTTCCATATAAACTTCTTCAGATAATTCTCCATGGAGGAAGGCGTTCTTTACGTCAAGTTGTTGTAATGGCCAATCTAAGTTTACTGCTAGAGATAACAACACTCAAACTGTGTTGAGTTTAGCCACAGGAGCAAATGTCTCTGTATAGTCTACCCCATAAGTTTGAGTGTAGCCCTTTGCTACTAACCTTGCTTTTAGCCTTTCAATTGTGCCATCTGCTTTGTACTTTATAGCATAAATCCATCGATATCCAACTGGTTTTTTTCCTAGTGGACAGTCAACAAGTTCCCATGTTTCATTTTGTTGCAAGACTTTCATTTCCTCATTCATCGCATTTTTCCATCATGGATCAGCCAAGGCTTCCTGTACATTGTTAGGAATAGCAACAGTAGATAATTGATTTACAAATGACTTATTTGATTCAGACAAACGGTGGTAGGAAACAAAATTATTCATGGGGTATCTAACCTTGCTAGAAAGAGTGGACTCATAAGTGAGTTTAGGAATACCTCTAGTGTGTCGTTCTGGTAGTTGTTTTTTTGTTGGCACAAGATTAAGAGCATCCATGAGAGTAAATGATTGGTTTGGTGTGTCATCAAGAGGAGTCATACCAAGTTCTGTCACCACCTCATAATGTGAAGTCCCATTTATTTCATTTTCTATCTCATCCGTACAACTTGATTGTAAGTTATCTGCACAAGAATTATCGTTGCTGCAATTTACATCTAAATGGTCTTTCTCAAGATATATATATTCTTGGCAATTATAGTCTAGAGTCTGCAGTTCTTTATGGTTTTCCCCCTGAAGTGCAGATTTTGAAGAGAAATACATTATTTGTTCATGAAAAACAACATCCATGCTTATAAACATCCTTTTAGTTGGAGGATGGTAACACTGATACCCTTTTTGGTGTATAGCATATCCAATAAACACACATCGTAAAGCCCGAGGTGCCAATTTGTTTGGGTTCTTTTGAATATGCATGAATACTACACAACCAAAAACACGATGAGTCAAATCTATACTACCAAGGGCAACCACTTTGTTCAGCAGAGTCTGCAGTGGCGTTTGAAACTCATTAGAGCTAGAAGGGATACAATTTATGACATATGTTGCCATTGTAAGACCCTTTCCCCAATAAGAGAAAGGCATATGGGCCTCTAATAATAAAGAATGTACCACCTCTAGTAAGTGTCGATTTTTTCGCTCGGCAACACCGTTTTGTTGCGGTGTATTAGGACACGTAATTTGATGAATAATCCCATGTACTTCCAAGTACCTCTTGAGGTCTAAGCTTTGGTATTCACCACCATTGTCACTACGAAGAACCTGAACCTTTGCGTTGTATTGGGTTTCAATCATTTTGTGAAACTTTTGAAATATCAAGTTCACTTCTCCTTTGGACTTCATTAACCATAACCAAGTCATTCTAGTACAGTCATCTATGAAAGTAACAAACCAATGTGATCCTCTTAAAGTAGAAATCTTAGAAGGACCCCAAACATCCGAGTGTATAAGCATAAAAGGAACAATACTTTTATTCAAACTGATTGGAAAAGGAACACGATGACTTTTTGCTTGTTCACATACATCATAATGAAAAACAGAGATGTCAATCTTTGCAAATAATAAAGGAAACAATTTTTTCAAGTAACTAAATGAAGCATGTCCCAGGCGACGATGCCATAGCCAAATTTCAGTTTCTTCTTTCTGTTTGGTAGAACTCTTCACGGTCAAAGCACTTTCTAACTTCCCAGAATCTTTCGACACCAAGTCCAAATAGTATAATCTTCCTTGTTTAACACCATAACCAATCGTCTGTCTGGTCTGAATGTCCTTAAACACACAAAAATTAGGCCAAAACATAACAATACAATTTAGGGATGTAGTAATTTATGATACAGATAAAAAGTTATATTCTAGAGATGGAACAACTAAAACAGAATCCAAAGTAAAATTATTAGTAAGAGTTAAGGATCCTTTTCCAATAACAGAGGTTGTGTCACCATTGGCAGTAGAAATCAATTCTTTTGAGGATGGTTTCATGGATGAAATTTGTCTAGAATCAAAAGTCATATGATCAGTAGCACTTGAATCAATTATCCATGTGCTATTAGTAATAGGTACAGAAAACTCACCACCATTACCTCTAATTGCCATCAAAGTAGTGGACTCTTTGGAGGCTTTATCTGCTTTTTTTGCCTCAACAGTTGCTGCAATTGGATTCTTTCTTTGTTGATCCCGACTGTGATCCCACCACTCTGGATATCCATTAAGTTCAAAACAACGACTCTTAGTGTGGCCCTGCTGATTGCAGTGAGTGCATTTGAACTTAGACTTATCTATATTTGAGTTCGCTTTAGGATGGTTTCCTTTTGTTTGACCCTGCCAGTTTCTGTTTCAAGCTATCATGGCTGTGCTATCAGAACTTTCTGATTCACCTTTCAAAGTCGCTTGACGTATTGCCTCTCGACGAATCAATGCATAAGAATTCTCCAACTCTGGGACAGGTTCTTTGCGTAAAATCTCTCCACGAATTTGTTCAAACTCACCATTTAATCCCGCAAGGAATATATGCACCCTTAGTCGTCCAATTGATTTCTTGTAAGCTGTGACATCTTCAGGATCTTTCATGACCACCTTATCACGATGATTCAATTCCTGAAAAATTTCCATCAATTCTCCATAATACTCCGAGAGAGGCCTACCATTTTGTTTTGCAGTAAAGACCTTTTGATTCAAAGTAAATACTTGTAACTCATCACTTCCATCATAGAATGCCTTAGATAATGCACTCCAAATTTCATGGGCTATGGCTAAGCGTAAGTAACGCTTCATAATTTCTGGGCTCATGGACAGCAACAGCCACCTCTTCACCTTTTGATTTTCTGCATACCATTTTTCATAACCAGAATCTTGCTCTGCAGGTTGTTTCTCCTTGCCACGAATATATGAGAGTTTTTCCCTTTCTACGATATGCATTTCCATTATCTGTGACCATATGTCGTAATTTGTTTCACTCAGAACGATTCCAGCATTGAACGCACTTTCAGATTGAATAATGACAGGAGTCAATGTAGACCCTAATTTGGGTGCAGAATTTTTATCAGACATCTTATGGGTTCACAGGGTGTTTTAAAAAAAAAGGTTAAGAAAATGGTGGATCAAGGTTAAGGAACCTAGCTCTGATACCATATTGTAAAATGACATTCTTAGATATTTTTTTTATTACAGGAAATACATCATATATGTAGAGCATTAGAGATAATATATCTCTGGAAACAATTGATTCACTGTATAATAAATCAACCTATATTTGGTAATTTACTATACAATGAATCAATTAGAAATCTCTTTGGTAATTTACTATACAGTGAATCAATTAGAAATCTCAACAATTACTTATAATTATTCTTGTTTTTTAGTTTTTAAAAACTAAAAAACAAAACCTGTTTCAAGAAAACAGTAATCGAACAATTTTTTTAATTTTTAAATACTAAAATACTAAGAACAATTTATAAAAATTAAAAACAGTATTTAAAAATTAAAAAATTCATTTGGTTACTATTTTCTTAAAACAATTCTGATTTTTTAGTTTTTAAAAACTAAAAAACAAGAACAACTTTAAGTAATTTTGTTTTTCAATTTTCTGTTTTTGTTTTAAAAATTCAAAATACAATGAGATATGTTGATTTTTACTTTTCATTAATAACATGTCTGTAAATATAAACAAATTTTTTCATTTTAATATCTTCAAAACAGTTTTCAAATAACACATATCAAACAAGTTTTTTTTTCCTTCCAAAAAATAGTTTTTGAAAACTATTTTTAAAAATTCTTTTCAAAAACTTAAAAATAAAATAAAATCAATCAAACCTGAGTCTCCTTAACACTTCTCTAATTTGTTTTAAAGATGTATTTATTAGATATTGATTTGTAAAGATTCTAAAACTAATTTGAACCATGTTTATTAAATCAAATCCTTTAAAATAAAAAACTTTAATAACTTTCTTTATTATCATAATTGTAAATAAATAATATCACTTTTTGTACTTAATTAAGAGAATTTAAAATTTCTTCTCGAAGTTTTTTTCTTTCTTTTTTTTAAAAAGGAGCTGATTGCCAAGATCAATCTTTTATGAAGTATGATAACAAGATGGTTAGAAGCAAATTTCAAACTTCTAAAGTTAAGTAACTAATGAATTACTTTGAAATATAATTTTAAGAAATGGACAACAAATTGGATAAATTATTTCCATCCCCTTGATAACTTCACTAGAAGCACAAATCAAGCTTTAGAAATATCAATAAAGTATCCAGGTCTCCAAAAACAAAGTATATATATATATATATATATATATATATATATATATATATATATATATATATATATATATTTTGTTCAAAAACTGTAATACCAAAATTAGGAGCATGCAGAGACTTTAGATGTACGTAGGAACTTGCCCATACTATTAAGTATTATGCAAATAAAATTTCCAGAAGAAGATATAGAAAACAAACAAATTGTACCTGTTCCATTTCACCTTTCTCGTTATATTTTTCCATTTGGTTGAATAGAAAATAATACATATTTTCTCATATCTTTATTAATTTTATTTTTAGATGTCAATTTTACTAAAAAAAGAAAACAAAATCATTTTTGGATCAACTATCGAAGAAAAGTTTTGGGAAATATGCAGTGGATGAAATATCTCAAGGTGAATATGGCTAATGAGAAGTAAATAATCATTTGTAAATTAAAGCTATAGCATTTACGAACTTTTAAGTGAAATTAACTTCTAATAATTAACTCTTCCAACTTCATGTTTTAGATAATGTTTTAAATATCTAAAACATTTTGAAATTTAATTTGAGTTTACTATATTGCTGCGTTGTGTTTACATAAAGGTCATTTAGGTAATTGTCTTACGTCACATACAATATAAAGTGTTTTGTAAGATATATATTCATTTAAAAACTAACTCAAAGTATTAGAAGATAAAATTAATTATCCATTGGGCACCAAAAAATATAAGTTACTAAAACATTTAATATATATTTAATTAGGGTTAAATGTAATTTTAACCCTTCTATTTTTTAAAATTCATAATTTTATTCCTCTATTTTATAATAGAGACATTTATTCTTCTAATTTTATAAATGATTACTTTTTTTTCTAAAATTAAAAATATTTACTGTTAAAAATTAATTTGATATGACTCAAATTTAGTGATATGAGATTATTTGTTTAATTAATCCAAATAATCCAACTTTTTAAATAACTTGAATTGTCATATAAAAAGATTACTTTAATAGAAGAGTTGCTTTAAACAACTCATTTATTTTTAAACAACTTTACAAGGATTTTCTACTTAAAAATACTCTAATTAATTTAAAATTGTATTTAAGTCAAACTTTTTATGCTATCAAACTTGATTCTTGACTACAAAAATATAACTTTTTAAATTACAATTATGAGATACAAAGTAACAAAAGTTAATCAGATATTTTTACTGATAAATTAGTATTTATTAATAATAATATTATTGATAAATATTTAAAATTAATACTATTCTAAGTAACTTTTATTTTTTAAATTCAATAATAATAAAAAATATCTTACATGTGAATTTTTTTTCTAAATACTGACAATGCACTATTGCTAATTATGGAGGCGACAAAGGAAGATTCAATATCTTTGATTATGTAGGCGATTGCTGATTATGTCCATTCAACTCTTGTGGTTGATTTATTTGATCCCTTTTCGCAGCTATCTTCAAACGGAACACCTATTTAATCAATCATGGTGAATCATTTCAACGGTTGTCGTATGCGAAAGTTACGGGGAAAATAAAATCCACTATTCAGTTATCATATATATATATATATATATATATATACTAAAATAATATTTTTATTATTAATGTATTATAAAAATTAAGATTATAAAAAAAATATTTTTACTAAATACACCTTAATATTAATAAATTAATCTTTATTTTTATTAATTTTTTAATTTAAAAAAGGATAAACTTAGAAAAAAAAAAGTATATTGAACAAAATCCAAAAAAGAAGAATCAGTTTAAACGGTTGAACAACCGGTAAAATCGGTTAATGACTGATTTTTTTATTTTAAAGACCATTTTTTAAATATATATATATATATATATATATATATATATATATATATATATATATAATACAACTGTCATTTCTGTCTTTTTTGAGTATTGTGTTGTAGAATAAGAAAAATTAATAGATGAAAGAGAATAGTTATTTGAAAAAAATTAACCTTAATATTATTAATAGAGTTCATTCTATAGTGATTTAAAAATAATGTTATTTTAAATTATTAGATTCCTTGATTTTAATATTATTTCATTTATTTCTAAATGAGTATTGTATTTGAGAAAAAAATTATTCTAAAATAATTGTTTTTTTTATCCAGATACATAATATTACTTTAATTTTTTAATATAATATTAATATGAAAGTTAGTTTGGTAATAATATCACTCTTTTTATAGATTTAGTGGCTTTTCTTGATTATGTAAAATAATGCATCAACTAATGAATTACATTAAAAAAATTTAAAGAAATATTATTAGCACTATTATTAAAAAAAAAAATATTATATTGAAACGCTAAATATAAAACTCATTATTATAAAATAAAAAATTTTCAAAATACAACACTAACTTTCAAATAGGAAGTATAGGTTAGTTTTTTAAAGTAAAGCATAAATTAACTTATGCTAGGTTGAAAATTAATAATCATGATTTAGGAATTAAAATATTAAAAGCTAATTAATTAAATTAAAAATATTTAGTGATAATATTTAACTTATTTTAAATATTGTCATCCCAGTATTTTTGCTTGGGCCTGTTTAGGCCTTTCGTACTTTACCGAAGACATAATCTTGGTTTATAATTAATCACACAAGTAAAGTTTCGTTCCAAAAAACTAAAAATAATTTATACGATTTATTTATTTATATGTACAGTATATAAATAAGGACTTTTCTAGCATACAGATATACTTCAAATCATTGCCTTGTTTGCTGCCCTAATGAACTTTTTGCCAATTGAATCAGAAAAAGGTGTGAATTTGAAGCCCGCCAAATGGTAGGTTATATGATGAGTGCTGAGGCATACATATATTTTCATGTCAAAGAACAGGTTATTTTATTTGAGAAAAGGGGAACATGATAATCAATTGGATTAGCGAACTAATCATATAATCAAAGACATAAGCTATCCTGATATCACCTTTTGTTTTTGTGAGTCAATTATGAGCTAAAGCTGAGACATATTTTGTCGTGTCACATTCATGGTGCCTAATCCATGCGTCACACGCGAATCTTTGATAAACCCAGACATCAAAGTTGGGTGGGAACCCAGTTTACATAATACTCCCATTTTAATTTTATCACTACAATTAATTGTGACATCTTAAATTTGGACTAATCCACCCTCATTTTACTACTCTGCCATCAATGCGTCTCTTCCCCCTCCAGGAGTCTTGCTAACAATTCTCCTCAATCCAATGTAAAGTACATTTTACCTGTATTTGTCTAAAGATTATAGTAGTACTTTTCTTCATATATTAAGTGGTCCTCATTCTGAATGCTTCAAATGTTGGAGGGTGGAATACCTACTAAAGACATACTTGGAGTCTTTCAATTAAAGTAATATATCGGCATATTAAATGAGAATGAAAATTGAATCTATCTCCAGATTTAATCTCCTATTTATATTTTTCTTATTGGCGTTGAACCTTTAGATTTTATACGAAAGATTACATATTAGGTAATACATGGCTAATTCAGTTTTATCTTGTAATCTTGCCCTTAAGCATTACTGGTTGTTATTTGACAATAAAATATTATCTTTAGGTTAAGTCTGATGAATATTTTCTATAAAGTATTTGACTGATGTAGATTAAATACTTTATAGAGGGTGAACGGTATTTAGTAAGGTCGAGTTCATCAAAGAGATACAAATGTATTCCACATTCGTATGCTCGCAAGGGAGATTTTTTTTTTGAAAGGTAAAATGTAGTATGTATTATATAATAAAGTGAAACAGAATGTTTCAACTTGCTATATATCATTTCAAAAAAAAAACTAAAGGGTATATAAATATGAAGTATCTTATTTCACACTGTTTTCTATGATACCTACTTGTAACCACTACAAAATCTATCACCACTCCTACTTCATATTTTGCATACACAACAATGGGTTGTTGCACGAATCAGAAAACTCATAACCCCTATTAAAACCAAAAGAATACCAAAGTCATTTCCATGACATAGCTTTGATAGACGACACTATATCCAAAGCCTCCAGCGATGGTCCATTAAAAATAACGGAGTTTCTGGATATCCAGATAGTCCAACAGACTGCATGCGAAAACAGTAATCTACACTTACGCTTATGTTTACCCACTACCCAATTACTAGTCACAAGAAACAATTGGGATTGACATTTCAATTCCAATCCAATTCAGAACCTTATACCTTAAAAGCTGAGCGAAAGGGCAACTTAAGAATAAATGCTTACAGTCTTCTACGTGCCTCTTACATAGGACGTACAATAATCCTTTTAAATGAATATTCACTATTGTCAAGAGATTATCGATCGTTGGCAGCCTATTTATTAGGAGTCTCCAAGAAAAAGCTAGCACTTTTTATGGCAATTTATCATCCCATAACCGCTTAAATAGTTGAGTTTTCATTCCTACCTCTCTTTCTATGCTTGAACCCTTGCACAGAATTCTGTATGCATAAGCAAAATGCCACTTGCATTAGACTTCCATACCCATGAATCCATATTTTGGCCATCTAGCACTACTCCCTGCAACAAACCTTCTAGTAGCTTTAATGCCTCTTCCTTCCATACAAAAAGAGCCCTCCGCCAAAACCACCTCTACCCCCTCAGAGCCCCTTTTTGTGTAACTGTTACATCTTTGTCCCTAGCTAACCCGAACAGTCTCGGAAAATTGGCTCTGTAAAGAGCCGTCTCCTAGCCAATTATGTTTCCAGAACAAAACCTCAGTTCCGTTCCCTAAACTCCTCTTTATATTGTTATTAAACCAACCTGGCCAACCCACTTGTGATCCATCTATCGACCAAATATCCTTCCACAATATAGAACATTTTCACCTTGGTGTAGATTGGTATGGCAAGTGTTGGAAATCTCCATATCTAATACGAAGCAATGGTCCTTAAATAACGTTTTTATCTGTTAAAAATCTCCACCGCCATTTTGCTAGCATAATTAGGACTGGTTTCTACGGTTCCTATGAGGGAATCGTGAAAATCATTATGCCTAATATCGCGAAGGCACATGAGGATTGAGGCGTTAAGACCTTCCCTAACAAGGGGTTTGACAGCTACTTGAACACATCCTATGTGGAGGTATTTGTACTTCCTAGAATGTTCAGCTATCGATTGTTTGGTAAGAAGATGGAATTCCTCACCGGCTTGAGGATCCAAAGGGATATTGTTTTCTGCAGTCCTAATTATGTAGTCAGAACTACGGACATGCTTGGATTCGTCAGGAATATAGAGTTCATCCTGAGGGATTTTAGGGATTTCCCAATTATCGATGGCTTGATTGATATCCTCAAAGCAAACTTCTTCTTCGAAGATGTTATTTTTGGGAGGTATTTCCTCAACCGATTGATTTTGCTCAGTGAGCAGATTGTTGGTAGAAGGAGAAGAAGATGAACAAGATTTGACAGAAAAGCGACGAGAGAGGGAGCGAAGAAAAGAACTCATTTTTATAAATCTTCTAGTATCATTACCTTCACTTGGTTCGATAAAAATCTATTATTCTGGATCTAAATCTAAGTTTAACACAAAATTATCATCCAAAGGTATTCCAGTTTCCAGGTTACAGAATTTTTTTTTTTTTTTTTTTTTATAAAAGATAAACTTACCGAATTAAAAAATTTACAGAACATTATCTCTTTCAGAATTACTTCGTCAATGAAATAACCATCCATGGTAGAGACATCCGGCAAAGGCACATAGGCAACATGGACTTACCGCCTCCCTCCGGCCTTACTGCCAATCCAGCCCCAGGCCAAACCGTTGACACCATGAACCATTACTCATAGAAGTCATAATAACAAAAGAGATAAACAAAACTTACAACGAAAATATTAACACAGAAGAAAATAGAAAAGAAAAACAGAAACGAGCTGGATTTACAAGGCGGTAATCCGCGCAGTACCAGTTATCTGCATCACACCTCATGAGTTTTTCAACCCGACGAGGCTTACAAAACCGCAGTTTTCGAAAATCAAGGGAAAGTACCCAGGTTTTCAGAAGAAAGAAGAACAGATTAAAAGTCTGCATCCCCAGAACAGAATAGCATTAAATCATAATTTGAATGATAAATTAAACTTAGATCTAGAACAATAAAGTCCTATTTCCCCATCAGGCTCTGATACCAGAAACCCAAGGATCTACAAACTAAGAGAGAATAGGAGAGATGCCATGCATGAACAGATAAGCCCGGATGTTACACGGTGGTAGTCCGCACAAGATCAGATGTTATGCTAATGCATGCAACAATTATACCAGAGCACAAGGCCGGATTATGCAGAGAGTATGCAGCAGAATTAATACAAAAAAGGTTGTATTGATTGAAGAAAATTACAGAGTAGAGGGAAGAGAGAGGAGAGAGACGCTCTGAGTTTCCGTTCGAGCTCTCCCACAACTGAACCCTCGATTACAATTTATAGAATTTTGAAAGTTACTATTATAACAGTAAATTTAACTATTACAACAGTAACTCGATTTTACCGCTACAGTGAACAGTGTACAGTGTACAGTGACTGGCGGCTCCGCAATAGTGAACAGTGATTGAACAGTAATTTTTTCGCAAAAATGCCTGCGAGGATTGGAATCAGTCTTCGTCAAACTCTTCGATCTGGTAAAATGAACCGGAGGAAGAGGATGCAGACGAACTGTCTTCTTTCTTCGACTTTTCTTTTGATGAACTGACTTCTGAGTCAGTAGAGAGGAGAGTCAAAATCTGATGAAGATTCTTTGCCAAGGCTTCATCATCTGTTGAGGCTGCAAGGGCAGCTGCAATCTTGGCCTTGCGATTGAGGAATTGGCAGGTCTCTGGGTCTGCCGATTTGAGGCTTTTTGGGTTCTTCTGGAACCATAAAGCCACTCCTTGTGAATTGGCATGGGAAGCGTTAAACTGATCCCACCACTTTACTGAAGCTTGTTTCCCTAACATTGGCAAAAGCTTAGGATTTGTTGCATTTTTCTGGTATTGATGTTGCCAGGCAAAAATCCATGCTAAGGAAAAGATTGAGAAGAACCGAAGAGATGGATGAAACGGATTGTTTCCTTCTTCAATTCTTGATTTGAACTGATTGAATCCGACCTTTATTTCTTCAGGAAGGATAGATTGGATGGGTCCGAAGAAATCCCACTACTCAGCAAACCACTGAGGGAAGAAATAACGAACATTTTTCTTGAAATAAATCAGCCACGAGTGCCGATTATGTTTGTTTTGAAACCAAAAAATATTGGTCCAAACTTAAATATAATCCCAGTAAGTATAACCAATCGGGTCAAAAGGCTGGGAGAATTTTCTTACCTGGTTTGGTTTCGTCTCAAAATCTTTAAAAGTAATATATATATATATATATATATCCCATGGGATTTTATACTAAACGAAGAGGACAAATCAATAAAAAAAGTTCCTGGAGGTGAGATTGATTATTTAGCCGCGAGTCTGGGTACGTTCGTACTCATCCCATCATCAACTTCTACTACATAGTTAAGTGAAATTATAGTAATGTTTAGTTTTTGCTTTGTATGACCCATTTGTCTTTTGCCTAATAAAACCCAAACATCATGCCCTTAAAATATTGCAATAGGCTTTTTCCTTTCATCAACTACAAAATATAGTGGATGTGGTGCAAATTAACTACATTACTCATAAATGCATTACAGCATATAAAGTGGCCAGCAGAAACTTTTTCTTTTTCTTTTTTTTCCTCGGACAAGGTCCAGTTCAATGCTGTCGAAGAGAGAACACAGATCTGTTTATTACCGTTTAAAAAAGTCTTGCTTAATTTCTAAAAACAAATGGCATGCTAGGCTAGGAATTAACAAGAAATTATTATATGGTATACGACACGACCACCACGTTTTATGGACCTGACCAATAATTTATTTAATTTTAAAAAACTAATCAATTTATTTTATAATAAATCACATTTAAATAAATTATACATTGTAAATTTTGATTGGTGAGTACCACAATGTATACAAACAGGTGATAATTTTCTCAGGAATTAAAGCTACATTGTCGTATTAACTAGTTACATAATAGTAAATGATTACACATGCATACATTAGATTATTAAACGTAAACGTAATGTAGTAGTCAATGAGGACCGAGTATTATTATCAGTACGGCTACTGTAGTTTGTAACGATGCAAAGTGAAGGTTGCTTATGTCACCGTGTTCAGACCGTTGAATTAAAAGAATGGAAAAATTAGTTTGATAAAAAGTGTCAGATAAATATCGTATATTTTTTTGTAATGACTTTATACAGAATAAGGCAGTGTCAGTGTGTGAAACCGTCAAGATTGTAGACAAGCACATAGGACAGGCGATTCTCTTAAAAGAAAAAGTGATTCTGATGGATGTCCATAGAAAGAAGCAAAAAGAATGGCATATATGATATATCTATAGCAGAAACAAACAAGAGAGAAAAGAAAGAAGAAAACAAATGTTGAGAGTGGTCTAACCAGAGACAGCAGCTAATTGGCATCGAAAGTTAAGGTGGATGGATGGAACTTGGGCTTTCGCATTTGGTGCGGTTGATGTCTTTTCCCTTTTCAACTTCTTGTAAGTACGTGTCTATTGCTATGAGAGACAGGGAGACCCCACAAGATGGAGGATGGTAAAGACTAGAGGGAAAGATATGTTGCTACACCTCAGCCAAATGAGAAAGCAATTAAAAGGCCAGCCACATTGGACCAAAAGCTAAATAAATCAGACTTTTCTTTTCACTTAGTTTTAGTTATATCATTTCATCCACAATCACAGACTATTCATTTAACAAATTCATCCATATCTTTTCATACATCCAAACTCAATGACTAAACTTTTGATAACATATAGAAGAGATATAATTATATGTGATACGTGTTGGAAATTAAAAAAAAAATGAATGAATAATTAAGACTCTTGATAGTGGCCAAAATCATTTGACCAGTGCTGGCTGGTCCTTGTGTGATTCTGGAATGATCATAGAATAAAGTTGTTGCCCTTGATTGATGAGCACAACTAGATACCACCATATATATACGCACCATCTAGCCAGCCATGTCATGCATAATTGACGGACATTTTAGCCTTGAGATATTTCTATTCTATGCTGTCTAAATGCATACAAAAATTGAAGTCCCATAAAGGGGTTCTCTGGGCAACAAATTAAAGGTAGATGCTTGCGGGTACCATGTGTCCTACAAGAAGGGATTCCCTTCGTGGCTTACATTTTTAAGATTGATTATCTAGATGGGGTTGTACATGTGTCGGGTGTAACCTTGTTCGTGGACCGATCGACCGGCTAATTAAACTCCAAGTCATTTCAGTTTTCGGTGTCTAACAAATTATTCAACTACTGATGTGGGAATTAATCAACAGTGTACATTTTCAACACCTAAACCTAAAAGTTGTGAAACTAAGTTTTCCATCATGGCCACTGGATCCATGACCTTTCAGTCAGACTTGCCCCACTACTTCCACAATCCTGTTTTGATGAATGCAATACAGCAAAATTTTAATTGTTAAATAATGTTTTTTTGCACGATTGCCCAGTCTCTTTCATCCCTAAACCCCCTTCTCTCCAGGGATATATCATATAGCCCCCCTCCCCACCAAAGTACTCATTCAGCTTTATCATGCTACGTTACTTTTTCTAGTTTTCTTGTTCTATATCATATATGATTAGTATATTTTTATCCAACAATTTTTCTTTTAATTTTAGGTCTACAGGAATTCTTTCACGTACCTCTCCTTAATTATTTATATTAACTTCACCACTTCTCTTTATGATAAATATACTTAAAAAAATATTGTCCAAACTTTTTACCATAAAAAGAGGAGACGTAAATTGTAAAGATAATAGTATATATTCTACACATAATACATATGAATTATAATTTATTATGGGCAACCAGATGTAATCCTTAATCCTCATTTTGTTCTTGATATATATGTTGAATTTTTCATTTGGTCTCTCATTTTACATAAAATTAATCATGTAGGCATTTAATAATGAAAAAAATAAATAAGAGCCAGCTTAAAATATTACAGTGCATGAAAACGAAAACATTTGTTAAATCTAAATAAAATATAGAAATTAAAAACATAATTTAATCTTTGGTTTTGGACAACTAGAAAAATGAATAATTATGTCTTGTAGGACATAAAATGATAGACCTTCATTAACACGAAAGTGTCGTCTCTCCCAAAAATGTGCAAGTTGATTCAAGTATTATTTACAGATAAATAATCGCAACCACTGATGAACATAAAAGAATCAATCACTTTCGAAACGAATGGAGGATATTTTATGTGAGATTATTCGACGGTATGGTGTATATATTGGTTTTAAAAGGTACCTTAAAATCCCACTTTTACACCAAAACTAATTGGCCTCCACGGATGAAGTTGGATGGGTAGAAGTTAGAAGTAGAGGGTCCCAAAGCTATCAAGAAAGGAAAGAATAGGGGTCCCGTGTGTCGGGTGGTTACCCCGTTGGGTAGCATTGAGAAAGACCCGTTAACAACAGCGTCTGTGGTTACGCTCTCCTATCATAATTACATTTCATTTTTTCTTTCGTTTCTTTTTCTTAGTTGTGTGGTTACTTCTATCCCCCATCATTGTCAATACCATTCTTCACCCTTTTCCTTTCCATGTTTACTTCTATTGCTATCATTCACATACAAGAAGCAATATTCTTTTCTTTATTATTAAGTCACGTACTATAAATATTTTTTATGTAAGACAATTAATTATATGTTATGTTCAAATAATAGCCTTCTTTCAATATTGAACACAATTATGTACTTAAAATTTAAATACGAAACTTGTGATAAAATCGAAAGAATATGGTAAACGAAGCATTGGATGAGGCAACACGGACTTGGTCCGGGTATGTAGCAGACATTGATGGAGGCAAGACCTTGGGAAGGTGTCGTTTTGCAGTAGTTGTGGTTGTGCACACTTTTGTTTTGGTTTTTGGGTAAACCAACAATTGGGCTGGCCAAGGTGGTGGAGTTTGAGCACAAACTCTTTTCCTGTAATCTGTCCTCAAGTGCCCACCATTATCAACAACAATTGTTGATGTCTTATGTGTATGCATGTCTTCTTCTCCTTACTGGCCGTGCCCAGAGGGCTTCATTCAAAATATTGCAATTACTGGCTAACGGAGAGATCATAGTGCCTGTCCCTACTATTGCCCACATTTGTCACATACGCACCATGACTACCAAGGGACGTCAAAACACTTCGACAACGTTTGTTTTAAGTTAGAATATTATCTTTAAGACATCTCATCCCAGTAAAATAAATAATAAAAATAAAAATATTATGTGCGGATAAAATTAAAATTGTGTTTGGTTATTTTTTATATTTTTTGGAATATTTTTAAATTTTAAAATAATTTAAGTAAAAAAGTAGAAATTACCTATATATTATAAGTAATTTTTAATATTCTTATGAGAATGTAAATTTTCACCTTTTTATCATGAGAATAAAAAGTTAAAAAATGAGAAGTTAAAACATTTTCAGGAATAAAAGACACAAAAAAAATAAAACTTCAAAACTTTTAGCAAAACATGAGAATAATATGTTTTCATGTCTACATTTCCAAAAATGATATTTTAATCCATGCAACAAATGTCTCCTTGCAATTATAAATACTAGCAAAAACACAGGTGTTGTCGCACCTATGTATTTATATTTCTATGTTATAACAATTTTAAGGTTTTAATTTAATATCTTTTGTAATATGATAGAATATAAATAATTCATTATTTTGAAATAAATTATCATGTGACATGTTTTGAAATATATTTTGTTAATTTTTATAATTTTTTATTTATAATAACATGATAGACACATGTCAAATCATCAATTGATATGTAAAATATGCAACAAATTTGAAAAAATAGAAAGATAAGAGTTTGAATAAAACTCAAAATATTGTCACACATGTGTATTTGCATGTTTATTAAAAATATTTATCATAAAAGGTATACATGTATAAATGATGTTTGTAATAAGGTAGAAACTGTAAAGATGTGTATATATTAATAGGGATAGGTTAAGGGTTCGAGCCCCTCTTAGGATAAAAATAGTTTATTTTTTAATTTTCAAATAAATATAATGGTAGAATAAGTATTTTAAAAAATGGACATCAAAATGATGTATTCCATTTATTAATAGTATATATGTATTATATATTATAATAACATATACTATAAATTATAGATACAGTAAGACAATTATGTATGTTGAATAACAATATTTTAAAATAGTTTTTGCTTAAAGTTATAAGATTGATCAAGTCGTAAAGTGTATGTTTTGGGAAAGAGAAGTTGTGTCTAGTCCCTCCTATGTTAAAAGTAATTTATTTTTAATTTTTAAATAGGCATAAGGGTAGAATAGATATTTTTAAAAATGGGCATAAAAATGGAGATCACCTTTTATTAATAGTATAAATATAGTATATAATATAATATCATATATTATAGAATATAAATATAGTAGGAGAATTATATATCTTGGATATCAATATTTTAAAGTAGTTTTTACTTAAATTTATAAGGTTGATGTAGTCATAAAGTGTATGTTTTGGGAGGGAGAGATTGTGAGTTCTAATCTCTCTTATGACAGTAGTAGTTTATTTTTTAATTATTAAATAGGTCTAAGAGTAAAATAAGTATTTTGGAAAAATGGGTATGGGATATTTCCTTTATTAATAGTATAAATTATGTAAAACAATCATTTAAACCTCTCTGATCATCAATCACTCTAAAAAAATTATTTATGACAAAATATATAATTCATGTTTTCATAATATAAAATATTTTTATAGTTTGGTCAAATCGCAAATTATGACATAAGATTCATTTATTCAGTTTCATAATAAATATCTTAATTAATGAGATCTCTCTTTCAAATCATTTTATTTTTTATTAAAAAATATTTGAATCTAAAACCATAGTTAAAGAATGTGAATTAATCCAATATCATCCAAACCAACAAAATGATTTTGAATAACATTCTTTTGAGAGAAAAGTTTATGAGAAAATATTATCACAAACTCAAATTGGCTCTAACCAACTCAAATAATTTAGGTTTGGTATTTAGGCATTTGGTTGAGTTTGATAAAATTTGTATAAGTTTTAATTGTTGATGAATCGGTTGGATAACAAATTTTACTTTCTAAATTGGTTGATCGATTCACCCAATGCTTTTATGTAAAAAACAAATAAAAATGTTTTTAAAAATAAAAAAACACACACACATATATATATATATATATATATATATATATATATATATATATATATATATATATAATTACTTTCAAATTATTTATTTTTTATTTTTTAATATATTAATAAAATATTCACTCATTTTTAATGAAAAAGATACATTATTAAATTAATGAGAAGATAAGTCATATTTATTAATTGAAAAAAAATTATCTCTTAGAATAATATGAACAATGTCATTAAATATAATTATTACTTAAAATTTAAATTTATGATATTATTAATTAAATATATATATATATATAATAATAATAATAATAATAATAATAATAATAATAATAATAATAATAATAACATCCTATGTTTATGTTTTATATTTTTTTGTTACTACCGCTAGTCTAGGACATTGTCAGGGTGTGTCACCATGTCCGAGGTATTATTATTTGCTTTAGAACTCGATGACTTTATCACGGTTTTGTCTTAAAAAAATGTCTCGATGGGTTAAGGGATGAGGGTGTTTACAAACGACCTTGGCCTCGATTCTGAGCAATGCAAGACTTTAGGTGTACCGAAACAAGCCCCCCAATTAGGTAAGGGTGTGCAAAAAAACTGGTTCAAACCGAATCAAACTGATCTAAGTTGAAGCAGTTTAATAAAGCATAACTAAATTGTTCTTTAAAAGCCAAATAAGTTCAAACCAAACTAGTTTGTATTATGAAAACAGAAAGATGGGCGAGAGAGACAAGATAATGAAAGGAATAAGTGAGGAATCGATATTTCTCTCTTCAGAAAACAATACAAAGATTTGTGTTCTTTAAAAGAGAACTCACAATGCTAGGCCAAATGGAAAAAGGTAAAAAGCAGAGAAACAAACCCACTAAAAGAAGGATAGTTGTACAGAAAAATCAGCAAAGATGTATTAGAAAAACAAACACTAGATTTTGATGCAATGTATCTTGTTGAGTCATTGTCACAGTACAACAGAAATGGTTGCTCAAAAGAAATTCTAAAATCATGAAGAAGGTAAGTCAGCTACTAAATTTCACATGTAACAGTGGCCATTACTCTATACTTGGCTTCATAAGAACTTTCGATGTTGTATCTTGCATCTTTGATTTCCATGATATACACTAAAACCACCCACATATTTCCTTGTAATTTTGCAAGTAGCCCAATCACTATCACAATAGGCTTTTAAATAGGGTGAACTATTGGAAGAGAAAAACAAACCAAGACTTGAAGCTCCCTCAATATATCTAAGAATCCTATTTGTTGCAGTATAATGAGTCATTGTAGGCTTATCAAGATATTATGAGAGTTGATCCACAAAGAAGGCTATATTAGGATGAGTGTTAGTGACATACATAAGTCTTCCAACCAATCTTCTGTAGGCTTGAACATTTGTGAAAGGCTCACTTTCACTAAAAGACAGTTTAACAACATTATCAATTAGAGTAGTGCAGGTTTACATGCTAAAAGGCCTGCATCTGTTAGCAATTCCAAAGCATATTTCCTTTGATTTATCATTATCCCTCTCTTGTTTCTAACTATCTCAAGACCCAAAAAATATCTCAAATTTCCAAGATCCTTGATCTTGACTATCTCATCCAAGGCTTGTTTGATTCATTAATCACTTCATTATCATTTTCTGCTAATATTATGTCATCCACATACACCAATAATGTTGTAAAAGAGCCTCTAAAATAATTAATAAACAAGGGATAGTCATTCATAGATTGTGTATATTCAGCTAAATGCATAAATGATGATAATTTTGAAAACCACTCTCAGTTGGCCTGGTTAAGACCATATATGGTAATTTTTTAATTTACAAACACTTCTTGGTTGAATAGATGTCAAACCAGGGGAACACCCATCTAGACATCTTCTTTTAATTCTCCATGTAAAAAGGCATTGTTTATGTCTAACTGCTTCAATTCCCAGTTATAAATAAAAGCTAAAGAAGGAAGCAAACTTATAGTTGTCATCTTTGGCACTAGAGAGAAAGTATCAAGATAGTCAATGCCTTCAATTTGGGTGTACCCTTTTGTCACCAACCTTGCCTTATATCTTTCAACAGTTCCATCAGCTTTGTACTTTATCTTGAACACCCATTTGCAACCTATTGCAGCTTTGTCCTTAGGCAGAGTTGTAGTTTCTCAGGTTTATTTGACTCCAAAGCACATATTTCACATTGTATAGCCTTCCTCCAATAATAATGTTTTACAACTTTAGATAAGTATTTGGCTCAACATGTGAAGTAAGAGACATAACAAAGGATGATTAAGTAGATGATAAATTATTATAAGACATAACAGAACTCAAAGGATATCTAACTCTTAAAGATGTATTTGGAACATTAAGGTTGCAGTGATAATCCTTTAGATACTCAGGTGATTTCTTTGTTCTATTACTCATTTGAATAGGCTGATGAGATATTGAGTTTTTTTCTATGTCAATCTCTTCATTTAGATTTAGATCTATTTGTGTGTGAACTTCTTTTGGAACCTCAATGTTACATTCATGATCATCATTATTACTGTTGTCATCAAAATTATGGGAGGGTGCAAAAATGATTTGTGAGGGTTAGTTCACAATAGGTTGATCTTCAACAAAAAGGTTTTGATCATAAATCTTAGGACTATCAATTTTATTGCTAGTCTCTTAAACCCTTTGATAAGGAAAAAGATGTTCATAGAAAACAATATCCCTAGACACAAAAGTTTCTCTAGACTGAATATTTAACAAAACATACCCTTTTGTACCCCTTTTTAAACCAAGGAAAACACATTTCAAAGCTTTTGAAACCAAAGAAAGATTACAATGTGATCCTATGAGAAAGAAAAATAACAAAATTGATGAGGTGGTATTAATTTTCTTCTAGAACTCTTGTGTCCATATCCTTCGATAGTTTGAAAACCAGTTAGGTTCCCTTGTTTCTTTTCTACTTTAATAATAGAACTTGTCAACCTGAAATCAATCTCAGTCACGAATGCTCGATGAAGCAGTTCTACATCGACCATGAAGCATTGAAGTCAGGATGCACACCACAATTGAAGCTGCTAAATATGAAGCCATTAGCAAAACATCAACGTCACATCCAGTTAAATAAACATAGCATTTTTTCAATTTACAAACCAATAGCATTGAAGCTAGGACGCATAGTTAAATAAACATCAATGAAACTGAGAAATTATTCCACCTACCTTTAGATGAAGTAGTTCTGCATCGACCATGAAGCATTAAAGCTAGGATGGTTTTGTCTTTATCTTTTATAGATGAGAATTTCTTAGTTTTATATCTCCATCACAGTCTAACATCTGTGATGTTTAAAGTGTTTTATCGGCTAATCAACAGTAATCATTTTCCTAAAATTAGAGACACAAAATTCTATGGTCATGGCAGTATAAAAATATGTAAAATCAGTTAAAAAATATTTTCTCAGTTTTTCCACACTAATGTAGTTGTGTCCACAAAGCAGTGGAAAATCTAGTATCTAAAAAATACTAGTTCGAAATCAATTCAACTTAGAATTGTTTCAAATTAGTTTTGAATCAGTTCATAACTAATTTTCTAAAAACAATTTGGTTTCGAACTAGTTTAAAACAATTTAGTTTTTTAGTTTAAGAACTAAATTGTTTAAAACAATTTGATTCACTTTTTTTTTAAACCGATTTTTGCACACTCCTATAGTTAGAAATGACAAAAATACATGTGCATGTGGGTATTGCTCTGAATTCGTCTAATTTTGATGGGTATTACCCACTTAGACTGGGTACGGGTATTGCTCGATGTTATTAACTGGGTAGGTGTATGGATATATGACTACTTGTCCCTATCTGAACCCGTACAGGTCCGTTATAATTTTAATAATTATATAATAAGTTTAAAGTTATATATTTAATTAAAAATTTAATTTATAATTTTTTTTATTTATTATTCTTTATATACTTTTTAAATTAAAATATAATTAATAACTTAATATATAATTTATTTAATAATAAATAAGTAAATTTAAATTATTAAAAATATAACTGATACTCGTAAGTATACCCAAACCTAAAAATACCTGATGAAGATTAAAATTTTATACCCATTATGTTTATACCTAAACTCACCTGCACTTTCTGAGGACAGGAATGCGGAGGGTCAAGCCCGCACCTGCCCCTCCCTATTGCTATCCCTACTCCAAGTATACCTATCAGCTAAGGGTCATTTATAAACATCTATCCCTACTCCTAGTATACCTACCGCCTAAGAGTCATTTATAAACATCATCATCCCTTAACCTCTCGGTGTGCCTTTTCAAGACAAAATCATGACAGAGCCATTGACCTCCAAAACTGACAATATCTCAAATGCAATGATCCTAACAATATCCTGAAACTAGCGGTGCAACATTTTTCACATCATTATTATGGTATTGAAGAACATTTTAATTGATAAAAAATACTAAAATTTAAATATAATAACTAAATTTGCATGTTTTGATCGGTTGATCCAAATTAATATTAATGTGAATAGATTGATTTGATTTTTATATTAAAAAGAGAAGTGTTAGGAAATCTTTCAAAAATTCTCTTTTATTTTAAAATTCTTCATATGAAACAACAAAATTGGTGATTTTCAATCAATTAGAATAGATTTTGAAAGAGTTTTCTAACACTCATATATCTATAAACTTTTTTAAAAATCAACACAACCCATTGATATGTTATAATCTGATTAGGTTGAGTTTAACTAAACTCATTCCAATTCAACCATAAATATCACTAATTTTTTTTTATTTAAACAAATTAGGTTGAGTCACGAATTTAGCCAAACTTATTCCATGTAAAGAAAATATTATTTTCTATCCCAATTAGTAGGCATTTCTTGTACTAGCCAATCTTATTATTTATAAAATTTTGACTTATAAAAAAATTAAACAAACACTACTAAAAAAATAAAAATTAGTAAAAAAAAAGAAATTGTCACAAACGGACTTAAAGTTCTAATGGAATTTAACATCTCAAACACTTTTGCAAGAATTTTTTTTCTCAAAAACAATTAATACAAACTTTGTTACACATATTAAATCTTAAAAGCATTCATTGAGTAAATGATTTTGCTTATCTGTGTATCTTATAATCTTAATAGCTTGTTAGTAGTATATATTTTGTTAATGATTCATGAATTATCAATAAAAACAAGAGAAGCTACCTTAGAGAGGATACTAGCTAGTAAGTAGAAACTAGTTAAGAAGCTAAAAGAAAAATATTTTCTTGGAAGATGCATGAAATTGTACTTACATGTGATCCCAATCAAAACTTATTTTCTAAATTCAATTGGAGATATAAGGTTGGTGTGATGGTAAAGTGAAAAGGAGAGGGAGAGAAAGGTTGAGTTTGAATTCCTCCAAATACAAAATCTACCGTTTTAATAATTAACATTTGGTTTATAAAAAAATATTAAACCACTTGTGTAAATGTAACTTTTGGTTATAAAGACTAATTTTGAAATAACATGATTTTTTATTTAACTTCCACAATTTTAAAATAACTTTATTTAAAATATTCATTAATGTTTTTTATTTTATTTTTAAAAATATAGAGACACAAATTATCTTTTTTTTTCCCTTGATTATTTATAAAGCAAGAGTAGAAATTCAAATACTCCTTTCTATTTCTTAACTCTTACTTTTGTCAAGTAATTGACCTAGATTAAGTTTATTAAATGTGTGAGTGAACCTAAGGTTGTACCATTTTTTATAGTCATTAAGAAGATATATAGAAAAGAATGAGTAATCTTGATTAAAATAGGTTAAATGACATGACAGATAGAATAAAAAATAACTAATATTAAAGATTTTTTTAAAAAATAATATTGTATCAATAAAATAACTCATCAAGCTTATCTGTCATACTCATTGTATGTATAGATGCTTTAATGGCATCAAAAGATCTATTCATTTTCAATAACATTCAAATGTCCAACAAGCTTACTGAAAAATCAATCGCATCTGTTATGTTGGATGCAAGTAAATCAACATACTCCTTAGATGATCACCATGTATGACATGAAATCACCTCCTTACCCTCCTACCATTGCTATTAATTTGTTGACAGGATTATACCCAACTCACTCATTCTTAAACTTGGGTGGGTCAATTCTGACTATCTCTTGTTAATTTTCTGCTCTTTTATGCTCATGTGAAACTACAATGTACATGTTATTATACTTTCTACGTACTAACTATTGTCACTAAAATATGACTAAAGATTTGGCATGTTTTTACCGGAAACTAATAGCTCTATATATCAAGACAATCACCGATGTGTTAGAAATAAAAAACACATAATAAGTCATCTTCTCTTTATTCTTATGAATAAGAAAAATAAATCAACAATACAAAGTAATACCTAAACGAAAAGAGTGATAATAAAATTATTTTATTCATGTGGTTTGTATTTCATGTCTACATCTGTGTCAAATTTTTTATATTATTGGAAAACTTACAAACTATCCATCTACATCATAATGTCCTCTCTCATTTAGGATAATATCACTTTTCAGATTAGGTGATTCTTTTTATTACAGAAATCCTATTTATAAACTTAAACATCTTAAATCTTAAATGAGGAAACAAATCTCTTAAATGAGGAAACAAATCTCTATTTTATAAATAATATCTTTAAAATTTAAATAAATTTTAAAAATAAATAACATATTTTTAAATAATATCTAAAAATTTTAAATTAAAATAATTTGAATGTTTTTCCTAACACAATTGGGGTTAGGCATTTTATTGATAACATTATGTGACACTAAGGAAAAGTTCATTTTATTGATAACATTATGTAATACTATTTAAAATATTACTAAAAGGAAAGAATATTATAAGTGATTAGTATTATTTACTTTTATTCTTAGAATTAGTCAGCTAGCCCTCTTTTTACATGATAGTATTACTAGTCATGGAGATCATAAGGTCATAACTCACTATTTTTAATTCTTTCTATTCAATCAAGGATCGGGCCCAGTTTGATCGGTCTCATTTTTCCTTAATATGAGCATCAAACACATGAGAAAAAGAAAAAGAATTACACAAACATTTAAAACTTACAAGTCATTGCGTCATAAGAATCCAAAGCCAAACAAAGTTTGAAGAAGACCCTCAACTCCCTAATTAACCCATGCAAACCATTTCGATCCATTAGAGCAATAGAAACTTAAATGTCCACTAGAAAGCTTGACTTTACCTAATCAAACTCCAACATGACCAGCAGCAAACAACCTCGGGTTTCTTCTTTTCACTCCAATAATGGACCAGTTTCAATATCCTGGACCACTTGCAATGAATGAAAATTAATGTTCTTCCCAAAAGCATAGAGAAACTTAAAAAGGTAAATAATGGCATTTGGGTTATTTGTGGAAAACTTTAAGGGCAATCTTCATCTTTGCCTTCTAATATTAGGAAAATGCTTATTTGTACGAAAATATATGGTTCCTACAATCACACTGTTGTGTGTTTCAAAAAAATCATTTTATATATTTTAACTATTAATTATTTAAAAATATCACAGTCGTTGATCTATCGTGTGGGAATTTCTTCGAAATATATAGCACTGCTGATAATATTATTAATATAAAGTATAAAATAAACTGAAATTATATATACTTAAAGTTTATACACGGACACTATATATCCGCTAATCATGTGTGATACTGATAATACACATGTCAACTTTTTTCCACATTTCCTTCCTGTAACTTTCATGTCATTCTTTTTCATTTTTTTTTTCATTGTAAGTACCTTTTAATATGATATTATTATGCGTAAAACATCCCTTAAATATTCTCCTTTTGAAAAGGATAGAAATATGAAAGATGTACGATGTAGCGTATAAAATAAAATAGTGTTTGACTAAAATAATCTGCGAGTACTCGCATTTATAAACACAAGAAACTAAAGATAAATAGAAAATTTGCATTTTGCAATGGTAATGATGAGAGTGGGCGCAGGATAAGCACGTGGGAGTAGCCTTTTGAATTGCACGCTGCCAATTGTATGTCTCCATAGTTGCAAAAAAATAGAGCCTCTAACAATATATTCTTCTTAGAAATAACAAACCAATCTTTGCTGCAAATAAAAATTTCCTAGTTTTCCTTATACGGTTCGATTTTTTCTATGAATGATTGGCATTTTCTGTATTGGGAGAGTATCCAGATGCTCTTACCTTAGGCTTTAACAGGGTCTCTCCATCTGAATTCCCAACCCATTTCTTCTTATTTTATTTGAGCACTTCTAATACTAGTAGTATGATTTATTTGTTCTTCTTCTTCTTATTACTATTATTTAATATAAAATATGCGTTTAACTTCTACCCACTGTAAGTTAAAAAAAAAAAAAAAAAACCATAATTGCTGTAACTTTTTTTATCACCAAACCATCTGATGACTTCCGGCACCATTAATTAATTAAAAATCACGCCCTATTTATTTATTTGTTATAAAGTTCAATCTTACACATACCAATATATGACTGTATTTTTTACATTATTTACTAATGATTTTATTTTTTTGGTTTTTGCATAATGCTGTATATTTATTTTACTGCATATATTTATAATCTAACTGATAGACTGAGTGAGAGTGTGACAAGTCTGAGGCTGAATTTGATGAGATTGCTTTGATCTTAAATCCTTCTTAAAATGTCGAAATCACTCATGGGGATAACTATTTGACTGAAAGGACATAACTTAGGCGTGTTTGATCTTCAGTGTTTCTTTCTAGCCATATATGTCATATATCCTACCTATTTAAACTACTATATATTATTTTGCTCTCACAACAAGCTCCTTGGTTTTCCTTTCCTCTTGGAAGTTCTACACCTTCTCTCCTCCAAGGAAATTCTATCTTATTTATTATTTCTCTTTTTATATTTTAGAGTTCTGAGGTACTCTTGTGGACTCTGACACTCTGTGAGGTCTGTCGGTTCAGTATTCAGTGTTCCGGTTGGGTTCATTCAGCAGGAAAATCTGTTCAGGCTTTGGTATTTGTTTAGAGCTTATTTCGCTATCTGCTGTTGCACTTCTTCTGTGTTCTTCTCAGAGTGAACTACGCTAGTAACTGGTGAGAAGTAGCATGATTTAGATGATAAGAAACTGAAAACGATGAAGTTCATGAAACTAGGATCTCGTCCTGATACATTCTACACTACAGAAGCAGTAAGGTAAGAATTTAATTAACTCATCAATTTGATTCTTTCTTCTTAGATGCTGTATCTTTTTTTCTGGTCAGTTACAATAGTATGTTTTCTTTGTACACAGGTCAGTCTCTTCCGAAGTTTCCAGCGACCTCGTAATTCAAGTGAAGGGAAGTAGATATCTTCTTCACAAGGTGTGTGAAATTGTTAACCATACAATTTATTCCAAGTTGTTTGTTTTTTTATTTTATTTTATTTTATTTTTGCTTATGTTGGTAATTATTCTGAAGTTCATGGTGATGCTCTTCAGTTTCCCTTGCTGTCAAAATGTTTGAGGCTACAAAAGTTATGTTCAGAATCTCCTGATTCATCTTCTCAGCACCAAATAGTCCAACTTCCTGATTTCCCAGGTGGGGTGGAAGCATTTGAATTGTGTGCGAAGTTCTGCTATGGAATAACCATCACTCTCAGCCCATACAACATAGTGGCAGCAAGATGCAGTTCTGAGTATCTTCAGATGACTGAGGAGGTTGAGAAGGGGAACTTAATTCAGAAGCTTGAGGTTTTCTTCAACTCATGCATTCTACGTGGCTGGAAGGATTCTATTGTGACTCTTCAGACCACTAAAGCTTTGCCTATGTGGTCAGAGGACTTGAAAATTACCAGTAGATGCATTGAAGGTATTGCAGCAAAAGTCCTAAGCCACCCCTCTAAGGTGAGTTTGTCTCATAGTCATTCACGAAGAGTGAAAGATGATGTGTCTTGCAATGGCACAGAAAGTTTGAGGCATAATAAGTCTGGGAACAAGGGATGGTGGGCTGAAGATTTGGCAGAACTTAGCATAGACTTGTATTGGAGAACCATGATAGCTATCAAATCTGGTGGTAAGATTCCCTCAAATCTCATTGGAGATGCATTGAAAATCTATGCATCTCGGTGGCTACCTAACATTACCAACAATGGACACCTAAAAAAGCAACCTCATCCTGACTCAGAATCAGACTCAGTTGGTGAAATAGCTTCCAAGCATCGTCTGCTTTTGGAATCAGTAGTAAGCTTGCTTCCAGCTGAGAAAGGTGCTGTTTCTTGTGGCTTTCTTTTGAAGCTCCTGAAAGCATCCAATATTCTTAATGCTTCTTCATCTTCAAAGATAGAATTGGCCAGAAGGGTAGGGCTTCAATTGGAGGACGCCACAGTGAATGATCTTTTGATACCTTCACTGTCATACGCAAATGATACAGTGTACGATGTAGAGTTGGTGATAACCATATTGGAGCAGTTTATGTCACAAGGGCAGAGTCCACCAACTAGTCCTGCGAGATCCAGGATGACCTTTGAAAGAAGGAGGTCTCGTTCAGCAGAGAATATTAACTTGGAATTTCAAGAGAGTAGGAGGTCCTCTTCAGCATCTCACAGCTCAAAATTGAAAGTGGCAAAGCTTGTGGATAGGTATCTTCAAGAAGTTGCTAGGGATGTGAATTTTCACTTGTCGAAATTCATTGCTCTTGCTGAGATTATACCAGATTTTGCAAGACATGATCATGACGATCTCTACAGGGCTATTGACATTTATCTCAAGGTAAAATATTAGAAGAAAAGTGTGTGTCTGTAGTGTTTTCCAATTTACTACATATTATATTATTTATACCCTGATAAAATAAGTGGTTAAGAATTAGTAAAAAACAGTGGCTGAGTATACATTTCGTTTTCACATTTTAGGATGTGGGACAGAATTAGTGGATAACCAACTCTCTTGACCTTAAAATCTTGTCTTATTCAAAATTTATTGGCGGTTAGGTTTAGACTGACCCACCAGAAACTTAGCCTGACTGTATGCACATTCTGACTGATATAGTTGCAGTATCTATTCAGGTGTTTGTAATTTCATTTGGCAAACTGGAAGAGAAAACTGCCTTCTGTGATAGAGTTTAGTGCCTGGTACTGTGTCCAAGTAGATAGGTAGAAAGCGAAAAGGAGATTCCTGTTCTTTAGTGCCTTCTTTCCATTTAGCTAAATTCCATCTCAAAGAACTTGTTACTGACGTAACATGTCTGGCTGTCAGTTCAGTCAATCGAGTACTGCTAGAAATTAGGCCATGGAAGAAAGAATTATAAGTAAAACTATTTTCTGGGGATGATTTGTTTTACTGAAATTTATGTGTTGTTTTAACTAAAAAATACAGGCTCATCCAGAACTCAATAAGAGTGAAAGGAAAAGATTGTGTCGAATTCTTGACTGCAAAAAACTGTCTATGGAGGCATGTATGCATGCAGCACAAAATGAACTACTTCCCCTACGGGTGGTGGTTCAAGTACTCTTCTTTGAGCAAGCTCGAGCAGCACAAGCTGGTGGCAAAGTGACTGATTTGCCAACCAATATCAAAGCATTACTCACAGCACATGGTATTGACCCATCAAAACCTACTGCACCATTAAGCACTACTACAAGTATACATCCTGAGGACAATTGGAGTGTTTCAAACTTCAAGTCACCGAAGTCAAGGTCTTCAACTCTGAGGATGAAGCTAGCTGAAGATGATGACTTCAATCAAAATGGTTTGACCCATGATGGAATTGGAAGAAATTCTAGATTTAAGGGCATTTGTGCTATTCCCACCCAACCCAAAAAAATGCTTGGTAAGTTCTGGTCTACCAATAGAACTGCCACTGAAAAGAATTAAGTGAAATATGTTCACTTTTCAAGTTGGTAATGGTAATTTAGAGGGTAACATATACTCCTTTTTTCTTTCCGCAAAACGCCTTGTAACTTCTAGGAAAATCCAAGAATCTAAATGTGCATGGTTGATGTAACCTATAATAATAAGAAAAGATTTCCCCAGCACGAGGGGAAATCTCTTTGGTAATTCTCATGTCAAAAGCTGGAGTAGGAATCTTAGGTGTCAGTGACAAATCGTGGGGCCAATGGTGCTGTGTTTGTCTACAAATCTGCAACACCTGTCTCTTGTCATTTGCTGTAGCTCATTGGGTCCTGACATTGTTGACAAAATTTTTCGTATTTTCATGTGCCTGATTATATTTGTCTTATTTATCTGTGTCCACACAGGTAATCTCGGCTTTATTGAATTGATACCCAATTATGAGCAAGATTTGAAGTGTTGCAGCCCATAATAAATAGGACTCAACATGTATTTATGGTGCTTTTTCTTTTTAGTTGGAAGAGATTTGTCATTGATCACCTTGTTGTAAAACAAATATAGTTCTATCATTGGTATCAAAGATGATGTGCTATACAAATCCGACCTAAAAAGTAGGTCAAATAAACCAGAAAGCATAAGATCTTCCACTGAGAAAGCTATGCTTGCTTCAAAGAAGCATTATTAAAACGAATAACTGAAAACTAATGGGTGTTTTTGTACATAACACAGCAACGTTCCCTTCAAATAAACACTTTGATAAGCCTCTGGTGTATCTGCGTTAACTAATTTAAGCAAAAAGCACAAGGGCAAATAAGCGTGGCCCATTTAAAGCAAAACTTAAGTATAACTGCGCAAAATTGTCAAACAATTATTGAAGAGTCTTAATTCCCGGACTTTCCTAAATTTCTCCAAATTGTATAGGTGATCAGTTGACTTATTAGTTTGGAGTGGATCCATTGATAAAGGTCATTTTCATTCTCCCTTATATTCAGCTTGTTAATTATTTATCAGCAATTTGGTTTTTAAATCGTGGGAATGAACTATGTCCCATATACCCTGCTTTGTAGCCAAGTCCAATCTCACAAACTGAAACCGACCACACTCACTGTTTGGGTGGATAAAACTACAATTCTACAAAATACGAATACTTTCGTGTTTCTTAAAATCGTAAAGCATACAAAGAGAAAATTAAATAGTGGCATACTGGCACTAACTGTCATTGTCATCAATGCTGCAATCATGACCATCATCATCTAAGTTTCATGACCATCCGCTATAACCAGTCAGTGTTACTTATCAGGGATAAAATTGTACACTGTTCATTTGATCAGTAACTTAGGATTCTCTAGAGATTTTCTTTCCTTCTTCAATGGCTCTAATCACAATTCAATCATTAGTCTTTACAACAACCACCATGATGCAATTTCCTAACCTTTCATTTGGATGAAAAATTTTAAAAAGAGAATTATTCCATTAAAAATTTTAAAGGTGTTGTTATGAAAATTTTTAAGTAGAAGTTGACTATTTTTTTTTTTACTGATATAAGAATTATTTTTTAACGGACGTCAAAAAGGTTTTTTTTTTTTTGTCAATGTTTATCATGATTTTTTAACAAACTTCAATCAATGTTTTTTGTTTGCAAAAGTTTCTTTTAGGATGAATTTGATTACAACTATTTCTGTACTGGATTTTTATATGAAACTATTTTTAAGTTGATGGTATTTAATCATAACATTATGTCCTACTTTACTCTAGTGAGACAAATGTGTTGAAACCTTAGTGTGGTATATGAATCAGCCACAACATTGTGGCCTATTTCACAATATTGTGGGAAATGTGCTTGTGACTAGATTTGGGTCCACACAACATTGTGGCTTATTCCACCATATTGTGAGAGTTGTGTGTGAAGTATTTGAAGTTTCAGTGTATTAGCCACAACATGATAGACTACTCCACACCAGAGTGTGGGAGATGCATTCAAACTCGAATGTGGCATGCAGAAAAAAAAAAAGCCTTAACCACAGGATTGGGAGGTATGATGATGACTAGATTTAAGTCCACACTTTTGTGACATATCCCACCACGTTGTGGGAGTTACATATGAGATATATGAAAATCTAGTTATTGATTACTAGGTTTGGATTCACACTTTTGTAGCATATCCCACCTTTGTTACATATGAGATATATGAAAATCTAGTTATTGATTACTAGGTTTGGATTCACACAATTGCGTATGCGGTATATGAAGCTCTAGTGCATTTCCATAACATTATGCGGTATAATGTTGAGATATGCGCTAAAAGTCAATGTTGCATTAAAATACTCTATTAAAACAAAAAAAAATAAAATTTAATAAATATGAATTCTGTTATGTTAACAAATCATTTGAAAAAAAATGAAGTAATTTAAGTTGAAAATATTTTAAATTAATGTATTTTTATTTTCTGGTAAAATATTCTATTGAAATGCAATTTAAAAAAGAATATTTCTTTTGGGTTTTATAGTTTCACATTGTTCATTAAAGATCGAAGATCCTAAGAAAATAGATTTTTTATAGTAAATGCATGTCATCTAATAACAAACACACAACTTTGCAAGCCAATCGATTGTTTGTGAAAACAAAGTGTGGGATGCGATGTGAGGAGACGTTAAATTAGTCATTCGGGCCTCTAGTCTTGGGCATATTGGTATAACTTTTTACTTTTATTTTCTTGGGATTTTGAAATAGCATCTACCACTATTTCAAATATCACTAATTTCTATAAAAAGACTCATATGTCCCTTATTAAGTCTCTTCTTCTTCTCACTCATCCACTACGCCTCACACGCTGGAACCGTTGCCAACTACGCTTCTATGGCTTCCTCGTGGTTCCATAACTTGGCTTTATTTCTTCCTTTACCAACTTTGCATCAACCCAACACCAATTATTGAAAATCTCTTTGCACATCTCAACAACCGTATCGAAATCACCTTGCGCACCTAGGAACAGAACAAGGATAGAAAAAGTGTTTTTATCATGGTCATAATCAAAGTTTGCAATCTCATAAACCAATTCTTAGCCTCATCTAAATTACCTTGATTCACAAAACCTTTGATGACAACATTGATTACGAAGGTTAACTCAGCACGCTTTTCTTCGCACTGTTTCTTCGTAAAGCAAAAAAAATTGATTTTTTTTTACTACTGGCTAAAAGAGAAAAGAAAAGGGAAATGTTTGGGGGATATTAGGGTTAAGGGTATATTGAGAATAATAAAAAAAAATTTAAAAAGTAGGTGTTATTTCAATTGTAAGTAGGTGCTATTTGAAAATCCCTCCCTTTAAAATTTATGAAAAGGCTTCACAACATTGTGTCTTCCCACTAGTTACAATGCAAATCATATAAGATTGTAAATTTTGTCATCAAGGTACAATTTTCAGGGATTCCTCTGAATCAAAGCATGAGTACATGACATTGACTTGTAAAATTTTTTGTCAAACTTCTTTTCAACCTTCAAGCTCACTAAGTGACCCTGGTGAACTATCCGCCTAATGAATTTTGGAACATCCCCACCTATTACCTAATCGTAAAGATTCTCAAAGCGATTCCAGGTCCACTTGATAATATGCTTTACAAAAAGATGCTACATTTTAGTGTCCATCAATCATCCATAACATAACAATAACACGATAAAGTTAGTATAAACAAGAACAGAATTCAAAAAACATTAAATGTATGAATGTAACGGTGGTGTCTAGTAGACAGAAATAGCTATATTAGCTAATTACTCTCTATCGACCCAATTATTATAAATAATAATTATTATTACATAAATGTAAAAAGAGTTTAATTTTTTTATCTATTTAGTAATATTGTTTTAAAATATTTTTAATTAATTAAGAAGTGATGGTTGATAAAGGGATTTTGGTGACTCCATGCTTTTGATCCTTGGAGTTGGATGCCCGATGCTTTGAAGCCTGAAAGTATTTCTTAGTCCAATAGCATTATGACTTGGATCATATAAAAGTGATTTTTAATTCATGAGAAAGAGTTAAATGTGGAGAATCCTACAACAACATAAGTAGCAGGAGAAAAGAGGAAAAATCTATTGTTTAGAAAGAGTCACTTGTATTTCCATTCCAGCATCTGACTTCTGATAACGGCCTAAATTACCTATTTTTACACAGGTAAAATAGAACAGTTATCCTAATTCTTCCTCATTTAAGGTCTTGTTTTCCTTTTTTTTAATTAAAATTAGATTTTTGTAGGAAATTAGTCTTAGGTTTTCATTTATTCATGTTTTACTATTATTCTTCCTCACAAAAATTTTTTGTGAGGTGTCAGTGCTCGAGCACCTAGTTCCAGACCGTCCAACGCCTGTCAACCCGAGACCAATGCAAATTTAATTAAGGGTGTCCAACGGTCAAAAACCCGCCATTTAGCGCTCACTAAAGTTAATACCTAAGTTTTTTATGGCACCTAACAACCACTTTTCCACAGTTGGGTGTTGGTACTCTGTCAAGACACTTAAGAGAGAAAAATTCATATTGTTTGGGATTACACCGTGGAATTAAAAACGGAGAAAGAGAGACGTGAAGCCATACACTTGAGGTCGCTCTAAGACATCTAGACGTGGTTCTCCTCCTTTTGTTCCACCTTCACCTCTATTTTTGTACTCTTCATCCCTTGATTATGTCTTCCATCTACATGTTGGCTAGGCGCATCATTGGTTCGGGTTTGTTTGTAACTATGTCTGAACTCATATGTATATTTTGATGTTTTTAATGTAAAGTTTATTCTTCATTGTTAAAGTTCTTCTTTACCTCGTGCTTGATTTAATATATTTGTGTGGATTTTACTTATTAAATGAGCCTGAGAGTGGATTTTAACTTGTAAAATAAGAAGAGCTCCTAATGGGGTTTGTTGCTCGACATAGAGCAAAAACCATTGATCATCATAAACTATTTTTCTTAAAGCAATTTATTTGACTTTAGATTATGTGCGAGAGTGACAGTCTAATACTCAAATAGCTTAGTTCCTTGCTTGTGAGAGATTGATGTTAAGGATATTTTTATGGGTGATGGTAACATGAGTAATAAACACCAATTTGTGATTTATTTATGCATTTGAGAGATGGCATAGTGAAAACGAAATCCAACCAAGTTTTTATCATTTATGTACCCACCTATTTTACTGTTTATATTTTTATTCTTACTTGTCTTAGTAGCTGATAGTATAAAAATTTTGTCTTTATTTATTACAAACAAAAGCATTGAAATTTCTATAATATCATTAAGTCTTTGTGGGATCGACCTGATATTTATCATATATTACATATAATTAGTGCACTTGCCAAAAGTATTGTAGAGAACTCGCAATAGCATCTCATCATTTTCTAGATGAAATCTGGAGTTTCATGTAGTTTTCATATTGTCATTTTCCATGCTTTTCCTCTAATCCTCTCCTTCTATACTACCAACTGAAAAGCAAAAACAAAATGTAAATTGGATACCTCATTTGTTGGAAATCAAAAAAGCTATTAGCTATTCCATATTTATAATGGGCCCAAGTTTGAGGAAGAACTAGCCTAAAGTCAACACAAGAAGGTGAATTGAGTGATGGAAAGATGGGCAACAAAAGTTGATAGGAAAACACAAGTTGTTACATCACTTTTAGACTATGCCTTCTTCAACCATTGGGGACATGAAATCATATCAACTTTACCTATTCAAGTTATATTTATCTGTGCAGTGCAGAAGCAGGTCTTAAAGAATCCATGGAAAGGGTCCCCAACATTGGGGTAGGTGTTTTATTTAGTTCCCAGTGGGACTCCACTTGCAATTTAGTACAATATCATATGCACATCTGGATGGATGGACCAATACATCATCTCATTCTATGACGACAAATAGTAACATCAATAAATAGAGAGAACAACTTTAGATGACATAACTTGGGTGAATAATGTGTTAAATATTCATTGAAATAACCTAAATCATAATCAACATGTTGTAGCATGTTCATATAACATTTAGAAATAACTATGTACCCTCCATGAGGGATTCATTCTTAGTGTTCATGAATAATTTGAGAGAAGACTACCTTTTTTCCTTTAGTAGGAGTTAATAAGAGAACCAGTAAAGACCAGGACCTCTCAATAGGCTACTAAATAATATAACCGATGACGAACCATTCTTGTAAAATCCGAATATACATTATCCATAAATTAATAATAATATGCAATAATAAAATTATTCCATAATTGATATTAACATATAAATATGATTTATTAATTAATGCTAATCCATAAAAAGAATAAAAAATAATAGAGAATAATATATAAATATAATATTCTCCTACTTGGATAGCATTAATCCATAAATTAGATATATCAATTATTATAAAAGCACATATATCAATTAACAATATAAGAAAAAACAACCAAGGAACACAAAGATATTATGCCATATGCTTATATTTTATAATTGATGAATAATGGAAAACATAACAAATATGTGATCCCAAAATGGTCCAAGTATTTTTATATATTAAAAAAAATGTAACGAAAAATGACGTCGTTGATAAATTTGCATCAATGAAAATCATAATAATAGAACATGTAAGTTTCAAACTCTCACTGACTCAATAATATTTTTGAAAAATCCAATAGCTAAGCCTTTAGTCAATGATCTACTAACATATTTTCTATAGCAGTATGTTCAACCTAAGTCTAAAAATCCAACACTTTCTCTCTAACAAATAAAAATTTTATATCAAAATGCTTTGAGCAAGTAGAACTTCTGTTGTTTCTATAGAAATGCATAACAACCATATTGTCGTAATATATCACAAATGGCCTAGAAATAGATTCAACCATTTGAAAGCCAGAAATCAAACTTTTAAGTCACACAGCTTGAGTGCTTGACAAGTAGCCTCTTAACAAGCAACATGTTCTGCCTCCGTGGTAGAAGTAGCTATAAAAGTTTGTTTAACACTCCTCCAAGAAATAGCTCCTCCTACAATAATAAAAATAAGTAGGAAATAGATTTTCGGTTGTTAAGGGCAACCAACAAAATTAGAATCAGAATAACCAATGACCCAAATATCTAAAGATACATTGGTTCCTTATAAATATATAAAGACCTTTTTAACGACTTTCCAATGACTCAAACTTGGGTCACTCAAGTATCTCCCTAAATCATTAACTGCAAAATCAAAATCAGAAGGAGTACAAAGTTGAGCATACATCAAACTACCAACAGCAGAAGCATATGAGGCCTTCTCCATTTCAACTTTTTCATTATCATTTTGAGGACATTGATATGTAGAGAATTTGTCACCTTTTTTAACAAGTGTAGCACATAGGGAGAAGGAATGCATGTTAAAGTATTTGAGGACCTTATTTAGTATATCCTCTCTAAGACAATCCAAAAATGTCACGTGACCTATCACGAATAATATGAATGCCTAAAACAACAAAGGCACCACAAGGTCCTTTATATCAAAGTGCTATTTAACTTAAATTTTGTCTCAATCAAAAGTTCAACACTATTACTAAAAAGAAGAATATCATCAACATATAAGACAAGAAAGATGAAATGGCTTCCTATGGTCTTTAAGTAAATGCACTAATCTAAGGCATTTTCCTTGAAGCCAAGAGAAGTGACTAACTGAACAAATTTCAAATACCATTGTCTGGAGGCTTGTTTCAACCCATAATAGACTTTTTCAACCTGTAAACCAAATGTTTCTTTCTCTTTTCAACAAAGGCATCAAGTTGAACCATGTAAACATACTCAAATAAATCTCCATCCAGAAAAGTCATTTTGACATTCATCTAGTGAAGGTCTAAGTCAACATGAGCTATTAAACTCATAACAGCACAAAAAGTATCCTTAGTAGAGATCAATGAGAAAATTTCCTTACAATCAATGCCTTCTCTCTAACTATAGATTTTTGCTACAAGTCTGGATTTATACCTCTCAACTTTACCATCTAGACTACCTTCAATTTTGAAGAGCCATTTGCACCTAATTGGTTTAGAATTAACCAACTGGTAAATCCACAAGATCCTGAACATCATTTTGAGTCATGGAAACTAATTCATCATGCATAGCATTTAATCAATCAAAAGCATGAGAACTAAAGATAGTCTCAATAAAAGTTGTAGGATCATCAATATCACTAAGATCAAATTCATGCTCTTGAAGATACACTATATAATCATCAAGTATAGAAGACCTACATACTCTTTAAGATCCCCTCGATGGAACCTCTTCAACAACATCATCATGTACCTATTCATCCACCACAAGTGCAATGATGTCAATATCATCTACAATAGTTTCATTGCCATCATGAACAATGAGAATCACAATATCTGTAGGAAATGAAATATGTGTGACATGAACAAGAACACAATCTCTCTAAAAATGACTAGTCGTGGTATAATACTTTCACTATCCAAATCATCCTCAAAGAATACCACATAAACGGATTCAATAACATGGATGGAGTGAGAAAGGAAATAAAATCTACTACCACGAGAAACTACACAGTAACCAATAAAGAAGTTGCTAACAGTGTTAGGATCAAGCTTTTTAAGTTAAGGATTATAAGGTCCTACCTTTGCTTTACAATCCCACACATGGAAATGCTTCAAATTGGCTTTTTTCCAAACATAAGCTCATAAGGAATCTTTTGAACATACTTGTTAAGTACTTAATTAAGAATTTACACAACAGTCCTTGATAATTGTGAAAAGTGAGTGAAAATACCAAAAGATAAAGCTCACAATTATCTGTTTTCCATAATATTTATTCTTGTATTTTCCAATTTTTGTGTAAATATGTAAAGCAAACAAAAACTATCAATTAATAGCATATTTTGGCATTAACAACAAAAAACAACATTGCATTTGTAAGAATTATAGGATAAGCATCAAGTGACAGCCAAGAAAAGACAGTCTAGTCGCTAAGCCACACATTCTTGCTAAGCGAAATTCCCATAAATGCATGGACAGAATCAAGCAATCGCTTAGCGAGCTATTCTCACTAAGCGAATGTCTCGCTAAGCGAAGGGCAGAAAAGAAAATGGAAAATGTTGTCATTTGTTAAGCAAGCTAATCTTTGCTCAGTGAATTCAAGTCGACACCTAAATTTTCTCAACGAGGGGACCTTCGATCAGAGACAGTACCCAAACAAAGGCCATAAAAGGAGAAGCAAGTGGGAGAGGGACACTCCAATTTTCAAAAATTAATTTTCTCTTCTCTTCTTTCTTACATCTTCTTTGTACTATAATTTATTTTATGGTCAGATGTAATTGACCATTACTGTCAGGAGCTAACGCATTAAGCAATTTTCTGAAATCTACTTCCACTTTTTTGTCTAAGTTTTATATTTATCTATTGAATCTTTCTTTTGTTTCATGCTCGTTATTTGATTGATCAACTTGTAACTTGATCCATTTAGTTTCTGATATCGGAAGATTAATTGGAAATTAAAGAACCAAGAAGTTCATTATACGGAGACTATGCTTAAGAATAAGGTAGAGTCTATATGTTTGTTTAAATATTTGTTATGAGCTAATCAAATTATTGAATTTATTTTTGCTAAAGAATTAGGGGAAACTTCAATAATTTAGTTCTCTATTGTTAAGGAATTAGGATAGAGAAATCATTAACAAATTCAAAACTAAATAAATAAACTTAGATAATAATCGATAATTAGAGGTATTGTGAGTAAATCAAATTCTTGATATACTTGCACTATTTAAATTTTAGAATTAAAATCATAAAAACATAATTTTTACAATAGTTATTTCTCTCAACTCAATTTTAATTCTTATTTTCTTTATCTCAATTTAAACTCAAGCACCAAAATTTGCAAAGGTTTTTATAAATGATTGTTGAATTTATATTATTTCTTACTTCTCTCAGGAGACGATCTAATATTTATCGGATACTACATAAGACTGATGCATTTGTCATAAGTATTGTATAAAATGCTCAACAGTTCTTAAGGCATCTCCCCAAAGAAAATTTGGTAAAAAAATGACTCAACATACTTCTCACATTTCTAAAAGTATGCGATTTTTCCTTTCTACAACTCCATTTTGTTGAGGAGTACCACACATAGTGTACTAAGCTTCAATCCCACATTCATCAAGAAATCTAGAAAAGGGTCCAAGATTTCTACTAGTCTCGTCATACCTTCCATAATACTTTCCACCTCTGTCAGACCTCACACACTTGATCTTTTTTCCTGTTTTCAACTCAATAACAACTTTCAAAGATTTAAAGGCATCCAAGGAACTTATTTTTCCTAAAGGAGATCTATCCATCCAAATCTGGAATAAGCATTTATAAAAGTGTTAAAATACCTATATCTACCCATGGAAGTGGGTGTAATAGGTCCACACATATCAGTATGGATAAGTTGTAAGACATTATCACACCTGTTTTCACCTTTGTTTTTGACTTTGGCATCAAGTTTTCCCTTAAATCAATCAACACAAGTGTCAAAATGAGAGAAATCCAAATCATGAAGAATGCCTTCTTTAATCAATGTCTCAACCCAAGGTCTAGAAATATGCCCTAGACGTCTATGACACAATATAGAGGAATTTTCATCAACTTTATTACGCTTATGCCTAGCAACAAAATCAACAGACATATCATTCAGATTCAACATGTAAAACCCATCACATAAAACTCTTGAACAAAAAATAACGAAATTAAAACAAATAGAAAATTTACCATGACCAAATTCAAAAGTGTAGCCACATTTTTTGAAAGCAGAAACTGAAATCAAATTCCTTCGCATGGAAGGTACATAAACAACATCTTTTAATAATAAGACATGTCTAGAAGGTAATCATAAAGACATTACTCATATATCTTCAATAAATGCTCTAGTTCTATCTCTCATGATAACCTTGGCTCAACATCACTTGGTTTTCTCAAACTTGTGAACCCTTATAAAGAATTCACAACATGAATAATGGCACCCAAGTCTGACCACCAAAAATTAAGAGAAACATCAACATATTAGATTCAAAACAAGCTAGAGCAAATAGGAGTATACCTTCCTTATCTATATTCTTCTACTTAAAAAGATAATAATAATTTATCATGTGTCTAAATTTCTTGCAATAGGCACAATTCCCGTTGAAGTGTTTCTTCTTAGGCTCTAAATATATTGGTGTTTTCCCCTTTTCAAAATTGGACCTATCTTTGAAACCCTTCTTCATATATTTAGTATCAAAATTAGAAGTAATAAACTTCACACTATGAGACTTCGTCTTTTCAATTGATGTTTCCTCTTAGAAAATAATGGCTATCATCTTGTCAATTATCCACTCCTCCTTCTAAGTGTTTTAAGAAGTATTCAATACATTAATCTGAGAAGGAACAAATTCCAAAACTTGCCAAATCAAACAACTCTCACAAGCTCAACCTTTGAAGACTTGAACTTGTTATACTAGTGTACAAGCTTCATTATATGCTCACTGATACTACCATATTTGGTCTTCTCAAGAAGAAAAGTTATGTGAATAAACTTCTCTAGAATCCTAACAAATCCTAAAAAATCCTTAGCTTTATCACTCTCTAGAATACTATGTGAATAAACTTCTCCATGTTGTATTTTCATCACCATCAAACACACCCTGTTAGAATGTTCCCACTTCTCAAGAGAAACCATCTGGATAATAATGGACTAAGAAGTAAAAGCTAGAGGTTTTTCCTCTCTCAAAGAAAGGTCCATGTTAGTAATTGTCGATGCCAGATACAAATTCCAATATTCTTTCTAGTCCTCAAAATTTGCCCATTAAGAGTTTTAACTTAACTCAATTACATAGGCAAAAAAGTTGGTATCAAAACAACAATAAACATTTAACATGCACTTTATAATGCAATTAAAAGTTTTTTAGTTTGAGTGTTTTTCAGGAAAACTGAGAAAATTATTCCAATAATACAAGGTAAACTGGAAAACATGTTCAAAGACTCAGTTTTCAAAGAAACTATTAGAAAAATGAAAAATTGGTTTTCCAGAAAACTATCCAAAGTAGTTTTCTAGATTTGGAAAACATATCTTCAACCACATCGAGTTCCCTTACCCCTTCCTCTGTCTTTGCCTCCGTCTCTCATGTGTCTTTCGCCCTATTGTTTTATTTTTCTAAATTAGAAAATTGGAGAGTGTCTAAACACGTTTTCTCAATTTTCTATACTTTTTAAAGAAATAGAAAATCTGGAAAACTTCTTAGAAAATCAGAAAACTTTTCTTCAACTGAATACACAGTCAAACATGCCTACAATACAAAATTTATCATTCACTATGATCTTGCCTAAGGGTTCTGAACCATAATAAATAAGAAATATAAAATACAATGCATAGCTCATGTTAGAAGAAATCTAATATCGATAGGGTACTTGAGAAATAATTGACAAAAGATATAACTAAAAGTACATTGTCCAAAAACAAAATACATCAACAACAAAATACCGATATGGCATAATAATCATTAATGTAATAAAAATTTAATTGGAGAAATAATCAAATTATTTCATTCGTACAAGTTTCATATAACTATACCCACAATAGGTGAGCTCTGATACTGATTGTTGAATATTCATTATAATAACCTAAACCATAATTAGTAAGATACAATATTATAGCATGTTCATATAAGGTTTAGAAATAATTGTGTATTTGGAATCAATAAAGGATTCATCTTTGGTGTTTCTGAATAACGTGAAAGAAGACTACTCTCTTTTTCATAAGAGCTAATAAGACAAAAACATATTGTATGAGCTAACTAATGTGATATCACTTATATCCTTAGAGATTAGAGATTTCTCAACAGGCTTCTAAATAGTTTAACTTATCAAGAACCATTCATCATAAAAGTCTAATATACATTATCCATAAATTAATAATGATATGCAATAATAAAATTATTCCATAATTGATATTAACATATAAATATAATTTATTAATTAATGCTAATCCATAAAAATAATAAAAAATAATAATAGAATATAAATACAAAATAATGTTGGAGAGAATCAAATTTCTAGTTACTTAAACACATAGTAACTTGGGAAAGCAGTAAAAGTCGTTTATCGTGCAAGAATCTACTTATACGATTATATATTTTATTGATATTTCATAATTTCAAAGTCAAACTAAACTTTTTTTTTTTAATATACATTTGTTTACCTTTTGTAGGTTGTCTCATATTTTAACTTTTTAAGACATCGTTATGATCACTGTTTTTAGGATATGTTTTGAAGGCTGTGGTTTCAATTTTGTTATGAAAAGATATTTCGAAGAATTAAAGGAGGATGATATTTATAAACAATCTTCAACCTGATTCTTAAGTAACGTGGAACTTTTGATGTATACCGAAACATATTTATTTGCACACCCATGCGAAAGCTTGAGTGTCTTTTTATTTTACTCTATCAATTCAATACGTATTGTGTAGAAGAAAAATTAAGTCTCAAAATAAATGTTATTTCAAATTTTTATCATATTATTTTATTTTCATTTATAAACTAATAATATTAATGGATGAACAGAAGAAAGTATAAATGAATTAATAATAATAAGATTAATATTGTAAAAATCTACATGACGCTTATTATGAAAGGAAAGGGGTATTTTATTTACTTTTTTTTAATCAACTGCCGTAAATAGTTCTGTAAGACTGTAACTGCGGATTTGATTTTTTTTTTTTTGAAACGCGTAGGCGTTGTGTTTTATGCTTTCAGTGCTCTTCATTTTCTATTGATACCGTCAAGAATACTCTTATTTCAGTTTTAAATTTTGAATTTTATCATTTTTTTTTTGTTGTTGTTCTTGTTTCAAGAATAATCTATAAGAGTGTTCAATTGGAGTGGGGTTTGAGATTATGTCTTCTTGGTTCGAGATGGTCCTTCCTCCTTGTGCTTTGGTATAGTGGGGGTAACTTGCAATCGAGTGTTAAGTAGCGTAGAGGTCTCTAGTGGGGAGCTAGTAGAATCGAGTCCGAGTGCAAAGCCTTTAACATACGAGGTTGATGTTAAAGAGATCCTAATTGTAGACTATTCCTAGGTGGATCTGGCAATTTTAGAGTACGAATCCAACATCTAAAGGAATTGCAACATGCAGAGGGTGTTGGACAACATGGATCTTTTGGTGGATTACGATTACGAAGACATGATTACGGTACCTTGCTGCCATTCTTCGCATCACGTTTCTCGAGGGAGAGAGGATGCAAACATTGAGTTTTTCCTCATGTACGAGTGCCTCTTCACCGAGTTCTATGTTCAATTATTGTGTGACGAGTTCACCATGTCAATGTTGCGAGTCCTGAATGTAACACCGACCTAACTTCACCCTAACAGTTGAGAGTCTCTGCACACTTTCCGAGTTCTCTACAAGGCCTTCTACATCGAGCCCAACCCTCGGATTTTCCAATACTATTATTGTGTCTGGCTTGATGAATCGCCGAGACGGGTTTTGCTGACTGGGCAGTCCCAATATTGCATTTTTCCCCTACACCTTGTCCCTGAAAGACTTTAAAGGGAGTTTCTTTAAAGTCTTGGTGGGAGAAACGATCATCGTCACTTTTACGACGAGGATGGTTGGCTGAGGTTTCCCTTTTATTGGACACAGGAACCTCGACGATACAACTCGTGCTCGAGGTTGTCCATGCTGCACAATGACGTGAAGTTGTTGTCTATTCTTGACAAACTTTCCCGACTTTTACCGACTAAGGATGTTCTGGGTTTGGCATTGTTGGCTGATCTAGGCCTCATCCTAGAAACGGTTTCTTCCGTTACTTGTTTGGTTTCACTAGATTTTTAACACGGCTGAACTTGGTTTTTTTTATATGCAGATCTTATGGCCGAGAAGATCCCTCCAAACCTTCTGTTCAATTTCAAGAATATTCACTCCACCCGAGAATAAGAGAGCAAGAATGAAGAGGTAGACGTTAGTAGGTCGACAATTGGCAAACCTGACCTACTCCCACCTCCTCCCAAGAATCTAAAAAACAAAAGCAAAGCAAAGGCCACCACCGAAGTCCAGCCAAATAAACGTGTCACTAAAACAACCCTAGCCAATAAGCGCGTTGTCAAGCAATTGCTGGTGACTAAGGATCTTTTGGCCAAAAAATCGAAGCCAAGGGCCAATGGCGATAGAAGGAGGACTCTGATGCACCAATTCATGAATCCTTCCTGCAAGGCGATCTTTAACTCTCCCAACATGGATGAAGTTATCAAGAGGTGAAGAAATCCAATGACGTCACCAAAATAAAGGAGTTGGCGGATACCCAAGCTTCTCTTTCCACAACTCTGGATGCCTTGACGAAGTTGTTCGAGTCCTGCACCAAGCTGACCTAGGAGAACGAGACTCTGTGGGTGAAGCTGATGTCGGCAGAGGGCAACCAGCTCATCTTGGAACAATAATTTAAGGAGGCGAAGGATAAGGCAGTCAAGTTGATCGCGATGGACTGAAGGATGGCCATCTCAACACGTGGGTGGTGGTGTTGGAGGAAGAGAATGAGTAGTGGTTTCCAAGAAGGTCCTGCTCATTAAACAAGCTCAAATGGCCATGGAAGGTATCCATATTCAAGGCTTCAACAAGGTCATTCGACAGCCCATCATGCTCTTCCATATTTTGGACCAACAATATGATGTCGACAACAAGTCTTCGAAGGCCGAATAGCCCAAGAAGGACATTTTTGCCGCAAGAACTATTAAGATACTGTCTCCTGCTAAGGAGACTAGATGTGAGGTGTTTTCTTACACTAATGACACTATCGTCCCGTGACACGCTTCTCCTTGGTTATACATTTAGGCCTTAGATTTTTTGCTTTTTGACTAGCCGACCTAGCCTTCTTTTGTAAATGATGGCTATACATGCCTCCACTTGTAATTTAGCCTTTTATATATATATATATATATGAATGAATGAACATCCACTTTTACTTGCTTTTGGCAATGCATGTTATTCCGATCATATCTTGGTTATTGATGAATGTTCTGACATGTTTAAGATCATATCTTGGTTATTGATGATGTTCTGACATGTTTAAATCCTGTGAGGTTTAAAGTTTAGGTGACTTTAATAAATGTGACGTCTTATGCAATCAATCCGACCACATCTCAGCTAATTAATGCAAATTTTTTGCACGAATTTAATATGATAATATCACGGTTGACTAATGCGAACTTTTACGCAAGAATCGGGATGCGCAAGTACTTATGTGGCGTTTTATCTTTATGTTCTCGGTTAATTAATGCGAGTTTTGCCGCAAGATTTTTGTGACGCGTGAGCGCTTATGCGACTTTTATCCGATATGTTCTCGGTTAATTAATACGAATTTTTATGCAAGATTTGTGATGCGCAACTGCTTACATGATTTTTTATCCAACATTCACGTGAGCTTTTACGCAGTCGATTCTCCTAATATGATCTCGGTAAAGAATAGGAAGATGGAGTCAACATAATAGAAATTTCATTACAAAATGTGATCCTCATTAAAGTTTCTCCAGCTAAAACCCTCTTGGAAAAAAGATTGACAATTGAAAAAAGAGTACACTTGTCTACATATATACATTTGATTTCAGAATACATAAGCACCTAACTGAAGTAAAATTTGAAATGAGTAGCATTTCACATTCTCAGAACAAGCTCCCTAGAGGTGTTCCAGCTTGTATGCCTCATTGTTCATGTTTTGATGCACCTAAAATGGGCTCTCCCACTTAGATGCAAATTTTCCTTCTGCATGCTCCTTCCTAGCTTCGACCTGTATCCTCTAGACGAAATCCCCCTCCTTGAAACTCCTCGATGTGATCTTGTTGTTGAACTTTCTTGTAGCCTTCCTCTTGGAAGCTTCCCCCCTAATTTGGGCTTTATCTCTGAGCTCTTGGGCGAGGTCGACTAACATTTCTTGTCGGTTCCGGTTTAGGTCAAACAGCTTGTGTTGAAGTATGGGTTTCCCTAGATTGACTAGAATAACAACATCTCTTCCATAAACTAAGCTATATGGGATCTCTTAGATAGTGGTTTATGGAGTGCATCTATAAGCCCATAGCATCTCAACTAGGTCCTCGACCCACTTTTCCTTGGATACTCCCAGCCTCTTTCTTAGCTTAGTAAGTATAACTTTGTTGGTTGTTCTTCTTGGTTGTTGCTCTATAGGTGTTCCATCGAGGTGTTTGCATGCTTTATAGAGAAGTTTTCTAAAAACTCTTAAAAAATTCTATCTATAAATTGTCTCCCATTATCGATGACGATCGTGAGGGGTATCCCAAATCTGCATATAATCTTTCAGAGAAACTTTTTCACATTTGCTGCCAAGATCTTGGCTAACAGTTTGGCCTTTATCCACTTTGTAAAGTAATCGATCCCGACAACCAAAAACTTGTACTACCCTTTGAATTATGGGAATGGCCCCAAGATATTCAAACCTCATATGGCAAAGGGCGAAGGAGAGATAAGGCTTCGAAGTTCATCAGGGGGAGTTCAAATCAAATTGTCATGCTCTTAACATTTTTTACATTTCTTAAGATAGACCTCAGTGTCTTACTTCAATGTAGGCCCCTAGTATCCTGCCCTTATTACATTAGTTGTTAGAGTGTGTGCTCCATAGTGGAATCCACATATTCCATTGTGCAATTCTTTCAAGACATAAGCCCCTTGCGCCAAGGTTAAGCACTTTAAGAGTGGTGTCGAGTAAACCCTTTTGAATTGAATAACTCATCTCTAGTGGGGGGTGACCCATAGAAGTCACTTCGACGCTCAAATCAGTATTTAGCTGAGATCAATTCGGAGTTAGTACAAAGTGTGGGCTTAGACTCGTGGGCCTTGATTAGTAAAGGCTCAATGATGTATTAATCACAATTAAGTTGGTTAATTATCGATTTAGAGTAATCTGCCATGTTAATTCATTGTGTCTTTGTTGCGGTCTTTTTGTGGGGTTGGGACCGAGATGACATCGGTAAGAGACGTCAGTCAGGTGCAATTGTATTTTTGCATGATCTTGCTCGGTTGTTCTTTTTATGTGTCAAACACTAATTGTCACATTATACCCTAGTGTGTATTTCAAATCATTTGATGTTCTTTCAAATCCTTAAATTATTGTTTGTTTATGTAAGCATTATTTAGAAAGAGAAAACACAATTTTGTTCAAATATGACTTTCTTAACGTTATTTCTTGTTAATTAAGATTGGTTTGTAATGTTTCAGATCAACTAATTCATAACACAAAATAATTAATGTTTCAGACCAGTTGATCCGGAATATGAATATGATATTACACTTCCAGATGAGTCAATCTGAAATGCTAATCATGTACAATTCCAAATATACCTATTTGGAATAAAAATGGGCAAGTGTTATAATTTTGGATTACCTGATCTGAAATACAATTAGCCAAATCTTGCTGCTACATTCTAGATCCATTGATTCAGAATATACATTTTACAGCATTTAGAATCAAATGATCTAGAACATCTTAAAATGCATATTCCAAATCAATTGATCAAAATATACATCCTAAAAATAGGTTAAAAGAGGATGAGGATATGTTGAGATTTTCAAATTATTTTAAATGTGAAGGGAGTGCAAACAGAAAATAAAGTGGTACTAAAAGAAGCTACCAAACTCTATTCTACTTGGTAAAGTCCAGTAACAACCTTGGATATCCTAGACAAGCTTTTTGGGTATACATCGGAAACAACTTTTCTGGACTTGTCAGAAATCCATGCCATTTCGCTCATTCGTAACAGGTTTTCTAGATCACCTATTCGGAACAACCTTTGTGGACATATATTTGGAACAACTAGATGTTTCCTTACAACACCATTACCTCTTACGGATCATTCTATCCGGATCTCCTAATGTTGAATCCAAAAGACTATTTGGAAGAAGCGTTCTGAATCCCATAAGAACAATCTGGAAGATACAAAACGTTCACTTCGATTGACATCATGTGCAATATTGGCGGAGAAAAAACCAATATTGACTTATGAAAAGATGCACATGCACTCACCTTAACTTAAGTCTTCATGGAGCAGAGGAAGAGTGTTTGGATGAGGGTGCAAACTTTCCAGGTGCAGAGAGAAAAAGACGTTTTTTCCCTATCCAACAAATAAGCCCACAAATTCAAAGCACATCCTACATATAGTTGCTTAGGCATTTTATTTAAACACCCCAAATACTATTCACACCTTAAGATAATATTTTTAAAAAATTCCAAAACACACTTGAATGCATTTTCTTTTTCTTTATTTCATTTTTTTGGCTGCGTATGCAATTTTCTACTGCTTATCACAACATCATGTTCTCGCTGCGTCTGTAATTTTCTGGTACTTCTTCATCTGGAACTGATTTGTCTGATCCAGTGTGTATTATGTTTCTGAAATCAGTTAATCCGAAATAAGTGAAAAGATAAATTTATATTTTTCATTTTTTTAATTACTTATTATAAAATTGTTTTCATTAATACATAGATTTGTTTATTTTTTAATCATTTTAATTACTGGTTATTTAACTCAATTTTTATTACAGCAGCGAACATATTATGCATTTTTTAGCTTGATTAATTATTTGTTTTTGTTTTAAATATTTGTTAGTACTACTGAGAGAATTTCTCTCTACACCCCATAGTTTCTCCTTGCACTTACATAAATGTAGAAAAAGTCTCAAATACCCTAGGTAAAATAAAAGTTTAATCTTAGGTAAAAAAAATTTAAATTTTTTACAAGTCCGGATAAGTGTATCCAGACTTGTAAAAAGTTTTGCAAATTCTTTACAAGTCCAAACAGAGGTATCTAGACTTGTAAAAAATTTTGAAAAAAACTTGATTTCATAATGTACCAAGAGAAGATAAACGCAAACTTGAACTAGGAAGAACAAAGCAAAAGCAGATGGGATACACATAAATGCATGAAAAAGAAGAAGAAGAAGAGAGCCACTAATTGAGAGAGGAAAAGCAAAATCATGCGAGAGAAATAAACAAGAGAGAGGTGCAGACAAAAGAGGAAAAGAAAAAGACACGTGATAATTAAATTTTTACTATTTTTATTATGATCTTTTTGCCATTTAAAAAATTATGGAGGTGCAAGGAGAACTTAGTGAGATGAAAGAGAAATTCTCCGATACTAATTATATTTTCACCTCAATGTAACCCATGTAGGCCCAACCAAAATTATCTAGGCTTAATTCAATTCAACCCCAAATTTAAAGCGGCCAACTTCACATGTTCTAGCCATGTGTAACCAAACCGTAAGGATGAAAAGAATTAGTACTATTAACAAATATTTGAAACAAGAACAAATAATTAATCAAACTAAAAAAATGAAAAATTACGTTTTTTTATGTAATAAAAAATAAGTTAGTGAAATAACAAGTAATTCAAGTATTTAACAAATGCACAATTATATATTAGTTAAAAAAAATTATAATTAATAAGTAATTACAAAAAATAAAAAATATAAATTCAACTCAGTTGTAAATCATTTATTCTCAAATTTATCTTTTTATATATTTTGGATTAACTGACCCAAAAATCAATACTTATTTTGATTTTTATAGATTGTGTTTATATATGTTTTAGATCAACTGTATTTGAAAATTATAATCCACACTCAGCTCAAAATCAATTAATTGGAAATATATATTAACACACTTTTCAAATCATGTTATCTTATGACATAAAAAGCATAATAAAAAAAGTAAGTTTAAGATCAACCGATCCATAAATACTAAAAAATTACAAACGCAGTCAAAACATTATGTTGTGATACCTAATGGAGTTCAGTAGTAGAAAATTGCAGAAATAGCCAAAACAATAATCTGGATAAAATAGAATAACAAAAACAAAGCAAAAAAAGAAAAAAGAATGCATTGAAGTGTAAGGAAGAATAAAGAACAACATAAAAAGAGAAAACAAAGGAATAGAAAGGTTGGAAACGACGCGTTAGAGCTAGAAGGGAGATGGGGTAAAAATTTGATAAATAGGTTAACACTTATACATGTTATTTTATTACAGTCTTACATCTTTTACAGCCTTACTTCTTTTAAAGTCTTGCATCTATATTTAAAGTATTAATGATTAAAATTAATTAATTTACCATATATATATATATATATATAATATAAATAAAAATAAATAAAGGTTATAATTAAATATTAATTTACACGTTTGTCGTTGATAAAAATGTCTTAAGATTTTTAAAAATATATTGATTCGATGGGAGTTATAAAATGCCAAGTTCTTTCTCTATCAAAAGTTCAACCCATGTTTTTATGCTGCGTTCTCCAAATTTGACATAGTTTTTAACATCATCTATCAATAAATGTAAAATTTTTTTTTTCCGGGGAAATTAAATTTTACTATGTTAGTAATAAATTATGTTAAAAAATATCGTACTTTCAATGGTAAAAATATTATTACTAAACTGCATGTTGCTCTTTTGAGAGCATCAAACTCCTATATACTTTCATTCCTATGAATAACAAATATTAATCTGATTAATTATCCTTAGAGATTGATATGTTCAGTGTACAAGACCTAACTAATCAGATATATATTTGCAATATTTGGATCGAAATGTTTCTTTTTTTTTGTATTTTTTAAAAATAATGTATCTGTACGTATTTAAACATATTCAAGACAAAAAACTAATCATTATTTTAAAGGAACTAATTAAAAAAATGAAAATAAAAAGTCTTATATGGTGGTGAAGTGTGTAAAATGTACTATTCTATAATTTTTAATTATGCTCTCATGCAAATTTCAATAAAAGAATACTTTTAATTTCTTGAGAGATTTCTTTATTCAGTTTTAAAAACCCTTATTTTAAATATTAATTTGAAGTTTAGGGTTTTTAATGTATTTAATTCAAGGTTATCTTCCACACGTGGAAAATACATGTGGTCATTAAAAAAATAGCTATGATGATGCGATGTAATGTTTTTCGTTATTAATTTTATGAAAATCCTGTTAATTTTAAATCAATCTTTAAACTGACAACACTTTGATATTAGAATATATATATATATATATATATAATATACACAATGGTTAAGCCAAGAAAAGTAAAAATGATCGGTAAAAAAATAAAATCCGTAAGATGACATGAGTTATATCTTTATATATAAAAAAAAATTACTTTAGTTATAATTATTTTTATTGATTAAAATGTAAAAATATACTGATTAAGCACAACTATTGAAATCATTATATTATAAAAGTTGAAAGCCTATTCATCATCGTGTAAAAAAATTTACACTATCAATTAATAAAAAATTATCATTAAAATGATTTTAAAATAATTAATTAATAAAAATTTATCATATATAAAAGGTACGTAACCTTTCACGTTATTAGTCTATTTTTCAATGACTTCATATTTTGCTCGTAGCATAATTCAAAATATATTTAATACATACTTTATTTCATTAATAATTAAAAGTATTTGTTGAATATTTGAATACGTGTCGATTAATATGAAACCCTTTTATTCAAAGACAATTTGTTTTTGAAAATTAATTTTACTTAACTTTAAAAAAACGAAGTTTCATAAAGGACCGGTTGCGTTGTTTCTTGAACATAGTTTGATGAAGTACGTTGCTAGCGTCATATTGTGTTACCCATAAATCAAGCACAATTTATTGTACAATAAAAATATTCTCACTTATTAGATAGCTGGTACTTGAATGGACCATCATATTAGTGTTGCCTTTTTAATGCTAAACAATATAATCTCCATCTACCATATCGTCATCTTATGTACATCTATATGAATAATGTAATAATGCATTAATTGAAACCAGAACTCAAATTCAAATTTGAAAGTAACCCATTACCATTTACCAAGAAAAAACATTATATCGAACCGTTCTGTCCAGGTGTTTTCAGTCATGTGACCAACTTCGGATCGGTAAGGTGTAAAATATAAACCCAACCATGCACATAATTAACCTCTGTATGGTACACTATTTAATAGTATTTACTCATATGTACACATAATATACTTTTTTTCCACACTGCTTCTTTTTTCAAACTGCTAATATTATTACCAACAGTGCAAGTTCAGTACAAATTACAAAAGGATATTTGCGGACTTATGTGTTCATTCCATAAACTAAAATAATCCAATGGTAAGTATGTTTTAAAACTTTTATTATTGTTTTATAAAGCAACTGTGATATGGAAAAATGTTTAATATCTTTAAAATATAAAATTATGAGCGAAATAGTAAAAATTTGCATAACGTCGCATCGCAAAGGTGGATCGTATTTCTGAAACCCACGAGGGCGTGCTTGAAATAGCAGAGATGAAAAAGTGAGTAGGTCATTATCACAGTTATAGTTTCGAGAAAGCATTTCTTTTTTCCACACTTCTGAAACCGACAGGCATGGTCTCATCCAAAGATTTTTACTATCAAATCTCTCCCACTTTCCTATACATTATTATCTCCTCTTTTTATGTTTTGTTCTGCTAAGGGAAAATTGATCAAATATACATAAGAAACACGTGGATGAAGGATTTCTTTGTTTAACGTCATAGTACACGGACACATATTTTATTATAAGAAATAATAATTTTTAGTTTTTCTAATAATTTTTAAAATATCTTAAGATAATAAAGCAAAGCGGTGATTATTGTTGGAGAGAGCAAAGTTGTGGTGGTGGCTGGTTGAATCTGAAATGGTAATAATGAAATGCAGATTTGGCAGATGAGAGAGTGACGACCAAAACAGTGGTGGCGGCAGAATGGTGAGGTTTTGTTTTGTTGGGGGGTAACAGAGATAGCATGTAGGAGTAGGATAGCTTCGACATTTTTGGATCACGAAGATTTTTTATAGTAAAGGTACCATGCATAGAAAAACTACCCATATAAGACAAACCTCTTATTTTCACTTCACTTCACTTCAACACCCAACGTAAACTTCAATGCTGTGTTGCGCAGAGAAGAGAAAAATATGACAAATTAATATCAGTGAAAAATACAACTATGTTTTGAAGAAATGTATATATAAAATATGATAGAGACACAAATACATGAAAAATAGTCATGTATAGGTCATTATCATTTTTATGTTTTTAAAAAAATAATTAATACTAGCAAAAACATCTTTAGCAAAAAAATTAAATTACTACCAAAAAATCTTAATTAACTAATTTTCATCTACTTTAAATTATTTCTTTCGTCCTATTATAGTATTTTTTGGAAGTTTAATAACACCAAAATAAACTATTTTCGACAAAAGGTCTCTGAATCTTATGAAATTTCTTATAGTTAGAAAATTTTTTCTCATAAATGCCTTGTGAGTTAATGAAAATATAATGTAAAGAAAATTGCTTTTTGTTACGGATTCGCACAGTACGAATTGCATACATAACATATCACCCTTGATTTTCGGTTACTTATTAGAATTATTTGATTTTCAATATGTAATTAAACTAATAATTTATATTAAAACATATGTTTTGCAAAATAAATCGTACTGTATATGCTCATACATTTCAGCAATATTGTAAATTGGTTACACACATATATATATATATATATATAACCATTTCAAAGTTCAAACAAATACATATTTTTTTTTTGTAAATGTTCTTATTTCAATCCATTGAATAATATTTTTTATTCACTTTCATTTTAACCTTTATCTTTTCTATTTATTCTACTCGTGTTTCTTCATTTTTTTAACCTTTATTTAATTCTTAATGAGGCATTAATGCGTCTTTAATTAATTTTTGAACAATTTTTAACTATGTAAATAAAAATGATAAGTAATTAATTACTACTAACTACCGTAGCTTGCTATTTTATAATAGAAAATTAACTGCTCACCAGCTTAAACATGTTATATATAGTTTTTTTCTTATAAAAGTTCAAGATATAACAACAATTCACACATATGAGTTAAACTTCCTATAGTCATTGTATTAAATAAAAATATTTTTTAAATTGCCTAAATATAATAAAAATAATTTCAACTTAAATATAGATAAATATTAACTTATTTTACCTTATTTAATTATACTAATTAAAAAATATCAATTACGTTCTATTTTCAATCATTTTTTATTTATTATTTTAAATTTCAATAAAAATATTATTTTTATTAAATTATCAAAATTAAAGAATATTAATTAATTTTATTAATCTTTATTTCACTTACTTAACTTTATTTATTTTTTTGGAGAGCATAGTTAAATTTATTTATATTTAAGTTTAGAAAGATAAGTTTCCATAAAATTAAGCATGCTCTTCAATTACTTCATCTTAGCACGGGTATGTAAGTAAAAATAAGTAATTTTATATTAAATAAAAAAATGAATTATCATTTAATTTTATGTATCTTAAATAAAATTTAAAGTTATCTCTAAAATACTTTTTATCAAATATGATATCATAAATAAAAAAGATCATAATTAAAATTAGGTGAAGTATTTTTATGAATAATAAATTAATTAAATTAAATTAAATTAGTTAAATTTGGTTATGTTTAATTTTATTATACAAGAACTTTTTGTTTATACATAAATTAATACAATGGAAGCATTATGTAAAATTATATTGATTAGAAAAATATAATTTTTTCAATTCTTGAAGACAGATTTGTCTCCATAAAATGTTATAAAACAACTTCAAATTATTCTCACCAAACATTAAAAGAAAAATTGATTTGAATGTGTATATACTATAATACTTGTACGCCCCAGAGTTTTGAAAATCTAGAAAATAGAAATACTTGTGGCTGAAAGATTGCAGACTTGAAGTACTGGCGGTTAGATTTTTTGAAAGAATTATTTTTGCATATTAGTCCTTTAATTTGTCTTCTGATACTCAAGTTAATTGCTGCTAGTATGCAACGTAAACATACTGTTCATTTGTTAATTTCGTTATTAAAAGATCTTGAAAAAAGAATTAATTTGTCTAATAAAAAATCTTTTAAGGATCCAGTAATTAACATTCTAATATTTTAAAAACGACATTATTGGCCTTCTTTGTGGTTACTTTTTATCCCCGGAACTGATCACTGATCAGGTTTGAATGGGTGAAGTTGACTTTTGAAGAATTCCATTAATTTTCTCTTAAATGAAACAATAAACAATAAAAAAGCAATGAAGTGATAATTAATTTTTTTTGTCTTTCATATTTTACTTTTTGTTTCACCCAGACGCACAATACGACCTGAGTGATGGATAATTTAATTTGGCAGATCAAGAAGTGATAAACATGAAGATGTTACCAATATTTGTGTGTAGTGCATAGTACTAGTAGATCTAATACTGAATCTTGGCATGTCAACTTTGTAAATTGACTGATAATGACATGTATTCTTGTCTCCCTCTCTAGTCATTCGTTATTAATGGGAAACACTCTCAGTATCTGTTCTTGCCCCCGTTGCGCGTGCACTACCCAAATTTACACCATTTCGATCCTCTTTTTTTTCTTTATTTCTCCTTCCATCCATTATTGGAGCATAAAAAAATAATACAAATCTCATCAATACTTCTTTCATTGCGCGGAATTAATTAAAGAATAATGTAGCCCAATTTCTTACCTAACAATTATTATTCAAGATTCATTTATGCAGTGAGAAGAGGAATAAAGTTGATGAAAATTGAAGAAAATAATATATTTTTGTGAATAATAGGAAAATAAAAAATATACATCTAAATAAAATACAAATAAGAATAAAATACTTTTTTTCAAAACCATCTATATATATCAAACAACATCTCCCGATTTTTTCTTTCTAACATGTATCTTTCTGTTCTACCAATCAAAGGATTAATAACATAAAAATATATTAAGAAGACAGCCTAATATTTTTAAAAAGTAGTAAAGACAAAGCTGTGATTGTGTTAATAATAATAGCAGTAAGAAAATCTATGATTTGTAGACGCGTCATAATACATAATGGGATGTATTCTTATTTGTTACTCACACTTTCTTAATGTCTCTTATACAAACTTCGTTAATAATAAATACATTTAATGAAATTAATTATACGAGTAAGCTAAAATAATATTTGTAAATGAATAATCATTGTTCACCAAATTCATATATTGTTTTTGGAAAAACAATTTAACATTTTAAAATTATAACCCAATCATTAAAAATCTAGTAAATTCACTAATTTTTATATATTAATATTGATTTATAATTGAATGATCACATTATTTATTATATCAGATGTTTTTGTTTCTTAACTGTAATAACATTTTCCGCGAGAAAAAGGCGTATCTTGTTGATCTGCAAAGGGATATGGTAGCTATGAAACGTGTCCTCTGTCTGGAGAGTTCTAAGGGTCCCACTGCCCAGAGGACCGAGGCCAGAAGGGGAAATGCAGAAGGATTTTAATGAAAAGGTCTCTGGTGATAGAGATACAAATAGAGACACAAAAATGGTATCATTATTATTGGAATCTTGAAGCTCTGGCACGCAATTGGTTCGCATTTTGCAAAACAAATGGTTATTGTTTTAACTTTTAAAGTCCATCAGATATGTACGCACACGTTTTAGCCAATGTTTCCCTGTTGCGTGTGTATAAACCTCACAGTACGAAGTAGGAGGAACCGTTGAGACTTTTTGCAGTCCATTCATTCCATATTTACATTCCCTTTGGTAGCTGTACCCATTTTATTTTTACAATAAAAAACACTATGTGTTTAAATTAGTATACAAGTATTAAGGGATAATTTATACATAAAAGAGGAGACACTTGTTGATAAGTAAAAGAGTGATTATATTTCAACATTCTATTGTTTTGACTTTTCAACACCATTTTGACACCTCTTATAAAAAAAAAACCAATATTAAAAGGACTAAACCCACCAAAATAATATTCTAGGTACATGAATTAAAAAATTAAGTTAATTATAGACAAAAGATAAAAAATTTAAAGAGATAAAAAGTATTTAAGTCATAAATTAAAGTTTAACTTTAATATATTTGAAAGTCTAGATTAAAAGATACTGTCCAAATATTCGGCTCCTACTAAACTGTTTGAAAAATTAAGTTTTGAAAATGTCAAGTCTAGAATGTAGTACTTGACATATACAAACTAGATAGACTTTACTCTCATTCTAAATCTCATACATTAATAAATCCAACATGATTAAAAACTTGAATCTAATGTAGTTGAATCTATTTAGATAATTTTTACATTGTGAATAAATAAAAAACTTTAAAATGTTAATCAAATCAATAAAAAAATTGAATAATCGTATATGATATGATAATTGAAAATAATTGCAATTTCGAAAGGATGATATTAACTTAAATATATAAGTTAAAATATTTGAAAAGGAATCGCACAAACTTTGAAAAGGAATTTCACAAACTTTTGTTTTTTAACGGGCTGCCTCATGCTACTAGAAAATTAATTATTTAACCGTAACATATAATTTAAGTCATTTGTAAAAATATAAGAATAAACTCAGAAATATAAGTAAAGACACTACTATCTTGAATAGTGGATAATCCTAACTTTGCAAATTCATTCAATTCATAGCACACAAGGGTAAAACTACATTTTTTGTTTTTCCACTCTGTCTGTGAATTTTATCCATATAGGAAAGTAAGCATGCTCAATAGTACAACCCTCATCCATGAGATTGATCATAGATAGTGAATCATACTCAATCGTGATGTTCCAAAATCCATTGTCATAAGAAACTTTTAAAGATTTGAGGATGGCCAAGAGTTTAGCCTTGCCCACCTCACACATAGGAATTTTGCAGGAGAAACCAATCATAAAGGAATCTCGACAATCACGAGTCACACTTCCAATAGCAACGCTCCTCAGAGGAGTCATACCTCCAATAGCAGCACTCCCCTGATGACAACTTACCACCACATCACAATTAATCTTAATCATATCATCTGTTGAGACATTGGTAATTGCCTAAATTACCTATCTTTACATAGATAAAATATATAAGTTATTCTAATTCTTTTTCACTTAAGGCCTTGTTTTTCTTACATATCACTTAAAATTATATTTAATTAGCAAATTAGTTTTAGGTTTAGATCTATGTATTATTTTAGTGTATTTTCCTGTTTTAGTTGTTCTGAGGGACGTTGTGAGAAAGGTCGAAAAAATGGAAGTAGAGTTGAGCTCATTAGCGTGTGGCAGTATCTCGGCGCCCAGGCCCATGTCATCGCTGTCTAGGGCTCAGTGAAAATTGGGCAACATATTTCCTAAAGTGGCGTTTAACATTCACCTTGTCAACGTTGGGCATTGGTGTTTTGATATGAAGTCTTTAAAAATGTGTCTTTTATTTTGGAAAAGTAATTATGCATCTTGCTGACTGAAGGCATGCTCTAGACCCATCTTCGTCCATTCTTCACATCTATCCATCCTGATGGCTAGTTATGTTTGTTATTTTGTTGGGGTTTGATGTAATTGAACCTCAACTCTTGCGTATTGTTATTATCTTTAATCAAAGTTTATTATTCAATATTGGTATTCTTCTTTACACTTTGCATTATTTTCTTTATCTTTAGTGGGTTTTACTTGTTGAATGAGCTCGAGGAGGATTTTGACTTATAAAATCAAAAGAGCTCTAATGGCCATCTAAAACTCATTTTCTTAATGTGAGTGATTTAACTTTAGATTATGTAGGGAATTAATAGTCTAATACTCAAATAACTTAGTTCCTTGCTTGAAAGAGATTGAGGTTAAGGATAATTTTATGAGTAATGGGAACATGGGTAGTGAATGACGATTTTAAGTTCATCTATGCACTTGAGGGATGATTTAGTGAAAATAAAACTCAAATGAATCTCATATGTGTAACAACTTATTATATTTATTTACATTTTATTTACTTTATATGTTAGTAGTAGTTAGTATAAAATTGCTTCATTTTCGTTAGTACAAGTAAAATGTATTGAGATTTCTGAGGTATCATTCAAATCTCTGTGGGATCGACCCGACATTTATTGGATACTACATACAATTGTGCACTTACCAATAGTATGGTAGAAAATTTGCACTCATTAAGCATCCACACTGATCTACAAGACACGTAGAGCATGGGTTTGATGCAAATCACGTAACAGGGGCTTTACTCATTAACCACTTGTTGATCGGACTAGGTTGTGCCATTGAAAAAAACATCATTCCTCATATACCACAATCTATCTAAGACAACACCGAATACCTGACTCCACATGTTCTCCCCGTGCAGCTGCCCACAAGATAGATTATCTAACATCTAGTTTTTCAATAGCTAGTGGAAAAAGACACTGGGCATTCCATTAACTCGCATTAGTGTTCAGATTAATAGATTTTGAGCAATCTCGTAGAGCATGCAGCGTGATTTACCTATGGTGGCCATAGAGAAGGTAGGAGGGAATGACTGTCATATGCTTACTATGTCTTAATTTGTTGGTGAGTAGGATCTCCCTTGCCACCTTCCATAAATGTATGTGAATTTGTTATGGTCCCTCTCATTTCCATAGTTGTTTAAATATGGACTTCCCAAGGTTTTGGTCTTGACATACCAAACCTTTGTATGCAAAATTTAGTGGTGAAGTCATCATCTCCTCATCTTCTCCAACAGGGGTTTTCATCTTCCAAATCTCCTTGATGAGGGTAGATTTTACAAATATCTCTTACCACATTTACTCTCAACAAGTTTCCCAACTTGTGGGCATTTCATGCCTTGTCGAGAGTCACAAAGAAACAGAGTTTGGCTCCTAGTTAGATTTTGTTGACATTAGTACAACAACCAATAAAGGACCTTCATTTAGCCACCTAATTATCCAACTAGAAATCTATGTTTCTTCCATTCTCAACCTGCATACAAGATTGTTATAAACATTATGCCAGGATGCCTTGATTCTTTTCCAAAAATTTGTTCCCTTCCTAGTAGCGCTAATGTTTGGTTTGGTTGATCCCTCACAATTGCATTTTGACCAAATGAGTTGAGTCAACGTGACTTTCTTTCTAGTGATCAAGTGCTAACTTAATTTCATAAGGAGGGCTTGGTTAGCGTGTTTTATTTCCCATAGCTTGAGACTAAGTGCTTGTTTGGTAATAGTTTTATAAAACTGTTTTCAGTGTTTTAGTTTTTAAAAACTAAAAAACTTGTTTGAGTAGTGTTTTCTGAAAACAGTTTTCGAAAATAGTTCTGGTTTTTTAGTTTTTAAAAACTAAAAAACTGAAACAGCTAAAAGTAGTTTTGCTTTTCAGTTTTCTGTTTTTGTTTTGAAAACTCATAATACAATAAGAATATGTTATTTTTTTCTTTTCATTAATGAAATTCTAATAATTATGAATAAGTTTTTCCATTTTTACATCTTCAAAACAGTTTTCAAATAAAACTTGCCAAACAAGTTTTTTTTTTCTTCCCGAAAACAGTTTTTGAAAACTATTTTTGAAAATTTTTTTCAAAAACTAAAAACCAAAACAAAACCAATCAAGCCTGAACTCACTGTTTAGGAGTGCATACCTTATTACAGGCAAGCTAATGAACTTTCCTATTATCATCAATATCACCCAAAATGAAGTCCTTGCATTTCTTATCAATTTCATTACATATAGAAATTGGTAGCAAATTAGTTTGCATCACATAATTAGGAAAAACTTGTACAACTCACTTAGTCAAAGTATGCCAACTTGCAAAAGAGAGATGTTTCTTTTCCAATTACTTAGTCTTTGATTAACTTTATCAATAAGAAATTGGTACAAATGCTTTGAAACTCGGTCATGGTGAAGCGGGATTATGAGATATTTGCCCAAATTTCCAGTTTTCTCAAACCCCAAAGCACTTGGTAGCTAGTCTTAGTGTTGCCAATTAACAATTGTCGAAAAGAAGACACATGTTTTGTCCTGGCTAATTGTTTTCCTAGAGCAATTGTAGAAAACCTTCAAAATCTAGTTAATCACTTCCACTTGGTTAAGGGAAGCTTCGGCAAATAGCTAGGAAAAGTTCATCTGCAAAGGCCAAATAAAATAGTTGTGGTCCGCCTCTTAAGACCTTGATTGGCTTAAAGAACTTTTGCTTAATTGCAAAATTTATCATTTGAAAGAGGCTTTTAAGGAATAGGATAAATATATATGGTGATATAGGGTTTCCTTACCAGATACCCTTTTCCTATTGGAAGGGTTCTAGAGCCTCTCTAATCCATAGTAAATGCATATTTAGGGAGGAAACACAATATCAGACAACATCAATAAAAACGTTTGGAAGTTCAATGTCAACCAATTATCTTTGATAAATTTCCAATTCAACCTATCATATGTTTTTTTTCTAAATCAACTTTAATAATCATATACCCACTTACTACCTTTCTTTTGCTTCAAGAAATGGATGGCCTCTTACGCGATGATTATGTGTCAACACCACTCCTCTAGGGTATGAAACTGCTTTAGCATCAATTGATTAGTTTATCCATTACTATACGCAGCCGTAAGACAAGAATCCTGGTAATCGTCTTATACATAGCATTACATAAACAGATTCGATTCAGTTGTTTTAGGTTTAAAACTAGCTTTATTTTAGGTATGAGGGTTATCATAGTAGAATTGATTTCCCTTATCCTATTGAGATCAACAAACATAACTTCAATCAAATTGTAAAATGATTCACCGATGGTATTCTAGTTAGCTTTTAAAAATCAACCTATAATACATCTTCCTTAAGCACTTTGAAATTACCCGTGGAGAATAAGGCCTTTCAAATCATCACTTGGGATATCAACATATTTAGAATATTTAATTCCTCCTTATATAAACGTCAGAATCCACCCTAAATGGCTAGGGTCACACAATTATTATCCTCCTTATAATGGTTCTCATAGGAAAATGTTAACCATCCTTTTGAATTCTTTAGAGTCATTAACCCATTTTCCATATTTATCTTGAATTGCCTCAATTTTGTTCTTCCTCCTATGGATGGAATTTACTCAATGAAAATATTTGGAGTTTTTGTCCCCAAATTTGATCCACTTGGGACAAGACTGTTGAAACTATAACATCTCCTTTTTTCACAAAACCTGTTGATTTATCCTGTGTAATTACTTCATAAGATACCTTTTTCTTGTAAAAAATATTCCCAAATACTTGTCTATTCCATTTTCTCAACACTTCATTGAACTTGTCCATCCTTGTCAATTCTCATTTCTCTCCAAAAAAACGTTAAGAACCTTTGAAAAAATTCGAGTGAAATAGACAAGCTTCTACAAAGCGAAATGGTTTCCACCTCCTGTTAACGTTCCCCTTACTCATCATGCTAATCAAGAGCGATTGGTGATTAAACTTCAAGAAAAAAAGGTGCAAAAAAGGATAACTTGTTGGAACCATATACGCCAAAAAAGGTTAATCAACAATTCGTATAGTCTCTCCATTAAATGGTCTCTCTTCCAGGTGAACGTAGGCCCTCAAAATCCTACATCTAGCAAGTTGTTAGATAGTATAAAATTCGGAAATCATGCATAGCTCACCAAGATGGTGATGGTGACCCACCTTCCCGCTCATGTTCCTTTAGAACTAAGTTAAGATCTTCGATATGAGCCCGCAGACCATGGAACTTAGAAGCTATCTCACCAATTTTCTCCTATAGTGTTCTCCTTTTTTGTATATGCAAGCTCTCGTACACCACTATGAGGTTCCACTTTGTTTGCCTTCCCCAACAAACACTAAGGTGTATAACTAATGGTTCTCAGCAAGCACCTCCACTTTCCCAATAGGAAAATTTCCAAAGGCACCAGATTCCGATGAATCTCCTTACTTTGTTTCCAATGTGCTAGTGGTCAAAACTCATTTTATCCATAATTTTTTTATCCATGTCACTATTGAATTGTGTTTCAAGAAGGATATAAGGATGAAATAATAGGTTTTAGCAATATTTCTTAGTAGTGAGCTAAAGCCTCGTGACTTGTACCACAACAATTCCAAGCTATGAAGTTCATATAAAACATAATAATAGGTGTTGTCTTTGAAAGACTCGTCTCCTTTTGATCCTATTGACCATTGGGAACTTCCTTCTAAGTCTCTTCCGTCCCTAAAACCTTCATCTGGCTACTGCATGAATGGTCTTGACTTCTCTATGCTTCAGATTGTAACACATTCCTGGGGGAATGGTTAAGGACCCCCTTCAACACTAGTGCATAGTTTGCGACTGTCTACTCCACCTTTGCATGAATTGCCTTGGACTATCCACCTCCCTTCAAAGTCTCATATTTTGACCTCAAAATTCTAGTCCAAAAACCCTTAATTTCCACATATAGGCATCCAACATTACATTCTTAAATCAGTAAAAAAATAAGTATGTTGAAAATAAAATCTTCAACTAAGATAAATAAAAATAATCATCACTTACATGCATACAAAAAACCATTTCATAATAAATAAGAAGTTAAGGGAATATTAGAGAGAAAACAAACATTTAAACAAAAGGAAACCTTGTAGTTTTAATTTATTTTAATAAAAATAATAAAATAAAAATCAAAGTAAGACTGGTCAAAATAAAAGGAACGAATGAGATAACTGTAATTGAATAAAAATAATTCTAAAACTAATAAAATATTTCATAAAAAACAAATTAAAATACTTATAAAATATCTCATTCAATATATAATTTAATATAAGTTAACCTAACAACTATATAAGTTTCATCGAAAATTATTATACTTTTGAAAGAATAATATTAACTAAAATTTAAAAATATATTTAGGAATTGCGTGAATGAAAATTCCAAATGACAAAAAAGAAATTGCTATTGATTTTTTTTTCCAATTTTTCAATGCACGAGAAACTCACTTCTTATTTTTTTTAAAGGAAAAAGTAGTATATATCATTGATCCAACAAAATGTACAAGATGTACATGTATCATACTACAAGTCAGCTACTACTATCTAGATTAAGAAGCACTAACAAGAAACATTTAGATACAAAATAATGAATTGTAAACCCATAAGGAAAAAACTATGCTAGAGGACACCCCAACCTTTATACCATCCAATTGAAGATAAAACATTAATCCTTTCAACAACCTCTTGTTGATTAGGTTCCTACTCTTTAAAAATGATAGCATTACGTGTCAACCAAATAACCCAAGAAGAAACATACCAAACCAACATGACAACCCCTTAGCCTTCTTTGATAAATGAATAGATTCAAGAGAATCATATAATTGAAGAAAACAATCAGGCCAGACTATTTGGATACCTAACTATTGAAACATTTTCTCCTAAACCAAGTTAGCAAATTGGCATGCAAAAAACAAATGTTGAATGTTTTCTTCATTTAAAGGACAAAACACACAAGCTGTGAAATTACCTTGCAAATTGCATCCTTTGAGACTTAAGAAATTATGCATTTCCAAAAATCTTTGAGCCATCTCCTCTCTTCTACTCCCAAAAGATTGCCCTGCAAATTAAAAATAAATTTGTACCCTGAAGCCACTTTGTAAGATTTAGAGGGATTATTTATCCAGTGCCATTTATCTTGTTTATCCAGTTGTGAAACCCAACTACTAGCCAAAAAATTTAACTCTAACAATTGTTCTTGTTCCCACGCGAACAAACTTCTATGCCAATTCCATTGCCAGACCCAAGACCCATCCTGAAATCGACCTAAATCATCAAGCACACAGTCTTTGTCATGAGCCACTGAATAAAGTCTTGGAAATGTATCTTTAAGAACTTGATCCCCACACCATATCTGTTTCCAAAAACTTGTGTCTTTGCCATCCCCAGTAAACCTTCATATAGACCTTGAGAACCAATCAAAATCAGAGGGAAAGCTAAAGTTAATATTAAAATGTCCTCCACCAATGGACTTTCGAGAAATATTCCCCAATGAGGAACCAAATAGGAGTAATAACCGTATCTCTCCTTTAACAGACCCTCCCAAATAGCACCATTTTCATTCAAAAACCTCCACCTCCATTTAGTCAAAAGACTTTAATTAAACCAATGAAGAATCTTATCACATATCTTTCTATCCACCCGAACACCACTCCAAAAGAATTTTCTCTTAATACTTTTCAACTTTGCAATCACCACCCGTGGAGCTTTATAAAAGAAAAAGTAGTATAAAGATAAACTAGTTAAAACTGAATTTATTAGAACTAACCTAGCTCCCTCCCAAAGATAAATGTCGAGCTTTTCCACCTATCTTGCGTTTTTTTTAAAAACCTTAACTAGTGCTTACATCTCGGATTAATTCCAACTTGAACCCCTAAAAACTTGAAGGGGATTGAAGTCAATCTACAAATGGAGGAACAACTCTGTTGCATCCATAAACCAACTATTCTCATTGATCCCCTAAACTCATTTTTTATATAATTTTCAATTGAGTTATGGATAATTTTGGTTAAAAAATTAATTAGGTTTCACAATAGTAACTTCTAGTTCACGAAAAATGGGATTAAAATATTTCTTGTGTAAGAAAATGAAAACAAAAATAATATTTTTTTAGTTTGATAAAAAAAACAAAAAAAAAATGAACAATGGATAGTACTATATATTTCAGTTTTCACTCGATAATTATCTCGATTTTGCAATTTAAAAATTCTATTTATTAAATATTAAAAATTACATTAAAAATTTTATTTTTAAAATTATATAAAAATTTACTTATTATCAAAAAATTTATATAAAAAGTAGTCATTATTAAGTTAAAATACAAATGAACATTCAACCCATTGAAACATTATATATTACTTGTAAAATTGTATATAATGAAATTAAATCAATAGTCTTGTTAAAATATTCATTCACCGATTTATACATTAACTAAAAAGTAATTAAAGATTAAATTTAAATCATCAAAACTTAAAACATGAATAATTGTATATGATTACTTGCTCGATTTTGTTTTGTTTTAACATATCAAATTAAAACTAAATTGAATTGCATGATTTGAAAATTAAAAAAACAAATCACCTCAAATTGATTTAATTTTGAACACTTTTATTTACAAACCATACTACATGGATAATTTTGTAATTATAAACACTTTAATTTACAAGTTTTCTTTCTTTTTACATCATTTTCTTACCACTCCAATTTTCAATCTATTTTATTTCTTTTTCTTTCTTTCTCTTTTCTTTGTTTATCACATTTTCTCTCCATTCATAGCCTAAAATAAAAAATTCTGGTGCATATCAAAATAAAAAATTATTACAATCTTAAAATTAAGAAAAATATTTAAAATTTTTAACACATTCACACTTTAAAAAATTAAAGACAATAAATTTTACTAAAAAAGTATTTTAACAGTTTAAAGATAAATATTTCCTGAACACCATGTTTGAGATGTTAATCATAAAATAACTATAAGGAGTAGCAGAGGAGAGAATGAGTAGAAAAAAAAAGAGTAAATTTTAAAGGTATTTTAGTAAATAAAATTTGATTTTTTTTTTACTTGTTTGGTCAAATAGAAATGAAAAAAAAAAAGTGATTTTCATATGAAGATATATTTATTTTAATATATGTAGCTTTTTTTATATGAAAATAAAATTATAATTATAATTTTAAGTGAATTGACCAATTTTTAATATTTTTCCTTCTCCTTGCTTTCCATCAAGAAAAAGATTTTGTTTATTTTCACAAAAGATTTTTATTTTCTTTAACCAAACATAAAAAAATTATTTTTTTTCTTTAATTTATGTTGCTTTTGACTTTTGTCTTTCTTATTTTCTTGTATTTGAAATTTGAAACAAACAACGCTAATATTGTACACCGATCAATTCCCACGCTGGTCCATATTTTATCCACTGATTAAAGAAAACGCTGGTGTGATATATCTCTTCATAAAAAAGTACTATAAGAGGAAATAAGAATAAAAGATGACAGCAGAGATAATAATAAATCAGATTTTGCTATAGGTGGAGGAAAATAGAAGATGTCTCTATATGGAAGTGTGATTTTTGTACTCCACTCAACAAAAGCCTTGTTTTTTACTCTCTCCTCTTACAAGCAGCCGAAATGGGAGGTAAAGGGTGAAGGGAAGCACAAGAACTGGTTTAGGGTGCATCAACCTTTTTTCTTAATCTATTGCTTCACAAAGTTTTTTTCTTTTATTAATATGCTGGTTTTCTGTAAATTTCCATATGTAGTGAGGATTTGGAGGAGAATATTGTATCCTGGATAGGCTGTTGAACTCATCAAAATTTTACTTATTAATATTTTTATTTGAAATCATAAATATATATTGATTTTACAGATAGTTTGTTAAAAAAATGTTTCTTCCGATTTTTTTATATAGATAAAAATTGGTTTTAAACTTATTAAGAAAATTAATTAAATTTACTAAATTATTTCAATTTCAATTAAAAGATACTTATTTTCTAAACTGTACTTCATTGAAAATTTGTTAGTTTTTGAAATTGATATTAAGACTAACCCTTGTATTAAATAAATAATATTTTTACTTTAAAAGTAATTAAAATTTTTTTGTATTTGTTATTTGAAACTAATAAATAATTTTTTTTTATAAAAGACAGCAAAAGAAATAATTTTTTTATTTTTTATGTATTCATCGAAAGAGTGAAGATATTTTAGTAAAATTATTTCAATGATATATATATTGTTTTTCTTAATCTTTATGCAAAAAATCTTACATTCCAGTTATTTTAGAATGAAGGAAGTATAAACTTAATTATAATTATGAAATCATTTGGTATTAATTTGATGATAATTCATGATGATTTTATATAAACAAAACATTTATGGTAATAGTTGAAGAGAAAAATATTTATATGCTATATAATAAAAAATTTACACTAAAATTTAATTACAATTTTTTATATATAATAAAATTGTTTATTTTATTAATTAATATTTTAAAATTATATAAATAAAAAATTATGATTAAAATAGATGTAAATCTCTTTTAATAAAAGAGTATAAGTGTACAAATCATATTAATATAAGAAATAAAAAGTGTTTTTTATTGTAATTATACAAAACATATTATTATGCCTTCTCTTTTTCTTTTTTATAAGGCACAATTAATTAGTTTACAAGGATTAAGAAAATTATTTTAAATTTAAAAAGATTATATTATCCACTTTGAAATGATAGACAATACTGAAAAAGTTATTAGTATAATTTATTATATATTTATTTTTGTATGATAGACGCATGAAATCTTGGAGATGATATGAGAAGAAAGTGTAGAAGGAATAAAGTGTATGGAGTAATATTATGCATATCTCGAGATGTGACCTCAATCAACCCTATCCTAAAGGCTGAAGCTGAACACTGTCACGCCAAGAATTCAATGCGAAATTTACAAACCAAAAAGGACCATTCCTATAATAAATTTGGTTCTGGAGTTTGGACTATAGAGAGCCCATCCTTTTATCCGGTCATTTCGAATACAGTGACCAAAACCTAACTGTCTCTGATGACAATAGAAACCTTTTTGGCACAAAAACACCAACTAAGATGAGACAATACACATGCATCACAAAATAAAAAGGAAAAATTCGACCGTGGAAGAATTTAAATGACGGTTTTCTGATGAACAGAGGGAGCAGGGGCAGTAACCATTCCATGCAGAAGAAACAATGGATTTCTCACGATAAATTAATTATTATCTTTGCCTATTTCTCACGATAAATTAACAAAGGAAACAGGGGCAGTAAGGTAAGCATTCCAGTTCCAGAGGCAGATAATAAAATCCACAGAAATTAATTAGCTTTGCCTTCGCCTAGAATCCAGACAAGGAGACAATAAACTGAGACACTTTCTAAACTTGATGGAAATCAAACCATTTTTTTTCGCAAAATGACGAAAACATTATCAAGTTAATCGTATAAGAGCAATGTCCTGTGTTGAATTTCGTGAGTTTATGCCCAATTAATCAATACAGTATTCCATTCATCCTTGTTATTTTTCCTAGAGCATCTCAGAAGATCCTTTAGAACATTAATTATTATCAACTTTTTTTTTTCAAAACCTAAAACTACGCTCATCATTTTGGAACATGAAAAAATATTTTATATATATATATACATATATATATATATATAAATAATAGTGAATATTAAACTTTAAAAGGATGATATAAACGTGAAGTAATATAAATGAAAATGATAAAATAGATATAATAATTATATCTATAATAATTAAAAAAATGAGAAAAAATTATTATATATGTAAAAAAAATAATGTAACACTACCAAAGAAAATATGATAAAAAACCGGTTATTTAAACACATAAAAGGGAGGTAAAAAATAATACTAGTCAAAAGTTTTGTCATAATAAATAATATTTTCGAAATCTTAATTTTTTAGTTGTGTTAAAATTTTAAAATTGTGTTAAAATTTTGAAATTATGTTATGTAGTTTATATTGTTGACCTCACATAATAAGATAGTTTTATTGTTACATATAATTTGTTAAATTTATATATTTTATACAAGTTTTTTTTTTCTAATTGTATGGTATCCTATAAGAGCATAATATCTTTTTGGAAAAGGTTTTACATTGTAGTTTTATCGATGTTACATGCTAATTCTATGAGTATTTACAAAAATATATATTAACATATGAAATGAATAATTACTTATAAATTAAGTATGGTATGGGATAGGTCTGTATTTACAAAAGTTGTGTAAGTATAGTGAAAGTATTGCTAAAAATATTATTTCCATTATAATCTATGATAAATAACATAACTATAGAATAAAAAGATATATATTATATATTTTACACAAATTTAACAAAATAAAGATACAATTTACAAGAAAAATTGAGTTATTTATAATATAACACTCTTAATAAACTTACAATATTATTTAATATTATAGTAAAAAAGAGCATAGGTTTATGTTCAATTATATAAAATTTTAGGAATTATTTCATAATTTGTTCTATGTTTAATATTGGTTTATTTTTCATATTATGTTTATTTATGTGCAAAAATATATTTATTTATTATTTTTATAATACGTAAAATACAAGTTGTAAAAGTACATATATAGGTATATAGGTACCCAGCGAATACGAGGATGTAGATCAAAGTTGTTACTCAATAGAGTATGAGACCAATTACAATTACATTTTTTAAACATGGATATGAGTAAATATTATATTATTTACCTAAACCCTACTCATTGTCATCCCTAATTAAATTAGTAATACAAGTTGAATAAAAAATTCCTTAAATGCAGATATATAAAAACATAAAAGGCTAAATTATGTTTTTAGAAATTTTCACAAGATCTTTTTTAATAAGATGCAACTTACAAAAATAGTTCATAACTTTTAAAAGAAAGATATACAATTTATCATTATTAGTAAATGATATAAAATAATATTTTATATTATTCATCTTAATCTAAAGATTACGTTAAGTTCCTTAACAACAACAAAGATTTCACTATTTTATCCAAAAATATAAATAGTTTTTCTATGTCACTTTTAACTTATCTCCAACTAGTCTTTACATTTTTCCAACTAGTCTTTACATTGTATCTAACAATTAAGTATGTTTTAATACAAAGTCTCTTTAAACTTTTTTTTAAAATGGTTAGATTTAGAAGCTTACAACTCAAAAAGAATTTATAATATTTTAGACAGACAAATATACAAGTAAGTAAAGTTGGTTGTATCAAAATACATAAATGATAAATAACCTTTAAAAACTACACACAAAGATATTATGGCAATTTTTTTTTTAAAGTTCTATTTCTCCCTCTTTTATATGTATGAAACATAGGGTATATATTTCAAAAGTTGTTGATTGTTATGACTTAGGAAAGTCTCTTTCTATGTTTTGTATAGCTTCTTTTACTAATAGTTCTATTGAAATATCAAATATTTTTCAATAACTTTAATTATGGGAAACACAAAAAAAGTGAGAGGTAAAAATTGAAAGAAGTGAAAATTTTCAATTAGTTTACGAACATTATATGAGTATTTATATAAATTTATCTAAACATTTGTATAAGTGTTTATATTATAAAATAAGCTCAAATAAACTGAAAATAAATCTTTTTAAATTGGACCTAAATTTATAATTTTTTGTACTTTAGCTTCTTCGTTTTTGCACATTTTAAATTTGTCTTGTAGTAAATAGGTAAAAACAACCAATATATCAAAGTTAAATATCATTTACAAATTTATAATTGTGCTTTTAAGACATGTGTTCTTCTTGTTTGTCTATTTACTATTAACATCTAATTAACTTTTCTAACTTGTATATTATCAACGTCTGATTAACTTTTCTAACTTGTATGTGCCTATCTTTATTTTATATATGTTTGTCTTAATATCAACGTATGATTAACTTTTCTAACTTGTATGTGCCTATCTATATTTTTACATATGTTTGTCTTAAAACTTAACATTAACAATATAGATATTTTATTTTTTAATTATTAAATAAAATTTGAAGAATGAAAATACTAATTCATCATCATTTGAGTTTTAACAATATATATCTTAGTTAAGAATTTATTAAATAAGTAATTATTATATAAGTATTAATGTATGTATAAAGTTTTTTTTCATCATTGAAGAGAAAATTATGTGGTTAAGTTATTTTTACATAAATTAATTATAAACTATTCTAAAGAATTTATTAAAATAAGTTGAAAATAACTTATAGACATGTCATAAAATAAGTTCAAATGTTTGTGAAAAAAAAAGTTTAATTAATATACACTATCACTATAAAAGATTTTTACATTAACATCTAATTATGACTTTTCATTTATGTGACTTTTAAAGTAGTAACGTGTAAAGTCAATATTTTTACTATGAATAAAGGGTTCTGATTGGATGCAAGTGTAAAAATCTTTACACATGTACCAATTAAACTTTATATATATATATAAACTTTTGATATGTCTTGTGATTAGGTATCTCTCTAAAAATGCTAAATAAAATACTTTATATTAAAAAAACTATCTAGATATCCGAGAATGGCTCCTAAATTAAATTTATAATCCTATCATGGTGTTATAATCTATAATTAATTCATTAAAAAATAATTTGAAGTTATCGTATTAATACATCAAGATAGATTGGACATACACTCGAGATGCAGTTCAAAATCAACCAGAAAAGACGCCAGGTTTTTAAAGCACAAATCCGGTTCAATCAATTGCAAATCGAGCATTTTATAAGCACTAGCGCGCGCATTGATTAGGGTATTAGGTGTCATTATTTATATGATTAATTAACACTATGGTAGGGTTCTTTAAGTTCCCGTCGTTGGAGAAGAAGAATTTAGGTGAAAAGTGAGGAAGATAACAATGCATGTATGGTTGTGGTTTACAGTAGGGGAAGGATATACGCAGACCTAGTTTCGAAATCCAGAATCATGCATGTCATGCCAAACTACAATTATTCAACAACCTTGTGCCTACATACTAAATAAATGGTATGTCCTTCCTCCATTTATAGTTTTTACTTTTGGTGTACATATTATAGTTTGTGAAGATAAGAACATCCACCAAAGATGACAAATGAATTTCAATATATTATTAGCAGAATTGCATTGATTACCATAACGGATCATATGTTTTCTACAATCCTATGCAAAAACCGAGATGACTCTAGCTACAAGCTTCTCACCAACCAAGCACCGACATTTACAATATTGTTTTGCCAACATCAAAATCCTTTTTTGCATTTACATGAAACTACTTTTTCGTTAATTTATTATGTATTGTGATCGCGGGATTTTTATTTTTGATGTTTCAATATATTGATGAATCAAATGTTAATTAAGTTTTTTTTTTTTTTCATTTACAATCAAGTAGGTCGATCTTTATAATATAAATTAAATGTATTGTGATCGTGGGATTTTGATTTTTTATGTTTCAATATATTGATGAATTAAATGTTAATTAAGTTTTTTTTTTCATTTACAATCAAGTAGGTCGATCGATTATAATATAAATCAAATGTTAATTAAGTTAAGAGGGATAGTCAGTTAATCGAACAAAATTTATGAGTTATTGTAAATCTCTTTCTAATTTTTACCAGAAAAAAAAATGTTTTTTCATTCCAATCAAGTAGGTCGATCCACTAAAATACAAATTAAATTTGACATAACAATAACTAGAGTTGAAATTATCAGATTTTTGTGAGGTAATTTAGATAGTATGTGTAACATCTTAAATTAAGGTTTTAGTGTTTTAAATGATAAAATATGTTATCCATTTAGTAAATCGATGTAAAATAATTCGATATATTTGAATTAAATGATAAAAAAAAGGTTCTAACTATATTAATTAAGGGTTTGTTTGAAAAGTTTATAAGTTATTAATTTTTAAATATACTTTTTAAAAAAAAGAACAACAACAAAAACAGAATTTAAATAATTGTTAGTTTAGTTTGAAACACCTTTTATATTAGTTTTTAAACTTTTAAAATTTGTCCAATTTAATTTTAATTTAGTTTTAAAAATGTAAATTTTCATTTGATATTGTTGTTGTCACAAAAAAATAATATTACCATATGTCACTACCACCATTTACATTATCCTTATTATCATTACCATTATATTATTATTTTTACTAAGACTACCATTTTTATTACAACGCCCAACTATTATTAATGACTTAAACTTGTGATAAATTGTTTCTTTCTAAAAACAATAATCATAAAAATGAAAAAATCAATAATTTAAATATTTGATGAGAAGAAGATGACAACTTGATTATAAAAAATAAATAAATTAAGAAGTAGAATCTAAATACTAAAATTACGCGATAATTTATATGCAACTCTAAGTATTATACTTTATAATTTTAGTTATAATTTTTAATCTTCTTATTAAGTAGAATTAAAAAAAATGAAACTGATCTCTTACCATTTATAATTATTATAATCAAACTTTTCCCTTTAAATATCCCAAATTTTGATTTTTATATTAAAGTTTTATAAATTAAATATACTAAATTATTATAATAATATTTCACTTAAAACATACAAATTAAAGTATAATATTTCATCTAAAATTAAATAAAAATTCTCTATTTTTATTATATTATTTATCTAAATATCTATTTTTATTTATATTTTATAAATATATAAAAAATTTATTATGAGAATAGTGTCTGGTAAAAGTATTTATTAATTGAATACCTTCGTATAAATGATTTAGATTAAAAAATTATTAAAAAATTTATTAAAATTTCGTATAAACCATATATCATATCTTAAAAATTTATAAAAAGATAAATCTCAAAAACATTTTAATCATCACATTCTAAAATATCTTAACTCTTATGAAAAAAGATATTGTGATACATTTAAATCTAAGCAAATACAAATCTTACCCAATTTATTCTATTTAATATTATTATTCTTAAAATATTTTAAATTCTATAATGATAATTTTTTTATTTAAGATATTGATATCAAATTTTAATAAAGAATATTTTAAAAATAATATTATTTTTTATTTTGTAAAAGTAAATTATAAAAACTATTTTCTTATTAAAAGTAGTATCATTGAAGTTTTATTAAAATTATCATAATCCTATTACCCCTTTAACTATCTCTCACTCTTTTTTCCTTTTCTTCTTTTAATGGTAAAAAATTTTCAAATATTCTTCTATCTTCTCTCCGTTATATTTGCTCTATGTCTCCCACACATAGTTCCACTCACCCACCCAGACAACTAATATGATAGTCGATACCACACACATCACAATTAGCATGATCGTCAATACCTTTACTAATGATAAATGGATGCTATTAATAAAAATTCACCTAAAAAATTAGTGTGCAGACCTGTGCAATAAACAATTTCAACTAACCCTTATAATCGTGTATGTCAACCTTTGAATCAAAAAATTAATTTAATTTAATTTAATTAGTATATATTATGTGTAAGAAGTTTTACATTGATATTTCATTACAATCATTCATTTATGTTAAATTTTTTATTTTACTAATTAATACTTTAAAAATCATATAAATAAAAATATATAATTCAACGTTAGTTTAAAATTCTTTTACACTATAGTAAATATTAATTAAATTCAAAATAATTTACTTAATAATTTACTCAAATGACACATTTTTTCAACAAAATGATTATTTGATACTTCTTCCATATTTAAATATAAATAAATTTAATTAATTAATATGATCATTTAAAATTTAATTATTATTTAATTTTACAAAACTCAATAAAAAATAATGTTATTTATAAAATACTACTATAAGATTCATTAAAAATAAATTAAAATAAAACCTCAATTAACTAAGAGTTGTTTTTGAAATACTATTGTTAAATAAGTTGCATATAATTGACATTTTCTTATATTTAAGATTAAAAATATTTATTTGTTTTATATATTTAAATAAGAAGGAGATATATTAAAAGTGAGTACATGGATAATGTGTTTTGTGTTGTAAAACTGAGTACTTATTTAATTTACAGTTAAATGGGAATTGGATAAATACGAAAAGATTAGTAAGTTGAACAAACAAAAAAATTGAGTGAAAGGTGGGTCTCTGGCTTGGCATGTAGCTATGCTTTCCTGAGTGGAATGTACTACAAAGCAGTAACATTGTTTATGTCAGTTTCTAGCTACCAACAGGACCTAATCTCTCACCTTCTTTACGTCCCGTGTATCAGACATGTCCATGTGATTTTAAATTCTTGGTTTTTCAACAACATAAGATCAATAAGCAAATCCCAAAATGCATAATCAACATCTCACACCAAATCAATGTAAACCCTAATATATAAGTTGAACATAAACCCAAGTGGGAGGAAGAACCTCTGAGCGCCGCCAGTGTGATCATTGAGAATGATAGTCACATTCAGAGGCACCTCCAACCTCCCATAAAATTAATTTTTATTTATTTAAACAGCGTTCCCAAAAACAGCTTTATCACGTGTTTCATTTTTTGTGTTTTATTATGCTTCATAAAATCCAATAGTTGAAAAAACCTCAAATGTTCATAAACATAAGAAGCAAAAATAATTGTAAATATTTACTTCATAAAAGATGAATATTGTGTAATTATCACGACTTTAACAAAAAAAATTAGAAATAACTTTAAGACTATGTTCTATTTTTGTGAAACAAAATAAAAGAAAATGTAGGAAAGAAAATGAATTAAAGAAAGGTGAAATAAAGTGAAAATTGAAATTATTTGATTATGTGAAAAGTTGTGTGAAAAATTATAAATTAAAAATATTGAATTACAAACTTACCCATATAATTATGAGTTGTTTTTTATAAACAAGGATAATTTTGGAATGATAATTTTTTTTACACTTGCCTTTTTTTCATACTTATTTTGAATAAAAGGTAAAATATGTTGAACTCACTAAATTGGTGACAATTTCTTCAATGTTTTAAAACTCGGGTCGGACGGGTCGATTCAATTGGTTCGACCGAAACTGTCCATATACCTAGTCCGAGCAGTCTTTCAGATCAGAAAAGCATAAGAACCAAATTGACTCAGAGCGACTCGGCTAGACTTGGCAAAAAATCGATGACCCGACGACCTGTTGACTCAGGGGTTCAAGGTTTTTTTTAAAAAAAGTTTTCTTAATGGGTGATTGACGTTGTTCTCAAAGGTGAAAAACTCCTAATAGCCTTCTCTACCTTTAGTCTTTATTCTCTGTGACTTAATGTGTTTGCATTTTGCTTTAATCTCTATAGCTTTGCCTTTCTGCGATGAAAATTGACATCAAAGAAGCCATAAATTTGGTGTTGGCACTATCTTCTTTAATTTGTATTCTTGATTTTTGGTATAATTTAATTGTGTTATGATTTTTTATAGTATAAAATTATATAGGTTATAAAATATTTATATTTTCTAATGTAATCTGAGTTGTGCGGGTCAATTATCGACCCCCTGGGTTGACCCCTGACTAGGGATGGCAAAAAACTTCGCGCCTGCGAATACCCATGGATAAAACCTGCAAAAATATCCACACAAATAGTATAAATGGGTACTCTTCACCCACAAGTACGAGTTTTTTCTATCCGCTCCTTAATGGGTACGAGTATAATAGTACCTGTATTTGCGAGTACCCATTACCCACTAAACTAAAATAATATATATATAAGTTAAAAAGATAATATTTTTGGAAAATAAATCAAATTAAAATATTAATTATCAAAATTCATTTATATCAATCTTATTTTTTTATGAAAACTTCATAGTTAATAAAATTATTTATTATAAAAATGCCGATAATATAAAATAAAAATTTTATTTGTATTAAATATTTTCTTATAATACATTATATTAATCTACTTTTAGATCTAATTAATCTTATAGAAACTAGTATAATTTTATTTCTAGATTTTCTAAAAAATAAATTATTTATTTGATAAAACTTCTTATAAAAAATATTTTTTTAAAAATAAATGGATACCCGCGGGTAATAAAAAAACTCACAGGTATTTCTATAGCGAGTACTCGATGGGTTTTTAGCAGGTAACGAATGACGGGTTTTTGTAACAGGTCGAGTAGTGGGTAACCACTACCAGTGTTCGTCCTGTTGTCATTCTTACCCGTGATCCCATGACTCCTTGCCATAGTTGAGTCTAAGATTAGATTGAGTTTAATATCATTGATATCTTTACTACTTCTTTACTACCGAATTAAAGAAATAATAAATTTTCTCTCTTTTTTCTGCATAAGTAATTTTCCGCTGTCCATTTTTTCTGCCAACAGACAAGGCCTAAGAAAAATTTATTCGAGTTATATTTTTATTACAAAATGCAAGAAAGTATTAATTCTTTTTTAAAAGATATCTTCATTGGCATTTCACTTAAATATTTAAAATAATTTTATGATGCACTGTAACTATTTAACATAAATAATGTGTCGATTTTTTTTTGGTGTTGAAAATTTTAGGAGAAAGAAGGATAGCTTCCAAAACTTAAAATTATTTACCAATAAAAACATGATTTGGTGAACTTCTTTTTGGAGGAGAAAAAATATTAAAAAAAAGTTAAATTTTTTTTATAAGTTTTTAAATGGTGTAAGACTTTTTATAAGTTATTTTTTAAAAAAAAAACAAATTTTAAAAAATGAGAGTTTTTACATATTAAAAAAATAGTTAAAAAAATCACTAATCTTTTAAAAAACCTTACGAAGTAGCTTTCTATAACTTTTTTTCATGAAGTAATTTATTTTCCTATATAAATACTTCAAGAAAGCTGATCCAAATTAATTAATACCTCTAAAAAATTTACATATGCTTTATCTTGAACTTGAAGTGATAAATATGAATAAATAAAGAAATTTATATTAAAGATGACAATAAGAATTTTTTTATAAATAAAATTGGTGAATAATTTATATTAATATGTGATAAAGATTAATGAATATGTTTTAAAAACCTTCTAGATCAGTTAAGGGTTTATATTAGTTGGTTATGCATAGTGTATAGATTGTTGTAAATTTCTTAATACTGTTATCAATTCTTATCAAATTAATAAATAAAAAAATATTCTATCTGTTTTTGTTTTTTTAAGAAACCTTCGATCTAGTGTAGACACCCTTTTTTACTAATCTTTTGGGATTATAATTTTTTCAACTGAATATATTTATTGGGTGTCATAAATAATTTATAAAATTATTTTTAATAAATAATTAATTTAATGAGTGAATTTCAATATGACATGTTTGTTTATTTGCATTATATGTTAATACATATATATATATATATATATATATATATATATATATATATATTTGGATCTTTTTCGGGAATTAATTCGACCGAATGAGTATCCAATAAAATCATTTGATAAAAATTTAAAGTTTTATGTCCCACAGACTGGAATCAAAATTGGTTGACTCCAAAAGGCTTTTCTAGACCTTTTAAGCCAACCTCTTTTAATTACTTTGATTATCAAGAAGCTTGGTCGAAAATCCTTTTAAATACGAATCCTAAGCATTCTTGGTATATAAGTTTTAAAAATGAATTACCTACTCGATTACCTTCTTGGTTCATTAAGTGGGTAATTGATTTTGGCCCCGTGAAAAGTATTCTTCCAGCCAGAATTGTAAAAATGTATGACATTTTCAAAGAAATTTCGCCAGCCATTCCTTCTAAATATAAATTAACCAGTTTTTTTATCTAAAATGGGAATTGGATGGTTGATGCAACCACAATATCAGATTCACCATCACATGGGCGACCCGTTTCCCAAACAAGTCTGCTTAACTGTGAAGGTTTTCTGGTGGCAAAAGTTCAATATCGACTACGTCGATACTAAATTCAGGCAATTCAAGAATTCTCCCTCAAAGGCCTCCATTACTCCTGCTTCTGCTTCATCTTCCCCCTTAAAGATTGAAGACCTGGTAGGACCCACAAAAACTAAAAAAGAACTAAAACAGAAATTACTCGAAGCATTATCTTCTTTAGATTCTGACGAGGAACCTGAAGAGAATGAAGAATTACTATCAGACGATTGCTATGCCATCCAGATGGCACAAGATCCTAATTTGGACTCAGACTAGCAGTTACTGACAGAGCGATGCCAAACCTGCATAAAGATTCTCAGTCTGGTAAACGCTCTTCGTTGATTGCCAACATCGGGACCATACACACCAGCTGTCAGCATAATTACGGAACCAGCTAGCAGCCAAGTGCAGGGACCCACTATTAATTATTTTGTCGGCCAGTTTGTCGCAGAATCTTTCTTTTGTCAAAAAGACGATAAAAGTATGTCGGCCTCTTTGACAGAATCAAGAAAACGACAAGGAAGTGGCAGACCAAGTGGCGCATTATCCGGAAGTGGGCGACAAATTGACGCATTATCCGGGAGTGGGCAGCAAAGTGGCACATTATCTGATAAGTGGAAAACCACGTGGCACTCTATCTGATCGATGGCAGACCAAGTGGTGGCTTATTCGGATGCCTTTAATTATTGATCAATGTAATTTACTTTAAATCCGGACTTCGCATCCGGCTTTGTAATTCTATAAATACCTTGTAAGAAGAGAGGATAGACACAGCTCGACAGAGCATTAAAAATTTCTCTCTCTCTTTCCTTCCCTCTCATCCCTCTCATCCCCCTTTGTAAAATTCCATCTGAAATAAACCTCTTTCTTTGTACAACTCTGTCTTAAGCCAGCTGTGCCTCTGTAAGTTTTAAATTGTTCTTCTTCTTATAATTGTTTTACTTTACTGCTTTTAAACTTAATCATTTTAATCAAATTTTCATCAAAACACGCATCAAATGGTATCAGAGCCTTGTTAAAAGAATTTTCGCCGGAAAAATATATAAGTATGCTCTGTGGTTGCGACTAGTTACTAGTTCGATCTCCCACATCAGAAAGTTTTCTTGTTCGAAGTTTGTGAAATTCTACATTCTTGATCTTCATAATTAACTAAGTTTTCAAGATCTTCATCTTTAACTTGTATCATTTTCTGTAAACTTTTCAAAGCAAGTTTAATAATCAAGAACACGATCTAGTAATTAGGATGAAGCGTTGGTCAGCCGGTAAAGGTGGTCCCGGTAGTTAGTCGCAGAGGGCGCAGTAAAACCGTTGGTTTAGCCTGGTGGTCCCGATTCGGTCCTCATTACTTTAGAAAAATGTCTCGATTAATAAAAATGCTTTCTAAAGGTAAAGAAAAGATCGACGTTAATAATGAAGAATCTGAAGAAACTAAGTTAAATATGATCCATCATGAATTAAGAATTCCGCAAATTGAAAATGAGTTAAATAAATGGAATATACCGAAATTAGACATTAAGACTATTTATAAAACTTCGTTCAAAGATATGTTTAAATCAGAATATATAATTAAAACAGTAGAAAAAGAAATAGATTTAAAATCGACTCAACAGGAAATTCCATTAATATCAAATCAATTAATTATGGAACATATAAAAGACTATCGATATCTACACATAGGATCGATTCAAATAGCCATTAAACCCCTGTTCAGACTAGGTATGGACATGCCGTTACTAGCCATCCTCAGGGACAATAGACCCAAAGACTTTGAAAATCAAACCCTAGCCTTAATGGAAACCAACTTACATCAAGGCCCGGTATACATTAATAATTATCCTAATTATTCCATAGCATTAAAAAGTCTTCATGAAACAAATAATAATATAATTTTAACTATAAAAATTCTGGAAGAAAAATGGAATAACAGTTCTTTTCCGTTAACAATAGCATACAGATTATATTACAAAGCAATGAAAACTCAATTAGCCCCAGGAGCCTTAATTATGTCACCTAAAGATGTCACTACCATGTTATTAGTAAATCCAGACAAGGTTAGTGCCACTGTTCCTAGAACATTAAGACATGAAGAAATAACTTCAGGATTAAAATGGAAATTAGATGAAATTCTTCCTCCAGAAAAATTAGACAATCCTGTTTTAAATAATATTATTGAATTCAGAGATGGGGCTGTAGAAGTAGCTTTTGTCCCGTTAAGAAGGTCACTATCATTTAGAAGTCCGCAGACCTCTTTTGCCACAGCAAGAAGGTCCATAGATAGATCAGGATTCTCAATACCTAGGTCTTTAAATTATGTGGGAATTAGGTCAGATCCTACTGTTCCCCAACCAGAATACGAAGAAACAGAAAATCAACTTAATTCTCCCCAATATGAATCTGCACCAGGTCCTTCAGAATTTAATCAATTAAATGTTATTAAAAAATTTGAAATAAATAAAGATTTATTAAAACAAGAATTTTTAAATCCTGATAATAAAGATAAAAGAAATTGGTTCTTTGAAAATTTCTCTCAAACAGAATTAAGAGAATATCGAGAAAATTATTATACTTATTTAGAAGAAAAAGAAGAAAATATTCCTTTCTTTGATTGGTTCTCAGAAAACTGTTTCAATAATCTCCAAATTAATGTATTAAAAGCCGCTGAAAAAATATGGAAAACCTCTAAAGGAGAAATTATCAGTATAATTCCCCCCTTAGAAGAAGTAAAATTTCCTAATATTCAAAATCATGAAGTAATAGCATCACCTTTTAAAATGATCACTGAAAATAGGGAAATTAATATTAAAGATATTCAAAATTTACACACTCAGATTAATTATACCAATCAAATGGTTCATATAATAGCTAACGAAGTAATTGATAAAGAATTACCTCCTAAAAAATTAGAAAGATCTTTAATTAAACCCTTTAAGTTTTCAGAAGAAGAATTAAAACATATAAAATTAGGAAAAGATTCCATGTTAGATGAAATAAATAAAAAACTAGATGCTTTAAAAATTAATAAAGTGAATACCATAATTATTCCCGATGAAGAAATAGGAGACATAAATAGAGAACAGTTTGATGATAATTTATTTAAAGTTAATAAATTAAGACGAAACTCTAGGAGTAGCTCTTCTTTAGGCCCTACCCCTAGACCCACTACTCGTAATTATTATAATAGGCCAACTCTCCCCGATATTCAGTTTGAAGAATGGGAGCTAGAGTCACCATCCTCTTTTGATGGCTCTAGTATTTATGAATGGAATATAGACGGCCTAACAGAAATGCAAATATTAAGAAAAACTAATGAAATGACCATGGCAGCCTCTGCCTATAGAACTAAACAAGATGCGGCTACTACAGTTAAGCTGCTGGTAACAGGGTTCACCGGTCAACTAAAAGGTTGGTGGGATCATTATCTCTCTGAAGAAGAAAGATTTAATATAATGAATAGTGTAAAACAAGAAGCCGATCAAATAATGCCTTTAATGGTAGAAACATTAATTTTAGCTATTATTCATAATTTCGTAGGAGATCCTCAATTATTTGACCAAAGAATATCGTTAATTCTTCATACAATTAGGTGTAAAACCCTAGGAGATTTTAGGTGGTACCACGATAATTTTATCACCTTAGTCTTAACTAGACCTGATTGTAGGGAAGCATTTTGGAAAGAAAGATTTTTGGCTGGACTTCCTTCAACTTTTGCAGATAAGGTTAGAGAAAGTCTACCAAGATTATATAATGACATTCCTTTAAAAGATTTAACTTATGGAAGATTAAGTACAGCTACTAAATTAATAGGTTTAGAAATTTGCGATACCCTAAAATTACAAAACCAAATTAAAAGAAATCAAGAAATGGGAATAAAAGAACTAGGTAATTTTTGTAGTCAATACGGTTATGAAAAACCTATTCCTCCCTCAGAAAAAAGAAAAAGACAATTAAGAAGACAAAAGAACTTTAAAACATCCCAACCAGTTCAGAAAAGTAATTTTAGGAAATTCCCTAAAAAAGTAAATAAACCTAATAAGACAAATATAGTATGTTATAAATGTGGACGAATCGGTCATATGAAAAAAGACTGTAGAGTAAAAGAAAAAATAAAAGCTTTAAACATATCTTTGAACGAAGTTTTATAAATAGTCTTAATGTCTAATTTCGGTATATTCCATTTATTTGTTTTTCAATTTTTTGATATTTTATTTCCAATTGTAATTTATGAATTTGCTCATTTTTGTTTTCAATTTTATTAATAAAATTTTCTTCAGTTAAGTCTTTTAAGGTTAAAACTTCTTTTGATTTAATGGGGTTAATAAATTCAAATAAATGATTTTTATGTTTGATTCCTTTCGTAGATACTTCAAAGGGGTATATTTGGGTTAAAAAAGGAGTACCCAAAATTATTTCTTCGGTAATATCTTTAGTTAAAATAAAACTATTTTTAAAACATTTTCCTTTATTACAGATATTAGCATTGGATAATTTATATTGGACTTTTAATTTAGAATTATTGGCAGTATATAATTTTTGTAATGATTTTTCATAATATTGTGTAGGAATTAACCCTTCTCTTATGCAATTTAAATCGGCTCCTGAATCAACTAATGCAATAAAATTTTTATGAAAGGAATTTCCTATAGATAATGATATTTTTATTTGCCATTTCTGTTGTAGAATTTTTATTTGATTTATTAATTCTGTGTCTTCTTCATTAGAATTAGATGTTGTACCAATATTGTTATTAAATTGTTCTGTTAAGTTGTCTAAATTTAATTTTAATTGTTTTACTTCTTGCTTTAACTCGTTTATTTCCTGTTGTAGATCTTTTATTGTAACAGGTTTATTTAAAGAATCCATTTTTAGTATTTCTGAAAAATTATATCCTGTAAATTTTTCTTTTTCTTTTGATTCTTTATTTGTTTCTTGTTCTATCATTATATTTTTTAATTTTAATAAATATTCTAATTTATCTTCTTCATTAGCCATTTTATCTAGTAATTTCTAAAAGCTTTAAACATGAGTGAAGAATTAAAAGAACAGATAGCAAATCTATTAATATTGGAAGAAGAAACTTCAGAAGAAGAAGAAGAATCATTAATAGAAAATAATGAATTAACTGACAATTCAGATAATGAAAATGAAGAACCGTATTGACTACAAAAATTACCTAGTTCTTTTATTCCCATTTCTTGATTTCTTTTAATTTGGTTTTGTAATTTTAGGGTATCGCAAATTTCTAAACCTATTAATTTAGTATGTTATAAATGTGGACGAATCGGTCATATGAAAAAAGACTGTAGAGTAACAGAAAAAATAAAAGCTTTAAACATGAGTGAAGAATTAAAAGAACAGATAGCAAATCTATTAATATTGGAAGAAGAAACTTCAGAAGAAGAAGAAGAATCATTAATAGAAAATAATGAATTAACTGACAATTCAGATAATGAAAATGAAGAAAACATTCACACATGTGAAAATTTAGATATGTGCAATTGTTCTTTTAAAATAAACATGATTAAAGCAGAAACTAAGTTAGCCCTAGAAATGGTAGATAAAATGGCTAATGAAGAAGATAAATTAGAATATTTATTAAAATTAAAAAATATAATGATAGAACAAGAAACAAATAAAGAATCAAAAGAAAAAGAAAAATTTACAGGATATAATTTTTCAGAAATACTAAAAATGGATTCTTTAAATAAACCTGTTACAATAAAAGATCTACAACAGGAAATAAACGAGTTAAAGCAAGAAGTAAAACAATTAAAATTAAATTTAGACAACTTAACAGAACAATTTAATAACAATATTGGTACAACATCTAATTCTAATGAAGAAGACACAGAATTAATAAATCAAATAAAAATTCTACAACAGAAATGGCAAATAAAAATATCATTATCTATAGGAAATTCCTTTCATAAAAATTTTATTGCATTAGTTGATTCAGGAGCCGATTTAAATTGCATAAGAGAAGGGTTAATTCCTACACAATATTATGAAAAATCATTACAAAAATTATATACTGCCAATAATTCTAAATTAAAAGTCCAATATAAATTATCCAATGCTAATATCTGTAATAAAGGAAAATGTTTTAAAAATAGTTTTATTTTAACTAAAGATATTACCGAAGAAATAATTTTGGGTACTCCTTTTTTAACCCAAATATACCCCTTTGAAGTATCTACGAAAGGAATCAAACATAAAAATCATTTATTTGAATTTATTAACCCCATTAAATCAAAAGAAGTTTTAACCTTAAAAGACTTAACTGAAGAAAATTTTATTAATAAAATTGAAAACAAAAATGAGCAAATTCATAAATTACAATTGGAAATAAAATATCAAAAAATTGAAAAACAAATAAATGATACCTTAATAAAAAAGACTTTTGAAAATTTTCAAAAACAACTGGAAAAAGAAATTTGTGCTGAAATTCCCTCTGCTTTTTGGGATAGAAAATATTTTACTATTAAATTACCATACGAAGAAGGATTTCATGAAAGTAATATACCTACTAAAGCAAAACCAGTACAAATGAATAAAGAAACTCTTAATTATTGTAGAAAAGAAATACAACAATTTTTAGATAAAAAATTAATTAGACCAAGTAAATCCCCATGGAGTTGTTCTGCATTTTATGTTATGAACGCCTCTGAAATCGAAAGAGGGGAACCAAGAATGGTAATTAATTATAAACCTCTTAATAATGTTCTAAAATGGATCAGATATCCACTCCCCCATAAACAAGAATTAATAGGAAGATTATATAAAGCAGTAATTTTTTCTAAATTTGATTTAAAATCTGGTTATTATCAAATTAAAGTGGCGGAAGAAGATAAGTATAAAACTGCTTTTACTGTTCCTTTCGGGCATTATGAATGGAATGTAATGCCTATGGGACTTAAAAATGCTCCATCAGAATTTCAAAATATAATGAATAATCTTTTTAATCCTTACTCCGAATTTGCCGTAGTCTACCTAGATGACGTATTAATATTTTCTAATACAATAGAACAACATTTGAAACATCTAAAAATTTTTAAAGAAATAATAAAGAAAAATGGTCTAGTAATTTCTAAAAGAAAAATAAAATTAGGTCAAACTAAAATAAGATTTCTAGGTCATGAAATATTTCAAGGGAAAATAACCCCTATAAATCGAAGTATTGAATTTGCAAATAAATTTCCTGATGAAATAATAAATAAGAATCAATTACAAAGATTTTTGGGATGTATTAATTATGTAGCCGATTTTATTCCTAAAATAAGAATTATTTGTCAACCCTTATTCCTTAGACTTAAAAAGAATCCTAAGCCTTGGACTGAGAATCATACTAAAATAATTAAAGAAATAAAATGCCTTGTTAAAACATTACCCTGTCTAGGAATTATTCACCCTAACTCTAAAATAATTGTGGAAACAGATGCTTCAGAAATAGGGTTTGGAGGAATTCTAAAACAAACCTTTTCAGAAAATAAAGAACAGATAGTAAGATATCACTCGGGAGCTTGGGCAGGAGCTCAAATTAATTACAGTGTTATTAAAAAAGAAATCTTAAGTATTGTCTTATGTATTAATAAATTTCAAAATGATTTAATGAATAAAGAATTTCTGTTAAGAATTGACTGTAAATCGGCAAAAGAAGTTTTAGAAAAAGATGTTAAAAACATTGTTTCTAAACAGATTTTTGCCAGATGGCAAAGCATTTTGTCTTGTTTTGAATTTAAAATTGAATTTATAAAAGGTATTAATAATTCAATTCCAGACTTTCTAACACGGGAATTTCTTCAGGGCACTCCCTCTTCGAAATGAGACCTTCAGGAAAAACGGCCCTCACAGATACTCCTTCAAAATCAAAACCCCTAAGTATAGCCGACCTAGCCCCTTCATATGCAGTAAAGTCCTCACTAAATACCTCTGAAAATACCCGAGTATTACCAGCCTCCCTAACTAAAAAATCTCCCTCTGAATTATCTTCTAAAGGAAATTTCCCCCCACTAAAACCTTCAACTTCTTCTAAACTCCCTGAAAATTTAAATGCTCAAAAAGATTACCACATCAAAACTCCCTGTATTCCTATTCTCCCAATTGAACCAGAATGGGAAGAGGAAGAGCCACCGGCCATCATTGACAGAATTTGCCCTAAAGGATGGGCATGGATTCCAAATAATTTTGAAAAAACTTTAAATTTTTATCAAATGATTTTATTGGATACTCATTCGGTCGAATTAATTCCCGAAAAAGATCCAAGAAATCCCCTTATTACTAATTATTCAAAATTAAAAATTTTAAATGTTTTATGTCCCACAGACTGGAATCAAAATTGGTTGACTCCAAAAGGCTTTTCTAGACCTTTTAAGCCAACCTCTTTTAATTACTTTGATTATCAAGAAGCTTGGTCGAAAATCCTTTTAAATACGAATCCTAAGCATTCTTGGTATATAAGTTTTAAAAATGAATTACCTACTCGATTACCTTCTTGGTTCATTAAGTGGGTAATTGATTTTGGCCCCGTGAAAAGTATTCTTCCAGCCAGAATTGTAAAAATGTATGACATTTTCAAAGAAATTTCGCCAGCCATTCCTTCTAAATATAAATTAACCAGTTTTTTATCTAAAATGGGAATTGGATGGTTGATGCAACCACAATATCAGATTCACCATCACATGGGCGACCCGTTTCCCAAACAAGTCTGCTTAACTGTGAAGGTTTTCTGGTGGCAAAAGTTCAATATCGACTACGTCGATACTAAATTCAGGCAATTCAAGAATTCTCCCTCAAAGGCCTCCATTACTCCTGCTTCTGCTTCATCTTCCCCCTTAAAGATTGAAGACCTGGTAGGACCCACAAAAACTAAAAAAGAACTAAAACAGAAATTACTCGAAGCATTATCTTCTTTAGATTCTGACGAGGAACCTGAAGAGAATGAAGAATTACTATCAGACGATTGCTATGCCATCCAGATGGCACAAGATCCTAATTTGGACTCAGACTAGCAGTTACTGACAGAGCGATGCCAAACCTGCATAAAGATTCTCAGTCTGGTAAACGCTCTTCGTTGATTGCCAACATCGGGACCATACACACCAGCTGTCAGCATAATTACGGAACCAGCTAGCAGCCAAGTGCAGGGACCCACTATTAATTATTTTGTCAGCCAGTTTGTCGCAGAATCTTTCTTTTGTCAAAAAGACGATAAAAGTATGTCGGCCTCTTTGACAGAATCAAGAAAACGACAAGGAAGTGGCAGACCAAGTGGCGCATTATCCGGAAGTGGGCGACAAATTGACGCATTATCCGGGAGTGGGCAGCAAAGTGGCACATTATCTGATAAGTGGAAAACCACGTGGCACTCTATCTGATCGATGGCAGACCAAGTGGTGGCTTATTCGGATGCCTTTAATTATTGATCAATGTAATTTACTTTAAATCCGGACTTCGCATCCGGCTTTGTAATTCTATAAATACCTTGTAAGAAGAGAGGATAGACACAGCTCGACAGAGCATTAAAAATCTCTCTCTCTCTTTCCTTCCCTCTCATCCCTCTCATCCCCCTTTGTAAAATTCCATCTGAAATAAACCTCTTTCTTTGTACAACTCTGTCTTAAGCCAGCTGTGCCTCTGTAAGTTTTAAATTGTTCTTCTTCTTATAATTGTTTTACTTTACTGCTTTTAAACTTAATCATTTTCATCAAATTTTCATCAAAACACGCATCAAATGGTATCAGAGCCTTGTTAAAAGAATTTTCGCCGGAAAAATATATAAGTATGCTCTGTGGTTGCGACTAGTTCGATCTCCCACATCAGAAAGTTTTCTTGTTCGAAGTTTGTGAAATTCTACATTCTTGATCTTCATAATTAACTAAGTTTTCAAGATCTTCATCTTTAACTTGTATCATTTTCTGTAAACTTTTCAAAGCAAGTTTAATAATCAAGAACATGATCTAGTAATTAGGATGAAGCGTTGGTCAGCCGGTAAAGGTGGTCCCGGTAGTTAGTCGCAGAGGGCGCAGTAAAACCGTTGGTTTAGCCTGGTGGTCCCGATTCGGTCCTCATTACTTTAGAAAAATGTCTCGATTAATAAAAATGCTTTCTAAAGGTAAAGAAAAGATCGACGTTAATAATGAAGAATCTGAAGAAACTAAGTTAAATATGATCCATCATGAATTAAGAATTCCGCAAATTGAAAATGAGTTAAATAAATGGAATATACCGAAATTAGACATTAAGACTATTTATAAAACTTCGTTCAAAGATATGTTTAAATCAGAATATATAATTAAAACAGTAGAAAAAGAAATAGATTTAAAATCGACTCAACAGGAAATTCCATTAATATCAAATCAATTAATTATGGAACATATAAAAGACTATCGATATCTACACATAGGATCGATTCAAATAGCCATTAAACCCCTGTTCAGACTAGGTATGGACATGCCGTTACTAGCCATCCTCAGGGACAATAGACCCAAAGACTTTGAAAATCAAAACACGCATCAAATGGATATATATATATATATATATATATATATATATATATATATATATATATATATATATATATATATATATATATATATATATATATATATTGATTGAGCTGATTCAACGTGGAAAAGAATGACAGAGTGCAAGTGGGGTTGGACAATAGTGGCGTCCAAAAAGTCTTCCGGTTATAGGACGATGGTGGTCCGGCAACACTAGGCCTAGTTATTAAAATAAAGATGCCAAAAGTTTCATTGGGTATAAAGGTTAGTAATGTTCTTTTGAAAAGTTAGATATCTAACAAAGCTATATATTCATGCCTGCTGCATAAAACACTGTATAATGCGATCAAGGACAGACAAACAAGAAATTATCATCCTGCTATGCATGCACATACATGCAGTGTTCTCCTAGCTCTTCCTGTAATTCACTGTACTCTATTAACAGCTCATTACCCTTCTTACTAGTTACTACTAATAAAAACAATGATGGGGAGAAAGGAGACACATCCAACGTTACATTTTTAATACCAAACTGTAGCAATTACTTTAAGTCCAGAGGACACACATATTACTTTCAAAATTTTAATACTCCTTCTTTCAAATTATTTTAAAACATTTGAAATTATAAAACCATGACTTACATTCATTAATTATAGAATGAGCAGGAATTATGAAATTGTACAGGTGCCAAAATTCATATTCATATATGAAAAAATAACCATAGAGATTGTGAGTTTAAATTTTTCCTCTAATAAAACTAACTACTAAAATAATTAATATTCTTTATATAAAAATAAAAAATATAGAATATTTTTATATTTTATAATTTTCAATAAATTTTAACATAATGTAATTGAAAAAGTGTTTATATCGCTAACTTTTTTTTTATCTCTATATAGTTTATTATGACTTTAATCTCTGACCTAGCTAGGAGATTTTATAAAAAATGTAATAGGTACTACTTAAAAAAAAAAAAATTCATCTTCTAGACTTATAAAATGTATCGCATGTGTAATGCATGATGTAAAATGTTACAAACCTGTAAATATGAAATGTATACACTAGTGATTCATATATATACTTTTTAATTTATATATTTTATTAACATCACTTATTTTTTTTATTACATCATAAATTTTATATTTTTTTTCACTAATTGTATATGTATCTTTTTGGAATGTATATATCATATTCATAAAACAGCTCTTATAAATAATGTTATTCTAATTTTATATAAACAATTATTTAAAGTATTAAGGTAAATATTATATTATTTAATAATTGATATAGATAGTTAACGTGATATTCAATTATAATTTTTTATTTATATGATTTTAAAATAATAATAAATAAAATTAACAAATTTACTTTAAATAATATATACCTATTAAACTCGTATTTAATACACATAACTTAAATAACTCAAAATAATTAACTTAAGCATATCCAATTCCAAATACATTAAATATTTTATATAATCAGTGTATTTTTTATAAAGCAGTCAGTGCTTCAGTGGCATGATGGCCCATCAATAAATAATAGTAATAACTTGAATACCAATAATAAAAAAAAAAAAGGATAAGAAGTAAGCTGGTATATTTATAGATTTGTCCCATTGTTCTTGTATTTCTTCTCTTATATATCAATCCCTGTGTTAGACATGCATGATTAAATCAATCACTTTCCCAATATCCCACCAAGAAACATATATAGAAAAAAATAGAAGAAAACTACAGCTACACACATCTTCATGTTGCCGAGTGCAATAACTCTCCCTCTCAAACAAGACCTCTATAAATAAGACCAGAACGCACCAAATTCAAGGCAACATTAGAACAAAACCAAAAGATCCAAAAACCAAATCCCTCTTTATCTCTTCACTTAATTACTATTTCTAGTATTCTTGTGTTTTCGATTTCATCATTCCCACATCATGGAAGAAGCAATGAGGCGTCTCAACGGGGTGACCCCAATTATCGGACCCGACCCGAAAGGGGATGGAGCAGTAGCCGATAACCCCAAACGCCCCTCTGCCGTGAACAAGAGGGCTTTAAGAGAAGACGGCGGCGGTGCGATGAGGTACCGCGGCGTGAGGCGCAGGCCGTGGGGGCGTTACGCTGCCGAGATTAGGGACCCTCAGTCGAAGGAGCGACGGTGGCTGGGAACCTTCGACACGGCGGAGGAAGCCGCCTGCGCCTACGACTGCGCCGCCAGAGCCATGAGGGGTCTCAAGGCTCGCACCAACTTTGTGTACCCAACTTCGCCGCAACCTTCTTCCGCCACCACCGACCACTTTTTCCCTTTTAATAACTTCCCCAAACACTCTCCACCGCCACTATTCACCAACCATCGCAACCGGCACTTAACCAGTTTTGACTACTCTCACGGCGTTGACTTCTCAGCTCCGCGAAACCCTTCTTCTCTCAACATGCTTCTTTTTCGCGACCTCATACACTCTTCTTCCAATCCTTCTCTGCTTTCTTCTTCCACTCATAACTTCCATGATCAGTTTTACCACAAGGGTACTTCTACCGCTTCTTCTTTTTCATCGTTACCTTGTGTTTCTTCTTCTTCTCTCACTCCTTGTTATTCCATGAATAACTCTTGCGGAGGGTCTTCTTCTGTTACCATGAACAGTCTTTGTGGAACTAATTTCACTGAAAAAGGTGACGATGAAGGTGATGGGTTTTTCTCTCGAGAGTCTTCTGATTCGGGGTTGTTGCAAGAGATAGTTAACAAGTTTTTGCCCAAAACAAAGCCTATTAAATGCGTGAGTCTGCCAAAAATGGAGAATTTTCGCAACCCTCAGGAGGAGGCACTTCTTCCTTCGCTTGTTTCTGAATCAACGCTTGTTTCCACCGCGCAATGCTATGATGAAACCACAAAGGGGTTTCCCAAGAACGAGAGTCTGGGTGTTTTTTCTTCAGATCATCAAGGCTTTTCCATGCAGCAATTCGACATCTATAATAATGGGTTTAATAGCGTGCAATCTATGACTCTGGGGAATGAACCATTCATGATCAATCATGCAGAGAACTGTGTCGCTGAAGATGTTTTTCAGTACCAAGAGCTTCTTAATGCTTTTGCAATCAGGATGCAAAATGCTTAACTAGTTAATGTCTAGCTAGTATTGTTGACAATTCTAGTACCGTCTGTATCTCAACGCTAGTTGTATATGTAATCAGGTTGTTGAATCTGTCTTATCACAACCTTGGTTTGATCTTTCAATTCGCTACTAATTAATCTTTAGGGTTTTGTTGTTGCTAGGTTTAACCAGCTTATAGTTTGTCAAAGCTTACCATATAGTGTGCCTCTGGCTCCTATTATGTATTGCTTAATTTGGAAACCATATATGTATTGGTGGTATGATGGGTAATATTGGAATTGTCAAATTTATCATTGTTTTTGGTTAAGCACGCCTTTTCCCTTTTCACTTCTTTTTGCTTTGTGTTGGTTGGCTTTTGTTTTTCTATTCTGAGAACTGGAAAGTTGATGAAAAGTGGTAGATGAGAACGACGCACTAAAGTTGTCTTTGTGTTGGTTTGCTAGATGATGATAGCTTCAGCGTTGACCTTGAAACTAGAAAAGTTAAGCCTGTTTGCACAGTACCTTTTTATTTCTGCTTCGTATACACATATTCTTCCTTTGTTCGGACTTCGGAGAAGGTATTGGTCTGGTTTCAATAATGTCCAGTTGTGTTGTCCTTTTCTTCTTAGTGTTTGTTGCCTTTTGTTGTTATGCTGTGATTTTGAAGGTTGACAAGAAAAACCCTAGTGGCATTGGATCTTCTGGGAAAAAGTGTAGCACTGAAGGTGCTCATTCATCAAAAAGGCAATAACAGCCAGGGTGAGTTATTTTGGTTACACCACAAAACACAATGTAGATTTTATAGAAGGGTCGTATAGTATACATATGGACATAGTATACTGCATTGGTACTAGCTAGTAGTACCAAAAAACAAAAATACTTGAAGAATGATGTTCCTGTTACTTCCATATTGTGTAAGTTTCCAGTGAAGAATCTCAGTGAATTAAATATTCTACCACCTTCGTGCTTTGCTATTCCTACACGTATGGGCTAAGTTGTCTCAGAAACTTTAATCAAAAGGGGACTAAAGATGAGATTAATTTGCAATAGTTGATGGGTCTCTAACTCTCCAACGAGAATGACGACAAAAGTTTAATTGGATGCAGGTTAGTGACTATTATGTTAACTGAATCACATTGATGAGGTGTTTTTGACTTGATTAAAATGACATAATTGGAATAAATGGGGTTCAGGACCACAATATATTACAGAAAAGTTGAGGTTGAGGAATTTACTGGAGAATGAATTAGTTAGCTGGGACTTGGTCATCATGACAATGAAGAAGGGTTATGTGGAGGTCCGTGTGGTTTTTATTTTGATTGGGAAACAAGAAAAGCAACTGTGTTACGATATCGTGAACAAAGTCGCTCAAATTTATTAGCATTTTTGAAACAACTGGATGTAGATGCAGGGGAGTTAAGAATTCCTCGATCTCTTTTGTCAAAAGATAATTGTAATTAAATGACTTGAAAGCCAACTATTTTTCGGGAAAATAAAAAGAGTAACCGCCTTTGTTTCTCATGTTTCTTTTTGTGTTTTAAACTGTTTCAAAATATTTATATTAGTATTGTCTCATCTAAATATTGACACGAATTTATAATTATATTCTAACCTTTTAAATGAGAGTAACTTTGTTAAAATAAAACTATTTATGTAATTAATGATCGACTTTTCAAAGAAGTATCGAACTATTTTAAATACATATAAGAGGGTTGGGGGATAAGACTTCCTCTAGAAATCTCAAATTATTTTTCTATTCTCTCTCAAATGAAAGTGTAATAGTTCATGTTTGATTTAGCCTAGGTATAACATACCTGATTTTTTACAAAATTTATAATTAAATATCTGATTTTTTTTTTTAAATTAAGTATCTAAAGTTTTTTTTAATTCGATCCTTATGTTTATTTGCTATTATGAAAAATTAATCAATAACACCTTACGCAACTAGACAACCAAGACGGAAACTTGATGCTTATGAAATGTGTTATAAGCACACTTGAATTAATTGTGAGATGTTTTGTAGAGTTTAGCTAAATACTATATATGAGATGATTGTGAAAGAACACTTAAGTTAAATTGATCTACAATTGACTTGTTTGTATTTATAACATATTTAAGAAATATTAGTTCTCCATTTCCATGTCTAAGTGAGTGTTTGTGGTTAATTTTCACAACAATAATTAAATATAAGAATTTAATTGAACAAAAAATATAATGTTAAGTACCTAATTGCAAAAAATAAAATATTTTAAAAATTCAATTATAAATTTAGTAAAAATTCATAAATAGACAAATTAATTTTATCCATACGTCTAATTATGTGTTTTTGATTAATTTTTCTTCACAACAATTAAACTGAAGGATTCAATTTAAAGAAAAATAAATTGCATAACAATTAGGCGTGTTTGGTTAATTCCGGTATCCAATTAAAAACTAGTTTAGGTTTTCAGAAAAAAAAAATCAGGTGCCTACATTTTTTTTATAAGGAAGGTAGCTATAGATTAATTATGTCTTTAATTTATTTTAAAAAAATAATTATTATTTCTACCTTTTTTGAGAGCTGAAAAACGAATTATATATTTCAATAATATCCTAATTAAAATGGACTATAGAAGAAATTAAAGTTATAAAAAATGATTAGAACATGTGAGTTAGCTTAGCCCATCACAGATATTGAGTTAAGTCAAAAGTTTTGAAGGAGAGTCGACCTTAAAAAAAATGGGCCGACCAACTGAATTATGACTTGACTCATCTGAATTGAACCTATGATAGGTTGAGTTGACTTACTAATTTATTTACATTTGATTTTTTATTATTATATAAATATGATTATTTTTATCTTTTAAGGTTTTAACTTATTAAATTATTTATTTGAATTTACATTATATGAAAATATATTGGAATCATTTATCTAAGTGTATATTTTTAGTTATAATATCATTTAATATTTTTTTTTGTTGAACATATGAAATTTAAAAATAATGTTATTATAGATTATTGAAATTTAATTTTTAAATAGTTAATTTATTTTTGTAAAGTAATATTTTTTTATTTAAAAGATATTTTTTAATTTATAGTGGTTGGTGAGCTAACTTATATAATCCACCAACCTATAATGAACTGAGTTGAGTTAAAAAATTTCATAATGAAAGGCAAGTAAGTTGGGTTCGCCCATATTTTAGATGGGTCAAGCTTCATTAGCCCAGGTAAGTTAATCGCATTTTGACAACTATAGAAAATACATTGTTTTCATATGTTGGAGTATTTGGTATTTGTTACCACATAGTTGATGAGAAAAAAATAAGAAAGTTACTTATACAGTAAAATTAGAGAAAAATTACTATTTTTATAATTTGTTAGTAAAGAAAATAATAAAAAAAATGTCAACAATCTTATGAGTCTTACTGTTTTACTTTCTATTGAAAACAAATATAAAAAGAAAGAAAAGTATAAAAAAAAAACTTTCAAAATTACTTTTTTTTATGGGAACTCCTTCTCCTAAAATTGAAACTCAAGAAATCATAAATTCATAATAACATTGAGGAAATATTAATATCATAAACGTTTATCACTTGGTCAGTTCAACATACTTCACAAATTTGGAATTGGATTAATTTTACAACAAAAACATTTAATTTTCATTTTATTAATTTTTTAAATTAATATTACATTAATATTGTTCAAACAATATTTATATATACATATAAATAGTATATATAAATAACAAAAAAACAACAACTACGCAGTGGTTTCCGGTTACAATATAAAACATGAAATAAATAGATATTTATTTTGTGGAATACAGAAAATGAAATACAAATTATATTAAAAACTAAAACATGTTAATTAAGACATTAATAATATGACCTTCACAATAAAAAAGAAATAAATTATATGAAATGGTTTTTTTTATTAGCGTGTAATTTGAAATAGTATTTCACAAGCTAAAAGAAATTAATTTGGGGTGGTAGCTAGGGGGAACATAATCTTTTAAATCATTAAATCACAAAATGTTGAGTTTTGATAAAGATGAACTATAACTCCCACGTGGATGTTCGGCCAGTTCTTTCAAATGGTAATTAATTTGCGCAACTTTGTGGACGAATTCAATAGAAGATATCGTAACAGACTTGCTTTTCTTGTTTGCAAATCAAAATCAAAATTACAAGAACCACCTCCTCTTAACACTTGTTCATTTGTAATAATGCCAATTGCCAAGTCTCAGGTATTAATTAATTAATCCATTAATTTTCCACTTTCCAGCAAACCCCTACAACTTGGACTTAATATTGTATATATTATGTCCCTAAACCCCATTTATTTAGATGATGTCATTTTATTCAAGCCATAACACTAGAACAATGTGATTCAATTACATAGTAGCTGTTAGCCTGTAACCAATTACAATTTTGTCTTCTTTCTCTCGTTAAAGAGTGTTAGTGTGACCCTTCAATGAGTCGTACATGTCATTTAAGATGATTGGTGCATGGAATGTTTTCCTTTTGGTTTTCCTCCCCTGGGAGTTATTTATTTCGGAAAAGGAGAGGTCTGACATCTTCAACGAGAGTATGTTTGAAACCATTATTTCATGATGAAAAAAATCAACTCATTTTTATCGCTGAAATCAAAGCAAGTAATATTTATTTTTACATTTTCATCATCTTACTGTGATTTTGTGGTCATGAATTGGTTCTATATATGCTAAAGGATGTGCGTGAAAACAAAAGTGACAAAAGCATATATACAATACAACTTAGCACTCTGAACCAAACTGTGTCCCATAATAATGAATTCCAACCAAGAAATACTGATATAAAGTAATGACATACACAGCCACCTGTACGCACATTACATTATCTAATTAATTAGTTCTTATCATTTTGTTGTCTTTCTTCTTATCATATTAATATTATATTACTTATCAGATTTACATTTCTATTTGTTTCTCTCTACGTGAATGTGCATTAACCAGTTTTGATGATACTGTAATAGACAAGCAGATGGAAACTGTTAATCTGCCACTAGCAAGGGTAGGATTCTCTCAGCATATTCCCACGGGGATCGATCATGACTTTGTTAGGTGTTACTATTCTTTTTTTGGCCAGAATTTGTTCCTAGCTCCTACTATATCCAACAAAAACCAACTAGAAAACTTTCTGAAGAGAGAAATAATTAATGGGAAAGAAACTATTAGAGCAATTTCCTAGGAATGACGAACATTTAATCAATAAGATCCCATTGTAATTCTCCATCAATCTTTAGAGTACTGATTGATCATCTGCATATGCAGTATGCAAATGTACGTACCCACGTTTCACATAATAAATTGCTCCATCGACCACAGGACCATCTACATAAATTTCTACTTCTTTTTATTTCCTCCTTCCTTCCATTTATAATTCTCCTCCTTAATATATACACTTCTCATATTTAATGCGTTTTGTCTTTTACACTAAATCCTAAACCTTTCCTCGTTAAAAATTACTCATTAATTCTTGCCTCATATATAACTTTAAAATATCTAATTTCACACAAATTAAACAATAATACTTATCATTATTTATTTCAAATAAAAATAAAGTTATTTCCTCTATAGAAACTTAATATTATAGATAAAAGAATTATAACTGTAATTAAATGAAAAAATATTTAAAAATAATAACATTAAATAAAGTAAAATGAATTAAATTTACTTATATTTAAGTATATTGTATAACTTTTTTTTTCTTATATAGAGGTAGTAATAAGTCTAGAGTAGTAGTAGATCTGATTATTTACTTAATTAATGATATTAACAAATTACTATTATGAAATTATTTTGGAGTTGACCACGTATCCTTCTGCTTAAGAGTCGAGACTATTTAAAATTAAGTAATAAAATCCGGACAATGTGACCGCGCGAGACATTCATCCAAAATAAAAGGGCAAGAAAAGAAGCACGAAACAATTTTTCTAAGACGCCAATGATTCTGGTTCTTTGGAGGTCAAGCATGATCAGATTTGTCAACGAAGTAAGGTTCACAGGTGTAGTTTGGAATGTCTACGAAGGAACCAGCCTAGCAAAGGAGTATATAGACTTTAAGGCAGAGACAAATAAATTAAGACAGAGATGATCTAGATTAGGGGTGTGAAAAAAACTAATTGATTTTGAATCAAACTGAATTAATTTTGAGTCGAATCACTTTAATAAAAATTAATTGAACTGTTTTTAAAATTAATTCGGTTCAAACTGAGTTTTTTTTAAATCAATTTAATAAATAGTTTAGTTTATTGGTTTATAAAAAAAATATTTTTTTTGTATCTCGCATTTCTATGAAATTTTCCACAATCATATGAGAAATGTGCTTACTAGAAAAACACTCTCTCTAGTTGTCCACACTATTGTGGTAATATACACAACACTATAAAAAAAGAAAAAAAAATCAGTTCAAAACTAGTTCTGAATTAGTTTTGTAACATCCTCAAATTTTTAAAATAAAAAATTACCTCATAAAATAAATTAATAAATAATAATTGTCTAGATATAAAATAATATTTAGTCACTTAATAAATAATAATATTCAGTTATTATTTGATTAAACAAAATAATTAGATGAGAATCAATAAAAAAACTAAAAGACTAAATAGTCAAAAAATTTGATGACAAAATTAAAGATAATATTACTTTTAAAATAATAATAAGATAAGATAAAAGAATATTGATTTCAAATTTGAACCATAAACTAATTTTTATCAAAAGAAGGATAAAGAGAGGGAGTCAATTTTAATCTATTATATATAGGGCTAATTAGTTTCCTCAAAATATCATAGGTTAGTTGATTATTCTAGGGTTGAGAAAGAGGGATAGAAGAGCAGAAGAAAACAACAAATTAAAGTTGCAAGATCTTGCTTCAAGAGGTGAGTAAAACGACTTTTAAAACCCTCCATGGTATGACTTTTAAAAAGTGTGTGTGTGTGTATATATATATATATATATATATATATATATATATATATATATATATATATATATATATATATATATATATATATATATATATATGTGTGTGTGTGTGTGTTGAATCATGAAATAGAATTAGTGTACCACCCTAATTGTATAAATTTTATATTGTTTATGTTATGCTAATTGAGTGAGATATCTCCATTTGGAATGAGATGATATACATCCATTTGAGATGGATGTATAAGATACCTCCGTTTAATACAGGAAGAGGTTTTAGATACTCCATTTGGGATGGAGAAGAGATTCTGAATATCTTCACAATAGCGCGGGGAAGGCAATGAGACACCATTGTATGGAATATGAGCTCATAAACCTTTTTGAAGAATCTACTAAAAACCTTGGTTCTGGAAACTGTAGAGTGAGAGTAAGTGATCATGAGTATCACTATATTTTTTGTGATTGTGTACATTATGAGGGTGTTAATTAAAACACCATCCTTTTATCGTTTGTATTAATTACTCATATTAGAAATTATTTGAAATAAATTATAAATTGCGTTTAAAGAAAATATCTTTTATATGGGGTACCGTGGTTGTTTTTTTGGATTCCGCACGGGTTGAGAACAATGTTATTTGCAAACCTTTTTTTAAAAACTTATTTTATTCACTAAGATTATCATCTCATTAAAAAGTGTTGTTTTCAGAGTCAGAAGAGGAGAAGACCATGAAGGTTAAGAAGGCGAGAAGACTTAGCCCGTAGTTTAGGTTTTCTTTTATGAATATTTTGTTGCTATTGTTTATATTTGTTTAGAGATGTCTACATTTGATAATTTTATCTTGAAAGGTGAATTTATTTATTATTTCAAAATTTTTTATTTTTATGAATTATTTAATTGATATACTTTGGATTATTATTGTAATGACGAACATTACAAGTTTAATCTAGAATTGTTTCGAACTAGTTCTGAACTAGTTTATAAAAACAATTCGGTTCTGAACCAATTTTCTAAAATTGTTTTGCTTTTTAACTTAAAAATGGAATTGTTTCAAACAATTCGTTTGGTTCGTTTTGAAAAACCAGTTTTTGCACACCCCTAATCTAGATGATGTTGTATATATAAGGGGTATCAATAGTATATAGCGTGTTTTTTGCTGTTGATTTGGTAAATGTGGCAGTTGAAGAGATTAAAGATGGTGATCTTTAGGTATATTTTTTTAGAGTGAAGCACCAAAGGGTTCCTGAATGTTTGGGGCACTATCAATGGGTCCTTGGAAGATTTTTTTGTGCATCCGGATCCCTCATGTTTGAAAACACTTGCATGTTTTTCCATCAATGACGCCATCAAGAGTTAGCATAATCAACTTTCAAATGCCATGCTAGCAGGTCCCAACACTTTAATTGTCCCTCCAAGTCACATCCTCATGAACATGTGACACATTTCAGTTAAACATGTAATGGAAAAGCCGAGCCCATTGGAAATTTAAATTTTTGAAAAATATTTAATAAGTGATTCGACGTTGATGTGGTTGTTTAGTGTACATTTTTTTTCCATTTTAGCTTGCAAAAGAGAAACTAGTAAGAGTGAATTGTAGAGATAGGTTTATATCATAAAGACGAAGGTTGCAAAAGAGGGTTCTGGGAAGACGCTTTAGGATTTTGTTTTCATTGTTATGTTTGTACTTTAGAAATGAAAGGGGTTTGCATGAATGTAATATGTTTCAATAGAGGGCTTTATGTCTTTGTTTCTCTCTTCTCACATCTTCTATATTTCTTTGTCTCTTCTTCCTTTGCATCTAGGTTTGTAATTTTAGGGTTAGGGTTGCTTTAATTTGACTTTTAGATGTACTTTAATTTGGGGCTTTAGGGTTTGTTAGATAAGAAAGAAGCTAGGGTTTGAGAGCTCTAATTTGAGTGTCAAGTCTGATTTAGGGGTTATTTTCAAATTAGTGGTTTAACTGGAAGGAGGCACCCAAGGAACATCATAGGTGAAGGGGTTAATGAATCGTAAACGTCCTCTGCTCGTACATGGAAAGAGGCAAACACAGATCATCCTTCATGCCATTGTGGAAGGAGAGTTGTTTTAAGGATTTCTCGAAGTGAAAGGAATGCTGGAAAGTTCTTTTACACTTGTCTTTTACCAAGGGTTTCATATGCATTTTGCTTTTGTTTATTGATTTACAACCTTTTTTTTTTATTTCATTAACCTTGTGTTTTTGTGTTTCAGAGTCACCCAAATAATTGCCACTTTTTGTTTGGGCATGTAGTACCAATGTGGAAGCTGGTAGGGATGTTGCAATAGTTGAAGAAAATGATAGAGCATGGAAGACATTTTGTTTAGGATGGATAGTTTATTCGCTGAATTTAAGATGTTGAAGTTGATAATTCGTATTATGTTTGCAATTGTAATTATTTTATTTGTAGGAATGATCTGTAGTTTCATATCATAGCCCCTCTTTCATTGTATCCATTGTTGCACCTTTTAATGAATGGAAGAAGTTTATCAATTTGATTTGCTTCATTTATTGGTTACATTTTCTGCCCTGTTTATTGTAAAATTTTTTCAGGAATTAAAATTGTTGATAAAACACTTAAAGATTGTGCATTAATTTTGCATAATTTGCCTGCATAATCTAATAAAACCACTGTGCAAGTTTTCAGGAGGAAAAAATTAAGTCTATAAAGCAGAAAAAAAAGCATTATTCTGCATAATCTGCCTGCATATAATTTGCAAAGATGAAGACCATAATGAAACAAACTTAGAGACATATTTAACGCTACAAATGAAGGAAATTGTAACTTCATTAATTAATCCTTGAGATTGACATTACATCCATTAACCAAACATAATTCATAATTTAAAAAAAGGTTATTACATAGCCATTTGACATGCTAATTGATGCACAAAAAGAACCAAACCAAAAGGTGCAACATCATTGTTGTTAAATAGATTACATCTTAAAAAAACACTATACTAACTGTCAACTTCTAATTAAAGCAACATCATTAAAGACAGGTCCTTGGTTCACTGTTCTGCTGGAGGTGCACTTTGGCTTAAATCAATTATAGTAGCATCCATTGTTTCTGTAGATTGTTCTGTTTCAACTTTCCTTTTCTTCCTTATGTTTGGTTCAGGTACACAACCATGATTCTTACAGTTGTGCATGTTATGGCCCACAATGCACACCTATGGCAATTGATAGTTGCATAGTTTTTCTTTAGTTTGTTCTTAACCACTTGAGGTTCTTCATGGTTTTTTCTCCTTTTCATTTTGCTGCTCCCTCTTTTGGTCTTCACTAGTGGTGCAGTTGGCCTTTCATAGTTAGTGGTATCCCAATATTGAGAACTTTGTATTGGTTTCACAAAATATGCATATGTTGAATTGTAAGCTCCCATTGTCAACCAACCATTACATAAATCTTAACCTGCACATTCTTGTAAGCAATTGCTGCACATGCATGCTGACATGACAATCCTATAATAAAACACATCCAATTTTACGGTTCATATCACCAATTATGGCGTGTCACAGATTAAACAAAATGGTTCATACTTGTCAACTGCCAAAACTGGCATGTACATGTGCTGATATTAAGGTTCACATAAACTTGCATGTTTTGCACTTCATACCTATTTCCTGCTGCATCACCTGTCCAGATTGGTGTCCAATAGTTGCTTTTCTTTTTTTCCTTCTCAAGTCTTTGTTACTGCATAGGGGCTAATATGTTAGTTCTGTTAGCCAATTTTAACTTGTTCTTGGTCATTGTCTTCATGACATAACATGTCACCTCTTCCCAAACAAGTCAAGATTGGTTTCCCCCTATATTTTAGAATTTTGGCATTGAATACTTCACAGTTGTTGTTCACAATGACATCCACTTTGCATTCATCATCAAAGTACGCTCTGACCAAGTATCAAAATCTTTCTTCTTCAGATAATCATATGAAGCTTGATTTTTTTGCTTGATCTTGTTCATGTGAAGTTCAAAGTTAGCAATTGTTGTGGATCTTGCACTTTTCCACAACTAGGATCTATACTCTAAGTCTTTCCATTGCTTAGAAAATTTTTTTAACAGGTGCATCACGCAGAACCTTTATGGTGATTTAGACATCACTTCTTTTACAACATTAATTAGCCCCTATAATACTCACATAATTCACAACATTGAATTTAGGACTTGCAATACCCATAAAATATTGAATTTAGAACATTTCTACAAAACTAAATTTACAATGTCAAGTTGAATAGAATTTCAGACAATACACCCACAACACAATCATATTAGACCTTGCAATACCTTGACTAAGTTCAAAATATTAAATTCTAACCACTGAAAACACTTTGCTTTACCAAATCAAAGCATGCAACACATTAAGTGCAAATAAGACCTTGTACTTTAAGTATATAAGCAAGCCAGTCCATGAAGAGGTATTACCTTTTGCATGTCATTCATTAAAGTCAGCTTGTTGTTATTGTGGTCCCCCAGGTCTTGTTGCATCAGAGTCAAAAACCACTTCCAAGTGTCAGTATCTTCCATATCAACAATAATATATGCAAGGATAAAGATATGGTTGTTGGCATCTTGGTCCACAATCGATAGCAATTGCCAAAATAACCTTTTAAAAAACACCCATCCAACCCTATAAATGGCCTATAACCTACCTTAAATGCTTGTTTGCAGGCATCCAAACAAACATATATCCTTCCAAATTGGGACACTGATTCCAGTATTGGGATGCAGTCAATTTTGCATGTGGACTTAGGTTGCTCCTTAAGATTTCATGGGCATAATCATGCACATGCACATATTGTTCCTTAAAATTACCATTTAGCTTTTCCTTGGCCTTTTTCATAGCCCTAAATATTTTGGTGTCATCGACATGCACACCGTATACTCTCTTTAAATAATGAAACACTTCTGACCCCAACATGTGGGGATGAAGATTTAGTTGATCCTCTATTTTTTTAACAAGCCACTTCCTAGACGCTTGCTTTATCTTATGTCACCTGGTGCAATTATGCTCTTTCACAAAAGTTTTCACTTGAAAAGCTATAACTTTTGCATTTTTGTAGCAATATATTACCCAAGGACAGTTGGGGGTTTTACACTCAACTTTTACTCTCAGTAAATCATTTTTGACCCATTTAACTCTCTTCCAACTTGCATTGTGTAGTCAACCAATGCCTTCTTAAACTCTAATAACGTGGGAAATACCATCCCAACTTCTAACTCAATGGCCCCAAAGGATGCTCTTTCATTATATTGTGGGTAAACAAGCCCCCTATTCTTATTATTCTCATCATCTAAACTTGTAGCTGATCTCAGTTCTGCAGACTCATAATCCATAGGGTTTTCTAAATCAGTCTTTGCATTACCCACATCTAGAGTATCAACATCAATTATAACACCCTTACCCCTATTAACAAACTTTTTCCTTTTAATGGCCTCCTCTGTTCCAACATTACCATCTTCAGCCTCCTCATTTATAGCATTATCATGTTCGGTCTCCTCTGAAAATGCATCCTCCTCAACTTCAGCCTCTTTATTTGCATCCTCTTCAACTTAAGCCCGTTCATCCTACTGAACTTGATCCTCCTGATCTTGCTGAACTTAAGCCTCCTTATCCTGTTGAACTTGGTCATCTTGATCTTAAGCCCCATTATCTTCAACCTCCTCAACCTTCTGAATGTCAGCCCATTTATCACCTCTAACTTCACCTACTACTATGACATCATCATCTGGTGGATTTACTTGTTCAGTGTCAATAGCTCCTTCAACAAAAATGGGTAGGTCAGGTAAATGATGGAATTAGATATCCATCTCTCTTCCTGGGTTAGCAACACAGTTGTTAACTAAGAGAACAATGTCATGATCATTTAGAATAGGGTGCAACCCATCTTCTATCCTCATTCTTGCTTTTACGAAAAACATTTGTCCCACTTCGTGGTAGGGCTTATATTCCTTACAAAGATCGCTGAACAACCACGTATTGACATCATTTTCGTCAATACCTTCCCGCACATATTTTGCCCTCTGTCATATTCAAGCAAACCCTTTTATTCCTAATAAAACATTCTCCGTGGTGCAGAATAAATCTAAGTTCGAACATCATCCTACATTACAAAAACACAAAATCAGAAACCCTACCACTTCAAACCCATTTCAGAGAAACCCTAACGTCCCCCAAAAAATAAAGATACACCAAACAAAATGACTAAAAAAACTATCACCCACTGTAAAATAGGGACTTCATCTAAGAGAAAATAAAAAAAGAAAGACAAGAAACATTACCTTCGTGATTCAAACACAACAATGAAAATGAAATCCTAGAGAGTCTTCCCAAAACTCTCTTTTGCTACCTTCGTCTTCATGATACCAACCTTGCTCTGCAACTCACTCTTTCCAATTTCTCTTTTGCGAGCTAAAATGCAAGAGAAGAAATGTTACATTGAACAACCATATCAACGTCCAGTCACTTATTAAACCTTTTTCAAAAAATTAAATTTCCAATGGGCTGGACTTTTCCATTACGTGTTCATGAGGATGTGACTTGGATGGACAAGTAAAGTGTTGGGACTTGCCAGCGTGACATTTGAAAGTTGGTTATGCTAACTCTGGACAGCGTTATTGACAAAAGGATTGGGATGCAAGTGTTTTCAAACATTTGGGACCCAGATGCAAAAAAAAAAATCTTCCAAGAACCTAATTGATAGCACCCCAAACATTCAAGGACTTGTTTGGTGCTTCACTCTATTCTTTTAAGATGTACGATTAAACTACTAGAAAAATAACTTTTAAGAACGGTGAAAATTGACTTTTAAGAACGGTTGTATGATTGTTCTCTTTCAAAGAAATGTTAAAAGTTGTGACTTTTAAGAATGATTGAAACCGTTCTTTAAACTGAGACTTTTAAATATGACCATTTTTACATCCGGTCTTAAAAGTAATACTTTTAAGAACCTTTGTCACCACGACTGGTCTTAAAAGGTAACCAATCTAAATGATGGTCTATAGCAGCTCCTATTTTTTGCTAAGCCATTAGCTATGGAGTCTATACATTCACATGCAATAAAACTTTTTCAATATAGTATTATTAATTAGTCAAAGGTGCAATAAAATTATTAAGAATGATTGAAACCGTTCTTAAAACTGAGACTTTTAAATACGACCATTTTTACATCCAGTCTTAAAAGTAATACTTTTAAGAACCTTTGTCACCACGACTAGTCTTAAAAGTTAACCAATCTAAATGATGGTCTATAGTAGCTCCTATGTTTTGCTAGGCCATCAGCTATGGAGTCTATACATTCACATGCAATACAACTTTTTCAATATAGTATTATTAATTAGTCAAAGGTGCAACTTGGTTGATAAAATGTGCAACTTGCTCTGTGGTGGGATGTTTTATGAATTGCTTTGTTAGTTCCCCGCGATTTAAATTTTTGGATGCTCTGGTGGGTGTGAACCCTTGGGTGGAAAATGTGTGGAAACCAGTGGTTAATCAATTTGAAAAGAGGCTGTCAGGATGGAAGGTGAAAAATATGTTTTTTGCTGGGAGATTGGTAATGTTAAATTCAATTTTGTCAAGCTTATCGCTGTATTTCTGCTCCTTCTATAAGGCTCCAAGGAAGGTGTTGGATACTCTTCAATGTAGTGTAAATTTCTATAGAGAGGGGCAAAGAATGGAGACGGATAAAAAATTGCTTGGGTGAGTAGGGTGTGCTTACCTAAGGAGGAAGGGGGTTGGGAGTAAAGTGTTTGATGAAGTTTAATTTGAGTTTGCTTACGAAGTGGAGATGGGGAATTTTAAAAGATAAAAATGTAATATGGAGTTCGCTGTTACGAAGTAGATATGATATTTTCAAAATCTACCATATCAACCTACTTTGTTGTTCAAATGCTCGTTTTGGTGGAAGAGTATTTGGTCTATTGATGGTTTTAGGGTGAAATCTTCAGGTTGGTTTACTAACAATACTAATAGGAGGTTAGAGGATAGGCCAAAGACTTTGTTTTGAAAGCATAATTGGATAGGAGGAGGTTCTTTAAACACTTTATTTCCTAGATTGTATGGTTAAGCTTCAGATAAAGATGCCAAAGTTAGTGAGAAGGGTGGAGGTGGTCTTGGTGGAAGGAGTTGTTTGCTTAGGAGGAGGAGGTGTTATCTTCATTGGAGGGGATGTTGCAGAATATGGCTCTTGGTTACCAAGTTACTGATACTTAGGTTTGGAATTCAAGTGGAAGTGGATCCTTTTCAGTAGCTGATGCGTACAAGATGGTTTCCAGATGTCCTAACCGGAGCAGGCAATCTGTGGACCCTCAAGTGTTTAAGCAGTTATGGAAGAATAAATTGTAATCTAAAGTCCTAACTTTTTCGGGGAGGCTACTATTAAATAGACTGCCTACGATTGAAAATCTACTAAAGAGAGGTGTGGATATCCACTCAAATGGTTTTTCTTGCATTATGTGTAGGGTGCACCAAGAGGACAGTAAACATTCTTTTCTATCTTGCTCTTTTCTCTCAGTCCCTGTGGTATAAGGTTCTGAACTAAATTGGAATGGAATCTCCTCTACTTGATGATTTATCTCATTTGTTTCTCTTATCTAGTTCATGGATTGTGGGTATATAAACATAAATGTAGGTTTCTGGTTTGACATGTTGTTTGTTGATGCATCTGGATATCTAGAAAGTCTATTGTTTTAATGGATAACAATGGAGTTTTTGGATATTTTGATGTCTATCAAGGTGATGTCGTGAAAATGGTTAATGTATACTTTTGACTTTAATAGGAATTATTTCTTTTCTAACTAATATAGCAACCCTTTGTTTTGGTTGCTAAATATAAAATAGGGAGCTCGAAGTAGAGAAACTTTTTAGAGAAGGTGATCAGGTCATATATAATTAATACGAGGATAGATTTTATTACTTTAGTTTGCTTTTTTTTGTGTCGATGTATAGGAGAATAGATGTATTGGTTCATGAAACATTTTGTTTCAACCCTCATTTATATATAATATATCCCATTTTTGTCTTAAAAAATAATAATTCCTTACGTCAGTTATCTAGAAGGCTATGTTACATATGCCTCAATATAGGTTTAACTAATGTACCATGAATTCATGGATCAGACTACCGTCCCCTATGTTTTCTTTTATTTTTCTCGTTTTCTTTTTAATATAGGTTTAGCAAATATACATTGACTGTTGTAAATGATTGCCTACCGTATTCAGAAAATTGGTTCTATTATGATGCTTTAGCACATCAACGCCCTTTAAATATTAAAAAAACAAATATTTACCTGTTTAAGATTTGGCTGTACTTCTTAAAGTTTCCAAATAAATAAAAGTCAGCTATCCTAAATAACCTAATGCAAGAGATATTATTTAGATGTTTAAGACTGCCACAGAAGTTCTGTAAAAAAAAAAAAAAAAAAAGAAAAAGAAAAAAGAAGACTACTACAAGTTCATAGTCCTAACATTTACACGTACTAAAATGTTTTAATTTGCAAGTTAATATGAAGGATATTTTAATGAATATTGCACGTAATCCAATTATAGAACCAGATATAAAATCATGCCTTACACACAAAGTTAGTTAAAAATTATATAATTTAATATGGTTAAATTAGTGATGATTAATTTTTGTTGGAAAATCTACGTACAGGTCGATCACTTTTAATATAGTCTTCTATCCAATCACGTTTTTTTATTTATAAGATTCAAATTCTTTGCATAACGAGCTCATCCTAATAACATTTGAATAAGCAACTTGTCAATAAATCATTTAATTGATATTAGTATTATGATAGAATAAACCATATATATATTATAAGAGTTAAGTCTAGAAAAAAAAAAAAAGGAAGATTCAAGTGAAAATAAATGTGAAAAAGAGCGGAGAAAATAAAACATTACACTAACTATTCTTTATATCAAATTACCCATCACTTTATTTTGTTTATTTTTCTACATTAACCACCTTTTAAGATTAAAAAACATTACACTAATAAGTACTGAATGTTTAAAAATATTACACTAGCATCTTTTTCATATCTTATTCTAACACTTCTAAAAAATACAAAAATAATAATAAGAAAACAAAAATACATCTAATCGAAGTAAACTTCAAAAAATGTTATTATAATTTAGTAAAAAACTTAATAGGAATAAGTTGAAATTATAATAATCTAAAAACTACCTAATAATTTCTCCTGTTACTAGACTAGTTGAGTAAGTATTATACCACAAACAAAATAATAGTAATATTTTCGGGGCATTTCAACATTATAAATAACCAGCTAATATTTTTCATTCTCTGCAACTCTCTTCTTATTCTTTTGGTGTGGTTCTCTCATTAATTATAATCTATCACATAATAACTTTTCTCTTCTAATATGCAACATTAAATGTGGTTATTTGGTTCAACAATGAAAATAGAAGTAGTGACTTTTAACTTTTTTTTTTTTTACAATGGTGGCAATGAGCGACATTTGCATGCATCTATCTCAATCCTTAGTTACTAAGCCAACTCTAATAATTTGCCTATAGGAAAAAAAAAAAAACTAAGCCAACTCTAATAATTTTTATTTAATTATTTCCATTATTTCTTTGATCCGACTCATGTTTCCAATTTTATTTTATTTTTACCAAGTAGGGCCTAGGCCCAATTTATTGATGTAGGCAAGGGAGCAGATATATTTGAGATCTCACTTTCTCTGCATTACCATTATTTGCATGAGCGACATTTGCATGCATCTATCTCAATCCTTAGTTACTAAGCCAACTCTAATAATTTGCCTATAGGAAAAAAAAAAAAAACTAAGCCAACTCTAATAATTTTTATTTAATTATTTCCATTATTTCTTTGATCCGACTCATGTTTCCAATTTTATTTTATTTTTACCAAGTAGGGCCTAGGCCCAATTTATTGATGTAGGCAAGGGAGCAGATATATTTGAGATCTCACTTTCTCTGCATTACCATAACAACCATATGGTGAAAAACATACATACTTGTTGTTTTAGCATAAAAGGGTGCGAGTAGTTTCGGCATAATTTAATATGGCAACTCAAAGACTTCTTTAACCATCCTCCATTTGCCTTCTTGTTTGAAGAATTCTTCAAGAAACTCAGAGAAGCAATACTTTCGGTATCTGGGGGGGTGTTCCTCATCTATCAAGTCATCAATTGGCCCAATTATAGTGTCCCTGCCTGGCCCATAAAACATTGCCATCGACATCCGTTCACACATTTTGTTAGCAACGGCCCTGTGATGTACACTTCTGAATCTTCCGTTGCTCAGAACCTACACATCAACTTTAAAAGAAAACTTTATTACTCCATTTTAGATTTCTCACATGTTATCCCTCAACTTCACCACAAGCTCACATTGCAAAGAACAAAAAAAGATCAAGGTTACCAACCTTGGTTGCACAAGTGGTAGTCATCTTTGTATTTTTTTAACTAAGTGGTAGTCACTTGTGCACTTTGGATATAGACCAAACATTATGTTAGAAGGAAACTCACTTTTTATGCACCAAAAGCCTCCCATAGAGTTAACTCATAGCAACCAACATTCCTGAAATTTCTCCTGCATTTGTTTTTGAAGGTACATTTCTAGATTGTGATTTCCAAAGGGTATACAATGGAGTGCCGGGAGAAAATATATGCTAAAGACAATCACACAGAAAGCCTTTAGTTCGTGCTTTCAATTAAGATTGACACATACAGAACTTTTATTATATTGAGTATTGACAAACCTGAATAAATAAATCTGAGACTTAAAAACAAAGTAGTAGAAATAGATTGTTGAGAATGCGATCATTAACTATTTGGCGATAGAGAGGAGGATTAAGTTATTGTAAAAGTTTTAGTTTTTGCTTCAATCATTATTTTTTTAATCTAATAGTTACATACTATCTATGTTTGTAACTTTTTAAATATATCTTTTTCACACTCAATCACAAGAAAAATAATTTCTTATATAATATACTTGAATATAAGTAAATCTAATTAATTTAATCATATTTAATAATATGATGTTTAATTGACTTTGTCTCTGTACATTATGCGTGAGACTTGACTTTGTAGTTGATTTTATAATTAGATATATAATTCTTTCTCCATGATATTTTCACTAGTACAATCCCATAAACCGGACATGTAATATGTTGTAATTTACATGTGAAGAGAATTTCACATCCATTAGAAATGGAGAATAGTTGGACTATGAAGGTTTTTAGTTAAAAGCCTTAAAGCTGGTTCAGGAGAGATTGTACTTCGAGAGAGAACTTACCATATGGTAGAAAGTCAAATAAAAGATCTTAAAACAAAAAATTATGTAAACATAAGCTTAATTGAACCAAAATGCATAGCAGAATAAAAATGATAAAATGCATGAACTTATACTTGCTCATCAAATCTGAAAAAAAATATCTGGCTGCAGAAGTTTTTCTAAAAAAAAGTTATGATAAAAGCACAACAGTGATACCTGAATTTGATCTCCCAGGTTGATAACAAATGCATTGGGAATAGCAGGTACAGTAATCCATTTCCCATCTTTGATCACTTGGAGACCAGAAACCTGTGATTGCAAAACAACTGTGAGAGCATTGAAATCAGTATGCACCGGGAGACCCAAGGTTAGCTCTGGGTCTGGGCATGCCGGATAAAAATTGGCTTGTGCTCTTAGTCTAGGTTGATCTCCCAATATCTTCAGCAAGCAATCCTCCTCTACTCCAAGCCCTATTGATATCAAACCCAAAACCCTTCTCACCAGTGAATCAATCTCCTTTGCATATTCACTGAAAGCCTCTCTGTGATAACAACAAATATATTTCATAACTTACAAAAACAGACAAATTACTCTAGCTTATGATACTAGAGTCAAAAAGAAAATTCCTCACCCATATTGAGTCCCTATATTTTGTGGCAGAAAATTAATGATATCCTGAGTAGGATACCAGGAATGACTGAAACACTCACTCCACATCTTCACCTTTTCTCCACCCTCCACATGAAGGTAATAATTGCAAAGTTTTATGTTCTTGGTATGATCTGCTGTGTAGAGTTGGGATATTTGCTCTGAAGGCAGATTGAAAAGGTCATTGATTGCTGTAATAATTTTGGTGCAAACTTGTTCAGGAATACCATGGTTCACAATCAGAAAGAACCCATATTCCTCACAAGCTTGTGATATCTTCTGAACCACTAATGAGGACGAAGGGTTGCCATCATTACAACTATGATCACTCAGATCAATAATGGGAATTGAGTCCAGAGAAGTAACCTCTGAAAGTTGTGGCCTTTTAGCTTCTGGGAGGATAAATTCAGGAGATAAAGGAAGGGGAGCAAGCTCATTGGCTACCTGAAAGGAGTTCATCCTGTTGGAGATATTTGAGATGGAGAAGTTCTGTTACCAAAGGAAATTTTATAAACAACGCTATCTGTAGACCATGTGCAAGTTCTTTCTTTCTTTTTTGTTAAGTAAATATTAACTAATATTTTAATTTTTAATATTTTTTAATTAATATCCTAAAGATCCTTTTGTGTGAAACAAATCCTAAAGCTACTCACATTAATTAGGTGTTTTCTTTCAACGTTAATTGTTAAGCACAATCATCAACACAATAAAATGAATGAAACACCCTCTACACAATTAACTTTAACCACCGACTCTGTTGACTGTTGAGAAGAAGAAAGTTAGCTGAAACATGAAAGTCACGTGCGGAATGAGTTAGCTAAAATAATCGAAAGGGAAGGGATAATCGTCACCGTTGATTGTATTCTAATTCACGATTGAATTGAACTTTCTAATTATTTGCTTTCGTTGAGTTTATGCAGTTGATGGCTTTGTCTGCACATATATTAACACTAATCTCTCTGGTGGTTTTCAGCTTATTGATCTTTTAATGTTTCAGAAATGATTGACGAAAAATTACTCACCTAATACAGTTAAGTCTCTATGTGTTTTTGTAAGGAACTAAATTCTTGAATTACAAGGAAGGTAATTGTTTTTAGTATTTTCTGAATTGCAATTAAAAAAACAGAAAACTGAACGAAACATAAATTAAGAGATGTTTAGTCCCTTGAGTCATCTCCATCACTGCTTCCATCACATAAGGAAGGAAAGTATTCAGAAAGGCATTTCACGAGGAAGAGGAAAATTATGTGAAAGTCAAAAGAGAAAAGATGTACCACAATGTGCCTAATGAGAATACTCCATTAACGGAGTATTTGTGATTCTCTTCCTGTTGCTTCTCCTTTGGCCCCATGATTGGTGGATCAATTGCCACGTGTCCTTCCTTTGTATCTACCTATGATTGTGTCCCCTGCACATCAAATCTCACTGTGTATCCTTACCTGCCACTAAAACAAAATTATTTTTCATCCTTACAATATCCTCCCTGTTTGAAGCAACCTTCTCCTCAAGGTTAAGGTTGAAATTAGAGTACTTCCTTATGGCTCTGCAGATCGGTCCGTTGAGCTAATATAGTTGTAGGAGTCAGAATTGGTCCCCTTTCAGAAGTCTCGAATGGTATGGGTAAGTATTGTTAAAGCTAAAAGTGTGAATTAAAGTCCCACATGGTATAAAAACAGATAAGTTAAGTTCTTTTAGGCTGAAAGTGATGTCATGTTCTCTTATATATGAGTTCATATCCAATGATTATATATCTCTAGTGTTAACGTCTTTGATTTTATAGAGTCATTAGTCTATGGAGACTTTACAATGTGAAAGAGACTCATAACTTTAAAGGAGTAACCATCCCGAAATGTCTTGAGTAATGACATACGGAATACATTGTGAATTTAAGCCTCTAGTAATTTGTCTTATTCCACCAACAAAGCTTGTAAATTGTTCATCCCGTGAGGACAATTCATATCTGACCAGAGGGGGTCTCTACAAACAGTGTCTTCTAAGAAGTCATTTTAATGCTACTATGGTAGGAAATATTGTACCAGTATTGAGCCCATGGTAACATCTTTAACCAACTCTTAGGTTCTCAAAACAATGGCACCTCAAGTACATCTCTAGAATCTTATTATAAATTTCATTTTGGCCATCTGTTTCAAGATGATACACTGAACTCATGCCAAGATTTGTTGCTTGAAGTTTGAAAAGTTGTTGCCAGAATTTCCTGACAAAAATTTTATCCCTATAAAAAACAATTACCTTAGGAAACTCATGTAATTTAATGATGTGGTGAAGAAATAACTCTACAAATTGAAGACTAGAAAAATTAGACTTCAGGTGTAAGAAATAGGCAAATTTGGAGAGTCTATCAATTACAACCATTATAGTAGAATGTCCTTGTGTTGGAGATAAATGTGTAATGAAATCCCTGCAAATTTCCTTCCAAATCTGAGAAGGCATTGGTAAAGGATAAAGTAAACTCGTGGGTAGTTGTGTTCAAGTTTTAGCTTGTTTATCAAATTCTACAATTGAGAACATATTCCTTGATTTGTTTCTGCATATTGGGCCAATAAAACTGTGAGCGTATTCTATCCACGATCTTGGCAATTCCTGAATGCCCTCGTGAATGAATCATAGTACTCCTTGAGAATTAGCTGGATGGCATTGTTTTCTTGGGGAATCACAACCCTATTTTTCCATAGCAAAAGTCCATTTTTGTAACTATAATTATGTTCTGTAGAGACATTGAGCTTGCATTGTTCAAGGACTCGGTTAAGCTGATCATTATGTTCCAATTCAATTTTTAGAGTTTGAAGCCTCTCTAATTTTAGTGTTGACCAAGCAACAAAGAAACATCTAGACAAACCATCAACTACAACATTTTGTACTCCTGGCTTGCAATGTATCTCAAAATCATACTCTAGAAACTTGTGAAGCCATTTTTGTTGTTTTGGGGTGCTTAATGTTTGATCGAGCAACGATTTTAAACTCTATGGTTTGTTCGAATTATAAACATGTTGCTCAGCAAATAATGCCTCAATTTAGCAATTGCTTCAATGATAGCAAAAAGTTCCCATGTGTATGTTAATTATCGTTGCATAGTAGGGACCTTTTTTTTTAGAAATAGGCAATTGGATGTGATGTAAGACCATTTACACTTCCTATGATTATCTCCTTCCAAGGTTTCCAACTTCAAGAAAGAGGAAGGTAGAAAGTGGTGGTGGGACACCACTTCCTCTAAGAAGAAGAAAACAAGTCTTACTCTAGAAAGTTTGTCATGAGGGAATGGATCCTTGGTAAAAGCTTAAAGAATAATCTCCTTAAAAGAACAGAAACTCAATGACACTCTACTAAGATTAAATGCTCTCTAAAAAGAGTCTTTCATTCAATCATCCAAGTGTGCTCAAACAAGAGAGTGAGGTGGGTATATATAGGGCGGATAGAACTTGGCATGAACTTCTAGGCAATGTGGGACTTGACTTAATTAGCTCTTAAAGCTAATTAAGGCTTACATTTCCTAATCCACATGCTTAAGCTAATCGAGGAAGGGTGTCAAACCAAACCTAAAGGTGTGGAGAAGAGCCCAATGTCCAACAAGTTAAAAGCCCACCTACTAAACATAAACCCCAAACTAACTATAGGCACCTCTAAGTACTAAATTAAGGTAAATGGAAGAAATACATGTCGATATTGAAGATTGGAAGCAACTTTGATAGAGTTATCTCAAGTCTTAGTATTTTGTAAGTTTTGGTTTTCCTCTTCTTAATTCATTTTACGGTATTGAAAAGATGTAGTACTTGTATTATGTGTTTAGATAGACATGAATATATGATTAAGTTGTTTAATTGTTTGTTTTCTATCATTTTCATGATTGATTCTAGATATTTATGATGTTTTGTTTCTCGGATAGTAAAGGTGTCAATATTACTAAGCTAAGTGTTGACTTACCTTAAGGGTAGTCAATTACCTAAGTTGATAATAGTTTATCTAAGCTGAAAGAAGAAGAAAACTTATAAAAATTGAATTCTATCATATGTTAATCGATTACCCTATTTAGATAATCGATTACCCTATGCAAAATTTAGGTTACTTATTGCAAGCTCTTTGCAAAAATTAATTAGCTGATCATATTAATCGATTATCATAGAGAAGGAATATTTCTAGGCTATTTCTGATTGAGCTACCAGGTAATTAAGTGGTTACGAATGATATTACCTTGGTCTTATATTCATTTTTAAAACTTTTTCAATCAGTTTTCTTTATCAAAACAAAAGGGTCCTTATGTTTCCATGAAAGAAAAAATGAATTTCAAGAGAGAAAATCTTTGAAACGGAAAGGAAAAAAAAAAACCCCATAAATGTCTGATTGAGTTTCAAGAATTATTGATTGAAGGTGTAAGGAATCAAAGAACTACGCTATTGTGTTTTGGGTATTCTTCACACAAGGTGATATCGTTCTTAACCCAAATCTCTATTTTTATGCATGTTTAATAATCTCTTGAGGCGTGTTCTTGAGATTGTTGTGGAATCTCATGATAGGGTGTCATGAGTAAGGCTATTGTGATGACGGAGTGTCATGGTTTAACAATTTCTTGTGGGGTGCAAAAGTATGCTTCTTTTTGTTGTGTTGTTAAATCTTTCTATAAATTGTATATGTGTGGTGTGTATGTATATGATTTTAGTGGAAATCATATTAGTGGAAGGCTATATCTGAAAACTAGATATAGGTTATTGAGGACTAAACCAGTATAAAAAACTTATGTAAATATCTCTATCCTTTCTCTTTTTTTATTGATTAACATTGAGTTGAACTTTATTGCATTGGTTAAAATCTTTGTATGTCTAAAATTGTCATCTTGAATTGGTTAATATTTTTCAATTGACTATTGATTCTTGGATTCATAATTGGATGTTTTGCAAATATTGGATTAAAAACATTATTGAGGATTTTATGAGTCTTGGTATTGTCTCAATCTTGAAAACCATTGATTCAATGTGTAAATTGAAATTGTTATTAAAACTCTTAGATAGATTTTGGAGATTTCTTGAAGGAATTTTTTTTTTTGAAAACTTTGATATGATATTGTGAAAATTTTGAAGCATTTTTGGAATCTATTCAGCCTCCTTCTAGATTCTCTTATGGGACCAACAATTGGTATCAAGAGTAGGATCAAGAAATACTCAAGATTTTATCAAATTGATTTTTGAAAAATGTCGGGGAATCAATTACCTTTCAGTGAGGGTGCCTCGATTAATAGACCTTCATTATCCATCAGTGAAAACTATCCTTTTTGGAAAGTCCGGATGAAAATCTTTATAAAATCTATAAATTGTGTATGTGACAAATTGTGTTGATTGATTATAAAATTCCAACATATGTTGTTGATAATTCAATAGTTGAAAAATCATATAATCTATGGACTCAAGATGAAATAAAATGTGTTGAAAATGACTCAAAAGCTTTGAATATTACACACTTTGTTGTGAATAGTGATGTTTTTCCGGGTCTCAACACTGCTAAGGAAGCATGGGAATTGATCCAAGTTATTCATGAAGGAACACTTGAAGTAAGATGTGCTAGAAAGAACACATTGATTCAATAGTACGAAATGTTCCGAATGAACTAAGGAGAAACTATCATGGATGTTCAGAAGAGATTCACCGATATAGTAAATCATTTGAAGGGACTTGGACAATAATTTGAGGAAGAGGAGCTGAATGTAAGATCCTCAAGTCTTTCAACCGAAAATAGCAACCCATTGTGATAGTTATAATAGAATCCAAAAATCCCGCTGTTATGACTAGCGTTGAACTATTTGGAAAGCTTAGAGAATGCGAGATGGATATGACTAGAAATACCGAATAAGAACAAAAAGAAAAGGTCAAAGGCTTGGCATTGGAAACAAATGAGAAATCAAGTGATGAAGAAAGCATAGAAAGTGAATCATTGTAATACGAAAACATCAATCTCATGGTTATAAAATTTTGAAGATTCACGAAAAAGAACAATGGAAAAGGAAAGCATTCACATAGCAGAAAGCAATTGAAGAAGGCAAACACTACCTCACCTATGTTCACTTGTTTTGAGTATGGCAAGATGAGCCATATAAGAGATGATTGTCATACCCTAACTAGAAAGCATAACAATGATGAGCCCAAGTGTAAGTTCAAGAAGAAGAAGACCTATATTGCTTGGGAAGACAATGCTTCCACCATCTCAAGTGACAGTGAAAGTGACCAAGAAGTCAATCTCTACCTCATGACAAAGACTCAATCGGAAAGTGAGGCAAGTGATTCCAACTGTTCTTGTGATGGTAGCCATGAGAAATTACAACAAGCTTTTATTGAACTCCATGAAGAGACTAAGAAATTAAGCCGCTTCAATGGTGTTTAAAAAAGATCAAAGTATTTGAAGCTAGAATTGATGATTTGCAAAAGGAAATGAAAGTTTAGAAAGATGAAAATGAGAATCTGAAAAACATTTCCCAATGCAATCAAACTTCATCTTCTAATTGTGAAAATTGTAAAGTGCTTGAATATAAGATAATATATCTTACAAGGGCTTTTTCAAAATTCACAATGGGAAAAACAAACCTTGATGCATTTTGGGCTAAACAACAAAACATGTCAAATAGAGCTGGTATTGGATATAGCTATTCTGTAAAGAAACAAATACTTTTAAGAATTCTTTCAATTTCAGAAAAACATTTAGTACAAAATATATCTTTTGCAATTGCTATTTTCTTAAAGGACATATATTCTTCAATTGCTTAATTAGAAAAATCGGAGTTCCTAGTGGGAAATACATATGGATTCTCAAAGGTTCTAAGATTTTTACTACTCCAAATGGACCTAATTCCATTTGGGTACCAAAATAAGCAAAACTCTTGTTTTGTAGATGTTCCTCAAAGCAAAAAAGTCCTTGTGAAGGGATGCTCAAGGCACATGATGGGAGATAGAAGCAAGTTCGTCCCTCTACAAGCAAAAAAGGGTGTGATGCAATCTTGGATTGCTCCTCCCATGATCTTTCTTCTAAAGGTTCCTTTGGTTGGAGAAGATGAAGATGGAGAGTGAAGAAATGGTGGTGGAGGAACCATTCTAGGTTAGATAAACCTTGATTTGTATAAGTTTTTCACAAGGGAAGGAACTTTTGATAAAATTCATAGAAACACTTTCAAAGTTAGAGAAAAGAGACATTCACAAAGAGCTCACAAAAGTCTAATTTTATTCAAATGATCAAAGGTGCTTATAAAGTAGTAGGTGAGTGCTATTTATAGAGAGTGAGATGGGAGTGGATGTCTAAGCTAAGGCTAAGGCTTAGGAAAAGAATGATCCAAACAAGGCCTTAGCTCAATGGATCTAGTTCCCTTAATTCAAATTCAAATTTAAATTAAGAAACAAGTAGATGTCACCTAGGATAGAGAGAGAAAGTGGTGCCACTTAGGGGTAGACATGTGGGTCTCATATGCAATGGCTAGCCTGGAGATTGATCAAATACCCTTGCATAAGTTTGTAACAATAGAACCAATTCATGTTTCATATTTTGGGATAACTTGAGTGGTGCACTACAACAAAAATAAGTTACAACATCACACTGTCTACTGCAATTTTGGGCAAAACATTTGTTGATCAAATAACCGAAGTTGTAAATCACGAGTTGACCAAAATTTACTAATTTATACCTAAATTAACAACCGTATCTTTAAAGGCACAATTGTTTATCTAATGTAAACTTGGTTTATTCAGAACGACAATTGCTTATAATTTTTATATTTTAATATTAATTATTACTTTTTCATTTTTAATATTCAAATTTTTTATTTTTTAAATTTGGATTTTTAATTTTTAACTTTTAATTTTTGTTTTAAATTTTTAATTTTTTATTTTTAATTTTTAAGTTATTATGTTAAATTTTTTAATATTAATTATAAAATTTCAAGGCCATTTGAATGTCACATTAACTTAATCAAAATGGCTTCTTTTCTGTCTTTAGGATTTTTAATTTTAATTATTCCTAATATCTAACTATAATGATTAAACTATTTGTAAACAATTGTTGAATTATTCATCCTTATAATTTTTTGTGATCTCCATTACTATAATTTTATCATACAATAATTACGCTCATTAACTTGTCAATTGTTTTTTTTTTCATTACATAAGGCTCAGAATTTGCTGGGCTGCATTGGACTGTCCCTTTGACAGTAACATTGTTTTTTCCTAGATAGAAATTATTTTAACAGTAAAAGTATATAAAAATTTATACAACAAAGTAAAAATAAATGAAAATAAACTTATAAAGCAATCTGATACTAATGTAAAGTAAAACTAATTTTATAAAAATAATAAATAAAATCGTGCGATGCAAACACCAAGTGAAAGGCAGTAAGAACGAGAGATAAAATGAACTGATAATTTACTAACATGAACATGAGATAAAGAAGTAGAATTGAGTTTTCAAATAAAATTAGGAGTTCCAAGTGAGCATGAAAAGAGGTATTTTAAGAAAAGTGATAAATCATATTTGTTTTTGGGAAAAACTCTTTATCAAGTTATAATATGATAATTGAGAAGATGATTAATGAGTGATCTGATATAATAATAATGTAGTTAGAGAGGGATAGAAAGAGATAAACTGTCATGTGAGTATTGCAATGTTTTTCATTTAAGGTGTTAAATGAGGGCTAAAAGAAAAAAAAATGTAAAAATGGAATGATATAAAATAGCATAAAAGAGAGAGGTGTAGGGATACAATATGAATAATTTACACTATGAATGATAATGATATAAAATAGAAGAAGAGACAAGAATAGAGGAAAATGACTAAAATGAAAAAAATTATGGTTGATATGCTAATAATAACGGAATGAAAAGGGACACTGAGAAACTAGGGGTCCACAAGGCATTAAATAATGGGTCATGAGCCAAAGAAAATAAGGTTGAATATTTTTGTTCTTTACATAGAATTGATGCATACATCAAATTTATAATAACAACGTAAGTTTTTTTACTTATATATAAATTATAAGGTACTATTTGAATTGTATACTGAAAATATATACATCTTAGTCTTATAATATAAATGTTTTTTTTCATTAGTGTTTTGAGTGAATTTTAAGGTAAGAGAGAAAGTAAACTAAAGAAAGTTGATTAGATTAAAGTAAATATAAGTACTTTAACATGTGTTTGAAATATTCAAGACTAAATTTGATTGCTTTTTAAAATAAGTAATTCATAATAAATTTTTATAGTGTAATTATCAACAAGAGGATATGAGTGTGGGTATTATGTCATGCACGGATGTGGAATATCATCACTGGAAACTTCAAAGATGATTGGGTAATGGTATAAATTATCAATATTTATTACTATAAAACTAATTTATTTCTAATTATAATTTAATGTAACTAATTTATGTTTAACTTATGTGTTACAGGCGTTTCAAGATCCTGCTTTTTTGGAGACAACAAGAATCCACAAATTCGTGTCGAATGGACAAAATATTTTCTAAAATTTAAGACTAAGACTAAGAAATAGATAGTTTTAATTGTGTAGATTTTATAGTGTACTAAGTAAGCATTGTATACATGATATGTTTAAACAATTGTAATGATATTTGTTTTTAGAATTATTAATTTTTAAATATATGTTAAAATTGTATGTTTTTAATTTAAATTTTGTTGATCTATGTATATTGGTTTTTGTTATAATAGATTTGTATAAATTTAAATTTGCATGTGGGTGTCTATTAAAAATAGAAAATATATTAAAAAAAATAAACATTCAACACTAGTTGCATTATGAAATCACCAGCAGCAGCGGTTTTAACAACGATTGCACTGTAACCGTTGTTGGTTTTAACTTTTTACAATAGTTTCAAACTGATGTTAAATGTATTTTTTCTAGTCTTAGTGGGTTTTCCTTACTTTCCTCATGTGCTAGCTGGAATGTGAATGCCTCTACTACAGCACCAATACTGAAAGCCTCTTGATATGATTGAATTGAGTTGGTTAGGTACTTGTTACCTCATCACCTTTAATAGTTACGAAGTTGCCTTCATGCAAAAATTTGATCAACAAGGCATCATAATTAGTAATATGTGCCTTTAAAGTCTTTAACCAGATGTCTCCAATTACTAAATCTCTCGTTGCTACTTGTAAGACATAAAGCTCTGGAATTTGAAGGGTATGGCCTTTATTGGATACCTCCAAGTATGGCATACAACCCTTCACTTGCATGATATCAAAATTACCCACCATGACTCTAAAACAGGTGCAAGTTTGATTGTTTGTTTTAGAAACTTAGTAATTTGAGGTTGTATAAAGTTGACTGAACTGCCCCCATCAATCAACACTTGGACCTCCTGATCCTGAACAAAAGCCTTCAATTTGATGGTGCCCAATCTAGAAGTTCCCTTCATTACATATAAAGAAAGATGATGCCTCATAACCTGTTGTTCTAACTGTTGTATCATGTGATCCCGTTGCTCATTATCAGAAGCAGATTCCAAATTCCCTTAATATCGCTCTTCATTATCCTCCAGTTGGTACAACATGAAATTTCTATTGGGATATTGATGAGTTGGAGTGAACTTATCATCACACTAGTAACAAAGTTCATTCTCTTATCGAATTTGTTGTTCTGCTGCAGTGAGTCTTTTAGTATGGTTGCGGTTGAGGTTAAGCAAAGGTTTCTGAGTTGGTGTTAGTAATAGTGGTGGTAGAGATGGTGGTTGGAATGGCTTGGTTTTGTGGGTTTATGTATGTAGGGTAAGCAGGAGGACGTGAAGTATTGGGTCTAGCTAGAGGTTTCTTTGAAGGATGGGGAGAATTTGTCTTCATATAATCTCACAAGACATAGTGCTCTTATTAAGGAAGGTGGAAATTGAGCCTTCATCTCTCTCTTAATCTCCACACATAGGCCACTAATGAAGTAGTTCCTTAGGGCCTTAGGTGGTTCAACGTTCATGCAATTTGCCAATGCAATGAACTCAGCATAATAAGCAGTTACAGTACCCTGCTGTTGAAGTTTAAAAAGTGATTCATGTGGGGGCTCAAAAAGTGAAGGGCCACATTCAATTTCAATAGCATGTTTCAGTTGGGTTTAAGACCGAAATGAAAGTGAGCGCTAAGTCATTTGAAACCACAGTATGGTAGGACCAGACATGTGCATCCCAACGATTCCAAGATGCTCTTCCTCCGGAATTTGGTAAAAATCAAAGTATTGGTCTACGCTAAAGATCCAACCAAGAGCATCTGAACCATCAAAACCAGGGAGGTCAAAATTCATTCTTTGCGACGTAAGTGGTGGACGATGATGGATTGAGGATTAAGGATTACCTTGTTGATTAAGGAGTACCTGATCAAGGGCTTGGTGTGGACTAATTGGATTCCATCAGGCAAGCAATCTTAACTCGATTTGCTTCAACATTATCTTCTAACAACTGATATAAGTTTTTTATATCGGCCTTCATCGTCTTTAGCTTAGTGTTATCAGATACAAGCATGGCACTAAAAGCACCAAATATAAGGGACTAAATTCTTGAATTACAAGGAAGGTAATTACTTTGTAGTATTTTCTGAATTGGAATTAAAAAAAACAGAAAGCTGAACAAAATAAATATTAACAGTTACTATAGTCCCTTGAGTAATCTCCACCATTGCTTCAATCACGTAAGGAAGGAAAGTATTTAGAAAGTCATTTCTAGAGGAAGATGAGAATTATGAGAAGGTCAGAAAATAGAAGATGTACCATAATTTGCCTAATGAGAATAGTCCATCAACCAAGTATTTGTTATTCTCTTCCTGCTGCTTCTCCTTGGCCCCATGATTGGTGGATCTATTGTCACGTGTCCTTCCTTAACTAACTCTGATTATGTACCCTTGTACATCAAATCCACACTATGTGTATCTTTACAGTTTTATTATTTTTTATTAACTATGATAGTTTTTTATTCTTTGCCTTCTCACAAAACTTTTCCTCATTATGTATTTTAGATCTTCATTGGAAAGTGTTGATGATCACTCATAATTTTTAGAAAGTTAGCCCTAGGATGTTTATGAGTGAGTTAGGTAGAAGTTTTTAATGGAATGAGGAGTATGTTGAGTGGAATCCTCTAGTGCTTGTATATGTAAATCATATGGTGTCTACTTCTGATAAGAGTTTTTGTTGTACCAATAGTAGCTTCTAGTGTTTATAGTGGATATGTTGTATATGGCGCGTGAGTTAATTACATAATGTGACATGTTTTGTACCCTATATATACCATTGTTGTATTTGGTTTTTTGTTACAATTCAAGTAGAATCTGTTGATGGGATTAGAGTGTCTAGTGGAAAACATTTGATGAGAACATCTTGAGTGGATCATTTGATGCTTGCATGTGTATACCATTTGGTATAATAGAGCTTTTGTTGTACTTGTAGTAGCTTCTAAGAACGATAAGGGGTTGAGGCAGACATGAATAGTAGTTACCTTCTATCCAATTCAGCTACAAAAACATGTCAAGTACTCGTTATAAAAATATGTTTTCTTAATATTTGTGAGTATCAAGTACCCGCAAAATGTTAAAGAAGTGTTTTTTTTTGGAAAAAGATTATCTTTTTATAAAAAGTTTTATCAAATAAATCTTTTATTTTTTGAAAAATCTACAAAAAAAATTATACTATTTTCTACAAGAATAATTAGATCTAAAATAGATTAATAATATATATATATATATAATATTTAATACAAATAGAATTTTTGCTTTATATTATCGATATTTTTATAATAAATAATTTTAGTAATTATGAAGTTTTCATAAAAAAAAATTGATATCAACGAAATTTGATAATTAATATTTTAATTTTATTTATTTCATAAAATTATTATATTCTTCAACTTAAATACATATAGTATTTTAGTTTAGTGGGTAGCGGATACCTGCGAGTACAGATACTATTATATACATACTCATGTTCGTTAAGGAGCAGGTAAAAAAACTTGTACCCACATGTGACGAGTACTCATTTATACTATTTGTGCGAAAATTTTGATGGATTTATTCCCGGGTATTTGTGGGCGTGAATTTTTTACCATCTCTAGTAGCTTCTAGTGTTTATCATGTATCTTTTGTATAGGGCGCGTGGGTTAGTTACATCACGAAGCTTGTTTTGTACCCTATATATACCTTTATTGTATTTTGATTTTTGTACAATGCAATTACACTCCTTTGCTTGAGCATTAAATATTGTTTCTCTCTGGTCCTTTCTGTTTGTTCTTGTGATGTATGTTTCGCTTGACCTCCTTGATTGTCTTATATGAGTTTCTTATACGAATCTCAACAAAAAGAAAGGTATTTCTATGCTTTTTGTTCTAGTGTTTTGTTTATGATAAACCTGAATGCCTAAACAAATTAACTCATTTTGTTTGAGTTATCATGATATAGAAATTGTGGAATTTTATCTACTACAGTAGTAGGTTATTATTTGGTAGTTGCTTAGAACACATGATAAAATAAGGCGAATAAAAGGGAGCAAATCCTTGCTTCCTTTATTTTAGCCTTCTCTAATATGGAAAGGATGACTAATAAATTTTAGCACAATTTTATTAAATTCTTTGATTTTTTTTATGCTTATACATTGATTTTTTTCCATGAATTATCATATTTCTACATATGATTTATTAAATAACCTCGTTAATTGATATTGTTTCAAGCCTAATTGAACACAAAGTTAAAAATTCATATTTATCATTCTAATATTTGTCATATCAATGTGACTATTTTCACAGAAGTAAAATGAATATGCTTAAAAAAAAGTATACTAAAACTTCACCCACAATCTTATGACATAGCCCATGTAAGATACGTTAGATGAGACATTAGGAATTCACCACCATAGTTGTGAAGGAGATTTGCTAAATGAAAAGTACATTAGATATTTGTTGACAAAAAATGTAACAAAATCCCCAAAAGTGTGACAAAAGAAATGAAAAGAAAAATACATTTTATCTTTACCTACATTGTAGAAACTTATCACATCATTATTACATTTGCTTTAAATATAACAAAAATAAAAGATAATTAACTTTAAAATCTCTCTAACCTTTCAAATAAAGTCATTTTCCTTTTCCCTCCATTGAACCAACCATTATTTATAATTAAAATCCTTCTCCCCTTCCGTCTATTTAATCAAACATAGTCTTATTTGATCTAGGGTGGTGGAATGCGATACCTTAGCTTCCTCGTCTAACACTGGATAATCCTAATTGTCATTATAAATTGTAGAAAAAAAGATACTATAGATACATAAAGGGAATATATGAGCCCAAATGAAGGGAATCTTTTCATTTCAGGTGCCAAATTCTTAAGCAGTTCAAACAGCAACAAATCAGTGAAACTATAACGTCAGTGAAAAATGTGACAAATCATAGAATTAAATAGTATAACATTTCACTAGTTGCAAAGAAGATCTGGACTATTTTACACTTCTTCATATGGAAATACTCTGCCCATACTTATCATAAAAAAGTGGATTATTCACTCTTGTACGTTGTAGTCTTTTACTATACCAAAATATTAAGCACAATGAAACGATTGAGAAAACAATATCTCGAAATCTCAAGAAAAATCTGCCAATAACCGTATAGAGGTAATTTTGTATTCAAACAAAATTAGGTAGAGGTCCAGCAGGGAAATTCTCTACCCCTCTTGTACAAACCGCGTGCTGACCAGACAATAATAATTCTAAACAACCTATACCGAGTCAATTTAACTGTGCAAGTGAAAAAACAAATTTACAATGGTCACAAGAAACTAAAACCTCTAGCACATTACAGATTATACACATCCCACGAAATTATGAAGCCAGTATGTACGTAGAGTCCAGATATACTCAAGTCATCACAGTTGTTGATCCAACCATGGGTCCCTAGAAGCTTTTCTAAGGCCAAAATATTCTGCAACACTTTCTGAAACCCCAGCAACATTATTTAACAATGAGGTTCCCCACGCCAGCCATCCTGTCTGTGCTTGCTGATTATTTGTTTCAGCCGTGCTTTTCTGTTGAGCTTCTTCAGTGAGACCAAGCCACCACTTGGCCATGAACTCCTTCACAGCCTCAGCCCCTTGATTTACAACCTCTATTGGGGGAATTATGATTGGATTCTGGTCCAGGTTGAGCTTTGTTAATTTTTCAAGCCTACCAAACGTGTAAGGAAGAGCTCGGATTTGGTTGTTGCTAATGTCGAGCTCCCTTAAATTAACCAGATCACCAAGTGTTTCAGGCAGCTCTGTCATATCACTGAAATTACTGCTAACATTAAGATATTCCAGATTAGTGAGTTTTCCAATAGATTGAGGTAGGCCATGAAGCTCGTTGAAATGAACATCAAGAAGCCTGAGAGATTTCATTTCTCCAACACTGGAAGGAAGAAATCGTATCTTGTTCAAATGGATCATGAGCTTCTCAAGGTTACCAAGTCCAAAACCCATGTTCGTTGGCAGACACATTAAGTTGTTAAAGCTTGCATCTAGTTCCACTAATGACCTACAGTTGCATTAAAGAAAAACTTAACAGAAGCACAAAATAGAAGCGTCATGAACTCACCATTTCAAAAGCTATCTATTAGGTGAAAGAAAATATATGGAGGATTTTACATTATATCTCCAACATGTGCCCACACAAAAAGAGCCTTTGGGGCTTGAATCGATGACAATACACAAGCGCTCTTACCTTGTGCCTGCATATGGATGCTTTTTCATTACAAAAATGGAGGCATCAAGAATCAAACACTAGACCATTTGGTCAAAGAGGATTGATACCGTGGTAGAATGAAGTGAAATACCAACACATGCCCTATTATTGGCTAAAATTTGTTGAAAATCACAATTATGTAGGTCACGCTCCTTGTCTAGTAGATTTTAATTAATAATAAAGAGTATGTTAAAGGAGTGTGTGGTTAGCTTTGGCTCTTATTTATAAACTAATTATTCCCAAAACAAAAACTATTAGAAGACAGACAAATTGATTGATATAATATAGAAACCTTGATTTCAGAATCGACAGGAAACACACCTGCAAAGAGCAATGGATTCAGGAAGAGCGTTTAGCTTGTTCCCTGACACATTAAGGATCCTTAGATTAACTAGCAATCCGATGGAGTCAGGCAAAGACTCTAAAACATTAGATGAAACGTCCAGCTCCACAAGCTTCTGTAGTCCTGCTATTGAATCAGGAATCACCTGTTTTGACCGCATGTAAAGATCCAAAGTTACAAGCAACAATTAAGAAAGTCATAATATTTTTCAACCGATCCAGAGCAGCTATTTTAAAGAATGATTAAAAAGGGGAAAAAATGCACCCAGGATGGAACAAGTAAGAAAGAGCAATGAAGGAGATGTTCGAAATTATTCATAATCATACATGATCAATTAATTCAGTTCACTGGTATGTATTTCAAACAGCATACACGGGGAATTCACATTTCATGCAAGTTACTTAAGTTCAAAGTAACATGAGGAATTTATTTGTTTTAAGATCATAGGTAACTTGCAAAGGAAACAATCCAAAATCGTAAAAAGTAAAGTAGGATTAGTATGAACAGTGAATTATGCCATAGCTTATTTAATGGGGGTACATTCCCCCAAGACTTATAACCGAAACCATTAGTTAGCAATTGTGGGGATACGTGTTAAGTGTATACTAATCCCATTGCCATATATAGTAACAAAAGAGAGAGAGAGAGAAGATAAATAGAAAAGAGAGGAAACCTCAAAGTGATTGTGTGACAAATTAAGAAGAAGGAGGCCTGGAATGTTGCCAAAGGCCTGAGGAAGAATCCTCAAGTGGGAGGCAGAGAGATCAACCTTATCCACTGGCTCAGTCTCGGCTTTCTTGAGAATCTCAATCACTCCTTCATTCACCTCTCCATCAACCCCCTTAAGCGATTCCGCGTAAGCCGCCACCAGGCTTTCCTCGGAAGCTCTGAGTTGCTTCACGCACTCCTCGTGCATGTCATCGACGCGGAGCAGCGCGTGGAACACCTGCGCGTCGTTGTCGGGAGAGTGGGGGTCGGCGATCCTGCCACGGGCGGCGGCGACTGCCGAGGGGTCAGGGCGGGGACCGAGGGTGCGGAGGAGGGAGAGCGTGTGGGAGACGTTAGGCTGGGAGGCGCGTAGAGAGAGGGAGGGAAACACGGAGGGGTGATTCAAGTGAGGAAAGCGTGAGAGGAGAGATTGGAGTGAGTGAGTGGAGAGGGGTGGGTACGTAAGCGGATCAAGGTGGTTTAGAAGGTGGGAGAGCAGAGGGTAATCGTTAGGGTTGGGATTAGGATTCATTTTCTGGGACTTGGACTACAAGAATGAAGAACAGAAATTATTTCGCTTTTTAGGGGAAATATAAAACCCCAGAAAAAGAGAACCTTTGATACATTCTTTGTTTTGCTGGTTTCTGCTGCTGACTTCCATCTGTTGAGCAAGTCATTGGGGCAAGCTACGTAGCTACTACCTAACCATCAACGGAAGCCTTTAATTCTTTCTTTTAATTAATAGAAAGGGTTAGTTAATTCAACTTATTCAGGGATCACAATAAAATCTACATCCGCTAATACTCGTAGATAAAATCTGTAAAAATCTGTAAAAATATAAGTACGAATAGTATAAATAGGTATTACGTGAGTATAAGTTTTGTTTTTTTTTTACCTATTCGTTAACGGGTATCGATACAGGACTTCTATCTACAGGTACTAGTTATCTATTAAACTAAAATAATATATATATATATATATATATAAGTTAAAAAAATAATATTTTTAGAAAATAAATCAATTTAAAATATGATTTATCAAAATTCATTGATATCAATCTTATTTTTTTTATGAAAACTTCGTAGTTAATAAAATTATTTATTATAAAAATCTCGATAATATAAAATAAAAATTTTATTTGTATTAAATATTTTCTTATAATATATTATATTAATTTATTTTTAGATGTAATTAATCTTAGAGAAACTAGTATAATTTTATTTCTAGATTTTCCAAAAAATAAATTATTTATTTGATAAAACTTGTTATAAAAAATATTTAATTTAAAAAAAAATAAATTTAAACTATCTACGTGTACCCGTGGATATCCGCGGATATTAAAAAAACCAAATGATATTTCTATAGCAGGTATCCAGTGAGTTATTTGCAGATAACGGGTGACAGATTTTTGTAGCAGGTCGAGTGATGGGTAACGACTACCGTCCCTGCCTCGACCCGTTGTTATTCCTACTACCATTGCATTGGATCAAAACTCCTTTATTGCTTCTTTTTAATATATGGCCTCATTTTACGCCAAATACTTTTACTTTCTAACATTTGCAGGTAACGGGTGACAAATTTTTGTAGCAAGTCGAGAACCACTACCTGTTCCCGCCCCGACCCGTTGTTTCCTACTACCAATGCATTAGATCAAACCTCCTTTATTGCTTCTTTTTAATATGACTTCTTTTTAATATGACCTCAATTTACGCCAAATACTTTCATTGTTTTTGTTATTATTTCTTTTCAATACTTTTACTTTTTAACATTTATTAAATGAGAGAGTAAGTTTATTGAATTTATTAATTAATAATTACAAATTTATATAAATAAATAGTTATAATTATTGTAAATATAAAATTCTTTTAAACTGGAAATGAATAGTCATATCAAGCACGACTGTATGTTTTCACATTTTTTTTTATTTTCAAAAACTATTAAATATATTTTTAATAATATTTATCTTTTGTTTATATAAACACAAATGATGTCATTTTAAAATTTATTTAAATTAAAATTAGTTTTATAAAAAAATTATTAATACTCATTCAAGCACACTTCATTTTCTCTTAGATAAAATTAGTTTTTTATTTGATTTATATTATATATTCATTTTATTCTCTCTTTAAATTAATAAATCGTTCGTTTTAGGGGTTCTAAGTTACTACTGTAACAATTTCCACATGAAAAGGAGGTAGGATAGGAGTTTAAATCTCTTTACTAACAAAACAAATATTTTAACAATTAATATTTATTTAAAAAATAAAATATTCATTTTTATCCTTAAATATTGAGTACTCTTATCGTTACTTTTGGATTTTTTTATCATATCTTTGTAAACCATTATCATATTGGCATTAGCACAATGAAAATTGGTGATACGTGATAACTTTTTAATTAATCTTCCATGAAAAATATTTTTGAAACTTAGAACACTGTAGATATCATTATAGATAAGGAGAAGCTCTAATCCAACAAATAATAAAATACTACAAAGATTCTTACATAACGACAGTTGCAATTGCAAAAATACCTCTAAAATATTCATAGAATAAAGGAGAAAATGCAATGCTAAATTGTTAAATAATGGGATTTGGATAAAATCATGCTGCATGCAACTTAAAGTCCTACATGTTGCTTTGAAGATGTTTCAACAAGCAAAAACTTTATTTATTTTTCAAACAATTTCTTCTTTTTTTGTGTCAAATTTGCATTATATGGAACTAACAATTATTAAAGTTTGTTCAATTCACTTCTCTCATGAGTACTTGTATTATTAATTTTTGTCTATATTTATTTTATTAGTAAAGAAGTATATTACGTATAATAATTGATAAAAGAGATACCGTCTTGTTACAAAAGAATATCCATCTCTAAGAGTAATGGTTTGATTTTTTTTTCTAATTAAAGCTTAATTGTTTTTAAGATTATATTTTAAAAATAGGATCAAATTCTAATTGGAATGGTAAATGTATATTAATTACTAAACTTCCTACTTTTATTAGAGAATAATATGACCACTGAAAATAAAATTTTCCATTGAGACAATCAATATAGATATATAAGCTAATCAATCATACATTTTCAAATGTAATTCACTACAAAAGAAAAAATAAACTTAGTTGTGAAAACTAGTTCGAATCGGGACCTGGTTACATAATTATAGTGTAACATCCCATTTTTTTTAGAAAATAGAATATTAATAAAAGATGTTATTTGTATTAATAGGCTAATTAATATTATATTATTAAAATAATTAATTAAGAATTGATTTTATAAAATAAATGTGGGTATAAATAGTAAAGATAGTTTTAAAAATCAAATTTATCATCAAACTAGTATAGAAATTGTTTAATGTCGAATTAAATAACCACTAGTTAAATGGGTTGAATTTGTTTATATTAAAAATTAAATAAATATATACTTAATCATTAGAGGTAACAATGACGTTGTCGACAAAGTAAAATAAATAGAAGTTTTCAGAGTCAAAAAATAATGTACAAGTTAACATATGAAGTAACTCATCATATAAAATGTATCAAGTTATTATGGGTGGCAAGTAAGTATAATGATGGTAATGAAACAAAAGTCATTAGAGGTGACAATAATGTCGTAACATCCTTTTTTTTTAAAAAACTAAAATATTAATAAAAAGGTAATGTATATTAATAAGCTTAGATAATTTAATATTTGTATTTATTAGAATAAATCAAGATTGATTTACAAAATAAATAAATAAAATAATTGTAGGTGTAAATAGTAAGATAGGTTGTGGGCATTTTCTTTTAATACCCCCATTTTCTATTTGCACCCCCAAAGTTTATATTTTTTTGTAAATTCCTAATATACCCTTATCCTTATTTGATTTAAATTTTTTGAATTTATTTTTTTTATTTTCTTGTCTTGTTGTGCTTTATCTTGCTACTCTTGTATGCCAAACACATTCTCACATCCTGCCCTATTGTAAATTCCTAATCATTCTTATAAGTTTTTAGGGTATTATTCGTTGATTTAAGCGCTATTTGAAAAGGAAAACACAATTTTATTCAGGTATGATTTTCTTGATTTAAGGTTTAGGGTTAAGGGTTTTGGGATTTATGTTTGCGTTTTATTCATACTACATCGAGTGTTACAGTATTCCAGATCAGTTGATCCGGAACTAACAATATTTACCCCAGACCACCTAGTCCGAAATATGCATTTGATCCACTTTCGAATTAGTTGATCCGAAATATACATAATACATTCCAGATCAACTGATCCAAAATGTACATAATACATTTCAGATCAACTGATCCGGAATGGACATAATACATTCCGGATCATGTTATCCGGAACATACTTGTTGAATCTCATTTGCCTTTCGGATCATGTGGTCCAGAATATACTAGTTGAATCCCATTTGCCTTCCGAATCATGTTGTCTAGAATGTACTTCGTTATGCAAGTAGGGTAAGAAAAGGGGAGGGTATTTTTGGATTTTGAAAAAAATTGTAAAGCCTTGGGGGTGAGAATAGAAGATAAGGGGTATTAAAAACAATTGCCTATGTTGTGTTTGATTTTAGAAGCCCAACAAAGGGTTAAGGTAAAATTTGGGGTCTCTAGGTGCAGCACAAGAGTTCATGTTTTTTTACTTTGGAAGGGGAGAGAAAATTGCAGAGGAAACCTTGCCAAAAGAGTTTAAGGAGCAGTGTTTAGGGAGTTAAGGCTATACCCTTCATAATCAAGATTATCTATTCGAGATAAGGGGAAGTGAGATTAGCTTATACATAGGCATATATAAGAAATAGGATAGTGAAGCTGAACCCTAAACCTCCGTACGGATTAAGTTTTTCTGCAATTGACTTATTCCTTGATTTCTATGAATGAACGTTATGAATTATTATAGATGACTAGCTTTCATGATATGATTAATTGATCAATGTGATTATTGGGAGATTCTTATGTTATTTGAACTGATATATATAAAAATGATTGGGTATAATTTGAAATTAGGAGTTATTTTGAAGTGTTCTGGAAAAGAAAGACTAGGTGTTATTCTATTAGTATAAAAAAGATTGGGTATAAAGGATTAACTTATACATAAGCATATATAAGAAATAGGGTAGTGGAAGCGAACATTAAACCTGTGTAGGGATTAAGTTTTTCTGCAATTGACTTATTCCTTGGTTTCTATGAATGAACATTATGAATTATTATAGATGACGATGATATGATTGATCAATGTGATTATTGAGGATTCCTATGTTTTTTTAACTGCTCTGTATAAAAATGATTGGGTATAATTTGAACTTAGGAGTTATTTGAAGTGTGTTGTATAAGAAAGGTTAGGTGTTATTTTATTAGTATAAAAAAGATTGGGTATAAAAAGGACTAGGTGCTATTATCTCTGTATAAAAAGGATTGGGTTGTTAGTTAAAATGCTCTACATAAAAAGGATTAGGTGTCATTATACTCCGTATAAAAAGAATTAGGTTGTTAATTAAAGTTCTCTGTATGGAAAGAATTAGATGTTATTTTTCCCTATATAAAAAATATTAGGTGTTATTCTATTAGTTATAAAAGGAATTAGGTGTTATTTGGAATGCTTCGTATAAAAAGGATTAGGTGTCATTTGAAGTGCTTTATAAAAAAGGATTAGAAGTTATTTGAAATATTTTGTATGAAAAGGATTTCCTTTCATTGATGATATTGATAAATAAAATTGGTGAGTATCACTGCAATTATAAGGTGTTATGATAATTAAGTATTAGAGATAGAGAAGTAGAATGTCTAAGGGTGTGTAGCTAGAATTATATTTTAGGAAACTTATATAAGTTGAACTTTTGTTATCTGAAAATTTTCGTATGAACATACCTTAGAGTTTCTATCATATCTCTCTTTGTGGTTAACCAAATTGAGTTGTGTTTCTTGTTTTAGAAACTAGACATTTAGGGCTATAGTTTAGACTTAAGAATCATGTGAATATGTTAATAATAGACTGATTTATGTGGATTGAAAGTTGAGTCTCCCATCCAGTGTGCGAAACAGAATTTGTGTGTTGCGAGCCCTGTGAGGTAGCCTAGATGACCTTATTAGGCTTCTTGTTCTTCATCAAAGTTTTATTACTCAATGTTATCTTTCCAACAGAATTATAATCACTTGAAAAGGATATATATAGCTCAAGTTATGAACAAAATGGTCAGTAAAGGTCTAGCTGTCATATTTAGGTTTAGTGGCTACGAGTTTGTAATTTTTAAAAATAGTGGATGATAAAAAAAAGTTGGACTTCAACATAAAAACTTTAGTTAATTATATTATCTTTATAAAAAAATTTATATCACCCCTATAGCATTAGCATAACTACAAATATGGTATGTAGGCTACATAATGTAACAAAATGGTAAGATAAGAATAAATGGTTTGTGAATTGTGAGGATTTGGATAGTGGTGGTGTGATATCTAGTGATATACCTTATAAATTCCATTGGTGGTGGTTGAATGAATGATTATAAGTGAAAAGGTGCATGAATTGAGGATTTATCCCATTATATGAAAGTGATGTGAATGATAATTAGATGCATGTTGTGTTAATGATAATGGTCAAGATGTGTCTGATGAGGTGTCATCCCAGTTGTGGTTGGCGGATGGATTGTAATGATATAATTAATTATTGATATTCTGATTCCTATGTGTTCCTAGCGTAGAAGAGGATTTACTTCGGGTAGACCTGTGTGAGATTGTTGTATCTACGTGTTACTGGCGTAGAAGATGTCCGCTTCGGGCGTGTACTTGAGAGAGAGCATACACTCCCTGTTTATATGTCTGTTGCTTGGGGTTGAATGCCCATAGGTTACAAAGATATTGAAGAGGTAAAGGTCAGTAATGCTTGAGATTGTTGTGGGATTCTGTGCTATGATAGAGGTGTCATTGGGACTTCATGACTATATTAGGATGTTGAATCATTTCCTTGTTTTAATCGTGTATACAATTTTCTTCTTTCTTTTAAAGTTGACTTATTATTTTTTTCAATTTAGAATTGTTAACTTTAATTTTGATTAGAGATTATGTTTTATTGGGAGGAATTTTGTAAACTTTTTTCTCAATTAATGAAAGTTTATTTCCTTATGTTATATTTATTTGGGGTGTCACAATTGGGCTTATTTTCACAACAGATCAATCATGTAGTTGGCCCGATTTAAACCGGTTAGAACCAGCCATTTCAAGCAAAAAACTAGTGACCCGGATTAGGTTGTCTGGGGCCGATTTAAGCTTGGTTCTTTTTTTAAAAAGATTAAATGATATCATTTCTTACTTTTTTTTATTTTTCTTTTTATTTTTTATGCAACTTGTGAATGTAGGAAGTGAGAATTGCAATATTACGTTATAGATTATTTTTTATATATAGACAGGTTAAATCGGGCTAATCGATGCGACCATTCACCCATTGACCAATTGTATTGATCAGGTTAGTGATCTAGCCGATTTTCACAACATTGCCTAAGAGTCTTTGAATATGGATGGAAATCCTCTCTCCAAACTCTACTCGTTCTCTATTCTCACCAATTAGAAAATGCCATGTAATGATTTTTTTATTATAAAATATTTTTATCTCTAAAATGACATGGTGTCTTTTGATTAGTTAGTACAAAAAACAAGACATGATTTGGAGACGAAAGATTTTTATCCTTTGAGTACATGAGGATAAAAAGTCTTATAAGCATTCAATTATGGATTTTAATTTTAATTTAACCTTTATATATCCTAACACCTATTAATTGTGATTAAAGCTAGGAATGAGTTTATATTAAGCAATGACTTCCGTCGTTCTACTATTGTCTAACAAACACAATTAAGCTTTTGATGTCTATTTTTCAAAATATCTATTTTACCCTTACACCTATTTTAAAATTAAAAAATAAACTAATTTGTCATAAGAGGAACTCATAACCTCTTATTTCCAAAACATATACTTTACCACTAGACCAACCTTATAACTTTAAACAAAAAATTACTTTAAAATATTGATATCCAACATACGTAATTGTCCAATTATATCTATAATGTATAATATATGATATTATACTATATACTATAAATAAAGGGAATACTCTATTTTGATGTCTATTTTTCAAAATACATATTATACCTTTACACCTGTTTTAAAATTAAAAAAATAAACTAATTTGTCATAAAAGGGACTTAAACCCATAACCTCTTATTTTCTCACACAAATACTTTACCACTAGACCAACCTTATAACTTTAAGCAAAAAATTACTTTAAAATATTGATATTGAACATACATAATTGTCCAATTATATCTATAATATATAATATATGATATTATATTATACATTATATCTATACTATTAATAAAGGGAATGCCCCCTTTTGATGTCTATTTTTAAAAATACCTATTCTACCCTTACACCTATTTTAAAATTAAAAAAATAAACTAATTTATTACAAGAGGGGCTTGAACCCATAACCTCTTATTTCCCACACATATGCTTTACAACTAGACCAACCTTATAACTTTAAGCAAAAAATTACTTTAAAATATTGATATTGAACATACATAATTGTTCAATTATATCTATAATGTATAATATATGATACTTATTATATTAATTATATTATATTATATTATATTATATCTATACTATTAATAAAAGGAATACCCCCTTTTGATGTCTACTTTTTAAAACACATATTCTACCCTTACACCTATTTGAAAATTAAAAAAAAAACTAATTTATCATAAGAGAGACTTGAACGTCTTATTTCCCAAAAATATACTTTACCACTAGACCAACCTTATAACTTTAAGCAAAAAATTACTTTAAAATATTGATATCCAACATATATAATTATCCAATTATATCTATAATGTATAATATATGATATTATATTATATATTCACTTTTCAAAATACATATTCTACCTTTACACCTATTTTAAAATTAAAAAATAAATTATTTTGTCATAAGAGGAACTCGAACACACAACCTCTCACTCCCCAATTATAAACTTTACCACTAGACCAACCTTATAATTTTAACAAAAAAATCACTTTAAAATATTGATATCCAATATACATAATTGTCCAACTATACATATTATATATTAAAGGAAATACCCCATTTTGATGTTCACTTTTCAAAATACCTATTCTACCATTACATCTATTTTAAAATTAAAAAAATAAATTAATTTTTCATAAGAGGGACTTGAACCTATAACCTCTTATTTCTCAAGCATATACTTTACTACTAGACCAACTTATAACTTTAAAAAAAAATTACTTTAAAATATTAATATCCAGCATATATAATTGTCCAATTATATCTATAATATAATATATGATATGATATTATATACTATATATTATATAATGAGAATATGACCTTTTGGTGATCACATTTTAGGACTATTTTACCTTCTAAAGATTTTATGATTGTTCCCACTTTTACAAATATAATTTCTCCCTATTAATATATGCATACATTTCATGATAAATATTTTTAATAAACATGCAAATACACAAGTGCGACAATATTTTGAGTTTTATTCAAACTCTCATCTTTCCATTTTTTCATATTCATTGCATATTTGACATATCCATTGATGATTTGACATATTTTTATCATGTTATCATAAAAAAAATATAAAATTTACAAAATATATTTGAAAACGTGTCACATAACAATTTATATTTCAAAAAATAAAAATTTACAAAAGATATTAAATTAAAACCCTACAATTATTATAATATATTAAAATAGAAATACGAAGGCACAACAACACCTTTGTTTTTACTAATTAATAATAAAAAACATTAAACAACATACATGACCATAAAAATTCATGATTTTCATATTTTTATCGCTAACAAAAAATTAACATTTTTATCATTTATCTATAAAAAAATTATTTTTCAACAAATTTTAACCAATAATAAAAAACTTGTAAGAGTGTAAAAATATATTACTAGCATTTCACATATCTAAATTAGTAGAGGCAAAACTTATTTTATAACTTAATTTTAACCATATTTTACATTTAAATGTAATTTATAATAACAAATTCATATTATGTTAAGAAAAAAAAAGAAGAAAAATCTGGTAGGAGCAATTACCCCGATTGTCTTGTTAATAGATTGGTTCATGCTTGTGGAAATGGTCTGTGTTTGTCAAGTTAACTACACACTCTTTTTAGGAATGAATGATGAATACATTTTGTAGCATTGAGAGGTAATGAGTATTTTCTATTTTGGTTCTGTATTCGGATATGTTATTTGTTTAACTGACTGTAATCCTAAGCACTCTTGGTGTTTTCTACTCTCTAATATTTTTTTTATTTATTGAAAAAAACCCTATTAATTGTGATTATTTAATGAAAGTTTAAAACTATGGCCTATAAACACGAGTGTTGCAAGGTTGGAAAGTGATTTGTTTCGACAAAAATATACACATGTGTTGATATTAATGTTGAGGGCAGTACAAGAAAGATAACAATACTAAGAACTCACATTTATACAGCAATCCATGTAGTGTAATTTTTATTTTGACATAAATGAAGGTTGAATAGTGATAGTGATTGTTGTTTTTAGTTTTGGTCAAATTTGTAAATTTCTATCTACTAAAATCCATGTATTCTCTTTTTCTAAACATTGAGTGCGCTCTCTAACCCTCTCAAACTTTGATTATTTTTACTTTTCTTCCACAGAGAGTTTTGTAGAATTTGTAAATTATTGTAGTGTTTGATACAAAAAATCATGAGACTATGCCATGTTCAGCTTTAAACGCACAAATCCAACAAAATATTTATGTTGTGTTAGCATTAAGAAGGCATCAACTACAAGAAGGCCATCTGTCGTTAGTTTTAATTGGACTCACATGAAATTCAAACATTTGGAAACCATTTATAATCGGAAGCGTGTTGGTGTGCATATCATTATTTTCTTATTTAGTTAATATAAACAAGCCAAATTCGATTGGGAAAAGCCAATATCATCAATGTTGAGGCCCACATTTGACGTAAGAGGACAAACATTTGGTTGAGATAGAAGAACAATATGACATACAATTATGGATAAGGATGAAAGAAAGACAAGAAACACATCATGAACTTGCAAGCGTAGTCAATACCAAGGCTTAAATTCCTCAAAAGCGACTGCCAAAGGATTAAACGCTGGACCACTCACAAAGTTTACAATAAATAAAAAGAAACCTTAAAGCAATAGATACAAGATTATACTATGTATAGAGAATTAAATATAAAAAGATAAAGGAAAGAGAATTTGTGTACCTCAAATATATTGAATTGAAGTTCTTGATCTTCAAGAACAAAAAAACCCTAGGAATAATTATTGTAGAGATATGAGTTCAATAAGAACTCTTGAGGATTTTACTACCTACTTTCTAGGGGATTATTTTAGAGGATGTGTATTGTTGTTGTAATTTGCTTAATGGGATGACAAATTTATAATCCCCCAGGCAGAGACCCCTCAAATGGGCTTTTTATGATTGACTCAACCCATCACAGAGTCAATCTTAGTATAATCCCATTCAAATAATCATAAAGATATTATAAGATATGATTATCACCCTATCTTAAATTGTCAGATAATGATAAAATATAATACAAAGATAAATCATTAAGCTAGAATGACAATTATAGACAAATCTTATATTAGACAATGAGAAATTTGAGCTACAAAATAATATCCGATAGGGATATATATCATAAATATTTCTTATAAAGTATATAGAATAATGTAGTTTAATAATATGATACTACATGATCTCAAGCATCCAAAAATGCTAAGAGATATGTTACTAAAATGATATTACTTCATACATATCTCATAAGAAAGTTTTCAGACTCCCACTGATCTAAGACATCAAAACTTAACCAAACCATATGAGTTATAAAACTCCAAAGTTAAGTATTTGATCAATGAATAAAAAAATGTTTAATTAATATAATTTTTTTTTTACTTGAGTCTGAAAAATTATATAGGTGAGAAAACATAATTTACATGCATCTAATTATTCATCATAGCCCAATAACATATGTAATTACATATAGGCTACATAAATACTTTATAATATTTGACATTTAACTAATCCGAGTTTCAAAAATGAGTGACTATGTAAGAATATAAAGATAAGTAGGAAATCCATAAATTCCCTACTAAAACCTCATAGACACCTAGTTTATATAAAATGACACTCAGATTATTGTGGCCACAAAATGTCAATTGAGCAAACACTTAGATAATTGGTCCAAAGAAAAAAAAATTCATAAGTACTTCAATAGTGCAAAATTGTACTCAATAGGAGTACTATCATAATAAGCATTTTTTTACAAAGTAGAAAATCATACTTGATAGGAGTATTGCATCTACAATATACTTATAGAATTTTGACCAAACAAAATGTGAAATTTTGGGTAAAGAAATGCACAATACTTAATTGCATACCAAAAGAATTAATGTGCAATGCCCAACAAAATGCTCTTAACATCCATTAAAGATGTCTATTAAGATACAATGAATTATGTATCTCAATTAAAATAGGACAAAAATAAATAGTCAAGTCCTATAAAGTATGTCATATCATAATTAAATATGCACAAGAATATATGACAATACAGATAGATAAGTCTCGAGACATGATACAAAATTATATACTTCTAAAATTTTGATAAATTAAAATATGAAATTTCGGTAAAAGAGATGCACAATGCATAATTGTATGCCAAAAGGATTAATGTGTAGTACCCAACAGAATGACCTTAACATCAGTTAAAGATGTCTACAAAGATACAATGGATTTTATGTATCTCAATAAAAATAGGACAAAAATAAATAGAGAAGTCCTATAGAATATGTCATATCATAATTAAATGTGCACACGATTATATGACAATAAAAAATATATAAGTTTCGAGAGATAATACAAGATTATATATACTCCCACTAATCCTTAATATACCAAAAAAATATTAGGATTATCATTAGGGTACACTAGTATTAAAAGTTCTAGTGATAGTGGGATGATGACTTTATAAGATAATAATAAAAGTGAATTAAAATTCACTATTATTCTACTTAAGGAATTAGAAAGTAGTAGAATAACAAATGATTAATGAGAGAAGTGGTTAAAATCACAAGAATATGAAACTTACAAATTCATCCATAAGAATAAATAATTCTCACAAATGGTTTCATAATTAACCACATATTAATCAATCTTTACAAAAATATTGACCCCTATGAGGATCTTGAAAAAATAATTACATGAGTGAGAAAATAGATCACTTGATAATTTTACGTAAAATATGAGATCATAAGCAAGTTCTCAAGTAATCATAAACAAAAATCAAGTGCTACAATAAACAATATTTACACACACTTGAGAATAAAACATGATTACACGCAGCGGAAGAATGAGACCTATTCTTGCATATATTAAGGATATAATAATAAATAGTCTCTAACTCTCATCACAATTTATAATGGACATAGGTTTATTTATATATCCTAAAATAAAGCCTCTAGCTTTTACAAGAATACCATTAACAATATTATAAAATATGATATGGAGAAATTAATCTCTTAAAATTTGGGATTCCTATATTGTCCTTACAAGAATTGCATACTAATATTGTAAATCAATAGAGAGTTTGTTATACAAGAAAATATTTTACAAGAGACCAATATAAAATCCTTAATATAGATCCCAACAATGTGATTACAAATAATGTGATAAGAAAAAAATAATTTTATCAAGAATATTTTTTTTTGCACATGTATGATTAATTGGACATTTAAGGTAAAAATCTTATATCACGACAATTTATTTTATAAAATATTAATTAAAATTCTAATATACAAAATCCTTCCACTTGATAAAGAAAAAATAAGTTGACATAACAAAAAAATACTCACAAGGCTAAATAAAATTCAACTATTTCTTTATCAAAATATATATATATATATAGAAAATTTGCACCACAAAAAATGCAACATTTTTTTTGTTTTCAAGGAAAAAATATCCAATTAAAGGTTATAAGTCATTATGGAACAAAAAGAAAATGAGAGTGTAAATTTTGGTTTCATATAAATATAACTAAACATGATCAAATGAGGGAAATAAACTGAACATTACAAAAATAGGGAAACATTATGTAATTCTAAAAGTTCAGTTAAAAGAGAATCCCTAAGGAAATTACAATGCACTATAACTTATATAAATAAAATCCTAATACCGATAGGGTATAAAAAAATCATTAACATAAGCCAAGAAAAGTACATTGTATAACACCAAATTACATTAATAACAATACACCGATAGAGTATAGTTATCATCAATGCAATAAAAAAAATAATTATATCACAAAATTCACATAAATGCATTCAAAATAGTAAAATTATAATTATGTAAATGAAAAAAAAAGAAATTATGCATATTGTCCAATAAATTTGCATAATTTTAATCATATATATTATATGACCAACAAAATTCACATTATTATACCCATGATACACAAGTAATAATAATGCAAATTAATAAAGAAAATTATGCTCATAAGAGAAGGACAATTAAGATTGTGCATAATTAATAAAATAACCTAAAATCAATTTATAAATGATAATTCAATATTAAAGAGAGTACAATATAATTGGAGAATACAAATACTGTAAAGAATTATCACAATGAAAATAGGTCCAAAATTCAAGATTATAATAGTAAAAAATTTTAATTTAATCTTGAATTAATCAAATTTTTTTTTATACTCAAAAATACCAATAATATAAAAATATTAAATAAATATGGTATTTTTGAAAAAATAAGAATATAAAAAATTAGCAATCACATTCAATGCTTCTGAGAATGAATTTAACACACCAATCATCATACATGATCGTATCAAAATGACAAAGTTCTCCCTTGACCAAATCACAAAAATATGGGTATAAAAATGAGTCCATGCAACCCCATTAACACTTTCCAAAGTAAAGTTAACACAAATATATTATGTTGCCAACACAAATGACTCATATTGGTCAAACATAAAAAAAAGGAAAACCATTAAGTAATTTTAAAAACAATTTACCCCATAATTATTTAAAAGAAAACTAGGTTTTAAAGGGGTAGCACTTAATAAGAAGTTTCAATATATAATTTACCTATGTAAGAGTAAGGGAATGAAACTTTAACATGTTATTTTAACAATAACAAGTAGCGTAAACCCTCATTTTTTTTTTTGTGAAAAAACTAATAGTGAACTATATTATAAAATTTCACTAATAACACAAAAAATCTTAATTCAAATTTAATTTTCTAATAGAAAACAACCATAATTCTCTAATAGAAACAATCATAATATGTATCTAACCAGGCTCTGATACCAATTGATAGAAATAAAAGAAAACCTTAAAGTAATAGATACAAGATTATAATATGTATAGAGAATTAAATATAAAAAGATAAAGGAAAGAGAATTTGTGTACCTCAAATATATTGAATTGAAGTTCTTGATCTTCAAGAACAAAAAAACCCTAGGAATGATTATTGTAGAGATATGAGTTCAATAAGAACTCTTGAGGATTTTACTACCTACTTTCTAGGAGATTTATTTTAGAGAATGTGTATTGTTGTTGTAATTTGCTTAATGGGATGGCAAATTTATAATCCCCCAGGGTAGACAGAGACCCCTCAAATGGGCTTTTTATGATTGACTCAACCCATAACAGAGTCAATCTTACTATAATCCCATTCAAATAATCATAAAGATATTATAAGATATGATTATCACCATATCTTAAATTGTCAGATAATGATAAAATATAATTGATTAATACCAATTCACTATTATTTCCAACAACAAGATCATAAAACGAAATGTTATTTCTTTTGGTAAAATCAATTTAACTTAATTTTGAAATTTTTCGGCTTGTGAACTATGGTGACTGATTAATGTATATTTGATTGTTCATTCGTTGTATGGATAGTGTATATTTTAGTTCTTTCCTTCCATGTCACAATATCTTTGAACAATTTGGGTGTTACAAGTTATGAATGCATGTTAATCTAATTATCAAGCCATTTAAAATAATAAATTATATTATTGTTTTTCTTATTTGCAAATGTTAGTACGTTAGTTTTGATAATAAATGGATTTGAAATCATGATTTCTTTCTCTCCATCTCACTAATTTGTTATAGATCAGCCTTATAGTTCAGATAATTTTGAAGAGGATTCATTTCCGGTAAAAGAGAAAATCCAGGAATGTTTTAGTACTCCGACTTGATCCTCCGACTTGATCCACAATGGAAAACAAGCACAAACTAATATCCAGTTAATTATATCTTGTGTAGGAAAATATTTTTCATAAATACTCTATATCAAAAACCTGGATATTCTGGTATAGTTACTTGCAATTGAAAAGATATTTGTTAGTGATATAAAGAAAGAGAAATCTGTCATATCAAAGAATAAAATGGACCCACGTTATTAAAAGGAATATATCTCTTGAAAACTCTCTCAATATTTACCTTTGCTTGTTCACAACTAGTTGAGTTAGGGTTCAGAGTGATAATTCATAATTGTCCGAAGCATTTGCATTTTTGTAGCATGTTTTGGTAATTATTTTGATTTTGGATTTCTTTTCTTAAAAATCAAATCATTCTTATGAAATAATTAACAAGCGCGTAAATAAATTAGAAAAAAAGAAAACCAAGCGTCTAAATAAGTTATTGAGGCAGTAGTATAATTTAAATTAGAGTCTCAAGTTAAATTTTAGAAAAGTTTTATTACTCATAGTTATCTTATTTTACTTGAGAAAATAAGACTAGCAAAGAAACTTGACTCAGATTAATTAGACATCTAATGAGGTATAATTCCAATACGACTGGACTGAAAAATTGTAGATAAAAAAACAAGTTTATATGATTCATGCTAAAAGAGGGTTTCATATACTTTCATTTTCATAAACGCAAATAAAAAAAAAAAGAGAAAATATCAAAATCCTAAATGACATACTTATGTATAATAAAAGTTGTTTTTTTTTTAAGGCTAATAGCAAACTATATTAATAAGGTGAAACAAAAAGTTTCAGAACCCTTTACATATAAAGAAAATAGATGACATAATGACTTTTTGCTATGTTCCTTTTAAATTCTGTTTTAAGTGACTGCTATCTCTCTTCCAATTTTTATAAGTATTTATTTCATATTCATGAGACATAAATAGGAACTACACTACCAATAAAAAAAACACATCCCTATTAAAACTAAACTTGTATGGTAATCAATTCTAAAAAATAACTTGAATAAAACTCATGATTTAAAGATTTCAGACTTTTATGGTTGAAAATAATGAAATTTTTAGATATTTATATGCACTAAAGTTGCTTATATTAGAGTGATAGAGTTGTACTCTTAAATTCCTAATACTTAACAAATAAGCAAATAATAAAGTCTACTCATAAGAAAATAATTCACTTTTTTTTTAAAAAAAGAAAATAATTCATAATAAAATATTTATTAATTTGAGACATATTTTAACACTAATATTGAGATAGAATTAAGAATTTCATTTATACACATTAATAATATAAATATTTTTATACAAACATTTAATAATTAAATTTTTGGTCGTTATACATATGGCATCATCTATTTATTAAAATTATTATGTTATATAATAAAAAATATTCCTAGTGAATGTAGCGTTGAGGTGATTTTTTTTTTATTCTTATCACCCATTCTAAGACGAAATTATTTTATATTTTATTTAAATTAAATTTTTGTTTCATTATTTGAACAGAAAATATTAGTTATTTTAACATACAAAAATTTAAATAAGATTAAAAATTAATCAAATAATCTTACTCTGAAAATATTAAATATATTAGTAAAATATTTTTATTTATTTTAATTTTTTTATGATAAAAATTTACTAAGCATAGAGATGAGGAAAAAAATGAGGTTTAGAATAATGCCAATACAATGTTATACGAAACTTCAAATCCCGTGACTTATAATCAAGATAAATTTTGAAAAGAAAAATTTCAAATTAGTTGTCAAAAAATAAACCAAATAAAACACGAAAATAATGATGTTAATGTAGCATTATTATAAAGAGTTTTATACAAATCATTTGATTATAGATTTTATATATAAAAATTTTGTTTACTTAATTAATAATTATTTTAAAAAATATATAAATAATAAATTGTAATTAAATAATAATATAAAATTATTAATCTTTAATCTCAATTTCCAAATTTTAAAACCTTTAACAGTAGAAACACATGTGTCAAACAAGTGCAAAATATATAAGAATTTAATTTTATTAGATTAAAATACATTGAAAAAAAGAGAAAATTTGTTTTCTAACACCGAAGATTTTCTTAATTGAAAGTCATGGGTATGAATTTTTCTATAAACAAGTGCAAAATTAGCAAAATTGAGAGTTTACATAAACTCGTGAAAGTTTATTAAACTCGACTTATAAAATTATAAGAGTTTATTTTATTAAAAATATACCTATAAATAATATTAAAAAATTTCAATAGATAATAAGTTTAAATCTACATAATACGTTTAAATTATTCTAAATAAATACAAATTAGAGTCGAAATACTCAAAATTTTAAAACTTTTGTAGACATAAAAACAAATTATATCCTATAAAAAAACTCAAAATTAGAGTGAGTACAAGAAATCATTATCCAAAAAATTTGCTCACAAGTTTACTAATGAGTTTACTTCAATTCTAATGAGTTTGCTCTTATTTAAAACATTGAGATTATTAAATTTATGTTATAGTATTTAAAAAATTATAAAAATATTTAATGAACAAAAGTAGTAAGACTTTCTTTAAAAAAAACTCTCTTTCAAAAAGAGTATGTTATTTAGAATTAGTCTACTACTCCAACCTAGCTATTTTGAAGTAGTTTACAACAAGTCTACTAAGTTAAAAAGGATCATACGATCATATGATCTTATTCGTACCCTATAGTTTTGATGATAAAAAATGCAATTAAATTTTATTATCTAAAGTTTATAGTAAAATATGTATGTAAATGATAAATAGGTGTTATCTAAGACTTAATAAGCATAAAATCAATAATATAACATAAATAAGACGCATACAAGAAATAATCATAAAGTACTTTTATATGTAAGAAACATATATATATATATATATATATATATATATATATATATATATTCAACAATAGATGCACTAAAAATGTCTTATAAAACAGACAAATCATATAGTCATAAGAATTATAGAGCATTTATCAAAGTATAATTAAGAAGCATCTTATGGTAAGATAAGATTGTGTGGCTCATCAAACATTAGACATGTTTATACTTGTAGGAAATAAAAGCTACCACATGGTAAAAGTCATCTAATGGTAATAAAGAAAATTATTGTCCTTATATAAATTAATATATAGAATTTTTGTAAAATGTCACAATCATTACACACCATCAAAGATGACATCCTAGGCAACTTACATTTCTAAGACGATCCAAGCTTTTGGAATATGTTGGGAAAAAACTTACCTCCAAATTATTTATAAGAACATGATTAACAACATTATAGTTTGAAAGGATGTTAGACACGACAAGAAAGCTGAAAAAAACAATCTAGTCTATACATAGAAGTATATGATGTAATAGGTGACACTCTCTCACAATGACTATATGCATCTGACCTCTATACAAAAAAGTCCATGCATGAAGAACGGCAACAATTTGTGTGAGTATTATTATCTAAAGTCAAAGCTTTCTCACAACCTCATTCTTTCTTAGACAATGTTAAACATTTAGTTTGAGTGATTAGATAGCCTAGTGTGACAACATTTGATAGTGAGTTATACATTTGTATATCTTCAATTTGTGAAGTTAACTTTTCCCGTGAATTTGTATATCTTCTATTTAAGTTTTTTTTTTTTTGTAACACTTTCTTTTTCACCTGTTGGTTAGAAAGTTAAGTGTGACATAGTATTAAAAAATACTTTTTTCTTAAACTCAAAGGGAGTTTAAAAATAGGACAAAAAATGATCAAGAATATTCATTATAAGCAAGAAAAGACAATAAGAATATTTGTCATATTTTAATTTAAAAAATATGGAACCCTTGCATAGATGTTTGAAAAAGAACTTAAAGTAACTTAGTTAAAAATGAACTAATGTAAAAACAGTTTTATTACTAACTTCTATTATAATGCTTTTCTTTTTTATTTGTTTTAGTCTCGAAAAAATTCATACAAAAGTACTTTATAAGAATTGTCTTAATTAGTAAATTATCTTTTAAATGGTTTACTTTCTTAAGACTCTTATTAAGTTTCTTCAAAGAGTATTTTTAAAAAGATTTAAAAAAAAATAAAAATTTATAACTCTACTCTAACCCCTTTAAAGAGATGAACTATTATTTTAAAGCCAACAATTTTTTAATTAGATTAAGCTTTATTTGTATGCGACTAATTTGCGGAGGCCACCCTCATCAGTTGTAAATTACGGTAGGAAAAAACTAGACAATAACTAAAGTCTGTTTTGTTTTTCTTTTTCTTTTTTCTAAGATGATCATTTCATAAGTTTAATATCTCACAATGATAATAAGTAAATATTAGTTTACTTTCATGTTTTAGTATTATCTTGGTACTATTTTAATAAATTATCTATCCATTAACTACCTTTACAAACCATAGACAGTAAGACACAAATAATCTTTTCTCCTAGTTGTGATAATGAAATTAACACCTTATTATAATTTGACACAATCTACTCAAATCCTCAATATCTTTTTTTGGTGATTGAAAATCCTCATTATCAATTAGTCGTCTTAAATACTTTCTACAATTATGAATAAAGTTACAGATTGAAAACTAATTTGGTTACAAAAATAAATAAAATAAATTCATATTTACTTCTTTGGGCACATCTATACCTAGTTACCTTTCCTAGCCCTTGGTCCATCCTCTTCTTTTTTTTTTTCTCGGTGTTTCTTTCACCGACTAATTATCTTGATGTGTGCTTGTCGTGAAACAATAACCTTACAGTTTCAGGGAATTTTCCACCGAAACGCAGAGCGGACAAAGCTTATGTTTGAAGAGATCCAAACACATAACTTTGTCACTTCTCCAGGTTCACACTTTAACATTCACATTCTTTCATTCAAATCTTTTTAATTATTAGTCTACGATAAATTCTAGAAACATATTGTTTTAACATGCTTTTTATTATTTAAAATTTACAAATTTGTTTTACATTTAATTTTAATTTCATAATTTTTTATCTCATAAAAAAACTGTGTATAAAAGAAAGTGTGTAGAAGGATATGTCCTGGTTAGTTGTTACTTCTCTTACTTTATCATTTTTGCTTTAGCACAAAACAACAAAATATAATCTAACTGAGATGGGAATAAATGCTAGCACATGGTGGGGTAGAATATCCTTTATATTGTCTTCCGGAAGCTAACACAAATGAATTCTCTTTCATACTTCATCTGGCATAGTGTTTTAATTATTATTAATAATAAAGCAATTAATTGATTCCATTGCCGAGTAACTGGGTGGGTGAAATATCTTTCGTATCTCTTCAAAATTTAGACAGGGAAAGGAATCTTCCCTTTGAATGTTACATGAGTGGAGGTCCTTTTATTTCCAAAACAAAATCTTGTTTTTTAAGACCATCGCTGAACGATGACACTATTTTTAGTGTTCTCTTTTTCGTTTTTTATGTTACTTTTTCTTCTTTTCAAAAAAGGAAAATCTTTCATTTTATGTTCGTTTCTATCAACTTGTAGTTTTGTACCATATATTCTCTCATCTTATGAGTTCAAGTTCTTGGAACATTTATGTGACAGCTGTCGTAAGATAGTTTTAGTTTTGCATTATGATTTCATTTTATCTGTTATACATGCATGGAGTGATCTGGTCCCCCATGCCATGTGTTTCCAATCCATGATCCATCCTTATTGGCGTTCATGATATACCTATCCAATGTCGTCCCTTGTTCACGGTCATGGTTGATAGCAGCGGTTCATTTGAATCTGGCCAAAACCCCAGAACTGAATTTGAACATTATCATTAGTTTACTCAAAAGGAATAGAACATGAAAAAACAATTTATGCAGACACTAAAGTACCAAACCTAGTGGAACAAAGCTTTATTGTTGTAATAGAGGACAACAAAGAAATAAGATTTAAAATAAGATAATTCATCTTAGCTAACGTAGGTTTGGATCGGTCCTAAAACAAAACAAATAATTTTAATATCCACAATGCATTCTTAGAAAGTTCTACTGAAAAAGGAATGACAAAATTTTTTTCTCAAAAAAAATGGAGCATCAAGTAAAGATAAATTGCCAAGCAAGAACATAGAATAATGGGGGATGACAGCTACGTTGCCATTAAAAAGCATAAACAAATTATGTAGCATTGTACGGTAAAAGAAACTTACAATGGAAACGCACCAAATGCCACCTTCTGCGAGTAAGATTTTCTTTCTGTGTCATCATTTAAACCTGTAAGAAAGAATGCCAAACCATTAATTAATCCATATCCAAATCGATACTCTTAATGTGTAAAAAAATTAAGGGAAAAATTTTGTAACCACAGTGATGACAGGGAAAGAGGACAAGGCCATAGTCAAAGCGAAAACAGATAAATAGGTTCTTTAATAATTAAAATCATAGAAGCAGAAAACAATAAAAGAAAAGAGGGGAGAAAGAAAAGGGCGAACGAACTCACCATGGTTAAAAAAACGGAGGGGAAAGGAAAGACGAAAAAGGAGTGAAATTCATTAACGGGGAAATGGCATTCAAGGATCACAAGCTAAAACCGCAATCCTGGTGAACGATTTTTTACAGTCCCACTTTACATCACACATATATTTAGGATTCTTTCCTTTCCCTCTTTTTTCTTTTTAATCTCCGTTTAATTATATTCTATATCATCGTAGTTTCCTTTTATCATTTTCTTTTATAATAACACCTGCTTCTTAATCTCGCTACTCCGTTCCAGTCCATCTAAACGACACCGTAACGCTATTGCCAGTGGTTCCCGTTGTGGATCATATAAACGTGTCCACCGTTCCCGTGGTGGTAACAGTACCGAGGCAGAGGAGTATTCCTGCCGGAGGATTTCGATTTCTCGACGCCGACAGGATACGCCGCCTGCGGTGACATCTGATGGACACAACGGTCGAAAGCCGGCGGCGAAGTTCTGTAATTCCGGTGAGAGGCGGCGGTAGGGATGCAATAGGGCGAGGAAGTAGAGGAGGAGGAGGAGGAGGAGGAGGAAGAGCTGGAGGCCGATTTAGACGGAGGAGTGGAAATTTTGGGGGGCGTGGGCGGCGAGAGGAAGGCTCTGATCTTGAGCGAGGAAACACGGTCGTATTCCTCTATGAGGTTGGCGAGATCTTCGTCGGAGGTGATGGAGACGAGAGCGTCGAGGTCTTCGGAGGGTAACTGGCAACGGAGATGCTTCACGGAGGCGCCGCATAGCTCCTCAAGCTTCAGCAGTAGCTCTGTAGGAGACGCGAGCTATTAGAGGGTTATTACTAGGAAACACAAACGCTTTGGTGGTTTAATTCAAAGTGAGTAAGAGAGAGAACTGACCGGAGAAAGGGACGGCGCGGTGGACGGCGAGGACTCGGGTATGGCCGCCGTGGTAGCGGAGCTTGCCGTCGGGGTAACGAGGGAGGATTCTGCCGCCGTAGCTGCAGAGGAATTTCAGCGTGGAATTGGGCGGCTTAGAAGTGGGTTGGGATGGTGCGAACATGGTGGATCGGGGTTCTGGTAATGTTAGGTGGAGTTTTGGATTGTGTGATGTTAGGAATAAAGTGGAAGAGAATGTTTGAGAGAGAGTGAAGGTGCTTTTGAGTTTGGAGTAGCGCCTTCAAGCCTATTCGTTGTGGCCTTTGTCCCTTATTTATAGCCATTTTTTCACCCCTCCCCTCACTCACTCACTCACTCACTCACTCACTCACTCACTCGCCTAATATGGATTCTTCAATCTTCCTTTTCGAATTACACGGTAGATTATCAATCTATCATATTATTTAATTCAAATATTTTTTCCCACAATTATTCATGTTAATAAAATTTATAAATATTAATGACTCGTGAAATCCTCTTTATATCACATTATTCTAAATACATATCAAACAAAGTTAAAATATCAATTATATCACATTATTCTAAATACATATCAAACAAAGTTAAAATATCAATTGAGAAACTAATATACAAGTTTTTAACCAATGAAATTTGAACAAGAATAAAAGGTTTTAAGCACATCTAATAGATTTTGATGATAAAACAAAATGAGTTATTTAAAAATAAATACGATTAACTATCATATATTTATTGAGACGAATATGATAGTCGACTATTTAACATAAATTTCTTATTCTTATGTAAGAGGGACTCATGTTTCTCCTTTATTTGTTATTCTTTCTTTCTTAATAAGGATGTTATAAAAATATTCATAGACTACCATGTTCTTATATAAGTATTGTTCTTTGTACTTATTAGCCCTTCTCAATACTAAAAAAAAGTTGTAAAAGTAGGTTAAGTTAGATTGAAACTTTTATAAACTATACTATTTTATCCGTAAAACATTGAATTAATTAAATTATATTGATCTATTCTTTTTTGTTCAGGTTTAAATTTATACAAGTTTAGTATGTAGTTTATTAGGCTAAATTAACCGAGCTCTATTTGTACAGCCATTAGGTCACCTCTATTGGTAACAAGCATGCCATGCAGGAAGGGGAGAATCTATAAATAACTTAGTTAATATTTAAAATGAAGAATATTATCTAAAACTGTTCAAAATATCCAATTTTAAAAAAAACAACCATAAATAAGTAGTTATATAATAAGCGGTTATTTTAATAAGGATATAAAACTATAATTTGTTTTATAGATGTGATTAATACAATTAACTTAACTTTATTTAAAAAATGGTTATAGTTAAATTTGGTTTCATAATCGGTTATTTTAGTCATTTTTAAATTGTTTTTGTTTTTGTTTTTGTTTTCAATAAAAAATGTTGGTTAATAATATAGTCAATGCAATATATTTTTACAATACTAATTTTCTTTTAATATATTAAGAACATTTTACGACACGACTCACACCTCTATGCCAATAACCATATTCTTGTGAAAAAGTGCTGAATAGGAAACACTTTCCTTAAATCGCCTAAACCTATGTGTGAATAACCATAACCCATGAAAAAGTACACTAAGAAAAAAAAGCGATACACACACATCTGCGACATAGGTCACATCCCTGAGGATAATATGCTAAGAAGAAAAATTCTCTTTGACACCATTCACACCTATATGACAATAATTAAATCCCTGTAGAAAAAACACTAAGAAGAAAAAACTTCTCTAACATTTCCCACATCTTTGTGGAAGTGTCCACGACCCTCTAAAAAATATATTAAGCGGAAAAAGTTACCCACAAATGGTGCACACCTTTGTACAAAGGTAACAATGCTATGGATAATATGCATACTAGAAAAAACTTTTCTTGACATATCCCATACTTCTGTATCATTGGCAACATGTGGAAAACATACTCAGTAGAAAAATTAATTTTAAGAATGATTTTACTTTTCAAAATTAATTAACCAGTTATGGACAAATAAATAGTTATCTAGATATTTAATTATCTAACTAGTTATAAATATATAATTGGTTATATGAACAGGTTATTTATAATGATAACCAGTTATAATAAATTATATAACCAGTTATAACAGTTTTAATTATAATAACTACTTACATATATTTATTAGTTATGATTAAATTATTAAAATAACTTAACTATGAGCCGTTCTAGTGTTATGAAAAGTTTTCAAACATTTCTCAATCATAAATCATTAATGTTGATTGCAATTCAATAAATCAAGTTGTTGTAAGATTTATTAAATCACAATGGATCGGAATTCTTTATAATCTTTTCTCTTTATTTTATTTCTAATTTATCTTATTCTAATTTTGTATATCTAGTGATTATATTCTATATATTAATGTCTTTTTAGATAAATTACCTACAATAAAACTCAACTGAGTAATTGAAAAATTGGTCTTGAGTTACGGCCCGAAGTAGTCAATCGTCATTATTGTTATCCTCCTAAGAGTAGGATTTTGTTAATTGTGAAATCTTATAAATCCTTAGGCATAAATAAAAGGATTTATATATATATATATATATATATATATATATATATATATATATATATATATAGTAGGTAAATCGTACTCATGGAATTTTTTATAGTTAAATAATAAAAGTATAAAAAAAGTTCATGCAGTTAAGTTGTAAAATAATTTTATACAGTAGGCGTTTCATCATACTTTATTAATCAATAATATAAAATTCATGTAATCGGAGTTGTGATCAAATGTATTAAGAAAGAAATTTAAATCTCACATATAAATATCACCTTATAATTGTGAAATTAAATTAGATTAAAAATTAAATTTTACCAATTCTAATATAATATAGATTTATCTTAGATCCGTTAGAAATGGTCCTGCAATATTATCTACATCAAATCCAAGAGGGTTGGGCATGGTTTTTGTACTTATATATCATTCTACTTTTTCTACATTTGTTCTGGTTTTCTTTCGTACTCTTTGACGCAAATTAATATTTTTTTCATACAAATCATAATTTTAAATAGTGATTACTGATTACTTCATGAGTTAGTGATTGAAATACTCGTATATTTTATAATTTATTATTCGATATTACTTGGTAAACTAATTCAGTTTTCGAAATAGCAATGTGTTATGCTCTTAATAGAAAGTAGAACTATCGACATATCTAAGAATATTTTACTTCCATATTTGCAAATTAAAGGATTTTCAAAGGAGCTGAAATGAAAGCAACAAAAAATATGTATTTTTCTCATTATTTGGTCCCCAACCTATGCTTATTTATCTTACTACGGATCTTTCATTTTAAGTAATTAAGCCATGCATTTCACGAGGGTAAGAAGATATATACATACAAAAGGTATTGGTTGATTCAGTTGTCAAAGAATAGAAAAGCACACAGGCATATGCATGAACTTGATCCTTCTTCATGATTAATTATTTTATACATGTGAACCATCTTCATCCAAAGTGACGATGAAATTAGGTAGGCGAAAATTAATATCAAATACACATAAATATATAATATTGTTACTTACCTAAACAGGAAAAAAAAAATATTTTACTGTGGTGAGCTTTGCTGTATATAATTAAAACGTTTGTTAGTAAAACAGGAAAGATTTGAAGGCCACAAGAATTGGTCCTTGGCTGAAAGCCAAGTATTTGCAGATTCATAAGTTGAGGATAGCAGAATATAGAACTGGAATTTAACCGTAAATAATAGATCATCACAAGAGTTTATATGGTGTAACTGAGAGGCCACGTCATGGTGTGCAGCCATATATATCAAGTCTTATTCATGCATAGCAATCTGAATGGAACTCGTGGGTTCCACATCCACTGGGTTTCAACCTTCAAGGATAACCTTGACCCACTGCTTAGATGCTCCATGTGGGTCCCACCACAAGCCTATTTCTCACTTGGACCCCTTCATTCATTTCTTTTCCCTTTTTTCAATATATGTTGATTGTATTAAACGTATCCTATCCTTAGCATACGTATGACTCTTAAAATTTTATATGAATACATTTCAATTTTCAAATTTTATGCATAATCATATTAATATTTCTTTCTCACGAAATGAGACTATTTTAAATAATTTCATATATTGTATTTTGTTTGTGTAGATGTAAATCTTCCGCGGGAATTTTGTTGTACTTTTTCTTTTTCTTTTTGCTTTTTTAGGGATCTTGTTGTTTTCTTATTTTTAAAAGATAATATTTATTTTAAAAAATGTAAAGAAAAGGGAAATATTATTGGTTTTATATATGGTGCATGGCGGTGGCGAGGCAGGGTAAGATGATGGATGACAATTTAACTCTTTTTTGATTGGAGAAGGGAGCATGTGGTCCTAGGAGTGCCACACGGTCAATTTCTCTTCTATGCACAATTGTCATTACAATTTACAATATCTTGTGCGATGATACCATGAATATACTTCGTATAATTGGACACATTCTATTCTTGGATGAAATGTTGGTAGTTGTACAGTTGTTGGCTTAGCCAATATCCCAAAGATTGTCGAGAAGTTAATTCTCAACTTGAAAAAAATGGATATGAGGCTATCTGTGGTTTGGCCAAACCATTGATTGACACTTGTTCTATAAAAATAAAGATATCTTTATGAAGAACGACGCTCCAACGGATATGATTCATAGGAATTTCTTAAAAAAGAAAAAGAAATGCATTTGATGCTATTCATTTGACGAAATTAAGCCAGGGTAAACAATTAGTCTCCATTAATTCTTCTATATGCACCAACCATGGGTAGAGTAATCAATTCTTTCTCTTACAATTTAAATACCAAGACTTCTTCCTTATATAATGGTCTTCATTGCTCATAACAAATATGTTTCAGAGGTATTTTTTATAAAATTTTACAGTTATAATCAAATAGAAATAGATGATAATCAATGTAAACTTTATTAGAGTCGATATCTAAATATATTTTCTCATTTTTTTGAATAATTTTTCTTATGTGTTTTACCAACAAAGTTATGATTGTTAACTTCAACTCTCAAAATTATTTTGACATCATCAGGATTTTAATTATACATAGAATTCAGCACAAGAGATTATTAAAAATATTCTTTGGTATAACTAAATTGGGGAAGAAAGATAACGACCAATTAAACAAGTGAAACTCGCGAGATGAGTACAAAAGGAGACAAATAAATTTTTGTCTCACTTTTTTATTTCCTTTTCTTTACCACATTGTTATTCTTCATGTGCGTGTGTACATTCATAATTTTGTATAAAATGAAAATTTGATCGATCCAACATTATTTGATAATTAATAACACAATTTAATTTTAAATTAATTATAATGTGATATTTAAAAATGTATAATATTTATTATTAAATAAAATACTAAGAAAATTTTAAATTATATGAAATTTGATAAACAAAATCAAGATAATATAAAAAAAACCTTTGAAATACTCAAATTTTCATGCTACATAAAAATTGAGTAACTTAATTAAGTTTAACATGTGGTGTTAACAAGGAATGGGTATATTAACTTAACTGGCCCATTTAAGTTTGTGGACCTACATACATATATATTTTTTAAAAGTAATTTTAAAAAATTACGATATTTACTAAACTACAATATATCATACTAAAAATTATATCATTATTTATAATAATATAAAATATTAAATATTTTTAATCTTAAAAATCTAAAATATCACAATTTATAATGAAAAAGTTACAATATTAACGCAAACTAGTAGTCAAAATGACAAATTTGTCTCTTTAAACATACTACGAACCAAGTCTTCAAAGTCCACAAGTTTTGCGGACACACACACATACTAGCTATGGCTGAGATAGTTTAATTCTTATCCCAACCATTAATTTTTATTTCAATGGTTGTGATTTACTCCTCTCACTCTCATGTAAATTTGGTTTTCTCACTAGATATGCCTCCATACTGGGAAAATATCCAGTGAAAAAGCAAAATTTATATGAAAGTAAGATGAACAAATCTCAACCACCATTAAGAGAAGAGAGAAAAGAAATCTAAAAAATCTAAATTATTAAGAGAGGAGAGAAAAAAAAGTAACAAATAATAAGTGTTTGTTTGGCAACAGTTTTATAAAACTGTTTTCAGTATTTTAGTATTTAAAAACTAAAAAACTAGTTTGGGTAGTATTTTCTGAAAACAGTTTTCGAAAACAATTATGGTTTTTTAGTTTTAAAAACTAAAAACCAGAACAGCTGAAAGTAGTTTTGCTTTTCGATTTTCTATTTTTGTTTTGAAAACTCAAAATACAAACAGAATATGTTGTTTTTTGCTTTTTATTAATAAAATTTTAATAAATATGAGAATTTTTTCCATTTTTACATCTTCAAAACAGTTTTCAAATAATATTTACCAAACAAATTTTTTTTTTCTTCCTAAAATATTTTTTGAAAACTATTCTTGAAAACTCTTTTTAAAAATTAAAAAACAAAATCAAATCAATGAAGCCCTAAATACTTGAAAAGAGAATATGTAATTGATTTTAACCATTAATTTTTATTTGAATGACTAATATTTATTTCTCTCACTCTCATGTAAATTTGGTTATCATGTTGTTGTTTTTCAAACACACATATTGATACACAAATTTTTCTAGCTAGTTATCTTTTTAAAAGGAAATTTTTAGGCTAAATAAAGAATTCTAACAAGAGAGCTTTAAAAGAAAATTAATGTAATAAGCTTTTAGTGAAAATAAGGAATTCGATCTTAACATCAGTTAATCTTGGAATTTTTTCCCTTAAGTTTTTAAATCTCTACATTAAAAAAATAGTAATTAAAAAATTTTAACTTGAAAATAATTTTTAAAATCAACAAATTATAAAAAAGTTAATTTAAAATTTTTATTTTATTTTAAATTACTTTGATAAAGAAAATTGAAGCCAGTTATTATCTTTTGATAAAATAAAACACTAGCTAATGACCAGAAAAAAAAAATACAAGCTTAGCCACTCTTTTCATCAAATATAAATATGATCACCTTTAGGAAAAAGGATGAGTATTGATAAACATTGTCAAGCTAGCACATGGCTGACGGGTAGCGATAAGGCCCATAAAGAAACTTTTATGTTCAATTTTGATATTATACTGGATAGCCTGGATATAAAGATAATATATTATAATTGGTCGATTTATTATTATTTTTTCCACTCTTTCTGCTTACTTTGTCTTGGCATGATCGTACTAGAATCACAATCCTTCATAAGCTTTTATAATTAAGTTATGGCTTATAATGTAATGCTGCAGGTGCAAATTTAATTATGGTGTTGTTAGATCGTAAGTGGATTAGAATATAATTAAAAGTTATAATATGGGGGTTTAATTGTTTTATTAATATATACAAGCAGATATTACATATCAAATTAATCTCTCGTTTCATGGAAGATTTATTGACAACCAGATCTCTTCTTTTATAAACAACCAAGAGAAATTTAGTATAGTTTTGGATATAAAGAATACACAAACCATGTACATCGTGAAAGCGTACCATATAATCCAAAGGGTAAATACAATAGCAACTCCAGAACTACTCATAGTCAGTAGCCAAGTAACCAGTTACAGCACACTAGGTCACTAGATCAGCATAGCAAAATAAAAAGAAACAAGTATCACTATTGGACATTTAAACCAAAATACACGTGGTTGAAGTTCGACTGAGGAACAGCCAAACATATAGCAAACAAATGTAAAACAATGACCAGTTAAGTAATTGCAACCAGGTAAAATGATTATGATAGTTTTTAGATAGGACATGGTTGGAAATATTGAATAACGAGAAGTTAGTTAGTTACTTATGTGTTTTTATCTCAACAAGTGTTATTAGAGTATATTAATTTTGTGGTCTAATGATAACTATAGAAAAATGAAAGTATATTAAAGTAAGTGACATATTTTATTGGAGGTATTATAAAGAGTATGCAAGAGACATATACTAAATTTGAGATAAAGCATTATGTGATAAGCATCCATAGTGATTAAAGATGAAATTAAAAGTTTTAACGTAAAAAAATAATTTAAATTATTTTAATTTCAAATCTATATATTGTTTAGAAAAATAAATATTGTTTTATCTTTACAATTGGTTTAGATTTTAAATATATTATTTAAAAAATAAATATTTGTTTTCTCATTTAAAATTAGGATGTTAGGTGTCTATAAATAGAGTTCCTCAGATAAGAAGAATCACTCAACCTAAGAGGGATTCACCATCTTAAGTGAGAGAGGGGGTTTATGATACGAAGAGATGGTTTGAAAGTTTATAGGAATGGAGTGCAAACTACGTGAACAAAACAATGTAGAGCGTTTGTAGGTTTTTCAAAAACTTGTTGTGGATGCAACAAGAGGTAAAAACCATGTGAACAAAAAACTTTGTTATCTCTTTTTTTGCTTAGGTATTACTGTTTATTTTATGGTGTATTTTTTATATCAATATAAATAAAGAGAAGTTGGTTGGTTATATATTTTTGTTCCTTCTGCTTGTTTAACACATCACGAACACTTTACTAGATAAAATTAATTAAACATATGGGTTGTACTTTTTTTTTCCATTTTATATATTAAAGTATCCTACATCGATCTCAGATGGTGTATAATTTCTTTTTTTATTCAAGTTTTCTATCTTTATTTTTTAGAGTTAAACAACATAATTGTAAGTGACAAATATATTTTACATAACTATTCAATTTTTAATTATATTTTTAATGAGTTTAATTAAACATAGTTACCAAGAAAGTAGAGGTTAATTCAATTAGATCTACATTCGTGTCTTGAAAGAGGACAAATGTTACTTAGGTTAATTTGCTCTTATTGAGAACCAACAAGAACATAAAGGTAATTAAAATTGAATTAGTAGTCATGGTGTAAAACTGACAATCCTTGAAGTTTTATAAATTTGAAGTTCAAAATCTTGAATTATCCTTTTTTTTATCTGATCTTTCCTTATTTCCAAAAATATAAAAATCATAAAAATATGTCTTTTATTTTAATTAAAATTTTATCTTTATTTTTGAATTTTAATATTTGAAAGTTTAGAATTTGATCTTTCCTTATTTATATTTTATTACAATTTAATTCTTAATTACTAGCAATTGTTTCTTTGCCAAACACAGAGTCCCTTGAAAAGAACAATTTTTATTATTATTTGATGATACCATACATTTACAGTTTTCTCATATCAGATTACTCTGAATATAGTAACAGTAATTAAGCGTTGAAGAAATGAAATATTAAGATTTTTATGGGTAACAATATAGGGTTAAATAATACACTCTCAAACACACTGCTTTGATAAGGGTGAAATAATTAAGCAAGTTTCGTATAACTCTACCCTCTGATTATTATATCTACATTAATTATTAAATGTTATTATTTCTACTCTATAGTAAAAATACCACTATTATTAAACACTATTATTTGATTTATTTCTTGTTTGGTAAATTTGCTAACACTGTAATTAATTTGGTTCTTATAAGTTTACAAATCATTCTATTCTATTATAATGTTGTCTGTTATTTCTTTTGGAAGATAAAGGTGAAAAGATGGTGGAATTTGATAACTGTCTAATTTACATATTTTTACATAGATAAAATAGAATAGTTATCCTTATTCATTTTCATTTAAGACTTTTTTTCCCCCTCCATTTTTACTTAAAATTAGATTTACTTAGGAAGTTAGTTTTAGATTTAATTTTATGCAAATTTTACCCTTATTTTCTTATTTTTCTTTGTTCAGAGACAAGTTTAGAGAATGACTAAATAATGTTAGATGAAATTCAGATTTTTTGGTATTGCAGCAGTTTTCCAGCGCCCAACAGTTAGATTAGAGTGCCCGGCGCTCATGATTAATTGACGCCCAAGTTTCTTTGGCGTCTTGCAGTTAACTTGTACTTGTCATCGTTGGGTGCTGGTGTTTCGAGCTTGTTGACTATATAAAAGCGCTTATTCTCTGTAAGAATGGCTACACACCTTGCTAACCTAGGACACACTCCAAACTCGTTCTTTGTTGTTCTCCACTTTCATCCACCCTCATAGTTGTGTATGTTTGTCATTGGTTAAGGTTTGATATAGCTACACCTGAACTCTTGTATATATTTTGTTCTTTTAGTTAAAGTTTATTATTCATTGTTGGTGTTCTTCTTTACCTTACACTTATTCATTTATCTTTCATGGATTTTACTTATTGAATGAACTTGAGACAAAATTTTGACTTATTGAATGAGAAGAAATCCCAATGGGATTTATTGTTAGGAATAGGGTGAAACTCATTGACCACCTTAAGCTCATTTTCTTATTATAAGTTATTTGACTTTAGATTATACGAGAGATCAATAATCTAAATTTCAAATATCTTAGTCTCATTGCTAGAAAAAAAGTATTTAACATTGGTTCTAAAAGATGAACAATATCTGTTAAATTTCAATGTTGTATCCACTGTTGTTGTATATTTGTCCTTATAACATCAGTTTTTGGAAATGTTGTTAAAAGTTACAATCGACAACTATCATAGTCGACTCACGGTTAAAAGTGGCACTCGATACAGCATCGGTTAAGAACACAACCGATGTTGAATGTATATTTTTTTTAAAGTCCATTTTCTATTTTTAATACAAATCCACCTATAATTAAATTTATAGAGATATAATATAACCAAAATCAAATTATATAAATCAATAAAATTGAAATGAAATATGTAAAATTTTAACATGTAATTTAAACACAATCCGTTTAAGATCAAGTATCACTACCATTATATAAATATTTTATGTATATAAATAATAACCACATATATTATGTTTCTCTCCCTTTCTAAGTTTTTCTAACAATACAAATTAACAAGCTAGTTAAATGAAATTTCATTCTTCAATTGAGAAAATGCATCTATCTGAGTTTTTATATTATCTTACTTGTATTATAACCATAATTAATACAATATACGAAGAAAGATATGGATGTTGCATTAGACGATGTAAGTTTAACTTTCTTTTAATTGAAATGTGCAAAACACATAATGCAGAGAGTCGATGAGGAGTGACATATATCATGAGTGAGAATTGAGAAGTTTTATACCACAAAGATGAAAACATTAAAAATACATTTTAAAGAGAAGTAATTTGCCTATCATCACTTGCTTCTCGCCAATTGATTTACTTTATAAACACTTTTCTTCTTTATTCCTTTTTCTTATATAATTGCCTTCTACTTCTTCCCATATTAAGTCTATTTCTTAGGTTCTGTTATATTATTGTTTATTTTAATATATTAGGCAAAAAATAATATAATTATAATTAAATTTCTTTTTACTCCTAATTAGTTGTAAGAACTATTAATGAATATATTTTCATAAAAATAGATGCATTTATAAATAGGATCAGATGTAACAACACAAATTACATTTTTTTCGAGATTATAAATTAATATAACCGTACTTATTTTCCCAAATTATATTTTCATAAGAGATAATCTAATCACTAAATTATTACTTTTTTAATAATTTTGCTAGACCAATCTTGATCCAACAACAATTTCAAAATGATAAGATATGTTTCTTTTCTTTTTTTAACAGCAAAAATATATTCTATTATAGGAAATAAGAAGCAGTTGAAACACAACGTTTCAACCTGACATACAGTAGTATAGTAACACGCTGACTATGCTCCCTCAAGCCTATAGACCTATCTCATATTCATCAGACACAATCTAGGATGGGAGCACCAGTTAGAGAATACAAACTCTGCCTTAAAACCAAAAGAAAACAACAACCACTGCCACGATAACAGTTTTATGAACATTAACATATCAAGGGATTCCACCTCAACCCTTTGAAAGATAACAACATTCCTTGACAACCAAATGCACCAACATACAACAATCCAAAACACATACCTGCATCGCTTCTTCCGCTTTCCCACCACCCAACCAGAGGATAACAGGAACAATTGATTCAGATCTCCCAGGAGTGGTGTCTCTACCCCTACCCAGCTAATAACTTTATACCACAGCGTTTGTATGATTGGGCATTGTAAAAATAAATGATTCTTGGACTCTATCCCATTATTACAGAACATACAAACAGGATTGAGCATAGGATCCTGAATCCCTCTCCTTAGCAAATTTTCAACAGTAGGTAATTTGTCCCTTAGCAATCTCCACAAGAACACCAGTACCTTAGATGACAGCTTTTCCTTCCACAGCCTACGTAAATCCTGGGTTTCCACAAAGTTCATTCCCAATTCAGATATTCCTTCATTCAACACTTTATACCCTTCCGCCACCGAATATCCCCCCCAGCACCTGAATTCCATCCCCACTCATCTGACTCCCGCTCTACCAATACAACTTCACTTAACGACTCCTATAAAGCAAGAAGCAGCTGTTCCTCCCAGACAAACAACTCCCTCCGCCAAGCCCATTTCCATGATGATAAGTGGCCTCCCGAATCACATTTATCCTTGATAGTGATAAACTTATCCTCTGTCAAAGCATACAATTTGGGGAGCAATACACTGAAAGCTGTATCCCCCATCCACCTCTGTTCCCAAAATAAAGTCCCCGCTCCAGCCCTTACAATCCTATTAACTCTAAGTTTGAACCACCCAGGCAAGTCCGCATTTGCTCCATCAATGGCTCATATGTCTTTCCACCATTGAGAGGTTGGGTAAAAGACGTGGACATATCCATATATCCATCTGCCTCCCTGTACCTACTCCGCAGCAGCAGTCTCCATATAGCCGTATCATCTGATAAAATTCTCCACCTCCACTTTGCTAGCAGGCTCATATTAAATTTCTCCAAACACTTCACACCCAGTCCTCCCTCGTCTTTTGGCCTACAGACTTTTTCCCAGCTAACCCATGCAATTTTTGACTGACTCTCATTACCTCCCCATAGGAAAGTTCGTTGCAACCTCTTGAGAGACTTCAACACTGACTTTGGAGCCTTATAGAAGGATAAAAAATACAATGGCAGAGCAGCTAGCACTGAATTCAGTAGTACCAACCTCCCAGCAAAAGTCATATTCCTTGCCTTCCAACCTGACAAGCGCCTTTTGAACTGATCAATAACTGGCTTTCACACTTGTTCCCTCTTAGGATTTACTCCCACTGGTACCCCTAAGAATTTGAATGGTAGTGTACCAACATTACAGTTTAGCATTCCGGTAGCTGCAAGTGTGAATGATTCTGACACATTTAAACCATAGAAAGTGCTCTTGCTAAAATTTACCTTTAAACCTGACACCATTTCAAACCCTCGCAAAATCACCTTCAGATACCATACAGATTGCAGATCTGCTTCACCCATCATAATGACATCATCTGCATATTGCAGCACTGAATACTTGACCTCCTCTTGTACCTTTATTTCTTTGTACAAACCTTTTTGGATGGTTGATCTATACAATACTGGTAATGCTTCCGCCACTATCAAAAACAGAAAAGGTGACAGTGGATCTCCCTGCTTCAACCCTCTCGTTGGCTTAAACTCTGGAGTCAGACATCCGTTTACTAGAATCGAGACATAGCTATTCCGGACTATAACACTCATCCACAGTCTCCATCTCCATCCAAACCCCATCCTTACCAGCATATAATCCAGAAAATTCCAACTGACCGAGTCATAAGCCTTCTCAAAATCCACCTTGAACAAGTAGCACAGAAATTGCCTTCTTTTTACCCAGTCCATCAGCTCATTTGCCACCACTACTCCATCCATAATTGATCTGCCAGACAGGAAAGTCGTCTGAGAGGGCGATATTAGCCCAATCAACACTTTTTTCAGCCTCACAGACAATATTTTCGAGATAATCTTATGCACGCTTGATATTAGGGAAATGGGTCTGTACTGGCTTAGCCCTGAAGGTATGGCCACCTTTGGGATGAGCGTAATGAAAGAAGAACTTACCCCTCTCGGTAATACACCCGACCCATGAAACTCCTGTACAGACTTAACCACATCTTATCCAATTACTTCCCAATATGATTTGTACAAATTCATTCCAAAACCGTCAGGCCCTGGGCTTTTTCCGCCTTCACATGCCCACACAGCAGCCTTAATCTCCTCCTCTAGAAAAGGCACCTCCAGCCCCTGCTTTTGCTGTGCTGATATTTGAGGAATAGGAACTCCATCCATAGTCAGTCGATCCAGCCATCTTTCCTGTAAATTGCCCGAAAAGTGTTCTAATATTTTGACTCTAATATCAGACACACTCTCCAGCCACCCCGAATCCGACTGTACTGCCAATATGGAATTTGCATGACATCTCGACTTAAAACAATTATGAAAGTACCTGGAATTATTGTCTCCATTAAGAGCCCATCGTACCCTTGATTTCTTTAACAATGCATGTTCCATCACCCTTGCTTTGGCCCAATATTCTCTTATGAGGTCCTGCCTGGATCTATTAATCAGCTGGACACCTGCCACTAACTGTTGGTCAACCACTTCCATTTCCTAAACCCTTTCGGCCAGAAAAAGGTCATCTTTTTTCCACATGCCTTCAGACCACTTTTTTATCTCACCTTTAATAGCCTTTAGCTTCCTTGCCAGCTGGTATATCTTCCACCCTGAACCCTGAATTGAGTTCCACCTTGCTTTGATCAACTCTCCAAAGGAAGCCTCTTCCAACCAATAATCAAAAAACTTGAAAGGCTTAGGTCCCCAATTCTGCTTATTATCGTTAGTGCTTATCCAGCAATGATCAGAGAACTCCCTGGTACCAACCCTCTGTGCCGTAACTCCCCATTCCTCCATCAGCGCTGGTGAGAATAGGAACCTGTCTAATCTACTAGCTGACTGTCCATCTGGTGAAATCCATGTCACTCCTTTTCCAATGACTGGGATGTCTACCAATCCCATCTCTTGGATAAAAAATTCAAATTCATCCATCTCCCTCCTCGAGTGAAACGTCGATCTTTCGATCACCTCAGTCCTTCCTATAACCGCATTAAAATCTCTACCAACTACCTATTTTACATGTGGAACCCCTCTTCTAGTCATCATTAAGTCATTCCAGATCTTTCTCTTTCCTTCCAATGTACATGGGCCATAAACGTTGACAACACAATTGATCTCATCTGAATTCGTTCCTTTAAAAGCAACTCCTGGAAAACCCTGCCCTTGAATTTGCCACACCACCTCCAGCAGCTCTTTCCTCTAGATTGTAACGCAACCCCCACTCAAACCCGTTGATGGAAGTATTCTCCAATCACATTCATCACTCCCCCAAACCTCCTTTATCTCCCATTCCTTCAAACTGGAGCACTTTGTTTCCTAAAACAAAACTATATCAATCTTGTTCCCCACTACCATCCTCTTAATGCGCCTCCTTTTCACCCTCTCCCTAAACCCCCTCACATTTAAAGATAGAAGCTTCATTTAAACTACCCCTTGATTCCTCCTCCCCCTGTTTTCCTTTTCCGTCTTATCTCTCTCTTCCATTTTTTGTAGTTCTGCTATATATACCTCGTCCGGTTGCTCCCCAGTTACTCCTATCGCCTTCATTGCTAACCACATTTGTCGCATGTCATTACCTTTTCCTTGTTTCTTTTGGCTTGCTTGCTCCGATTGTCCCTCCTGAGTAAACCTTTGCACATCGCTGCCATCAATACTATGCCTTCGAACCTGCCTCCAGGTTGTAACCATCTTCCTCTCCCCCTTCCCTCCCCAAGACGTTTCTTCCGCACCCACACACTCACATTGTTTGCAATTATAAATCTTTGTAGAACTTGACTCCGTCTTTTTACTATCGACTTCACAGCTGTTGAATTGTGATTCAACTTTGGCATTTCCGTCATTTTTTATAGTTGCTTCGTCTCTTTCCATCCTCCTTTCTCCACCCAATTTTGCCCCATTCGGCCACCTGTGTGTTAAATCCGTTTCAGCTTGTGTTGGTTGAAAATCGTAACTTCTTCTAGAGCTGTCTTGCCCAGTCGTTTCGTTGCCTAAATATATATTCATTCCATTAATCTGGGTCATATTTCCTTCAATTTCCGGTTCCGAAAAATTTCCACAGCGAAAATGTTGTTTGCACCACTCCCCCACCAACATGGGCCTTTCACCCGCATGCGCGTCGGCCCAGGAGGACGGTCCGCTCCGGCCCAATTCGAGACAGCACCCGTGACCCGCTTCTCAGCGTTGACCGGACTGACGTGGGCCTGTTGCGTCAGCCTTATCGTCTTGGGCAGTGTGCATGGGTAGTCGTTGGCAGCGCGTGTCGGGGCCCACTTCGTCAGCTTTTTCGCCTCGATTCTCGTGCTGGTCTATCCGTTGGACTGTGGCGCCTGCTCCGCTTCCACATGTCACGCGCTGATTAGTCGTGCTGTCTGAGTGCATAGGGGACAAGAAAGTTGTCCACCCGTCACGTCCCGCTTCACGTTCCCCGAGATCTGCTTCCCTGGCCTTTCCCCCCCTCCCCCTGCTTCGCCATTTTCACGCCAAATTTCCACTTTCGATGCGCCTCTCCTCTGACCGTCGCACTCCTCCCTTTCCCATCTTTCCTCTTCCGGCTTGGTGGCACAGTCGGTGTCGCCTTTCTCCTCCCATGCTTTGTCGCCGGCGTGACCACTACCGACACGTAAGCTGACATTTGCGAACTGTGCCTCATAGATTTCCTTATTTTGCCCTCCGAAAATATGTGAATGCGTGGAGACCAGAGAGGAGACAAGTGATTTGATTTCTACGTGTTATTAATCTTTGTAAATAAAACATCAATACAACTAGGTGAAAATGGCGAAGACGCGGCTTCTCAACTTTTTTTGGTTGTTAATAGTGCATGCCTTAGGCACTTATTTGAATTGAAGTGAGGCAGAGTCCTGTATCATTGTGCAGTTAACCGCTTAACCCTTAAGCATGATCATTTCAATTTGGTCAAATACATAAATAAGTGGATTGATAGGTGGGTCATGAAATCAGATTTAATTATATGATTCGGTTTATTTTTATGTGACTAAAGAATGGTATAATATAGACATATAATGCTAGAACAGGGTCAACACATTACGAGACAAGGAGGGATGGGATCAAAGTTAAATACAAGTTGTATAAGATATACTACATTATAAAATAAAAAGAAAATACTTTTACAATTATCACATTCACAACCACCTAGCTGTTCTTCTAATGTCTAGACTTGTATACCAACAATTTTATTACCCTATGGTATTGGTACTTGCTAATCAAGACTCTACATAAAGCATATATTGGTCATTTGGCATATTTATGAGTCTCATTCTTTGCATGATTCATCTCTATCAACTTTTCCGAAGGTATAAAGGAATCAAACCAAAATTAGGACAATCTAACATGCAAGAGATTAAACGAACAATTATCAATTTTAAAAGTCAAAAGATAATTAATATGATAAAAGCAACGGATTGAGATATCTTATAATAGCACTAAAACCCGTTGAAAATATTTTTCTTTGCCTGCATCCAAAAAAGAAATTAATTATACAATTAAATTATGCACTGTATATTCCTCAAAAAAGAAAAAACAAGGAAAAACATAAGGACAACATTTATCAAAATTATTCAAATAATTATAATTATACTACCAATGAGTAACTATGGAAGTTCTTTTAGATAAGAGCTTCTAACATTGCTGCAAAATAAGAAAATAAGAGAGTAAATAACAATTATTCAAATAAGATTATATTGTAGCTTTTATTTACTTTTTATATTCCAGATCAATGCTATTTAAATGTTGCAAAAACATTAATAAAAATTGGATATATTGACAATCAAAATTGCAATAGTTTCTTTCTGTCATATACAAGGTGAATAAATTAACGTACAAAAGCAATATAGATGTACAATCTATAGAAATTGAATAGAGCCTAACCGGCAATTTCATGAGCGCTGTTAGAGAAAGTTTCTTCGGAGCTGCAACTGCAAATAAAAGAAAATAAAAATTCACAGTAAAATCAAGTTAGTAATTTCATCACAAATTCACATTTCTAATTCAAGCGCCGGAACATTCAAAAGGAAATCAAATACCAAAATTACATTCATTTGTAGCACTGTTGATGTGATAAGGAAATGCAGATGAAATTGGAAATTGCTTGATCGTGCATTGCTGGGGGCGCATGTGCGAGTTCAAAAGCAGTGGAAAAATTTTGAAAATTCTGGAGAGAGAAAAACATAGATAGAGGGAGAGAGAGAAAATGGATGAGTACTTGTTTCCGTATATTTTTATAAAATTGTTTTTCGTATTTTAGTTTGTATTTTAATTTTTAAAAATTAAAAAATTTATTTGAGTAGTTTTTTTTTAAAATAGTTTTTGAAAATAATTTTGATTTTTTAGTTTTTAAAAATTAAAAAACAACAAGAATAATTTAAAGTAGTTTTGTTTTTCAGTTTTCTATTTTTGTTTTAAAAACTCAAAATACAATAAAAATATGTTATTTTTTGTTTCATTAATGAAATTCTAATAAATACGAACAAATTTTTCTTATTTTTTTTTCTTGAAAATAGTTTTTGAAAACTATTCTTACCCACTTTTCTTAAAAACTAAAAATCAAAATAAAAAAACAAACCAATTAATATCAAACCAATCAAACTCTTAGTGATTGAAATCATTATGGAATGAAATAAATGACCCAATCACAGTTTTTCAGTTACGGATTGATTTTAATTTACAATTCCAATTTACATAATTTTATTTCAATTAGAAATTAATGAATCTTTTGTGGATCAAATAAAACATTTGGCGTTAATTATCTTACATAATCCTTTATGTTGAATTTTCAAATTTTATAGATTACTTTACTCAACTACTCACACTGTAGTTTTATTTGACAAGTATTAGTGATTTAATTTTCAAAATTTTAGGCTAAAATATCTTAATATACGTTGTCATCTTAATTAACTAAATACAATAAAATCCAAATATTTCAATAAAAAAGTATTGGTATAATACGCGTGAAAAAACAAATACTCATAGAATACTTCATATATTTTTATTATTATTTTCTTATCTATTATTGTTTAGCTGTGTATTATTCATGCTCTTGTCTTAATCTTGCTATTATCTCTCTTTATTATTTATTATACTACATCTTTGATTTTTAATCAAACACATATTTATTATTCCATAACAAATAAAAATTAAAACCTGAAAATAAAAATTAAAAATTAAAAATAAAAATGAAAATTAAAATTAAAAACTAAAAATTAAAAAATATATTAAAAATAAAATGAAAAATTAAAAAAAAAAATAGGAAACAATAATTAAAATTAAAAATTAATAAATAAAAATAAAAAAATAAAAAACTAAAAATTAAAGATTAAAAAAAACTAAAAATTAAAATTTAAATTAAAAATAGAAATTAAAACAAAAAATTAGAAATTATAAATTAAAAAAATTAAAAACTAAAAGAAAATAAAAAAATTAAACTTTTAAAAATTAAATATTAAAAATAAAAAATTAAAATTTAAAACTGATATTTGTGGTTCTTGATTGAACCGTGGTTAATTCTTCATAATCGATTGCAGTTTGGTGACAAATAGATGTTAACTTTTGGATAAGTGTCTTAATGTAGTTAATGTGTCCTATACAACATCGGTTATTACAAAAATCGATGTAAACAAAGTCAAATTATTAGTGATGTTGTACCTATTTTTGTAGCAGTGTCCTTTGTTTGCAAAGAATTAAGATTAGGGGTACTTTTATGAGTAATCAAAACATCAGTAGTAAACGATGATTTTAAGTTCATTTATGCATTTAGGGATGATTTAGTGAAATCAAGACTCAATCAAATCTCTATTTGTGTAACCTTTATATTTACTTATTCATGCTTTTATCTATTTTCTGGCTTAGTGGTTGTTAGTATAAATTTCTTTTTTTTCATTTCTATCTTAGTAGTTGTTAATATAAATTACCTTTGTCTTACTGTGCATTTTATCGATGATAATTGGCAATTTCATAAACAGATTATAAACTTTTGTCCAATTAAGAGTCACAAGGGAGAGACAATTGGTAGGAAAATTGAGAAATGTTTGGAGAGTTAGCTAATAATTAGAGTTTTTACAATCACAGTTGATCATGCTAGCTCAAATAATGTTCCAATACTTTATTTTAAAAGTAGAATGGAGGATTGGAACATACATCCATTAAACAGTAAACACTTGAATGTTAGGTGTTGCTCACATATTTTAAATATTGCGGTTAGTGATAGATTGGAAGACTATCATTCCTCAATAAGCAAAATTAGGAATGTTGTTAGATAAGTTCTTGCATCACCTGATTGCATGGATAAATTCAAAATTTGCATTAAGAAAGCTAGGGTAGTTGATAACTTAGTGTACAGTTGGATGTTGCTACTACATGGAATTCCACCTACATAATGCTTGAAATTGCATTAAAATTTCGAAAAGGCATTTAAGAGATTAGGAGAAAAGTGTTCTAAATATGTGATGTTAAATGGTAGTGTTCCAAGTAATGAGGATTAGGATAATGCAAGATGTTTTGTTATATTCTTGAAAATATTTTTTTATATCACTAAAAAGGTTTTTGAAACAAATTTTGTAACTTCTTCTGAATACTTCAATCAACATTGCACAATATCACTTACATTTCATAAATGAATAGGGAGTTTATACAAATTACTCAATGACATGGCTGAAAAAATGAAAGCTCAATATTATAAGTATTGGGGAAGTATTAGAAATACGAATGTATTGATTTTTGTGGTTGCATTGTTTGATCCTCTGAATAAGTTTTAGTTTGTTCATTAGGGCATGACCAAGTGTTATGAGAAAGATGTTCTGAAAATATATGCGACAAAATAAAGGAGGCATTATTTCTAATGTCTGAAGTGTATAGGATTTCTTTTAGTAATGTGGAGCATGCTGAAACTTTTACACATCCCTTTGTTGACCTGGAAAATGAAGAATTGGATGCTCCTGAACTTTCATTTCCTTTCGAATTTGAGAAAAGGTATGATTCTTAATGATAGTATAAATAAAAATGAAGTATATTTGTATCCTATAGAGGGTTTGGAGAAGAAAAGTCTTACTTTTAACATTTTTGGTGTGGTAGAAGGTTAATTCTATCAAATATTTTATTCTTTATTGTATTGCTAGAGATCTGTTGGTCACACTCATGTTTATTGTTGCTTCAAAGTCTTCCTTGAAGCACTGAGGGGCTTAATAGTATAGGAGTTCTCTTTCACCAAAGACGATTGAAGCATTAATTTGTACACAAAATTGATGTTGATCATCCTTGTCACCAATAGAGATTAAAAAGCTCGTGGAGGACATTTAAAAACTTGAACTAGATATTATTTTGGTTTTATTTTGTTTTATTTCATATATATTGTGTCTAATAAATTATTATTATACTTTATTTTTTTTTTAGAAATTAGCTCAATCCCGCCACTTACTGAAGATAATTCTAATGTTGAGTTTGATTAGTAGTATTACAATTAGAGATAATTCTCATAAATTTGTATGATAAATTTCTAAATTCATAATTTTTTTATTAACATTGAATTATTTTAATATGGTTTATTATAAAAGGATTCACATGTACTTGTTCCTTTTCTGTTTTTGCTTGATGATGCTGACTTATTGAGTTGTATTGTTGACGAAATGCTTATTGTTCAAGCATTTAAGTGTTGAGAGTTCTGCTATTGTGATGTTACCATTTTGTTCAAAGAGTAGTGTTGCACTTTTTTCCTTTAATTCTAGTGGTTGGAGTTTTTGTAGCAAGTAATTTGGATTTTCGGGTTTTTTTAGTGTGTTTTATTTGGTTGTTGTTAGATTTCAACAAATTAAGATTTATGAAAGTTTTTGAAATGTTGGTGACTTAAGTATTTAACTCACTTTATTTTGTATGTGAAGATTTCTGCAAGTATTTGGAATATAGGTGACTTAAGTATATTGTAGGCAATCTGTTAACAAAATTTCATATGCATGATAGCAATTTCGGACTATAATATATGCATTAATATCTTGTAATTAGCAATTAGTAATTGATAATTTGTAGTCATAATATCTGTTGTAATTACTCAGCCATGAGCCTCTTGGCATATATTGTATATGCCTAATTATATAAGATGTTTTTTATTAGTAAGTGCTTATTTCATAATAGTTTTATAAACTTATTTTATTATTTAAAAACTAAAAAATTTGTATGGTTAGTGTTTATTTGGCAACAGTTTTATAAAACTATTTTTGGTATTTTAATATTTAAAAACTAAAAAACTTGTTTGGTTACTTTTATCTTAAAATAGTTTTCGAAAACAGTTCTAATTTTTTAGTTTAAAAAACAGAAACAATTGTAAGTAGTTTTGCTTTTCAGTTTTCTATTTTTGTTTAAAAACTCAAAATACAATAAGAATATGTTGTTTTTTTATTTTATTAATGATATTTTCGTAAATATGAATATTTTTTTTACTTTTACATTTTTAAAACAGTTTTCAAATAACACTTGTCAAGCAAGTTTTTTTTTCTCTTCTTCTAGGAAACGGTTTTGAAAATTCTTTTTAAAAACTAAAAAAATAAAATCAAACTCTTAGTATTTGTTTATAAAATTTGTTTATAAAACTGTTTTTAGTATTTTAATATTTAAAAACTAAAAAATTTGTTTGGTTACTGTTTTCTTAAAACAGTTCTCTAAAACAATTCTAAGTTTGAAAAACAAGAACAATTATAAGTAGTTTTTTTTTTTAGTTTTCTATTTTTGTTTTGAAAACTCAAAATACAAGGAAAATATGTTATTTTTTGCTTTTTACTAATGACATTTCTATAAATATGAACACATTTTTTCATTTTCACATCTTCAAAACAGTTTTCAAATAACATTTACCAAACAAATTTTTGTCTCTTCTTCTAAACAATTTTGAGAACTCTTTTAAAAAACTAAAACCAAGGAGAATAAGTTGCTTTTTTACTTTTCATTAATGACATTTTTGTAAATATGAACATGTTTTTTATTTTCACATCTTCAAAACTGCTTTTAAATAACATTTACCAAACAAATTTTTTTTTCTTCTCTTCTTTCAAAAAACAATTCTTCCAAACAATTTTTAAAAAATATTTTCAAAAACTAAAACCAAACCAACCAGCCTCTAAATACAAAATTCAATTTTTTCTCCTTATATCAATTGACTTCAGTGACTTTATGCTATTTGGAAGATATTTATATATATAATTTAACATTTTGAAAATATGTGAAATGACTAACTAGTAGTTTATTTGTAAATTTTTAAATTATTATAGTTGAAATTTGACACTTAGCCGATAATGGTAATGTTTAATAATAGATGTTTAAAACCGAAAAAATAATCAACCCAAACTATTAAAAAATGGTTTGATTTGATTTAGATTTTTTAATATTTTTAAATCAAATCAAATTAAACTACACTTAATATTTATGTTTATGTTTGGTTCAAGTGATTTTTAAAGTAAAAATCAAATTAAACTGCATGGTAAACTTGCAACTGAACTCTCCTCTCTATATTCCAGTAACCTGACTTTATTCCTAATAAACCTTCCAGCATGGTGGAGCACAAATGTCAACTCAAAGACCATCCTACACAGCTGAATAATGTATCAGTAAAAAATCCTAGCCCTTCAACAATAATGCGTAAAACAGGGACAACAGAAAATATAACAAACTGGAACTACAGGTGTTCGCGAGGCATGTTGATTTAGTTTTTATGGTAAAAGCAATCAAACTAAATAAGAAAATAATCGCAGTTTAATTTGGTTCAATTTAAAAATATTATAAAAATCAAACCAAATCAAACTATCATTTGGCGGTTTAATTAGTTTGGTTTTTCAGTTTTAAAAATATTATTAAGTATTATTTAGTATGATTTTTAATATTTCTAAAAATACTTAAATAAACTTTTACTTTGACAATTATTTAAATATTTATTGATAATTTAATAAAAATCTACTTCACTGCAAAACTAACTAAAAAATAAATTTTTATCACATATCTAATTAGAAAAAATTATAATTATACTACTAGTCATTATTAATTTATCGCATGATTATGTTTATAACACAAATCGTATCATTACTTCTAAACTAAACATTATTTAAAAAATATATATAGAAATTATGTATATTGAGATTTGGTTTTATTTGAGTTGATTTTTAAATCTTAAACTACAATCAAACCAAACTGCATGATTAAAAATTTAGTAAACCAAACAAACCAAAATTGTCGATTTTTTATCGTTTTTTTATTTTTTGGATAGTTTTTGGCTTTTAATTTAGATTGATTCTGTTTATCACCCTAATAGGACAATAAAAGTAGTAATTTTTAGTTATGTTAACATTGTTACTTTAAAACACCACAACCCCGTTAACATTAATAGAGAAAAATACAAACAAAAAAATCAACAAGAAAAAACTTTACTACAGTCCAGCAAACATGGGTTACCACGAAGAATGAATGGGTTAAAAAAGCAAAGACTTCAATAGGAGCAAAAAAACTAGATGTATATTAACCTCGATTATAGACGCATCAAAATAAACCAATCAATAATAGAAACCTTGCTTTTCACCTTCACTGGACAAAGTTGCATAAAAAACCCTCCTCTCTAGCTTTTCACTTGTGTGGGAAATGGAGAAGATGAAAGGGTGCCTTCATAAAGCCAACACAACGTCAAATCATATTTTTCATATGAAAATTAGTTAAAAATTAATTAATAAGTGACATGTATTAGTTTACTCAAATTAAAAGGTTTCATGTCACAACTTAACAGTCTATTGTGCATTAATCGAAAACGTTAGTAACCGGTGGAGTAACTTGTTTGATGGAATCAAATGTTAGAGACTAACATGTAAAAAAAAAAAAAAAAAAAAAAATTAAAAACCTACCTATAACTCCGATAATCTTTTAGGGACGAAATTGATATTCAACTCTTTATTTTTAACTTGTATATTCTTACATTATGAGTGGATCTTGAACAAACAAATTGTGTTTGTTTGTAAAGTTTAGAGAAGGCTTATAAATGACAAAAAAAAAACTTGGATTTCAGTAAACTAATGGACAATATCATGGGGTGTTCACGGTTCGAGTTGATCGATTTTAAACAAAAATAAGAATTAAACTAATTAATTTTAATTGGGTTAAATTCATTTGATTTTTTTTTAAATTTTTTTCTCTGACTGAACCAAACAAAAATAACAATAATAGAGTTGATTCGTTTTGATTTCAAAGAAAACTCATAAAAAAAATTTAAAAATAAATTTCACTAATTCGTAAAAAACATTATACTTGAAATTAGTCAAATTCGTTAGTCTACTAAATTCATAATTTTATAACAAAATATCAAGTGATATATATTAAATTAGTCAAATTAAACTATTAACACAATATAATACAAACAATAAATTGTATAAGTTTAAAGTATAAAATAAATTTACTAACTTAAAAATATAAAATATAAAATAGGATCGGGTCAGAGTTTTGAAATGCGAAACCCTAAACAAAACAAGTTACTAAACTTACTAACTTAGAAATATAAAATATATACACTAATATAATATATATACTTTTGGGTTGGGTCAGGATTTTGAAATACGAAAACTGCAAACCGAATTGTACATAATCGATTCTAGTTGGTTTGGGTCAAGTCCAAACTCGATCAAGTAAAAAAACCGACCAAACTAATTAGTTCTAGTTGGTTTGGGTCAAGTCCAAAGCCGATCAAGTAAAAAAATCGACCAAACTAATTAGTTCAGTTTATCGGATTTCTTAAGTTGACTTAAACCGATTATCACCCTAAATACCCCACTAATGTATTGCATACATAGGTATTGAAAGTATATTTATAACAACAAGATATTTGTAGCTCACACATTGAACTAGTGAACTAATATAAAAATTATATGTTTTTTTCTTTTTTTTTCCTTTACACTTAGATGTTTCTTTTTTATATTTGTTTAAGCTTTATATTTATGATTTTTTTTCTAAATTCACAAGAACATCATATTCCATTCCTACCCTGTGTTTCTTAAGATCTCAAACTAATACAAAAATAATTTAATTTATTTAATGGGAATGAAATGTATAAACATTAATTTACACTAAATACTTAATATTAGCATAAGTATATAATATAAAAATTAATTAATACATACTAATTAGAAGTAAATATTGATCGTGTATTTGTATTTAAATTGTTTATATAAAACGAATGATTAAAGTTCTTGCATCAACTTGATTGATTTTTTTTAGCATATAAAAATAACTTTTAAATAAAAATATTCAAATATGATAAGTATTTGTTGAGAAAATTATGTAGTTTGTAGTTATATAATTTTATAAATGATTAAATAAGTTTTTTGTCCTTAAAGTTTTACAAAAAAATATTTTAGTCCTTAAAATTCAAAAATAATTTTTTAGTCCATGATCCACTTTTAATCCTTCTTTTTCAGTTAATGTCGTTAAAAAATTGCTGATAGAGAACATATTTTTTTACTTTTGAATCACTCTCCTTAACTTCCTCAATCTTCAATTTCACATTCGTTACAACCAAATATATGAGAACTTATAAACGGATAACATTAATACAAAAAATAAATCAATTTCAGATATTAAGAAAATATTTTTAAATTTCAAATACCAAAAGTGATTTTTTTGTAAAACTTTAAGAATAAAAAACTTATTTAAGACTTTAATAAAAATCCATACTATAATTGTTTGATTAAAAAACATTTAAAAAAACTTTAACTTATTAATTTAGTTTTAAAAGTTATACACTACTTTTGTTGCATGTCTTAAAAATCTATTAAATTATAATTATATTTTAAAATATAATAATATGCAACTGTTCTCTTAAAAGTCATAAGCTACTTTTTATGTAGTACACTTTTGAAGATATAAATATGGTTTAGACTAAAATAATAAATATTTTCTTTTTTTATGAATATTATAAATATTTAAAAGTATTATATTTGTAAGATGTCAAATGAATATTAATAAACCATTTTTTTACCTGTATTTTTTTATGTTTAATGTTTGTATATAAGGAAACAAATGCATATTTATTGACAAAACTTATTTTTTCAGTGTTTATTCTCACTTTAGACAGATACTCTATTGTAGCATGATCGTGCTAAGTTAACAAAGCTCAAAAGTCAACCAAAGAAGGTATTGTCATGTTCAGATTAAGCATGGTAGTGTTATGACTTCAATACTTCTCTCTAGTTAGGCATAGTCATGCTAAGACAAAGCATGACAGCGTTTGATTAGCCACATCCTCACTCGTTGTTGAACACAACCGTGCTACCAATAGGCATGATTATACTGTTTGAATTTTGAGAAGAACACCAACACAGCACAATCGCACTCACTTGAACACACTCATTCTAAAAAAGAACTTATGCCTTTGCTATAAAAACCAGAAGTTGGGAAATTAAAAAATTAAAGTTTTAGCTTAATGAAGAGAGAGATTTGTTACCTGAAAGTGAGAAACCGTAAAAAAACATTAGATGAATCAATTCATAGTACCCCATATAAGTAATTCTTTCTTTTATTTAACTAATCTCCTTTTGCACTCATTCTTTTATCTTACATTGTTATTTTATTATCTGAATTGAATTAAATGAGAATCGAAGTCCTTTGGATACGCTTACCCTAAAACGATCATATTTTACACATCAAATATCATTAATGTAATATAAAAAATAAAAGGGTGTATGATAAAAGAAGATATTAGTATCATGTATGAGAATTTAATTTTACATATACAAATAACACAAGGAAAATTTAAATACATTAAAAATAATATTAATATATTAATGGTATAAATAAATATAAAAAATTATCTAAATTATACCGGCCATTTAATATAAAAAATTTAATCCCATACTTACTTATTAAACCTGTAACAAATTACTAACTATCTAATAAAAACATTAAATGATGAAAAAATAATTATATTTAATATCTTGAAAATATAAAACACATTCAACACTTGTTATATAAAGAAACAAGCAGAAATTGAAATTGGTTTTACAAATGATTCCAAATTCTCCTAGCATGTTTTGGCTAATCCTCCTACTTTTGTTTTATATGCGATAAGTAGTAGTATCGAATGTATTTTATAATTCATATTTTTCAATTATCAATTATTATTATTTTTATTTATATCAATAGTAAAAATTATACAAAAATATAAAATCATCCTTCATATATGTATTTTTATTTTTTTTTATATTATTTCCAACATTAGAATGATTATTTTCAATTAAGAAATATATACCCAAGAATAAGAAAACTAGGTGTTACCTTTACACATTAATTACTAATACTTAATTATTTATTGAATCTTCTTATAATATATACAGTAAGTTATATATATAATAAGTTACCATTTGGTATAATTTATTTTTAACTTAAAAATTATTATTAAGCTAAATAAAATATTATAACTTAAAAATGGTTATAACTTATTTATTAAATTTAGTTATTTTGGCTTATTTTTTATGTTAAAAGTTATTTATAAATTATTTTAAATATAAATATATTTAAAAAATAAAAATCTACATTGTAAAATAAAATTTTAAGTGAAAAATAAGCTGAGCCAACATTACTTAAAATTTAAACTAATTTCATATGTATTTGTTTGGTATTGTAATGAAATAAAGACAAAAATTACAATAAATCAATGTTAAAAAAATTAATATATTATTTTATTATGTATGAGACTTAATTTTTATTTTTTATTAATTTATTTTTTAATATATTATATAAACGCGTAACAATAGATATTATTATTATTATTATCGTTTTAAACTTAATTTTTTTCCTTGTTTTTTTTTTAAAAAAAAGAGTAGAGTTGACTATGAATAAATACTTTTACAAATTACAATTTTAATAACCATTATGGTTTTAAATAGTACATTGGTGGTGGTGGTGCAAATAAAATCAGCCTCCCAAAGCATATAAATCATAAATAAAATTGAAATGAGATATATTTTTGTTCAATTAATTGCTGATGACGGGCTCCCTCAAATCTCAATCATATCCTGCCACCACTCATACTCATACAGTACCTTTCAGTTTCATCCCGTCAACTCCCAACATATGCTCCTGCCTCATCTTCCCATTTTATTCATACTATATTCCAATTTTTAACCCATATAATCTTAAAACAAATAAAGATATAAGGTTAATGTTTATATTTTTTTCATTATGTTTTAAGTACAAACTATATGATACTTTCTTCGTAATTAATTATACCAAAAAATGTGATTCGTCATCTTTAATACACTTTATCTACTTGTAAATTTTTCTTAGTTTAAATTAAACGAATTTATAAAAGTTTGTTTTTATTACTTTGAGTTTAATTTTTATATTTAGCATTCTATTATAACTTTTTATTTATGATATATCCTTTTATCAATTAATATCTTACAAATCATAGTCATATATAAATATGAAGAGTTTTTATTTAATGTTGAGCGAATACCTTTTACATTGTAACTGCACTAATTAAATTATATTATATTTAATATTTTTATTTTTTATATTATTTTTCACTCTTAAGAAAGATTGTTATACTATTAATTTTTACTAAGAGAAAAATTTGTGAAATGAAATTAAAAAATTAAGATTTTTTTGTAGAGTTTAAAAATAAAAGAACATTAATATATAATAAGAGTTTAATTGTTATTACCCTAAAAAATATATATACGGATATTAATTTTATTCATTAATACTTTAAAAATAACATAAATAAAAAATTATGATTGAAAGTAACGTAAAACTATTTAAATTGTCACTATATACTAATTAAACTCATAATAATAATAAATTTTAAATTTTTTAATTTTTTATTTATTATTTTATAAAACTTGAACCCAAATCACTCAAGATGTTTCCTTTTATTGAAAAGGCACCAAGCATATATAGAAATACAATTCCATCCACAAGATTATAATTGTATATAAAAGTATTATCATTGTTATTGGTATTGTTTCCTTTTACTAAAAAGACATATCCGCCATATAATAATATTATTATAAAAAAAAAGACATATTGGCCTCTTTCCCCTGAGTATGAGGCAAAGCCAGAATATAATACTGTTGTACACTTGCCTACTTCATTGCCTTTTGTTTTCTTCTTTTTAAGTTTGGGATGCGATAAATTATTAACAGACTCCACAGTCCATAACGTCTTGTAGTAATAATTTCCATTAAGCCAATAAAATTATTTAACATTTAATAATAAAATATTGTTCATTCTACACTAATATTGTAAATAAATTCTACAAATAAATTAGGCCGATCTGACCAGCTGACCCATTCTCTAATTGGGTTTTTTAAAATTAATAAAAAAAGTTACTTTTATTTTTATTAATTATAATATTTTTAATTATATATTGTCAACTATATTTTTTCATTCATCGTAAATTTTGTCTTTAATTATTATTATGTATTTAATTTGTTGTATTTAAATATATATATATATATATATATATATTTAATTATTTTAAATACTTAAAATTTTATTTACAAGTACGATTTTATTTATTTTAATATAAACAAAAAATTTTATATACTTTTTAATATAAATTGAGTTATGTAAATTATGAACTTAATTAACTCAATTAATTAAACAAAATTGTGTGAATTGTTATAAATTTTTTCACATTGCTTTCGACTTCTATTAAAATATCAATAAAATTAGTCTAACCAAAGTTCACCAGATCAGTTTCCTTTCTGCGACAAAAATTATATGTTGCAACCATAGTAAATAACAACAGAAAAGTTTTCTAATGATACCTTTTACTCTTTGTAAACCATAATACTATCAATTGATTTTAAATGTTTTATTATCATTTTAGAAATTTAGAAAATGAAATAAGTTTTAAACACCCTCTCATTATATTGGATTTGAAATTTTGCTTGTATTTTCTAATTCTCAGTTAATTAATTTATTATTTAATTAATATTTTATTATTAAATAATGTTTGGTAAATAAGCTTCTATAATCTTCATGTTTTTAAAATCTTTTTAAGTTATCCAACTTTAGACATGTTCACTCTTTCTGCCGAATCATCCATCCATATTTATTTGTGCTCTTTGTATATTTTTTATATAAACCTTCTTAGATTGTGGTTTCTAAAATACTAGAATACATTTGAATTTTATGTTTTATAGATAATAATGATTACCTAGCTAGTTTGGTAGATTGCGGGTTGTAAAATACTAAAATACATTTGGATTTTATGTTTCATACATAATAAGGATTGCGTAGCTGGTTGGGTAAATTTCATATAATATAACAAGTAACTAAATTCATATTTTTTTCTTAATACTTTCGATACCTATCAATAAATATATACAGGAGATTCTTAATACTTTCGATACCTATCAATAAATATATACAGGAGAAATCAACTGAGAAAATTTAATAATAATTTTAAAATTTTAATAAATTATTCAGATTGAATTGTTTATTAAACAAGTTTATGTGGTTCTTTCACACATATACTTCTTTTACAAATCAAACTTTTGTTTAAAACGTTGTTCTCTCGTCATTCTCGTAGATTCTCTGCAAGATCACTATTATCCTCACATGTAGCAATGGCAAAAAAATCCGTGTTCGTAGATATCTGTAGATAAAACCCGCAAAAATATCCATACGAATACTATAAGTGGGTATCCGCCACTCGCGGGTATGACTTTTTTCCTATTCGTTTCTTAATGGCATATACCTGCGGGTACCCACTACCTATTAAACTAAAATAATATATATAAGTTTAAAAAGGTGAAATAAATCAAATTAAAATGTTAATTATCAAAATTCATTGATACAAATATTATTTTCTTTTGAAAACTTCATAATTAATAAAATTATTTATTATACAAATATCGATAATATAAAATAAAGATTCTATTTGTGTTAAATATTTTCTTATAATATATTATATTAATCTACTTTTAAATCTAATTAATCTTATATTTATTTCTAAATTTTCTAACAAATAAATGATTTATTTGATAAAAATTCTTATAAAAAATATTTAATTCTAAAAAAATTATTTTTTTAAAATATCCGCAGTACCTAGGATACCCGCGGGTATTAAAAAACCCATGGGTATTTCTTTAGCAGGTACTCGACGAGTTTTTTAGCGGGTAGCGAGTGATGATTTTTTGTAGTGTGTAACTACTACCTGTGCTTGCCCCAACCCGTTGTTATTCTTACTTACATGCCACAATCATTGGGTTATCTGCAATTGTGCAAAAATTAATCTTTTCACTCCATCAATTTTCTAAGTACAAGTCAATGGACTGAAAAATATTGAACAACAAAGGAAGATTTTGACTGGATTTAGTTTTAAAATTTAAGTTAGGATTAATTAGTTTTTTGTTTTAAAATTTAAATCAAAATATTATTTCCATAAAATTAGGTCTAGAAGCTCCAAGAATGGTCATCAATGGTTGCAACTGATTAATATAAGTTGTATATTATATACATAGAGACATATAGAGACTAAACACATAATCAATTTCGAATTAGATTTGGAATCGTGTGCACGTTGGTAAGTTCTGAAGCGAGTTCAGGGGATCTGTCGACGAAGCATTGTTAGGTCCTCTTCCTTCGGCATAACAGATAACCTATTGGGCCTCTAGTAGAAGTCGCAACCTAAGAGATAGAATTATTTAGGTTCAGTTATGATTTATGAAGTTTTTGCATGAGAAATCTTATATGAGAAAACCACGTGAGCTTGTTTAATGAACAACTCAACCTGAACTGTTTATTAAAATCTTAAGGTTATTATTAAGTTTTTTTATTTCTCACTATAACCTTTTTTTCTCATCTAAGTTATCCTCTCTCTTTCTCTCTCTCTCTCTCTCTCTCTCTCTCTCTCTCTCTCTCTCTCTCTCTCTCTCTCTCTCTCTCTCTCTCTCTCTCTCTCTCTCTCTCTCTTCTCTCTCTCTCTCTCTCTCTCTCTCTCTCTCTCTCTCTCTCTCTCTCTCTCTCTCTCTCTATATATATATATATATATATATATATATATATATATATATATATATATATATACACACACATACACATATGTACGGTGTTCAAAACCAAACCAATCCAATCTAAACTGCGAAACCGAACCGAAAAAATCAAAAACTGAAAAAACCAATTTTTTTTTTTTGCGATTTGGTTCGGTTTTCAGTTTTTGTCAGTGAAACCAAACCAAACTGTACCGCATGTTTACTTAACAACACGTATTTTATTTTACTATTCTACCCCAAAATCCTCATATTCATATATATATATATATAAAGATGAAATTTTAGTTATAGTTTTTTTTATTGTTGTTATGAAGATGGATGTCAAAACAAAAAATTGGATGTGTCTGTAGGCTCATAGCTATTGCTACTACTAATACTATGTTTTAGAGAAAAAATTTAATTAATTTTTTTTTTGTTTTGTTGGTAGATTATTAGACAGTTTAGCTTTTAAAAAAATAAAATATTTGTCAATGTTGATTTTATAGTATGAATATCAGTGGAAATTATGTTTGCTGCATTTTTTAAAAAAGAGATTTAACAAGTTATTTTTGTTGAAAAAAGCGATAAGTTTTTTTATTTCTCACTATAACCTTTTTTTCTCATCTAAGTTATCCTCTCTCTTTCTCTCTCTCTCTCTCTCTCTCTCTCTCTCTCTCTCTCTCTCTCTCTCTCTCTCTCTCTCTCTCTCTCTCTCTCTCTCTCTCTCTCTCTCTCTCTCTCTCTCTCTCTCTCTCTATATATATATATATATATATATATATATATATATATATATATATATATATATATATATATATATATATATATATATATACACACACACATACACATATGTACGGTGTTCAAAACCAAACCAATCCAATCTAAACTGCGAAACCGAACCGAAAAAATCAAAAACTGAAAAAACCAATTTTTTTTTTTGCGATTTGGTTCGGTTTTCAGTTTTTGTCAGTGAAACCAAACCAAACTGTACCGCATGTTTACTTAACAACACGTATTTTATTTTACTATTCTACCCCAAAATCCTCATATTCATATATATATATATATATAAAGATGAAATTTTAGTTATAGTTTTTTTTATTGTTGTTATGAAGATGGATGTCAAAACAAAAAATTGGATGTGTCTGTAGGCTCATAGCTATTGCTACTACTAATACTATGTTTTAGAGAAAAAATTTAATTAATTTTTTTTTTGTTTTGTTGGTAGATTATTAGACAGTTTAGCTTTTAAAAAAATAAAATATTTGTCAATGTTGATTTTATAGTATGAATATCAGTGGAAATTATGTTTGCTGCATTTTTTAAAAAAGAGATTTAACAAGTTATTTTTGTTGAAAAAAGCGATACTAGTCCAAACCAAACTGCAAATGGATTGGTTTGTTTGGATTTTGTGTTATATTCAAACTCAACCAACTGCATGTTAATTTTATGTTTGATTCGCTAAAAATTGAACTAAACTGCACTGCAAACACCCCTATATGTATGTATCTATACATATTATGTTTTTTACCTAAAGAAAATCTTAATGTTTCTTAAATATTAAAGTCAATAACTAATGATGAAAAATCAACTTTAAGAATTTTTTTTATCTTCCTTATAAGAGTTAAAGACAGTGTCAGAGGTTTACAGCAACTCACACACTTTGCTCAATCAACTAACATAAACCTACCAAATAGTCTCGCAAGTCTTGCAAACAAACTTTAAGAAATCTGTTTCATGTTAAAATAAATAAAATATAAATATTTTATATAGTATAATTACTATATAAAAACGTATTCTTAAATATGTTATTGCATTAGATTATCTCTCTTAGACTAAGATACTTTCTTTGAATCTTTTTTAAAGTATATTAAATGGTTTTTTGTGGTTCTTAGGTTACTATGTTATATCTAGAATATTTATTCGCAATTTTATTTTAATTGTTTAAAAATTAGAAGTTATATTTTATTTTTTTATTATTCTAATAATTTGAGTGCAAACTTATATTAATTAAATTTTTTAATTCTAAACAGCGCTATATCGTTGAGAGATACTGAATACTAATCTTATACTTGAGAATAGACGATAGATATTGGTTTTCAATAGATAATATTTTTATTAAAATCCATTAAACAAGCTGTAAAAATAACATTTGATGTAGATGCTCTTGTTGGTAACTTCTATGTAAAAGTGCAGACATGCATGTATTGACTATCATAGGTTATATATGTTGGCTCCAAATCAACAAGTGTCAGTTAAAGAAGTGTAACATCAAGGTCATGGATGGATGGATGGAGAGGAAATGGAGACGCCAACTTTTTGAATGGGAGGTGGATTTGTTGAGAGTTAAAGCAAAACCTAGAAGGAGTTGTATTGCGAGATGACATTCCTGATAGATGGGTGTGAGATATGGAAAGTTTGAGTCAATACATGGTGACATCTGCTTACATGGCGGTAAAGGCATATCATCAGCATCAACAGCATCGGCTTTTCAAGATTTTGTGGCAAAAAGGTGTTTCGGCAAAAATTCCTTTTTTCGGCAAAAAGGTGTTTACAATTTAGTTTGGCAAAGAATAGTTCAGTCCCTAGAAACACGACTTATGGACTGTGTTGCAAGGAGTTTGAAATAAGGGTTCATCTTTTTTTTCTAATGCACTTTGGCATATCATGTTTAACAGTCATTATGTTACTGGTAGGGAATCTCTTTGGCTTTTTCTTTTTCTTCAGAGGTTAGGAGTCATTGTGATTAATCCATGGGTCTCATTGACAGTTCTCAAAAGTGAAGGCAAGCATGGTCTTTTGAGTGGTTCGCAGGCATTTAGCACTTATGGAAAGCGCGTAATGAGTCAATCTTCAGAAATCAGAGGGTAGATGTTGATCAAACAGTACAAAGCATCCAACTAAATTCCTGGGAGTAGTGTCATTCTTCTAAACTGACTTGTCATTCCTACACTAAGTGGGTCATGAACCCATGTTTTTGTTTGACATGATATTTAGTTTTGTCACTACTGTATTGGGTCCTTGTATTTGTTTCGAAGGCATTTCTTGGGCTTTCACTTTATTTATAAAATTGTCTGACTTATAAAAAAAAGCACAAAAATGCTCTTCTTGAGGCGTGCCGAACACTATCCTAAAAGACTTATTTGAGTAATCTGCAAGTCTCCCAATTTAACACCCCAAATTTATAATACAAATCATACTAGTAATATTCAACCATTTAATTCCCTCTACTTAAACATATTTCATACAATCAAATTATACACACACATGCTCCAAATTATTTACCAAAATCATAACATATTATTTACATAAAACATTTCATGTCCTTTTTCCCACCAAAACATGCTAAAACATAACTCATTCAAAATAGATACATAACCTGTCAATTCTCTATTAAAACTTAATTATTACACAATTCAAATATATAACATAACTTTAGCCATTCAAAATTAGCCATTCTTAGAAAATCTTGTACATACTTAGGACTTAGCTAATAGTTCAGTCAATCCATACATTTAGCAATCTGAAAGCTCTAGTTTATATACATAGACATACTCTAATACATAAACTATTTCAAACACAAAACAAGTAACTCTGCAACTGCCACTAATCCATCACCAATCCTGCTAATTCTTATCTCCACCGCCATCAATGGTATTTTCTTCCATGCAAAACATGATCATCACAGTCATACAGAATACACAGATATTGCAAGAGTAAGTATAATAATACATGAAACTCACAATATAAAAAACTTAAAAATCATAATATCATCAACAAAATAACCATACTTATATTTCCCTGAATATAAGCATTCTACACCATAGCATGTTCAGACTCGATACATTCCGGAATATCTACCTTGAATTTAGACATCGAGGCAGTTTAAGACCTTTTTCAATTGGTGACAAGCTTCCAAGCTGCCTGTGTTGCCACCAATTTAAGTCTAAGCAATACCCATCTAACAACCACAAACTGATGTCTAGTGTCTACCTGACACCTTGTGACACACAGTCATTGTTTGAGTATGTCTTTTAGGCACTCCCTTGCATATCTAGTATCAGGACCACAATGTAAATCACAAAAAAATCCCCTTGGATATCTGATACTCTAGATTACATTGATTCTAGTTGTGTCCCTAACATCAATGTACCCCACCAAACATATCATCCAATGCTAAGTTACCCGACTGTAACCGCCCGCAACCAATAATATAAATAAATATATCCTTAATATGCATTCCTCATATGCATTACACCACAATTCCAAATAATACATAGTCATTCCAATAAATTCAATTACCATCATAGAAAATCAATTCAACCAATATCACTCATCAATCACCACAATAACAAATATCACCCAACATCTAAAATCAGTTTAAAAGTTAAATCTATCACAACTAACGACCTTAATACTCTTAAAATCATAATTTTTCAAAGTTTAAACCAAGAAAAAACTTCTCTTACCTATTTATCCTTTTTAAAATTAACTCAAAAGAAAATAGAGAAATCTACCCAAAGAAATTTCATAGGAACTTGACAAAAATTGTAAATTAAATAGGAACCTTAGATATCAAGATTTTTAAAGAAATCCCCTTTTTAATGGGAACGACAGGATAAAAACGATCAGAAAAAGGCCCGTTGATTCAAGATCAGACTTACCTATAATAAAGATCACTCAGCAACAGAAGCTATGGAAGAGACCATGTCGAAATCCATCAACTGGAGGCTAATCATGCAAAGCATGGAAGAAAATAATGAGGGAGAGAATTGAAGTGGCAAAGAAGAAAAAAATTGAAGAAGAAGAAAGGGTAAAGGAAAGAAAAAAGAAGAAGAAAAGGGAGTAGAGTGAGTTTAGTGAGTTTCGACTTGCTATTTGCATCCCCTACTAAACAGATTTTCAAAAACTCCTAGAAACTCAATCAAAACTCTCTGAAACCAAGAAATAATTATTATATTTCACTTCCCACCTCCCAACAATTCTATCAAAATTAATTAACTAATAATTGATATTATAAATAAACTTAGTTATTCTCTCCTTGCTATATTAATCTAAGATAATTAAACATTTAATTCCCTGTAACATTTATTTCATTTCAAGTAATAATTTATTAATTAAAATGGTCCTTACACCAAGAATACAACAAGAATTTCTCAGGCGAGCTGAGGCTACAAAACTAGCAAGATAAAACTGAGAAAGAGAAAGCCAAGAGAGAAGAAAGCTCTAAGGTGTATATGACAATGGGAACTAGAGACCCTATATATAGTGCTCATGTTACACGCTCAGACCCCTCATGTAGCCATTAGAGTCCTGGGTAGTTGTTGCAAACAATAAAGACGCATTAATATGATGGTTGCATTAAATAAAATTAATACAACGACTATGTTTTAATTGAATTTAATGACACAACAGTAAAAACAGTCTAATGGCCGCTTTGGCTATTTGTAATATATGTTGAATTTCACCATAATCCTCCACATATTACAAAATTCAAAGTAACTTTTGAAAAAAAAATGAAATCTCTAGCTCAGTTCTCAAATGAGATGTACAGCATCAGACCTGGTGTAGCTATGCTATATGAACCAGACCTAGACTAGTAGTACTTATCACATAGTACAGTTGGTGTAGCTATGCTATATAAACCAAAAACACTTGGTGCATAATAGTGGTCTACTAATCACAATATACCCCACAATCTTTTGTTGTTTTCACTATGTTACACATTTAGGCCATGCGTCTGCTTGGTATTCATGAGTGCCCTAGAGATTTTCCAAGATCTCATGCAAGCGACCCCACTTGGCACTCATATAGGTGATTTCATCAAGTGTATGCTGCAAATCATACACCACCAATAAGGGATATGAAATGCATTAAAAACTTTATAAAATGCTAAGTTTTCTCATAAAGCTTAAATGTAATGTTTAACATCTCACTAATGTAGCATCTAGCATTTTCTCACATCATAGGAAGAGACTAAAAATGAAATTGATTGATATCAATTTTTGTGTTAGCATAACTGACAAATGACTTGTTCTTAACCATATCAACCTTCTTCATAGAATATCGAATCATAAAGGTTGGGTTACCATCATTGTCTATTTTCAAGTGGCTTAAGTCCATTCCCTTCGATGTTTCTAATACCATTTTTCTTCACAGGAGTTTCGTTAGAGGATATGCTAAGTTTCCCTCTAACTTCACAAAATCTATGGAAATTATTCCATCATTTAGTAGTTGCTTTATCACATTATGTCTCAATTGTATATGTCTATTCTTACCATCGTAAGTTTTATTTTTCGCTACAGCTATTGCTAATTGTGAATCACAGTGAATAAACACTGATGATGTTGATTTCATTCCTAAAAGAATGTTAGTTAAGAAGTTTTTCAACCATTTAGCCTCGGTGCCAGTCATCTCTAGAGCAAAAAACTCGTATTCATTGTTGATCTACCTATAATGGTTTGTCTGATTGATCTCCACGTAATTGCACCACCACTAAGTGTAAATACATAGCCACCAATAGATTTTGTCTCATGTGAATCATAGATCCAATTAGCATTACTGTAGCATTCTAGTATAGAGGGAAATCTACTATAGTTAATACCATAGTTCATTATACCTCTCAAATATCTCATGAGTCTAGCAAGTGCTTCCCAATTATCCTTATTAGGATTATGAGTGTATCTACTTAATCTATTTACTGCATAGGCTATATCTAGTCTTAAGAATTTCATTAAGTGCAGTAAATTCCCAATAATCTTGGGATATTGAGTTTGAGAAACTGGTTCTCTACTATTTTTCATTAGTTGAGAGTTAACGTCATAAGAGATACTCACAGATTTATAATCATAATAGTCAAACTTCCTAAGAAGTTTCTTTACATAATGTTCTTGGATAGTAATATATAATCTCCCTTCCTATGAATTTAACTCTTAAAATTACACTTGTATCACCCATGTCTTTAATATCAAACTTGAATACTAAGAAGATTTAGTTTCAAAAACTATATAATTGCATGTTCCAAATATTAACATGTCATCCACATACAAACATATAATACACATTTACCATTTGCAAGTTTTGTGTATGAACATTTATTAGTATCACTAAAACATAAACCATTAGTAAGTATAGTCTCATCAAACTTTTCATGTCATTGCTTTAGTGTTTGTTTTAAACCATACAGGATTTTAAGAGTTTACATACTTTGTTTTCTCAATGACCTGTGTGTTCTTCAAAACAGTGGTACTTTAGATCTTGTTCCTTTGCCTCCTGGAAAGTTTGTTGTTGGTTAGCGGTGGATCTTTACTGTCAAAGTTGGCCCTGATGGCACTATTGATCGCCTTAAAGCTCGTTTAGTTGTCAAATGTTATACTCATATCTTCGGGTTAGACTACAGTGACACCTTTTCTTATGTTGCCAAGATGGCTTCTATTAGACTATTTTTAGCAATGAATGTTCTGCGACATTAGCCCTTCTATCAGTTGGATATAAAAAATGTTTTCCTTCATGGTGATTTCCTCGAGGAGATTTATATGGAGAAACCTCTTGGTTTTGTTGCTTAGAGGGATCCTTCCAGATTGGTATGTCGTCTTTGCAAATCTTTATATGTTCTTAAACAATCTTCCAAGGTATGGTTTGGTAGATTCAGTGCAGTAGTCCAATAGTTTTGTATATATTGTAGTGAGACTGATCATTTTATGTTCTATTGTCATTCAGGAGTTTGGAGCATTTACATGGTAGTGTATGTTGATGACATTGTTATTACAGGTAGCAATACCTATGAAATTTAAAAAAAAAACAACACCTTTGTCATCATTTTGAAATGAAAGACCTTGGCAAATTTAGATACTTCTTGGTATTGAAGTAGCACAATCTGATAATAGGATTGTGATTTCCCAAAGGAAGTACTCATTGGATATTTTAGAAGAGGTTGGGCTAATGAATTCCAAGCCCATTGACACACCTATAGATTCATATACTAAACTCCTACCAAGTCAGGGGGAGCCACTTTTAGATCCCGAGAAGTACAAGAGACTGGTTGGGAAACTGAACTACCTCACAGTCACTGGTCCTGACATCTCTTTTGCAGTCAATTCCTTAATTCACCATGTATAGGACATTGGAATGTTGTTATCCGCATTCTAAAGTACATTAAAGAGTTCCAGAAAAAAAGGTTTGTTGTATAGGCATAATAATCATACTTGGATTGTGAGATACTCAAATGCAGATTATGCAAGTTTTCTCATTGACAAGAAATCTACTTCCAGATATTGTGTCTTTATTGGTGACAACTTGATTTCCTATAAAAGTAAGAAGTAGGATGTAGTGGCAAGATCTAATATAGAAGCAAAGTATAGAGCTATGACTTTAGCAACTTGTGAACTTATTTGCCTCAAACAACTCCTTAATGAATTGAGATTTGGAAAGGTTACACAGATGACTCTAATTTGTGATAACCAAGTTGTCCTTCATATTGCTTCAAATCTAGTATTTCATGAAAGGACCAAACATATTGAGATAGATTGTCACTTCATTCGTGAGAAAATTGTAATTGGATATATTTCTACCCAATTTGTTAATTCGCATAATAAGCTAGTTGATGTGTTCACTAAATAATTTCGAGATCTTAAAATTTATTATATTTTTAATAAGTTTAATGCATATAATTTATATACAGTACCTTGAGGAAAAGTTAGATGTATTTCAATATATACACATAAATTCATCTCTTTATAACAACTCATTTATGCAACACACACATATAGATAACTATATATATATATAAACAGATTGTCGATAATAGAAAATAATGCAAGGGTGTAAAAATAACATCATATGTGATGTTTGTTAATTAAAAATGTTTCAAAATTAGTAAATGACAGGACATACAGAGGAGCGTCATAAGTATTCACTTGGACACTTTTTGTGATGCTGACGGCCGAATGGACGTGACAGACACCACGTACTGCTCTGTTTACTGCTACTGTACTCCCACATCATCCTCACGTATTGTTGGTTTTGCCAGAGATTTCAAACTAAAGCGTATCTCATCTAGACATTAATTACATCAAGTTTGGAGAAACGAATGTTTTAGGCTCGGACACAATCACAAATTGTATCTAATAGCCTTAAATGGTTCAGTGTCTACGACATATATGCTATCAGATTTCGATTAGATATACTGTAGACTCTAGAGAGTGTTGGCATATGCCTCAGATCTTCCTTTGCACCAATTTAGTGGTCATATATGGGAAGCTGCACTCCGAAAGGAATCAGCGTTAATCTGAGAATAGGATATGGATATTGGTATAGGTTGCCTGAGGGTGTGGGCCTACTATGGTTGGGTTCTTTGAATGGCATAAATAAATTAAGCTATCGGTACTTCTAGTCTTGTGAATTGTGATAAACTTAAGGCGGCGACATAATTTAATTAATTAATATGGTTGAGGTGGTTAAACTAAATGAGTGGAAACAAATTATTTCGAAAATAGATAAGAAAGAATTATAGTGGCCCCATAAAAATTGTCATGTGCATATCGCACAGTCCATGTATCTGTATCTCTCTTTATATGATTGGTTTCTGCCCCTTAGCAATTTGTATGCAACCATTTGTAATGGTATATATACAAGAGATTCTTAGGCATTTAACAAGAGAGATCGTTCCAATATATATTTAAGTTTAAAAGTAAAATTTAAAATACATTTCAAGTTCGACTTCTACCCGAATCACCTTGTACATTTTGACTTCACTAATTTAATTAACTATATAAGCGTCAAAGTCATTTCAACTAGAAGAGTCATTCAAAGACCATATGAAAAGCTCGTGAGGATTAATTATATGCTGTCTAACTCGAATCCAACCAAACAAAATATTACAACTCAATAATTCAATAAAAACTTCAATAAAAACTTAAACAATACAATTCTAAGTCCTAATCAAGTAGAATTCATCTAGAGTTACAATCCACTTCTGTTAGTCAATCAATCACTATAATTTTCTTTCTATTATTTTTTCTATATGCGATTGGAGGAAATAATTCTTTTATTTGTCTTTTCAAAAAGTATGGTAATTATTTACAGCAACACTGAAGTTTTTATAGGTTGGATTCAGGACCCTTTAATGCTATGCGGACCACGATTCAAGATTCAACAAGGAACATATTAAATTTATCAGTTGCTTGCACAGTTTTAACTCGTTAGGAAGTTTCTCTTTAATTTCCTTCTCTCCTATCTATATATATTGAAAAGAACACGCTCTCTGGACGAAAAATATCAACATTCCATTCAATTTTTTGTTCTCTTTACTTCACTATTGAAATTCCACTTACACATGAAGATGAGCGGGAAGAGCTCTAGGCGAGAGAAAAAGAGAATAGAATGGCATTAGGAAAATAGTTCTAATCAGCAAAATCTGAACTTACAAGAGTTATTATATGTACTTATATACAGCTAAGAAGAATAACAGACTAACTAACTAATTCTGCATGTAGTTTTGTAATTTTCAGATTTTCCTCCACTTGAGGGTACTAGCATCACTATATCTCAACTTCTTTCACTTTGCACTCATCATTATCTAAATTTTTTTTAGATTTATGAGTGGTATCCTCATAATCAGTTAGTTCATAAAAAAAAATATAGATTAATTCTTCAATAATTAAAGTTTTTGTTAAAAACTTTGTACGAATGTACATAGAGTTAGAGTTACCAATTTTTCTAGTGCCGAGTATTCTTTCTTTATTGTTGTTGTCATATAAGACATATTCTCATGATTTCGCTTTGTATAAGACAAACTTTGTATTGTCTCTATTTATGTGCCTTGAGTTGTCACTGTCTAGATACCACTTTTCAGCTTTGGCTCTCCGGCACACCTACAAAACATAGTCAATGAGAAGGTTGAGGTACTCAAACTATCTTGGGTCCTAAGGGATTAATAGCAACATTTCTTACTTTCATAATCCATTTATATTGACCTGAAGGAACACCAAATTTTCAAATTTTTCATGTGTTAATTTTGTGACCTTTATGCATGCAACAATGACGTGTAACAAAGTGTGAGTAAGGGGTTTTATTTTAAGAGAAAAACTTATTCAAGTTTTTCTTAACCTTTTGATTTTTCAAATCGTAAACCAACTTTGTTCATGAAACTTTTTTGTGAACTTAACAATGTACCCAAGTTAGTCTTTCCACTTGTAAATTTAGGAAGTAAATTTTGAAAATAAGATACTTTGTTTTTTAAAGTTTTACAATTTTTACAAACCTTATTTTTCCAAGTCTCCTTTTCTTTTACAAGAGAATTAACTTCTTGAACACATGTTAATTTCTCAATATACGACTTTTGACTTTTTAACCTTTTATTTGCAAAACATAATTCTTTTCTTTTTCGTGCATTTCATTGAAAGCGTCAACTAAAGTAGCATAATTTTTAGAAGATTCATTTGAGGAAACACTTGCAGAGCTTGTAGTATCATCGGATTCTGATTCACTTTCCATAAGACACAAATTCACTTCTTCATCTTCACTAGATGATCGGTTAGATGAGTTGCTCTTGTTGTCTTCCCATGTGATATATGCCTTCTTTTTCTTGAATCTATTTTCTCCTTTTCTCTCATTAGCTTCTTTCTTCTTTAGGTAGATGGGGCAATCAAATCTTATGTGTCCTTACTTTCCACACTCAAAACAAGTGTATGTTGTTGATACAACCTCACTCTTCCTTGTAAACTTTTTCAGATTTTTACCTTTTCCTTTTTACTTTTTCTTCATGAATTTCGAGAACCTTTTAACAAGGAAATTAATTGTTTCACCTTTGGATTATTCAGTAGAACCCTCATCATTATCTTCTTGTTATGAAGTCTTTAATGCAATTCCTTTCTTCTTCTTGTCAATGTCTTCTTCCTCTTGAAGACATTTTCGCTCTAGCTCATATTTGCTCAACTTTTCAAACAAAGTAGCAACATTCTCGCAAGATTATTCGATTCGGAGATGGCTGTACTTTTGGCTTGACAAGTTCTATTCAAGCTCTTCAACACTTTGACATCCAACTCTTCATTTTAAAAGGTTTTTCCAAGTCGTATGAAGAGGTTCACTATATGAGTGAATCTTTTCTGCACATATGAAATTGATTCACCAAGCATCATTCTGAACATTTCATGCTCCTAGACAAAGGTGTTCTTCCTTGCTCTCTTAACATTTGTGATTCCCTCATGAGTAACCTCCAAAACCTCTCACATCTCTTTAGATGTTGTGCATTGTGAAACTCTAAAGAACTCATCAAGTGTTAAAGCAAATACGAGTATTTTTTTGCTCTAATATCATATTGTGCTCTTTTATTTTCTTCTGCATTCCAACTAAGAAAATCTTTTACTACATCTCTATCATCCATTCTAAATATAGGAATACAAGGGTCATTTTCAACTGCTTCCCAAATGTCTCTATCTATTGATTCAACAAATATTCTCATTCTTATTTTCCAAAAAGCATAATTTAGTCCATTAAAAAAAGGTAATTTATTTATGGAAGCACCTACCACAAATGTTTGATTATTTGCAGCCATTTTGGATCTTTTTCAAAACTTTGAATGACTATCAAGAAAAGCTCTTCTCACCAACTGAGAAGTATTTTAATGACTTCAAATAACCTTCCAAGAAGGGGCTGAATTGAATGGTTAAAAATTCTTTTTCAGCTTTTTGTCAAAACCAGATTTTGAAAATCTTTATGAAAATTGTTGAGACAAAGCTTTCAGCAGAATTTGGATTTGCAAAGAATGATGACTTTTTACTCTTTTACATACAAGATATCAATTAAAAAAACAGATGATATCAGATTCAATTTTATTACAATTTTCAAAACGGAAGCAATTTAAGTCATGTAAAGAGAATAATAAAAGAGAGATGATTGCACATAGAAATTTATACTAGTTCACCCTTAACCTGAGCTACATCCAATTATTCTATCTTCAAGAAAACCTACCCTGAATAGAACCCAACTCTAGAATCAATAAGATTTTACACACAAACTCAAATGCAAATGAAACCTACACTTGTACCCTTGAAAACCTATCAAAATATTGATTCTACCCCATGCAAAACTCATGCATGATCACTCGGATACCTTCCTAAATGATTTTCGTAATCAATATAACAATAAAAATATAACAGAAACGATATCACCTTATTTTGTTTGACCAGAATGTAATATTTAAGGTTGTGTCACACTATGTCAACCAAACTTATGAATATCTTTTTATCTTGACAAATCTTTGTTAGATCTTGACTTGTGTTGAAGTTTTAGGTTTAGAGAGCTTTGTTTGAATCTCTGAAATCTCAACATTTCATCTCAGATTGTTTTTCAAAAGTATGTAATCATTATTTTCAAATTTCAATTAAAAACATTTTATACCAGATGTTCAAAGCTCTATTTTAACATATTAAAATGAGTTTTAGTCAATTAAAACATTCTAAACTCAAGCCTAGATGAAACACGAACCATTTAATCAATTATCATTAGTTCTTAATTGATTAAAATGTTCATCAGTAAGAATTAAAATGAATTGATTATAAGCTTATTCAACATATTAAAACAGAAGTTATGCCATCCAATCCATCAAATAACTTCACAAAACAATTTCTAACTTCCAACATGAACATCAATGAGATTAAGTACTTTTCAAAAATTTTTAGGAACCATCAATTTTATTCATATTTGACTTAATCAATGTTCATCATGAATCAAGAAAAATTGATATTCTAAATTAGATTGAATCAAGACAAACTACCTACATGAATGCATGATATACTATATACTCTAACAAGCTATGAACTCTAAGCATTCATCATTAAAACTAGAAAACTATATACAAAATTAGATTTTTTGTCTTCCTTGCATCTTTGAGAGAATCTCCAACAATGTTTCTAACTAGGGAAAACACCAACTAACATGGCATTTTGTTGTCACATCGCAAGGTGGTACAATGGGGAGTTAACACATGGAAGGATTCACGCAAAAACGCCAATTGAGATGGTGTTTTGCAGGGTAAAAAAGTTAGAGTCATCTGCATGGCCATTGGGACAATGATGCGTGGCCTCAAAACGCCAACTTGAATGCCAGTTTAGGTTGTGGCACGAAACAGTTGAACAAGTGTGAAGGTATATATATTATGTGAAAGGATGGTTAAAATTGCATGAAAGGTGAACTTAAATTGAAGAAGAAGAAGCAAAAGGGGTGCAGCAACAAGAAGTTGAGAAGAGAAGAAAAACATTTTTGTAAGTTGTTATTATATGTTTAAATAAGCATGTTAATTAGTTATTATTAATATTATATTTTTTATAATTTAATGTAGACATCCTGTAAAATGTTAAACTTTTATTATGTTCTGTTAAGAAAATTTTTATAATATGTTAATGTAAGGATGAAAATAAGTATAAAATAAAAAAATATGTCCACGATGTTAGTTTATGGTTTAGGGTAAAATTATGATTGTTATTTGTATTTAGGATAGTTAAAGCATTATTCATAATTATTCTACGTACTAATGTTAGCTTAGATGTGAAATTGATGTTATGATTTATAATTTACCATGATATTTTTATTTTTATTACAATTGTTGTTATGATTTTATATAAGGATGTCAAATTTTGAAATTTAAATGTTAGTAAAAGAAATGAAAAGTAATAAAAAAGTTAAAAATTTAAATGTTAAAAAGTTATAAATTTGAAACAAAGTTTAACTTTTATTCTGTTTTATCTTGTTTTAAAAGAAACGAAAAACACAGTTTAAATTTTAATTTGTTAAATGATTAAATAAAAAATTAATTGATATATTTGTTTAAGTTGTTGTTTATTATTTTATACATAACATACATTTAAATATAATTAATAAGTTAATATTGCAATTTATTTAAAGTTGTACGAGTAACACTATCTCATAAAAATAATATATTACTGGTAAGTATTCTCAAACCGAAAAACACTAAAAAAATACAAAAAAAAAAACATAAAAATTATAAAATAACATATAAAGTAATTAGTTACGAAGATTTTTTTATACGGATGAAAAACAAAATGATAGAGAAATAAAAGGCTTTAAGGATCAATTGTGCAAGTAAAGACAGAAAAGATAAATATGTTTTTGTGATTTTATTAGAAAAAAACCAAATAGAAAAGTATTTATTGTAGTATATATGAATATATATATATATATATATATATATATATATATATATTCTGAAACAGGTTTTTTTGTGTGTTAGTGAAAAAAAAAATTACTTATGTTTTATTATATAAAAATAATGTTAGAAATGTAACAACTAAAATATTTTATATAAGTTTTTCGTATGAGTAGTGATATATTTTCGAAAAATATTGTATGAAAATTTGTAGTAAAATTGCTTAAATGGATCTCATTGAAAACTAAAATTTAGAAATAAGGTGATCATCTATTATAAAATATGAAAAAAACAACATAGTAATAAATAAAATTGATTTAGTTTTATAGTTTTTTGAAATACTTTAAATGTTGGTCGTCCAATATTAATGTATTATTAATAAATGATTTTGAATGACACTAAAAAATTATTTAGAAATGTTTAAGGTCTAATTTATGATGCAATTTTCAATATTATTACGTGATTTGAAGAGATAATAAATTCTATTAATTAATGAAATTATGCATGGGATTTTTTAATGTTTTTTGTCACAGTGTCAATATTTTTTGTCGAAAGTTATTTTCTTTGTAAGAAAAATTAACTCACAATGTGAATAATGACATTTTGTTAGAACAATTGTTAATAATAGCTATGAGTACGTTATTTAAATATACAGTATTCTAAATTAAAATTTTTTTATAAAAAATTAAGTGAAATAAGTCATATTAGTTTTATACATATGTTACTCAAAATTGTTAATCTCTTTGCACAGCTAAGTAAAGAATAGCAGGAGATTGCATTGTCCATCCAAGACCACAAGAACCCTCATTGTTGATCATGCAATTAGTGCATGAGTCAGGAAATATTTGGAATGGTGAGAAGGATCAAGTTTTGCGCATAAGGAAAACCTTAGAAATCCACACTTATCTATTAACTAAATGTATGTAATTTATAATAATTACTTATTAATTATACATTATTTATGAAAACTTTATTTATAATAAGCTTAACCTGTTAGCATTTATTTTTGAAAATTCACACTTAACTAATGAAAAAAAAATGCAAATTCACAAGACAATAATGAATTATCATGTGGTGCATATGAAAGAAAATTGAGCCACCAATTTTTAGATACAATGAGAATGAAGGTCAATAATAGTTATATAAATATTCTTTTAACGAAAATAAATATATTTTCATATAGTATTTACGGTTTAACATTATCATATGAATGTTAATATTATTATAGATCCTTTTGTAATAATACATATATATATATATATATATATATATATTCAAATACAATTGTGCCAAATATATTTTACTACAAAACAGATTTATTTATTTTCATAACAAATTATACTATTTTTATTTTTGGTGTTATTAAGTAAGTAATTGAAAAGGATGGTTCTTCCTAAAAGTACGTTTCCCGAAATTCATTTTAATATATTTGTTGCCACTTTTCAATTTGTAAAACAAATATATTTACTAAAACTATTATCAAAAGTTTACAGCGCGTACGGTTTACAGTTATTTGTTTTTATTTATAATATATATATATGTTATATATCAAATTTATATATATATATATATATATAAAATTATATATGTATTTATATATATATATATATAGACACGCAACAGCTGCATGCTTAAATATTATAGTAAACATAAAAAATTATTATTTCCTAATAATATCCATTTAGTAGCAGTTTTCATTTTTTAAAATTTATTTTATTCCATGTATTTATTGGTTCATTTTAATTACTTTCATATTATTCAGCATTATACATGTGTCTCTCTTTTGTTTTATGATATAAAAAAATTTATATGTTACCACTAAAATTAAAAAACTATGGTTAATTGCACGTTAAGAATTTCACGGTAACTGACGTTGGATATACATTGTTAAATTAAAATTTATGTGTCCGCGTATTTTTCCATATTATTATATAATTGACAAAATCGAAAATAAATAAAAAACTATAATTCGCACATAAATCATAACAACCATTATCAAAATTACCCTCAACATTATATTCAATTTTAACAAAGTAGAATAGAAACATTATCCTACATTATTTTAAAGCATTTGTTAGAAATTTTTTTGTGCATTCTAGTAAATCCTAAACTTGAAAAAAACTAATATTGTTTCCCTAAATACTAGAGTCTATATGTTAGTAACATGTTAAACCGTTTTGAAAGCATTATAAATGTGTATCATTATAAATGTGTATCATCATCAATGTGTATCATCTCATGATCAACATAAAAACCTTAAATCCTAAAAAAGGATGACAAAAGAAACAAAACAACAAACACAAACTTTATTACCAAAAAAACATAAAAGGTTAAAAAAATAAACAGAAACAATGTCAAGGGAATGAGCCCAATTGGACCGCGATGTCCTTCCAAGAAACGATGAAAAGAAATCACTTAAAAACACACGACGAAACAAATAAAGATGAGAAAAGAAACACTGCAAGAAAGACAAACTTGCAAAGGACAATCAAACAAATCAAAAAAAAAAAATAAACAGACACAAAAACAAATAGAAGAAATGACACGAAAGAAAAAGTAATGAAGAAGAAAACCCCAAACATTCAAGTGTACAACCAAATACCCATTCAATGGGACTTTACAGTTGAAAATATTTCCCAAAAAAAGACACTAAAATGAAACTGTATCTGTATATCACCGAAACTCCTACATGAGAAGGTCATAAACTTGCTTGAATTGGTGTAAATATGGTTCGTAATAATGCTATAAATGGTATACAAACGTGGGTGCAAGTTACATAGAGGGGTGGTAAGAGGTTATAAATGGGTCAGCACCACCATTTAGATTGGCGTTTTGCGCCACGTGAAAGGACCAAACCACCATCTCAATTGACGTTTTGATCTGACATGACTGGTCCAAAACGCCAATTAAACTGGCGTTGCAAACCTGCTGACTTGACATGTCAGCTCAAAACACCAACTGAGATAGTGTTTTGGGCCTTTCACATGGCCCAAAACGCCATCTTAGTTGGCATTTTGAGCTAATGTGTCAAGTCAGCAGGTTTGTAATGCCATTTCAGTTGGCATTTTGGCTAATTGATATGGTGTTCCGAGCCTTTCATGTGACAAAAAAACCAATATAACACAGTTGTTGCCCTCAACCCCGTTCTGAATCTTCACCCATATAAACTCATTCGGAAGTTATATCTGCACCAATTTTGAGTTGGCTTAAAGTCTACAAAAGTGCAAAAAATATTTTTTCCCACTTTAAATTATGGCTAATTTTTCTACAATTATTTACAATAATGGTGAAGTTAGTATGGGATCTAAAAGCGTTTCATTTAGCAGTTCTCATTTGGGCATGCAGTTTTCTATTAACATCTCTTTCGATGAATTTGTTACAGAAATTCATGCAAAATTAAAGCTTTCACATAATCAAGTTATGAGTAACTTATATTTAAATATATTGTTTATGAAAACCTAGGCAATTTGGTGTTTAACAGGTATCTAATGATGGTGATCTAAGGATGATGGTTAATGTTTTCTCAACAAAAGAGTATGATAGAACTGTATGTTGATATAGAGCAGTCTAATGATACCATTTATATGCAGGAACAAATAGAATATTATGATGGAGGATCAATGCCAACAATAGGAACCACGTATTTAGAACATCAATTAATGTCAAGCAGTAGTACGAGTATAAGGCATACAATCATAGCAGAAGATGTAACAAATTTGGGAAACAATGAAGGTTGTTTAGACATGAATGAGGAAACAGCAACAACTCATCATCAAGGACAACAGCATCTAAGATTTCCTATAACAGGTATTGACTAATCTGTAAATGTGAAATTGTTTAACGTACTTATTTTATGGCCATGTTAATGTCATATTGTTTATTGCTTTTAAGGTGACTGAATTTTGTTACCTTCCATGCACTATACTAATATTAGCTGGGCACAATCAGATCAAGAAACATATTTTCTACCTATTCGAACTTCTTCTAACTGGCAATACAGGCAAGAGTTGTTCAAGGGATTAGAGTTTGACTAAAAAGATTAAGTCAAATTGGCTATTTCGCAAGACTACCTAAGGACACATCATAGCTACGAAATTGTTGAAACCAGGCCAACAATATTTTCTATCTGATGTCCCAAGCAGATGTCCATGGCGGATGAGAGTCATGCTATCATAAAGGACAAATAAATGGATAGTGACAAATGGGGAGTTCACATCAATGTGTGAATGCAAGTTTTACACAAGATCACGCAAAGCTGACTTCTGATATTATCGTCAACTACATTTTAGGTAATAAAGCTCTAATATGCTTTCGTAAATACGTCGTTCTAATTAGTATATTTACTAACAAAATATCGTGTGAAATGTTTTAGGTATGGCTCAACTTGACCCATATGTTGCGATATCAATGATTCAAGAAAGAATTTAAAGCAATTATTGCATACAACTTACTACAAGAAAGCTTGGTTGGGTAAACAAAAGGCTATCACCAAAGTTTCCAATGATTAGGAAGAATCATATGACATATTATACAGGTGGTTAGATTGGATGGTAATCAAATGTCCTGGGCCAACTTATGAACTTGAGAAAACATAATTTATGGTTGACGACATTGTTGAAGAAAGACTAATGCAAACCCAAATTTGCCTCCCTTGATCTTCCTCCAAGAGGCTCTAAGGAAGTGGATTAATGGAAGGGGAAATAAATGGTTATGGGGTGCCACTCTCCTTGGAAAGATAAGCCAAGTGTTTAGGTTTGCCACAAGGGAAAGAATCCTATTTATAGGAGGATCCTCAAGACTTTTTACTCATGAATGTGCTCAAGAGAGACAATTTTCATTCAACTTCAAAGGTGAGTAATACAATGAGTGAGGAGTCCTATTTATAGGAGTTAGGAGGTTAGGATTAGGAGAAGGGAAGCTTGCTTAAGTCCCTAATGTTGGACATCCAAGCTAGGCCCAACACTTAAGCAAGATTTGACTAAATAACCTAGGGGGCAAGCACCTAAAATAGCACATAACATCAAGGAATGTGGGTTCATATGTTTGTCATGCTTTGTGTGTTAGAAGGAGAGGTGCAAAAATGAGCTAGGAGATGTAGAAATGACCCACAGTCCCATATCTGGGTTGTACCTCTTTCTACACACACTCTACACAATTACTAAGGGAACCAACTTACTAATTACATGGAAAATGGCCAGAATAAAAGGTCTTAGAGGGATTAATATGCGCCCTAAATATCTAAGACAAAATAAAATATTTACAAGATGAATTTCCTAAGACTAAGGCTCCATGTCTTTAATGAGCTCCCCATCTAAGCCTAGTCTCTTTCTCTTGAATCCTTATAGCCATGATGCTAGGTAAGATTGCATCCTCTCCTCCCCCATGAGTAGAAGTATTTGACATCAAATCCTGAGACATTTCTTCCTCCTTTTTCAATGTCTGCAAGAAAATAAGGAAAGTGGTAAGAGCATGCAAACAAGTGTGATGTTGAGGAGGAATGTGAGGCCTTTGATAATACCTCTAAGTGGAGGTGGGTACTTGAGTTTAAAAGAGTTTGGTTGTGCCTCCACCCAGCAGTTCCCTATTCCACTCCTAATGCAATAAGGATAAGTCTTATAGGGTTTAAAATTTTGTCGGAGACTATCTTTTGTGCCTCAGAGCACTCATCCAAGAAGGCTAGATAAGCTCTATCTTATTGTTTGCCCCAAGACAGGATGATGGGCCTAGGGGTGGACCATTCTTTCATGGTCTCCTGTCTTTGAACTTGAGATGGACTATGTTTTGTCAATAGTTTTGGCTCAATCTCAAACTCAAATGAGGACTCATCTTTAAGTAGATATTGAGGTTCTGATGCATTGTGCTCAAATGGTATGGCACAACCTCAATCTCCACTTCTGCAAGGGAATGAGTGATTTAATAAGATCATCTGTGGGATCAAAAGGACAATCTTCTTGAAGATCTTCCTCCCTTGCAACTTCTCTCAAATCTTGAACTTGAGGTCTAATGTAAAACTCACTATTAATGGTTTCAAGCTCAATACTTGTAGAAGTATCAATTGATGCCTCTATAGGTTGATGGTGGAGAGTTTGTTCAAGGAGGAGGCTATGTTTAAAGTCTATTATTTGTGCAAAATGGCTCTCCTTTATAACAACCACCTTGGAAGAGGCACTTTCTTCCAACCTATCAACTTTCAATGTGTGTTTATTTTTTCTTTTTTTGTTTTTCTCTTCCTCATCCTTTTTCGTTTTCAAAAGAAGTTGATCATCCGCCACTTGTGAAGGTGAAAGAGAAGTTAACTTAATTTTCTTATCATTGTGGGTGAGGGTTATCTCATTGGAGTGACCATGATGAATAACTTTTCTATCAAATTGATAGGGTGTCCCCAACAAGATATGTGCTACTTTCATTGGAACTACATCGAAAAATATTTTATCAACATATCCTTCAATGGAAAAGGGCATGTTTGCTTGTTGGTTAACTACAATTTCCTTACTCTTATTGAGCGATTGAAGCTTGTAAGGATGAAGGTAAAGAATTGTAGTCAAAGACAACTTGTCTACCAATCTCATGCTACAACAGTTGCAACATGAGCCATTATCTACAATGAAAGAACATGTTTTGTCAAAAACTTTGCATCTTGTGTGAAATATGTTCTCTCTTTGAGTAGAGTTTAATTCATAAAGTTGGCTTCCAAGAAGCCTTCTTAATATTAGCAAGTCACCATCACAAGGTTTATGTCAAAATGTGCATGTCCCCTTCTTCCTTACTCTCACTAGAAGAGGAAGAGTCGCTTACAATATCTCGGCCCTTCATGATCATGGTTTTCTTTGTGGGGCATTGGAAGGCAATGTGGCCTCGCCCAAGTCTTTGAAGAAGAACTAGTAAAGGGATCTTCTCTAGAATGTAAAGGTTTATGCTTTTCATGCATGATGGTGGAATCTTCCTTAGGTTGACTCTGGGAATAGCTTTCTTTTTGTTGGTTCCTATTTGAATAAAAGTTATGTGAAGTCTTAGAGTAGTCCTTCTTGGAAGAAGTCCTCCTCCTTAATTGTTGTTCCACTTTTATACAAGAGTTCAACTTATCACGAATTTCAAAATTCAAGCCATTTAAGAATCTAGACAAGGTAGTCCTTGGCTCCTTAGTTATACTCGCCCTCATCATAAAAAGCTCCATTATCTAGCGATACTCTTCAACACTAAATTTTTTTTGTTTCAGTTTTTGAATTTTATATAGGAGTTCTCTTTCATAATAAGAAGGGAGATGTATTCGCCTCATAGCTTATTTAAGATCAAACCAAAAATCAATAGGAGCATAAGATTACGAAGCCTCCTATTAACTAGAGTAGACCACCAATACATGGCATACTTTTGGAAGCTTAAGGTAGCCAAAGGCAATTTCCTCTCTTCACTCACTTGGAAGAAAGTGAAGAGTTGCTTTACCTTCATTTCCCAATCGAGGTAGGCTTCCACGTCATATTTGCCTAAGAAGGGTGGGAGGTCTATCTTTTGTCCTTAGGGGTTTATTTCTTCTCCCTCTAGGCCTATGATGGTCATTATGATCTTCACTAGAACTAGACCTATGGCATCTCCATCTTTTCTCTTTCTCTTCTCTCTCTTTCTTCTTTTTCTCTTCTCTCCTCCCTTTCTTTTTCTTCTCTTGCTCTCCTCCTCTTGAATCTTCCTAACCATGATGCTAGGTGGGATTGCATCATCGACTCTGACAATTTAAATGTGTCTTCTAGACATTTAAACCTGTGGTTGATGCATTTAACTCATGCAAACCCATACTGCAGATAAACAAGACGTTTTTATATAGAAAGTATAAAGGAACATTGTTAATTGCAACAATACAGGATGGAAATAGTTGTATTCTCCCAATTGTATTTGCAATGGTGGACAGAGAAACGTTGAGTAATTAGACATGATTTTTTTCTAAAATTCGAGAACATGTAACTCAAAAAAATGGGTTATGTCTAATCTCAGATTGACATAAAAGCCTTCTAGGTGCAGTTCAGGCTTCACCTATGTGGAAACTGCTGCATGCTCATCATGTCTTCTACATTTGTCACATAACAAGCAACTTCAATCACAAATTTAACAACACAAGGCTGAAACAAGATTTAATCACAATGGATAAATTAAAATCTTTCATTAATTGACATTCCTAAGTTCTGCCTACAAATTACATTGTTCTTTACTAACATTTTCCTGCCACTATTTTTTTCAGCGTACGAAACATGTCTAACTAAATTTGACAAGAAGTTGGCAAATTTTAGAGATACTAGCCCCCAAATAAGAGAATGGATTGATTATATTGAAGTTAGCAAGTGGAGTATGGCACATGCAGAAGGCAAAAGATTTGGTCACATGAGAACTAACTTGTCCGAAGCAGTTAACAAAGTCTCTCAAGGTTCACGAAATATGCCAATAACTGTTCTTGTAAAATTAACTCATGACAAGTTAGTTGATTATTTTCTTAATAGAGTTACGAAAGCATCTTCTAACTTCAGTGAAGGAAGACGTTACTATAAAAAATTAATGGATGTCATGGAAGAAAACAAAGTTGTTGCATCTACCCACATAATCAAGAGGTATGACACACAAAGAAAAAGGTTTGAAGTTACTAAAACATTCTGTCATACCACGCAAACAGAAGGTAAAACATGGGTTATGTTGTTGGACAAAAAATACTGAGTGTGGAGCTTTCCAGACATACCACTACCCTTGCTCTCATGTCATAGCAACATGTTCTCATGTCAATATCAATCACTATCAATTCATTTGATAGGTTTACTCTTTGCAAAACATAATACAAACTTATTCCACAAAGTGGAATTCCTTCGTAAATGCAGAGACAATGCCTCCAAGAAGTGGATCATTCATTGGGTCAAATCTAGCATTGCCTTGAGGGTCGGCTCATCCTAAATCTACCCAAATTAGAAATGAAATGGATTTGAGAGAGTCACAATCACAAAACAAAGTTAGATATTCTATTTACAAACAACTAGGTCATAGAAGGAACCATTATCCCAACGCAAACTCCTAACCTCATATATTTTGTCCCGTATTTTGCCAACAGTTGGTTATTATGTTTACTGTGCTATTGTAAAATGTTATGACCATAGACTGTATATTTTCTTAAACAAAAAATTTTTTATTTTAAAAAAAAAATAATACCTTTCTATGCACCAAAGTGTTTTCAGCTTTACAATTTTTTTATATTCGTTTTAAATTTTTTACTTTTTTTGCTTTAAAATTATTTTTGCTTTATAATAGTTTTTATTTAAAAGTTAAATTTAAAATTTAAAATGAAAGTACTTTCAAAGGAAATTAATTTTACTACATAATAAAACTAAGGTATTCATGCATGTGTTTGGTCCATTTTCATGTCAGTATTTTAATTTTCAAATATCTAACTATTTCAAAACATATAATTACAACTAAATGAATATAATTTCTATATACTAACTAAGTTAAAGTATTAATAAAATTACATTCATTTTCGCTTTACAATTTTTTTCGTTTTCCAGTTACAAAAAAAATAACTTTTTCAAATTTAATTTTAAAAACATACCTATCGAGACTTATTGATCATGAATTTTTTTATACTAAATATTTTTCACTTGAAAAATATACTTATTGGTACTAAAAAAATCATTTTATTTAAAGATTGTTAGAATTAATTTAAACTTAACAACATAAATAATTAGTAGATAAAATTTTATTTTTCAAATTATAATACCACATTCTTTGTTATAAATAGTAACTATAATTTATAATTATTATTTATATATTTATTACCTTTATGAGACATTGGTATAATTTTTGTAACTATTATCGATATAATATTTTTACATTTATTTTTAACTATTACTTGCTATATGTATTATATTTTTATATTATAATAAAACATTAGTTTGGCCAGTCTATTTATAATTTATAATTGTTCCAACTGTAATTATAATTATATTTTACAATTATAATTTATCATACTAAAATATCATATTTAAAAATATTACATTATAAAACTTATCCAAAACATTATCTACTTTGACATTTTGGGTCACGTCTCACATAATTAACCTGACGTTTTACACGTTAACAGCTTCAAATCGCGTTTTCTAAGTTAGCACCCTCAAACCACCATTTTAGTTGGTGTTTGAATGTTTTGAAGGGTCAAATTACACCATCTTAAGAAATATTCGTATTTGTGTCCCATTTTTTTCAATATTCTTAAAAATAACACCAGTTGGTAAAACAGCCCAGTACCCTTTTCTCAGGCTGAGTTATTACGTTTTTTTTATGAAGATTAAAGATTCAGAAAAAAGATTTTGAGAAAGCGTATGTACTTAATAACTTCTTGTTCATTCATTTTCTCACATCTTGTTTCAATTTACTTCTAAGAAATTATCTTCTGAAAACTAAAAAAGAATATGAACAGAGCTGAACCAGATTCCCGGAAGACAGAAGATGTGTTTAAATATTATATGATAGCAAGTGGGAACTAGTTTGGTTTCTGATATTAACGCACAATAGGTTTACGTAGAACGTAATAGCATCTAAACGCAATAGCATTTTGAGTGGACAAATGTTATTTTTCTTTATTTTAAAATACATGCAGTTAAGTTGCTACCAAAGTTACCAACAAAATCATGGGAGCCACACCAATCCCACATAAGAAAAATATAAATTTAAAACTTAAAACTAACATATTGAGGTGTCAATAGTCACTTCACGTGCGCGCCTAATATTTTCTCACAGGTTAACACAAACAGAAAAAAAAAACAACTCATTCTATGCCATTTGAACGCATCAACAGACACGATAACTTTTTTTTTTTCATTTGAGGATCGAAAAAAGTCTCCTCTAACATAATCAATGTATAAATGGTAAGCCTGCACAATAGCTTACCATAATAGTAATAGTAGATATAAAAGAAAAACCATAAAAAATATCACGGAGAGAGCTCTTGCACAGTGCCAATGCTGGGTTTCCATCCCAAACCCCAGTATGGTCTTCCCTTTGGAAGAGGTGGTGAAAAAGTTTTGTTCACTTTTATTCCTTTCCGTCTTGAATATCTTGCTGACTTATAAAAGTCCTTTGCAGAGCAATGAACTTCCTCTGCGTCCCCTCCACCCTGTGAAACATCCATCTCAGCATTCACCTTCTCTTCCCTTAGCCCTTTTGCCTCTTTGACTTCACCATTCTCATACATTTTGCATTCACTAGAAGACAGAGTTATTCTTGCGTTGATCATCTCATTTGGGACACTGATTTTGTCATTCTCTTCTTGTTTGTGTCCACTAGGAGACCTAATTATGTTTGATTCCAATGCTGTCAACCCATTATGTTTACGCTTTAGCTTCTCCACATCTCTGCATGAGATTATGACATACTTGTGACCAAGCAGCAAATTCTCTTCTGGCCTTAGCACTGCCTGATGGGAAGCCTTGAAGACTTGTGCTCTTGCAACACACATACCTGGATACTTTGTCATCAACTTAGATGCTGGAAATGCATGATGATACACTTCTTGTTGTCCACCCTGATGAACTATCCTCACATGTAAATCCTTTGATCGCAAGCCAAAGTCCGAGGGTGTCTTGGTTCCTCTCACTTTGCTCTTTCTTCTTACATATTTATCAGTGTTTTCCACTAGGCCTAAGGAATGAACAACACGCTTCAGCATTGCCTGCAACTGAAAGCTGTGCAATCCAAATGTTTCATCATCGATCACCACAATGTTGGCAAGGAATGAATGAGCATGAGAAAGTGCAATATTGTTTAAACATTATATACTTAAAGGTGATTTTTGTTTCTTATGGCCGGCTGTGTATAACTTGATATTTTCACCCCATTATTTTTACCCCAATAGATAGTGATGAAAACGAGGCACTGCACGTTCGAAATTAACTCCGTGGCTTGATGCTGTTTGTGCCAGGAACATTCTTGTATTAGGAACCTACCATAAACCTGGCTACTTTAACATTTTCTCATGCCATAGGTCTAAGGAAGCAAGAATCATTGGAACATAAATAAAATAAATATCCGCCATGGAAAGATGAGGCCAATTTTGTTTCAGGTTGTTCCACACATCTGTAATCACCAAGCGGTTGGACTCATGGCAAATACCATGTTATCCATAGATGATATATGTTTTGCATTATCAGAAAAAATATGTGAATTTCAGCCATAGTTTGCATAAGCACTTTTCTGTGTATTTCAGGGTCTCTGACCTTGTAAATATTCAATAAAACAATTTAATGAACAAGTTATTTAATACATCCACTATAATTTGAATTGCGTTCCACTATTGGACCTGACACTGGTAGGATATCGATGAAAATATGAACAGAAATATAGTGGGAATATTATGCTATGGTTTTTACACAAAAATATATTACAAGACGTAGCCCCATTTATACATTCTAGTATTCTACTGTTTCTCCCCGCATAAGCCAGGAATTTTATATGGATGTACTAAACCTATACAAATGAGAAGATTACTACGTTTGGAAGACCGTTTATAAAATTAATTTTGAATAAAATTGATTTTTGGAATGTGATTTGCAGATGTTTTTATCATAAAAATAAATAAAAAATAAAATCTAGTGTAAAACTTTGTCTAAAGCAAAAGTTATTCTAAATTACTTTAATTCAAAAATCAATTGTAGATCGAGAATCAATTATAAATTTTTCTCCAATACAAAACCAAACATAAAATGTTATCTAAAATCAACTTTGAGTCCAAAATCAATTCTGAAACATAAAACCAAGCATCACTTATACTTGTTAATATGCGTTAAGGTATTTATATATTTAATGACATATGTGCAGGTGTTCGTAATTTTGTATAAGCTTAATTTGTTGCCAATAAACCTATAAATCTGTTTCCATCAGGTAGTAGTTCTTTCCTATCATAAGAAGTTCTCTATTATTTGGAAACTCAGATTTTATACACTACAACTGGAGATTATAAAGTGCCAACAAACATGGTAGGGGGTATTCTGCAAAGAAAATTTCTTCAATAGTTAAACATTTAACATTTGCAAAAAGAGTTAAAACATTTAAATTACAGGTATACAATGAACAGTCTATACATCACTGGCAGTATGACAGTAAATCTGATGCTTATCAGAATTTTGACTATGAATACCCCCAACGACCTAGTTACAAGCCTTTTTGCATCTGCCTTGGAACCTGTAGGGTGAATATTTCTGAAGCTGCCATGCATTTTAAACCAAAATTTCTGCAGCTTCCTTTTCTGCTGAAAACTTCAATTTTCTTCTATAATGCTATAAATACATTGGTCAGCAACAAGAAAAAAAAATTGCTGCCTCACTGTACTGCCTTTAAAAGGAAGCCAGAAGAAAAATAGAATATATGCCGTGAAAACCCAAATCATGCCATCGCATCAGCCTGTTTTCTGGTTAACCGTGCATACAAACCATCTTTTAAGAGAAGTTCCCTGTGAATTCCCATCTGCATGGATAGAAGTAAACAAAAATTGTTTCCGATTAGGGAAAGGAGTGGATATGAAAATATAAGCAAAGCTTTTCATTTAAACACATAAAAGGCAAACAGTTTCAATAATGGTTGGGATGTTAAAGAAGGCTTTATTCTACTCATTAGTTCTGTGAGGACAACTGAACATTTTTATCTGCACATTATCCCACAACCATGTAAAAATAAAAAGATAATCCAATGCACGAGGCTCCCAAAAGGTAGGGTCTAAGATGGATACATATATGGAGTCTTATCCCTGTAAGGGGATGACCTACTGATGCACAAAGACCCTTAACCAAAAAAACAAGGCAACAATTACTGTCTTTATGGTCTTACTCTATGCTCTATATATCCATCATGATCCAGCAGAAAAGTTTGAGTCAAAACACAGAACATGACCCTCTAAACCATGGGCTTTTAATGTGAGTTTTACACTGTTAATGAAGCCAGGGAAAAAGAAAAGGCTGATGAAAATTTTAAGGATAAGCTTCAAAAAGTAATATTGATTAGAATATTTAGGGCATTCAAAAGAATCAACAGTTTTTACCAACCTCAACAATTTGACCACCATCCATCACCACAATCCTGTCAGCCGCTTGTATGGTAGAAAGCCTGTAAGGCAGGTCATACACTTCAAAACTAAAAGATGCAACACCACTTAATTCAGTAAATTAACACTGACAAGCAAAGTATCACCTGTGTGCAATGACTATGACACTTCTGGTTGCAGAATCACTTTTAACAGATCGAAGAACACCCTGCATATTATGGAAACTGGAGCATCAATATCTTTGCAATCTTTCTCACACTATAATATTTAGTGCATCTAATTGCCATTTGGCTTCTAGTAGTTTCAGAGGCGCACCTTGACATTATGCTCACTTTCGGCATCTAGTGCACTAGTGGCTTCATCAAGGATCAATATTTTTGGGTCCCTAAGAAGGGCCCTAGCAATAGCGATTCGCTGTTTTTGTCCTCCACTTAACAGATCATCATCAACAAGCGTTTCATAACCATTGGGAAGTGCTGAAATAAAGTCATGGGCATAGGCTTGCTTTGCAGCCCACTCAATTTCCTCTTGCTTTACATCTCGCGTACATCCATATCTGATATTTGAACTAATATCCATCCGGAAGAGTTTGGGTTCCTGCAAAAACAAATCTTTGGTAAGATAAGAGCCATATATCTTCACTGAATTTAGTCTATGTTGGTAACTTAAGAACCTGGCCCACAAATCCAATTCTCTCTCTCCACCACATGGTGTCTAAGCCATTTATAGGAATATCATCTATCAAAATCTGCAACAAAACTTCGTATCACAATAATATTCAACAAACTAGTAAGAAATGTAGAATTTAAGGTCTAAGCACCTGCTCTCATAACCCATGATAGCGTTTATCTATTCTTTGAAAGCAGAAAATAAAAAATCATTTGCTCTCTTTGAACATCTTGTTCCAACTATATAGGTTAATCCAATTATGCCATGTGAATTATCTAATTGAAGAGATGATGGTAATTTTACCAAGGTAAAAAGTTAATTCCTTTTATCCACCTGAATAGACATAGCAAAAACAAAATAGACCCTCCCAATAATAATAATAATAATAATAATTAATTCAGTAACTTTTTTCCTTTTCATAGCCTCGTAAATTCAATATTAAACCAAACCATAGGAGTTCACTTTATTTTAATGAGATAAACTAACTCTACCTGACCATTTGTAGGCTCATAGAGACGGAGCAAAAGATTCACCAAAGTGCTTTTTCCACTACCACTAAGTCCAACCTATGTCACAAATCAAAGGAAACAGCAGATTAATATCTTATCCATACTGCAGGGAAGTAAGAATTGAAGAATGAGAATCAGTTTCTTACTATTGCAACCACCTCACTAGGATGGACCACAAAGTTTACATGTTGAACTACAGATACCTGTTACAAAATCTTACATTACTTAAGCCAGCATAAGTGACAAATAAAAACGGGTATCTTTACCCCATGTAGGTGCACAATCAAATTTAATATAATGGTTAAAATGCCACAGAGAGGGAAGGGCTACATAGTTCAGAAGTCAGGATAATAATATACATAATAAATATTAACTTGAGAAGCTGCATTGAAGATACATGAAGCACAAAGTGTGTATGTAGTGATGAAGAATCAGATAAATCCTGATACACTATGATCCACCACCTGTCCCCCCCAAATGGAAATTTCAGTTTATTGTAACATATTTCCATCAGAATCTATTTTCTTTAAATTGAACATGCATTTCCCTAAAGTGCACGTAAGATGCTATACAACTTCACTGCATATCTCCCAAAAAACTAACTGCAAAAAAGAGAACAAGGTATACACCCTCTTTAATGCCTAAAATCTCAGCTATGAACTTTTTTATTCCTATTGTATAGTACTCATCCTTCAACTAAGTGACTGAGGAACAAAAAAGCAGCACAAAATATAGACTTAAACTCTAAGACAAAGTAAAGGTTTTAGAAATAGGGGACTACCGTTGGCCTTGAAGGATAGTGAAAAGATACATTTTTAAACTCAATACGCCCTGTTAACCTCTGCAACTTTTCTCCTGCAACAAAGTACAATCAACTTAAATATACTATAGTTAAAACAAAAACAAAGTTATGCATGAATTCATCATGTTTCCCATGAGATTTCTTTTCTCTTGTTTATTTTTTATTTATTGATATGATACTGATGGTATAGGAATGAGAGTAGATGCAGATACAGGAGTTGCATACTACAAGGGCACCTAGCACCAAGGTTGTCACTAAGGTTATACGACAAATGGCAGCGAGGACCTTTATGCGCCATACTGTCATGGCGGTCATCATAGCAGACCAAAAAATATTTTAATGATTGTCATTATAAAAAGTCATAAATAACCTAACCAACAAAAGAATTAAATAGCAAACAAAACAAAGAAACAATATTAAAAAACACAATGAATCAATAACAAGTCCTAAAACAATTACTTTAATCCTCCTCATCCTCATTGTCCTTGACATTGTCTGCCCCTGACATTGTCCTTAAACTGAAAATTAAATTTACAATACGGCTTTTATTCAAAAAAAACCACAGAATAGAGAATGAGAGCACAAAGGGTTGCGGCCTTGCTGCCACATAACAGAGTGTTGTAGCAACATATTGGAAGTTTTTTAAAAAAAAAGGTTTTAGGCTGCATAAAAATAGAGGGTTGCAGTTGCAGAAGAATATTGAAGAGAGGCTGCATAAAAAGAAGATTGCAGTTGATGCAGCAACATAAAAAAGAGGATTCAAATGAAAAAAACACCTTAGGAAGTCGTCAAAGGGAGAGGTCATCGGAGGAGAGAGCTTGGTGGATTGTTGGACATATGGCACAGGAGAGATAGAGAGAGAGCTGGAGTAGTGTCGTCGGAGAACTCCCAAAGGAAGCATTGCCGGAGGACTCCAAAGGAAGCGTCACTGGAGGACGTGCGGAGGAAGTGTCGACAAAGGTGGTCGTCTTGACCAACTCCAATGCAGTTGCGCAAGTTAGGTTTAGAATGAACTTCACTTGCTTTTCGTTTAAACCGGGTCGGGTCAACTGAGCCCAACTTTGAAAAATTAAAAAAAGCCCAAATAGGTGTCATGACTGCCATGCCCACCACCCACCATGACGTTATGGTCACGGTGGCCACCATACTGTAAATGGCGGAACCCATGCCACAACATTGACACACTCAAAACATATTGTGATGGCAGGCAGCCAGGCACCATGGGGTTATAACGCCGTTATGGCGTCACCCTAACCGCCATTTAACAACACTGTCTAGCACTAGCTAATATGTAAGTGTTGCTATTGTAACAACAATAATATCAAATTGAGATCAGTACATGACATAACTGAATCTGCTTCATCTGACAACCCAGTCCATTTACTACAGGTGTCACTAGGTTTTTTTGTTAAAAGAAAAATCCTATATTGCTTATGACCATTAGTGTCATAGCACGTATTTTAAGTTTTGAAACAGTTATAGTTGGTCTCAGTAAGAGCAACCTTACACCTTACAAGTAAACAACACAGTATATTTAAAGCATATTTTGGGATAACTATAATTTATCTCACATAATTTTTCAGAAAATATTCATGCTCAATCCACTAGTAGAATAAGAATTGAACATGCTGGGACAATGCAATCTTGAGATAGGTGATGACTACAATATCAAAAGAAGAACAATAAGGACTAAACTGATATGAAGGTGTTTATTCATATGTAATATTTGAGTATAAAAATGCTTGCCTCTTTCCATGAATTGGCTGCTAGGTGAGAGATCCATTAAGTGGAATACTTTTTCACTAGCCCCAACTGATTGCATCAAGTTGGATATATTGTCTCCCACCCACCATGTAGAATAAATTAACCATTCACTGTATAGTATAAACTTGGTAAGTTTCTCAGCTGTGATATGACCTGCTAGAATGGACATTCCTCCAAATAGCACAGCAATAACCTAAAAGATTTAGTGTTTCAAACTTTCAATAAAAGCAAGTCAATTATAAAGGTTTAACTAAACTTCAAAAAACCATTGATTACTGATCCTAGCAAACTTTGTCCCAACAGTGAGATTACAGACAAAGAAGAAAGAAAGGAAATAAATAAATAAATGAAAATAGGAAAATATCATGATTTTAGAAAACCCTTAGCTATACCTGAGTTGAATGATAAAGAGTGTTAAAACTAAAATTCCAAACTCCATATGCAGCACTTTGTCGCAAGCTTATGTCAGCTAATTTCCCCAGCCACCATTTATACCTGAAGATAAGATGCATGTGAAGAAGGCAAAATAACAGGAATGAAAAACTATAAATATGACATAATTTTAATAGCATCATCACCTTCCATGTTCTTCTTCTTCAGTTCCATAAACTCGTACAGTTCTAATAAGAGATAATGTCTCTTGAGCTACCTATGAGAAAATTGTTATTACAATGGCATTTAGGAAATCTAAAACAAACTATGCTATAAGGCATCTTATTCTACATCATTTGCAGAAGCAGTGACTTCCTGGATCAACCTTGCTGCCTTTTTCTGGTACCTATGCAGAAATATATTACCAAATCAATACAAATGAAATAAAGTAGACAAACAAGGAATAAGGTAGGAGCCTAGAAGGGAACTCAAGCACCCAAATTTCTTTTTTACAATTATATAAATATCCCAATATGTAGCAGACAAAGTTTTGGGGAGAAGGCAGATAGTCCTTAGGTGGCGTTTGTTTTTGGTGTTTTTTATTTTCATTTTCACAAAAAATGGAAAACAGTAGCAAAAATATGTTTGGTTATAATTTAGAAAACATTTTTTTTCTGAAAACATTTACAAAAAAAACTGAAAACAGAAAACAGTTGTTTTCAGTGTCTTCAAAAATTAAAATTATGTAAAAGCTTAATAACAATATTGTAATTACAACAAAAACTATAGATAAATGTATCGTAAATTATACATATAAATATTTTATAATATTTTTACTAAAATTGATTAAATTTAACAATATTATTTTTTGAAAATAGAAAATATCAAGTGAAAATAATCATATTTTCTGAATGTTAAAAACTTGAAAATGAAAACTATTTCCAGAAAATGAAAACAGAAAACATTCTCTGAAACCAAATGTCACATTAGCTTTGTTTACACAGTGACATATTTTCTAGAAATGACAATTATTTGGAGTCTACTCAACTAGCATACCCATGACCAACAAGGCAACAAGTCACAGAGACACAACTTCACCATTGTGCCAAGGCTCACCCTCTATTTAGAATCTACTAATTGAATTAATTAAGAAGTCAACATAGCATTGATGCACAGTCTAGTTGATATTTTCATCACCAACATGCTGCCTCAAATAGTCAATTGCAAGCACTTGAAATGCAAAATAATCAAACTTAGAAAAATAAAGAAATGTAAAGTAATGTTTTTAAAGAATGAATTTGAAGGAAACCAACCAGGAGCATACCTTCCATAACGTAACATAACTGCTGCTAATACAGAGCATATCACCAATGTACATAAACCGAGTGGCCAGGATAAAATCAACAAGTAGATTAATGAACCTCCCCCCTAACAAGATGAGAAAACCAAATTAAAGCCTCCAATATGTGAGATGAGTCTTACTAACATTAAATCCATCATAATTAAATCAACCTGAAGTACGTTGCGCAATATCAAGTTAAGATCATTTCCAATAACCCTTGACACTTGTTGACAATCCGCCCCAAGCCTACTTGTCAAATCACCTACTGTTTCATTGTCAAAAAATGATATATCCTACAATAAGCGCACTGCTGAATGAGTTAAATCATACACCAAATAAATGAATGCAGCAAGATAGATCAGTTATTAAGTGCAGCCAAACCTGCAGAAGAAGAGAAGAGTATAACGTTTCTCTCATTCTCTTAACCTGCACATATTTCCAAAGTTTGAAAAATCATATACACAAAAGACTTGAAGCAAACAAAAAGTCAAGACATCAGGAACAGGAGGCTGCAAATTGGCCATTGTTCAAATACATTAGTCTTAATTTTAAATTTGATAACTAGTTCTTATTCCATTATCCCCTAGTCCAGTGTACTCTACACAAAGCATAGAAATAATCATCCTCAATATCAGACAGGGAAACTCACCAAAATCATGTTTGCTATGCCAAAACAGCAGCCTCGTATCCCACTGAAGCACAAGAAATACTTGTTAGAAATCCTCACATGACACCCACAACATAAAAGGTTTCAAATGAAACAAAACTAGAGCATCATTGATCATACCAAAAAAGAAGTTCAAATTTTAATCTACTTAACAATAGCATGTGTGCGAACACATTCAGAAGTTAGAAATCAGTCCTAGAATGTGGAAACTATTAGTGTGTTTAGTTTCACATCTTACATGTTTTATTTGTATTTCAGATATTAGACGGTGAAAATAAGAACATAATAGTTAATTAGCTATAGCTTCCACATTCCAAATATGATTTTTTCCCTTCTCAAAGGATTACCAAACAGGCTATAAATAGCTAATAGCTTCGTAGCAAGAGTGAAAAACCACTGGGATTTAATACCAAATAGGCTAAAAGTCAAACATAATCTTTATGATACTGATCGGTCTCAATAAACAGGTGTCCTCAGAATCGTAAAAGGTATGACACAGAGAGATAATGTTGTATCATTAGAGAGCAAATCCATTGCGTTATTTTCTGGAATGTTCTTTGGATAACAGCAATTAAGAAGCAAAAGAAAAAAGCATATCACTGTCAGCAAGTAGAAGGGAGATTAGACCATACAAGATTTTGACCTGCATATTCCCGAAGCCACGCACAACAGAACCAACAAGCGCACATTCCGATGAAAAACAGTAAGCTCTGCACCCTGTGCGGAGAAGATACACGCCGTCAAGAAATGCGGTATGGAAATCTCCGAAACCTGAAACGCACATAACAAAAAGCTCACAACTTTAAAACCCCACTTTCCAAACACAAAAGGTAAACAAAGAATCAGCAAAGAAAAAGAAAAGGGCACGCACTGCAGCAACAATGAGAGCAGAGAAAGCAGCGAAGATGACCCATCTGTCACGCGCAACAAGTTCCCACATTTTAGCGAGAGCGCGCCACACGGTGACCGGCTGCGCCACGACCTGAACGTGGACGTCGTGGGAGAAGTCCCACCACCGTCCTCCGGGCAGAATCGAGGGCAAAAACAGGAGCCATTTCCTAATGGTCTGGAGAAAGTCGTGAGCGTAGAGCTCTTCTTCGGAAGCTTGTAGATTGTTTTGAACTGAAAGTCCATTGATGGAGGCGCACTTTGGAGGCGGGGCTAGTAAAATTCGCGGAGAAGAAAAAGTGGGAGGAAAAAGAAGAATTGGCGTTGTGGCGAGAGGGAAGCGGTTGTGAGAGGGTGTGATGCGCGCGCTTCGAAGAGGGAATGAGCATGGTGGGATGCGTGCGAGTAGAAGAGGAGGCATGGTTGTGGAAGAAGAAAAAATGGGGTTGGGACTTGGGATAATGCTAAGAGCATGAGAGGAGTATGTTTTGTGTCGGAGAAGGAAGAAGACACAATCGCATGGTTCCCCTTCTTCCAGCTTCTCACTTCAATATGCTTGGCTGTTCTTTAGCTTACCACAAACACATGCCACCAAACGATGCCGTTTTCGCTTCCATTATGCAACATTGGGCAGATTTTATGTAGGGCTCACCATGGTTATTTCAATAACCATAACTATATAGTTCGGTACTTATAATCTATTATAATTTATTATAACTATCATTATTTATAATTAATTACATAATTAAATATATAGATAATTGGTTATTTAATTAGTTATTATTTATAACTGATTTAGTGATTTAATGTTTCTCATATAAATGTGATTAATACACAAAGGTGTGAGATGTATTAAAGAAGTATTTTTCTACTTTATAAATTATCTAAAACTTTATAACATTGGTTACATATATATTAAAAGTTCACGTAGCTTCTTTTTTTTTTTCTTATTATTCACAAGATTATTAATACCTCCACAAAGTTGTGTAAAATGTAAGCAAAATTTTTTACTTTTCAATGTCTTTTCCACATTAATGTGATTATTGTCACAAAGGTGTGGTGATGTCACACGGAATTTTTCTACTCAACGCATTATTCATAAATATGACCTAAGTCATACATGTGTGAGTATAATTATTTTTTTAATCAGTGCATATTTTCATAGGTTGTGACCACTTTTACATAGATGTGGACGATTTCTCGAAAGTTTTTTTCTTTTTAACGTATTTTCCACATAAATGTGGTCATTGGAAGAAAGTTGTGCATCATGTCATAACTAGAAATAGCTGGTTATGAAACCAAATTTAACTAACACTTTTTATTGAATATAAAAGCTAAAACTAAAAGAATTTGACAATAACTAAAAATAATTGATTATGAAAAGTTTAACCATAATCATTTCTTTAGTAAAATTAAGTTAATTTCATTAACTATATCCATAAAATAGGTTATAATTTTATAATCATATTAAAATAAGCAGTTATTATATAACTAGTTATTAATAGTTATGGTTATTTTTTTTTAAAACTGAATATTTTGAGCAACCCTAATTTTATTTTATTCCAATTCTTCTGGTTTTAACTATATGCTAAATGAACATTAGTTGGTTTATCAACAATTGAGTGTTTAAGAATAAATAAAGGATTTTTATAAATGAAATAATTATTTGTATAGTTTTAGTAAAAAAAAAACTTTTTTTGAAATACAGACAGTAAACAAAGAGAGAAAAAAAACAAACAACTACTTTCTTAAAAACATTGTCCAAGAGTCATCAACCCTAATAAAAGAAGTTAAACCTAAAGGCATAATTTTTGTAACAACTAAATCCTACCCATAGTTAAAATCTAACTTAGACATAAAATTTGTACATTGGTTCCCTTCTCTCAAGCAACATTGTAGAGAAACATTTCAAGGTCGCTCCAAGTAGTATTTGGTTTTGGCCATCACCATAACATACCTATGAGAAGGCACCATTTCTACTTGGATTAGGCTAATAGCATGCAAAGAATCAAAAACACAAAATGTCTTTATAGTCGTATTTTCACACCACTTTCAATCCATTCAACATGACAATAACTTAACCTTTAAATTATCTGAGATGCCTCCTTGTCCATAGAAACCATACAACCACTACTACCTTTACTATCTTTCAACAAACTACCAAAGTCAGCTGCTCCAAGACAACCCAGTGCATTACCATTTTGGTGCAAGCAAAAATGTTATCAGACACCTTCCATAACTGCATGAGTTATTATGACTCCTAATTTTTCCATGCATAAAACATATATATAAAGAGAGAAAGGTCTCCTTATTTGAGACCCCTCTTAAGTGACAAAGGCTTCATCTTCTAACCTTTCGATAATAAAGAAATAGAAGGAAAAGAGAGACCATGCATTATCAAAGCTTAGTATTGGAAGGAAACTCGTACTCCATCAAAATCTAATTGACAAAGCCCATTCAAGGCGATCATATATCTTCTCCAAATGTAATTTAAAGTTAATGTCTCCAAGTTTGTTGGTAAATTTCTTCATGTACAATTATTGCATTGTCAATCATGTTATGGCTGGGAGTAAAGGAGCTGTAAAGCAGGCTCACCACCGACTTGAGCATAGGGTGCAACCTATTAACTAGCATTTTAAAGATAAGCTTATGAATAACATTGCATAACCTAACTCAGTAAAAGTCCTTGAACCTTTTTAAGTCATCAATCTTCGAAACAAGAGTAATGAGAATATATGCTAATGTAGGATAAAAAAATCTAGTGGCAAAAGCATCTCGGACATGCAGCCATCCAAACTAAATTTCCAATTCTATTTAATGCTCTTATTAAAAATAAGACGTAGGTGTTAGTACTTTGTCCACCTAATGTTGATGTGATTCAATCATGTGGATTTTTACTCATAAAGAAAATTCTGATGTGTATTTGAAAGACATACAGCCCGATTTGTATGTGATGAAAAAACTTAACAGGTTAGCGTAGATTGTGGAGACACTTAGTCCGATAGTCAAACTAGCAACTATTTGCATTGTTCTCAGTTTAGCCATATCTAACGTGTGACCCATTCACCAACATGATGTGAAGAATGTGTTTCTGGATGGAGAACTCAAAGAGATTGTCTACATACATCAGTCCATCGGTTACAAGGACCCATATGATCCTCATCATGTGTTTCTGTTGAAGAAATCTCTATATGAGCTCAAACAGACCCATCGGGTTTGGTACCAAGGGTTTGCTGATTATATTTCTACTATTGGGTTTTCTTATAGTACTTTTGATCATTCTTTCTTCATTTATCAAAATGGTACAACTATAACTTACATTCTTTTCTATGTGGATGATATTATGTTGACAGCCTCCTCCATTGCTACTTGCACATCGATCATTTCACTTATTAGCTCCAAATTTGATATTAAGGATTTGGGGTCGTTAAGTTATTTTTTGGGTATAGTTGTCACCCATCATGTAGGTGGTATTTTTCCATCCCAGCAAAAGTATGTCGCTGATATCATTAAACAGGCTGGCATGACATCTTGTAAATCATATCCTACTTCAGTTGATACTAAACCAAAGTTTGGTGGTGATGTTGGCACAGCATGTGCCAATCCCTCTCAGTATCGAAGTCTTCTAGGGACGCTTCAGTATCTCACTTTCACAAGACCTGATATTGCTTATGTTGTGCAACAAGTCTGTTTATACATGCATGACTAGTGGGAGGCACTCATGCACACTCTTAAGCGCATTGTATGGTATATACAAGGTACTCTTGATCATAACTTGCATCTATATCCATCATCAATATTCATTCTTCTTTCTTATATGAACACTAACTAGGGTGGGTGCCCAGACACCAAATGCTCTACATCTGGTTATTGTATGTTTCTTGGTGATAATTTGATTTCTTGGTTTATTAAACAGCAAGTTACTCTATCATGATCTAATGCAGGGGTGAAATATAGAGGCGTTGCTAATGTGGTATCTGAGTCTTATTGGCTATGAAACCTTCTTATAGAGCTTTGTTGTCCAATTCGAAAAGCTGCATTGATATATTGTGATAATGTTAGTGTGATATATCTCTCTGGAAATCCAATTCAACATCAATGCACCAAACATATCAAGATGGATACTCATTTTGTTTGCGAAAGGTTTACTCGAGGGGAAATTCGAGTCTTACATGTGTCGTCACATTATCAAATTATTGATATTTTTACAAAGGGTCTTCCATTGTCTGTGAAAAGGTTGCTCGAGGGGAAGTTCGAGCTTTACCTGTGACGTCATGTTATCAAATTGTTGAAAAAATGTTAAAAATTTTTCTTCCATCAAATTGGCACAGAAAGACCTTAGTAAGACTTGAACTCAAACTCCTCACTTAACAAGGCATGCATCTTAGCATTAAACCAAAGACCAACTTCATTTTTATTTTGTAACTCAAATTTATTTAAACTATAAGTAATGTTAATTTGGAAAATAAATAAAAGTAGGGGCCATAGCAAGACTTTACCCTCACATAACAAGTGAACCATCTTACCATTATACCAAAAGTTCATTTCGTCTTGAACTTAAGACCCTCGCATAACAAGTCAAACATCTTACCACTAGGCCAAAGACTCATTTCGTTTTTATTTTGCAACTCAAATCTATTAAACTTTAATAAATGTTAGTTTCAAAAACACCAAAAACATAAATAACATGAATGTTATTTTTTATACAATCCCTAGTTTTAGTTTCTACTTTAATTTATAATTTTCAACTTTTAATTTAAATTTTAAATTCTATATTTATTTTTACTTTTAATTTTAGTTTTCAGTTTTATTTTTTATTTTATTTTGATTTATATTTTTGGTTCTTAATTTATATTTTTTAATTGATTTTAATTTATAATTTATAATCCTTCGGAATTTATTGAAAATTAAATTTAAAATTATTAATAAATATATAAATTTAATTTATAATAAATTTAATTTATATAAATTATAAATTGTAAATTATTAATTTAATTTATATATTTATTAATAATTTTAAATTTATTTTTCAATAAATTCATGTGGATTATAAATTAAAAATTAAAACTAATTAAAATATAAATTAAGAACTAAAAATATAAATTCAAATTAAATGAAAAAATAAAACAAAAAACTAAAATTCAAATTAAAAATAAAGATAGAATTTAAAATTTAAATTAAAATTTGAAAATTATAAATTAAGTAGAAACTAAAACTAGGGATTATATAAAAAATAACATTCATGTTATTTATGTTTTTGGTGTTTTTGAAATTAACATTGATTAAAGTTTAATAGATTTGAGTTGCAAAATAAAAATGAAATTATTCTTTGGTTTAGTGGTAAGATAGTTGGTTTGCTATATGAGGGTTCTAAGTTCAAGTCTTATTATGACCCTCACTTTTATTTATTTTCCAAATTAACAATAATTACAGTTTAATTAAATTTTGCACCTAGGTTTAGAGTAGGCGTCTCTAATCCTAATTAGGCCTAAAGTCCCACATTACCTAGTTTTGAGTGTCTAGCTTTCTCAGGGCTATATATACACCTAGTCTTTCTTGTAATCATCACATTTGACAAGGACCAAAAACACAGATTTTTCCCATCAAAATCAGGATGAGAACAAACATGATTGTCATCCCTAAGTGTTAGAACTACATTGAGAATTAGCTATGTTTGGATTATCCCACAAAGATGTGGGGAACACATAAATAACAATAATAGTAAAAGTTTACCAAAAATATTGAGTTATTCTCACATAGGTGTGTTAGATGCATTTTGGCATAGTTGTGACAATTTTTTTCCAAACATTTTGAGACTCATCAATATTTTGAAATCATGTTATATATAATATACACGATTTAACACTATAATTGTATTTTTGAATGTTTAAATAATAGCTATTGAAAAATGAAAAAAAAATTGTGAAACTTTATTGATGGATAGAAAAATAAATAAATTCCCTTCATTTTCCATTAATTGAATTATTTGTAAAATCAATATTCTATGCTGTTGAAAAATTACAATAAATAGATTATTGTAGTTCCAAAATGCTCTTTAAATGAAAAATAAAATTTTATTAAATCAAAATTGGAATTCTAAAACATGTCTTGTCAAAATACAAACAACCAAAACACATAAAAATCATATAAAAAGTACATATAAGTATTATATATTAAACAATGGTTCATCAAATATCATCCAATTCATGTGAATTATTTTCTTAAAGGCAACTAAAAAATAAAATGCACAACTAAATTATAGAAACTTGGAATTCAGTAGAACATGAAAAAGAGAAAGCATAAAATATTAGAATTAGTTCAAGTTTAATAATAGTTAATTACATACAACATTAGAATGTAATAAAACATAAAAGATTAAACAAATGTTGTGTCTTAACTTTTTTTAAAATCCGAGTTTTTAATCCCCATACACTAGTTTGTCCAGTAAGGATTTCAAAACTTTTTCCAAATCCAACTTTTTGTCCTAAACTTTAGTTTCATGAGTCAATTTTTAAAAAAATGTTGAGACGTTGAAAATCAAATTAAAATTTAGAAACTTTAGCTCGATTATAAAATATAGAAATATAAATAAAATATAATAAACTTTTATAAATAAAAAATATTTTTTTCATAAATAGAAATATAAAAATGATTGCTATAAAGTTTTTATTCTTATATTACATTTTCTCCATTCTTTTTCTTTACAACATTTTCTTAAAATAAGATAAATTTAATTTTAATATAATAAAAAGTTTAATTTTAAATAATTAAATTATACTTCAGAATAGACTGTTCAACTGCAAAATTTCAAACTCAAATAACATAAAACAGAATGTGAAATTAATTAAATAAATCCAACAAAAACGTTCGAGCATTTTTAAAGTTACATTTAATTTGAAACATTACTTCAATAATATTCAAATTTATATGCATGTTGACACAACTTAATAAATATATTATTATTCTTCGATAAATATTAAATAAAAAATTGTTACCCATCTATTCTGCTGCTCTCAGTAAAAAAATAAAAAACACATATATGAACATCTGCAACAGAGGATCATTAGAAATTCCATTCAATACAATTGACTAAACCCTAAACCCTAAACCCTAAACCCTAAACCATCAAAATGGTCCTTCATAACACGTTCCCTCATATAATCCCTTCCCTTCCCCATCATGCATTTGTTGCGTTAAAACCACTACAAACATATCATAAACCCGGCTAACAATTTGTTGTTAGATGGTTACCCCAGTTTTTAACATGGTTAGATATCTTGAAAGCTATTTCAACTAATCATAAGACATATATAGTATGTTTTAATACATTCTTTAAAAGTTTGAAATTTGATAAGTAATACATTATTTTTAAGTTACAATTGAAGAATAATTTTTTGATTGACTAACAATTAAATATGTAAGATCCTATTTTTTATAATATGGTATAAGTGTGTGAAATAAATGAAAGTGAGAACTAAATTTAATTTAAACATAATAAATAAATTAATTTTGGAATATTTGGTTGAAGTGTTTATATATATGTTTTATTTTGAGGAAAGATGTTTCTTTAATGATGAATGTGATTGAATTTAAATGATGGAATAGAGATAGGTGAGTTTTGTAAGAGAGAACCTGAGAGAAGTCTATATTCCTTTGAATTGAAATTTTGGTTTTACAAAAAATCTATTTAGAGAAAAGGGTTACAGTTAGGAGAATTAAATTACTAAATATATTTCCGTCCTTATTACTTTTTTTTTTTTCTCTTTCATTGTTCTTTCTTTCTCCTTCGAGTTTCTTCTCTTTTCTCTACATCAAATTCTTTTTCTCCTTTCATGTTTATGGCTTCAACCATAGAATTCTAAGAGGTTCCTTCCATTTCTCTTGATTTTGGTTGCTAATCCTAGTGAGTAAGTTGGATTCTATTTCCTTGAGCCATTTTCCTTGTTTCTAAGGTGCATCCATTCCAATTGATGAGAAGTCAGCCTTAAAATCCTAATTTATTTTAGCCTCTTTGATTTTGTAGGGTTTTTAGTTAAGTTTTGAGTAATTGAGTCAATTGAGAAATCTAGCCAGTTTTAGGTGTGAGTTTCAGGTTTTTTCCCTTTTTCATTCAACATTAAAGGAGAAATAAGTAAGATAAGCTTGATCTTTGTTTTGGAAAAACTTTGAATTGATGGTGTGGATTTGATTGCATGTGAGTTATTGAGGTTTTGATATTGTCTTGAGCTTTGGGTGTGTGTTTCTTGTAATGAGTTATTCTACTTTGTAAATGTGTTGGAAATTTTATGTTTTGATCTTAATATGAAGGATGTGTTTGGAATTGATGATTTAATGTAATCCAGGGTGCCAATATGGGTACCATAATGATATACAATGTAATATAGGGTGTTAGTGGGATACCAAAGTGATATACATTGTGATCCAGGGTGCTAGTGCGAGTACCATATAGATATACTTTGAGATTAATATGATACATGTCGAATTTTATGTTATAATCAATTGTTGGTTGTGGGTTGTTATAATATGTAACTTAGCATTGATTGAAATGCATAATGTACATTGAGTTAAGGATACAGATAGGTCAATATAATCTAGGGTGTTAGTGTCGGTACCAGAGTAATATACATTATGATCCAAGGTGTCAGTAGGGTACCAAAGGGATATACTCAGATAGCAAGTAAGTGTCAAAAATGGGTTAAGTAGATACCAAACACCAATTAAGAGTTAGCTGAGGGTCAGAATGGGTAAGTGGGATGTCAGACTCAGTTGGAAGTATCAAATAAGTATGCCTAGATTTCAGTTAGTTGTTAGATGAGTCAGGTAAACGTTAGACAATGGATTGAGATAAGTCATTAGGTTGTCTTGGTATCCGAACTCGATGGATTTTTCGGAAAGTCTCATGTCATATTATTATGTTGTATTGATTGCTTATGTTTAGAGCAAACGTAAGTATATTTGACTATTTGATAAAGTTGATTTATGGGAGCTATTAATAACTATAATGTATTTACACTCAATTGATTTCTTATTGTTGTAAGTTTATTCTTGCATTGCGTGTGTTTTATGTGTGATTGTGATGACATTGCTAAAGTAAAGGGATGATAAGCTTGAGATGAGAGGAAACTCTTGATGGCTTAAGAGTCTAATTGTTTTGTTTAGGATAACAATTGACTTTTGTGTGTGTGTTTGTATTCGATTATAGACTTTTGAGTGTACTGAAATTATGTTTTGAATTATGAGATGGAAACCAATGGTGTGTATGCATAGCCATAAAGACAATATAACGAAAGTTAAATGTGTAAATATGTATGTAAACAATTAGCTATGTAATATGTTAATGTTAAGCTAATGGTTAGAAAACTGGTTTTCTAGTATCTTAGAATAGAGAATTATGCAGTTGAGGTTCTGTGATTCTACAGAGTTTTGCTAGTCGATAGCTCTCGTCTAGCAATAAGTTAGGTAATCTTATGGCTATGCACCCAATGACATGTCTGACTTAGCGCAAACTTTTCTTTCCCAAATATTTTCGTTGTTTCTAGCTAGACAACATTTGTCGTTTGATGAAATGTTCATGTTCGTCATTAGATGGCAGTGTTTGCAGGGCAAGATATTCAGACTATGATTTATTTAACTCTTTGAAATGTTATAATATTTTGAGTATATATTGCAATTGAAATGGCAAAATAAAATAATGGTTGATAACATTTGTATTAGTATTTTTTAGGATGTTACAAATATTTGATTAATTTATTGTGTTTTTACAAGATAAATAGATATTATTTTGAAGTTACCATATAATATTTGTACCATGAGTATTTTAGTATATGTTTTTGCTTGAAATTTAAATTTTCGTTAAATAATATTATGTAATATGAGGTTTGAATAACAGTTAGTTAGTATTGGAATTTATAAAGTATGATATCCAAGAACTTGTTACTTGAATGGATTTTTTTTTTCATGAAGAATCAAAGGAAAATATATTCTATGACTAGAGTGATTTTATTGTTATGGTTTGAATTAATTTGAAATGATTTTATGTTTTTTAATGTAATGAAGATCGTAAACCTATCAATATTTATAATTGTGAAATATTTTTTTATAAATTTCAATATTAATTTTTATTCTTAAATATATGTATAAATAAAATTTAAAAGATATGAGAATTGATTTACTTTATCCAAACAAAAAAATTGAAATTGATTTTGTTAATATGAAAATTGAAATATTTTATCCAAATAAAAAATTTGAAATTTAAAAAATTTCAATTGATCTATAAAAAATATTTAAAAAATAAAGGAAATTCAAATCAAAATAGTTCAATTTGTTAGCATTTTAAATTTCTTAAAATAACACAAGATAAGCATTTGGTTTTTTCTCTCCAAAATCATTACGATTTCTGTCCGTTTTCTTCTTGTGATTTTTGTGATAATGTTATGTACCAAAGGGCCTAATAATCGCCGAACAGTAAAATAGGATTTTATTGCAATTGGGCTAGCTCCATACACTGACACATTGGCCTATGATTATAGATGGGGCATTTCTTTTGGAACTTACCTCTTTTATTTTTCCACCACCATGTTAAAAAAAATTAAAATATAAAAAATGTCCTTTGTTCAGTTAAAATTAAAATAAAAAAAAAACCTCATCTACAGACAACATGGTCCGTTTCTTTGCGGTGAAGATAAGGAATAAGATATTCTTGTTGAATTTAATACTTTCCGGAATGAACCTCATTGGATGCTTTACGAACAACATGGTCAGTAAAACACATTAGTATTCTAATTTCTGATGCAAAGTAACACGAATTTGAAACTTGATGGATGATTTAATACTAAAATCTTGTTGGATTTAATCCTTTATCACCTTCGGACAACATGCTCTGTGAAGCAAATTAATTTTTTTTCATTACAGATTGACAGGTCTGTAATTGCTTTTATTATTTTTTTTTTCATTTCGAATTCATTAGTTTGGATAAGTTAAAACCTAACATTTGCTGAATTAAATAGTTTGTAGCTAAAAAAACATTGATATGTAAAGGATACATAATAATTGACCTTAACGATTAGGATTCAAGTTGTTTTGGAACAATTGATCCATATTTGAAAATTTTAACAATTATAAACCAATTGGTACATACTTCAATCCAATCCAACAAGTTGATACGTAGAGTAACTTAATTTTTCGTATCAACTAATCCATATGTTCACTTTAGAGACGTACAACATGGAAGAAAAGTTGAAGGGTGTTGGTGTTAGAGTAGGGGAGAGAAGAACGACCACTAACACGATACGAAAAGGAGAGTAGATTAAATGAGATAAGGGATTTTGAACTTTTTTAACGTAGGTGGTGCGAAAAGAAAATCCCATAGATGACGGAGTGGATGAGGCCATTAGCCATTATTAATAAAAGCCCAATTAAGTGCAAACCCTAGAAGCAAGAGTTAATAAAGGGGCATAGCACAGCCATGAGCAAACCCTAACTGGTGCAGAGAAGAGATGACGACCCGATTGAAGAAGAACCGGAAGAAGCGAGGGCACGTGAGCGCCGGGCACGGCCGTATCGGAAAGCACAGGAAGCACCCCGGCGGTCGGGGAAACGCCGGTGGCATGCACCACCACCGGATCCTGTTCGACAAGTACCATCCTGGTTACTTCGGGAAAGTGGGAATGCGGTACTTCCACAAGCTCCGAAACAAGTTCCATTGCCCCATCGTCAACATCGACAAGCTTTGGTCTCTGCTACCCCAAGAGGCCAAGGACAAAGCCCTCAAATCGAAGGGCACCGCCCCTGTCCTCGACGTTACACAGCACGGCTTCTTCAAGGTTCTCGGAAAAGGTGTCCTTCCCCCAAATCAACCGCTTCTTGTCAAAGCTAAGCTTATTTCAAAGATCGCCGAGAAGAAGATTAAGGAGGCCGGTGGCGCTGTTCTTCTCACCGCTTAGGTTTAATCACTTCTTTTTTCATACATTGCATGCTAAGGCCTTGTTTTCGTTTTATATTTTACCTATTGCAATTGATATATTGTGTTTTTGTTTACTTTTCACTGTCTTCTTGTGGTTGGTTTAGTTTAATCAGAGTTTTATGCGAAAAAAACTTACCCTAAAATTCTAAAAGCTTGTTTCATAATTCGATCTGCAAAACTTTCTTTGGAATAAGGGGAATGAAATTTTGTAAAATGATAGGTTTTTCTAATTCTCCTTGGAGGAACATTTTTTAGTTTACGAATGTTGTGGATTGCACAACCTAACGGTGGTCAGTGTTTTGTAAGAATGTAACGAGTGATCAGGGATGACATGATTTCAGCCCTGACGGGAAATATGAGTATTTTTTTGCAAAATGCTGTACATTTTTATTATGTTTATATAATATTTAATTTAATAACATATAAAATTAGTTTATATTTAACAATGGCATTGGTATTCAGTCTCCACACAGGATGCCATGCCTAGACGTGATGCTGTGATTTGGATTAATTTCGCAGTTGCAGATTGTGGTATTTGCTATTGTGGGTTTTCTAACTGTGATTTGAACGCCAAATTTTTTATTGAACTGATATATGCATGCAGGAGTGTTTTGTTTCATATTTTCTCTTATAAATAGTTATTTAAAGTTAGCAAAAGCCGTCGAGTACCTGTCCCATGTAAAAAAGAATATTTTTTTAATATAATAATATTAATTCAAAATTTATTTAATAAATACAGAGTATGTCCAATCTTTCTCTTATCTTTCTCTTTTTTTAAGGTAAATGTCAACATTTTTTGATATCTGAAATTGTAATTTATGTAGAAAACATGAATCTAAGATGTAATTTGTGTAAGAACTTACTCTCAAATGTCACTCTTAAAGATGAAATTTATGAGTGATTGGAAGATGCACGTGGTCAATATATTGAAAAATCTTTAGAAGGAATTTTAGAAATGACACTATATTTAGCCAAACAGTTTTTGCTTCTGTAAGGGTTATCTCGGGTAAAATTTAGTTTTTTTATCTTAATTTTTTTTACTTAATATTTTAAACATCTATTTTATTTTTTATTTAAATTGAAAATCTCAATTTGTCATCTGAGATCCTTTTCCTTGTAAATCTAATGGGTGATGATTCCAAGATTGGTCTTCAGCAACACGGAGATCTCTAAACACATGTCAATGTTGAACTTTTCCATCAAACGTTTAAATATGACAAACCAGAGAAGTGTTGTTGTGCAGATCAGAAGAGGGCCTCGGTTGTATTTTATGAATTTCAGCTACTTATGCAAAAGTATATGCGGTTGCGAAAGCTGAAAAACAAAATATTTTAATAATCAATTATATATATAAATTGATAATATTTGGATTTAATTTTTGTTTTGATAAATTTATTGAAATAATTAATTGTTTGGATGCATTAAAAATTATTTTTTCTAAAGTAAACAATGTGGAAATAGATAAAAGAAAAACAAGATTATGAAAAATAGTTGTAAGTTACAAAATATTAAATTCTTAAAAATAGTTTATTATTTAAAAAAAAAAGGCTTTTTACAAATGGGGCCAGTATTTTCAAACAACACAGGCTCTCTACCGGAGGCAAAATAGAATGAAAATTAAAATTAAAGTTGACAGAGAAAAAAAAATTGATATGAAAAATAACAAATTAAAATGATTTCAATTACAAAATTATAAATTAAATTATCTTAATTTTTTTTATATTTTTGTTATTATATTTACTAAAATGAAAATAGAAAACCATCTGTTAACATCTTTAGATTTTTTTATGTAAAAGAATTTCAAATGACATTCTTTCACATTATTTACTTATTTTTACTATAAAAAAATTGATCGAAAAATTGATTTTTTAACATGTCTTATTTTTTTATCTGAAAATTTTATAAAAAATTAGTTGTTAGTAATCAAAATAATTATTTTAATTTTGTTTTTTCTTAATTTGTGCTTTTATAGTGTTTTTTTTAACATGTCTTAAGTTAATTTGTATTTTTTTTTTATTTTTGGTATTTTGTTTTTTATGTTGTGTATCTTTCTAGTTATTTTAATTTTTCTAAATGTTTAGTAATTTATTTTTAAGTTTGAAGTTTTTAAATTAAGTTTTTAACCTAATATTTCATAATTTTAAAATAATGTAAATAATATTACATAGAGTCAATCACTACGTGTGTGAATGATAAACAACGTAAAAAAATACATAAAAAATAAATTAAAGAATATACACTAAAAAGTAAATTAGAAAACGTTTAAAAAAATTAAATGACAAAAAAAATTCATAATGTAAAAATAAACTAAAAAAAACATAATAATTTTAATTTAACTAAAAATACACAACATAAAAATAAATATATAATAAAATAAAATATAAATTAACTAAAAATTTTAAAAATCTAATTTTAGAATTCATGATTTAAAAAAAATACATAAATAAAAATAAATTTAAAAAATTCAAAAAAAAAATTTCATAGAAAAAATAAGACACGTTGACAAATCAGTTTACTTCAACCGATTTGTCATCTTTAATTACTTTCTTTTCTCTGTACAGTAGTCACACTTCCCCACAGCCACTTTTTATATCAGATAATTTTTTTTGGAAAACCCAAACATAGTAATTCCTCCCCACCTTTTATACAACTAAATATATGTTAAATTTTAATAAACAGCTTAAATTTTTTGAAAAACTCAAACATACTCAAAATAGCTTTTAAAAAAATAATGTCTTTTATAAAAATTATAATTATTTTTAACAATTGATATATTTTTAATTATTTTCACGTTGCTTTATTATGTAAAAATTATTTTTTGTTACATTTGAATAAGATTAATTATTTGCAACTGATTTTTTGTTTTATATACTTATATCTGTATCTATAACTAAGATTTTTATTATGTATAAAGATTATGTGTCAATACTATATATGCATAAATAAATGAATATAATATAAAAAATAAATTAATAACTAACATAACATTAAGTAAATATAAACATCATCAAAATGTGTGTGTCTAGACTCATCCTATATCTACATATTTTTTTGCATGTCTAGACTCATCCTATACTTATATTCTAATTTTACGGGTATCCGCATATTTACTTGTAAGTAATTAGGGATTTATGACTCTTAAACTAGACTGTCAAAAGCTTGTGACAGAATTCAATGGCCTTTTTCTCAATCATGTTATTGGTTATAGAATTTCCCCAAAAGTTCCAAAACATTATAATATGTGCAATCTGTTTCATTCTTAGTCGTACTTAGTAGAAGTCCGGAAAAAGTTTTCAAGCCTTTAAGAGGATTGAAATAACGGGATCCTTCATCCCCTGTCTGTATATTCTATGTGGGAATGGTATGTTATGATCATAAAATCTATTGCTTCAGGAATCCTTCATGGAGTTCAAATTTTTTCAAATTATTTATGATAAGTTTGTTAACTTTATCAATTAATATTTAAAGAGAATAAATAAAAACGTTTTACACGGATAATATATAACTGTTAAACTCACAATAAAACATAAAAAACTATAGTTCTATTTTAATATTTTTAAAAGAAGATAAATAAATAAAATATAAATTTTATTTTTGGTTATAGATGATTTTGGTATAGATTAATAAATTTTGTTTTTAGTTTCTAATAAATTTTTCTTTGCTTTTTATCCCTAATAAATTTTTTTAGAATAATTTTGTTAGAAACTGCATACAAAAAAATTTGTTAAAAAAGAAATCGATAATTTATAAGGTACCAAAATATGTTGAATTATTTTATTAAAATCATATAACAAATGTTACATTTTAAATTATTAAAAAAACCCAATAAAAATTATAAATTAAAACATTATAAAATAATCAAATTATTTTTTCATTTCATATTTTATACATAAGTATCTAATAAATAAATCTTCTTAAAAAAAATATAATAAATATATTACAATTGTAAAATATTTTTTTTAAAACTTAGAAATTTATATAGTATAAAGGTTTATGTAATGCTACTAGATTAATTGCTACAAGATCAACACACAATGTGATCAAAGCTAGAATAATGTTTTAAAATAAAAATGAAAATATCACTTACATTCCAAGAATTTTAATGTTTTTATCACAATTTCCATGAACTTTCAAACTCAATAGAAGATAATTTCCCATCATTATCTCATATACCATGACAATTAGCAGGTCACATGGTCAACCATTAGCCAATATGGGATGTATTTGCCTAAATTACAGATGTAGTTTTCAAAAAAATATTCTAAATCTACACTAGGTATGTATAAAATAAAACCAAGTTCTTTAATATATTATAACTTTTTTAAATTTATCAAGACTTAAATAATTTAATGTTATAAAATTTTCAAGTTTAAACTCTAACTTCAAACAATATTCAAAATCTATTAAACATAATGTTGTTACCTTTTGAGGTTTATACGTTACTATATTTTTAGTTTATATTTCATATTAATTGATTAAGTACTTATAATCTTTTATTATAATATTTTGTTACTAATTTATTTTATTTGACTTTGTTAGGATGTGAGCAAATAAAAAGAATCGTCATTCATATTTTAAGGTGTCAAACTTTTATTATTTATTTTAAATCTTATTTACTTTTACATTTTATTTATTTTAGGTTTTTAATGGTAATTTTATTTTATAATTTTACTTAACATTTTACTTATATATTCTATAAATTATTAAATTAATTAATTATTAAAATATTATATTATATTATATTATAATACTAAATATGTGTGATTTACCAACCCCATGCATATACACGAGTGCTAAACTAGTAAATTCATAAAAAAATAGTTCAATTGGTTAGGCGAGATATATTATCGCGGATGAAAGTATGTAAATGACTATTTCTTTAGTTCTTGTAGAGACTAAAAGGGATTAAAATAATATGTGTCATTAAATTTAAAAGACATTAAAAATTATTTCCTCCTGTGCTATGAAAAAATTACTAATTTATATAATAATTAAGAAAATTAGTTAATATTATTTAATTTTATTAAATTTAGTAAAAATAATATTTTTTAAAAACCTTTTATTGGAATTTGATAATTATTAAGAATAAAAATTTAATTAATTTAGGAGTATTTTTTAATTAAAGAGGGTGAATGTAGTTAACATTTGCTTATTATATTGGAATATATACGTGTATGTATATTAAGTTAGTTTTTTTGTTGCATAGGAACTCTATGGTGGGGTCGTTTCCCTTTAAATTTCTAGGACTTCCAATCTGTGCTAACCCTTTTCAGGTAGAGGCATGGTCCCCAATGCTAATGGTAGTAAAACAACACCTCATTTTGTGGGAAAGTAAATATTTATCCTCGATAGGGCGTTTGATATTGCTTAAATTCATCTTGTTTGCACTTTCAATCTACTTCCTTTCTTCTTCAAGGTTCCGCAATGTATCATTTCTAACTTTCAATCTATGTTTTCAAAATTTTTATGGGGTGGTACTAGGGTTAAGAAGAAAGTAAGCTAGGTGTCAAGAGATAGTGTGTATAGGGGTAAGGAGGTGGGTGGCCTAGGGTTGAAGGATATCAAGATGTTTAATCTAGCTCTATTGGGTAGGTGGAAATGACATCTAAAAGTGGAACCCAATCATGTGTGGACAAATGTTGAGAGTTAAGTATATGCAAAGGGATGAGGAGTGGAAAGTTAGAAGGAGCAAAGGTTCGAGATGCTGGAATGACTTATAAGCCTTAGAGAAGGAGAGGCAGGCATGTTTCAGGAGAGTGGTGGTCAAGACATGTGAGACATAAGCTAGGAGATGGAAGTGACACTCTTTTTTTGGAAGGAGCGGTGGTTAGGAGATAAAAAATAATGTATCAACTATCAGAGGTTATATATTTTGGCCCAAAATCAACATGTGTCTGCGAAAGAAATGTAACTGTTAGGCCACAGGTGGTAGTGGGTATGGAGACGCCAACTATTTACATGGGAGGTGTATTTGCTAGAGGAGTTACAACAAAAGTTGGAATGAGTTGTGCTGCGAGAAGGTGTCCCTAAGAGCTAGGTGTGAGACATGGAAAGCTTAGAACAATATACAATGACATCTGCTTACAAGGCAATGAAGGAAGATTCTCAGCCTCAACCTCATCTTTTCAAGCTTCTTTAGGCAAAAGGCATTTCAGATAAGATCTCATTCCTGGTCTGGCAACTGGACATGGATGAGTTGCCAACTAGACACAATTTAGTGCGACGAAGGATAGTTCAACTTGATAATGTTGTATGCGGATTGTGTGGTGATGAATTAGAAATAGAGGTTCATCTTTTCTTCAATTATCCTTTGGCGTATTAGGTTTTGTAGACATTGTATTACTGGTAGGAATCTATTCGGCATTTTCTACTAACGTTAGGAGTCCTTATTATCAATTTATGGGTCTTGTTGATGGTCCTCGGGAGCAAAGGCAAGCCTGATCTTTTGTATAGTTTGCAGTGATACTTGGAAAAAATGCGTAGTGTGACTATTCTTAGAAATTAGAAGGTTTATGATAAACAAATAATGCAGAGCATACTAAATTCTTAGGAGTGGTGTCACACATGTAAACTTACATATCACTCCCACTCTAAGTGAGTTATAAATTGATGCTTTTGTTTGAAATGATATGTAACAACTCTACTTTGTTTGTTCCTGTTACTTTATTATTAATGAAAACATTTCTTATGCTTTCATTTCAATTTTCATAAATAAAATTTTTGGTTCATAAAAAGAAGTAAAAAATGAAATTTTTTTGGTATATAAAAATGAGAAAAAATAATGAAAGTTCAAAGAAAATTGATGTTTCTAAAATTATCCATATTTTGCTCGCATGACAATAGATACATGAATAATTTATAAGTAAAAAATGAAAAGTTATTGGTATATAAAAATGAGAAGAAATAATGAAAGTGAAAAAAAAATTGATGTTTCTAAAATTATCCACATTTTTGCTCGCATGCACAATAAATGCATGAATAATTTATAAGAGTTTAATTAGTATGCATTATCAGTATAAAAATCTTTACACTAACATTTAATCACAATCTTTCGTTAATGGTAAGTTTGTTGACTTTATCTTTTAATACTTTAAAAGTGATATAAATGAAAAATTGCGATTAAACGTTATTGTAAAATTCTTTTACACTGCAGTACATATTAATTAAACTCAATTTATACTTATAATTATTTTAATTTATATTTTTTATTATTTTTATAACAATATATTTTCAACCAAATAACTCCAATTTTCATAATATTTAATTTCTATTTTTTACTTTTATTTCTTTTTAATTCATCATATGCAATCTAACAAAGCTTAAAAGAGAATGTGTATAAATATATGGATCAAAATTATTATTTTAGGTGACTATAAATAATAAATGAATAATTAAAATTTAAAAAATTACAAAGTTTTCATTCAGTTTTTTCCTTGAAATAGAACTTTTCTTTCTCGTAAACAATGATTTGAACTTTTTTAAAATAGTCATACTCAACAGACAACAAGTCAACAATCAATTGGATTTGTAAAGACTCACCACTCATAATTTCACTGCCATATTTTCTTATTATAACCATGTAATGATGAATAAACTATTGGCTATTCAATCTTTAATTCAACTTGTAAAACATCACTTAGAAATTACAATTTTAGAAAAAGTGCAATTGGAATATTTTAAAAATCAAAGCTTGAGCTAATCCAAAATATATATATATATATATACATTTCTTAGTTAAACTATCTTGATTTGCGAAACCTGCATGGGTTAACAATTACCGGTTAATCTGCACTATGCGAACCGGTTGGGCGTATTATTTTGTAACAGAGAAAACGTTTAAATTAAAATGCCTTTATAAAAAAAAAAAAAAACTGGTTTGGATAGGAAATTCTAAAATATTGTCTTGTAGAAAGTGTATTTTAACATGCTGAGTTAGTGAAATTTCAAATTTCAACTAAAATAACAGAATTTTAAATTCTTCTTTCTTACAACAGACTCACGTTCTCGGAGTTTGAACCCTTCTCCCTCAGTCTTCTCTGATCCTCGTCATTTCGTTTAATTGTTTAAACTCGTTTGAGGTTTGTCTCATTCTTTCTTTCACTTCTTCATTTTGCTCTCCTTCGCACACACAGTAGGGATTCTTTCTTGATCTTCTCATTCTCTTTCTTCTCATCTCTGTCATTGATTTGTTTTTCAATTTGTATTTTATAAAAAAAATTGTGTTTAGGGTTTAATTTTATTAATTTTGTTTTTAAGTAAGGTTTTGTTACATTCTAATAGTGAAGAACAAAAATTTATTTTCTCTCTTCTAAGTAGGATTCAAGTTGTAGAAGTATATCTTCTTTTTCCTAATTTTTGTTGTTATCATGATTTTTTATTAGATTAGTTGATTGTAAAATTTTTAATTCTACTTTAGTATTTAGTAATTATAAACCATTTACATTCATATTCTATTATAGTTTCTCTTTCATGAATTCTTAAGTATTCACTTTTCAAAGATCAAACTTTCATATATGTCATCTCAAGGTTCTGCTCCTTAGAAATATTTAGGATGTTAGGGTACACTAAATTTACTTTGGCTAAGAGCCAAGGGTACTTGAAGGAGCAGGGCCTGAAGAGTGGCTCTTCTGATCGTAGGCTTCTTGCTGTTATTGGAGTGTATACTGGATTTGGAAGTTGATTGAAGAGATATGTTGTCAAGGGGCCTTGGATGCCCAGAGCTTTGTTTTTTATTTTGTTCAAAAAGAAAATCGCTAGTTCTTGTAATCTTTTTCACACTAGTGTGGTTTATTTGTGTTTTGGGGAATGTATGAAGGAAGAGTGAGCTTGGTATGCTGAGCAGGAGATACAAAGTGGGCTCAGTGGGAATTGATCCTGACCCAAAGGGGTTTGGTGCTACTTAATATAAGGTTCAAAACCCTTTTGGATTGTTTTTATTAGGATCAAATTCACTGGCCTAGATAGAGACTATGGGTATTTTCGTAGTTTGTTTCTGTAGAAGATAGTGGTCTTGATAATTAGTTGATGAAGCATGATTTTTAATTTGAATTTGAGTGATTACAGACTTCGAATTTTTGGGAATGTTAAAAGAAGATATCCAGTTCGAATTTTGTGGCCTAGATAGTAGTCTTGACTCTAATTTATGAGTAAGAAAGATATACACAATAAAGTATTGGGTGTTCAAACATAGTAATTTGGCCTTTTTTTATACCTTTTGCAACATTTATTCTTCTTTAACTACATACTGTGTTAAACTTGATTGTTTGCAGGAATGTTGTAAGTAATTGACTCCTGTAAGGAGCCATGCTTGATTATACAATTAAACTCATTATTAGAGTTAACAAAACTGATATAAAGGAAGAGGGCTTGTTGAGCCCAACTGTCCGGTGCCATTTGTTAAACTCAAAACTGCTATTTTCGAGACCGGGTCTTTAAACTTGCTCGCTGAAGCCACATTCGTAGATACTCTTGACAGCATTGCCTGTAGGGTTTTTTTTTTTTACTGAGTAAAAGGTGTTGTTAAGCATTGCTCACTGTTTCTCATCTACTTTCATGTTACTTTTTAAAGATAAACAAACTTTTACACATATTCAGACCACTCACCACTTATAAAGGAACAACTTCAAGTTAACCATTCACTGTGGTTAATTTTGTGATTTTTTCTGTTATATTTAGTGTGTGTTCTTTTTTACTATAAAAGGTTGATAAAATAAGCTACAAATACTTGTGATAAGATTATAATTAAGTTACTTTTTTTTATCAGCATTAAGTTCCTTTTGATAACTTGAATAGATTCTTCCACCATATATATCCTTATTTTGCTTAACTGATGATAGATTTCACTACGTAAGCTAAATTCAGAAAATTAGGGTATGTAAAATTGAAACTGGTAATTTTTCATTGAGTCTCTCCTTCATCAGGAAGAGACTATTTTAAGGAAAGCAAACAAACAAAACCCTAATAGGCCTAACAAAAACTAAACCACAAAACAAGGAAATTGCTTTAACAAGCAAGAAAAGGGGGTGCACTCAGTAAGAGTCCCTCATCCGTGCAGGTTTCTTAGCAACACGAATGGGCCTGCTAACAAGTGAATATGTAATAATTCATCCTTTTTTTCTTAACCACGGTAGTAGGATGTTGAGTAAATTGTGATTCTTTATTGGGTAAACTCAAGGTGTGAACATGGAGCTTTGATTCTTTGAATAATATTGTGCATATAATTTGGTGGCAGTAAACTGGATAGGTATGATAGAAACAAGAGAGGGAGGGAGGGAGTGAGATTCAGTAAACATGTGAAATATAAAATTTTAATGCGTAGTTTGTTTAAAAGATACTTGGTGTACTGTTTCAAAGTTTTGTTTAAAAGATACTTGGTGTACTGTTTCAAAGTTTTGGTATAAAAATTAATTGGTGGGTACCCATCAACTATTTATTTGACCGAAAGAAATTACTCTTCCCCTAATCATGAGATTCAATGATTCATTACGAATAATATTACTCTTTTGATAAAAAATTTTGTGGCTGTAAACTTAGGAGTTTTACGTTGTGTTGTCCTTAAATTAATTTTCTGGAATCTCATGGTTATTTTCTTAATCTCATGGTTCAAGTTAGAATTGAGAATATTCTTTAGGACAATTTAATTGAAGTTGTATACGATTTATGCTTTTAGAGTGCATTATATTTATGATTTATGTTTTTACTCCGACTATTATAAGAAGTTTGAATTCTTTGTCTTTGTTTCATTTATTTTTTTATTCATGTTATTAATTGTATATTTTTTTTAATGGATAAGTAAATAGTAGTGATATTTGTTTTGGTGATTAAGAAGAAATGGATGATAGCATATATCACAAAGTAATTAGTGAGTAACGATTGAATAATACTTTTTTGAAACCAGTGAGTAACACATTTTATAATTTAAAATTAGATAATAATTTTTTAATTGATTAACAATTGAATATTTGATTAATTTGTTGTTGTGTTTTTACAAAACAAATGAATGTTGATTTGAAGTCATGAGAGAATAGTTTTTTGGATTTTATTATAGGATTTTGCTTGAATTTGAATTTTAGTTGAAAAATATTATGTCTTGATTTGAATTTATGAACTTTGTTATATATTATATACTCATCTTGATGTTCTTATATAGAATTGCGGAAGCAACAAAATTTAATATATAAAAAAAATCTATCTATCATTTTAATTTTATTTTTTACTTTATATAATTAAAAATAATTCTTTTTTATTCATGATATTGGTGCGGAATATCCACTAATATAGTTGATGATTAATTTCCATGAAAACTTAGTAATAATCTTTAATGAAATTTTCTTTTTCCACTATATTTTTTCTTACTATAAAATTCTAATTTGAGAACTTATTCAAGAGATAAGAGGAACCAAATTGTTGTTACAGTAAAAAGGTTAAGTTAATTTGTAAAAAAAAATGAAATGAATTATTTTCATTTCTAAGAAGTAAAGTGTAATGTTAGCATTACTATAAATAAAAAGTAATATTTATTTATTAGATTTTAAAAGCAACAAATGAATAAAGTCATTCTAGATTTATCATAAGAAGAAAATTTGTTTTAAAAAATAGAAGTGAAATGCATTATATACGTCATTGGTTCCTTTTTACAGTACAATTTTTAACTAATTCGTAAATCTTAAGAAAGTTAGCTAATTTAATTAATTATTTGTCTTGTTTTATCAAAATTTTTCTTATTTTTTTAAATTAATCTTCTCTTTTAACACTTAATTATTTTTTATCTAATTAATTCATGTTTGGAGAGAAATAATTACTTTAATTCATATTCTTCCATTCTGACAAAGAGTTACTTTTATTAATTTTTAGCATTCGTATTTTTTATTTAAATTTTTTAACTAATTAAAAGTGTTTTTGGAAGAAATTAATGCTTTTGGGAGTCAGAAGATGTTCTTATAAAAGAAACCAGCAAAGTGATCAAACGAGTCTAAATTTATTTTAAACAATGTTATTTAAAGTTAGTTAATAAAACTTAAGAATTTATATATATATATATATATATATATATATATATATATATATATATATATATATATATATATATATATATATATATAGAGAGAGAGAGAGAGAGAGAGAGAGAGAGAGAGAGAGAGAGAGAGAGAGAGAGAGAGAGAGAGAGAGAGAGAGAGAGAGAGAGAGAGAGAGAGAGAGAGAGAGAGAGAGAGAGAGAGAGAGAGAGAGAGAGAGAGAGAGAGAGAGAGAGAGAGAGAGAGAGAGAGAGAGAGAGAGAGAGAGAGAGAGAGAGAGAGAGAGAGAGATAGAGAGAGAGAGAGAGAGAGAGAGAGAGAGGGAATTCACTTATTCCAAGAGTAAGTTTCAGGAAGTTACTTTCCTTTCTTACCATTTATTTTATGAGTTTATCACCTATACACTGTCGGTATAAAATAATTTTACATTGACGATTAATTATAACCCTTCGTTTAAATGATTTTTAAAGTAGTACAATCAACAAACTTAGCATACATAAAGAAAAGAGTTTAATTGGTATACACTGTCAGTGTAAAGGATTTTTACACTGACATTCAATCATGATTTTTTTTATTTGTGTGACTTTTAAAGTAGTAATGAGTAAAGTCAACAAATCTACCATGAATAAAGGGTTGTGATTGACTGTCAATGTAAATCTTTACACTAACAGTATATACCAATTAAACTCTAAAGAAAATATGCAAAAATACAAGGCCTAAAAAGGAGCTAACTACACCACAAAAAATACTACAATTAAGGGCCCCATTTACAAAGGAGACAAACAAAAGATTATGACCTAAAATAATCTCCATGCTCCATTCAAGCCATGTCTACTCTCGAATCCTTCCAGCTAACAAACCTTGCTAGGTGGGATTACATCATCTCTTCCCCCTTAAAAAGGATTTGACCTCAAATCTTAAGATCCTTTTTCCTCTTCTTCCCATCTTGCAAGAAGATAAGTAAGGTAATTGGTAGGTGTAAACTCAAAAGAGTTGGGAGAGTGATGGGTATATGAGGTAGCCCCTTATGGTTGGGGTAGTGGAGGTAGTACAGAGGTCTCCACACAAAAATTCCCCAAATTGTACCTAATGCACTAAGTAGAAGTCTCACATAGTTGGAAATGAGTGGGGATACTATACTTGGTGCATTAGAGCACTCTTTCAAGAAGGCTAAGTAAGCCTTATTCTTTTGTTACCCCAAGAGAGAATGATGGGTGAACCATTCTTGCATAATCTCTTGGAGTTGAACTTGAGATTGGTTTTGAATCTCCAAAGTTTTTAGTTCAATCTCATGCTCAACTTCAGTGGCCTCATCTTCAAGTAAAGTTTGAGGTTATGATGCATTGTGTTCAATGACGATAGACACAACCTCAACTTTCACTTTTCTATTAGAAGAATCATCTTCAATAAGATCTTCTTTGAAGTTCAAGGGGTAATATTTTTTAAGATCATCCTTCCCTTTCATGTTTCCTTGTCACCGATGTCTTTGTCATCCATAATTTGATTTAGGTTAATATTCTAAATTATAAACGAAAATATAAATCAATCAATTTTGATTGGTCTAAAAAATTCCAAAGCTTGTCTAACAATTAAAAAAAAATAAAAAAATTAATTTGAAGTAGTTAATTGTGATTTCTGAATTCCTAACAAATCCAATCAAATTTTGATTTTGACTGGTTTAATCTTTTCAGGATTCTTTTTGTTATAGTTTAAATTTTAAGGTTAATTAAACAATATTAACTAGACCTAATATTATTGCATTTGGATTGAAATGACTATTTAATTAATATCCTATTACTAGCTAGTTACCATATTACTTGTAGTAATTATTAAATAAGTGTATAAATAAAAAAAATTAATTATTTGAAATTTAAAAAAATATATATACTGTGAATTAAAAGACAACTCTCTAACCTATTTTTTTCACTTTATATGTTTCTTCTCCCTTTATTCTTTTTTCTCCTACCAAATACAGCGATGGTTTCACTTAAAAAGATTAAGTCTAAATATGTTTAAATTAATGTTAAAAAATAATGATTGAATCAAAAGTTGTAAATGATTACTTATTACGAAATATACATAAAAATATATGTCCTTTAATATTAAATAAGATAAGCCCTTAGAAAATAGAGTTTAGACAAAACTAAAAGGATATGTAGGAGTCTGATTTTTAACCTTTGAACTGAGGTAAAGTATTGATTGTGGATATAGAAAAACAATTGGCCACTTGACACGTTCTATAAGAAAAAGAAAAAGAAGAGATGGAAATGTAATTACAGTAGCATATAATATAGCTAGCTTTCACATTTACTACACGTGTGGAAACAAACACAGTGAAAGTAACTTAACGTTGATGATAATAAAATAATTTGAGGCACGTAACCGATGATGGTCTTTGTGGTTTGTGGTTGAGAAGAAGGGCCCACATGAAATGGATCGGTTTCCTACAAAGTTTGGACGTAAATAGGTTTGTTATTTCTTAGTGATTACCTGATCAATAGGCAAACCAACATTTGGAATTGGAATTGGAATGTTAAATGTTCCTTTCCCAGGAATCAAAACTTGTGGTCTGGTACGAAAAGGAAACGTATTTTCAACAACTTAATAAAATCATTAACAAAGAACCTCTACCTTAACTAAGATTTAATTTGTGTTTGTATATCAATTCTTCTCTCCGCATAAGAAATATGTTCCAAACATTGAAACTTCTGTCGGTTTCTGTTATTTCCTATCTTGTTCTATAAGAAATGAATGCCAAACAAATAATACTGCCTCGCAACCACACAATATCTTGTTTTAAACACATCCAATGCATGTTTAATTTTTGAAAAATTGACTCTAGTCTAAATTAAACTTAAATTTAAGGTAAAACAATTGATGTAACTTACGTGTTTAGAATGAAAATATTTAAACACAAATCACTTACGTGTTTAGATACATATTAGTATTGATGTAACTGACGCGCAAATTAAGTACTCGAAATAGCTTGTGCATTGTGCCATCGTCGGGGACGGAGGATTCCATACCCCTTTATGGAGAATTCTGATACGAGTTACTCTGAGTCTTACACATATTTAATGACATCCATCCAACACACTATTTAATTAATTTTACATGCAATCACCTCCCTAAGTCAAACTTCTCTGTTTATCGACTGTCTCTCTGCTTCTGCTAACATTTATGCCACATGCAGAGGTGGTTCCACCGACGTTTTTGACAGTTCATTCATATTAATTCTGTCTCTGCTTATTCATATAGTTGAGACAAAATCTTCTCAAACTAATGTGTGTGATAAAGATAAACACGTCATTATCTTCAAAACATTCACATATTTTACAATCACACTCGCAGTACATCAAATTAATGGAATATTGGATTTGATGGGTAATGGATAACAGTGGGGGTACTGCAGATGTAGTTTGGGAGATGTAGGGTTGAAGATGCTGAAGTTGTTATTCTTTGTGAGAGTTCTTAATTGTAGTTATTGTAGATGTCATTTTTCTATTTGGGGGTTCTCATGGGGGTTAATGTGAAGTGTGAGTGTGTCTGGAAGCCAATTTTAGATAAAATGAGAGCAAAAATAACAATGTGAAAAAGGAAAAATTTATCTTTAGGAGACAGATTTGTTTGATCAAATCCACTATTTCTTTCATTTCACTTTATTTTTATCTTTTTACAAGATTCTGAAGAAGGTAACTCATTCCATTCAGGCTATACAACGTCAATTTATGTGGAGTAGATTGAAAGAGTACAACAAAGTAGTTTGGATCAAATGGGAGATGATGTGCAAGGACAAAAGTCAAGGGGGGCTAGGGATAAAAGATGTGGGTGCATTCAACAAAGCCCCTTTTGGCAAATGACATTGAAGGATTTTTAACGGGAATAATTCACTTTGGATCAAAGTTCTGGAGGCTAAATATAGGTTGAATATTAGATGGGATATGCTGGTGAAGCAGTGGAGGAAGGGTCACAATGGTAGTTTGATCTCTTGAAGCTAATGCCTAATGATGGAATGGGTGAGTGGTTTTTTGGTAGGGGATGGGGTTTGGAGGGTGTCAGGTGGGCTCAAATCTTTATTCGTAAGATTATTCCAACTCTCTAATCATAAAAAGACTACTAAATCTGATATTGGAGGCTGGGATAATCTTAGTTGGGAATGCAAGTTTAGTTGGAGAAGAACATTATTTAGTTGGGAGAAAGATTTGGTGTGGGAGTTGGAGAGGGTTTTGGAAAAGGTTAAAGTGAGGAGGGAGGTGAATGATGGATGGAGATAGAGTAGTAATAAGGGGAATCTTACTCAAGTATTCTATGAAAGAAGCATATTATTCATCTTTTGGAGTCTATCAAGATAATAATTCCCCATTTTTCAAAAGGTTATGGAAATCAAGTGTACTGTCTAAGGTGATGATATTTTCTTGGAAGGTTACTCACAACAGGAACCCTTCAAATGTGGAGTTGGCAAAGAGAAATATTCATTTTTCTTCGAGTGAGGTTTGCCATGTTTATTGCATGCAGCTGGAATTAGTAAGACATCTGATATTTACCTGCAAGTTTAGTTACCAAGTATGGATAAGATGTTATAGGTAGTTAGGTTATACGTCTGTTTTACTTGCAGAGTGTCAATCTAATTTCTGGCAACATTTGGATATGTCTAAATCTAATGGAAAATTAACCAGTGATTTACTTAGCATGGTTTAGTTAGCAACATTATAGGAAATTTGACTTGCTAGGAATGTTGTAGTGTTGAAGAAGTATGATAATTATCCCTGCAAAGGTCTTAGGTGTAGATTAAAGGGTTTTGTAATGCATTGTCAGTGCCTTTTCTGAATGGTCTTCTTTGCAGATATTATGTTTTGATAAGTCGTAAGACTTAGTTATTCTCTAGTTGAGACTTATACTTGATTGTGGAGTTTTTTGTTTAGTAGCTATTTTTATATATGCAGTGGGGCATCTGACTCATGAGTGCTTGTGAGTAGATACCATAACAGGTTATCTTTATTGATTTGTACTATAATTTTACTTTTCTACCTCCCCTGTTATATCTTATGAAACGGGTGAAATTCACTATTGTTGAATAAATTTTTCCTTTTTTTTTTAAAAAAAATAATATAATGTTTTTTGATAAATTTTAATATTAAATTTTCATTTTTTAAATATATATTTGCAAACAAAATTTGAAATTTAAGAAATTTAAAAATTGATTTATCTTATCCAAACTAAAAAATTGAAATTAAAGAAATTAAATTGATTTTGTTAATATAAAAATTAAATTTTCTTATCATTCAAATAAAACATTTATAAAATATAAAAGAAATTCAAATTAATAGTATTTTAAATTCTTAAAATCTTAAAATACTTGGTACAAACATCGTGTAAAGCTTCTCAGTCCTGCATGAATTCAAATATGAAATATCACACTTCACAGTTCACACCTACCAATTCTACTTCTGGAATTTCAAGTTTCTTCTGCTTCTTTGTCGGATTTATGTCCGCCCCAAGTCCGTATCCTATCTTCGGCGAGGGAAGCCTGTAATTTTGTGTTAATTCTCAATTAATCATTAATTATTTGTATGCTGAAAAAGCAAATCAACGTTGACTTAATTTGAACTTGCAGATATTGTATGTTTAGGATTATCTAACCTCTTCGTTCCAATTAGTTTTGTAAATTATCAGCAAGAGAACACACGTTTGCAGCAGAGTCCCTGACATCATTCCTAACCAGATTCCCTGAAATCCAATTATGTGTTCCCATAGTCAACACCCAACAGTGCCATAATCCTTAAAGATACTCATTAATTTTACAACAAAAATATTAGTAAAAATAAAGGAGAGGATAGAGAAGGGCTCACCTTGACTCCCCAGTTAACCTTGTAACCCAACATAAGACCCACAGGAATTCCAAAAAGGTAGTAGCAACCAACATTTACATAGGCAACAATAGCTTGCCATCCCGCCCCAATGGCAACTCCTACAGAAGATTAAAAATGTGGCACATACAATTATATTCAAAAACATAATTCATGCTTATTACTCGAAAGAATGTTTGTTATGTTACCTGAAAGAACAGGTTGAACGTTGTTAATGACAATGCAGAAGCACAAAAATGGTGTGAGCTCTTTCACTAGAGCTTGTACTTGTGTGTCGTTGGAAAATAGGGAAGGATACTCATTTCGCAAGATCATCAAACCAAGAGCCAGTAAAAGTCCGATTAAAATCGATGTAATCACTGCAACCACCAAGGAGAATAGTGCTGTTCTTGGGTGATGTGCCCCTAGTTCATTCGATATTCTCACACTGCCAATTTTCATTCAAAACCGATTATGTTTATCATATATATTACAATTTTTTTTTTTAATTTCATTCCATGTATTATAAATATAAAATTAGTAGATATATTTTAAATTAATTCTTCATACAATTTATTGCAATATTTTCTATAATTTTATTTTTTTATTCTCTCTCGATCACATTATCTATTTTATTATATGCTTCTGTTTTTATAAAACAATTTTAGTATAATACATTTTCCAATATACTTTTTCTATCAAAATTTATTAAAAATGGAAAATTTTATATGAGACTCATTAAATAGAAAATAAAAAATATAATTTTTTCACAAATTTTAATTGATAAACAATATATAAAATATTAAGTGTTATAAAGCATGTATGTTGTTAATATTTCTTCAACTTTAATATGCAATATTTCTTCAACTTTAAAGTACATGATGCAGAATCAAACCTTGTGGCAGCGTTCATACCAAAAGATACCATGATGGTCCATCCTAATATATTCATGCTGCAAAATAGAAAATAAAAATAATTAGGTGGTTTTCTTAATGTTTTATTCTCGTTAGTGGAATTTTTTTATTTGTTTATACCAACAAAAATAATAATAATAAAGCCAGAGCACAAGAGAATTGCGCGCAGCATGAGCAATAGTCGATACACTGAATAAAACAAAACGGTGAAAGACAAAATAATTAAGTAAACACCCAACCCCATTAATTCCGCAAAAGAATTCTTTTTCTACATTTGAGCTAATTAGTGGATCTGCCACTAGCTACTCTATCTTAAATAGAAAAATAAAGCGCACAATCATTCAATGTGGGGGCATAATTATTTATTTTACAAAAATTTTCGTGATCTTTAAATCTTAAATCGTAAATAAATCTCATCACTTTCTTTCATTTATATATTAACTATTCTTAAATTTTGTCGACAATCCAAACTATTAAATTTTTAGGGGTTTTTCTTGATTAATAAAAGTACAATTTATTAAATGTAGTGAAATTGAATCTAATTTAATCTTATAAAATCAATTTATAAGATTACGTTTCATTTATATATTATTTGTTTGAGGAAAATACAAATATTTTGTAACTATGAAGAGTTTCACATAAATAATTTTTTATACTAATAATTAATTATAATTTTTTATATAAGATAAATTTGTTATCTTTATCTTATTAATATTTTAAAAAATATATAAATAAAAGTTAATGATTAAATATGAGCATATAAACAGTGTATAAATATTGAAGTTTTATCGTTATTCATATCACGTACTTCACAATTAAAGAAAAGCATAAAAATCGTCTGTCCCATGTATGTTAAAAGAAGTTGAGAAATGATGAATTAAAACACAACAGATATTGAAGAATTACGTACGTACTATTTGTTATTATAATCACTCACCAAATAGAGAAGGCGTCTACAGCTATTTGTGCATTCTTGAGGTATCCAGCGAACAAAATCAAAGCCATAAAGTACCATGTTTCCAAGCTGCGCACATGCATCATCAGAGAAAATAATTAATATACATAACTTTGTTCCATAAAATAAAATATTACTGTCTTCAACATAAAAAAATGAGTATCCATAGAACACCAAACCGATTCTTAACTGCATTTATTTAATTTTAATTTTTTTTACAAGGACTTTAGGTATGTCTATATATTTAATTTTTGGTGCACTAATGTGTTAGATATTTGAAAAAAAATACAGAATTAATTTTAGCATGAAGTGACTTAGAGTAATTTCTCTCTTAAATCAAATAATGTTATGCTAAATTTTATTTTAAACTCATGCTTACAATAAAAATATCCAAAAATAAATTATAATATCTCAAAATCAATTTTAGATTATATTACAATTAATTATACTAATATTCATTCAAACATGCACTTAATTTTTTAAATTATATTTGTTTTATAAATGCAATACTATATTTATAAGTTTTATAATTCCAAAAATTCACAGTCGATTCAATAAAAATATTTTAGTTTATAAATATATCTATTAATGTTTTTTTTAATAAACGTACATTAACCTTGAACAACTATAAAAAATATGTTAGGAGATTGAAAATAATTAAATTCTTGGGGGACTTAAAACAAAGTTAAAAGGCTTTTTAAGCTCTCAAATAATTAACACATCCTTATATACTGATTTGGTGATATGTGTCCAAGATGTCCACATAATTTGGGATAATGGAAGGATATCAAAATGACAATGATAACTTTAATGAGGGGAATTAAGAAGAAATTTTTTAATTGATTAAGGAAATTTTTTAAAAAATAATGAATTTTTTTATATATAAATTTAGAGGACGTACATCTATAGACTAAAAAATCATCTTATAGAAAACGACAAAAAATTATGTTATTAGGGACTGAGAAAGTACCAACTAATTTTTTTTTGGTTGACAGGAGTACATTTTATATAGTAAAAGTACTAGAGTAGTAGGATTTAAAACACGCGGCCTCTGCTTCATAATAAAGGATAGTAGTGTAAAAACGGTTCCACCCACATTCGGGGTGGCCTTGAACAAATTATGCTTTCATAAAATGAGTTATTTTTTTTATCTGATTTATCCAACCCATGAGTTTCGTAGGTTTGGATCTGGCCTGACTAACCTATAACTTATTATGTTTATTTAAAATTTTTAATTTTAATAACATATTCTTTTTAAATTTTTATTTTTGTATGTTGAAGTTGAATTGTTGATGAATGATGACATTAATCCATTTAATCTATGTTTAGAATTAATCTTTTAATTATATTATATGCAAAAATGATTTGAATGTTGTTGATTTATATTATTTATAATTTTTTAAATTTTTATTTTTGTATGTTGAAGTTAAATTGTTGATGAATGATGATATTAATCTATTTAGTCTATGTTTAGAATTAATCTTTTAATTATATTATATGCAAACATGATTTGAATATTGTTGATTTATAATATTTATAATTTGTATGTTGTTTAATATTATGTATATATTAGATATTCTTTTTAAATTTTAAACTTATTCATGTGTTTATAATTTGCATATTTGCACTTAATTGCATATTTATAATTTACATTTTTTATAAAAAAAGTCTCACTTAAAAAAATTAAAAAATATTTTTTTTTTCAAATTTGGTGGGTCAGCCCACCTAACCCATCAGTCTGTGGTGGACCAAGCCGGGTTGTATAACTAGTTATCTTTAGGTTTAGTAGGTTAGACTAGCCCACCTCATCTAACACGTAACCTGTCAGCCCGTGTAAACTAAATTATCCCGTTTTGACACCTCTAATAAAGGAAGAGTTATTTGCTTATGGAAAATTATATAAGTACAACTTATATGCTATTACATGTCTAGTAAAAGAAAGAAAAAAAAAGAAAATATATATGTATAAGATAAGATAGATAAAAAAAAATAAAAAATATTAATAAGATATATCAAAATAGAAAGGTATATATATGTATCGTTACCCTTTCTTATTTATGTATATAAAGGTATTAAGTGAGTGATTAACAAAAGACATGATGACGTGGAGTGTGGCACTGACCAGAGCATGACAGCAGAGGCGAGAGAGAGGCGGAAGAAACCCCAAAGATTATGAAATGCTTGGGACGAAAAGCCATTCCACGCTGAACTACACCAGCCAGCAAACACATAGTACAACTGAGCCACCACTATAAACCACCAGGCCCCGTTGAGCACCACGGCGGCACCAACCAGACCCCACTGGAGCTTCACCATCAGAAGCCAGCTCAGCAGCGGATGCAGCACCATGGCCACCCCAGATATCACCGCTATCACTATGACCTTGCTCTGCGCCTGCAGGAACTTCGCCACCGGAAAGTTTAGCGCGTAGGCAAACAGCTGCGGAATCATCCATATCGCAAAGCTTCCCGCAGCCTCCGCAATTTGTTTGTCTTGTCCTATCACCTTCAAAACAGGTCCTGCAAAAATGTACAATGAACACAGAACACAAGCGCTGCTCACGAGCAACACCCATGATCTTTGCATGTACACGCCCAGCATGTCAAGCTTCCCTGCCCCTACCGCTTGCCCGCACAGCGTTTCCAACGCGCTTCCCATCCCTAACTGTTCAAATCAACACCCTTTTTTCCTTCATGAATCATGAATCGTGAAGCATGGAGTTGAAAACCCAAAAAGAGTTGTGTGATTTTACCATGATGCCGAAAGAGAAGCCAGCGATGAGGGAGTTTTCGACGGAGACGGCGGCGAGGTCAATGGTGCCGACGTGACCGGCAAAGATTTGAGTAAAGGCGCCGAGGGAGTACTTGGAGACAAAGGAGAAGATGGCAGGGCCGGCGAGGTACCACAGCTTCTTGGACTCCACTATGAATTCCCTAGCGAAGTCACCAGGACCAGTGATGGGAGCGATGTCATCGCTGCCGGCGCTGAACACTGCGGTGGTTTCTGATTGTTGATGGATTTGATGTGACTCATCTCCTGCTCTCGATGTGAGAAATGGCTCTCTGGAGTTGCCATCTCCACCCGAGTGTTCCATCGCATACAAAACAAAAATATTTAATGACTCACTCTCACAACAGAAAACACTATCGCCCTGTAAATATAATTCATAATTCATGTTTTTTAATAACATTATAAAATATAAATAATTCCTACTTCATTTTGTGTACAATCATTTTAATTTAATATGTTTTTTTAGATTAATATGATAGAAATATGTCAAATTATCAACTAAATATAAAATTTACAATAAATTTGAGAAAATAGAAAACAAAGAGAGTTAAACACATTGTTATGTGTGTACTCGTATTTCTATTAAAAATATTTATGATACTTAAACAATATTGATTTGTGGTATAGTAAATTTTGTGAAGATGTAAGAGAAGTCATAAAATGGTTACAAGGATAAAATAGTCATAAAATATAAATACACTATTCTTCTTATATATTACTAATGAAAACCCAAGTGCGGCGATTTCGCATTTGCGTATCAGTTTAATAGTTCTAATTTAATATATTTTGTAATAATATAATAGAAAATAAATTATTCATTGTGTTTTTTGTATATAATAATTTTAGTTTAGTATATTTTAAAATGTATTTTGTCAAAAACATGTCAAATCATCAATTAATATAACAGATTTGCAATGAATTTAAGAAAATTAAGAAAAGAAAGAGTTTGAATAAAATTCAAAATATTGTTGTTTCTGTGTATTAATTTGTATTTTTATTAAAAATATTTATGACAATAGGTGTACATATATTAACGATGTTTAAAGAAGTTTGTAAAATTATCTATAATCTATATCTATAATCTACAACATTATACGCAAAATGACATAGTAAATTATTTACATTTTATTATATTATTACAAAACATATTAAATTAAAATCCTAAAATTGTTATAACATATCAAAATAAAAATACAAATACAAATACGCCTGTGTTTTTTTGCAAGTTAAAATAAAGGGAGTGCATAAATTACTTTAAAAAATATGTACTTATTGTAAAATAAAAATAAGGAAATAATAAATAGATGGAAGGGTGGTAAGATGAAAGGAAATAATAAATATTATTAATAAATCAAAAATTGATAAATGAATAAATTAAAAAAATAAGAATTTCATAAATTAATAATTTTTATCGTAGATATTTTATTTAATAAGAAAAATTAATAGTTATGATGAACAAAAATTATTGATTTACTTATCGTAAAAGCATAAACAGAAACAAAAGAAAAATTGTAAACAAAGAAATGAAAGCTTTATAATTTCTAAAAATAACTACTTGAATTTGTGTTACGATGTTCTGTTTAAGAAAAAAACCCTTCAAAGTATAATAAAAAGAAAATAAGTACACACTCAATTTTGTGAAAGGAATGATGTGAAACACAACTTTAATTTCAAATAGCAATTAAAGATGAAGAATTGTATAAACTATCATTCTTTTAAATTTTTTATCCAATTTTTCATTTAAGTATAATGATAGAAATTTAGAAATTATTTTTTCATCGTGAGTAATTGTTTTTTTAATTATGTTGTTGGCACAATGCTTCTTGCATATCATCGTGAGTAATTTCTAGTCATAGTGAGACATGAGTGATATGATCGTATTAAATATTGTTGCTCATATTACAATCTATAACAACTGACCTTTCATAATATTATTATAAAAGCTAGAAAAATTAATGTTAAGTTGGTAAGTCAAAATATTTTTATGATTATAAAAAAAAATGTGTAGTTGGTATATTAAGACATTATGTTTTTTTTTTATTTTTTCTATCTTACCTTAATCTTAAGGAAAATTTACGTACTAATTAAATCTTATAACTTTTTAAATTTTTAAAAATATATGAATTGACCAATTTGTTAATTACAAACTCCAATTTTTTCATGTTTTAAAAAAATATTGTTGTTGTTATGTTAAGATACTAAGCCTTTATTTTCTTATTTCACCTTAATTTTAATTTAAAATTTTCATATTAATTAGATGAATTAAATCTCTTTTCATATTTTAAAATAAATATTTATCATTAGTGTATTAATATAGAAATTTAAAAATAATTTTTTCGTCATGGATAATTGTTTTACGAATTATGTTGTTTGTAATTTAAAAAACATTTTCTTACTTCAATTATCATACTAACATTGACAATTGATATAAGCTATTGTAGATTTTGTAATCACTTGAAGGTTAAAATTTAAGTGTTATTTGCTTCATAATTTTCAAAATAAAAAATATATTAATTAATCCATTTATTAGTTAATCGCAGCAACACAATTTACATGACACATAATTAAACAAAGAATCGGAAAAGAAAGAAAAAACAAATAAATCTGAAAAAAAATCAATATCATGTCGGTAAGTCAAAATATTTTATCATTATAAAAAATGTGTTGTTGGTATATTAAGATACCAAGCTTTTTTATTTGTTCTATCTTACCTTAATTTTAAGGAAAAGTTATATACTAATTAAATCTTATAAATTTTTAAATTTTGAAAAATATATGAATTGACCAATTTGTTAGTTTAAAAATCCAATTTTTTCATTTTGAAAAAAAAATTTGTCGTTGGTATACCAGATATGTAAGTGGGAGTATCTGAGGAATATATTGAGACACAATAGATTGTCATATGAGTCAGGTTGATGCTAGACACTAGCAAATTAGTTGTAAAAAAACATGCCTAGACTCAATTGGTTGCCAAAGTAGGTTAGGTAGACGCCCAACATCAATTGGATGAAGTTATTAGGTCGCCTTGGTATCCAAACTCAATAAATCTTTCTAAAAAGTGTTTGTCAGAATTGTATGTGCACTTATGTTTCAAGGAACATAAATGTGGTTGTTCATATATGTAGATTTGACTTTATCAAAATGGTTGTTAATTTGCACAATTTGGTATGCTTACATACATTTAATGATGTTATATGGTTACCCTTGCTTGTGTATGTATTTTGTATGACTGTGATGATCATGCTTGACAAAGAAGCAGATAGCGGTAAAGAAGGTAAAGGTCAGGATCAACATGAGTAGAGTTGATGTAACACCCCTATTTTTAAGAACTATATTATTGTATGATTTATTTGAAATTATATAATAAGAATATCTCTGCATATAAAATAAGTCAATTATAACATATAAAACATTTTTACTAAAATTTACAAATTCTTTTTTTTTTCTTGAAATTTGCTCAGTGTATTCAAATTCGCTCAGTGGATTTAACAACAACAAATATTTTTTTTGAAAGAAAAAATTCTCTATGTGAACAACAAGTCACTCAATGAAACTTAGTTTACTCAACGAAAGTAATTAGAACCAGAATTTCGCTTAGCGAAGCTTCCATAGCTTAGCAAATTGAGACAAAAGTACCTGAAGTTTGCTAAACGAACCTTTCATCACTCATCGAAAGTGCTCTGCACCTATTTTTGCTTAGCAAGCGTAATTTTTCTCAGCAAATGAGCTCAGATTTTAACTATAAATAAGGACAAAATTTGTGAATTTAGGGAAGAAAAACAAGGCTCCTGAGGCTTGGATTAGGATTCAAAGGTTTTTCACCACTCTTCATCAAACTCTTACTAAGTTAAAGAGGAAGTGAGATTTATAAACCTTTGTACTGTTAATATTAATAGACTTATGTTTTTACTCTTGTGATTATTATTACTTCTAAAAAACTAAGTTTTGATTGTTCATTAATATATGAATTGTTCTAACCTCGATTTTCATATGCTTAGTTGATTATTCATAACATCTAACTATTATAACTTTTATTTCTCCAAATATTATTTCTGGTCCTTTGTTTATTTTCTCCAGAAATTGCTTCTAGTCCTTTGTTTATTTTTCTAACTATTGTTTTTGGTCATTTATTATTATTCTCCTGATATTGCTTCTGATACTTTATTATTATTCTCTAGATATTACTTCTGGTCCTTTATTATTATTCCCCAGATATTACTTTTGATCCTTTATTATTATTCTCTAGATATTGCTTTTGGTCCTTTATTATTATTCTCCAGATATTGCTTCTGGTCATTTATTATTATTATTATTCTCTAAATATTGCATTTGGTCATTTATTTATCATTTCCAGATATTATTTTTGGTCATTTACTTATTATTTCCAGATACTACTTCTGGTCATTTATTTATTTCCAGATATGCTTCTGGTCCTCTATTTATTATTTTCATATATTACTTTTGGTCCTTTATCTATTATTTCCAATTTGCTCATTTGTTTATTATTTATAGATATTACAATTTGATTCATGGTATTATTATTTAAGTTATTCTCTAAATATTATACTATGGTTGTCTATTATTATTTATCATTTGTTCTATTATTCAACTTATTTTTTTCAAAAATTATATTTTGATGTTTTTCTATAAAATTATTTCATCGTATTATTCTCCTATAATACATTATGGTTAATTGATATTATTTATTTTAAGTTTTGTTTTGATTCTTATTTTATCAATCTTCATAAAAAATTAAATTATGATAAATTTTGGTTTCCACAACTCCGATTTATAAAAATCACTAGTCTTGAAATTATTAGTAACTATCTTATAATTTTATATGTGTATATTATATTTAAAAGATTATTAATTATATGTTAAATATTCATGATGAAATATATTTATATCTTTATAAAATATTCAAAGGATGATGTGTAAAGTTTAGTTAAGAAAATTTTATTATAAATATGATATTTCTTAAAAGCATAAAAATATAAGTATGTTTTGTGGTTGTAGTTTAACCTGATCATTCACATAAAAAATATGTCTTTTAATATTAAAAATATATTAATATGACAATTGTTATTATCCATGAAATAGAAATTGTAGATAAGAAACTAATATATATATATATATACATATATATATTATGATCTTTTAATTCTTTGAGGATGATGCATAAATGATTATGTGAATGATTATTGAAATATAAGTATTATGTGATTTGTGATTGCAAAGTCTAGTGACGTTTGAGACAGGATTGAGATGTTGTGAGATAAACTTAGCAAAGTTTTAGGTTCCCTTGTAAGGGTACCATACAAGTGCATGAGTGTCATGTTGACATAACTTGGTATACTACAAGATGAAAGACATGACCAAGGGGAGTCCTATGATAGTTTTAAATAGATGAATATTCGAGTTAGTTATGTTGACATTTGAGATAAAATATTCATAGATTTAAAACCTTCCATAAATGCTCAAAACATCTCAAGATTGATAGGATATACTCTTCTCGGATTGAAAGAGTACCCAATTATGTTTTGTGATGAAAGATTGCCCTTTTGTGTTTTGTGATGGGTAGAGTACTCGCTTGTGATGGGTTGAGTACCCGATTGGAAAGTGGCCAAAATGTTGTGATTGGAAAGATAACCAAAATTGTGTTATGGGTAAATGATTTGCTTTCTCAAGAAATTTGTTTACCAAACTAGGGAAACAAATCCTTGATGATTGGGGTGAATCATCATGGATTGATTATGGATCCATATATAGAGTCAAGTGAGATTGAGTTTAGTCATTAAAATGAGTACAATTGAGTCCATATATTGAGTCATGTGAGACTAAGTCATAGGTCAATCTTAGGCCCCATTGTATGTTAAGTTTATTAAGATTAATATTGATGGTTTATAAAAATATCACTTCTTTTGTGTGTGTTTTTTCATGTGTTTCTTTTCATATATATATATATATATATTCATGGTACGAATAGAGGATGAATTTGACCAACAAGAGATGTTGCATAATTTAGAGGATTTCACCTGAATATGTTGAACTTCTAAGTGAAGTACTCTTTTGATATTTAATTAATTTTAGATTTGTAAAAAGTCCACTGCTCGGTGTTAGGACTTTTAAAAGAGTAGATATAACAACTGATTATAGTTCTTTATGTAAGATAAAAAAATTTTGAAAAAAAAAACTCTCACATTTTCATAAATAATTTTAGTAAAGGATTAAGGGAATTACAATTGACACGAATGAAGATGCAAGGATGTTCTCTTTGTAAAATGAATAGTATATGTTGTGACTTTACCGAGAAATGTGTATAGTAATATGTATAATTGCTTCTTTTGGATGATTATGGATGGGTATGTAGATGTGATAAGATGCTTTATATTTGGTTTTATATTTAATGAACTTGATAAGTATGTAGAAATGTGAATGGTGCTATAATGCATGGTTTTTAGTGTTAGCATATTTGAGTTGAATTCCTAATGTTCTACACTCTGTAGAGTCTTGCCCAACGAGACTTAGCCACTGTTAAGCAGATTTTCAGCTTTGCGTTCAACAAGAGGTCTCACCCAGCACAAATTTATCTCTGGTAGAATTAAATGGGGTTTTATGCCTAACGACGTATCTCGTTGAACGAAGTCCTTTCACTGGGACAATCTAATTTAGGATCCTCATCGGGCAAGCTACCTTGTTACTCATTTAATGATTTGTTTTGCTTGGTGAGCTAGTGTAGTACGAGTCATGAGTTATATTATTTAAATTTTTATATTAGATTGGAAAAATTGTGTTAAGATGATTAGTACAATTTCAATGTTTTTATGTTTTAAATTATACGCAAAGTGAGTTTTATTTATTGAATAACATTATCAAAAGTGTTATAAATTTGGGATGTTACGGATGTACTCTAAACCTTGCATAATTTCTCTCAAGTCTTAGTGCAACTCACTCCCTTTTCTTTAGCCATCAACATTTTCTTTCTTTTTGTATTTTATTTAGTAGTACACTTGCAAAATGATTATCCCTTACTAGTCTTAAGTCCTAGATTTACTATAAACAAATGAAAGAAAATATAAGTTATTGAGAAATAATAATAAGCTACACATTTTAGAGTATGTTTGGAAAATTTGAAAAAATATATTATTTCAATAATCTATTATATATATATAATCTATTATTTTATAATCATTATAATTTGATTCAATTTTTGTTTGGTTAAATTTGTTGAAAAGTGGTTTGAAAATTCTTTGAATATTAAAAAAGTAATCAATTTTTTATAGAATAAAAAAGTGTAAAAGAATTTGAAAGAAAAAAATTATTGTTGAAAATAATCATAAACTATAAATTTTCATTTTCTTAAAAACAACTTAAAATCTAAAAAAATACTATAATCTAGATTATAATATTTTCCAAACACAATCTTAGCTTCTTAAAACTAGATTAATTTTTCAATCTTTTTAAATTTAATATAAATTTCTAAACATCTAATTTATTTTTTAAAACATCTTATAAAATTTTTATAGTTTATGTAATTTTATTAAAGAGAGAGATAAAAAAGAGAGAGATGAAGAAGATGAGAAAGAAGGAAATGAAAAAAGAAGGAAGAGAAAACTTAAACAAAATAAAATATACATAATAATAGATTAAAATTATACGATACTGAATCTGGCAGAGCCGGTTAGACATCTTCGTATAATCTTGATAGAAAATTAAATCTATACAACTAACAACATAACAGGACAAGTTTATAAGCTACTGAATCTGGTAGAGTCGGTTAGACATCTGCTTATAAACTTGATAGAAAGTAAATTTAATTAACATATGATAAACCCTTAAATGATCATCGCATCCTTAAATATTTATTGCTTAAGGCATCTGAAGATACCTTATAAGAAAACTACTCCATATTTTGAAAGGAAATATGCTCAAGTTATTAAAGAAATACTTACAAAAAGGGAGGAGAGGGAAGGGGTTGCAGAAAACTTCTTATTTTATTGATGGAGAAATTTTACAAGTATCAGAGAAGGGTTTAGAGAGAGGAGTATAGGGAGAAGGAGGAGTGTGTATTTCGGACCTGCTCAGCATAAGAGGCTTATAGTCCTTTTATAGATAAATTGTATAACTTGAAACCGGTTCTGTAGGTAACCCTGTGACTGGTAACCTGCTGAGAAGGTTACTTTGTGACTGATGACCTGTTTTGTAGGTAAATTTTACCTTTCAGTCTATTATCTGGGTAAGAGATAAAATTACTGTGTCACAGATAAAATTTTAATTTGCTCTTTGAACTCGAGCTAGTGTGTCTAATTCAGTTGTTTCTTCATTCATCTGTTCATGAAGACATGGATCTTCTGTGTCATCACAATCGGATGGAAAGGACGACAGTCCCGGTGTGTTTTGGCCATAAAAACCAGTTTCTTCGTATATTTTTTTGTGTAACCTTTCTTTTTCAAAATGTTTCATGAGAGAAAGGTTTGCCTCAATTGGAAATGGGTGGAATTTATTACCCATTATCTTTTTCTAGTATAATTTTGTGTTCTGGGTTTCCTGTAGCATCGTAAAAATCTCAGAATCCCTTTTGGAGAAATTCGAGTTAGACCTTTCAATGCATGTCTTCCAGAGGTTTTACAGGTATAATTTGTCTTTATTTAGAGATAATCCTTTAAGTGGATCATGCTCAAATAATGTAAGACTATGAATCTCTGGATTTGTCTCAGTAAATAATTTTATTACATGTGTGGCTAAACTATCAGGATTATATGCACTTCTTGGAGAAGTGGTAATTTGTAAAGCCACTTGTTGCATTTGTTCAGCCTTAATATCATTTATGACTGAGTTTAATGCTGGAGTGACGGCAGAAAATCTATGGTGGTATTGCCAAAGAGTGAAGGCAACCCAATTCTAGTAGCATTATGAGAGTTATCAGAACATCTCGGTATCAGTGAGATTTGAAAGAACCCAAATCAATTTGAGCTCGTTTGAATATGAATTTTAATTGGCAAGTGCAGTCTTTGTCAACTGTTTTACAATAATCAGAAGATCCAACACACAGATTTCTGTTATTGAAATAAGTTTGTATTTTTACAAATAATCTATCATAATTTGTTGTTTCAGCATGGACCTCAAACAGAAAGTCCTGTATTAACCCAAATTTACCCAGAAGGATATTTGGATTCATTTGTTGTGGATACTACAAGCAGCAGTAGCATATGTTTATGTTTGAGCATGAGACTCAAATTGTAAGGCAGTTTTTATTTTTTCTTAATCGATTGTTTCCAACCGAACTGCCATTTTTGCTTCTTCTTTTGAATAGAAGCCTTTGTATGTGCACCAGAACTGGTCTTGTTTTGCCTCACTGAGGTCTTTAAATGATGTATAGACACCTTTGTTCTTGCCTGTTATAAGAGCAAAATGTGTGAAACCTTTCCTAGAAGGAGAGGCAGGAGAAGTTAACGCTACTCCTTTATTGTCTTGGCAACAAAAGTTGTGTAATGCGCTTATGGTGCTTTGTTTCACCCTTGTCACTTGGTGTTCATTCTGTGTTGTGTATTTTGAAATATTTCAAGTGTTGTCAATTAAAACATTTAATTTGACATTTGTGTGATCTCTTCCAGGGTATTGGAAGATATTTGTAAGGATCGGCAATTCTTGTTTGTCGAACTTTGTGTATTGGTTCGCATTAAATGGGGACTTTACTTGTTTGGGGCTGAAGGCACCTTTCTTTGTATATTCGAGCATGTGGACTTGGAAAAGTCTTTGTAAGGGTGATGACTTCACATGATGTATCTGGATAAAATGTCAACACAAGTATTATCAACACCTTTTATATGTTCAAAGTATAATTTTTCCAGAAAAATTTATGTAATCCTTAAAAAGTAACCATCGTTGATGAGGTTTTTTGTTATTGTTAATTTGATTTTTACCATAAGAAAACTATAACTTCACAGTCTGTTCTGATTGTTAATTCTTGTTTATTTATAAAAAATAATTTAAATGTGTCCATTGCATGTATGATTGCATTGACTTCGTAATCAGTGCTAGTTTTGTAAATTTTTGGTTTTGTTGTGTATTTAGCAGAAGCATATCAGCATATCTGTTCTTCTGCCTTTGGTAGGTGTTTATTTTTCTTTCATTTGAGGATTGCTCCCCATCCGAGTTCACATCCATCACATTCGATTATCAAATAATTTGAATCTAATGACAATTGTAACATTGGCAATTTTGTTATCATTTGCTTTATTTTCTGAATCAATTTTATATCTTCAGAATTAAATTTTCTTTCTCCTTTTAAAGCGGTTTTATTGTATAAAAGAGATGTGTATTTTCCTAAATCAGGAATAAAACTTCTTGCATAGTTTAAAAGTCCTAAAAAGGATCTAAGTGTTTTGATATCTTCCATTTTATCTGGAAATATGCGGCTGGAGTTTTATAGTCCCATTACCGATTTCTGTTCCGAGAAATTCAATGAAATTTTTACAAATTTCCATTTTAGATTTTGAAACTATTAGTCCATAATGTTCCAATTTATATAAAACTTGTTTTAGATGATGAAAATGATCATTTTTTGTTTTAGAAAATACTAGTATGTCGTCAATATAGACACATGTAAAGGATTTAACATCTTTAAAGATATTATCCATTTTTCGCTAAAAAACAGCAGGAGCATTTTTAAGACCAAATGGCATAACATTCCATTCAAATACGCCTTCAGAACAGGAAAATGCTATCCATTTTATTGATTCTGGATCCATTTTTACTTGATGGAATCCACTTTTAAGGTCGAATTTAGAAAACCACTTGGCATCTTGAATTCTGTTTATTAAAACATCCTTAGATGGAATTGAATATCCATCTTCTACTGTGTTATCATTTAGTCTTTTATAGTTGTAAACCATTCTAGATTTACCTCTTTTTTGTTCTGAAGATTTATTGACTATAAAAGCCGGACTTCTGTGTAGACTAACACTAGGTGCTATCACTTTTAGTTTTAATAGATTTTGTATGTGATTTTGACATTCTTCTTGTTCCCAATTATTAAATTGAATGTCTTTTGTTTTAATTATTAAATCTGGATTAATTATTTCCAGTTTACAAGTAACGGGATCTCTATCCCAGAATTTTGTAGGATCTTCTCCTATTATATTTGTTTTATTTAATCTATCTAAGATTTGTTGTATGTTTTCGAATTTTATGGATTTTGAGATTTTTATTAAGGAAAAAGCCTCAGCTGAATTGTCTAATATGTGTGATAAAGAGAAATAATCCTCTATTGTTTCATCTAATAAGTGTGATAATTCTATAGTACAATTGCATGTACCAGAAGAATTTGAGTTTTCACAAGGACACTGGCTAAAAGGAGTATCTTGTTTTAACGAATCACCACTAACTATTGGTGTCATTTGAGTTTTGTCACTAATCATAACATAATCTTTGTTTATTGTGACAGCTCTGTTCTAACTTAGAATAAAATCTAAACCAATTATCATGTTTTGTTTTGAGGGAACTAAGTTTTCTACCCTCATTGTTTTTATAAAAATTTTATGACAAAAAAGGTCACAATTTGTACTGAATTGAAGAATAACATTGTTAACTTCTTCATCATTTATCATAATTTCTCCAGACATGGTTCTGGTTTTTTGTATATTTTTGCTCTTTGTTATGTTTTGTAGTGGAACTACAATTTTACATATAACTGTTTCAGAGCATCCTGTGTCCAGTAATACTTGTATGATTTTTTTGTTGATGAGGTATTATTTATTTTTGGAAATGTTAATTTAACTAATATTTTTAAAGTAATTAGTTGTTGTTTATTGCAAACTAATGGGATACATTCCATAGTTCCCATCATATTATTTTGTATAGATGAGTGACTAGACTCTGGGAAATCTATTTTAGTTTTCCCTTTTATAGTTTTTTTTAAAAGAATAACCTTTTCTTCTAAATGATTTATACGAGTCTCTAATACAGAAACTCTAGTATCTGTTAAATCTTTATTATACAACTTATGTGTGTTATCTTTCTTTTCAAAAGATGGTATTTCTTGTATATTCATATGTTCTTTCACACAATTAATACAGAAATTTTTGTAACATAATGGACAATGAGCCCTTTGTGATATGTGAAAATACCTTTCGCAATATTTACAAGGAATGAATTCTGTACCAGAATAAAATTGTATTTTGTGAGGAGAGAGATTTGTTTCTATGGTTTTCATTAGACTGTATCCTAAATCGTCTAATTCTTTTCTCATTTCATTGTATTCATCTCCCATAAGGAAATCATTATTATCTAGGTATAAATGAATATATTCATTGTTTGTAAATGCATTTATAAGGTCATAATTTTTATGAACCTTATCTTGATTTATTTCTTCTGTGTACTCTGTTATGCTAATAACAGATAAGATTTCAGAGTCAGTAGAAACTTCTTCATCAATGGGAATAAGATTCATATGACATGACTTTATTAAAGCCGCCTCTTTTGTGTAAAGATTGACGATGTTTGGACAATCTCTTGAAAAATGTCCTGGTTGCCTACAACCAAAACATTTTAATGTTTGTTTGTAAGTTTTATTATCCCTAAATTTCCTAACATGTCTATTAGGATTTAAAGTAGACTTTCTAGCATTAGAAGCTCTTATTTTATAAGTTTTTCTCGGACCAAGAAATTTTTGGGTATTATTGTATCTAGGTTTGTTTCTAGGTATATTTTTCCTATTTTTAAACCTATTTTATGCATACTGTTGGGGAGTGTATATTTATTTACATATCCCAGTATCAGAATGCTTAAGTTGTTTTTGTATAGCAATATGAGAGCAAGTGTCTTCCATTATTTTCATAATGTGTTGTATTCTTATTGAGAGGTTATTCAGTATGGGCGTAACCTAATCATTTTCCCAAGTTTCTCTGATTTTTTGTCCCAGTTTTCCTAGAAGTTTGAGAAACATTTTGTCTCTTATATTTACATCATGAAAGCAACCAGCTATTGATGCGTACAAGAGATAATCTTGACAGTATTATTTTATTTTCCCGAAATATTCAATAGATAATCTTTCGAGATGACCTAAATAAATTTGTTGTCTAATTGTGTTGCCATCATTGGCTGATTGTGAGGTAAACAATCTTTGTATAAGGGAACAGAAATTATAAATATTTGGACCTGGTTCTATGAACAGTGTGTTTAGATTATTAGGAAAATTTTTCTTAAAAGATTCCCAGCCAGATCTAGCAATATCGTCGAGATATGTTTCTTCTTTTGCGATAATTTCTTGAGAAGACTGTACATCTTTCTCATGATATATGGCATAATCACAAATTACAGCAGCAGTCCATCGTTCAATATATGTTGGGAGGAGTTGAGGATCTATTCCTCCTATGTTTAAAAGTAAATTTGGGATTTGAAAGTTTGGTTCCAATGGTAATCTTTTACCATGAGACATATATTTGTTGTCACTAAGTACAATATTTTGTACAGTTTCCCGAGAAAGAAATCCTTGAGAATAATTTTTGTGTACCGGCAGGATCTAGCCGATAATTTGTAGATGTAGATCCTTCATATTCATTTATGAGACTTACCTTTGTATTTTCTGATATTGTGGAAAAAAACATCTTCATCTTCTAAATTATTTGTAAATTGATAAGAAAATTCTCTTTCTTCAATTTGTTCATCAATTTGTAATTTGTTTAAAAATGTATTGACTATATCATCAATTTTATCGTTCTCTTTATTTTCTTGAGGTTTTATAATCTCATTTGTCTCAGAGAGAAAAGTATCCCAAGGTTCCCAATAAGGGTTGTCTAGAATGTTGTCTAAAGTTCCTTGCCTAAGCATGACTATGTTTGCTTGATGATGATTCTATTCTTCATCAGTTATGTCATCATCTTCTTCATCATCACTTTCTATGATGTTCATCATACCAATATGATCATCATTGGGAGTAGTAGATGTACTATCCCTTCTGTTTTGTTCTAAATCCATAAGGGGGGTATTTCTATATTCTGTGAAGCTTAAATTAAGGCCTCTAGATCTATTGTGTGAAATAGTAGAATTTGGATTTGTGATGGGATTTCGTTCTTCTCTTTGTAGATGAGTTTGCCATAGATGACCCTCATTTCTTCTTGTAAATGCCTGAGCTGGCAAAAATTGTGTACCAATAGAGCTTATTGCTTCCTCTAATGGTCTAGTGTTAATTTTATACATGGAAGAAATATAATTACTTATTCTTCCTATGAAAGTAATGTCTAAGTGTAGGTTATTTCCTATCCAATTTGTTCCAAAACCTATAGTTTGTACTTCTAGACTAATGTGATTAACGAAGTCTGGAAGGGTGAGTGTAAAGTTTGGAGCAAGATATATTAATGATATAGGCTGATTTAAGTCAACCTCTAATATTCTAATGATACTTTGAGAATCATTGTTTTGAAATCTTGTATCATGGAGAACTATCAAAGCTCTCGCACCAATTATATGTCTAGCTAGGGATCTGACTCCTATAGTAATCAATCCCATGTGGACATATCTTCCATGTTGATTTATAAGTTGTGCAGTTATTTGTTGAGATATTAAAGGAATTATCTCATATGTGTTGTCAGAGAGGTGGAAATCTTCTATCCTCCTGTATCTGTAAAGGCTTGTCCTTTCAGAGCTTAACCATCCTATATTTTATAATTGTCTAGGATTCAAAGAATCAATCCTTGAATTTGATCCTATTTCTGTGTTTTGGTGTATATCTACTAAGTCTTCTTGCTTTCTGATATTAGTAGTTCTTCTTCTATTTAGAAGTCTATCTAAGATTCTTGGATGTTGTATGAGATCTTGTCTCCTAGTATTATGTTCTCTTAATTTTCGAGAAGTTCCTGGAAACCTCTCTGTTGTTTGATTTCTATTGGTTGTACTATCCATAGAAATATCTTCTAATTGTGTTTGTGAAATATTATTCTGTCTTAAATTCATATTTAACTAACGAATGTATTTGTGTTAGAGGTATTATCCTCTTGTTTATACTGAATTTTATTACTAGTTTCAGTTATGTTTGTCTTTGTAGTTACTTTAACAAATTTATGGGTATTTTTGCACAGTGTTTTAGTATGCATATTTGTTCCTTTCGAAAGTTTAGAAACTTTGGTTGCTAAATCATTTATTTCATCTGAAATATTTTCATTTTTGTTTGTGTCTATAAGTTTAGATAACTTTTTAGAAACTTCTTCCAGCAAAGCTATTATTGTATTATTTTGTCCTATTAAAATTGTGTGAACCAAATCTACGTCAGTAGAAGGTTTTGTATATCCCACTGGAGGGGATTTTGTTAAAAATTCTACAGCCGAAAGAGCTGCTTTGTAGTCTGTTCCTTTAAAAAGTTGTATATTAGCCATTTATTTGTAAAAATTTATTTATAAAGTAGTATGAGAGTGCAGTAGTATGAGCAAAAAGAAAGTGAAAGCAGTAGAGGATAAGAAGAAGTAGAAAGATAAGGTATCCACAGAATACACGATAAAGCAATAAATATTAAAGAATATAGAAGATCATGAGGCTTACCAGAATTTTTTTAAAAAAAACTCCTTTTTTTTTTGCAATTAAACTGCATGAAATATATATCTAAACTCAGTGTCACAATCTGCATGTGTTTCTCAACCCATCGAGGTAGGAAACTAGGGTCTTACAAAGGCTCTCCACTGGCCCATAGCTGCCCTTCAACTATCAAGGGTATCCCAGCAAACACTATACACTTTTGTCAGATATATCTTCAATCAGAAAATTAAGATGTACATGATAAAAAAACCTGTCTTGGAAAGAACATGGCTCTGATACCAAGAGAAGAGAGATAAAAGAGAGAGATGAAGAAGATGAGAAAGAAGGAAATGAAAAAGAAGGAAGAGAAAACTTAAACAAATAAAATATACATAATAACAGATCAAAATTATACGATACTGAATCTGGCAGAGCCGGTTAGACATCTTCGTATAATCTTGATAGAAAATTAAATCTATACAACTAACAACATAACAAGACAAGTTTATAAGTTGTTCCTTCTTCTTGGCCCGATCCCCTCCGAAATAGACCCTCCGTCGCCACCCTCATCGACCCCTTTCCCGATCCTCCTCCCAACGTCCAAAGGTTTTCACTTTTCTCCTCTCATACTATCTATCTATCTACTTGTCTTTTGTCAAGTATATATCAAGTTTTTTCATTTACAACAAAAAGTCATAAGTGTTATGTATACATTATTAGACATCATGACTCTACCCAATCGTTTTGAATAACGAAATATGAACCGTAGATAGTAGTGAATCTTTTGATATATGGGCACCTAGCCGATACATACACTTAATTTAGATAATAATTAATGATATTAGTTCTATGAAAATTGTTAGGCCTAACTGTACTTTTAATGTCCTAAACATGCAATTTTAGCCTCCTTGGTTCTAGGCATAATTTTAGATGTATTTCTTTTGGATTTTTATCTTAGTAGACCTTTTAGTATAGGGATTACCAAGCTGAAATCAGTAATAAAAGTAGGTAGGAAAGTTCATGAGTTTGTCTCAATTCTATTTTCACTTTTAATCACAAGTAAGTCTCTTGGAATGTAGTGGGTGTGTGTGCAACATAGCAGGGAAGGATAAAAAAATAAAGCAACGTAGACAATATTCAAATAAAAATTAAAAAAGGTTTTCATTACATTTTAATTATATATATATATATAATTTCAATATTTATATTTTTCCCCCCAGTCAATCTATGCAAATTAACGTCATACGACGTTTCTATTACATTACTGTTAATTATTGGACGGAAAATTGGGCGAGGGACTTACTTTTAAAAATTGGGAAACTGTGAGGACCAACTGCGAGCAATTAGAAACTTTTTTGTACCTTAAAAACAAAAAAGAAATAGTATACTTCGAATTGAAGTGTCATTGAATTTATTTATTTAACGTTTCTTATTTTTCTCTTGAGTGAAACATTGGCACAACAGGAAAGTTATGTTTTGCTGACTCATTGATCACAACAGTTTCTTTGCATATGAATAAATTTGACTATCATTTTCCCTTTCTATTCTCAGCTACAAAACATATCAGCATACTTGATAAAATAAACATTACACATTCCTATATTCTGGGTCTTAAATCAACTTTTCTTTTATCTTTTAGTAATGGTATCATTTTCTTATTACTTATTTAACTTGTCTTTCAGGAGAGCTTAGTTGAATGCTTGAATTTACTGCCATTTCTGTTTTTGATTGCTGCACATGTTGAGACATTTAAAATTATCAATTTACTAGCAATTACACAATGTGGAGGCCTACACGATGGGTTATTTATGGCATTGTGTACTGTGTAGTTTATGCAGTTCCTTTGTGGGTGTTGTTGGAGAGGAACATTTATACTTTTAAGGATGTTTCTTTGTCCCAAATTTTGATCTGGGATAGAATCATGTCTTTGACTTCTTTGAAGTAAAGGGTGTTGCTACGTGGATTTTCAGAGAGATTTGGAAGCTTTGCTGCATTTTAGAAATACTGTATAAAACCAATCTTGTTCCTTCATCTAAAAATTTAAGTTGGTAGTGTTAGGTGAAGACACATGATTGGTTTTATATCTTGAATACTTCTTACTGCTCTTCTTTCCCTGTTTTTCTTGAATTTTTTGGCATTTACGCTTATAGTGTTTTTTTTATTCAAAGGTTTTAGTATTCTCTCCCTAGTTGTTGTTCTCTTTTGTCTTTAATGAAATTTCTTCTACAAAAATTATTCGTGTTGCTTAGTTCCTGGCTTAGGTATCCCAGTCGTGACTAGAACTCAAACCTGCCACCCTCTGGATCCACTCTCAGCTGCTGAAATATCAGTAGTTGTAGCTACAGTTCGTGCAGCTGGAGCAACCCCGGAGGTAGATGCTTAATTTTATTTTCATTATAGATTAAGCTTAAATTTATTACCTAGTATGGTTATGAGAGACATTCTGTAACTTCTCTAAATTGTTGTGTATGTATGTTGATGAAGTATATGTGTGGTTCAATTTATTTTGAAGAACGACTTATTTATTTTGCCTGCTTAATGATAACCTTAGAAAATAGCAATTGTTTCTCCAGATTCATCATTGCAAAATTATTTCATTATTTTGATAGGTGAGGGATAGCATGCGCTTTGTTGAAGTAGTCTTGGTAGAACCAGATAAGCAAGTTGTAGCATTAGCAGATGCATATTTCTTCCCTCCTTTCCAGCCATCATTGCTCCCCAGGACTAAAGGAGGACCTATAATTCCTACTAAACTTCCCCCAAGGAAAGCACGATTGGTTGTTTACAACAAAAGGTCAAATGAGACAAGCATATGGATTGTTGAACTTAGAGAAGTACATGCTGCAACTCGAGGTGGTCATCATAGAGGCAAAGTAATTTCTTCTAAAGTTGTTCCAAATGTTCAGCCACCAATGGTAAATATGTATTATTTGATTTTATACTTTCATAAAATCTTGCTGCTTATTTAGGATTTGTTTGCAAAATTTGTACGCGACAGATTTTTTATTTTTTTTTGCTTTCCTAATTTAAATGGCTTTGCCAAAACTTGGATAAAACATTGAAAATGGAAGTAAAAACAAACAGTAGAGGTTCTTTGTCGATCTTTAGAACCCAGGGCACAATCAATTTTAGTTTTACTTACATTACTTCATGGTGTCACATCAATTTTCAGAACTTAAATGGCTATGGTAATACTTTTGTGGAGATCTTAGAGAAGTAACGCTTCTTTCTTAATCTCAAGTCTCAACTTGTTGGTACATTATTTTGTTTTGGTTTTAATATATGCATTCAAAATTAAGACACAGTGACATATGCAAGGCTAAGATTGCGTACAATGACCTCTCCCATGTTAGTTTTTTATACCTATTCAAAATTAATCATATCCACGATATTTTACTTGAAAGGGAGAAATATTTAGAGGAATTTTGTGTTAGCTTATACACATGATGTGGCATTTGTTGATAGATATACCTACCGTCCCTTAGTTTCAACTTTCAAATCAACATAGATTTGGGTTATTCACTCTATGGTACACGTACAGGATGCTGTGGAGTATGCAGAATGTGAAGCTGTTGTGAAAGACTTCCATCCATTTCGAGAAGCAATGAAGAGAAGAGGAATTGAGGTCATGGATCTTGTGATGGTGGATGCCTGGTGAGTTGCTGATTTGAGATGATTTTTTAAAGACTATATGAAGGTTCATTGATGTCTTTTTCTCTCTAATGCGCGGGGAGCTGAGTTTGCAGGTGTGTTGGATATCATAGTGAAACAGATGCTCCTAGCCGCAGGCTTGCAAAACCTCTAATCTTTTGTAGAACTGAGAGTGACTGCCCCATGGAAAATGGCTATGCCCGGCCAGTTGAAGGAATCCATGTACTTGTAGACATACAAAATATGGAAATTCTTGAGTTTGAAGACCGTAAAATGATTCCCCTTCCACCTGCTGATCCATTGAGAAATTATACTTCTGGGGAAACCCGGGGAGGAGTTGATAGAAGTGATGTGAAACCATTGCAGATTATTCAACCTGAAGGTCCAAGTTTTCGTGTCAATGGGCACTTCATTCAATGGCAGAAGGTGATTGTTCATCGAAGTACTTTTTTCTAGAATCTAATTCATATAAGACATGTAAACTTGTAATTGTATTTTGCATGTTTTAAACTTTAGATAAAAAAGAGCTTTTTGTTTGTGTATGTGTGTTTCAGTGGAACTTTCGCATCCGTTTTACTCCTAGGGAAGGTTTGGTTATTTATTCTGTAGCTTATATAGATGGAAGTCGAGGGCGAAGGCCAGTGGCTCACAGATTGACTTTTGTCGAGATGGTGGTCCCTTATGGAGATCCAAATGATCCTCACTATAGGAAGAATGCTTTTGATGCTGGAGAAGATGGTCTGGGTAAAAATGCTCATTCTCTCAAGAAGGTCAAGGCATTTTTATCTAATGAAGTCTCTAATATGCTCCTTTCTCGTATGATATTAAAATTTGGTTTGCAACGTGGCATTGTATCAGGGTTGTGATTGTCTAGGCTATGTCAAGTACTTTGATGCTCATTTTACAAACTTTAATGGAGGTGTTGAAACAATAGAAAATTGTGTTTGCTTGCATGAAGAAGATCATGGTATTTTATGGAAGCATCAAGATTGGAGAACAGGTTTGGCTGAAGTTCGACAGTCTAGAAGGCTGACAGTATCATTTATATGCACTGTCGCTAATTATGAGTATGGATTTTTCTGGCACTTCTATCAGGCAAGTTATTGGCTGGATTTATTTATACTTTCTAATAATCTAATAAGATTTATATAATTGCAACCATGGTTGAAGCCTAGTGATATATACTTTTAAAATTTTAAATTCATACAAGTAGGTGTCTCACGTTTTAAATGTATGAGTAGAGAGTATTGGATTCAAAGTGAGGGTTCTGCTGTGTATCCTAGCAGCTGAACCAGAAAGAAAGATTTGCCTTAACTGCATGATTATGAAATCTATTTTTTTGCATAGTATATTTGTTCGGATTTCGTTGTTACATTTGGTATGGTTGTCCTAGATAGGCTTTGTGGTGGATTTCAATGTTCAAACATACGCATATTAATTGGTTGTCTCACTGCTTTTGTATTTGCACTTTCCTTCTCATGATGGAAAAATAGAAGCTGAGGTTAAGCTCACAGGAATTCTCAGTTTAGGAGCATTACAACCAGGTGACAGTCGAAAATATGGCACAACTATTGCGCCTGGATTATATGCACCTGTCCACCAGCACTTTTTTGTTGCTCGTATGGACATGGCTGTTGATTGTAAGCCTGGTGAAGCATTTAATCAGGTCAGTGTGCAACTATACTTTTCAGTTGGCAAGGTGTTAATGCTGATGTGAAGGAATATTTTGGTTGGCTCATTACTCATATTTCAATATTTTGAGCTAGTGTAATATTGCCTGTCCATCTCAAATTTATTTTTGTGAAAAAAGATAGCGCAAAAATCTAATATTATGTATCTTGAATTCTGTAACAGAAGGATAAGCACCAGAATGAATTGTGTTTTGAATAATACCAAATATTAAGAGTATATAGCGGATTAGTGGTATCTCTTTTGATAACATCATATTAACGAAATAACATGATCTTTGACGTAGCCAGTTAGCCAGTCATGGCTGCATGAAACTTCTGTTCTTTTTACTTTCCTTCCTTTTAATTTATCAGTTGAACTTCTTTTATAACTTTAAATAGTCCATTCCACGGTTCCATTTTGAAAAATGAAAAAAGGGCTTCCATTTCCATCATAACTATAAAATTTATTGCTAGTATGTGAACACAAATATGACAAACCCTCTCCAGGTTGTTGAGGTGGATGTCAAAGTTGAAGAACCAGGAAAGAATAATGTTCACAACAATGCATTTTATGCAGAGGAAAATTTGCTTAAAACAGAATTGGAAGCAATGCGTGATTGTAACCGTTTATCTGCTCGACATTGGATTGTAAGTTCCTTCCACTTGTATATTATAAAAAAAAATACCAAAAGGAAGAAGGAATGAAACAGACAATTCCAATTTTTCTGGCGAATATTTCCACCGCTGTTACTGTAACTGTAATTATTGTGCTAGGCACAATAAATGAAATTTTCAAATTGGGCCGCTCTTATTCTCTCTACGTATGAATGATATTGCATAATGTTTGTGCTACTTACAAATGTAAAATTCCTACACACGCTTGTCTGTTCAACATCTGTTTTTCTACCTTTTGGGTTTTTCAGTTTTCCTTGTGCATATTTCCTGCCAGATACTGGTGGCATGTTCAGTTTTTCTGCTGTTATGTTTTTCAAAGCTAGGATTGTTTTCTTGTTAGAAAACAATCTTTCACCCGGTTTAGCTTACATGAATTACCTGTTTTAGGTTAGGAACACAAGGACGGTAAATCGAACTGGGCAGCTAACAGGATATAAGCTAGTACCTGGTTCAAATTGTTTACCCTTGGCTGGTTCAGAGGCCAAGTTTCTGAGGAGAGCAGCTTTCTTGAAGCGCAATCTTTGGGTCACTCCTTATGTTCCCGATGAAATGCATCCTGTAGGAGAGTTCCCAAATAAGAATCCTCGTGTTGGAGAGGGTTTAGCTTCTTGGGTTCAGCAAAATAGATCACTAGAAGAAGCTGATATAGTTCTTTGGTTAGTTCACTTGTTTCTATTTGTATGAGAGTTGATATATAATTTGCACACGATCTTAAGTAAACAAGGCTTTGTTTATCTGTGTGCGCGTTAAATACACCTGATTTAAGATATCATTGACTGATAAATGTTGTACTCTTTGGGCTTTTGTTGTGCTTATTCATTCTTTGTACATGTTATCTGATATGGTGGAATATTTCAGGTATGTATTTGGTGTGACACACATTCCCCGATTGGAAGACTGGTCAGTTATACCGGTGGAACGCATTGGTTTTATGCTTATGGTATTCCACTCAAAATTAGTTTGTTTCATTGCCATTCTTTCTGTGCAAAAAATACTGAGATTCATATTCAACTACTATACATGCTTATGGCTATAACATAATCTCCTAAGGTTTGAGCGCAATGCAGTTCTTCAGTATGTATCTCGTTTGAAATCTCCTATATCCAAAATTGAAGTTCATCTTCGAATTTGTTAAACCAAGCCATGTTATAGAAAAGTAGGCATTAAGTTTTTGGAAGCAATTTTCAGTAGCTTGCATATGTGGAATTAATCAAAAGTTGTTTCTTTAGAAGGAAAAAAACTGATAATTTTCTGTTCATAGTGTTGGAATTAATTTTGTCCTGCTATACATGATGCAGCCACATGGGTTTTTCAATTTCTCTCCAGCTGTTGATGTTCCCCCAAGTGCAAGTGATTTGGATGATAAGGAGAATGGGATGTCTGCAAAGCCTATTCAGAATGGGGTGATTGCCAAGCTCTAAAACTACCAAAAGTTGAGAAGAGACATCTGACTATGTTTATCATCACCCGAGTGCATCCATATTCACAAGAATACTCAAGAATAGCTGTTTAGGTGATGCATGTGATGTAGCTCGAAAATCATACTGCTTTATTGGTTTCTCTAACATCTAAATTGATGCGACGTTCCCTTTGTCAGAAAGTCGAGTATGTTGGATTAGAATAAATTCGCATTACTATATACTGTTTGCTCCTTTTTAAGTTCAGTTTCATATATGTTTACACAAGGATCACCATGAAGTAGTATGACTCTTCATTCTTAATATGTCACATGTATTTTGTAATTTCGTTATCGCAAAATAGCAAAACTCTTCATGAATTTTGGTACCATCCAAATGATGGCCCATAATATTTTAAATGGCTAACAAGTAACATCTATAACTATTATAGCATGCAATCACATCTAGGAAGACCTCTTATCTAGGAGGGTTGAGGAGTAGACATGTGATGTGATCTTTGATGATCACGTGCTCAAAGGATCCTTTCTAAGATCACTTGAAAGAGAAATGGATTTATGGAGAGGAAAGGAATGGGGTGAGGCACCACAAATACTAGGTTTGATAAGCCAAAGGGGAGAGGCCACAAGGGAAGGGTCCCTTGATAACTCTTAGAGGCTCTCACTAAGGAGAAAGGGGGACACTCAAAGGTAAGAACCTCACAACCAATATGGTTTCTAGGATTAAATTCAAGTGTAAAAAATACAAGTGAGAGAGGAGCTCCTATTTATAGAGGTAGCTAACCTCTTGAACAAGATAACCTAAAAAGAAGGGCTAGGATTAAAAGGAGAGATCTAAGGGAGGAGAATTGAGAAACAATTCCCTCCTTAGATCATCAAACTTGGTGCCCAAGTTTCTCAAACCAAGGGTCAAGATTCCTTCTTATTAGCTTAGGGAGTTTATGTAGGAAAAAAGGGGTGTAGATATCAAGGTTACCCCTTATTTCCTTCATAAAGACCCAAAAAGCTAAATTCACCCTCTAAATTCCTAAGACACCTCCTAAAAATAAAAAATGGACTAAATACATGTTCCAAATTAAATTATTAATGCTCCTCAAAATTAAAATAAAGAAAAATTACATTTTATTAACTAAAGTCCCTAGCCTAATATCTTCACTCTCCATAGGAGGTGAAGTCTTCCTTTGTCTGCAAGGGTTAGGCATGGCATGGTCCTTGGCTAGGCATGGTCACATCAACATAGTTTGGATGGTTTGGATGGAACATGAAGAAGCTATTTTAAGCCATAGTTTGTGTTTGTAGATATTTTAAGTGTAATTTGCGCCTTTAATTGTAGTGTAGTTGATTTCTTTTAAAGTATTGTATTTTGACCTATTTTCTTATTTTTAATTAGGAAACGTCTTTAGTCTTTTACGAGAAGTATGTGCATAAGGATACCCTTTTTCTAAACCCATTGAGGACATGTGGTTTTCATCTCTACATCTCTCTTGTTAGTTTTTCACCCCTTTTAAACACACATGAAGCATGAGAGATGTATGAAGTCCCTTGGTTCCCCCCATGTGGCGCCAAGTTCCATTCTCTCTCCTAATTGACATATTCAAGTACAAATTTGAATTTGGAGAGAGTTTACATGTCATCTCAAATTCAAATTTGAATCTAAAGGAACATAATCCATGATTTTAGGGTTTTGTTTGGATCTAGTTAAATTAACTAAGTGTTAATTAGCTTTTAGCTCAATTAACACTTAGTTAATTTAACTAATCTTATCCTAATCTCTCTAGAGTTGGACGTCCAACTCCAAAGTCCATAGCTTAGGAATTTTCTTATAAATAGCCACCACTACTCAGTGTAACATTTTACACTTGAATGATATAAAATTTCTCTTAGAGAGTTTCTCCTTGAGTCTCCTTCTCCAAATTGTGAGAGTTCTTTATGACTTTTACCAAGGGTTCTTTTTCTTGTGGCAAGTTTCCTTCTCTTTGTGGCTTATCTCTTTGAGTGGCGCCACCTCACCTCTATTCTTTTTCCTTCCACCATTCATTTTCACCATTGGAAGTCTCTTAAAGATGATCACGAGATAAACATCCCTGGAGGATTGCATCAAGTGGTATCTAGAACCAATCTTCTAGAAGTCTACTCCTTTTCCTTGTCTTGTTTCATTTTCGGATTATATTCTTCTTCTTCATCTTAATTCTATTTTCATTTTAGCATTTCCAAGTTGTCTACATATTTTACTAAAATGTCTTGATGTATTGTGTCTTGTGTTGTTGTCATCTCCTAAAATTTCTATGCAATATATGTTTGTATGAAGTTTGTTTGGGTTCAATGCTTTTGTTCCTTCCTTTGAATCATTTGCTTGTTTAGGTTGTTTGTTATTTCCACATTATACTTTGAGTATTGTAATTCTATGGTTGATGATGTTCCTAAGAAGCACTATACCTTGAATCCATATCTTTGTGGATAAAGCCACACATGTGTGGTTAGGTGCTTTGGACTCATTTTGCACTCCTTTGATCCATATTGTGTTTGATTTTCTCTTTTTTTAGGTGTTTTATTTTCAATTTTATTCTCTAAAGTTTTGTCATAATATAGTCTAGTTTAGTACATGATATGTCATATTAATTTCCTTTTAGCTTCTTTAAGTTTTACAAAAAAATGTATGTTAATCTCTTCTTAAAATTGAGCATCTAGAGGAATTCTCCTCTTAAGTAAGCCTTATAAGAAATTTTCACATGCTTTATTGAAAAATAGTTTTCTCAAAAAAATTTTAGCTCAATTTCATCTTCGTTCATGTTGTGTGGCCTCACAATTTAGTAGCTTTTGTTGTGTTGGTTTTTGGTAAGTGAATTGTTGTTTTGATAAATGTAGTTTGGGCGTGACATTTGAACGAGTTTTGAGTAAACAAACTAAAGTTCAAACACTAAAGTAACCACTATTCCTAAGCATACCTAAATCACTTCCATTACTAGTGCACTTGAGTTGTTTTTTCTTTTTGTTTTCTTGAATTGCACTTAATTAAATTGTGTGCCTTTTAGCTTTGAGTTTGTACAAGTGTTTACTACCATTAAGTCACTCATAAAATTCTAAATCAAAAGAAGTAATTAGGTGCATCAAAGTTAAAAAAAAAGCTAAAGAAAATAGAAAGAAAAGAGCAAAAAATAAAAAAGAATATAAAAGAAATAACCTAAAATTGATGTCCCTAATAGCTAAGTAGAAGAAAATTGCAAAAGAGTGCTTGAACTTTGGTAAAATTGCTTGGATAACCTCTTGAAGCTCTCAGCTATACTTCGTTAAGTTAGTGCAATTTTTTAAAACATCTTGAGTCATTTTACATTTTAGTCCCTATTCCATTTTATTTCTTTTCTAGGATCTTGTTTTGTGTGCCTACTTCATTCTTACCTTTATTTCTAGTTTCATCAATATTTCCAATTGGATAGTGTTCTCCTAATTGTAAATTTTATTGCTTTTTGTTTCTACTCTTTGTACTCCTCTTTTTGGTGCTTGGTGTGTTTGGTGCCATTTTTGTAGAGAAGGTTGGATTGAAGGCTTGTCACAAGGGTAGCATTTTAGGAAGAGTTGACAAAGCTAAAGGGACCTAGGCAAGAAGAGGAGTAAGGCTTTGAGTGACATACTTTGAGGGAGCTTGGAGCAAAAACTTCAAGACCTTTTGTTTTATTTTATTGCACTTTAATTCCATGTATAAAACAACCTCTATTTTAGCCTTTTGTGTGTAATAGCCTGTTTTTAGTCGCTCGTTTTGTAAGGTGCGAAGGAGGAAATGGTACACCACCTTCATACCTTTAAGAGCACGTTTTAGGTCCCTACACTCTTTTATTTTTTGCCTTTTAATTTTCTTGAATGTTTAGGTAAGACTTGAGTTCCAAAGATTTTGTCTTTTAGGTGAGAAAACAAACAAAAAGAGGGAGGAATGTTCTTATGATTATCTCAGCCAGTCATAGCTCTTAAACCATCCTTGCATAATACTTGAATCACACATAAGTAGTAACAAAAGTGTGAACTAGGGGGCTCCCCTAAGGTTATCTCTCTTGATAGGTTTGTGTATAAGTTTAGGGAATGGAGAGTGGAAGAGAGCAACATAAGAAGGGAGAGAAAAGTTAGAGAAGAGAAAATGAGAGAAGAAAAAGAGAGAGAAAGGGGAAAGAGAAAGAAAAGAAAAGAGAGAAGAAAGAGAAAAGAAGAGAAGAGAAAGAAAGAGAGAGAAGAGAAAAGAAGAGATGAGAAAGAAAGAGAAATGAGAGAGACAGAAGAGAAAAGAGGAAAAAGAAAGAGAGAAGAGAGAAGAAAAAAAAGAGAGAGAAGAAAAAAAAGAGAGAGAAGAGAGAAAAAAGATAAGCAGAGAGTATAGGTCAACCTCAGCCATGTATAGTGGAAATGAAAGTGAACAATATGAGGGAAAACCTAGACCTAAAGTGAGGAAAGCCATACAACCTCACTAAAATCAAAATCGATAGAAAATTGATTTCCCACAATTTTATGGCAAAGATGATGTGAAAGCCTACCTTGATTGGGAGATGAAGGTAGAATAACTTTTCATTTGCTTTCAAGTGAGTGAAGAGAGAAAAGTTTCCTTGGCCACCCTTATCTTCCAAGGGCATGTCGTGCATTAGTGGACGACACTTGTTAGTGAAAGGCTTCGCCATCATAATCCCCCTATTACATATTGTAATGATCTTAAGGGGATTATGAGGAGAAGACACATTCCCTTTTACTACGAGAGAGAGCTCCTTGATAATTTACAAAGGATAAAACAATACAACTTAATTGTTCAGGAGTATAGGAAAAACATGGAGCTTCTCATAATGAGAGTGGGCATTAATGAGGAGCCAAGGGCCACCATTGCTAGGTTCCTTAGTGGTTTGAGCATTGAGATTATAGATAAATTTAAGCCCTTACCATATAAGGACCTCAATGACTTGGTCCAACTCTGTATCAAGGTTGAGCAACAATTGAAAAGAAAAGTTCCAAGAAAAATTACTCAACTTATACAAAGGGGGATCAAGCCAAAGATAGTTCTTTCAAGATCCCCCTCTAAAGAAGAAACATCCATCACAAGCATGCATAACAAGAACAATCCTTTGCATAATAGAGAAAACCTCGTACTAGTTCTTCATCTAAGACTAGTATTATTAAGTGCTTTAAATGTCTTGGAAGAGGTCACATTGCCTCTTAATGCCTTAACAAAAGGACCATGATCATAAGGGGATATGACATTGATAATGAATCCTCTTCCTCTTCTAGTGAAAGTGATAGTGAGGAAGAAGGGGGTAGCATGCATATTGAGGACACATATCCCTATGAGGGGGACTTGTTGATGATAAGAAGGTTTCTTAGAAGCCAACCTTGTAACATTAGTCAATCTCAAAGAGAGAACATCTTCCATACAAGATGTAAATTTTTTGATAAGATATATTCTCTCATTGTAGATAGTGACTCTTGTTGTAATTGTTGTAGTACAAGGTTGGTTGAGAAGTTAACCTGGACTACCATTCTTCACCATAAGCCTTATAAGCTTACATGGTTGAATGTGAGTAAAGAAATGGAAGTCAATCAACAATTGGATGTGCCTTTCCCTAGTGGTTCTTACCATGATGCAATTCTTTGTGATGTGGTACCAATAGAGACGACCCATATCTTGTTAGGGAGACCAAGATAATATGACAAGAAAGCTATGTATGATGACCAGTCTAATGAGATTATCCTTATCCACTTGGGTAAAAAGACTAAGTTGTATCCTCTTTCACATTTTCAAGATGGAAGATTAACTTATCTTGAAAAGAAAAAAGGATAAGGAAGAGAAAAACAAAAAGACAAAAAATAAGCAAGCATTGATAGTTAAAGGGATGGAAGGCAAGAAGGATGAGCATAAGGAGAACCATTTTTTAACCAAAGTGGACTTAAAACATAGCCTTCTTATTGAACAACCTCTTTACCTTCAACCCATGAAGGCATCACTGCATACTCTCCTAAGTGTTGAACTTGAAATATCATCCATTGAGCTTGATCAAAGTCAAGATATGGAAGAATTGGAAGGGAATGATGACCTTAAAAAAAATTACACCTTGGACCACAAGGAAAATCTTATTGAAGATGATTCTTCCAATGAAGAAGTAGGAGTTGAGGTTGTGCCCATCACCATTGAGCATAATCAATCACAACCCCAAACTCTACTTGAAGATGAGGCCCCTATAGTTGAGCATGAGATTGAGTTCAAAACTCTTGAGACTCAAAGCCAATCTCAAGTTCAACCTCAAGAGACCATGCTTAAAAATCACCCTTAGGCCCATCATTATATCTTGGAGTGAACAAAAGGATAAGGTTTACATAGCCTTCTTGAGTAAGTGCTCTGATGCACCAAGTATAGTCATTCCACCCATTTCCAACAATATGAGACTACTACTTAGCCTTCCTGAGTAAGTGCTTTGATACACCAAGTATAGTTTCTCTACCCATTTCCAACTATAGGAGACTACTACTTTGTAGCATTAAGTACAAGTTGGGGAGCTATTGTGTGGAGGCCCATGCACTACTTCCACTACCCCAACCAAAATTAGCTACATCATATACCTCTTACCTTCCCCATTATTTTGAGTCTACACCTGCTAATTATATTGTTTATCTTTTTGCAAGACTGCAAGAAGAGGAAGAAGGGCCTCAGGATTTAAGGTCAAATCCTTTCCAAGGGAGAGGAAATGATGCAATTCCACCTAGCAAGGCCTCTTAGCTAGGAGGGTTGAGGAGTAGACATGACTTGGATGGATTTTGAAGAAGTTATTTTAAGCCATAATCTATGTTTGTAAATATTTTAAATGTAATTTGCGCCCTTAATTATAGTGTAGTTGGTGGTGTAGTTGATTTATTTTAAGGACTTGTATTTTGACCTATTTTCTTATTTTTAATTAGGAGGTGTCTTTAGTCTTTTATGTGGAGTGTGTGCATGAGGAAACCCTTTTTTCTAAGCCCATTGGGGATGTATGGTTTTCATCTCCATACCCTTCTTGTTAGTTTTTCACCCCTCCTAAACACATATGAAGCATGAGAGACATGTGTATCCCCTTGGTTCCTCACATGTGGTGCCAAGTTCCACTCTCTCTCCTAGTTGGCACATTCAAATTCAAATTTGAATTTGGAGGGAGTTCACATGACACTCTTAAATTCAAATTTGAATCTATAGGGAACATAGATCCATGATATTAGAACATTGTTTGAATCTAGTTAAATTAGCCAAGTGTTAATTAGCTTTTATCTCAATTAACACTTAGTTAATTTAACTAATCCTATCTTAATCCCTCTAGAGTTGGACGACCAACTCCAAAGCCCACAACTTAGGAATTTTCTTATAAATAGTTACATTACTCATTGTAACATTTTACCCTTGAATGATATAAGATTTCTCTTAGAGAGTTTCTCTGAGTTTCCTTCTTCTCCAAATTGTGAAAGTTCCTTATGACTTTTATTAAGGGTTCCTTCCCTTATGGCAAACTTCTTTCTCTTTGTGGCTTATCTCCTTGAGTGGTGCCACCTCACCTCCATTCTTCTTCCTTCCATAATTCATTTTCACCATGAGAAGCCTTTTGAAGATGATCATAGGACAAGCATCCATGGAGGATTGCATCAAGTAACATCTATAACTATTATAACTAGAATACCCCATTTTGATGTCCATGTTTACTTAGAATTTTTTATTCTTAAGTAACTACTAAATTTTATGTAACTTTTTTTTTTCTCTTTTCAGTTTTCATGTTTTATTTTTTTTCTTTTATTTTTTATTTAATAATATAAAGAGAGGCACAAAGTGCCTCTTTCCCACTAGTGTAAATAAAAAAAATAGAATGATTTTTTTATAAGCTAAGATTTGTATTAATATCCAAAATTGGATGGAAACATAAGTAATGCCTACTACCAAAACATACAATAAAAATATTTCCTATCCTCCACACAGGAACCATAAATAGAAATTATAGCATAAGACTAGTGTATTATAGGAACTTGCTTACCATACAAAAGAGCGAGTTCATGACCCATTCTTAAAAAGAGTGTTGTGATTTTTGCTGCATGACATCATTCCTAAGATGAAAGTTGTACTACTTGAACTACCTCCTGGACGCCTAGGAGTCTCTCCCTGAAGATTGCATTATCTCTAGCTTTCCATAATGGCCATACTACAACAAACCATTCCAATTGTTACACCTTCTGCCTTGTCTTGTTACCCATTATTAATCCCTCAAATTGCCAAAAGTGATTTTTCACATCATTGGACATAACTATTTCAGTCTCCCACCACTAACAAAGTTGTTGCGACAACTTGTAGGAAACTGTGCACGTCATGGATAATAGATTGATAACAATAAGATTAATTAATAGTTATAAAAAATGAATTAGTTGTTTAAAGAAAATCATAAAAGTTTATGACGGGTGAAATAACATTTGTGAAGATGAAGTAGTTGTTAAGAGATAAAAGTTTATAGAATCCATAGTTATGAAAACCAAATCAAATTAGCTAGTCAGAGCGATTATTGTGAATCAGATGAGTAACTGGTTTGGTTTGATTTGTTGTTGGTTATGCAGGACGAATCAAATCAGATTAAACCAATCAGTTTTGTTTAAAAACCTTAACATGGTTGGATAAAATTGGTTTATTTTATTTTTGTTTTCATTTTGAAATATCATTTTGGTGGATTAAAAAAATGATGTCATTTTGATGATATATTACTTGATAGATAATGAATTAGATCTAGAGAAGAAATACTTTACCATAATCCAAATCTAAAATTGATTTGGAATAATTAAATTTTAATATTTATATGTTCATGACTTATGGACTTGTTTAAAAAATTGTATTATTGAATTATTGCTTATGAAAATTGTTTTTGAAGTTTAGTTTAATTATTATTTTAGATATTGATATTTTATATTTATAATAATGTGTTATTAAATTTGAATTTTAAAGTATGAAGTTTTGGTTACCATATTTTTTTTATTTTTTTAATATAGATGGTTCAACTAGCTCAAATAATAATTATTCGATTTAATCATTAAATTATAAAACTACTATTTTGACTGATTTAATAACCAACTCAATTATAATAACAGTAATAGAACGAGTATAAAAAATGTTTCAAATTTACCAAAAAAAGTTAAATTATTTAATAACAAAATACTAAAAGTAAATTAGATATTTGTCATCTTTATTATCGATGACATGGCAGGATTATAAATTGCACGTACGTTTTTCATGGTCGTACATATTAACACATTATAAAAATTACTCAGATATATTGTTTAAGTTGCAAATAAAATATAGTTTTTATTACTATTCAAGAATATAATTTCAAAATTGGGTCCATAGCTCAGTGGTAGAGCATTTGACTGCAGATCAAGAGGTCACCGGTTCGAACCCGGTTGGGCCCTTAATTTTATTTTTAAAAAAATAAAAGAAATATCGACATACTTATATAATCAAACTTTAATTTTACTGAAAGATAAATCTTTACGTTACTTAGATATCATGTTACAAAATATAGTTTTATATAAATTACCATGAAAATTATAATAGAATTTAAATATAATTTTATATTGTTATCTTGTCTCATATTTTGAATAGTAATAATTTGTTTTACATAAATTTTTATTGATTTATTAGTTGATTAATATATTTACGAATGCATCATAACTATTTAAAAAAAAACTTTAATGGTTTAGGTAATTGATTGAACAAATTTATATTTGTAAAATTTTTTAGAACATATTTCAATAACACTTACTGAATTTTTGTCAATTACATAACTTTATATTTTTTAAAATATTATTCTACACTTCAAATTTTATACTAACAAGTTGAGATGAATGGTTAAAAAAATAAGTACTTGTATACTTACATGAAATCTTAAAAAGTATTATTGTAATTTGTTTAAAATTATTATGAAATAAAATTTTTAAATAGATTATTACTCTAAATTAAACTTAAAAATAAAAACTAAGTTAGAAAAAGTTAATGATAAATAACATTCCATACTTGAGTTTTATAAGTGATTATCTCATTAGTTTATTTTTAAGTGATTTTATTTTTTATTAAATGATTATCTTTCTTAAAATTGGTGTTTGCTTATAAATTTTAATCAATTATAGATTAAGTTTTAGAAAGAAAATTTTTGAAAAAGTTTTTCTACCATTCCTCGTTAAGAGAGAAATATAGTAGAAAAGGTAGAATCCATTTATACTTTTTTAGGATTATAAAAAGTTTTAAAAAGAAAGAAGTCTAGCAGAAAGAAGTAAAAGAGAGAACAAGAAATGGGTAAATAATGAATAGAATTTTAAATTGTTTGGATTGAGAGCTATAAAAAAAGTAGAAGAGAAAGAAAATTGGATAAATGTTATAATGACATTTATCTTTAATATTTTATTTATAAAATATAAGATAAAGTTATTTTTGTTTTTAATTGTAGCTCAATGGTCGGGGACTTGGTTAATCAATAAAAATCTAATTTTAGGAATGAAGGTGGATAGGTAGGAGGTTCGGGTGGTGCTCCAACAATATGGCGATGACACTTTAATCATGGTAACGTATGATAATGTCATGATTTTGAAAAGTATATTAAGGTGTTTTGAATTATTGAAGACAAATTTTTACAAGAGTAGTGTGAAGGTGTCAGGACAGGTGATCGGGACCTGGAATTTTATGTAGGGATTCTAATTTGTAGGATTATGCATATACCATTTTATTATCTAGAACTTCATGTGGGGGTTAATGCGAGAAATGAAAGAGTCTATCAACCTGTTCTCGAGAGAATAAGAGCAAAATTAACATCTTTAAGTAAAATAAATCTGTCACTACGGGGGCAGATTTGTTTAATCAAATCTTCTCCATTCCACTTTTTTTCCTTTTTGTTTTTTAGGGTACCAAAGAAGTTGAACTGTGCTATTCAAAAACTGTAGAGAAGGTTTATGTGGGGTGGATTTGAAGAAAATAAAAAGTTGACATAGATAAAATGGATCAAAGACAAATGATTTTAATAAAGCTCTCCTTTTAAAGAGAAATTTTTTAGTATGGATTTCACCTTAATTTCTCTCTTTTTTGGTTTTTCCACCCATCCAAACAATCTAAAAATTTGTTGTTTTTTTTTTCCAATTCTCTCTTCTTAAAACCACCCTATTCAAGCCATGCATTAGTCTAACCGTTACTTAATTCCCCTCTATTGACAGTGTTATGTTCTTGCTTAGATAAAAGTTATCTTGAAAGACTTTTAAGCAACTGAATTCTATTGGTATTAGACAAGATATTTACTTTTTAATTTGATGCATGAGCGTGTGCCTTTTTCCTTTTAGTAAGTTCCAAACTACAATCCAAATACACTTTTAGAGCATAATTGTCTAGCTGGTGAAATTGTTGTAGTTCCTTTGAAACAGTCTCAAATCATAGGGGATGTTTTCTTTTACAAACATATTTTTTTAACGAACTTCTAAGAGAAGTAAATTAAATAAAATAAAATATACTTTTTAATGAATTTTTCTAATATATGTTGGACTTTTTATAAATTATCTCATGAATTTTAAAAAATTGTGCAAGTTGGTGCGAACTGATTTCCCAATACATCCTGCTCCCATTGCTAAGTGTACACTGCAAGATGGTAGAATATTATGGACAAACTGGAAACTTGGGCAACAAAAATACAACTGTCTAGCATACGTCATAACAACAGAGTGTGACAGACAGAAATTTAGAATAAACAGAGATTTTTAGTACCTGAAATTGTAAGTAACTGTTACATTAATTTTTGAACTGTAAGAAATTAAAAAACAGAGCCAGAAACTAGATTGCTTTTGATTATGGTCAGGCATAAGTGTCCCATTAATTATAAGATCTCAAACAAACTACCCTTTGGATCCACTGTCAACTGCTGAAATATCAGTAGCTGTAGCTAGACTGCTGGGGGCAACCCAGGCTAGATTGCTTGATTTACTGATGTAGATTGAGCTTATTTTATGTTGGTTTATTTATATTGTCTTGTGACTTCTCTAAATCATTTGATTATCTTGTTAGCTGAGGGATAGCATTCGCTTTATTGTAGTAGTCTGGCAGAACAAATTAGAAAATTGTTGCGTTAGCAGATGCATATTTCTTCCTTCCTTTATTTGACCACAAATTCCTACTATGTTTTCCCCAAGGAAAGCAGATTGGTCGTTTAAAACAAAAAGTCAAATGAGACAAGCATAAGTGCATGCAGCAACTCCAGGTGGTCACCATAGAGGCAAAGTAATTTCCACTAAAGTCGTTCCAAATGCTTAGCCACCAACGGTAAATATGTATTACTTGATTTCATACTTTGCTAAAATCTTTCTGCTTATTAGGATTTGTAGTCTTTCTTATCGGTGAATGGTTAAGAAATCAATTTAAATTATTTTAATTTCACATCACTAAATATTGTATATAAAAAAATGATTATTTTTTCTATAGAATTTGTTTAGATTTTAAAAATATTATTTATAAAATTGAGATTTGTTTTTTTATTTAAGATTAGATGATAGATTTATAAATAAGATTTTTTTTTAAATAAGAAAAATCACCTTGAAGCACAGGTCACCACTCTAAGTAAAAGAGAAGGTTATAATGTGAAAAAAAGATTTGTATTTACAAGTTTTTTAATAATTCTTAAAAACTTGTCGTAGATGTAAGTATGAGCGTGAATCATGTGAATAAAATACCAAATACTATTGTTATGTTTTTTTTTCTTATGTATTGTTATGTTTTTTTTTTATGTGATATAAGTTGTGTGTATTTCTTTTTATCAACATAAATAAAGAAAAGTTGGTTTGTTATGTGTTTTTTTTGGGCACTATAAGTGCATTTTTATTTTGTAATCTTCCTTTGGCTTTTCTAATTTAATTGCCTTTGCTAAAACGTTCATATATAGACACATCTAGAATGGAAGTCACAACACACAGTGGTGGTTCTTTATTGGGCTGATTGACCCAAGTGGATTTATTTTTTAAAAAAATTATCAGTATGGGTCTGTTTTGAAAAATATTACCAGCGTGGGTCTGTTTTGTTGGTTGACTCGGTCAAACCGCAACTCCGAATTGCGGTTTCATTGCCACGTCAGCAACGTGATTACGTGGAAGCCAGCGTGGAAAAACGACCACGAAACCGCAAGTGGGAATTGCGGTTTGACTGGTCTTTGACCAGCACCGCCTTGTTATCCAATGGGTAAAAAAACACAGAAAACGATGCATATAAAACCGCAAGTCAGAGTTGCGGTTTTACTGGGGTTTAACCGGCCCCCCCTTTACCCAACGGTTGCAAAAAGGATCCCTGTTTCTACTCACATAAAACCGCAGATGCGACTTGTGGTTTGAATTAAATAATATTTTTCTAGTAAACCGCAAGTGCGAACTGCGGTTTGTATTAAATAATAATTTTAATAAACCGCAGATCAGACTTGCGGTTTACGTGCAGTTGCTATTTAATCCCCCGTCGCCCCACAGAACCGCACACCCGTTCGACCCAGAGAACCGCAGACGTAGTTGCACCCGACGTAAAACAAAGCTTTACGTTACAGTCCAATTGTTCAGGTAAAAAACGTAATTTGTAAATTTTTTGTGTTTTTCAATATTTTTAAAAACAAATTGCTTTTTTAACTCTATTTTTTATGTTTAAATTTACTTTAGTATTTATTTGTAGGTACATTTATGAATATTATGTCTGCTCCAATTGTCACCTTCATTTATAGTGATGGAAGAATGTACGAAGGAGACGAAGGTGTTATTTTTGAAGGGAGTAGAAGAGCAATTAGAATTACGCGTCATATCAGTTTTACTTCATTGAAGAACAAAATTCAGGAAAAGTTAAAAATGCAATCAAATGAATTTATATCATCTCTAACTTGTAGATTTTTATTTTCTGGAAAATATGTGCCACTACAAATTGTTGATGATGAAGATATTGAAATTATGTTTAATGCATTTGAACAACAAAATAATGTTGATATAATAGAATTGTATGTTCATAAATCATCAGTTGGTAGTAGTTTAGGCACTGCAGTAGACACTGATATAATCAGTTCTGACATAGTTGAAGTAGATGATGATGATGTTGTTGGTGAATCATGTGGTGAGGAAACATCTGATGAAGAAAATGACGTTTCAATTGATGGTAATTCATCTGATACTGATGACAATGAAACTCGTAATATGGAGTTATTGTCGGTAACAAATGTGGAACAAGGTATGTTTAACAAAAATAATTATTTTCTTTACGGTTTACTAGTTTAATTTGTTGAATAAGAGACACATGAATAACAATACTGTTACAGTTGCAGGGCAACGTCCACCTTGGACTGATGCAGCTCATTATACACACATTAATTGGTTGCATCCTGATGAAGAAGATATTTTAGGCGAAGACTTGCATGAGTCATGGAATGTTGGAGATGCATTGTACAAAGGTCTACAGTTTGACACAAAAGAAGATCTAAAAAATGCGCTGATACAATATTCAATGCGAACACATCAAACGTATCATGTTATGGAGTCAAAAAGTTCGAAATACATTATCAAATGTCCCAACCATGAAGATGGGTATCCATTTTATATGAGGACAATTTTGTCTCGGAAAACAGTCAATTGGATGGTTACTCAATGGGGTGGAGATCATCAATGTCTCAATCCGGCAGTCACGCAAGACCACAAAAAATTAAACTCAACTTTCATTAGTAACTTGATATCAGGTTTGGTTACTTGTCCATATCTAACGTAATATTTAAATTAAATTATTATCATTTGTTGTTAACTTTTTAATTTTTTTAGGAATGGTTGGTTCAGACCCATCTTTAAGAATTAATTTGATTCAGGAGAGAATTTTTAGTCAATATGGATACAAAATATCATACAGGAAAGCATGGAAAGCAAAACAAAAAGCAATTGTGCGTGTTTATGGGGACTGGGATGAATCATTCGCGACTCTTCCAACATTTTTGAAATTCATTGAAAGTAAATCGCCAGGTTTTTTCTATCAAATATGTCATGATGATCTTGTTGTTGGCAATCGAGGTTACCGTCAATACCAACAGTTTGAAAGAGTGTTTTGGACATTTAAGCAGTGTGCTGATGCCTTTAACTACTGTAAGCCATTGATACAGGTTGGTGGAACACATTTATATGGAAAGTATCGTGGAACGTTGTTAATCGCAACCACACAAGATGGAAATAGCAATGTATTACCTTTAGCTTTTGCTATGGTTGAAAGTGAAAACTCATCCTCGTGGTCTTGGTTCCTATCCCACATACGACTGCATGTGACACAAAAACAAGGAATCTGTCTAATTTCTGATCGGCATGCTGGGATTAATTGCTGTGCAAAATGAGGCATTAGGATGGCAACCACCATATGCTTATCATAAGTATTGCATACGCCATATTTCAAGTAATTTCAACACCCGATTTAAAAATATGGCACAGAAAAAAATGTTGATAAAATTAGGTATGACTTCTTTTTATCCACATGACATTTTTTTCAACTGTATTTTTTATTATTATAAATGAGCGATTGTATTGTGTTGTTTTGCAGCTTACACTCCATGCAAGCATATATTTGACAGAAACTTTGAAAAATTTTGTCAGTAAAGCACTGAAGTAACTAGTTGGATAAATGACATATCGAAGCAAAAATGGAGTATGGCATACGATACAAAAGGTTACAGGTATGGACACATGACAACTAATTTTTCTGAGTGCGTTAACAAAGTGTTCAAGGATTGTAGGAATATTCCCATCAGTGCTTTGGTAAGGTCAACATATAGTAAATGTGTTGCATATTTTGTCGAAAGAGGATCCCATGGTAGGTCCCAATTGGAAGCTGGAAAGGTCTATTGTGATAAATTGATGCAAGCATTGCGTAAAAACCAACAAGACGCTTGTTCCCATATAGTCCGTCAGTACAATATCGAAACGACTAAATTCGAAGTCGAAGACGCCTTTAATCCACTGACTCAACGTGGAGGACAAAAATGGATAGTTAACTTGAATGACAAATACTGCCAATGTGGGCGATTCCAAGCTTTCCATTACCCTTGTTCACATGTAATTGCTGTGTGTGGTGCAATTAGTTTAGACTATTAACAATTTGTTGATGAAGTATACACGAATGACTTCATCATGCGTGCATACTCTGGTCAATGGTTTCCTCTTGGGAATGACGACTTGATCCCTCATAATGAAGAAAGTTGGACTCTTATCCCAAACCATTCTGCTGTTCGAGGAAAATGACGTCCAAAGTCAACGAGGATAAGAAATGAAATGGATTTTACTGAGTCACAAACACACAAAAAAAATAAATGCCGCCGATGTGGACAAGAGGGTCATAATTGAAGAAGTTGCCCTTTGCATGCTGATGTAGGATGCTCTCAACCAACCGATGCTGATATGTAATTACCTTAAATATTATTCTGTTTTTCAACGTTGTTATATGTTATAATTTATTATTATCTATTTCGAACTTTTGCAACGTTGTCATATTTTATAATTTGTTACCATTTTTTTCGTAAACATTACAATAATAACTTTAAAAAATAATATAAAAAACTGAAGTGAAAATAAAAAAATATTTCATTGACCATCATCATCATCGTCTACATTTTGGCATGAGTTTGGATCAAATTGTCCACCTAATCCTAGACTAGCGGCAGCATAGGGAGAATCCCAAGGTATATCGAATTGCGGTTCGCCGATAGCTGCTGTCGTTACGGGTTGTTGCTCTGCTGGCATCTCCGGTGTACGAAGTGATCCAAATATTTGTTGAAAAATATGGCCTTGGGGCATGCCAGCACCGTACGGTATACGACCTTGGTAAGATGATCCTACGTCTGTCTGAGACGGATAATAATAAGTAGTAGGCATATTTCCAGTTAGTTGTGTCGGTGTATAATATATGCCTTCTTGACGTTCAGGCAAATTAGGAACAGGGTAAACTTCTGCCTGAACGACGTCCCTCCGTCTAGTTAGACCACGACTTTCACGATATGACTGTTTAACGTGAAAATCTGGAACATCGACCTCAGGCATACTTTCGGGTGCTGGCACTGCCGCTCGTGTGATTCGATCTTCATCTTCCAACAAGACCATTATTTTATCAACATATGGGACTAAATCGTCCACTGACCACTTGTTTCTTCCCTCCGGCGACACCATATACGATAATGTCTCTCCAACTTCACCCTACAATAAAAATAGAATGGAAAACATTAAAACCATAAAAATTTTATTGCAAAAATTAAAAAACAAATTCGATAACTATAACAAATTTTACCAACAACGATGCTCTTGCATTTCTTGGGTCGATAAACATTTTGGTTTTGGCACGATACCAAACCATGTACTCAGAGTTGAATGTCAGCTCTCCAACCTGAGTTCCAGTTTCTTCGACCCTAAATTGGTCTATGTTGTTCCATATTGCAATGGCTGGTTGCAACAACATAAGCCAATTTTCAGAACCTTTTCCTCGCATAGTCAACCCATGTAATTTTTTGGGCTGCAAAGGAGGACGGGGTATGGGTTGGCGCATGCCAAATTGCCGCATTACTCTATCTGGTTGATGCCATTCACAAATATTGAAACAAAGCAATGGCACAACACATTTCCACGCGTTAACCCCTTCTAAGCACATCGGGGGTAACTGTGCCACAACTTCGTTTGGATATGGCATCCAAATGACCTATATAAAATAAGAAGTAGTTAGTATGTACACAAAATTAACAAACAATAACATACATTTTCTTACATCATTTTGCTTCATTGTATCCAGTAAACGACGATGATGTTTTAAATCATCGGTGGCTCCAATGTGTCGGTTTCCCCGTCGTAGCCACCTACGAAAATTATATGAATAATATTAAATATTATATAACTAACTGACAAATAATATTTTCAAATATAACTAACATTATACTCAATAAAAAAATTACCTTGATCCAACGGGTTTGTTTGGTTTGTATGGGGGTAATATAGTCGGTGCAACTTTTGGGAATCTTTCCCATGCCCATATCTGTATTAATACGCATAAACCACCCATGGATTTTATTTTGTGGTTTGTTGCGACACATAGTTCTCTATACAAAAAACCAAGTACAGCAGCACCCCATGCATATGCACTGCACTCACCAAAATCTCGCAACAATAACAAATACCTTAAAGATACTTTACTACTAGACTTATCTACAAACAGGGCACCACCAATGAGGCGTAAAATATATGCCCTAGTAAACCTCTGTAAATTTTCTTCATTATTTTCAAAATTTGCGATATCACCAAAATTATGAGTTAGCCAACTAACTCGAATAGAACTACCATCAATTTCATCGTTATTTGGTGAAACGCCAAGCAGTTGTTCACATAGTTCAACCCAATTAACATTGGTTGAAACTATGACAGGAATGCCAGTTACTCGTAAACCCAACAAAATTGCAACATCTTGAAGGGTGATAGTGCATTCTCCACATCTCATGTGGAAAGTATGAGTTTCCGGCCTCCACCGCTCAACAAATGCATTAATTAAACCTGCATTAATACGAAGAAAACTCATATGCGCGACCGTGTAAAATCCCGTTTGTCGTAAATATCGTACAATTTGAGGAGGAATTGATTCTTCTCCATTGTACGTGGGAACTGCACGTCTGATTAACAGTTTTCTGTCGTCCTCCCCATTCCATATATGTTGAGAAACATGTTGATTTTGCATGTACAACACGTCATTCTCCACAGGTCCAGAATGAACACAATCAACAGAAGGGCGAGAAAAAGATGATGCCATGACAATTGCTACAATTTAATACAAAACATTATGTTAACATAATACCCAAAATAATATATATCAAAATACAAAATTAATATATAACAAACAAATATTATATACAAAAACTAACCTCAATATTTATAAATAATTTCCAGAAAACAAAAGCTTTCTTTGATTATCACTATGTAGTCTCCAACTAGGTGTGCGATTATCTGCGGCGGAAGGGTGTGCGGTTCTGTGGGGTAAGGGGGTCGATGTATAGGAGTCGAACTCCACATAAACCGCAACTCGCATCTGCGGTTTATGTGGAAAATATTTTTTAATTAAAACCGCAGTTCGCACTTGCGGTTTGTGTGCGTAAAAAACCGCGCCTCTTCCTCAATATCCGCACCCGTTCGTAAAAAACCGTCGCGTAAAGAGGGGCGTCGGTTAAACCCCAGTCAAACCGCAACTCTGACTTGCTGTTTTACATGCATCGTTTTCGTTTTCTGTGTTTTTTTACCCATTGGATAACAAGGCGGTGCTGGTCAAAGACCAGTCAAACCGCAATTCCCACTTGCGATTTCGTCGTCGTTTTTCCATGCTGGCTTCCACGTAATCACGTTGCTGACATGGCAATGAAACCGCAATTCGGAGTTGCGGTTTGACCGAGTCAACCAACAAAACAGACCCACGCTGGTAATATTTTTCAAAACAGACCCATACTGGTAATTTTTTTAAAAAATAAACTCACTTGGGTCAATCAGCCTCTTTATTGATCTTTAGATGTGTGGCACAAACAATTTTAATTTAAATTACTTCATGGTGAGTTTGTTTTTATAATTTAAAGAGTTTAATTTATATATATTATCAGTATAAAGATTTTTATATTGATATTCAATTACACTTTTTATTCATAGTAACTTTGTTGATTTTATTAATTAGTATTTTAAAAATCATATAAATGAAAAGTTATGATTGTTTTTAAATATATTGTAAATTAAACTCTAATTTAAATATATTGTAAAGACATAGCGAAGAGTTTAGAGAATTGTAATCTATGCAAACAGGCCATAACCGATTGTCTTTATTAATCTTAAGTTGTTGCTTGTTGGCACCTTTTTAATGCATTAATACTTAATATAACTATACATAATTAATAATCCCTGAATACACCAGAATGGTCTTGTCAAAAGAAAAAATTATCGAGAGACATTGTGTGTTAGGTTGCACAGTCATGCAGGTAACTTAACTTGCAAACTTGCAATCCGCAACCTAGAAAACCCGATATGTGAGTTTGCATTTTAACAAGATTCATTATATTTGAGCTTAGGTAGTTTCCTTTAGCATGTTTATTTGTTATTTGCATATCTTAAAGTTTATAATTTTCTACAAAACTCTAAAACATCATTACTCTCTTTTATTAAGTTTCTTGACAAAGTATCACATAATTTCACAGCTGCACACTCTACCCACCTTTTTTAAAGAGTACTCTCACCCTCTTCAAACATACATCATAGAGGAAATAAAGGCTAGTGCTCTAACATTTATAAACATATCAATACATTGTAATAGATGTTAGTTAATATCAATTACGTTAGTGTTTCATTAATTCTCCTTTATATCTCTTCCTTCCTTTATAACTAAAATCATAATTTCAACAGGAACCATATCCTAATCTAATGTGTAAAATTATTGCAACTGCTGACATGGATCTCGTGATGATGGATGCCTGGTTAGTGTTTCGAAATAACTCAAGACACGTTACACCAAGTAATTTCATAAATGTTTTATTCTATCTAATTTTGAGCTACTGAAACTTGCTGGTGTATTGGACATCACAATGAAGCAGATGAGATTAACTGTTTCATAGGGTACCATTTTTAGTTTTAAAATACATTTTAAAAATATAAATGCATTTGATAAAAATGGCCGGTTGTGATTTATAATTTTGTAGTTATTTTAAAATAATTTTTACTTCATTTAAAAAATAAAATAAAAATTGAAATTTTTATTTTTGTTTTAAAGTGAAACTTGTCATCCGTTGTAATATCTCGAGCGTCTCAGACTGCAGAAGAGGGATTGCGATGGACTTGATGTTAGATAATAATGTTTTAAATTTAAAATCATAAAATTATTATTTTATAAATTTAAGAATTTAAAAGCAAAACTAACTAGTTAAAAACTATCCAAAATGCGACCTAGTGCATCAATTTAATTAAAAATCGTAAAAAAAAATATGTTTTTTTTCCCTCTCACATGGATGTATAAGAATAGCTACTCAGGTGATGTAATCAGAAAATGACAGACACTATTAGTTTCTGTTGAGTCTAAATTGGTGCAACGTTCCTTTCGTCTGAAAATGGCGTGTTTGATTAAAATAAACTCGCATATACTATATACTATTAGCATTTGGTAAAGTTTTCTTTTTTTAAAAAAAAAAACAAAAAAACAAAAAAACAAGCGCTTGTTAAAGTTAAGATTCATATATTTACACATGGATAATGCTGAATAACGTGAAAAATCGATTTTTTCTTCCTTCGTACATGTCACATGGATTGATATAATTTCGTCAATACAAAATAGCAAAACTCCACATAATATTTGTAGTGTCATTCCAAATGATAGCCAATAATATGAAAATCTGCGAGATTCCTACCCATCATCAGTTGCTATCATTATGATGGCTCAAGGATCGTCGGATTTGGGAACAGACGTGTAGTTTAAGGCTCATTTAATTAGAAACTAAGCAAATTGGTATGCCTAATATTTTAATATGATTCAAATGACCATTGCAGCTGCATTAATTTAATTAATGATATAGAGATGCCAGTTAGCAGTCACAATTCACAAATGTTGGAGTTACTAGTTACGACTGAACCAATATATTCTTAGCATAAACTAAGGCATTTTTTTATTTTTTAACTATAAAGTTAAATTTTTTAAATTAATATGAATTTATATAATTAAAACTGTACCTTTCCTATAATCAATTAACATAAATTTTTATTAATTAAAATTAATGTGAATTATTTTTTCAATAACTAAAAAAAATGAGTTCTACAAAAATAATAAAAATTTAATGTTTAATATTTTATTTTTAGGGACCTAAACGGACAACTTTTTTTTTTGGCCTGCAATAGCCCAAAAAATAAATAAAAATAAATAATAATAATAATAATAATAATAATAATAGTAATGTTCACATATCTATTATATCTATTTATTTAAATAATGATATTTAAAATATAAAAAATCACAAACAATAACATAAATAACCTACTGAACAACTCGTTTAGTGGACTATATCACTCAGCTAGGAGCTGAGACACCTTGTCTAGTGACATGTGTCACCAAGTGAGAGGTCTTAATTATGGTTTTCTAGAGAAGGAGTTTCGCTCAATGAGATATGTCGTTGGATGAAAAATCAAATAAAAAATGGCAAATGGTACTTTGCGCTGAACGAGACATGTCGTTGGATGCAAAGCTAAAAGATTGTCTAACAATGACAACTTTGCGCTGGGTGATACCTGTCGCCTAACAAGAATCTGCAAAATCCAGAAACTAACAAACACCTACTAAACCAGTCTAGGAAACACTCAACACAAACATATTATACATATTTACAATAATCTAATCTAGCATCCATGTACGTAAAACCTAATCTAATCTCACTAGTTTATATATTTACAATAATTCTTCCATCTCATGATTCCACACAGTTCAAACAAAAAATCTATATCCTAAGGTACACAAAAGTCATATTTATTAGAGCCAACACAGGTGAATTCCTAATCCTATTAGAGTTTACACTCGTCTCAATTAAACTATCCTTCTGCCTCAACTTTGCATTTGTTATCGTGCAAAGCACCATCATCATAGTCATATAAAAAAAACATGCACACACACAATGCAAGAGTAAGCTTACTAGATAAAATCAATATGATCTGAGACATGTTATAATCACAATGATGCAATCTTTCACCAAAGTCATCAAGTAATCATACATAAATCAACAAACATGTTTATATCTCATATGAACATAAATAATCATTACAATATAGTCTTATGACTAGACGTTTTCCGAGAAACACATATATTGAGTTCAGATACAAAGGTGGCCCATCAAACCTCATTTTTCAACTAACGTTTATTTGACCCAATATGAAAAACCAGCTAGGTCTAGGTAATACTCATCTGATACTTCCAACTGATGTCTGACATTCATAGGACGCATTTTTGACACTCAATTGAATCTTAACTGGTGTGTCTGACGTCTACTTGACCCAATACTAACACTTAGTTTCTATTTGAGTACATCCTCTCGGTGTATTCTTGCCCTGCACAGCCTAACACCAGGATCACAAAGACCTCAGGGTAGTAGTGTCAAAACGGGCCCGGCTAGATGGGCCAGCCCGACCCATCACAGGTTTGAGCCGGGCCGGGTTGGACCACAACCCACCATGTTTATTTAAAATTTTTAATTTTAGTAACACACTCTCTTTAAACTTTTATTTTTATATGTTGAAGTTGAATTGTTGATGAATGATGACATTGATCCATTTAGTCTATGTTTGGAATGAATATTTTAATTAGATTATATGCAAAAATAATTTGAATGTTGTTGATTTATATTATTTATAATTTGTATGTTGTTTAATATTATGTATATGTTAGGTATTATTTTTAAATTTTAAACTTATTTATGTGTTTATAATTTGCATATTTGCACTTGATTACATATTTATAATTTACATTTTTTTATGAAAAATTTTCACTTAAAAAAATTAGAAACTATTTTTTTTAAAATTTGGTGGGCTAGCCCACCTAACCCACCAGCCCGTGGTGGGCCGGGTTGGGTTGTATAATCTTTAGGTTTGGTGGGCTGGGCTAGCCCACCTCATCTAACCCACAACCCGTGGTGGTCTAGCCTGTGTGGGTCGGGTTGACCCGTTTTGACACCTCTACTCACGGGTATCCCTAACTAAAGGTACTACCCACAGGGCTTTATTACCTCTTGTAACAACCATATTACATTCCTTCATAATCATTATATCAATGAATTACTAATTTTAAAACATGCATTAACTCAATTATATAATCAGTATATTCCAAGTTCAAATCACTATTCAAAACATAAATCAATCACATGCAATGGTTTCTACCTCATCATATAAAAATCTCTTTGAAATTTAACAAATATAAAGTTCCTCTTACCTATTTCTTCCTTTTTAAAGTTGAGTTCGAAGAGAGAGAAGAATGTAACCATAGAAATTGATGCGTTATTTTTTTATCTATTTTTAGATTTTATTTTAATTAGAATTTTATTTATTTTTATGTCATTTAGGTTTAATATTTTCATTTCAGTTATCTTTTAATTATATTTTGAAATTTGCTACACTTTTAGTGTTTTTTTTTTATGTTTTAAGATATGATTTGCTAGAATTTGATGCGCTTTTGGACTAATTTGGAAAAGTAGAGTGAAACTTAGAGCTTTGGAGGAAATTCAAAAGAAAAATGAGTTCATTAATGAAGTTTAAAAGATTCTACTCCCATGCAAAAATATGCACTTCTTTGTTTAATCAATTTAAGTGCTATGTTTTATAACCTTTTTGGGCTTAGCCATTAGAAGTCCATTAGTTTAAATAGAAACTTTATGTTCTAAATATGGGATTCTTAACCTCCAAACCTTGCTCTTTATGCCGCTTTTTAGCAAAAGTTCAAAACCAAATCCCAATGTAGGAAAGAAAGTGTAGATCGAATAAAAAAGGGAATGGGAATTACCTTGTGATCTGACTCTGGAGAGAAGGTTGAAGAAAAAAGAAGAGATAGTAGGAGTGGGAAGAGGAGGGATCAGGATTGAAAGAACATGGCAATGGGGGGTGAATGATAGAAGAAAGAACACACAATGGAGGAAGAAGCACGACCTATGATGGTAATTTATGTTTGTTGTGGACGAATGAGAAATAAAGGTTATTACCACACTCAATTCAATCAAGCAATAGATAATAATCTTATGGAGGAGCCAAGAGTGACAAGATTTGGAGAGAGAACCTAAGAGAGAAGGAGTTATAAAATGGAACCACACCCGACGGTGTCAAACGAGGATGGTGGTTAACAACGGCAATGCTTAGACGGAGAGCTGAGATTGAAAGCATGGTGCGTGCACCTCTCATGTGTGTTGGCCTTCCATGTGGGAGACAAGAGAGGCGATATGTGTTTTGTGAGAAATTTTGTGTGAGAGGACCACATGAGCTTGTTTAATGAATAACTCAACCTGAATAGTTTATTGAAATCCTATGATTATTATTAAATTTTCTTATTTCTCACCATAACCAATTTTCTCATCTAAGTTGTCTTGTACACACACACACTGACTCCAAAAGTAAGTTTAAGAGACTTAGGGTTTGGTTGATTTGGTTTTGGTTTTTAGTTTTTGAAAAGAGTTTTCGAGAATAGTTTTCAAAAATTATTTTCAGAAAGAAAAGAAAAGAAAAAAAAAACTTGTTTGATAACTGTTATTTGAAAAATGTTTTGAAGATGTAAAAATGGAAAACCTTATTCATATTTATTAAAATTTCATTAATGAAAAGCAAAAAGTATCATATTCTCATTGTATTTTGAGTTTTCAAAACAAAAATAAAAAATTGAAAAACAAAACTTCTTTCAATTGTTCCTGTTTTTTAGTTTTTAAAAACTAAAAAACTAGAATTATTTTCGAAAACTGTTTTCAGAAAACACTAGCCAAACAAGTTTTTTAGTTTTTAAATACTAAAATATTGAGCACTTACTCTTCATCCTAACCCTTCATTTCCTTGAAATCTAATGGTAAAGATTAGTTATTCATTACAACCATTATATTTCAATAAAATGAATGATGAGATGGAGAATAATTAGATCCCTTCCTATATATATATATATATATATATAAGGACAATTCAAGTGAGAAAAAAAAGTTATGGTGAGAAATGAGAAAACATAATAATAACTATAGGATTTAATAAACGGTTCAAATTGATTTGTTAATTAAGTAAGCTTACGTCGTTCTTTCACATAGAGACTTCTCTTACAAACCAATTTTTTGTCTAATCTGTTGCTCTCTCTTGACAGCCCCGCAGATCCTTTTCAAGATCGTCACTACTCTCACTAACATCACCACCATTGGTACCGTCGACGGTACCAATGATGTAATGGTGGCACAACGATGGGGGCAGTGGTGGTGATAATATTGACGATGGTGGCAGTAGTGTTGATGACATATGATGAGGGGTGACAGTGATGGTGGGTGGCGACGGTGTTGGTGGCACCACCTCAAATCGTCACTACCACTATCACCACCACCACCTCTATCGTCGTCGCTACTACCACTATCGGCCTCTACCATCGTCGTCGACGATGGCGTTACCAGCAGAGGTGGTGACGATCTTGTAGATGATTCGTGGGACTGATGAGATAGAGCAACACATCAGACAAAGATTTAGTGTGTGATAGAAGTCTTTATGTGAGAGAATCATGTGAACTTGTTTAATTAATTACTCAATCTGAACTGTTTATCGAAATCTTATAGTTATTGTTATATTTTCTTATTTCTCACCATTACCCTTTCTCTCACTTGAATTGTCTCTGCCCTTTATTTATTTATATATATATATATCACCCTTTGCTAAACCAAATTTACTCAATTTTCATGGTTCATATAATATAAATCATATTCATAAAAATAAAATATCATTGTTAATAAAAATAACACAATTAATTATTCTATAAGTAATTCATTTATCATAAATTAAATTTATTTTTAATTATTCACACACTTATATAAATAAATAAAGCAGAACCTTCCAGGACGGACTCTAGTGATATAACCAAATATAAAATACAAAAAAGGCACAAATCTTACATAATAAATCAATTTTATAAGACCGAATTAAGGTAATTTTTTCTAATGTTACTGTGTAGGTAATAGAAGAGATTATTGTACATTAATTTAAATTAGGATATGTTTTGATTGTTTTTTTAAGAAGTACTTCTAGAAGAAAATAGCACAATTGTTTTTTTGAAATAATATAAGATTTCCTATAAGTTAATTTTTAAAATATTTTGAGATAACTCATATATTTATTAGCTCGATAAAAGAGTTACATCTTTTTAAAAAATTTATAGATTTTTTTAAGAAACATTTGTAAAAAAGCTTACCTTATTTTCAAACTTCTTAAACTACACTAGTAGAAAAACAAAAAGTTTGGTAGACTACATGTAACAAAAATTTGTTGAAGCAAAGCTTGCGAGCAAAGGAGCACATGTGGATTTGGGTCGTCATTATTTGAAATGGCAGATTGGCATTGGTAAACTGGAAAGTTACATCCGTGCCAAGTTGTAACATCATTTTGGGAGCTTCTAGAGATCGAGAGGGTTCTATTCAATTCCACTCGTTGTTGTATTTTAGTTTTGTAGTGGCATCCATGACAAGATTCTCGTGAGTTGCACGAGTGACTGACTAGACCACCTCTTTGTTTTGTGTTCATATCTCTAATATTCATCTTGTCCATTTTCATGCATTACTTTAATTTGTACTTGCTTTGTGGACCACTGCTACTAAGTTTATTTTTTCCATTTCTATTTTCTATTGTACAGTACGTACATGATAATAATATAATAATGTCGCGACGTTTCTTTTGCTGACTATATTGCTTGGACACATCATAAATTGATTCAGCAGTTGAGCCTGTATTAGTTTATACGCTGCTTACTTTTAAAAGTATCCCCCAGTAAATGTGCAAAGACTATGAACACAGGAAAAGATGGATAATGATAATTAAGAAGTAAAAGGAAAGGGTGAAAGAGAAGAAGTTGGAGAGGTTAGAGAAGAAATGGGTCCTTTTAAAAAAAATTATTTAAATAGGTTTATTTTAAAAAGAATTATCACCATGGATTTGTTTTTTTAATTTGATATGGTCCATTGTAACTCACAATCCTTCTTTGAACACGAATTTCTATCACAAGTACGACTTGTGTTTTATGTGAGTATTATTGAGATGTTATTTTTAACCGACAAATACAGGAACATAAACCCTAAACCGGTTTGTGTTTAATTTATAAAATTAAGTTTAAAAAGTAAACTAAATTGAAAAGTAACTTTTTAACAAATTTAAAAAAATAAAAAGATAACAAATTTATATTGAAACGTAATTTTAAAAAAGATTTAAAGTTTTCAAATTTAAAAAAAAAAATTAAAATTTAAAAAGATAACAAAATTTAAGAAGTCAATTGAAAGCTAAATTTAAAAAACAAATTCAGACGTAAAATCTAAAATAATAACTTTAAAAAAATTTTAAAACATAACATAAAAAAAGTAAATTTAAAAAATACAAATTTAACAAACTAAGTTTAAAAAAGGAATTTTTAAAAAAAAATTAAAAAAATAACAAAATTTATAAAGTCAAAAGTTGAAAACTAAATCTAAAAACAAATTTCAACTATAACGTTTTTAAAGTTACATTTTTACGTTTTTAATTTTTTCAAAAACATAAAAAATTTTAAAATTTGTAGTTTTTACTTTTTAATTTAATTTAAAAATTTAAAAACGTAAAAAATTAAGAAAGTAAATTTAAAAATTAAAAAATTTAAACCCGTAAAAAATGTAAGTTTAAAAAATTTAAAAATGTTACAGTCTAAATTTGTTTTTTAAATTTAGTTTTCAACTTTTGACTTTTTTAAATTTTCTTATCTTTTTAAATTTTTAAATATTTTTTTAAAAATTTCCTTTTTTAAACTTGGTTTTTTATATTTGTATTTTTTAAATTACTTTTTTTTATTTTTTTGTGTTTTAAATTTTTTTAAAGTTACTTTTCTTAGATTTTACATTACAGTTACTCAGTTAGAATTTGTTTTCTAAATTTAGTTTTTAACTTTTGATTTTTTAAATTTTGTTATTTCTTTTAATTTTTAAATCTCTTTTAAATTACGTTACAATTGAAAATTTTAAATCTATTTAAATACATTCTAGTATAGATTGCGTTCTAGTTTAAATTTTAAATCCTTTTCCAATTACGTTCCAGTTTAAACACAAACCATAAGTCTTACTATTTCAATGTCCTAAAAATCTGTTTAAAGTTAATGATTAGATAATACCCACGTAAAACACAAGTCACACTTGTGAGTTTAAGTGTTTAGAAATTTGTTCTCCACATGGGTCCATACGTGAAAAAAAAAAAATCAAAATCGCATATGCCATTTATGGTTTGTGTTTGGAAAATTTGTGCTGAGCTGTAACCACTCGCAGTTGTGGTTTTAGTGTTGATTGGTCATACCCTTGATTGGCACTTGCAGTTTTGTTCAAGCATTTTTGTCACTCTTTAAGCCATGTAAGAATACAGTTGATGTGACATTTAAACCGTAATTGTAAGTCGCGGTTTGATCAGGTCAAATAAAAAAATAGACCTATTGTAAACAGACCCATTTAGGTAATTTTTTTTTAAAATGACCCACTTAAGTCAATCTATCTAGTTGATGAACCTGAATTGAGGAACTTGACTATTGTATTATTATTATTATCTTTTACATGCTATGAAAGTGCAAATTAGGTATGATCCTTTGAAAAAGTAAGTTTAAAATATTTATTTTTTATTTTAATAATTTATTTATTTAAAATCTAATCATCGAAAATGAATAGCTACTTTTATGAATTAAATTTTAAAAATATGAATAATTAAAATTAAAAATTGTACTTACCAAAAAGGAGAGGTAGATCTCTTTGATAAATCCACTAAGTCGGTCCTTGAGCAAATGGCATCGGTGAGCCTCCAAGAAACACTTAGGTCATGATCAATATGGCCATTAATGACGTTTTATTGCTCATTAATTGCTTGTTTAAATTGTTGTGTAACTATTGGTTTACAGCGGATGTGATAAGTTGTCTTAAATATATTGACGCTGCTCGTGTCTATTAAGTTTCTTGGGAGAGTTACTTAGCAGTTGGGTGGGTGAACTCTGAGCTCCTTGAACGGGGTGAGCTCTGAGCTCCTTGGATGGGGCGAGCTCTAAGCTCCTAGGATGGGGCAAGCTCCAAGCTCCTTGTATTAACATAAACCTCTCGAGCTCCGAGCCTCGAGAGTGACGAGGTGCTGGAGCATGAAAGGAAGAGTGGTGGAACGAGTTGGTTTTTTGCAGAGGACAAATGTACGAATGAGACTTTGCCATGTGTTTACCTACCCTTATCAGTTGTCACGTGAAGTGACGTAGGTAAAACCTTGGTCGTTGGATGACGGATGCCAAGAAAAAAAGGGACTATTAGATCGACGCCCATTGGGCGGTAAAGGTTATAAAACGTTTGGTATGCTTTGGCTTGTGTGACATGCTTTTGACTTTTTGAATACTCGTGTCTCTTTGTCTCCCTCTAAGCCCTTTTAAGAGTTTCGCCTCATAGGGTTCTGTGTCTATGATGGGTGTGTTGAAGAAGAAAAGTGGTGAGGATGTAACGTCTTCAGGAGTTAAGGTAGTGAAGGAGAAGGTTAGGGGTAAATTGTCTGGCATTGGGGTGGTGAAGAAGGGGGTTGGTAAGGGGAAGGGCAAAGGGCTGGTGGTTGAGGAGCCTAAGAGGAGAAGTGGTAATTATAAGAAGGTGGAGTTATCTTTATTTAGTATCCCGAGTTATGAGTGGGTATATAGTGATGTTGCTAAGTTTAGGAGCAAAGTCGGGGAGTCTGCAATTAATGCACTTCTGCATGGTGGGTTAGTGCCTCTTCCAGATAAGGCTGGCCTATTTTTGTTGTAGTCGTGTGCAAGGGATGAGTTTGTGTACTGGGGGGGTCTTTCAAGGTGCCCTCCACTTATGTATATAAAACATTCTTTCTTAACCTTGGAATAACTTTACCTTTTTCAGAGTTTGAGTGTAAGTTCTTGAAGTATGCCAATGTGAATCCTTCCCAGTTGCACTTGAACAGTTGGGCCTTCATGAGGACTTTTTAGATATTGTGTTCATTTTTGGGGGTTGGGGTGTTGTTGAACAAATTTTTACATTTTTACCGGTGGAAGCAGGGCACCCCTATAGGTTAAGCTTTGTTGAATGGGGTTAACAAGGGTTTGTTTACCCTGTACTCAGGTTTATATAAATTTAAAAACGAGTTCATGAGGGTGGACTTTGTAGATCGGAGACCACAATTCAATAATGTGTTCTTCAAGGTCAATAAGAAAGCTAAACTTCCTTTTTATTGCCAAGAGAGACTTCGCAGGTTCATTGGGACAAGGGGGTGGTGACGGTTGAGAAGGAGAGTGATATCACTAAGTTGGCATATTTCTCTTACCCTATGATGGTTTAGAACATTCTTCGCCTTCCTCACGCTTGAGATGTGAAAGAGGAGCTCAAGAGTGTGTGTTCGAACCTTATTTACTTATGTGACTTTTTTTTCTTGATGTTGGGTTTTCTGACTTATGTTGGTTTATTCTGCAGAGCTGATAAGGAAGTAGAATTAGAGATCGTTGAAGGGGAAATTCAATGTAGCTATTAGGGTAAGTCGCAAAAAGGAAGCATGATGACTTGAGTGTTGAGGCTGTAGGGAGGGAGTGCGATGGCTATGGTGACCTCGGAGGGCCATATGATTGCTGAGGAGGATAGCAGTGACATCCGTTTGGCGGTTTCACCGGTTTAGGAGATCCCGTCTATAACTTCTTCGACTTCTTCACCTACGGCTAGGTCACCTGGGCCTTTGGTTTGCAAGCCAGGGACTCGGTTGGTGGTCTCTCTAACCTCATCTCTCTCGTGGGCCTTTTCTCACATGATCACGGAGAAGACAATCTATAGGAATTTTTCTTGGGAAAAAGATCAAATTCAGACAGACAGGTTGGAGCACGTCTTTGCCTCCAAGGTTTTGGTTTCTCTTTGGAGTGTGGGTTTGGGGAGAGGGGATTGCTTTAAACCTGAAGGTGTGTCTGCCGTCGACAAGGTTATTTTGGAGAGAGCAGGTCTTGTATAGAGCTTCAATTCTGCCATGGTGATGTTTGAGTGATCTTAATGCATACTGAACTATTGAGTGCGTAAGTGAGAGGTCGCTGCGAGCAAGGTCGCTTCCTTAGAGGCTTCCAATAAAGAGAAGGAATACGAGTTGAGTATTCTGTGGGCTTAGCTAATTGAATTAGAGAGTCGCTTTGGGAGTCGTGGTGGCGTTTACTGAAGGGATGACGGCGTATCAGGTGATGGGTGAACGAATAAGCTCCTTCATCTTAAAGACTTCGCGAATGAGAAAGGTTGTCAGTGCTAAGTTAGAAATGTTGGAAGCTATGGTGACAGCTTTACAGGGACGATTGGCCGAGGTGGAGGGGTGGAACAAGACTTCGGAAGCTGACCTTGCAGAAGCTCAATAGAGTATATGTGTAGAGCATGTCAATGACTTTAAGAAGGAAAAGAAGTAGACCATCTTGTTCATTGGTGTGGATGAGTCATGTTTCGATATCAATAAAGAGGTCCAATTGGTGGATGAGGAAGATGATGGTGATGAGGAAGGAGAAGATGGTGTTGTGGCCAAAGTTGCAAGAAAGGATGTTGAATGATGTTAACTTCTTTTTCCTTTTTCTTTTTGCTATGTATAAAATTCTTTTGGAGGATTTGTAACAATTATGTTCCCCTTGGTTTTTTTTCATGGAAGTTTACTGTTTTTTATTGTGTTTATTTTAGCATAATTTATGAGTTGCTAGACTTTAGATATTTTGTTTGTCATGGAAGACTAAGTCGTGTAGGGGCGATGTGAGTTATGAGCTTTGTTTTCATTCGGCTTATGAGTTGTTTTTTAGAGAGAAGCTTGCATTCGGCCTTGACGAGTTCACATTTAAGTCGTTTAAAGAGAGGCTCGCGTTCGACCTTAACGAGTTCGCTTTAGACTCGTTTAAAGAGAGACTCACGTTCAGCCTTGACAAGTTCGTGTTCAACTTGTTGAAAGAGAGACTCTTGTTTGGCCTTGACAAGTTTGTGTTCGAATCATTTAAAGAGAGGCTCGTATTCGGCTTTGACGAGTTTGTGTTCGACTCATTTAGAGAGAGAGAGAGCTCATGCTCAGCTTTGGCAAACTTGCGTGCCTTTCACTTGCGTAGAAGAAAGCAAGTATGTAAAAATTGTTGAAGAAGAATTCTATTTTATTAATATGGTGGGCCTTGTTAAAACCTTTCTAGTCCAAGAACTTTTTTTTAATGGGAGAAAAGAACTAGAGTAGGAAAGAGTACCCTTAATATAGTATTTCTAGTTGTAATAGAACTTCGGGTGAGAGGCGTTCCATGTCCGGGGAATGTTCTTGCCTCTGAGCTCTTATAATTTATAAGCACCATTTTGCAGGCTTTCTGTGATTCAAAATGGTCCTTCCCATGGTGCTGTAAGCTTCCCATGTGTTGGATTCTTCCTCGCTTCTCCTATTACTCTCCACACTAGGTCCCTAGGTTGGAAGGATCTAGGATTAAGTTTGTTATCCTATCTTCTCTTTGCTTGCGTTTTGCATGTTGTCTCCTTAATTTTGGCTATTTCCTGAACCTCTTCAATGAGGTTGAGGTCTTCCCTCAAAGCAACCTTGCTAGCTTGTTGGTCATAATGTGTTCTTCATAAAGTAGGTTCTCCGACTTCAATAGGGATCATGGCGTCAGAGCCATAGACAAACTTATATGGTGTTTCTTGTGTGGCTGTCTGGGGGGAGCAATGGTAGGTCCACAGGATGTTTGGGAGCTCATCCTTCCATAGTGTTTTGACAACTCCCAATCTCTTTTTGAGTCCATTTAGAATCACTTTATTTGCTGCTTCTACTTGGTTATTGGTTTACGGGTGTTCAACAGATGTCATAAGATGTTTGACTCCAAGGTTTTGTAGATATGCTTGGACGTGGGAATCTACAAATTGTTTTCCGTTATTTGAGATTATTGTGCTGAGGATCCCATACCTGCAGATTATTTATAGCCAAATAAAGCTTTGAATACACCAACCTGTTATACGAGTTATCGCCTTTGCTTCAATCCATTTAGTAAAGTAGTTTATGGCGACTACGATGAATTTAACTAGTCCTTTGGCTTATGGGAGAGGTCCCAGGATGTCGATTCCCCATACTACGAAGGGCCATAGGGAGGTTACAGAGTGGAGGGCCTGTGGGGGTTGGTGAGGTTAGTTGTCGAATTCTTGGCACTTGCTACATTTATGAATGAAATCTCTGTAGTCACTTAGTATAGTCAGCCAATAAAATCCAACTCAGAGCACTTTGGGGGCCATTGATCAGGCTTCGCAATGGAATCCGTAGATCCCCTCATAGAGCTCTCGGAGGACATAGTCTGATTCGACCGAGTTTAAGCATTTCAGTAGAGGTCGGGTTGTGCTTTGCAGAAGAGCTCGCCTGCTATTAGTACAAAGTGGATTGCTTTTCTTCTTAACTTTTTGTCCTCTGAGGGGTTGTCGGGACTATGTTTTGGGATAGGTAAGTGTGGATGGGAGCCATCTAGGCGAGGTCCCACTGTTGAACTAGTAATACATCTAGGCATGATTGACTGAGGGTTTCCTGAACTATAGTTTGGTGTTGCCCTTGTCTCTTAGTACTGGAGAGCTTTGATAGCACATCCGCTCGTAGGTTGCCTTCTCTGGCTACATGAGTGATTTCAAACTCTTTGAACTAGTCGATGAGATTTTTCACGATGTGGTAGTACTTTAGTAATTGTTCATCTCAGGTTTGATACTCTCTCGTACCTATCTGGTGACTAGCTATGAGTCACTTTTACATTTGAGTTTTGTTGTTGTGACTTTTGCGGCTAATTTGAATCCTGCAATGGGGGCTTTTGTACTCCGCTTGGTTGTTAAAGGTTGGGAAATCGAACCTTACTGATTGCTCAATGGTGAGGTTGTTTGGTCCTTCTAACAAGATTCCACTTTTGCCCTCTTTTTTATTTGAGGATCCATAAACAAAAAGGGTCAACTCGTTTGCTTATTGGTTTTCGGTTCACAGGGTGAGCTCCGCAATGAAGTCAAAGAGGTACTGGGACTTCATTGGTCTCTGAGGTTCATACTGTAAACCGTATTCAGAGAGCTCCACAGACCAAGCGATCCTCTTTCTAACTAGTTCAGGTTTTCTCAGGATCTTTTGGATGGGATGGTCGATCTTCACAATTACTTGGTTGCCAAGGGCGAGGGTGAGTTTTTCGATGATCAACTAATATCGTCTTTCTGCTCCCTACAATACTTTACTTTATGAAATAGGAAGAGTTAGCTCCTGAGCAAGTTCGACATAAGATAGGTGGGATTGCCAAAAGAGTTTTGAATTCTTAGAAACCGGCTTCACATTCTTCTATCCACGTCCTGTCAATCCTTGTACCTCCTTCTTTGAAGTTGGGTTGCGCATGTTAATCAAGGCTTGCCATTTGTCGAGGTTGACCTCTATACCCCTGCTAGAGAGCATAAAACCAAGGAACTTACCACCTTTGACCTCCAAAACAAATTTCTCGGGGTTAAGTCGCATATTATGCTTGCGTAGTTGATCGAAGACTTCTACCGGGTCTGCTGCGTAACATGACAAATCCTCCGACTTTGCAACCATGTCGTCTGCATAGACTTCCATTATGCGACCTATTTGATTTTTGAAAACCTTGTCCATAAGTCTTTGGTAGATCACTCTTGTGTTCTTCAATCCGAAAGACATGACCCTGTAGCAGTAGTTCGCATCATCTGTGATAAAAATTGTCTTTTCTTGGTCTGAGGGTACATCATTGTTTGGTTATAACCTAAATAGGTGTCCAAGAAACTGAATATTATGTGCCCTAAAACACCATTGACAAGTCAGTCTATGCTGAGAAAGGGGTAGGCATCCTTTAGGTAAACTTTATAATGGACGCACATTTGCCATTTGCCTGACAATTTTAATACTCAAATGACATTTGTCAACCGACTTGTATAGTCCATTTCCCTGATGAAGTCGGTCGCTTTGAGCTTTTCGGCCTCTTGCTTAGCTGCTAGTTTTTTCTCTTCATCGAGGTTCCTTTGCCGTTGAGCTATGGGTTTCGCGTGAGGATACACTGCCAGTTTGTGACAAACGAAAGTCAGGTCTAAGCCTGGCATATATGAGCTACTCCAAGCGAATAGATTAACGTTGTGGGTAATCATTTTCTTGACTTGTCATTTTGTGTCCTTGTCAAGCCGACTTCCCATTTTAGTGGTCTGATTTAGGAGGGGACTGAGTTGACAGCTTACTATATGCGAGTCTTCAAATTCTTCCCTGAGGTCTAAGTCATTGTGTTCTACAACATTAACATTAGCCCTCTTAAGGAGCGGTTTCTGCTCAGGGACCTTGTCCAGGGCGATTGTGGCTGTCCTTAAGCTATGGATGTAGCACTGTTTGGTTTCTTGTTGGTTAGCTTTTATTGTGATTATGTATCCACTAGATGATGGAAACTTCATTGCCCAGTGCAGTGTTGAAATGATTCCTCCCAACTTATTGAGCGTAGGTTGCCCTATGCGGATGTTTTATGAGGAGGGGGTGTCCACAATAGATAGTGTATATTGTGACTGACTAGCTTTGATCAACCTTCCCGAATTTGGTTAAGAGGTTAACATACCCCCTTGCTAGAACACTACTCCATGCAAACCTATACAAGGGTTCGTCGTATGGATGTATGAAAAACTTAGGCATTTTGCTTTGTTTGAAGGTGGACCAGAATAGGACATCAGATGAGCTTCCTCCATCGATCATCATTTTATTGATTTTCTAGTTTGCCACTACCACTGAGATGACCATGGGATCATCCTGGTCTGGATGGATGTCCTCAAAGTTTTCCTCAAAGAAAGTGATTTTGAGGTGAGGATATAGCTTACTCTTTCTCCTCAAGTCCAGATTATACACTGCTTAGAGGTATCACTTTCGAGTTGACTTAGTGTTTCCTTCTCCTGCAAAACTACCGGCTATGGTATTTATTATCCCCTTGATGTTGTCTTTATCCTTGAACCTCTACCTTGGGTGTCTTTTAGAAGATCGATGCTCATACCTTTTGGACTGGTGGCCCTTACGAGGGTGGGGTGAGCTATAGTGCTTGTTGTTCCTTTCCTTTCTTCGAGTGAGTGGTAGATGACTTACCCTGTACGAATTTGGAGAGATGACTCACTCTTATTAGCTTTTCTATCATGGTTTTTAGGGTTTGACATTCATCGGTGTCATGTTCCATCATTTTGTGGTAGCAGCAGTGCTTGTTGGGGTCAGCTTTAGCAGAGGATTGTCCTGGGGGCTAGTGTGATGAGGTTAGCTCTCCTAGCTTCTTCCATGATATGTATGTTGGCGATGTTCAGAGGGGTATATTGGTCGTATCGAGGTTCCATTTCGTGCTTCTTTCTGAAGCTTTTGTCTTGCTGATGACGAGGTTTGAACTTTTGAGGACGGGTGTTGGTGACTTTCCTGAGGTTGTTAATTGTTAATATCTTCGTCCTATACAAGGTATGCTCCTCCATGTGGATGTATGTTGTCACTCTGGACTTGAGCTCATTCATATCATAGGAGGCTCTTTTGCAGAGGCTGTTCATGAGAGATTTGGGTTGTAATCCATTGAGTAGAGAGTGGAGGGTGACTTCGGGGTTAAGTCCTTTGATCTTTACTGAGGTTGCAAATAACTTGTCAATGAACTCACACAAAGGTTCTTTTTCTCCCTGCTACAGGTTAGCCAGAGAGGTCACTCCAGCATTATAAGGTTGGCTGGTAGTGTAGTGGTATATGAATTTTCTTACCAGCTCACACAAGTTTTGTACCGAGTTCGATGGGAGTTGGGTGAACGAATTTATAGCAGCTCCCTTTAGAGTAGAAGGGAAAATCTGACATCATACAACATCGCTAGTAGAGTTGAGATTGAGTTGGAACAAGTACCCATCAATATGGGCATTAGGGTCGGTTGTTTTATCATATCTCTCCAGGGTCAGCAGTTTCCAGTTGCTAGGAAAGTTTCCCTCTATAATCTCTGGAGTGAAGGATGACGTTCAAAGTCAGCATTGTCTTGATCATGATGTCGCTTAGGCTTGTTTGAGGACGTTCGAATGGGGTGGAACGCTTGTTGGTATCAATGCGGGACGATGTGATGGTGTGGTTGTTACGGCTTTTTGTAGGTGTAATAGTGTTGTGATGGTGGCAAGGGGAAGAAGCTGTTCGACTTTGGCCTTGACTCTGATGGAAGGGGGCGTGGTTAGCTCTCGTCGGACTGTTGTTTCTTCGCAGCTTCAAGATGGTATGGCGTAACTCCTCATTTTGCCTTTGAAGCTCATATATGGTGGGTGCTCCCGCAGTCGCCATTGTTATTAAGTGATGTGGTGTCTAGGGAAAAGTTTTACCGCAGCCTTACGATAGGCGCCAAAATGTACTTACCAAAAAGGAGAGGCGGAAATCTTTGATAAGTCCACCTAGTTAGTCAAGGTTATTCAATGAAAGGTTTTAAGATGAATTATAAGTACCTTTATCTTGTCTTTTATACTTGAATCATGATCAATATGATCATTAATGACATTTTATTACTCATAATTACTTGTTTAAATTGCCATGTAACTGTTGGTTTACAGTGGTTGTGATAAGTTGCCTTAAATGTATTGACATACGTTGCTCATGTGTATTTAGCCATTAGGTAGGTTAGTTCCAAGTTCCTTGAGCGGGACGAGCTCCTTGTATGTACAAAAATAAACCTTTTAAATTTATTTTTAGAACAAGTGGATCTTCCTCTTCGAAAATGCTCCATATATATTGTTAGAAATGTGACTTCAAGTAGGAATGACAAATAAACTCGTACATGTGGGTAATCCTCAAACTCGTCCCAAAGTTGATGGGGAATCCCCAGTTTAACCGGGCACGGGTATGGGTATGGGAAATACCCAATTTGTTAAGTCGGAGATAGGGATGGATATATACATACCCACCCCATACCTGTACCTGTACCTACCTCACCCCAGTCTTATCTTAATGACTAAAATATTTATTTGTCTTTAAAAAAAGAAGAAAAGTTTGACATTTAATTAACAAATTACAAACTTTGCATTTATTAAATAACTTTTAAATTAATATCATTTTATTCAAACAAATTATTTTCTACTAAAATATTATTATAATTTTTCTTGTGGGTATGAAATAGGTACGGGTATACCCGATACCTGACGAGTACAGGGACATAAATCTTATACCTGTTAGATATGAGAACGAAGATTAAAATAAATTTCAAAAATAAAAATGATGAGAATAAGAATATCATACCCATTCCGATTCTGTCCCCTAGCCTAGCTTCAAGATTTTCGGACGAGTTCCGACTAGATTTCTCTGAGTACTATGCACGCTTGAATAGTCATAGTCATTGTGTCCAATTTTGCTTTTTTTATTATTCATTTATTTTCACTGGGATGATGGATTGAGAGATGAGAGGTGTGGAATTTTATGATGATGTTTGGGAAAAGTTGTTATTTCTGTCTGTTTTCATTAATTGCTCAAGTTCAACATACCCATTTGCACGTTCCATGGTGTATCGAAATTTCTATAGCACCTTTAATATTAAATCCAAATACAATTTTAAATGTCTAGCATGTAAATAAAAATAATAAAAAGGATAATGGTAAAATAAGACTAATTGGAAAATATTTTATTGTTTAAATAGAATTATAAAAGTTTATAAATTCTGAAAATAATATTTGAGAAGAAGATAAAAGTAATTGTGAATGGAAATACAGAACTTAAAAAGAAATAGGAGTGTTTGACCGCGCTCCCGCATTTTGATAATATATAATCATGTGTATGTGTCCCTTTATAATTTTCAGATTTTTTTTGTGGACTATATGATGTAGATTATGAATTGCGTGTACTTTTTTGTTTTGTTTTACTAATTAAAAAAATAATGTATTATAATATAATCATTATATATAAAATATGTAAAAATTAACAAACAAGGGTCCATAGCTCAGTGGTAGAGCATTTGACTGCAGATCAAGAGGTCATCGGTTCGAACCCGGTTGGGCCCTTTAATTTTGAAATTTTAATAATATATTCTTACATAATTGATACATATTTCAATTTTAATAATTTTGAAATTACTTTTTAAGTTGCCAGTTATTATGTAGTATATAATTCATACTATTTTTGAAAGGTAAATTTACATTTCATTTCAGGCTTTATTGGAAAATAAAATTTCCATGTAATTTTAATTTTTATAGTTTACAATTCATATTAAATAAATATTTTCAAACTCATTTATTTTCTAAAATCTTTTAATATAAAATGAGTTTTAAGTAGACTAAGAAATCAAATAAGCCTTTAAAACAAAATCAAAATTAAGCCTAAAAACCTATGGGAAATAAAAAATAAAGTTAAATTTAAAACTTTGAATAGATAAAATCTATTTCAGTAAAGTCTTTTTTAGTTAAATCTATTTTCGGTTTTCGACCACTCTGAGTAGTGAGTGCTCATTAATTTCTGCCTCTTGCCTAGAGAATATTTAGAGTTAAAAAGAAACTTTAACAATGAAAATTGCAAAATGATAAAATATTATGGACAAACTTGGGCAACAAGAATACAACTGCATACTGTGTAGTGTAGCATACTTCATACCCCTGAGTCTGACCAGGATGATCAGAATTGAAGGAAAAAAAATACATGATAAGACAAATAAATTGAAAGAGTTATAAGATTGATACAAGGAAAAATATCGATATGTGAGGCAAGGCAAAAAGTAGGAGAAAAAGGTCCACGAATTGAAATTTTTCTATCACCAAAAATAATCTATTAATCACTAAAATTTACCTATAACATATAGGAGTAACTATCTTTGTAGTAGTGAAGTGGTTTTAAAACTATTAAAAAAATATAAAAAAGCACGCTCCTTAGAAGCCTGTTCCATGAAGAATGCAGTGCTTAGAAGAATAAACACGTACAATGACCAGAGGTTATGTTACCTACGAGTCATTCTCACTCACGTCGTCCTTCCCAATCCCTACTTAGCATAATCAGAATCCTTTAATCCCTTCTTCTTACTCTAACTAAGCCTAAGCGCTTCCTACAACAATTTTTGCAACCTCAACTTGCATTTCGCTACCAAATCTATCTTATTTTAATTTTTATCGATAAATATTAATTATTAATGAAAAATTCAAACCCACTATCTATTTTTTAATTCTTTTACCAATCTTATATCTTCAACATATCCATTTTATATTTGTCATCGCGCGAAGCAAAACAATTAAATAACCCAAAAGACAAATTCTTAAACTTTTTTTTTTTGCCAAAATAAATTCTTAAACTAATAAAAAATTAGTAATTTAGCATTTCAATTTCTGAATTAACGATTAAATTTGCAATTACCAATTAGATATCGATATTTTTTAATGACTATATAGTATAATTCCGAAATTAAAAAAAGAAAAGAGAAAGGGAAGAGAGGAGAAGTTACTTGTGTGCTGCTAAGTGCTAACGTTTGGAGTTAGGACAAACAAAAACATAAAAACATGCGTGGCAGAACAACGAGAAGAGTCAAATGAAAAACAACAAAAACGCCCGTTCCGTTTTCCGACTCGGATTCTATCAGACTCAGCGTAGACTCGGTTGACTCGTTGTCTCGCACCTCACCACACACCATACAAAAATCTTTGATCATTTTCTCGGAGCGGCGGAGATGGAGTCGTCGTCGGAGAAGCGAGTGGAGGACGAGTTGTCGCACCCGATTATGGTAGCGGAGCGAGTTCGCTCGGCAGTGGACGAGGCCGACTCGTTCAAACTGGAGTGCTCGGAGGTTGGGAAGCAGGTTGATCGGCTCCTCCAAATGCTCCGAAGCCTGGTCCGCTTGGCCACCGCTACCTCCACGGCGGCGCCGCCCCTGTATGAGCGGCCCATCCGGCGCGTGGCCAGCGAGGCGGCGAAGAATCTGGACCGCGCCCTGGCCCTGGTCCGCAAGTGCAAGCGGCGGAGCATCCTCCATCGCGTGGTGTCCATCGTGGGCGCCGCCGATTTCCGGAAAGTGCTGGGGCACCTGGACGCCTCGGTGGGTGACATGAAGTGGCTGCTGAGCATCTTGGACGGCGGCGGCGGTGGCGGCATTGTCCTGACCCTCCCTCCGATCGCCAGCAACGACCCTATTGTGTCTTGGGTATGGTCTTTTATCGCTTCCATTCAAATGGGTCAATTGAATGATAGAATTGAGGCTGCGAATGAACTTGCTTCTTTAGCACAAGATAATGATAGGAATAAGAAGATCATAGTTGAGGAATGTGGGTTGCCTCCTTTGTTGAAGCTTTTCAAGGAAGGCACTTCCCCTCTTGCTCAAATTGCCGCTGCTACTGCTTTGTGTCATTTGGCTAATGATTTGGATAGGGTTAGAGTGATTGTGCGTGAGCATGGTGTGCCTGCTGTTGTTCAGGTTCTTAGTGACTCCCCCATGAGGGTTCAGACTCTCGCTGCCAACTTGGTTGCCAGGATGGCCAAGCATGACCCTGTTGCTCAGGAGGATTTTGCGCGGGAGAACGCTATTAGGCCTCTTGTCACCCTCTTGTCCTTTGATACCTTTGTGGATGATCCATTGGGTCATTTGGGGAAGCAGACTATTCATTCTCTTGTTCAGATTAATAAGGAGTTGGGGAAAGGTGCCCGTGGAGGGAAGCAGTTCGCAACTTCCTACTCAAATTCGTATTTGTTTATGGAGGGAAGTAGTCGGGGTGGGAACCACAGGAAGGAGAGGGAGAATGAGGATCCTGCATTGAAGCTTCAGCTGAAGGTCAGCTGTGCAGAGGCATTGTGGATGCTTGCACAAGGGAGTGTCACCAACAGTAGGAAGATAACTGAGACCAAAGGGATGCTTTGTTTGGCAAAGATTGTTCAGAATGAGCAAGGGGAGCTGCAGTTTAATTGCTTGATGACTGTAATGGAGATAACCGCTGCTGCTGAGTCCAATGCTGACCTTCGCCGGGCAGCATTTAAGACCAACTCTCCTGCTGCTAAAGCTGTTGTGGAACAGCTCTTGAGGATAATTAAAGAGGTGGACAGCCCAGCATTGCAAATTCCAGCTATGAAATCAATTGGCGCGTTGGCTAGGACATTTTCTGCGAGAGAGACTCGAGTAGTTGAACCTCTTGTGGCACAGATGAGTAATAGAAATGCTGAAGTAGCAGATGAAGCAGTGGTTGCTCTTTCCAAGTTTGCTTCTCCTGTTAATTTCCTACATGTGGAGCATTCTAAGTCAATAATTGAATTCAATGGAATCCCACCACTGATGAGACTGCTAAGGAGTAATGAAATTACCCAGATGCATCATGGGCTAACACTTCTTTGCTACCTTGCACTGCATGCTGGCAATAATGAGTCCTTGGAACAAGCAAGGGTGTTAACAGCTCTAGAGGGTGCAGACAGAACAGGTCTTCCTCAAAATATAAAGGAATTGGTCTCCAGCGCAATAATCCACCTCAATTTGTATCATGCAGGAAATTCTCAAAGGATGTCATATTTGCCTTAACCACAAATTTAGCTTGTTTGTGGGCCCTGTGTTTTTGTGGGTTCATCAGTGTAGTTTTGAGTTAGTTTCGTCTGGCCAACTCTTTGGGGAATAAGGGGACTCTATAGGAACAAAGCATACTCAAGAAAATACATTAGTTCTTCAGCTTAGACTCTTTTTTCTTTTTCTCCCCCTCATAAAAGTAGTCAATGGGGTGGCAGTTGTGCAGAGATTTATATTGTATAATTAACTTTTAGTCATTTGATTTTATTACTAGTGTACTTATTTTGATCATCAAGCATCTTCTCTACATTGCCTTCTTGATAAAGCAAATTCGTATAGTAGGATATTATTGGAGGTTTGATTCCCTCAAAAACATGTTGGAGGTCTGTTATCAGTTTATGTCTGATCTTTGTCTTGGGCTGTGGCTTTGCTGTTATATCAATGAAGGTGATAATGGGTAAGCATCATTCTTATGCAGACTGAACTTAGTGAAAAGCCAGAATGCCAGATATGGTGGCGTTAGGAGTTCAATTGCAGCAGGCCAGTACTTTCTGTGGGTTTGCTTTCATGAGCTACTTTATCATGGTAGAGGAATACTAGCCACACATAAATGTCTTTTTCAACATACTTTCTAATACCGAGTGAAATCTATGTAGGACTTACTAGTAAATAGGAAGTAATATATGATTTAATAGGATTTAAATGACTTTCATTTTAATAATGCCTGTTAAAAAGAATATGTCTGTAGAGAATGAGTTACTAGTGTTTCTGGTAAATGTGCTTTTCTAAAAAGCAGCAGTAAAGAAACATTTACAATTTTGTGTTTTAACATTTTACCAATTTTGTGAAGAAACAAATTTACCAAACTCCTGATTCTCAGTCCAGCTGCTGCAGTCATGGGACTAGTGATCTTGTGGACTGTTGCCTCCTAAATTTTGAGTTTTTAGCTGACGACTTGATTGTCTTTTGTGATATGTTTATATTTTGTAACTGAGAGCACTGTTATGCTGCAAAGTGCTTTTGTGTATTACTCGTGTAAAAAACTCCGAATTGAAAGAAATTGTTTGCATGTTCTAGTCAACAAAATGGTATTGTACGATAAAGATTGTGCAGGATATGCATCACTTCAGAGATGGCGACTGAACACGGCATGGCATTCTCTTGTTCTAAATCTTTTTATAAACTGGTTTGCTAAGTTACAAAATAGTGCTCTTCATTTTGTTTTTGTTTTTCATGCCATGGGGGGTTTATAGCTCCTAATAATAACTCGAACTTATCTGCATAAGAATGTCCGTTGCATTCCAGAGATATTGTGAAATGTGTATTAAGTAACTATTAGGATACAATTGAGCATATCAAATACTCCCATTTTCAGCCTTGAGTTGCTGCAAGTTCGTGTATGATTTTCCAAAAATATCTGGCAGTTCAGATCTGCCGGACCCTGGAAATACCATGGAAATTCTACTTGTTCCCTTTTCGTTCCTAAAAAAAGGTTTGATATAAATTTTGAATGGTATGAATCTTTTATGCCCATTGGTCCGTGTGATCCTCCTATTCGATTCTGCATCGACAAAGCACTACCTCTGCTTGCAATGTCATTATTTATTTGATTTCATGATCCATTTGAAAATATGAATACCACATTCAAAATATTCCATCTTAATCTGTCTATTTATGGTCCAGTTCAACAAGTAAATGCCATCTGGAGGGCAAAAGGCATATATTTTAAGTTTTCACATCCTTAACCAGTGACGCACCTGCATTAAACAGCAGACCCCAAAACCTTGAAAAAATTTCAGCAATCAAGCGAATTCATGCACCAAAGTATCTGAAAATTTCATCCTAGGTAAAAACAGGCAGGTTCAACGTGCCATCAACACGCTAAATTTCATATATTATTGGCAGAATATTGGTATATTAATCATCATATCAGAAAATAAAAAATATAATAAAATTAGACTAGGTTGGTTAATTATAGATTAGATATGAACCGTGGTAAAGGTTAAAGTTAAACTGATCCTCTTGTAAAGTCAGACACAGCTTGATACAACCTTATCACTCATTCAGACTAAATATATCATGGAGTAATATGAAGTTGCAATTTCCTGAATGGCCATTTATGACAAAAAACCGCCCATAATACTAACCCATACAATTCTACCGGGAACTTAAGAGGAACTTTCAAATCGACTATAACGCGTTTTACAAAGGATTCAACTAGTTCTACAATGGCACACCGACTAGTTTTGTTTATATTATAGGAAAAACAGTTTGGTCAGGATTAGTAGGCAAAGGCAGTTTCTTAGTCAGCTCCTTCTGCTTTCCTTGTTTTTATGCTTAGGCCTTCTTCGTTGACTTCGCTCTCACCATGCCACTGATCAAGATTATGCAATTTTTTCCTCAGAAACCGACCTAAGGATTGGCTCAACTTGATGGCAAAGCTCGCCAACTGTCAGCTAAATGCATGGCATGATCACGGGAAGCTGATGAAAGCCGATGAAGAACAGCATTCTTGACATGAGCAGCCCCTTTTTCACCAGCGCGCGTAGCAAGTTCCAAGTATACCACAGCCTTCATCATGTCTCCCTCCTACAACAAACCAACCCTTTAATTGTCAATTATCATTACCATAATCCTACTAATATTATTAGCTCTTCATCTGAAAGAGCAAATATCAGAATGCTATGCCAGATTGAAATAAAGCCTAAAAAAAAAAAATATCAGTGTGCAGGTGCAAAAGCACATTTTGCATGAGTCAATCAGTATGTCTATATATCCATTGTAATGCACTAGAAAACTAGTAGAACAGAGGTCTAGAACATAGAGAATGTAACCAAGCAACACTGACAAGAACCAAAGTTATAAGATGAGGTAGTCGTGGAAAAAACATGTAGCAAAATGCTTTAGTTTCTAATTAGCAAGCTTTGGAAACAAATAAATGTGTATCTAATATTCAACTGAAGTGCCATGATGTCTGGTTGTTGTTAAAGCGAGAAAATTTCACAAAGCACAAAGGGAGAAGTACTCACAGAAAAGAGAGCAAGTCCATGTTCAAATTGAGCTTTACTATGACCACGATCTGCAGCCCGCTTCATCCATTTTCTTGCTAGTTGATGATTACGTGGCAATCCTTCCCCAAAGGAGAAGCATAAGGAGACATTGTACATGGCACGGACATATCCACCCTCTGCGGCTTTCATATACCATTTAGCCTGTTCCAGGAAAACTTGTTAAAAACAAATATCACAACAACAAAAGAACAAAAAACACCCAATAAGCAGGTTTCTTAACAGGATAAAAAGTTCATTCAGAATTAGAAGAGGACAGGATAATGATAGAGCACTAACAGCTTCTTTCATATTGCCATGGATATTCTCACCACCTCGATGCAGACAAAGGGCAAGCTGATACTGGGCACGAACATTACCACAAACAGAAGCTTTACTTAACCATTTGAAAGCTTGCTTAGTGTTCGGAGGATCAGCTGCATAGCATAGACATATCTCTTCAGACACAAATTATCAGCATAATGAGTATATATTCATTAAAAAATTGAAGAAATGAATGTACAAATATAAAAACCTTGCTCTTTTAATTTTTTTTAAATAATACCATAAAACATATCTCTAGCTATGAATCTATAAGACAAAAAAAAAAGTGTGAGAGATAAAAAATATATTTTTCCAAAATAGGAACACGGAGACAGAATAGCAACTATATCAGACACAACCTAATTATGTCAGAAAATACCAATAAACATAGACAAAATCCAAAAGGTGCATGTGATTAGGAAGATTCCCTTCCATTCTCTCCTACGAGAAGCAAATGAAAGAGAAGACACAATCGTGTAAGTCTTAAAAATCGAGTTGCCCTCTCTACTTATATACACTGTTTTTATGGTATTTTGTATTGAACGTGGGAGATGAAACACTATCACGTGGAAACATAAAGTAGAAAGATGAAATGAGGGCAAAGAAATAAAAACCTTGGAGATATGAAATACCCAAATTGCACTGCGCAGAAAGGTTACCGAGTTCAGCAGCTTTAAGATACAATTCGACGGCCTTAGGCTTCTCTCCTCTCTCCCAATAAATGAGGCCGGCATCGACCATGGCGAGGGCGGAGCCGCGTGCGGCGGCTTTCATGAACGAGTCGAGGGCCTTGTCGGAGTTGGGGCGAACGCCGCGGCGGCCGTGCTTGAAGCGCTTCCCCCAGCGGAGCAGCACCATGGCCTCCCGCAGCGGCCGCAGCGCCTCGCACCAGGCGCGGCACACCAGCGACGCAGCGCGGAGGTTCGGGTCGTCGAAGGAGGCCGCGATTTTCGCCAGCACGTCGTATGGGAGCGCCGAAAAGTCGCCGCAGGGTGGGGGCGGCGGAGGACGCGCGCAGAGGCGCGTGGTGCGCCCGGAATTTGCGGGTGAAATGGTTGAGTTGGAGAAAGGGATAGAGGAGAAGGGGGAAGAAGAGGCGCGCGGCCATGTTCTGTGCTTCATCTTCAGTGAGAAGAAAGAGCGCGTCGGTGAATGGTTGCTATGCTATCGCTAATTCCTCGCTTCACGCGTTTCATTTTGCATAATATAATCTAATATAATATCTATCACTCAAGTTTATTAAGTCTCTTTCAAACCATACTTAATTAACATCGCCATTAGTTTTAGTACTACTAACCAGTATTTTTTTTTTAACGCCTTTTACATACGAGTAATAATTCATTCAGCAGATTCAATCTATCCACGGCCGTTCAGTTTATCATTTCAAACTAGATTTTTACATGGACGCATCATTTTCTTTTTTTATATATATTTATATAATATATTGAAATATAGGTAATAAACAAAATTATTAATTTTAAATAATTATATTAAAATTAAATAATATGATTATTTATTGGCAAACTTTTACTATGTTTGTTATAATTCATTCTTTTTAAGTAATAATTGTCATGTAATTCCTAAATCAAACGTATAAAATAAAAATAATAGATGTAAATGTATAATTATTTAAATGAGTGTATTTAATTAGGATTTTAAAAAATTATTTTTATAAAAATTATATGTATTTTAAAGAATTTTGTTTGGAATATATTGATTTTTAAGATTTTTTAAAAGATTTGTCTCATTAAGATTTTGTAGTTTGGATTTTAGTAAATTTATAACATATGAATTCATAAAATTTGAAAGGGTTTTATGAATTTATAATATCTCAAAGGATTCATCCATTTTTAGAAACATTTAAAATTATCATAATCTTTAAGAAATATATAACATTAAAAGATAAGATTTGGATAAAAATAAAAATAAATATTATAATATATAATTGACTTAAACTTCTTTTCTTTCTGTATAATATTTTTCACATATCTAAAGCCACACTGACCTTTCCATGCATTATCATATTTTCGTTTCTATTGTTTCCATTGATATTAGAAAAATAGTTCTAAAATTATGTTTTCGTTAAAAATTTATCTGTTGCACATTCTTGCAAGGAATCAATAAAGAAAAATTATGTAGGGGTATGAAATAATTCTTTAAAATTATGATTTTTTTAAGTTAAAAACACAAGAGAGAAATTATGAATTTCAAGTCCAAGAGTAATAGTTTAAAATTAGATAATAAAAAATATAACCATGAGAATAATAAGGTAAAGACGGGAACTTCAAAAGTTCTCAAAAGGGACATATATAATCTAATGAAACTCTCAAATATTAGAATAACTATACACATAAGTGACACAACACCAAAATAACATCATAAAATATAAAATAAACATTCAAGGCTTATCAACCTCTGCATTCTTTGTTATCTTGGTCTGTATAGAATTATTTACTGCTTTCGTCGTATATGCAACAAACAACACATAAAGGAAAAATGAGATTGTGACAATAGATGATGTGTAGCATGAGAGAAAAGCACAATGACTAAATGCAAACATAAATATATAAACATAACAAGCATTCCTCTCTCCATATAAATATTAAGTATTGTAGCTAAAATAACTTTTTTATAGATTCTCTCATCTATTTGTTCATATATGATTTTGTCTATTAATTATATCATCATTTGTAACTAAGTCATACGTAAAAACATACATACATAGATAAATATCTATAACTCACGTACTAACTACAGATAATTACATAGTCACAAATTTCACCTATACACGCATTATATAATTAACAATTTAGTTGAATTGCATATGTATGAGAATGATGCATGATCCTACTTTAATCTTTCTCATCTTGTTAAGTTTAAAGGATCATGCATAGGATATTCAACTGTTTCAATAAGCACCATATACACACTCCATATTGCAGGTATTTTAATCACTCCGTACGAAGTATTTTGCCAGTTAGCCTTACATGAGCTCAACCATTACTTTCCTACATATGTATAAGTTCTCCCATGGAGATAACCAACACCTGAACAACGAGACAATTTTAGCACCTAGAGCATTTACCAGAGGAATAATCATCCCTCACTTATTTGGCTATGTTTTTCTTTAACACAGATGAGATAAACTAGATGACCACTACTATACTATCTTAACAAAACCACATATTATGCCATGTTTAGACAGTTTTCCTCCACTTGGTAAATCTAGCAAAATCTTATTTCTTTTGAAAAATATTAAAAATCCAGTGATTGCAAGAATTAGAAAAAATACTATTGCAATTGATTTTACAACTAATAAAAACCTTTCTCATTTTAAAACTATTAAAACATTGGCTCTTTCCCAAAAAAAAGAAAAATAAATACTAAATCAATGAGTAAAATATTAAATGGGTCCTTAAAAGATTGAAATGTTGACATATAGGTTCCTGAAATAATTTTAAACGCATTCAGGTCCCTGATATTTTTTAGTGTTTGCACATTAGTCCCTACATTACTAACATTGTTTAACAAGTGCATAGTAGCTGTTAAATGCTTACTTGGCAGATTCCTCTCTCATTATGTAGCACCCATTCTTTATTTTATTTAATTTTTTAAATTAAAAAACATTTACATGGTTTTTAACCTCTAATAAATGGTAAACACATAAAAAGAAAACCAATTAAGGAATAACGTTGATTCAACACCTTCATCAATTCTCTCTTTTTCAACCCACCCAATTTCCAATTCGAAAAGAAAACTAGAAAAAGATAAAAAGGAGTAAAGAAATTTTCAACCGGTGAAAAATGTGACATTCTTCTACCCTTAAACGCTTTATTATTTTATTTATAAAATAATATAGAAATTTGTTTATTTAAATGACTAAACTTGATACTTAGGTAAAATGATTCACATTGTGACACCATAAATTGATTATTACTAAACAAGTCATGAAAGAGAAAATAATTTATCTCCATATTGATTTAAAATATGGTCAAAAGGATATAAACTACTAGTTAACATAGATCTATTAAACAGAGTTAACTTACAATTAAAGTTATCAGCATTATATAAATAGAAAATAAATTGTTATGATCATGTAATACAAAACTATGAACCCCTATGACACTCTTCTATTTGAAGTAAATAAATATAATATGATTAAATAAAAGTCTTTTAACTGGGTAAAAAAGGTCACAAAATTCCTTCCAACAAAACCACATCTTTGATAAAATGATAAATCTTTACAAATGAAACTTAAAAGAAACAAAAGAACTTAGGACATAATTGAAACAAATTTCTAAAACAAGGAAATAATTTGAACATCCTAATATAGTCACAAAGTCCCGATGTCATATCTATCAGAGCATGGAATCTCACATCAATCTTAGACATTACTCACTTTTACCTCTTCAGCTTCGTCTTGGCTTATGAGTATTCAACCCTAAGCAACACACACAAATAAGAAGTTAGACATTTACTTATACATAATTAAGTAGCATAAATAAGAAATATTACCGCCTATAGTATATCATATAAATCACACAACCATATTAAATCCAAGTCATGCTAATGATGCTCATGCAATGCAACTCATGTATGCCCTCTCAAGTACACGCCCAAAGTGGTCTTCTTCTAGGCCAATGACAAATAGGTACAATCATCTCACCATAGGTCCACTCGAATTCTATGCCAGTAACATGTAGGTACAACTGTGCAACGCAACACAACCTAAAAAGACCTGCTATAGAGCGTCTCACAATGAACGATCCTTACAAGCTTCTTAGACTGTCATATTCATGCATCATGTCATGCAACACCATAATTCACAATATCAATATTTAATTATGTCATTACAATTCACCCCTAGCTGCAATTAGGATGACATCTCGTCAAGCACATCTTGACCATCATCATCAACACACCATGCATCTAAATATAATTCACATCACTTTCATATATTGGGAAAAATTCCCAATTCATGCACCTTAATAACTTATAAACATTCATTTAGTCACCACAACATAGTTTACAAGGTATATCACAATATTTCATACCACAACAATTAAAATCATCACATTCATAAACTATTTATTCTTATCTTACACCTTAATAACATATAAACATTCATTCATTCACCACCAACACAATTTATAAGGTGCATCACAATATTTTGTACCACAACAACCCAAATCATCACAATTCATAAACTATCTATTCTTATCTTACCCCTTCTATTACATTGTGTAGCCTACAAATCATATTTGTAATTATGCTAATGATATAGGGGTGATATAAATTTTATTATAAAGATAGTACAATTACCTAAAAAATTTTATGTTGAGGTGCAAACTTGGTTTTATCATCCATTATTTTTTTAAAATTACAAAATCGTTGTCACTAAACCCAAATTTGACAGCTTGACTTTTACTCACTATTTTATTCATAAATTGAGTTATATATATATATATATATATATATATATATATATATATATATAAAGTGATTCCAACTTCATTGTAAAGATAACATCTATGACTACAACTTTCATGAAAAATACAAAACCTAATAAGGTCATCCAGTCATCTCGTAGAGCTTACAACACACGAATTATGTTTTTGTACTAGATTGGAGACTCAACTTCTAACTCACTTAACTCGGTTTATTTTTAATATTTTCACATGATTCTTTAGTCTAAACTATAGCCCCACGTGTCTAGTTTCTAAAACAACAAACATAACTCGAATTGGTTAACAACACAGAAAGATATGACAAAAAACACTAAGGTATGTTCATTAGAAAATTTTCAGATAGCAAACATTCAACTTATATAAGGTATCATCACATTTTACAATTGCAGTAATAATCATCAATTTTTTCATCAATATCATCAATGGAAAGAAATCCCTAACACCTAATCCTTATTATATAGAGTAGCTCAAATAATATAAGAGTCCCCCAATCCTCACATTAATCGATCATACAATTAGAGTTATTCATCTATAATCATTCATAATGTTCATTCATAGAAACAAATAAATAGTAGTAGCAGTAGCAGTAGCAGTAGTAGTAGCAGCAGCAGCAGCAGTAGCAGCAGCAGCAGCAGTAGCAGTAGCAGCAGCAGCAGTAGCAGCAGCAGCAGCAGTAACAGTAGTAGTAGTAGTAGTAGTAGTAACAACAACAACAACAACAATAATATTATTAATAATAATAATATTAATAACAATAATTATTCCCAATATATTTAGTTAATAAAAGTATCAAATTTTATTAAGTCAATAAATAAAACTAACAATATTTGAATTCTTATTTTATAAAATTTCAGGCTGTTACAAAAAAAGGCAAAGTCAAACCATAATTTTTGTTAGCCTCTCCCCATCACAAGAAAAAGGTCAAGAATAAATGAGTCAATTTTTTATTAATAATAGCCTATTTCGGCAAAAAAATTGATATATCTTTTAACAAAAGTGGTTCCTCAAAGCAAAAATAAGAAACTTGGTTAATTTTATAAGCTAGAAAAACAAAATTTGGATGCATCAGCAAATATCTCACAACAAAATTAATCAAAAATCAAAACCTACACACACAATAGGCAAGGGAAAATGTTGCAAATGCATTTAAGCCTGGCCATGAAGCCTGTATTTTAAATGGACCAAATAAATCTAGTTCGCTAAAATAAATGGACTGTTTTTCCGATTCACGAAGTCTGCAGGCTTAATGAACCGGTCTGTAGGTTCGCATATACACATATATTTTTTTAGAAAAAATTTTAAAAAATGCCTAATATTTTTTAAATGAAATAAATTATAATATATCATACTAAAACTAATATCATTATTTATAATAGTCTAAAATATTAAATATTTTCAATATTAAAATTGTAAAATATCACAATTTACAACAAAAAGTCATAACATTAACACAAACTAATAGCCTAAATGATAATTTTATCCCTTTAAACAGGCTATGGGTCAAGACTTTGAGCTCGCAGATTTAGCCTGCGAAGTTTGTGAGTTTCGCGGTTTGGGCTCAAATTTCTCTTATAGTTATGATTCTTTAAAAAAAAAGGTCCAAAACTCGTACGGGCTTGAAAGTCCAAGGACTGATCCACAGGCTTGAGTCCGTATACCCACCCTAGGGGCAGAGAGGTGCAGAGGCGACAACATGCCAAAATCAGTGTTTGGAATGGACATTGACGGAAGGATGGTGGTTGGGAAAAGAGAGAATGAGAAATAGGATTCAAAATGCTCAGAATACTATTATTTTCTTAAAATGAGAGACTCAAAATGCTATGCTTCAAGCTTAGGGAGAAAAAAATTGAATATTATTTTTAATTTTAATTTTTATTATTTTTAGCGGCTAAAAACCGCTACAAATATTTTAACTTCTTAGATATTTAATATGAATAACTGTCATGTAATGAAAGAGGGATCTGCCATGTAAGCACTTAAGAATTGACTGGGCATTTACTAAACAACATTAGTAATGTAGGGACTGATATGCAAACACTAGAAAAAATATGGGACTTAGATGTCTCTAAATTCTTTCAGGGGTCCAACGCTTCAATCTTTTAGGGACCCATTTGGTATTTCACTCCTAAATCAGTAGATAAAAATAATAGTACCTTCATAAACTTATATAACAAATAAAACACTTGAAAATTTTATCAATTAATAGAACCTAGTAAAGATAACATTGATAAATACATTTCATCTCAAATTAAGTAAGAAAAATGTATTCACAAGACCTTTATGTTTTAGGTATGGTAACTAACATAATGGCCTAGTCATGGCCCAAGAAAGCCAAGGAAAAAGTCCCACACTTTTCCACTGCTTCATTCATCCTTAACTTGTGAAATGATGATTTAGTTTTCGTGTCTATCTGTAATCTCATCTTTAAGATTCATATCTTTTATCACATTCATATAAATATAATGACTTAATTCAAAAATTACATAATCATCAATATGTCTACTCTACGACATACAACTCATTTTGTCACAATTTTACGTCAAACGTTCAATTCAAATATAACTACATAACACTTCATTCACCAAATACAAAACAATCCTTAGTCAGAACTCACATGAGTCATACAAAAATAAAGACAATATAATATCAAATTCATATAAAAGTAAATGTGCAATATAATAATTTCAATGACCATAAAATCATCACATATCCATTTTTTCAATACAATCAATTTAGTCAAATTCCACACCATATATAATAAGCTTAAATAAAATAAAATAATTTTACTTCCCAATAACCAATGCCAACACTTCAACATTTCTCAACATCTAAAAGTCACAAACCAAAAAAATTAAATAAACTAGATGATCAAGACCCCAACTTGTAGGAGGGTCCTTAGGAGTGAAACATGCAACATACAATAATCTATAGCTTTGCAAATAATGTAACTGTTTCCTTGATCACCTGATAGATGATCAAGACCTTTCTAATTGAACAAAACACAATGAACTACTCAAAAATCTATTTTCCTGTTAGATCAAACAAGAGGAAGATCAATATACAAATCCTCAAAGATAGACCCCAAACATAATTTTGGAAATAGTGTTGGTTTCAAAAACTGATCATAACTATTGCGATTAGGAGTTAACATATAGTTGAAAAACATAATTGGTTCATAAAAATGGCAACCATTGGATCCCCAAGAATGAAAAGAACATAAGGAAAGATAGTTTTGACTCATTACTTTGTAATCAGTGTAACTTTCTTGTCTAGTAGCTGATTGACACAAAGTACTTGTCAAAATGAAGAGAATGATAAGTATGATATTGATTTAGCTTTGCATGTATGATTAAAACAACATAGGAACCATATTTGAAGGCTTAAAGTGTGTGTCCTTAACAAAGTTGTCTTTTGAAAATGATGATGATTTAAAAAATGAATCTGATCATTAATGAAGGAAACAATTTTTTTTTTGTGTTATAGTTTGGTTTCGAATTAGAGAAGAGCATGGGAAAATGACTTGTTTTGTGCCTTAGGCCTTTAAAAGGAAAAACATATAACACTTTAATCACCGAATCCATGACATACAATAAGCTACACACAATGTCATACATTTTAATCAAGTTTGCTTCTTTTAAGTTATAGAAAAATGACATTACGTGTAAAACATATTAGTTATTAGCTAATTTAATGAGAGAAAGACTTATGTGAATACAAACAAAAAAATAATGTGTTAGACACATTAAATAAGAAACTACCACCTTACTAAAAATATAATAAATAATTATAAACAATAAAATAAAAATGTCACAACCTTGAGTTCCAAAACCTTCAAGCGACCAAAGGGTAAGAAAGACAAGGGCGTGGGGTCCCTGATATGATGAGACAACACCAAAATGTTTTTTCAAAGAGGTGAGGAGGTGGAGAATCCACCAGAGCTACTCCAAGGTACGTTGATCGTTGAGATTAGAGATGGAGGCTCAGAGGTAGTTGACCAGAGCATTGGCAAGGAGGCTTTCAAGCTCAGTGCTTCCAGCCTAGATTGGACGTAGTGGAGACATGCTGGATTTAGCTTGAACACCAAGGCTCGTTCTATGAGATCGTGTGGTTCTCCGCAAACTCTACTAGCTTTTCCAAGTATCAATCTCTGGTCATAATTGTCATTCTCCGCCAATGACATGTGTTTCATGCCCAAATTAGGGTTTTTGGAGCGAAGCTAACACCCATGCTTGACTCCATGGAAATCATAAACATAAAGAGAGAGGGTATGGAAATTTAGAGAAGCGAGAAAGTTGGTTTAGGTTTAGGATTGGGCAGAAGAAAAAAGACCATGAGTACGAACGAAGCTTTGTGGAGAGAGAAATGGTGACCTTTCTTAATTTAATTTTGTACTACTACTAATTTTTTAATTTATTGAATTTTTATCTGTGATTGTTTTATGAGTTTAATTGATATACACTGTCGGTGTATATATAGATTTTTACACTAACCTTCAATCACATCACAACCCTTCATTCATGATAAGTTTGTTGAATTTACTAATTAGTGTTTTAAAAGTTACGTAAATGAAAAATTATAATTAAACGTCATTGTAAAAATCTTTTACACTGACCATGTATACTAATTAAAACTCATATTTTAATGAGGGGATATTTTCTCATTTGATGTGTCTAACACATCATTTTAGGTCTGTGTCTACTTAAGTCTATCTCATTTAATTAGTAAAACAATTAAAACTCATATTTTAATGAGGGGATATTTTCTCATTTGATGTGTCTAACACATCATTTTAGGTTTGTGTCTACTTAAGTCTATCTCATTTAATTAGTAAAACTTTATTTAAATTATTAGTAGCAAAAAGGACACAGATAGAATTAATACTGAGAACAATAAATTAAATTTAAAAGAATACATATTTTAATAAATAATAATTTTAAGAGTAGCAATTTAATCTCATATTATTGTAACAATTAATTTGAAAATTAATCAAAAGATAAACAATGTATATTGCTATAGCAACTTTTAGGAATATAGAAATTAATTTAAGAAAGTAAGGCTTAATAAATTTTTTATCCTTAAAATTTCATTAAAAACCATTTTTTATTCTTAAAATTAAAAAATATTTTAAAACTTTAAAGCAATTTAATCTAAATTTAGTTATTTTAATACTTTAGAATACTAGAAGGATAAAAAATTATACTCTTCGATGAACCACTCTATGTAAATATCAGTTATTATAAAAATCATTAATTTCAAATTCATTTAATAAGTTACCCTTAATGCGCAATTAGCAACTAAAATATCTATATATATAAAAACAACTTTTAAGCAAGCAAATGAAAATCGGAATATTACAGTAAACTATACACTGTCCAAATTTGAATATTTTTTTTATTGTAAATATTTTGTTTACGTCTTGAATAATATGTATTTATAATTGATAGTTTTAAAATATTCTTTATATATACTATATTTTATTTTTGTTGAAGTTTTGAATTCACGTCATGTTTTAAAATGAACTTTTGTACAATAACATTTGTAATTGTGTTTCAATCTTGAATAAATTAAACCAAAAATAAAATATTAATAATTTTTTAATTTTATCCTTAATTATGAATTTCAAACAAATATTAATAAATAGAAATTTTCTATTTAATATCAATCACAATCTTTCATTTATGCTAAATTTATTGATTTTATTTATTACTATTTTAAAAGTCACATAATAAAATAAAAGTCATTATTGAATGTCAATGGAAAAAACTACTTTTATACATATAATTGACATTACTTTAATCATTAAAGTTTTCAACATTAGTATTTACTCTTTATTACAAAATTATATGATATTTAGTGAATTTAACTTGTGACATTATTTTTTGAAATAAAAATAAATTACTAACTTTTTTTTCTTTCCAAATTGTTAGTTGAAATTTGTTAGATATTATGAAATTATGTACTGATGTAAGCCCTAATCTTTATGAAATGACCCCAATCCCTCCTATCGTTTTCGTAAAACAATTAACTACTTTTTATTTTTAATTTGTTAACAATTAACTACTATGAACTTGGTAGTTTTGTTTTTTTAAAGAACCTTGGAATTTATTATTCCAAAGTTTGATTAAATCTATGCGGTTAATAAAGAGAATATATTTTTTTATGTACACTTTCAAAATACATATTTTATCCTTACACCTATTTTAAACTTAAAAAATAAATTACTTTGTAATAAGAAGAATTCAAACCTACAACTTTTCACTCCCTAAACATAAATTTTATCATTAAACTAACCTTACAACTTTAAACAAATAATTACTTTAAAATATTATCCAGCATACATAATTCTCCAGTTACATTCTATAATTTATAATCTATAAAATATGAACAAAAGATCAATAGCAAGATATGAACAAAATAACTATGCAATTGATTAGAAGGTACCTTCATTAATCCATGAATGATGTAGTTGTTGTTTCATTATACAAGTCGCTGTTGGTACCAGCACAAATTTTAAGTGGGGTTTCATATAATTGACCTTTTATTTGGTAATCAAATACTGCACAATACTTTTGGTGCCAATTAAAACAACGAGGTGACCAAAAAATATCTCATTGGACTTTAGCAACATATAGTTCGTAAACGACTAAACGAGCTTTACATTCACATGTTGAGGACTCTCTTTTCCTTTATTTCCTTTGATGGTTCAATAACTTTCAGTAAAACTAAAAATTTCATGCTATTCACGGTTGTCATCATCAAAGGTACAACGTATGTTTCCTAGATTTTCAACATGTTTAACTGTTTCTTGTCAACTATTCTCTGATCAATAGGCAATTCATTAAAATTGAATTTTCTTTTTGAAGAAATGCGACAAAAAAGAATGTTTCTAAAACAGCTAACAATCAGATTAAGAAAACTAAAATGGACTCAAAGAGAATCTCTATTGAAACCACCCAGAGCTGACTACATTTTCAACAAATACAAACTAAAATTATTACAATCAGAAAATGCACACCCCCTCTTAAACTAAACTTATAGAACATCCATTTTCAGGAGATAAGTTGAATAAATCCAAAGATATCCAGAGACTCCACTGACCTATTGTTAAAGACGATAGAATTCTTAGATATCCAAATACTCCAACAAATTGCATTCCCAATTAAAACTTACACTTACTTCTACATTTACTAACCACCCAAGAGCTTACAATGTGAAATAAAAGAGACAGATCTTCAGGTAATGGGGACTCCATACCAATCCACCTAAGAACTTTGATTCACAAATTTTGAGTTATCAGACAGGCCAAAAAAAGATGATTATTGTTTTCAACTTGATGCTCATTACACAAGGGACAACACTGTAGAGATGGAGGGATTATAATTTTACGCTTCAAAAGATTATTATTGCCGGCAATCTATTCAGGAGAAGCTTATAGGAAAAAACACTACTTTTGAAGGCAATTTATCTTTCCAAAGCCTCATAAACAAAAGTGTGTCCTAAGATGACCTATTACCCCTAGACCGACCTTCTTGTAAGAGACTATACATCCTTGCTACTGAGAAGACCCCAGAGCTATCCAGTTGCCAATGCCACCTATCCTGATGACTGAGATGAAACACTACATTTTGCAGTCTTCCTTCCAAGGACGACACCAACTCCTCCTCCTAAACGAAAAGTCTCCTTCTCCACTCCCAACTCCACTACTGAGGCACTTGGACAATCCAAAGCATATCTTTGACTGTTGCATTCTTGTTGGCTGCCAAATCAAGCAATCTTGGGAAGAGCACTTTCAAAATCCCTCCCCTTTCTAGTTATGGTTCCAAAAAGAAGTCTCATTACCATCCTCTATCATCCTCCTTATATGAAGATTGAACCAACCCGATAAATGAGCCAAAGGGCTATCAATAGACCAAATATCCCTCCACCAGATAAAGCTCTTTGACCTCGACAAACCTTGGAAAGGATGAATATGAAAATAAGCATATTTACTTCGAAGTAAGGGAGCCCATAAGGAGTTCGTATATGATAAGAACCTCTATCTCCATTTTGTAAGAAGACTTAGATTGAAAGTCTTAAGGCATTTAACCCCCAACCCCTCTAGACACACCTTCTCCTAACTTATCCAAGAGATTTTATTTCCGTCTGCATTCCCACTCCACAGAAATCTCCGCTGTAAACCCTGAAGAGTATTGACAACCTTTACTGGAGCCCTGTAGAACGAGAAGTAGTATAGTGGGAGACTTGATAACATTGAGTTCAACATAACCAAACGACTGCCAAAGGACATATTCTTCCCCTTCCTTTGATACTGCTAACTTTTGCTTAAACAGGTTAACTAGAGGTATCCAAGCTGCCTTCTTCCTAAGATTGAGACCTATCGGAATTCTTAGGAACTTAAAGAGAAAAGAACTTACCGAACAGTTGAGAATACAACCCGCTGCATGCGTAAACCCTGGATTCATGTTAAGACCATAGAAATGACTTTTAAATAAATTCACCTTCAAACCAGAAGGCATCTCGAATCCTTTGAGGATGACCTTCACCATCCAAATAGACTCAAAATCTGCCTCACCCATCAGGATAGCATCATCAGCATAATGGAGCAAAGAGAAGTTAGCCTCCTCGCCCACCCTTATCTTTCTATAAACGATTTTTAGAATAGTCGATTTATACAATCCCACAAACCTTTCCGCAACCACCAGGAACAAAAAAGAAGATAACGAGTCACCCTACTTAATTCTCCTTCCTGGTTTAAACTCACAGGTCAGATTGTTGTTGACCAGAATAGAGATATGACTATTACAAACCAAATTTATAACCCACATCCTCCACCTAGGCCCGAATCCCAATATGCCAAGCTTATAATCTAGAAACTGCAAGTTAACTGAGTTAAAAGCCTTTTGAAAATGTACCTGAAACAAGAAGCAAGGTTTTTTGAACCTGTGAGCCCAACTGATGACTTCATTAGTAACCAGAACACCATCCGGAATGGATCTACTTGGAAGAAAAGTTGTTTAGCACCCCTAAATAATTCCACCGACCACTCTCTTAAGCTTTCTCGCGATCACTTTAGAGATGATTTTATGGACGCTCGAGATGAGAGAAATGGGTCTGTATTGAGATAAGTTACTAGGCCTAACCACCTTTGGGATCAAAGCTAGGAAAGAAGACGTAATACCTCTAGGAAACTTCCCGGAAACATGAAATTCCTGCCCCACCTTTACCAGATCTTCCCTAACTATATCTTAACATGATCTATAGAAATTCATACTGAAGCCATCTGACCCCGAACTTTTACCCCTTTCACAAGCTTGCATCATTGTCTTGATCTCCTCAACAGAGAAAAGAGCTTCTAAAGAAATGTTATCCTCGATAGATAACTAGCTAAAATGGACATCATCAAGGGATGACCTATTGAATCTTCTCTCTATAAACAACTCTTGGAAATGTCGAACCACCTTAGCTTTCACTCCATCCACTGACTTTATCCAACCCTGCTTCGTCTGGATAGCCAAAATACTATTCTTTGAACACCTTTGCTTAAAATAGCTATGGAGGAATTTTGAATTAAAATCACCATGCATCGCCTACTTGACCCTAGATTTTTGAAGAATAACTCTTTCAATGATCTGAGCTTGCCCCTAATACTTAGCTAAAAGAGTCTTTTTCATTGTGCCTTCAACATCAAGCCCCTCTAATAACTTCTGATCGGCCTTCTCCAGCTTGTTTAACCTAGCTTTCAACACCTTGTTGTCATTATTCAACTCCAATGAGCTCCACTCCTTAATAACTCCCTTTAGCCCCTTCAATTTTTTAAAAAACTTATACGTCTGCCACCCTTGAGCGTTATTAGATAACCAGAAATTTTTAATCACCTCACAGAAAGAAGGAAGCTCTAACCAATGATTAAAAAATTTGAAAGGCTTAGCCCCCCAATTCAAATCATCAAATTTTGTTATAATCCAACAATGGTCAGAAAACTCCCTAGAACAATCCATTGGGAACCAATATTCCACACATCAATTAAATCTTGAGATAGCAAGAATTTGTCTAACCTGCTAGACGTCGCATCATCAGAAGAAATCCAAGAGAAATGTTTCCTATAGACTGGAACATCCAACACTTCCATCTGGCCTATGAATTGTCTGAAAGCTTCCATCTCTGCTCTAGAATGAGAATACGAAGACCTAACCGCTTCCGACCCATTTAAGACTACATTAAAATCTCCCCCCAAACACCAACGCATCTCTGGGAAGCCCCTCATGGTCATGAGTAAATCTTCCCACAATTTTCTTTTCCTAGTTATAGAGCAAGGAGAATAGATATTAGCAATCAACTACAAAATTCAAACCCGAAACATTGAAGGCAAGCCCCAAAAAACCTTCGCCTTGAATATGCCGTATAACATCCAACAACCCTTTCCTCCAAATAGTTAGAACACTACTACTCAGACCATTTGACGGCATGAAATGCCACTCACAGTCCTCTACACCCCAAACCTCCTTAACCTCCCAATTGGCAATGATAGAGCATTTTCTCTCCTAGAATAAACATATATCAACTTTATTAGACTACAGAATTCTCCTTAACTGATGACATTTTGCCCTATCTTGAAACCCCCTCACATTCAATAAAAAAAATATCTTTATTCAGACTTAACCTAAAATCCTACCATCTCTCCCTTCTTTGTCTGCCTTATCTCGCCTTTCCATTATGCTAATTTCCTCCTCATACAACTCATCAACTTGGGTTCCTACCACCCCAATATTTTGCAAAGCTTTCCACATCCCTATCGAGTCCATTTTCTTCACCTCGTGGCCTTCATTAACAAAATCTTCAAGGCCAGTGGATTGGGTAACTAACACCTTCTGGATTGGGTAGGATGTATGAGGAGAGCTAGACTGAAATATTACATTTGTTGTACCCAATAGGCCCATATCGCTACCGTCAATACTATGCCTTCTCACTTCTTTCCTCATCGTCACTTTCCTCCTTCCACCCTGAATCTCATTTTGCACGAACTCCCACTTAAAATTAAATGGCTTAGTTAAGTCAGACTTCCTACCACTACCACTCGGCTGCAAATGGCATTATGGACTCCATCTAAAACTGAGGCCGAAAGCTTACCAGAACAAGTGAAAGGTTGGAAAATTCCAAGTGCCTTATGCAGCCCCTCGTCATGCCCAAGTGAGCAAGAACCGCCCAACAACCGTTAGCTCCAAAAACTTCTTGGCCTACTGGAGAATCATGCTCAGGCCTGAAGTCACACTATATTCCTTACCACGATCCATAGACAAGGCAATTAAAACATGTTTCCCATCTTCACATGCATGTAATAAATTTAAATTCGCACCTCACTTCACGTGACCATACATACTTTTGGTAAAAACGTTAAAATCTCTTCTCTTCTTTCTGCTCAAATTTTTTCATTTTGGTGATCCTGCTGCGCCTGCACCGCTGCTCTGCTTTGCACCTAGGGAGTTACCTTTGATAGTAGTCGTTTGGCCAGATGCTATGTGGACTTCCTCAAGACCGAGACCAAGCTCCATTGCTTCCCACCATCAATCCGCCGCCTCCAACTCCACTTCGTCATCGTTGAGACTACACAAGGAGCCTATTGAAGATGTGTAACCTTTAGCTTCTAACTTCGTTTCTATCAGCCCTTCCTTGGCAACATATATATAAAAAAACTACTCATCAACCTGGATGCACACAACTTCATTAACCATCCTACATTCCTTGAAGACGATTGCTATCCTCGACACATCGAATCTATCCTTCATCTCCGTCAGCTCATCCAGTTGTACGAATTCCCCAAACAAAGATGCTAACGACTTGAAGAAGGAGATATTCCAAGTTTGAAGCGAAACCCCGATACACTTCAACCAGACGAGACACTTAATATCTACCACGGAAGGGCCCCAACTCCTAATCTCACTGAACCACTTTTGCATCCATAAGAAACTTGTTGAAAATAATTATGGATTAGTATCACTCAATATCTTTTATCATTAACCGACAATATAAGATATGATTATTATTGTATCTTATTATATCAATATGGTTATTTATCATTAACTGAAAATGTAAGATATGATTATTATTATTATATCTTATCATATGTTATTTGAACTGGGATTACGGTGAGATTGACTCTGTGATGAGTTAGGTTAATCAGATTAAAAAGCCCAATTAAGAGAGGTCCCTACCTACTTTGAGCGGTTATAAATTTGTCATCCCATTAAGCAAATTTACACAAGCATTAGTTTTCTACAATAACCTCTTAGAAGGTGACCAGAAGAACCTCCTAGAGATCTTTTCAATAGAACTCATGGACATGAATGTCAATTCAGGTACACATTCATCCCTATTTTAATTAATAGAATATTGATTGTTGGCATGTTATAATTTGTGTCTAGTATAGTATAATTTAAATATATTAATATTTCCATCAATGGCATCAGAGCCAATCTAGATACATTTTATGGTTGTCATTTGAATAAATCCTATTTGTGTTTAATTTCTTTTCTCAAATATATGGTATTCTTTAATTTTGATAAAAGTTCAAAACTGATTCAATATTCCATTTGGGTTTGCAAATGGTTCAAATACAAAAATGTAATTTAAAACCCAATTATTCATTCGGGAGAATGGATACTTCTATATTCAATATCGAAAATTGTCTTCAAATTCGAAAACGTAATTCCGATTTATTAAAATTGATACGTGGCTAAAATTGTCTTCAAATTAAAAAACGCCATGGATTAGGAGGTGATGTGAGTAGGCTTATGCAGCATGCTAGGCTCAGGAAGTCCCTGGTTCACGCTTGCAGAGATGCAGAATTGGAAACGAGTTCTTTTGGTTGGGAACTGGGATTTGGGTTGAGACATGCATGGAGAGAAAAAAAAATTTCTTTCCGCCATCATCACGATTGCAATAATTCTTTACATAATTGTATTTTGGAGTTTTCGCCAAATCCAATTAAGTTTTTGAATAGTCAGTTTTATTACTGCATTCTTCCTTTTTTTAAATATTAATTATTTAATATTTTAAAATTATTAATAATTTTTCTGAAATTTTATAATATCAGAATTTATTATAATTAATTTGAGACGTAACTTCAATTTTTTGGCATATTACTTTCAAATTTTGGGCCTAACTTTGTTATAATAATTACCTTCAGTATTAGCATTCTTCATTTATATAATATGTCCTTTCAATATTGAATTATCACTTATAACATCATTATAGGTTACTTTATTAAATTATGCATAATCTTAATTGATATCTCTTGGGTACATAATTTTTTTTTAATTAATTTGCATTGTGATGACCTGCCTATCGTGGGCATGATGATGTAAATTTTGTTTGTCATATTTTAATATGATTAAAAATTATGTAATTTATTTGGAAATAAGCATGATTTATTCTATTAATTTACATAATTGTAATTTCACCTATCGTGAATGCATTTGTGTAAATTTTATGAAATAAATATTGATTCATTATATTAATGATAATTATACCTATTGGTGTGTTATTATTAGTATAATTTGTTGTTGTAAAATGCATTTCTCTTGACTCATGTTAATGAATTTTTTTGGTACCCTATCGGTGCTAGGATTTATTAATTTAAGTTATAATGTATTGTAATTTCCTTAGGGATTTATTTTAAACTGAACTTTTAAATCACATTTTTATTTATTGTGATGTTCAGTTTTTTTCCCTAATTCTGCAAAACTCTAAATGGAACAAACTATGAGGACTGAAAATAATCGTTAGATCTCTACTTGACCATTGGCAATCTGGACTTGGTATTGAGGATGACTAGGCCTGTGGCTCTTACGAATGAGTCTTTTGAAGCTCAACGAATTTCTCATGAGAAATGGAAAAACTCTAATAGAGTGTGCCTGAAGGTGATTAAATTCACCATGGAGAAATATATCAGAGCATTCCAGATCTTGATGATGCCAATAATTTTCTGAAAGCAATTGGTGAAAAATTTACAACTTTTGATAAGGCATAGAAAATTCAACACATTTCCCTATTTGAAAAGACCAAATACGATGGTGTCAGTGGTGTACATGAACACATTATGAAGTTGGTGCATTTCTATAATAAGTTGAAGTCTCTCAAGGTTAAGGTTGGTGAAAACACCTTAATTTATCGCATCCTTGAATCTCTGCCTTCTCAGTTTGACATCATGAAGACTTCATATAACATTCAGAAGCATGATTATGGAGTGGATGGATTGATTGCAATATTCATTTAATAGGAGGAGTCAATGAAGAAGAATAAGACTAATAGCATTCAGTTTGTTACTTCTAATTCAGGTACTAAAGATGCTAAGAAATATAAAGGAAAGAAGAAAAAGGGTACAAAGAAAGCAAAGCAACATTTAGAAACCCAAGAAGAAATTCTTTAAAGGTTCTTGCAATTATTATAAGAAACATGGTCATAAGGTGGAAGATTGCTATACTCTGAAAAAGAAAGAGGAGAAGCGAGGTAATCTATTAGCACCAACTTGCTTCGAATCTAATGTGGTTAATGTTCCTCCAAACTCCTGGTGGTTAGACTTAGGGGCTACTATTCATGTTGTCAATTCTTTACAAGGGTTCATAAGTCTGAGGAAACAAGTGATGTTGAGGCAAAGATTATTATGGGAGATGGAGCTGGAGTACCCGTTGCTGACATTGGAGTCATTTCCTTATGTTTATCCTCTGAACACACTTTATTATTGCAAGATGTTGTTTATGTCCCTTCCATGAGAAGGAATTTGATATCTATTTTTGTTTTACACAAATATGGATACAATTTTCATTTTGGTGATGGTAAATTGGTGATTTATTATAATTCAACTATTGTTGGTTCAGGAATTTTGTGTGAAAAACTTTACATGTTAAGCGTAACTAATATGCCAGTTAACTCCATTGTTGGGAGTAAACATAACATGATTGATGAATCTTCCTCTATGCTATGGCATAGACGTTTGGGGCATATTTCTAGGCCTCGAATCGAAAGACTAATAAAGGAAGGTATTTTGCATGATCTTGACTTATCAGATTTTGACACTTGTGTTGATTGCATCAAGGGAAAGTTCACTGTCAAAACCAGGAATAAAAGTTCAAATAGATGTGATGATGTGCTACAATTAATTCACACTGACATATGTGGACCTATTACTCCTACTACTATGGGTGGATATAGGTATTTTATTACCTTTATAGATGACTTCTCTAGATATGGATAGATATATCTTCTTCAGGATAAAGCAAGCTCTCTTGAAGCCTTTAAAACCTTTAAAGCCTTTGTTGAATTGAAAGCAAAGAAGACAATTAAGTGTGTAAGGTCTGATAGAGGAGGAGAATATTATGGTCGTTATGATGAGACAGGAAGAAATCCAAGACCATTTGCTCGATTCCTTGATGAATACAGAATTGAAGTTCAATACACCATGCCTGGAACTCCTGAACAAAATGGCGTTGCTGAGAAACGAAATCGAACACTTATGGACATGGTGAGATGTATGTTATCACATTCATCTCTGCCAGAATTTCTTTGGGGAGATGCCTTGAGAACTGCTATGTACATTCTTAATCAGGTACCTAGCAAATCGGTGCCCAAAACTCCATTTGAGCATATGATTGGAAGAAAGCCGAGTTTGAGACATTTCTATGTATGGGATTGTAAGGCAGAAGTAAGACCTTATAATCCACAACAAAAGAAACTCAATCTCAAAACTATTAGCGGTTATTTCATTAGCTACTGCATCGATTCTAGAGGATGCAGATTTTATTGTCCTTCTCACTCTACATGAGTTATTGAATCTGATCGAGCAGTTTTCTTTGAGGATGATTTGGACAGTGGGAGTTATACACCACGATTGATGACTCTTAGAGAAGATCGAACCATGCTTCCATTACCATCCATTTTTCTTCCTACATACGTCTCAACCCCAATGGTTCACACATATAAACAAATTGTTGAGAGGGAAGACAAACAAATGACGGAACCATAAGTTGATGAACCACAACTTAATGATCAACAACTTGATGACGTTGATGTGGCCCTATTAAGACGATCTCAGAGAATACGCCGACCTTCTATACCAATGACTATGTTGTATACCTTCAGGAGCACGAATATGATCCATATGATGATGATTATCCTATCACATTTCAGGAAGCACTTTCTAGTTCTCATGCTTCTGATTGGCTAAAAGCTATGCATGATGAATTGTCTTCCATGTCTCATAATAATGTTTGGGATCTTGTGGACTTACCAGCAGGTTGAGAGCCTGTTGGATTTAAATGGATCTTTAAGACAAAACGTACTCCAGATGGAAAGTTTGATAGGTATAAAGCTAGATTAGTGGCGAAAGGTTATAGTCAACGGGAAACATTGACTATAAAGATACTTTTTCACCAGTTTCAACGAAGGATGCACTCCGAGTTGTCATGGCTTTAGTTGCTCATTTTGACCTAGAGCTACACCATATGGATGTGAAGACAACTTTTTTGAATGCAGATCTTGCTGAAGATGTCTACATGGTTCAACCTGATGGTTTTATTAAGGCAGGCAATGAGCATTTGGTGTGTAAACCTAAAAGGTCCAACTATGGACTGAAACAAGCATCTAGGCAATGGTATTTAAAATTTGACCAGGTTGTCACCACTTACAATTTCAAGAAAAATGTTGCAGACCAATGCATTTACTTGAAGACTAGTGGGAGTAATTTCATCATTCTCGTATTATATGTCGATGACATTCTTCTTGCTAGTAGTTGTATGAACCTATTGGTTGGGATAAAACCAATGTTGTGTAGGCATTTTGATATGAAAGACCTTGGTGATGCTTCTATTATTCTAGGCATCCAAATTCATCGTGATAGGTCACGTGGCATAGTTGGATTGTCTCAAGAAGGATATATTGAGAAGATTCTTAAGAGGTTCAACATGAATGTTTGCTGCACCTGTGCAACATGGTGACAAATTATTTAACAAACAATGTCCTCATAATGATGAAGAAATGAATGATATGAAGAAAATTCCATACGCTTCCCCTTTTGGTAATTTGATGTATTCTCAAGTTTGTACTCGTCCTGATATTGCTTTCATTGTCAATGCCTTAGGGAGATACTTGAGCAACCCAGGTTTGGGTCATTGGAAAGCCATTAAAAGGGTCATGCGATATTTATAGAGAACTAAGGATCATATGTTGACTTTTATGAAGTCTGATCAACTTCAAGTCACTGGCTATTCTGATTCTGATTTTGCAAGTTTCCCTGATGATCGTAGGTCTACTTCTGGCTTTATTTTTATGATGGCAGGAAGAGCTATCTCTTGGAAGAGTGTCAAACAGTCTCTTACAGCTACCTCTACCATGGAAGCAGAGTATGTTGCTTGTTATGAGGCCACTCGCTAGGCCATGTGGCTTAAAAATTTGATATCTGATTTTCACATAGTTGAAAGCATTTCTAGGCCACTTGTGATTTTTTGTGACAATACTGCTGCTGTGAGTTTCTCTTGAAACAACAAAAGCTCTACTCATTCAAAGAATTTTGATATTAAGTATCAATTTGATAGAGAGCAAATTCAAAGTTTTCACACTCGGATTGAACACATTGATTCTGAAGAGATGTTAGCAGATCCACTGACTAAGGCCTTAACTGTTGGAATTTTTCTTATTCATGTAACTCACATGGATTTAGTCAAGGCTTTTGATGTATTAAGTTAGTGGGAGTCTGATTTTCTATGTTCTTTAGAGACATGCTCTAGTTGACGTCAGTTTCATGTTTTTTACTAACATTTTATTTATGCTTGGACCATTGTAGTGTCATTTATGGAACTACATTATGCCATACATTTTATGAAAAATATGAGCTAAATGCACATGATATATATCCCTATTAGATGTTATTTTGTTGCTCAGATTTTTCATATTGTTAATTAATATATGATATAATATATCAATAATTGTCATTTTAGTTTAATAATTTATGTCTAGGATAGTATAATTTAAATATATTAATATTTCCATCAAAACTTTCATTAATAACCTCCTTGAGGCAAAAATTATTTTGCCATCCAATCAAGACTCTGGCTTTTGCTTTTATTAGTTGGATTTGTATGCATCAGAATGTGCAAAGCATTTTCAACTGGAAACCAAATATGCGCTTGCGCGGTTACATTAAACTTAATTTATTATATATGATTTGTTATTAGATAATGACATAATTGTAAAAATAGGTTAAACTAATTAGGAACTAATTCGACTTGCTTAACAAATCAGTTATACAATTTGATCCTGCCAAAAAAGTTTAGTTTCAAACAAAATAATCATAACTAGCAATACTAGGTTATATAATAACAAGTTATTTTAATTTAATTTTGAAATTATAACTTTTTTTTAATAGATATATTAATGTAATTAACTTATTTTTATTTAAAAATTATTATGGTTAAACTTAATTGCATAACTGATTTTTTTTTACAATTATTGTCGAATATTTTGTTCTAGTTTTTAATAAAAAATATTGGTGAAGAATATTTTAATGGTTCCCGTAAAAATTAAAAATTTAAATACATACAATTTATTTTTTTTGTAGAAAATGAATACATTATTTATAATCAAATATGGAATAATTGTGTGAGTAAAAAATCGCCCATACCTATGTAACAGCGGTTACACTTGTAAAAAATGCACTAAGCAAGAAAAAAATTATTTACAAACCACCTAAATTTCTGTGTCAAAGGCCACATTGTTGATAACGCACTGAATAAAGTACATTTTCAGATGCCTTCCACACTTCTATGAAAAATCACACATCCTTGGAGATAATGCATTGAGTAAAAAACCCTTCCCTAATGTCACCCATACATCTATGAAAGTTACTTTCATGTAGGAAAAATGTTGAGAAGGAAACTTCTCTATCCTTTGCCCTCACCTTTGTTGCATTTTCGATGACCTTATGATTAATGTTAGAGTAGAAAAACTTTTCTTATTCACATCTTCGTGTCATGACCACATATGTGTGAGAGATGCATAAACAAAAAATCAATTTTAAGAACATGGACAAATAATTGTCTAAGTAATTTATTTAGTTATGTAATTAGTTATAAATATATAATTAGTTATTTATAAAGATAACCGACTATACAAAATAATAATAATTATGAAAAATTATTATAGTTATTATAACTACTTGTAATATGTGGTTATTTAGAGGTTATGGTTAAATTATTGAAATAATTTACCCGTGATCATCTCTCTAGTTAACCTAATAGATTTAATAGGTTGAATTGATGGTTCAACTTAGCTGAATTAGTGACCTAAATTGATTAAACCACTAAGCTTGACCCACTATTTTCTAAAATGCAAATTTTAATGAAAGTTACAAAAAAAATGACATCAAACAATAAAATTTAAGACTTGAAAATTATTCATTACATTAATGTTACATTAAATTTTAATAATTAAATAATAAATTATGTTTGAAAACGTAATAAGCCTATTTTCATTAGATAATATGCTAGTACCCAAACAATCTTATGTATAAACCGTTATACCTAATTATTATAATTTATAAGTTAAGTCAGTAGATATTGATTATTATTATAATAATTTCTTTGATTATTGATGTCATTTGCTGAACCTAAAGTTTATTCAGGACAATAATTTTAATTTTTTATAGGAATAATAATTTTAAATTTAAAATATATAGATCCATGAAATCATGTTATATATATATATATATATATATATTATATTTTTATAATTTTTTAATATATAACTCATCAACCGATTCAACTAATATATCATACATAAATTCAGTTACTAAATCATTAACCCAATATCTTGAACAAGTCAAACATGGATTCAATTTTTATAACATAATAATAATATAAAATTTATTTAGGCTGGGAATTTATCAACAATTTACTCTATTTTAAAAATCATATATGAGATTATTTATGTTTTGTGGTCACATTATTTTTCTCTATGTAAAGAGATTTTTTTTTTTCAAAAGGAGATTAATTTTTTAACCATGGAAATTACTTAAATGAAATTACCTCTTCCAAAGAAAATTAAATGAATTATATATAAAAATTAAATTATTTATTTTAAACATGAGTTATTATATTTTACTTTTAACTTTCCCAATTCTATTTAATATAATAATATTATTATTTTATTTAATATAATAAATTTATTATTGTTATTTTAAAAAAACTTGTTAAGGTGTGAGATAGTAAAAAATTGTGTAAAAATATTCGACTTCACATTATAGATTACCAATCAAATGAATTATATATAAAAATTAAATGTGCAAGTGTGGAAGGGAGTCATATTTGAGTGAAAGATGGTTGAAAGGGAATCATATTTGAGTGAAAGATGGTTGAAGTGAAAGTGTGAGTTGAAATCCTACATTAAAAATAACAAGTGTGTCTAACTCAATCTCATAAAATTAATTTATAAAATCATTTCATTTATATATTATTATTTGAACATATCTCTAACTGACGTGGGACTTGAATGTCTTTTCCAATAAAGTTGAAACAATTTAAAGTATTTGTATTAGATAAATATTTTGCACGTATTTTACTCGTAACTTATTTTTATAATAAAAATATTCAAACATAAATCTAATCATCTCAAAATTAATTTTTACCAAATCAATTTTAAAAATTTAATTCTATTCAAAATAAATTTTGTTTACTATTATTCAAAGACAGAGTCACTTTTTTCACGTTAATATGAAAACAATGAACAATCCCTGCACACCTCTATATCTCCTTCTTTAATTTCAATTACACGCGTATGTTTTTATTGATTTTTTTTTAAAAAAATCAATAAAAACCTCCAACACTAACATTGCTAAGGTATGATGTAAAAGAAGCTATTGTCAACGTCTATATTTCTTTTTTTGAAATTATTCTTTTTTAATCCATATATATCTTTGCCTGTGTAATTTTTGTAAATTCTTCCTTCTATTAATGGTCGGATCTAAGCCCAAGACTTTTGTGGTATGCAACATTAAATGACACACATGGGTGTAACAATTAATATACAAGAATCCAATACAGTGACATTCAAATGTTGATTCATACTTACATAATAACTACGTCACGATGCAGTCATTTTATGTTTGCATCGTCCATTTCTAATTGACACTGCATTCGCTATTATATATCGCAACAAATTATTGTAACGAATATGAATATATATATATTGAAAAATGAAAGAAAATTCAGCACCCTTACTCTCCTTGCCTACGCACAAGATAAACTGATAAAGAGAAGGCTATGAAGAACACTCTAACTCCAGACTCAAGTTCTTGTTTTAATAAATTGTATTACCATATTTGTATCAATTGGACTATTTGAAAAGAGAATCTAGTCAGCAAGTTCAAATACGTCACAAAATAAAATACCAAATCAAATCCATCCTTCTTTTATATGAAGCTTCATGATATGATAATAAAAAAAATGGCATTAGGGTAATTAAGTTGGTTCATGGTTGTAGTCTTGTAGAACCATCACAACAGCTGCAAATCTTTTGTAGAACATTTTGAAAAAACAATGTAATAATAAAAAAAATTTGTTGTTTGTCTCCCTCGATAAAATAATATACTTATATAGGTATATGGCAAACAACTTTGCTCCTCTCCATGTGGTCTCCAATAATGAGAGTGAAATTAAGGATTAGTCTATAGTATTAGTATAAGCTAAGGCACTATAGTGAACCACTGAGAGCCAAGCAAATTATGCAGTGTGCAGTCTTCTCTGTTTCTTTTTGGGTACAAATCTTCAGACGTGTTACAATGCCATTCCCTCAATAACAGGCTCCGATCCCGAGAATCATTGTTTATTGCACAATACCAGATGAACTCCCCCTGACCACTATTGTAACATTTGCTTTGCCTTTTCTTGCATCTTCCCACTATTGGAGTTTTGCTATGTCTCTACAAACATTCATTATTTGATAGTACTAGAACAGCATATTAGGATAAGATAACAATGACTATTGTAGTGTTCATTCGGTCAATTATTGACCTTCAAATTTTAACTTTACAAGTTCAAAAATATGAGCCATTCAACTAGCATAGGATTCTAATCCTCCTCTCCACGTGATTTGTCGCTTTACACCACATGACTCCATGAACTAATATCACAAAAGGATTTACAGGGAACCTTCCCTCTCTCAACTTGAATCTTAGGTGGGTGGGAGGTCATTTGCGCTTATGTCACTTCTGATCATTTTTTACATTATCGCTTGTTATATTTCATTTCTTATACCTTTATACGCTACTATCACACCCTTATAGGGAACTTAAATTTGAATTTCTTCCTCTTCCTTTTCTTACCATAAAAGGAAGGGCAGAAGAAATAAAAGAAAAAGAAAGTATACGTAAATATAACATTGTTATAATTTTTTATTCACACGAGACTATTTTTTTTTAAATAACATACAAAGTATCTTTTCCATCTAATCTCATTCTAAGCTAGTTTTCTATGACATTTTTTTAAAAGAAAAGCATTGTTTGATTTAAAACAAAATTCAATTTTCTTTTTCTTTTAAAAAATGTAGAGTAAATAAAATGAAAGGAACATCTAAATTTGTAGGCTTTACTATAGTCGTTGGCGCACTAAATGTTGAGGGAAAAGTTATTTAATGACGATGTGGGACACCATATGTAAGACCTGAAACTCTAAAAGGAGAAAGATGACAGAAGACTATGAAGCTAACTGGGGCTATGGCTAGAGGACCAATTAAGTGGGGCTTTGTTCTCAGTCAATCAACAAGAAGAAGCATCTGTGTGTAGCATCTGCCTACCCCATCGAAAGGGATTTCACTCCAACTTTGCATTTTGAAACACACACACACCCACATTCAGATGCTTAGCTTAACTTGTCTTTTTGACCTAGATTTTATCATTCTCGGGCATGGTCATGAACAGTGGCACACATACTTAGGCACGCATTGATACAGGAATTAAGCTAGTTCAGTTCTGTACATTTATATTTTTTTATTTTGAATAGACAAATTAGGTAAGTTATGTATGCCTTTAAAACTCATGACCAAGGTCAAAATATGCCTTACAAACTTAAAGAACATTTATTAAAATACTTTTAAATTAAGCATCAATGTCATCATACACCAATAGTGAGATTTAAACTCACATTCTTACGAGGTATTATTTAGTTTTATCTTTGCCGACCAGACCAAGTTTCATTGTCTTTCTGTACATTTACACGAATCAATAGACAAAGTACTATTACTTAATAAATTTACAGATAGGGAAGCATGCCTTTTATGCAATACCAAACGAAGGAGATAAACACGCAGCAGACAATGTCAATTCAATTTGACGTCAGCTACTTCATCAGATCACAATCTTTTCTTGGAGAGAGAGACTCATAATGAAACTAAATAACACAGGCAACTAAAACTAGAAGAAGATCAAGCAAGCAAATTAATAAGTAATTTTTATATGTTTATTCACCTCTTTAATTATACAAATACCCTAATCTCTAAACTCCTGAATTTAAGCTCTAGCTAAGTAGAAACAGACAATTAAAATGACTTAAAAATTAATAATAAAAAGTTACACAGATAACTAAATTAAGGCTAGGTAGCTCTAATTAACTAGCTAAGGTTGGTGAAAGGTGGTTTTCCCACCTCTACGATCAACTAGCCCTTTCGACATGGCGTATAAACACAGTTTCTAAGTCCGGTGGAGTGAAGAACTCTCTAGCTCCACCGAGATAGTAGCACTTCAAAGAAGGTTTTCTCTTCCTAGGAGCTGGTGGACACTTCAACGTGGTTGGAATCTTTGATTCTTCCCCTTTTGGTGTCGTTGAACACTCTTCATCTTGTTCTTCTTCTTCTGTCTCCACAGTAGTGGTGGTGGTGTATATTGGCTTCAATGGTGCACGCAAAGAGATTCCAGCGATGACCCATTTTCTAGAACTATCTGTCTCTTCCACTTGTGGCTTCTCAGAGAACCCCATATTTAACCACCAAAAGGGAAATATGAATATGTATGTATAGCAGGGAATAAGGGAATAAAGATGGCTTTTTCGTCCCCCTACTTTTTCTTGTTTATACTACTCTTTGGGGTGTAAACTGTTAGAGGAATCAGATGAAACCAGTAGGAAAGTGTTGACTGGGGAAAAGAGAGTGAGATGAGGAATAAAGAGGGAAAATAAGAAAAGTTTGCAGTGAGAAAGATGAGAAGCGGATTAAAGAAAAAAGAGGTTTGGCTGAAATGGAAGTGTTTGAACGAAGATTGTTGAAGGTGAGGGGACAATGGAAAAGCGATGTTGAAGAGTTTAAAGACTTTTATAGGGCTTTTGGTGCGCGTACGTGTAGAACCATTACACGGATATGGAAATTACTCGAAAAATTATACTAGCACGCATGTATAATTGGTACAATAATTGTAATAAAAAGGGTGCTGAGAATAAAATGAGATATATAAACTCTAATTACTAAATTGTAAAATCTGATAGACCTCCAGTAGTAATATCTGTAACATTTCTTTTATTCAAAATATCCAGCTTTTGTCATGTTGCATTTTCTCAACTTATGACAAATTTTAACATGGTCAGACATAAAGTTTAACTAAAAAACAACAGCAATCAGAATTACCAACGACGCACTCTTTACACGCATTTGTGTGATGTATAAAATCTTAATTACAATAATAAATTTTATAATAAAAATATAAAACATTAAAAATTTTAGTGATTAAATTATAACTCTATATCACAAATATGATTGTATGTAATCTGAATTCCTTAATACATTTCTTATAATACATTTTATAATACATTTTACCTTATTAATTGAAATTTATCAAAAATAGCAAATTATGTGTGTCATATTTGTTATTAAATGAATTTTTCTCCTAATTTTATACCTTTTACTAAATTTCAACTATATATAAAAAGAGTGTATTAAAAGAAGTGTGCTCAAAGTTTGCTGCTATTTCTCTCATTTTCATATTTTAAAGTTTGAGAAATGCTAAAATTAACAAAACTCGTGAAAAAGCTATAACAAAAAATTATTTTATTGGAAGTTTATAAGGTTATTTTACTTTGTATTCTTAATATTTTCAGGTTATTTTACTATTTTTTTATTTTAACGCTACTTAAAATTAAAAATAAAATAATTTGAATGTTTTTACTTTGAATTCTTAATATTTTGATATTTTGATGTTTATTTTATTTATTTTTAATTTTTATCAATGTTAAAATAAAAAGAAATAGTAAAATATTTTTTTTTAATTTTTAAGTTTTTTTGTGTTAAATAAAATATCTATTAAAAATATTTATCAATATTTTTTATCTTTTAAATAAAGTAAAAATACATTAATGATTTTTCATATAAAAATTCATTTAATAGAACATTTAGCATTCTCTTTTAAAAAAATGTTGTAACTAGGGTTAACAAGTCTAATATGATGAATAAACAAAATAAATATATAAAATGAGTTTAATTGGTATACATGGTTAGTGTAAAGATTTTTACATTGACATTTCATCACAACTCTAAATTTGTTTACTTTACTACTTTAAAAGTCACATAAATGAAAAATCATGATTGAATGTGTATACCAATTAAATTCAAATAAAATCATCTAATATTTTTTACTTGAATTATAGATTTAAGTTATATAAACAAATATTTTACGAAATATAAATCAAATTTTAAAAAATTATGAAGCAAAATGAATTTTTCTTTTTGGGGAGAAACAAAGTGAATTTACAAGTTAAAATGTAAATAAATCTAAATAAATATATGGAGAGAATATTTAAATAATAAGTAAGGGAAAGAAACTCCAATATCACATAGATTTACGGAATTTTTCATAATTATGAAACTTTCATTAAAGTTGTTGTAAGCTTAACTAGACTTTTGTAGACTTCTATTTTACTAAGCTTCAACAAATTTCTGTAAAAAAACAAAAGCTCAGACAAACTAATGTTTGCATAATAGACCGAGCCATGAAATTTTACGGAAAAAAGTAGAAAACTTTTTTTTTTAATATTAGTAAGATATTGTCTAGCATTAATTACCCAAAACTTATCTATGTCCAAAATCAACGTGGCATCTCCATGTTTGTGAGGTTGCATGTTTTCCCCACACTTTCCGATATTCTCATAACATGTTTGGTGAAGTGTTTAAGTACCCAAATTCATGTTTCATGTTTTGTGAAGTGTTTCAAAGTACCCAATTTCATGCCCCAATTTCTTAAACATTTTGATCATTTTAAAAATAAATATAAAATAAAACTTATATATTTTCAATATAAGGGAATACTTTTATTAAATATTTTAAAATTATTAGTTAAAAAGCTTATATGTTTTTGGAACAAAATATTTAAACACGAAACTATTTTTAACTTTAATTAAATTACTTTAACAAAATTGCATTTGCCATATGCTCACCCATAGATACATACTGTACGTTAATCAACACCTCCCCTCCCGACATTTGCAGCAGAGAAGAAAGAGGGACATTTTAAACGTGGAAGTTGGAACTGTAGAAGTGAATTGACAAAAATGCAAAATGAGTGTACGTTAAAGGCAATATTTGATTATTTTTCATAATTATTTATAAAAAAATGAGAGAATAAGATAATCACATGCCCGCATGTGTACATTTATTACTATAACAGAAACTATAAAATACTCATAAAATATTAATATCAAAATATTATATTTTTATTATGTATTATAATATATATATATATATATATATATATATTATAAATAATAGATTATTGATAATAAAAAATTATTGTGGTTAGAAATAAAAGTTTTAAAATAATTTTATTATTAAGATTTATCTACGAATAAGATTGACATTCAGAGAGTAAAAAATTGTGTGTTAAAATTTTTTTTGTGATAAATTAATTTATTTTTTTATTTTCAAATACATGTAAAGATAGAATATATATTAATAGAAGTACAAATAAAGAGGAAATATTGTCTTCTATATAATATACATATATATAGTGAGAATTATATTTTAATATAAGAATTATAAAAATATTTTATATTTATCCAAATTTTAATAAAGATTAAAATTAAATCAACTCACATGAGCACAGTAACTTATATATAATCTATTAAGTATTAAGATTAATATTAAGTAATAGTTGTTGTAGTGGTAAAAAAAATAGTTCTTATATTTAATTTTATTATTCAATTTAATTTTTTTTATAATTTTTAAAATTAACTGAAGTTTACTTCTTTCAATAAAATAATTGCAAATTTATTATAATATTATTTTAAATAAATACTCAAACTAATCTAAACTTTTTTTAATGTTATATATTTCAAATTCTCAACTATTATACCTCATGAATATAATGTATTAGGTATTTTAGTAAATATTTTATTAGCTAACTCGTTTATTGATTGTCACGTGTGAAAAACTTTAAACAATTAATAAAATGAAATATAGAAAGTAATATTATTTATATTTAAAAAATAGCTTATTCAAACAATAAATATAATTTATATTTATCAATCTATTGGAAATGAATAAATATTTTGCAATAAACTTTTAAAGTATAAAAAATTAATAGCTAATGTATTTGAATGCGTTGATATGCTATTCTGATTAATGTATTTATGACAAAATAAAAATAAAAAATATTGTTCATTAGAGTGTGTAAAAGTGTACTGTTTTATATATTTTAATTGTAGTCTCATAATTTCTAATAAAATATTTTCTTTTAAATTTATTAACCAATATCTTTATTAGGACACCGAATAATAAAATATTTATTATTACAACAAAAAATAATTTCATTTATTTTTATATATGAATAGTTGTAATATTTTTTATAAGTTAAAATCAATTTATTTATAGTTTATTTATAAAAGTTTTCATATTTAGTTTTTTCAAAAACTGAGATATACACGTTAATTAACTTATGAAAGTATTGAATTATTTAAAATTATATAAATAGTATTTAGAAACAAAATTGTTAAAATAAAACCTAAATATTACAAATTAAAAAATCAATGAAAATTGTATAGGAAGACCCAAAAGACCATTTCGGTCCTCGATTTCTCGAAACACCAAGCAAGAATTGAGGCATGGATACCACACCAAAGGTATTCGGTCTTCGAACACTGAAAATGCATATAAACAATTGAAGAGAAGCAAGAAAGGATTAAGGTATCAGTAAGGTTATTAAAAAAATGATATTACATTCTATTACCTAATTTTTAATTATGGGATAAAGCTGAGTAAGTAAAGACCAACATATTTCTATAAAATTAATATTGTTCATTGATTACATATTTATTATTATTTGACTCTTTTGGTTGAATTCTTTTGAGTTGAGCTTTTGTTTTATAAGAACTTAAGTAAGGTGTTTAACATTAAAGTTATTCTTTTAATATGAATCTTACTAGATGAGGTGTTTAAAAATTAGACAGATGTATTTATTTTAAACACTTTACCTTATAAAATTCATATTAAAATAATAATTTTAATATTAAGCATTTCACAAAAAATCTTACCCTTGTTGATTCTCTAAGAGCATCTCCAATATAAAATTGTTTAAAAAATTATTACTTGAAACTATTCTTTATTAAAACAATCTTATATAATAATTCAATTTGCTTAAAACTGGATGAATTGCCTCAGCGAAATTGTTGCTTATAATTAAAAAAAGTAATTTTTTACAAAACTCATACAAATTAATAATAATATACAACTGAAAAAAATTAAAAAATTATGATTTTTTTGGAGTTACTTATAATTTTTCATTAGACTTAATTGATTATGAGATGTTTAATAATTATGTAACACTGTAGGGACTATCAAACACTTCTTTATTATTCTTATTGAAGATGTCCTAAGTACCTTGAATAGCAAGATTATTTTCTTAACATAAAAGTGTGGTGCCTAAGAGTGGGTATACGAATTGTTTAAGCATGGTGTGTGACACATTTTAAATGGACTAGATAAATCCAATCTATTAAAATAAATGAATTTTTTTGGGTTTTTTTATTTATCACCTACTCATTTTTCATTTTCTACCTACCGGTGGGAAAAATACCATTACGCCCTCTATTTTTTACTCTCCAGCAGTGCAACGCCAGAGAGTAAAAAAATTTTGCAAATTTTTTCTTCTCCGGCAATGAATCGCAGGAGAAGGAAAAAAATTTACAATTTTTTTTCCTTCTCTGGCTATGCACTGCCGGAGAAGAATTCGGCGAAGAAAAAAAAACTGAAAAAAAAAATTATTACTCATAAATGTTGTTAATTTCAATTTAATTGTAATAAAAAAAATTAAATTACTCATAACTATTAAAAAATTATATTATAAATAACCAAAAATAATAATATATTACAATATTGATAAAATTTGCAAATATTTATAAAATTTTCAAATAAAAATAATATTACTCATATAATATATTACAATATTTATAAATTTTGCAAAGTTTTTTGCACAGCCAGAGAGGAAAAAGATAAAAAAAAATTATTAATCATAAATTTTATTCGTGTAAATTAAATTGCTCATAAATATTTGTAGTCTCAATTTATTATAATATAAATAATAATAATAATAATAATAATAATAATAATAATAATAATAATTAGAGTAATTAATATCAGTATAATAATAATTAGAGTAATTAACGTAGTGTAATTAGAGCAATTAGACATAAAGTAATTAGAGTAATTAACATAATGTAATTAAGGTAATTAGACTCAAAAAAATAATTAGAGTAATTAACGTCGTGTAATTAGATTCAAAGTAATTGTTGAAGAAGCAAAAATTTAAGAGATGATTTTGTAATAAATTTTATATTTTAAAATATAAAATTTTAAAAAATTATGTTATAAATAAATTATATTATTAAAATATAAAATTTTATAAAGATAATGTAAATAGTTAAATAAATTTTTTAATTAATTTTTTTTATTTAAAAAACTTATTTTATAAAATAAGTTATTTTATTTTGAAATGTGAATAAGAGTGGTTAATTTATTAGAGTAGATATTTAAAGAAATAAGATTAATTTATTATAGTAAGTGTTAGGATAAATAATTAGGTTAAAAGGTATTTTTGAGTTTTTTAAAAGTTATTTAAGTTGGTAAATGTTAAATGAAAAAAAATAAGTATAAAATGAAAATCTCATATTTTTTTTTATAAGTTTACATCCCGTCTGTAAAGTCTATGAATTTAATGAACCGGTGCCCATATTCACACATACACATATAGTTTTTTAAAAAATGCTTAATATTTTTAAACCATGACCGTCGGGCAGGACATAATAGAATAGAAAGCAGCAATTGGGTTTTGGCGCCAAGTTTTCAGGATATTGGGATCACCAATATTCCAATAATCAATACAATCCTGTTATTCTCCCAATGCAATACAAACCACTTTTCTTTTCTCCATAATTCCATTTCATGGCCCCTTTTTTCTAACGCATGCTTTTGATTTTAAATATCAAGTCATAGGTTCTCCAAACAATTTCCGTATGCAACCAAAAACCTTGCACTATTCACTCATCACTAATGTTCTGCATATTCCTTATGATGACCTATAACCAAATAGGCATCATATATACATCATCTCCAGTGTAGTTTTTAAAATTTCACAATCTTCCTTAATGTAACAGCAGAATCTTTGTTCGAGCCACAGTTACAAGATAAAAAGAATCATAAATATTCTATTTTAATTTCTTAATTAATTTGTGACTTTAACATTGATCAAATCATATTTAGTGCAGTGATGTTTTATAAAATTATTTTTTTATTTTAGTATTTAAAACTAAAAAATTCGTTTGATTATTATTTTTTAAAAGAAATAATTAAAAACAATTTAAATATTAAAAAAAAAAGAATAAGTAGTTTTGTTTTTTAGTTTTTTATTTTTTTTAAAAAACTCAAAATACAATAAGAATATGTTATTTTTTATTTTTCATTAATAATATTTTCATAAATATAAATAATTTTTTTTTCATTTTTTATTTCAAAATAGTTTTAAAATAATATTTACCAAACAAGTTTTTTTTTCTCTTCTTTTAAAAAACTATTTTTAAAACTCACCAAACCAATAAAATCCTTGAGATATCACAAACTCCATCATTTTCTATCTCTCACTGAAACTCTCCCCTAACTGGAGAGGATATATGACCCTTAAAGACAAAGGAAAGAAGAGATATAATCATAGAAATTCTCCCCACATGCACAACATCGCTTTTTTTTTTTTTTTAGATTCTACAATCCTTTTAATAACTAACAAAATTAGATCCTCTTAAAACTAATGTGTTTGAACCTGGCAACCTTTGGTTCCTTTTTAATTATCTTGGTCTTATTCATGAGGCTCAGTGAAATATGTTTCAGAACATAGTGATTTGTGGAAATTCTTCTCTTATATATCCATGTTCTTAATTGAAAAAAATACTTATAGGTCATAGAAAGGATTGATCACTAGATGAGCAGGCTTAATTGAAAAAAAATATATATATAGCTTGCAAAAAGTCAAGAATATTTTGTGCCATGCTATATGCTAAGAATGTGCATGTTTCAGTTGCTTTGGTTCAATTTCAAGTCTATGAGACATTCCTATTTCTTTTATTATTATTTTAAAAAAAAAACAGCTAATGAGATATTTTTATAGATAAGAATGGAATAAAAACAAACGGCAACAGCTGGATTCATCAAAGTTACTTTTAAATGTCCTATATTCCATATCTTAATAGCTTTTTTACATCTTGATTCTCATTGCTTTTCAATTTGGAAAAGATACGACTTTTTATCCCAAACTCCATAATGCAAAAAAAAAAAAAAAAAAGAAGAAAAATCCCTCGCAGCTTGAAATAAGAAAAAAAAAAGGCAAGGATAAAACCAATTTCCAAAGAAACAAAATGCAAATTCCAACACATCTTTGCAATTTCTTGAAGAAATTATTGGCATATAGTATTTTTACTTTTGTAAGAAGTGTCTCCCACTAATTATAGGGCATAATCTTTTCTGAAGTAGAAAGAAGAAGGTAGAATCTTCTCAATTCTATTTACAAGAGTTGAAAATAGAGTCCAGCTTCTAATTTAATTAGGAGATTAAGTCCTTATCACTCACATCAATCTGAATTGATTATTATACTTATTATTGACCTATTGATTAATGCATGAATTTATAAATGGCCTAGGTAGGGTGGGGAAAGATGCAATTAATAAGAAACACGGAGACGACAATTATAATAATATAACCAATAACAACGTAGGACTTGGAACCTAATCACTAATCAGTAAGAGATGCCATCAGACATAATCCAAAACCAGTGTAGGAATCCATATTTCTTAATACAATCCTTAAACATCATTTGAATGCTTTAATTATCAGTTAATAAACCCAAAGAAAACTGCACTTGTCTCTTTCTAATAAATGTAAATGTGATGACTTGATATCTTCTTCTAATTAATGCTCAAACGAAATCTATATTTTAATTTAATTTTACATGAACAGTTTAAAATTATGAATTTAGATTCTCTTGTATCTTTTACTATTATTCCAGTTCTCTTCATGTTATATAATATAGAGAGAGAATTTGTAGACGTAAATCACATGTTTTTTAGAGTGTGTATTTTAATAAGTTATATTTTTTATTTTCTTAAAATATATTGAAATTTCTAAAATGTTCCTTAAGAAAATGGATAGGTAGTAAACAATTTTTTGTAGTTTACTTACCAACACAAAATTGTAGGGTTTACTTATATCACTGTGATTTTAAGTTTTTAGTTTTCAATTTTAAAATATATTTTAAAAATATAAACTTTTTTGACAAAAATATTTTAATTTGAATTGTTAGTTATTTTTAAATTAGTTTTCATATAATAAAACCCGTTTGGGGAAGTTTTAAGTTTTTGGGGTGGTTTTAAATTTTTGTTTTGATTTTGAAATGTATTTTAAAAAGAAAAATTTATTTGGCAAGAATAGTTTTGATTTGGCTTTTTTTAGTTATTTTTTAAATAATTTTCACTTCACCTACTTTTAAAAACAATAAAATTAGGTTTTCATATTATTGTTTTTTTTTATTTAATTTCATCACTTGACAGACTTGTCACAATTAACCACTATCTTTGATCGGTCATCGGCTGGGACCTCTGCCTAATGGTAACTGGTTGCCTCTGACTAACAATCATCGATTACCATTTTCGATCGATGGTCACTTTCTGCCACCTTCCATTGATAGTCACAACCACCACTTCCAATTAATGGTCACTAACTAACACTTCCGACCAATAGTCATGACTGTCACACCCGATCAGTGGTCACTAACTGCTACCTTCAACCAACAGTCATCTTTTAACCAACATTCATCGACAACCACCTCCAATAATCAATCATTGATCGCAAACTACGATTAATGATCATCGACTGCCACCTCTGATTGATAGTCACAATTATCACCTTCGACTATGGTTACTAACTGCCACCTCCAATAGTCGACCATTAACCACCACCTCGAATTAATGATCACCAACTGCCACCTTAGATCGATAGTCATGATCACCACCTCGGATCAATAGTGATCGATTATCACCTCCGACCATAAGTTGTAACCACCGATCACTATTTTCCACCTTTGATAATGAAAGCTGAAAAACTAATTGTAAGTGTTTGGTAAAATTAGCTAATCAATTAGCTGAAATTTGTAAAATGACAAATAAGGACATTGTTAATCATTAGATCAACAATGGGGTATTTAAAATAATTATAACATATTTTAATAATATAAATTAGTTATATATTTAAATTATAAATATTATAATTATATATTTAAATTATAAATTTCTATAATAATATATTTAAATAATGAATTACTATAATTAATATTTAAATTATAATTACTATAATTAATATTTAAATTATAATTTCTATAATTAAATATATAAATTTTCTATTATTATATATTTATATTATAAAGTACTATAATTATATTAATAAAGGAGAGAGAGGTTGTATAATGTGATGAGGGAGAATTCTTGGGAGACAATACATTGATTTAATGAAGGATAAACATGTAAACATAAAATCAGCTAACTAGTTGAAATTTGGAGTAGTTTTTTTGGAAAAAGCTAATAGTTCCTAAAAAAATTGTTAGATTTTTGTTATCCTAAAAAAACTGTTAGACTTTTACCATCCAAATAGAGCTATTTTAGCTAGTTTTTCAGTTTTCAACTAACTGAAATGGCAAACTAAACACACTCTAACTTTCAAAACTAGAAACCAAAATCACCTCTATTCAATGACCACCACCACCTCTTAAAACCAATGTTTTTTGTTTTTATTTGTGTTTTTATTCAAGTTGATTACTTAATGTTGGTTGTCACCACTGACCACCACCACCTCTAACCAACAATCATTGGCCACCATCTTTAACCAAAGGTCACCAACCACCACTTTCAATTGAAGATCACCGACCACCACATTTAATTATGGGTCAACAACTGCTACCTTTGACCAATTATCAATTACCATTACCTTTAACCAGTCAGTGTCATACCAACGGTAACTAGCCACCACCTTCAACTAGTTGTCATCTTTGACTAATTGTCATCGACCACTAGCTCTAACTGCTACTCACCAACCACTATCTTCAACTTTTACCTCCTGTATAGACACAATGGTCATTGATTGTCGATTTTTAGTATCCAGAGAGAAAATTTAAAATTTAAAAATAATATTTTAAATTTAAAATCAATATCGAATAGGAATCAATTATGCATCCAAAATCAATTTTAATTTTTTTATGTAAAACCAAATACATTAAAATTTATTTGAAATCAATTTTAAATTTGAATCAATTACGTAAAACCAGCGCTTAATCTAATGAAATATTTTTAATTCATTTAATAAATTTTTATTTAATATAATAATATTTATTAAAATATAATAATACACTTTTATTTAATATAATTATATTTAATAAAAATATTTCGGGTATATTTGCTGACTTAGGTAGCACCACGAGAAAGTTCAATCAATTATAACATTTTAAATTACTATATAATAATTAGTAAATACTATAATAATATACTTTTTAAGCTATAATTTTTTATTCTGGTTTAAATTTACTTTTAATAAATTTAAGACAACAATAAGACTGTTTAAAAAACACTACAGTAAGGAGTATATTTAATGGGGTCATAAGTAAGAGTGTGAATGAGAATTTGAGCATATTTTCAATTCTATTTTTTCTTTATATAATAAAAATATTTCCCTTTAATAAAAGGTAAGAGTCTAAATGCATTTGACTATTTGCGAAATATTTAAACGCAACTCAATAATTATTCTATCAGCAAGATAGTTTTTTTTAATTAAATAAACAAATTAAGCTTGAAAATATGCTCAATTGTTTGAAATAACCAAACTTAAAATTTAGAAGTTTGAAACAACTCATGAATTAATACATACATTATTTTATTAGTTTTTGTTATTTATATATTAAAAAATATGTAGAGGAGCTTTTTAGTTCTTAATTTGTTGTAATTTTATAAAAAAAATAATAATGTGTTCTTCAATTTTGATCGAAAACCATACCAATTAAATTTGTTATAATTTACTTTTTGTTTGAGTATAATTTGAACTGAACCAATAACAACCCAACATCAATCTGTTTGATTCATGAATTTTAAATTTTAAAACCTGAACTAATATAAACGAAACTAATTAAATGTGTATATATTATTTTTATTATTTTAAATTTTTACTTATTAAATTAAGTGATGCTAGTTTTTTAGCTGTTACTTATTAATTTGATTTTGTTTTTTTAAAAGAAATTTTTATTCAACAAATACAAGACAAAACCAAATGATGATTAGATTGATATGTGGATACATATTATGTATCTAGTTACAAATAAGTTCTACATTGAAGTGTATGTTGACATAATTTTGCTAGTTTGGTGTGTGTTGATTACTTTGATATTTTAGAATAAAACTATAAATTTAGTGAATTTCGCTAATTTAGTGTATATTAAATATATAAGTTCTTTAATTCTTTTAGTAACCCATATTATATTTTATTTTGAGATAAATTTGTCTTTTAGTTTTAGAATAATTTAATTTTTATGTTTTGATAAGATTTCTAGTAATCTGAACTAGACAAGTCTGACCACTATTGATTTAGTTTGATTTTTTTTTTAAATTTAAATTAATTAAAATTAATTGATTTAATTTTTTTTAAATCAAATCAAATTGTGAACACATTTTTATGTGTAGATTATATAATTATAATCTAATATTAAAAAAAATATTTTAATAAAAATATTCATAAAAACTAAATAATTAAGTATAAATAAGCTGATGAAGTCAATCTCAAGCTTTTTTTTTTTTTTTAAACAAGTCAAACTCAAATTTATTGTTAGACTCATGAGTCATGAATCAAAATGGAAATTCAAACTACCTATATTTTTTCACAAACGAAGCTTAAATTTAAAGTGTTCGGTTTGATTCGATTTGTTTATACCTTAGTCGTAAACTTGTCTTGGGTGGGGTTGATCCCCATTTAGGAGGTACCAAATAACAGTATGCAAAATTTTACTTAGTATATATATACACAAAACCTAAAATAAAAATTTAACATAATCGTTTTACAACTTCCGAAAAAATTAATAGATTGATATGAATAAAAGACATTAGTATTCTTGAATATTAGCACATTTATTTAAATTAATCTAATTTAAATTTTCTTAGAAATTTTATTTAGACCTTTTCTTTGCTTCTTTTTCCCTTTTTTTTTTATCACTTTAACTCTAATTTGTCTTTTATCTGTTCTAATTTTAAAAAAAAATATTTAAAATAATGGATTCATTTTGGTATGCTAACAAAGTCTCATCTTAAGAGTTGCAACTGAGATAGTTTAGAAACATTTTTTTTTTTGGTTCTTAGCTGATTGAATCCCCTTTTAACAACAAAATTGTGAGCTTATACAAACATTTAACTATTTTTATTACTTATATGTCAAAAGAAGTTTTTTTAAATAATTTTCAAATCTTAAACTGAAATTGTTAAAATATTAAATAGCCATGCTTTAATTTCTATAAAAACTTAATATGGATTTTTTTATTATATAGCAAAAAGAAAATGCAAAATAATATTGAAATGATTATCAAAATATAATCTTTTCAATTTTAAAAAATATTCAAAATCTCTGTTGACTTTAAAGTGTCTTTTCATTCTTCTCTTTTTAATACTAATGATAGTGTATTCTTTTTTTAAGCAAATGATAGTTTATTCTAATCCTAATAATTCATGTTTATTATATGATTAAAAATATATGTTACACAGGGGGGAAGGAGATTTGTTAGTCTACTGCTATACTATGATTCTAAATTTTCATTTCAACAATTGTATATTTAGAATATATTATCGAATAGAAATATTTTTAAGAATTTTCTTAAATGAAAATATTGATAGGAATTATTATTTATCACTTGTCTTATCCTAATTTTATTAAATAGATTTAAATGTATTTCTTAATTTCACTTTAACATTTAATTTAGTTTAACAATTAAAAAAAATGGTCATATATAATCTTATAAAAAATAGTATAATTTTATTTGTAAATTTTTCAACGAATAAAAAATTTATTTTATAAAAATTTTTATAAAAAAAAATTTTCCAAAAGAAAATATTCTTTTAAGATATCTGCGGATATTCGTGGATACCCACAAGTATTAAAAAAACCTACAAATATTTTTATAATAAGTGTCCACAAGTTTTCAATGGGTGATGGGTAGTAGGTAATCATTACTTGTATTTGTCATTCCGAGATACATATATAATTATGTTAAACTTTAAGGGGTATTATTATAATTTACTTTAATTTTTTAACCAATTATCTTTTTTAATATTTTTATCTTTATCTTATAAAAAAATATTTTTATCCTTATTTCTAAATTAAATTTAGTATTTTAAAAAATTATCAATAATTAAAAATAATATTACATCACTACAATATACATTATTTAATATAAAATCTTAAAATATAATTTATTTATTATTAATTTACTACTTATAATATAATTAACATATTAAAAAATATTTATTTATATAAATAAATTTATTTTATTGATTAAACATGCAAAGATACTACTTGTAACCATATTATACAGTAAGCACAGCAAAAAATTTATCACTATACATTCCAAAATTCTTATTATTATTTTCTTACATTTCTACTTACCAGAGACAAACTATGCCAGAAAGGTAAACGCAAAAATAATATCCAATAAATAATATAAATAAGAAAAAAGAAGATAGATCTGTAAAACTCTCAAAGCAAGTATCAATTTTTGTTTACGTCACTTAAAATTACCAATTTTGTTGCTTCTATACGTCCTCATTCTCAATTGTGTAAGCACCAGTATTCTGCTAGATGATAACTACATCCACTGTTCGAGAATCTTTAAATCTTTGAAAACATCATATAATTAAATTAATAATAATTATAGGAAAATGCATTCTGAAGGGTGTGCTTCAGCTTCACATTATAATTTTCCTTTTCTTAGGATGGAGTATATTGGAGTTTCGATATCAACAGAGACTCGTCCTATTTTGAATAACAATGTATTGGTTTCACATCACAAGAGGCATCTTGTAACACCTATATCTATGTAGAACTTTATCTAAGGACATTTAAAACACATGAATGAGAGAATCATCACATTCAAATCGCTTGTTTACCATGCCACACGATAATAACGGTTGAAGAGAGATTAAATATACAACTGAAAGATTGTCAGTTCAGACATGATATATAAGAAAATGTAAGGTTTAAGAATTATCTCCAGTGAAGGAGAAATAGTAAAACGGAGGTTATGTATTTTTTAAGGGTGGATGGATTGAAGTGCTTTCAAAAGCACAAGATTGTGATGTAACTTTTAGGATGTTTTTCTTACAACCTTGAATAACCTCTATTGTCTTCATATTGCTCCATGAATTCATCATTGAACTTTTTGAAACTATCCATGATAGCAGGCATGTCTTCCTCAGCTGGTAAAATAGTTGTCCTCAAATGGAAGACCCTATAAGCAAACAGTTTGACAGAATCATTAGAAAGTAGCATTAGAAAACCAGTGGAATATTTATTTTCTACATCATATATGTTGTAGTTCTTGAAGGTGTACTTCAGAAATATATCATCAAGTACTAAATCTCCATACTACATCGTATATGGCCTAGTTAAAGCACATTCTCATTGCATGACAACATAGGCACGTGAGGTCACTCTAAAGAAAAGCAAAGGAAAAGGGATAAACATAAGAAAATAAATGTATAAGTATTTACCCTTCTTTCTGTCCAAATCCTGAACCAGGAACAGTGGATATGCCAGTGGCTTCCAAAAGCTTGAGGCAGTAGTAAACATCTGGAACCTTTCCAGCCTGTTTAGCAGTCTCTATAGCTCTTGGCGGCAAGCGTATTTGGGGGAATGAATACATGGCACCTGAACAAAACTTGAGGAATCACTCATGTTTTACGAGGCACAAGACAATCAAAAATTGAAATTGAAGCATGAAAACATATCAAATTGTTTTGGCATAATATTTTTTATACCTTCAGTAAAATTACAAACCACATTTCTGCAACTGTTGAATCCATCAGTCATTATCCTTGCCCTTCTTCTCAGTGATTCAAGTATTCCATTGCTGCATATTTATAGGTAATTGCCAATTTTAATGGCCCATTGTTTCTTTTGATTTCAGACATTTGGGAAGGTATGGGAGAAATGATGAATTTCTCATCCTTAAATACGATCTATATAGAAAATCAAAGTTAACTGGACAAAAAATTATATTTATCAAATTAATCTTAGCAATGATTACCTCTCCCTAACAAATTGCTCATAAGAAATATCTCCAGGTTTGGGTGGATTAATCATAACTCCCATCTGTAGAACATGGTTAAAAATGAGCAGAATGACTATGAAATGCCCAAGGAAAGAGAGTGGTACTCGAAAAAAACATTAAAATAACACTTTGAACAAGTATATTACTTCTAAATTAAAGTAGGAGAGAAACATTCACATCCAACTCACAAATATTTGTGCTGGAACATTTGGACTAAGTGATATTGATGCAACCTTGTAGATCTCATCAACTGTCTGTAAAAGAAAAATAGGATATAAGAAAAGCATCATCAGCGTAGATATAGCAAAAATTGAGGAGTTGACAATTTGCTTGAACACCTTACACGTAGAGTCAGAAGCTCCAATATCCAGACAACAGGCAATGAGTGCAAAAAAGTATTTAGTACAGAAAAAGTTATTCATTTCACTAAACTACATGTGGCACCCATGTGTGTGTAATAATTTAAATTTTTAGAGCATTTTAGTTAACAACCTATATTCGTGTACATTTTACATATTCTTTGTTCATGTAAATTTTCAGAGCATTATAGTTTTGACATGGTCTCTCAATGGTTTGAAGTACTAAACTAGAATTAGACGCCACAAATTTTGATAAATATAAAAATAATTGATATCACAATTAGGGATAATTCCTTCATGACATAGTATGACCATCAGGTCCAAAGTTTGATCACTTCTAGTCTCCTACTCTCACTCTTCTACATAAAAGTTAAACTTCAGAACAAGGTTAGATGAGCCCAAGCATTGTTCATGCTTCAAGCGGAGCCTAAAGGGTTCTTGCATAAAACCATTCATTTGTTTTCACCTTACATTTTTAAGCTTTTGGAATAGTTTATTCATGATGAATTTGTACTGAAATTTTTACATACTGCAAATGTTGCAAGAAATACGAGTTTGGAACTCAGAAAGAAAATTCAGTAACACAAGAATAGAAAAGCCAAACCTCTGGAGGAATGTTGGTCATTTCAAAATATCCACCCCGCTGTCCACATTCACCATAATAACCTTTTGATACAGAGTGAAAAGAAATAAGCTGAACTTCCTTGCTTATAGGTGGCCCCAAGTCCATCATAACCTTCCCTCATAGAAAAGTATGTATTATAAGTTCACATTAACAACTCAGACAAGATATCAGTTTAGTAGCAGTTACACCACAACAAGCATACCTTTCTAGAACTAATGAAGGGTCGTTCATCCTGATATATATTCTGCTGGTAAACCTCATCTCCAAGCAAGGCTAAATTTTCTTGATAACAGAAGTGCAAGATCTCTCTTAGATTAGCTTCACTAAGGCATTGACCAGTAGGATTTCCAGGATTTATGATCACCATTGCTTTAACCTAATCAAATTCATTTATATTTGTTGCTTCATTCAAATAAAGCATTACATGAATAGATAACAAGAGATTTTGATAAATCCAAAGAACATTTAAGGACATTAAGTTTTGCTATTCAACTTTTAGCATGACAAAAATAATTCATCTTTAGATAATTTCTTCATTGGTAGAAAATGCTTTTCAAGAAAACAGCCAAGATATTTTAAAATTGCATGTAGGAAGATGCTTCTTCAACCAGCCATGTTATTTTGTTTTGTTTTCCCTTGTATGTTGCATGAAGCAACCGGCAAGGTCATTCCTAGTAGTCAACTTAGAAGAAACAGGAAGAAGAATATCAACAAGAAATAGTTTCAATATGAGAAGATTTGTGCCCTTCACATTGATTCAGCATCTTCCAAACATTTAAGCATTTAGTTTTGTAATGTAGAAACAGAGTGGAAATATAACATTGTAAAGACAGAACACATACTGTTATTCCTTTATAGCGAGCCTGTTCAACTGATTTACGAAGTTCATTAACATCAAGACCCCAATTTGCAGTCTCTTCAAGGTAGTATGGAACGAGGGTACCACCAAGCAGAGCAATTGTTGCTGAGTAGAGTGGGTATTGTGGGACTGGAACCAAAATCTGGCAATAAAAAGTATTGGCAATTCTTTCCATGGCACAGTGAATATAGAGAACTGAAGTACTAATAATCTATATTACCCCATCGTCTTGACCTCTGATGATAGTATTTAATATCTGCATCACCCCCTTGCTGGCACCATCAGTGAGATATATGAGCTCTGGATCACTGTAAATGGAGTAAGAAGCAATTAATCCATTTTCCTAACGAATTGGAAACTAAGCTTCCGAAGGCCTTTAGAGAAGGATTTCACAAGATAAACTAAAAACAGAATGGGACTCTAAAGAGCATAAATACCTTGGATAACCATCACGCCTGTGTATGAACTCTGCAACTTCCTTCCTCACTCCTGGAATGCCTCGGGAATCACTATAAGCACCTACATCACCATTAGTTGCAGTTCATTAGTGGAGATTCTTGTATCAAAGAAAAGTGTTAACTCCTGTGTCAGTTGTAAGTAGAAGAAATGATAAAACAACCAATAGTAAGATGTAATTTTAGATGGTTATGGCAGGAAATATTTGCAAGCCAAAGAAAGGCATGCTGCTAGGCCTAAAAACTATCCAATTTCTGTAAGGCAATTAATATAGTTTGTTTAGACTACAAGAAACCCCAAGGCTAAAGTTCCTTGAAAGACAATAGAAGAGCATTTCTTTTGTTGCTTTATCAGAATTAAGTCTTCAATTCCAGGTGTATCTCCCAGTGATAGATTGGAAGTGGAAGGCCACAATGAAATATAAAAAGTTGCCTATGGGTTATATATAAAACTATTCATGATTCTTCACCAAACAGTTTAAACTTTAGGGATAGTTGATTCGTGACAAATTATAAGAACCCCTGTGACTGAGTTGTCAAGTGTTTGATCCCTGCCACACCACTCTCTATAAAAATGTGAATTTCAGTATAAGGTAGAGTGGGCATGTGCATTTGTCCATGCTAAAATCTCAAAGTGCAGTTGGGTGTGAAGGGAGCGATATATAATATATAATACCAATCATGATCCTTCACCTAACATATTTTTGGGGCAATTTCTTCTTTGGTTAACTAAAACTTGATCTTAGATCCTTAGACAAGAAAAACAAAGGATAATTAAATGGAAAAGTCGGCAAACAGCCATAAAACCTCCTTAAAATTTATAGTCACATTCTGGCATGTTATCAATAGTCTAAAATTCAAGCAGAAAAACTAAAACTTTGACTTGTGGATTCAGTTAATGGAAATTGTCTAAGTGTTTCAGAAAATTATTTTAACAGGAGAATACTCATGGGATTTGAGTTCAGTACACAATGTTTATTTTTCATGATAAAGAGTAAAAAGGATTCCCAGTGCATGAGGCTCAACCACTGAAGTTTACAAAAGGACCACATGTATGCAACCTCATCCATGCAAGCAGAGAAGCTGTTTGCACAATTGGAACATGCATGTTGTCAATAAGGCTAAATTTACACTCATGCCAAGGCTGCCCCACTAAGCAAATGATAAATTATATCTGCTTAATTTTTATCATCGGCAGTAAAATAGATTTTTTCAAATAACACAACTTTCCGTTGCCAGATGTAGCTTAAATTATTAGATTTATCAGCATTGCTAATTAAGTTCAGCAACAAACATCTCGAGACAAGGATAGGGTAAAAAATAGGGTTGCAAAGCAATACTTTCAAAGTGGATCAAAATATGTAAATTCTACCATATTATAAAACAAGGTAGTTGACATGTGAATACCTAAACCACCCGAGGTCAATGAAAGATAGTGTTTAGCTCTTGCAATTGCATCAGCAGGGAATAGCAGTCCAACATTAGGATCATCAAGTAGGAATGGAGCTTGGCACAAAGCAACAACCTGCAACAGAAATTGCTATAGGTTAAAATAATCAACAAATAAAATAGTTTAACACCTTTTAGTTAGATATGGAGTATGTTTAGATGTTAACATTACAAAAATTACAAGGGGATCCGATAAAAGTATAAATATGATAGCTATGCAAACCTGGCGAGGGAAGCTCAGTGGTTTCTGTCCCAAAGCATGTGGGTTGCCAACATTAGTAAATATAATCTGCCAACAATTTGAAAATAAGGTACTGTAAATATGACCGGGGGATTTGATTCCTCTAAAGTCAGAAAATGCATAAAGTGAGGAAGTAAGAGTGCAATTACTGTTGATTTGAAGTTATTTACAATTACTTGGTAGTTTAATTCAAATTACCAGTAGATATACTCTTTTTCACTTTACACATCTGTTCATTGTACTAGAGGAGCTAAACCCATGACTAAGTACAGGAACACAAATGTAGAGATGATGAATGAATATAAATATAATTCATATGAGCAATAGGGCTTGAAGTCTATGTAAGCTAACAGTATTCATAATAAGACTGTGTTTGCGTAGAAATCATGGGTAATGATGGTCGCATTTTTATGCAAATTGAATTTCAGGATATGCAAATGCATGTTTTGAAAATAGTACAAATATAAATAGGTATAATTTCAAGCAGCTAAAGAGTTTGACAATACCTGATTTGCTTTAAGGAAGATAATTTACATGAAAAAAAAAATAGAACCACTTTGCCAAAAAGCCACTTAAGCCAAGAAGAAGAACCGGGTATTGTGAAGTGCTTACTATTGAGTTTCAAATGGAAAACGTGTAGCAGGTAACATACTACCATTACCAATTACCATGATGGCCATGTGATAAAAGGTCCAGGTCTCTAGGACACAACAATTTGTTAAACATGGTGCATACTTGTGGACCCCTCTTAAACCATAAGAAAATCTTCAAACAATTTGCAAAGGTAGGCTTCAAGTTACTTCATAGCTTGCATACATTCTCTACACACCCAGTTCTTTACAATACCAGAAAAGAGACAAATTGGATAAAAGGAATTTCACATCCTCCAACAGAGCAACCTAAGGGTGCAAACAAATATAACATTTTGTACATGACCTGGAAAAGAAATTATAACCTACCTTTTTGCCCTCTTTCTGAAGCTCAGAAGCTCGAAGGTATAATTCACCTCTGACAGCATATTGACTCCTCTTCACGTTTTCATTTATTGACTGATAGTCTAATGGCTTTGGTGGCATGGTGAAGCAGACGGCTTGCAGATGTCACTGAATAAGAAAAAAACAAAATCCACAAATTAAACCATTACCAACCAAAACAGTTCAACCAGGAGAGGAAAATCAGAACTGTCACTCAGTCATGCATCGTGAAACAAAGCACCATAAAAATTACCCTATTCTACTACATGGGAAGTGTTTTAATCAACGAACTTCGATTTCTTTAATGACAGAATTCAAACTAACTAGTGAAGTAAAGACTGATATCTACACGCATAGCCCAATATAACTAGACTTCTCTGTCTTAATCATAACTTCATCAAACACATGCCGTAGATTCAGTAGTCAGAGTACTTAAAGGAATATAGCATATTCCATATATGGCTTAACAAATGCAACATCGACAAGTTTGCAAGGTAATAGAGATAACAAAATTTAAACCAAAACAGCAAAAATACACAAAGCGTGTCTACTCAGGAATCTGTGCTCCCCCCGACTCAAAATTCTGAAATGGCACGATAGAAAAGAACCTTAAAAAAAACAAGATTCCTGAAAGAATCCCCCTTCAAGTTTTTGTGACCAAAAAAGTAGAAAAAAATTATTAGAGAGAAACAAAAATCTAACACCAACCCAGTTGACACGATAGCCAAAAGATTCGATTTTTAGTATTTTATTACAAGTGGGTCTTTCGTGTTGTGTAGATGGATCGAGGACAGTGGATAAATGTTTGTTACCTGTAAAAGTGAGTTTGAAGGGTCTGCGGAGCGAACAGAGTGTCGCGAATCACTTGCAAATTGCAATCGAGTCAAGCGATGACCACCTACGCTTTATTTTGCTCGGTATGGGAAACACCAAGTAGAATGTTATTCGTGTCAGACAAAAGAGTGTGAGTTTTATTTGTCTGTAGTGAAGTGTATTTGTGTGGCAGTATCGGTTGGTGGAACGCAATGGTAGCACCAGAGCCACTGAAAAAGTGCTAACAGATTATTGAAATTATGAATTGAGAAGGCTATGTGAAATCCAAAGGATAATGCTCGTGCTTCAATTGTGGCCAAGCTTTGGACTTCAGGGGTCTCTCCGTAGATAACAGGGTTCTGGCCTTTGTCATCTGTTTGTGTTTGATTCAAGAATGTCTGAGTGTCATTGTCTCTTGGGGGAGTGGTTCATGTTGCTTTCGTTTAATAGTTCACACACGTGGCATATCCTTAATTCTATTTTCTTTCTCTTCCTTATTTTAGTTTTACCAAATTCTTGGTAAGGAATTTATTTGTCACTTTTTTTACCAACCTAGATTGGCATGTTTTTATGTAAGCCATTTTTTTGGCCTAGTCCAAAAGGCACTCATTTTGACAATTTTGTTGAAGCCTCTATATAATGATTTGTTCAATATATTAAACTACATGTTGTCACTTTATTTTGAATATGTTGTGTTTTTAAATAGGTTGATATTATTTACATCTCTATTCATTAATGGATTTACCTTTCCAAAATTTTTGTCTTAAATATCCTTTTAGTTTTCATTTTTTCTTTAACTTCTTCTAGTTTACGCTTTTTATTATGCAATAGTTTCAAACACATATCTCATCTTTCACCAAACTACCTATCTTTTTCCCCTTCATTTGTCTTTCTTCGTCACATCCCAACATTGTGTCCCCTTACATAAACCTTGTCATGCTGCACCAATTGCAATGCACCTCCGCATATGGCATCCATAGAATTAATAATTTTATCGTTAATCTGTCGATTAGAATATTCATTACCTTAGATATCTTAAAGATAGAAAAGAAGAAAGAAAAATGTAAAAGACTATCATTGTCCTTAATATGAAAAAAAGTACTTATATTGTGTTTGGATAGAGAATTTTATAAATTCATACTTTTTTGAAGGAATTTGAAATCTATATTTTTAACTAATTAAAATACTTTCTAAAATGCCTAAATTTTCGAATTATTTTAAAATTCTTCATCAAAACAAGGTATTTCATTACAAAACATTTGAAATTTCAAAATGAAATGAATTACCCTCTTAAAATTCCCTATCCAAACACACTCTTATTGTAATAAAACATACCACTTGTTGTCCACCACATGTTTATTTGAGAAAAAACCTAAGTATACTATGTATTAATTATCACTTATCACACTTTTAGGTTAATAAAATTGTGAACAATTTGCTTAAAGTTTGATGAAGACACAAAATTAAGATTAAAAAAATAGTAAAGAAGGGTCACAAAAATATGACCTAAAAAGTAATCAAAATATGAAAGGTACACAACTATGTCAGTTTTATAAAAAAGAAGGTATTTTAGTAATTAAAAATTATATAAAAAAGGGAGATACACTTACTTAATGATGTATAAATATCAAAAAGCCTTTCAAATATTTGTCAAATGAACAAAAAAAATCATTTTCTTATAAAAAAAAAACTTGAATGGGACAACAAATAGATTAAAGTAAATTTAAGTTTAAGGCTTAATTATCAATTTGGTATCTTAATTGTTTAAAATCGTTCAATTTAATAGAATTTGGTTCTTAATTATTTAAAATGCCCCAAATTTAATCCGTTCTATTAAATATTTCTTGACGTTGTTTGTAAATAGAAGATGAAAACACCTATCCACACTGATGTGTTAATGATTCACAAAATCTATGAACAATTCACTCAAGAAAAAATATGTCCTACATCCATGTGGATGTATTCCACAAGGATATGATCCATGCGGCTTGAATAGAAACATGTCCCGCACTATTATGCCAATTAGCCACAACCCTGTGAAAAATTTGCTCAGGAAAAAAGCACGTCCCACATCCTTATGGCCCTATTCCATAAATTGTGATCCATGCAATAACACGTCCTATACCACTATGCCAATGTGCCATGACCATATGAACAATTTGCTTCAGAAAAAAAAGCACGTTCCACACCCTGTGACCTTATTCCACAAAGTTATGTACAATAATGAAAAACTGTTAATAGTTATCTAACAAAATGAACTAAATTCAGATATTTTAAATAATTAAGTACCAAACTGGATCAACTAAAAATTCGGGTATAAAATTGAAGTATTTTAAATAATTAAGGTATTAAATTGATAATTAAGTTTGAATATATTTTGGGTTCCTTAATTTTATATCGATTTAGTTTTTAAATATGTATTATTTCAATGAAGTGCTCAAGATTTTGTCATACGGTAAGGGTTTCAATTGAAGATTGTAAAAATTGCAAGTGTAAATTGAGTGCACCTTTAAGGGGTGTACTTGGAAAATCAATGCATCCTTCATCGTAGATGAAATTACTTTTAAGACCAAGAAGACATATAACAATTTACATATACTTGTGTTTGAACAACAAAGATCTCCAATGCAAACTCAATATGGATGGCTAAATAGTGATTTTCTGTATTATCTATGATAAACAATAAGATGTGTTTGTATGTATCAAACTGTAAATAAAGCAGTGGAAATAAATTTCCAAAACTTGCAAGAATCTATCAGGAGCAACAATAAAAGTATAACACTAACTAATCACTACTTTTACAAAATAAGATATCAATATTTTAATGTGGAAAACCTCTCAAAACAAGGGAAAAATCATGGGTTGTCCAGACAAAAAAAATAGTTTCACTATTATCAATAAAGAGTATAAAAGAGTCTTAATCAAGAATCATGATCAATCTCAAGACCAACATCAAACAATAAAACAATAAAGCTTAGAAATAGAAAACAAGGAAGATAAAAAACCCCCAAAAATATTGCAACTGTACGAACTAAATATCTCCTAACTCAGACTTCATTTCAATGATTTGAACAGTCAAAATGAAGATCCATATGTTTCGAACCTGCTATTAAAAAATTAATTCGATCCAACGGTGGATGAATCTTCAGTGGAAAATTTACGGTTGCAGCTCTATGTAAAAATGGAAATAACTTTCTCTCTTCTTTTATCTCATACAATTAGTGTATTTCTCTGACTAATAAGTTTCTCTCTATTTACTCCTCTTCAGAAACACTTTCTCCACTTAGGTTAAACAAGACATCAAGTGAGCTTCTCAATTTGGGTCTTTTCTCTGTATAGAAGGGAGCTCAATATCCAACAATCTACTCTGCAATGAAGAACTTATTACTTGGATTATATGGAAATAAGCCAAGTAACTTAATACAATTGTATTGTGTGAAGAAAAATGTCCATCAAACCATTAAAGTGTGCATGCTTTATTATTTAATAACTTGCCACCTTAGGTAAAGGTAGTTGGAGATACAAATCTAAGAAATATAATGAGTTAGTTAGAGAATTTACTTTAATTTCAAAAAAGATATTTATTTATCTTGATGCTATAGAGAAAATATTTGTTAAAAAGTGCAAACCATGGTTTCGTTGATATGTCATTTGAAAGGTTTTTTTGGAGGGATGTTACTATCCATTGTTGGGCATTGATGAAAATAAAGGCATATTTCTTATAGATTTTGTAATGGTTAAGGTGTAATGTAAGATTGTGATTTTTTTTTTTATCTTGCTATGTTAACTCATAATTGCCTCATATGCTCAATTTTATAAGAGTATATGAGAATAATTATCTTAGTTCTTCTTTATTTAAGATTTTTTTTCTTTCTTTAATGTTGAAAATAGGTATAATTAGGAATTTAGATTATATATTTAATTTAGTTTAAAAATTACCATTATTTTTTGAAAATACCTAAATGGGTTTTGGAGTTGGATTGAAGTAAGGTTAGATGATTAAGTAATCTGTTAGGGATATTTTTGTTGCGCTTTAAGGATTGAACATCTAAAGATTTTCTTAAGAGAAATACTAGTGCCTAACGCTCAGTTCGAGAGTGCCCAACAATGGTAGATAGAGAGCAAGTTGTAGTTGAGTTACCACCGCCTAGTGCCCCATTTTGTTGCGCTTAGCCGTGGTACTTGTTGGTTCAGAAGTTCTAATCACCAAAAGCTCCTAGAAATATCCTAAATAATTTTGATGATAATAAATATTATTAATATTGATATTCTAACATTTACATTAGAAGATATATAGCAAATCAGGTGAATAACAACAAAATAAACACAAATATAATAAGAAATGAACATTCATAGAAGAAGCGTCTTCTTAATAATATACAACACATCAGTCAATAAGAAAGAACAACACGTGTTAAAAGACAAGATTGGGTCAAAAGATAAGATGATCAGAAGATGTCATCAAAAGAACAGGTAGTCATAAGAAAATAACAAGACTCGGTGACATTAAGTCATCATTACATGTTGCCTATAAGATCGTTTCAATGCACGTAGCAAACACACTATATAGGAATTGCATAATTAATTCATGTTGACTAATTACAAAAACATTAAAAGCTATTAAGACTATTGGATCATCTAACTATAAGTGTTCAAGTGTGTCTACCAACGTAGAGCTAAACAACATATTATGTTAGATAGAAGATCCCATGTACAGGACAAAAACTTAGTCATAATTGAAGGAGCATCCAAAGGTATAATATTTTAATGGATAACCAAAAGCTCTTCATTTGAAGATGTTTTTAAATGAACAAGAAAACGACGTATGAGTCTAATAGTAATATCCTTGGCAAATGTACCTAAAAGCTAGCATAGGTGCTAGAACTTGTTAGAATAAGAAGAATGTCAAAGACGATTGAATCGCTTGAACAATGTCTTAGTTAGAATACTCAGTGAATTTCATGGATAATCTTCCTATGTGAAAGCAACAACTCAACTAAACATTTCAATGGCTATAAAGCCCCATTGCTTATAAAAGAAGAGCTTATATATGAAGAGTAAAATATAACAACAACAAAAGAAGAAAAAGAGATAAAAGTCAAGTGACGAACACATGCACCGAACTACATTGTAAATAGCTAAGCTTCTTAAGCTTTGCAATAACCAAGTCATATAAACTCACTTGATTGATCAGTAACTTCTAGTCAACCTACTAACTGAGCAAAAGCTATATATCATTCACCTAGTGAAGTAATTTATTATGAGCGAATTGTACATCCTTTTTGTGAGAGTGAATCAATACCAAGCACAACCTTTTTACCTTAAGGTTATTGAGCGAGAAGTGACTTGTTGTCTAAAGAATACTTTAGTAGAGATGGTAGTGGCTTAAAGAAAGAATACTTAGTTATAACCATAAGTGACTTTGTGTACTCAGTTTTTGAACTCGGAGGGAGTTTAAGTGTAAAACTTGGAGTGTTGGTATACTCATTGTAAGGCAAGAGTGACATAAAAAATACTAGTATTGACAGTATTATATAACAATTGTTTATACTGGAACCTTCTAAATGATGCTTTGACGAGAATTGGACATAAATTAATTTGAGTAATCATTATAAAAGTACTCACATGCATTATCTATAACATACTCACATAGATTAATTTGATTAATTGGACATAGATTTTCTTAACAGATCTTTGTGAACTGTTTTGAAATAGTAGATAGTCCGTTAGATCGCCTATTTACATAAGAAACTCAATAAAAATTCTTAAGAAAGTGTTTTGGAAAATTAAAAACTTTCTAACAATTATATTCAATTCCCTTCTAAAGCTAGCTTGATATTTTAGTACTTTTGTTCAACATTGATGTTGAACGCTCAAAGTTGTGATTGCGGGATGATGGTGCTTGAGTGAGTAAGGTATAAAAAGCGCATATTTGGCTGGAAGAAGAGATATTCACCTCTATTTTCCTAGGACAACTTTTAGAACTTGTGGTTTCCCTTCTCCCATTTTCCATCTATAATTGAACTTCCCTTTAGTTGGAGTTTGATATAACTAACTGAATACATGTGTATATTTTGATATTTAATCTAAGTTTAGAGAATTAAAATAAAACTAACAATAATAAATAAATACAATAATATTTTAATATCATCCATAAAATTATTAAGTTACTTAATTTTTTTTCTTTTGGATCTCTTTAGACTCATTCTATCATAAACTGTTTTAAAAAATAAGTTATATATTTGGGAATTCAGCTTAAATTTGGAAAAAGATTTTCTTTAAAAAAATATTTTAAGAAGCTGGAAAATTGTAGTTTATATTTTTAACAACTTTCTTTTATCTGTTTTCATACTCTTTTATTATTTAAAAAGCTGATTTTTTGTTGCATCTAAATAAAATTAATTATTTTCAAATAATTTTTCAACAAACTTGTCAAAACAAAAATTAATCTTATTATAATCTCTATAATCAATTATATATACAATTGATTGTTGAAATAATATAATTTTTTCAATTTTTCTAACAACATTTGTATATAATAGAAATAAATAACAAAGATGGGGTGCAATAGCAATTCCGAACTGGACACAGTGTACATCTTGTTTATATGTTGAGGCTAAACCAGGGTTGGTTTTATATAGACAAGCCTAATAGTTAGCACTACTTTTAAAAGTGGTTGAGAATGTCGAGAATGTTATGATAATAAAAATTTCTCAGTTGAGAATGTCAAGAATGCCTTTTTGCTATTTTTATTTTTAAAGAAGTTGTAGGAGGACAAATTAAAGTGAGGTTGGCATCCAATATAACCATGAAACAGGCAAGATTCTCCTTAACATAATCTATAACTGCAGCAACAAATAATGCACTCTTAAAGCCCAGTATATCCCAAAATTCATCAATTTCCTGCGAAATTTAATAAAAAGTAATCTACATGAAAAAATTAATCACAAAGATTTTAGTTGAGATCTTATATTGGTTGGAAAATCTGCAACAAACTAGTTTCCTGCAGTTTTTTTTTTTCTTAAAAAAAAAGTTGGCTGATAATGACAGAAATTCTAATAGTGTCCTTCTTAAGGCTCACAAAGATGTGTCCATGATTTAACATTTTCACTCGTGCTTTAGCAATCTATTCTTCCTCCTTAAGCTGTATCCCAACTGAGATCTAATACAAGCATCAAGCCATCAAATCCCGGCTTTACAATTTGCTAGAGGATGTTTCTTTGAGTAGCTAAGGAAAAAATAAGATGTTGAACTCCTTGATTGAACCATTCCAATTTCATTGTAACAAGTGCATTAAACATATCGGTGCCATTGGAAAACATTTATCAAAATAACAGTATTTTTAGCCGACATGCTGAATGCCAACAACAAGATGAATAACCATGTCCAATGACAAAACTTTTCACAAAATCCACATTTCTTTAAATTTTAAAAGAAAGAGAAATAAAACATCAGCAACAATTCCCCTACATTATGAAGTTCATACCGCACCACTTTCATCACTAGTCGAATGTACATGTATCTGAGAAAATAGAGCTTCTGCCATTTTCATTTCATTCGTAATATTATGTTATTCTACAAAAATCTTGACTCAAGTAGCTAGACAGACATTGTTCCAATGTCAATAGCATGAATTTTATTTTACAGTCAGAATTAGAAATTCATATATAAAATACACTCTCTTAGTTAAACTTAATTAGGCAGGAATTAGTTCTATCAGTTTTAATTTTTAACCATCCATGATGATTAGCAAAGGTTAGACAGAAATCCCACATATCTCTTAGAGGATTAAAGTGTTTGAACTCAGTTATTAGTTTCAAGATTCATCAAATGTTAGATTAGATTAGATAAACTGCTTATTTAAAAATATTAATCTCTGTTATTCTTGGCTACAACTTAGGGAGCATCTGACGGAGTCCCACATTTCTCAGAAAAGTATCAATCCACTGAAGATGAGAATATAAAAGTTAAATACTTATATTGATGTAAGCACACCTTTCTCGGCCTTTTGGCTAAGATCAAGTGTAGTATCTGTTCTTATCAGTTTAATATCTGTTCTTATCAGTTTAATATCTGATATGTGGATCATTGATCCACGTGATATTAAATCAATTTTTTAAGGGAGAGGGTTCGTTACAGTGGCTTGCTGCTGGGACTCTCAAGCGTTGCTCTTGTCTTGCACTATTGCAAGAGCTTGGCGTTTCCCCTCCAAGGCAGTTCAATTTTGCGTTGCAGTATCTTTAGGCAGATAAGAAACTATTGTTTAATTCTATATTTAATAAATGTTTTAGAGCAATTGTTATTTGCTTTAATATCGGTATTATCAACAAAATTCTGATAAATGTCAAATAAGATACCTTTCTCTTCAACTCCAGTCAAAATAGGCTATGGGCTACTGTGAAGATTTATTATTATTTATTTTGCTTATTGTTTACTTTCTGTATATAAAATTAACCATAGTTCAAATAGAAGGGACACATCTCTTTCAAATCTGCTTGGCACCTGCCTTTTTTTATATGGAACTCTAGTTGTCGCTCTTGTTTAGGACATACAAGTGCTGTTTTCTGCACTACTTGACAAGACATTATAAATTTTCATCACCTGAAGTAAATGTTAAAATGATTTTTGTTGATTCTGCATATTTATAATTCGTTTCGTTTTAAGTTGTCGATGACCTTCAATTGAACTATTCTTTTATTGTACAAAAAGTTCATTGAACCATGGGTGCCAACACTCTTTACATCTACTTGTGGCTTTACAGTTTACACATTACCTTTACATTTATTTATGCGTTTTCACAGTTTAAATGGAAGTCAAACTTTCTCTGCTTTTGAACCCGAAAGCTGAAAATTTTCTTCCCCGAGGGAGAGGGCTTAAGTGTGAACCATTTATAACAATCTTAACTTAGCACGAGATACCTCAATGTGTGATTTTTGCACATATCCACCACCAAAATGGAACTGGAGAATGTAAACATAGTATTCATAGTGAAACTTTGTCCATCAAGTATTATTCTGAGTTACGAAAGGCTTTACTCTTTTTCACACCTATCTAGTTCTTCTCCTAGTAAAACATTAATTAACCCTATTGCTTTCAGGAATGCAGTACTATACTGTCATCTTAAGGTTTAGGAGAAGATTAAGCATAGTAGGTAACAGTAACAGTAACCCTAACAGATATATCGAAGTTAGAGACTATCTTGGTGGAGATAAACAATAAATGTGAATACAGTGCTTTTACTTGTGCTACCTATAGGCTTTAAGATGAGATTTCAGTCATGGATCTTGCTAATCGAGATCCAATACCGACTTAATCATGTTTTACCTTTAACCACAGGTTTATTTGTTTTTAATTATATTTAGTTAACAGTTTGATATGTACTTAGATGATATGTTGTTTTTATGGATATGTGTGCAAGTTGGTGTCTACTATGTTGAGGTATATTTAACCAACAAACGATAAGTCCCGAGGTCATGTCTTTTGGGGTCTCCCCCCATACACATGCCTCCCGCATTGACACATTTATGGGTCATGATGAGTCAATTCGATGTTTATGATAGTTTCGCAGAGTGGTTCAAGCATTATGGGAAAAGTATAGCGTCCCGGTCATGCGAAAAGTTGCAAATTTAGGGCTTTAGGGTGTAGATACATAGGCATTGTAGCATAGTGATAGGTGGACGTCTAGATGCTGTTGATTGATTATGATCCAATGGTGGGAGTGCATTGGCACGCTGGACCTGTGGGGCCAGTTGTCTATAAATAGGAGTGCAGGTGTGCCCCCACTCATGTTTTCTAGCACTTCGAGCATGTAAAATTTGAGAAACCAAAATTACCTGTTGAGAAACCTACTTCAACCTTCTGAAGTAAAAAAAAGTGTGTAATATGTGTGTCAGTTCGCACGGGAGAGGTAACCATGGCCACTGAGCCAGTGGCCGAGGTGGTTGGCGATGACTCTGCGTCCGTGAGATACGAGTGGGTTGAGACATTTATATTGTCGTATAAATGTTGACATACAAAGGTTAGGATATTCAGAGTCTTGTAGATAACTTGGAGCTCACTCCACCGGATGTGGAGATGACATCTTTAGGTTAGATGTCTGTAAAAGGTTGGATAGAGCTTGTTTTGAGCGACGTGACTCTGATGAGGACTTCTTTTTTATATATAACTGTCTCTTCTTTATGTATAAGTGTCTCTTCTCAAACGATAGGTTTTACTCTTTTGCACACCTATGTAATTGTTCTCCTAGTAAGAACCTTAATTAACACTATTGCTTGCAGGAACCAGAACTATACCGTCCATGATGATTATTGGTAAGGTTTAGGAGAAGGATTAGCATAGTAGGTAACAGTATGTATCAAAGTGTAATATCTGTGAGAAAATTACAAGTATTTGAACTTAGTTATGAGAACGGTATTTTAATTGTTGACTTAATTTGTTGTAAAATACAAAATAATAACTCATCTGATGTTAACCTTTACATTCATTACCATTTAAACAGTAAAGACAGTGTATATATAAGGCTTTTATTTTATGAATTCAACACAGAAAGAAGTTTATCAATGCTAAATTGAATTAGTAATACTTACTATCTGTGTGCAAAGACCTAAAAACTCAAGATACAAAGCACAGGTTAATATCTGTTGGAGGATTAAAGTATTTGAACTCAGTTATTAATTTCATCATTTATCAAATATTAGATAAACTGCTTATTTAAAAATATTAATATCTGTTGTTCTTGGCACAACTTAGAGAGCATCTGACAAAGTCCCACATTTGTCAGAAAAGTATCTATCACTAAAGCTGAGAATATAAAAATTAAATACTTAAATTTATATAACCATACCTTTCTCCATTTTTTGGCTAAAATCAAGTGTAATATCTGTTTAATATCTGATATGTAATCCTTGATCTACATGATATTAAATTAATTTCTTTAAGGGAGAGGGTTCATTACAGTGGCTTGCTGCTGGGAAGCGTTCTCTTGTCTTGCACTACTGCAAGAGCCTGGCGCATTCTCTTTAAAGTTTTACAGAACTATTGAGTAAATCTGTATTTGACAATTGTCTTAGAATGGTCCTTATTAACTCTAATATCCATATTCTCAACAACAGTCTGATAAACTCTGTCAAATAAGATAAATATGTATTTTAAAACTTTTCCCTTCAACTGCAGTGACTTCTAGCTAATATTATTGCTGAGTGTTATTGTTTTTTAGTTAATTACCAACAATATTATTGCAGTAATAACAATAATATTATAATAACAATATTATCAACAAAAATCTGAAATAAAAGTTTATCACAAAACAGCTAAGTATGTATACACTTCAACTGCAACCTCCACTAAAAATTCAAGGGCTACTGCTTATTATTTACTTTTAGTCTGTATACAAAATTAACCGTAAGTAAAATAGAAGGGACACAAGACTGGCCTATTCATTCTTCGTTTGGCGTCAAGGTGATTGAAATTGTTCATAATTTTGGTGTTACTTCTGTAATAAATCTTATGTCTTCACATTCTATTTCAAATCAGCTTGGCAGCTCCTTTTTTCTTAAATAGAACTCTACTTGTGGCTCTAGGCTAGGACATGAAGTGCTGCTGTCTACAATACTTGATAAGACATATTTATAGTTCTTTTCATTCTAAATTGTCTACTACTTGTGATGCTTCAATTGAACTATTGCATAGTATAAAAGTTCATTGTCCCATGGTGTCAATGCCCTTTTCATCTCGGAGTTAGAAGTTTCACCTGGTGGCAAAACCTATATGTGGGGAAATAAAGGATAGAGAGGTTGTGTTGTGTTTTCTAATTTCTCTATCGATAAAACTAGTACACTAACTAACGACTAATATTGACGTGTAAAATGAATGCTCTTTTTATTATTTTTTTGTATTCACTTTATGAGTGATTGAGCTTCTCCTTAATTGAAATCGTAAAATGAGAGGAACATTTAATAGGACTGATGAGTGCAAAGTTTTTTACACTAATACTAGCAAGTGCAAACGTTGTATGTAGTATTCGATAAATATCGAATCGATCCCACCGAGACTTAGATGATACCTTAGAAATCTTAACACTTTTTACTTGTACAAACGAAAGGAAGGAAATTTATGCTAACAAACTGAACATAGTAAATAAAGAAAATAAATTATTACACTTATGAGATTCAGTTAAGTTTTGATTTCACTAAATCATCCCTAAAGTGCATAAATAAACTCAAAATCACCATTCATTACCCATGTTTCCAGAACCCATAAGAGTATCTTAACCTCAATCTCTGGCAAGCAAGAAACTAAGTTATTTGAGTTTTAAACTATCGATCCATCGTATAACTAAAGTCAAATGACTTGTATTAAGAAAAAGAGTTTAAGAGGACTAATGGGTTTAACTCTCTATCGAGCAATAAACCCCATTGCGAGCTCTTTTCATTTTACAAGTCATAATTTTCTCTCGAACTCATTTAACAAGTAAAATCCGCGAAAGGTAATGAAAAACACTAACAATGAATAACAAACCTTGATTAAAAGAACAAAAATACACAAGAATTTAGGTTCACTTACATCAAACCCCAAAAAAATAACAAGCCTAACTAACTATCCATCGAGATGAATGAACACGAAGAATGGACGAAGAAGGGTTTGGAGCATGCTCTCCGTCAACAAGGTGTGCAATCCCTTTCTCCAGATAAAAAACGCCCTTTTATAAGCCCTAGTATGTGAGTAAGCATTGGGTAGCGAAAAAGTGCTTTTTGCAAAGATTGCAGCCAAGTGTTGGGCGACGATGGAGCGAGTGCTTGGTGTCGGTATAGGGAAATTCTGTGCTCTCTACTAGGCAGCACTGGGCATTGCCACAACACCAATCAACTCGAATGCTCTAACATTTCTTTGGTCATTTTCGCAATCTGTCTCAAAACAACTAAAAATAGAAAAATAAAGGTAAACTAAGCATAAATGTAAATGCAAAACTAATTTCCTAATTAAATATAATTTAAATAAAATATGAGGAAAGCAAGACCTTAAATGAGAAGGAATTAGGAAAATTGGTCTATTTACCTATATAAAAATAGGTTATTTAGGTAGTTATCAAGGAGTATTGCTAAAAATAGAGTAAAACTTGTAGACCATCATTAAATCATTTTCTTAAAGAAACTATTTGATTTATGTTATGTAAGAATTAATAACTTATACATCAAATCAAATGAGTTTAGACCCTGCTTATAAGTTATTAGAATTAAGGTATTTTTATGAGTGATGAAAACAAGAGTAATAAACAATGATTAAATGCTTATTTATGTTTTTGTGTCAATTTAATGTTTTGGTTTCACTATCAAGGAGTTGAGTAAATTATTATAAATATTTTAGCCAATTAAAAAATTAAGGTCCAATTAAAAAGAACATGCCCCTTTAGTAGATGAAGATTCTTTCATTTAGTCTTAGAGTTTACAACGAAGATTATAGAATAATTGAAAGAACAACTAATATTTGGATTCCCAACACACAACACTCAATATATAAGAAAGAATTATCAATCCATAATTATCATGGAATATGGTTCATATTCACAGTTATATGGAGGATAGGAATAGAAAATTGAACACATGATTTACACTAGTTCAGCCAACCTCTTGGCTTATATCCATATTACTTTGACAAACCTAATTAAATAAGACCCTTTATCAACTATAGATTGAGGATGTACAAACATTATGCACAAAAAAACCCTATAACTATACTTCTCTTGAACTCTACAAGAGAAACACCTTGTGAAATTCCATCACAAGAATTTTCCAGAAAACCTTGTTCTCAAAAAGCAAACCAAAGCAGTAAGAAACTTAAGGAACAACTGCATCTGAATTGTGCTAGTATGAAAGATGAAAATCATACAAAAGAAACAATTAAATTGTGAGTGCAAAGTTTTCTACACTACTACCAGCAAGTGCAACAATCGTATTTAGTAACTAATAAGTATCGGGTGGATCCCACAAGGACTTAGATGAAATTTCAGAAATCTCAAGACTTTATACTTGTATGAATGAAAATAGAAATTAACTAACACGACTAAACATAAAGTAAATAATAAATAAAAAGTGGTGGTTGATATTCAGTGGGGTTTGATTTCACTAGACCATCCTTTAAGTGCATAAATGAACTCAAAACCTTCGTTTACTACCCATGTTCCTATCACCTACAAAAATATCCTTAACCTGAATCCCTCACTAGCAAGAAATTGAGCTATTTGAGTATTAGACTATCGATCTCTTACATAATCTAAAGTCAAACAACTCGCATTAAGTAAAGTAGCTTAAAATGACCAATGAGTTTTACCCTCTCTCGAGCAATAAAACCCATTGGGAGTTCTTCATGATTTACAAGTCAAAATCCTCTCTCGATCTCATTCAATAAGTAAAACCCAAAAATTATATGAAAATATAGCATGAGGTAAAGAAAAACACCAACATTGAAAAGTAAGCTTAGATTAAAAGGACAAAAATACACAAGAATTCATATTTAGTTACATCAAATCCCAACTAAATAATAACCTAACTAACCATTAGGATGGATGAACATGAAGGATGGATGAAAATGGGTTTGGAATATACCCTCAGTCAGCAAGGTGTGTAACTACCTTTTCAGGACAAAAGACACACTTATAAAGACTTAAGATCTGCTCGCGAGCATTGAGCAATGGAGACACGGGCGCTACTTTAGGACATGTGGCCCTACTTACGCAGAGTGCTGGGCAGCTGTTCACATGGGCATTGGGCGCCCATAATTCAATTTTTTCTGTTTCTGTCTTTCGAGTGCTAGGCGCTTAGATGCTGACTGTTGGGCACCTAGAAGCTGTCACAACACCAATGAACTCAAGTCTATTGCCATTTCTTCGGTTCTTCTCACAATCTGTCTCAAAACAACTAAAACAAGAAAATAAACGTAAAATGTGCATAAATTTAAACCTAAAAGTAAATTCCTAGATAATTTTAATTTTACATGAAAATAGAGGGAAACAAGGCCTTAAATAAGAAGTAATTAGAATAATTGTTCTATTTTACCTATGTAAAATTAGATGATTTAGGTAATTATCAACTCTCATAAACAAGGCTTTAAAGCTTTGCTTGTTCTCAAGAATCTAAAGCTGTGCTTATTCTCAAGCAAAAGGTCACTTTAGTGGAAACACATAGACACAATGTAGACAACATGCATGCTAACACAATACTAACACAGAATGGAACAATGACAAAGTGCAACTAAAACAAAATGCATTGTGACAAACACATATGGACAACATCACAAATACTTAGTCAAGATTCACATTCTACCATTTGTCAGCAATTAAAATTAAATTTTCACAAAAAGAAATCAATTAAACTATGATGCCCACAAAGAAAAGAAAGATTCATCGTGCAAGAGTCAATTTTCAACTAGCAAGCTATGTAGATCACATAATTCAAGCAACCACACTGGTAAGATGTTTCTCTGCACACAACTGTATAATGATAAAACAATACATTAATGTCACATAATGTAATCACACAAATCAACTTTGCTTTTCATCTCAACAAAATCACTACTATTGCATGTATAAAGAGATCACAAGGGCTTTATTTTGGCTTGTAGCTTGGCTAGACTAGAAGAAAAATTGGTTTTTCTGAGAATAAAATCAAGAAGGGTTGAAAAAGGCATATTCAATGAGATAAGTTCACCCCTTACATAATCATTAATCCCAAACCACAAAATTCAACTAGAATTATTGATTATACTCAAACATTTACAATCAACAGCTTTTAATCACACTTTCTTTTTCTTTTGTTTTTCTTTTTCTTCTTTCTTTGTCTTTTCTTTCTTTTTCTTTTTTTTTATGTAACACACATAGCCTCTAATGTACTTGACTTTCAAAAATGTATTCCCCCAAACTTATTGCACAACCAATCTCATTCACATACTTTCTCAATCCTAGGGTAATAGAACAAAGGCATAAATCTAATTAGGTTCACTGGTTCAAACAACAAGAATATATCAATTAGACTCAAAAGGTAATCAAAGGTCAAGTAATGTACATGTAAGCTTTTTGGCCTAGTGGCTATTCAAGAAACATGACCTTGGTCATTTCTCAATATGCATGCAAAGTTCATGATGACCCATACAACAAAAAACAATTAAGCTTGAAACTTCATATGGCTAATGCTATCATTCACAGATTACAAAAACTGCCAAAAGAATCAACAAGCAAAGCTAACTTGACCATTCAAGGGCAACCACAAGTTAAAAATTGAATCAAATTAGCACAAGAGCATTGATATTTATTACCAACAAAGGGAAAGATAATGGATCAAGACAAAATAGAATGGTAAACTAACACAATATCCACTAAAGTTTAAAAAAATTCCTACTTCTACACATGCAACACAAAATATAATGCCAAAACAAAATAATAACCACAAACGATGCCTTGTAGTCTTTGTAGATGAGTTTGAACTGGTCCTCCACCTCTTTCTGGATCTTCATTTTTAGCTCCAAAGGACCTCCTGCCCCTCTTAGAAGTGAGCTTGGTCCCCAGGCTAATGAGGACTAGTTAACAATGAATTCCATAGGAGATGTATCTGCAAAAGAAATCCAAAACACATATGCAGAACAAACAGTTAAATAACACATCTATTAACAGAATACACAATGCATTAACATAGATGAACACAAAACATATGTTGTACAAAGTTAAAACATAAAGACACATGATGCAGAAGAGTAAAGGAAATGAAAAGACAATGCAAAATGAATGAGAATTTAATGAATTATGCATGGAAACACGTATGAAAAAAAGGCATGAATGATGTCTTTGTAAGTTGGTGTCCAATGGCTACAGAACCACCACTAGGTGCCCCCTAACAAAGACCCAAAAAAATGCTCAAAATGCATGACAGATGGTGAGTATCAGCGCCCAAATGGGTGCCCAATGGTTGTATGCAGATAATAGAAAGCACAAAAAATATGCAGATACGGGTGCCTAGTGTGTGGGATGAAATCATGTAAATGCTCTATTTTTTACACGCCACCACCCAACGACCATGTAGACAGAGAGCATAATTTTTCCTCTTAACATACATCTCATACAACCAAAATACAAACTACACATGAATTGGCACAAACAACAACACAAATACATCACTTACACCTAAACAAACTTGCTCATACACTCATGAAATTAACACTGAACTTAACAAATTATACAAATGCAATAAAATGATGCATAAATATGCTTAACACAACTCACATGCTCAAAACTAAAAATATGCATGAATTTGCAAAACTAACCATACAATTAAACTAATAGACACCAAACAAACTTGTACACAACATTACATTGACAAATTTAACACTAAAAACAACAAATCATGCGCATGCAATTATTACAACACAAACGTGAGCAAATTTGCTTAGTAACACAACTCACATACCTAAAACACAATCTACATATAAAAATTTACAATTAACACCACATTTACACTAGTACATACTAAACAACTTGTCTAAACACTTACATTCACGAAATTAACTCAAAAACTCACACTTCACACTTATGCACATTTCACAATTCAACACTTAAACAACTCACATACTCAAAATACAAAATACACCACAAATTCCACAATTAACAACACACACCACCTATTTAAAATTAAACAAACTTGTCTACATATTTACATTGACAAAACTAACACTTAAACACATAAATCAAACATGTGCCAATTCCACATTTAAACACATTAAACCTAAAAGCAATAATTCACTACACATATGCAAAAGGCATATGCAACATAGACTACCAATGCATGGATTATGACTAAATGCACAAAACACAACTAAATGCATGAAATAATTAAAACACATAAAAACATTAAAACCACTAAAACACATAAAATACTACTAACATATAACACAAGCACATTAGGCTACTTGACCACATGTACATCCCAAACTTAAAACACTTAAACATAACAACTACTACCCTAAACATGAAAACTAAAACATAACAATCTAACCTAAACACTTAATAGTTACATGTTGGTCCTAGGGGGGAATCTAGAAGAGGTGGTTGAATAGATTCACCAAAATAATTTCAAACTTTTATGTTTAAAAAATAATATCAGAGTTTTCAAAAATACCCCCTTAAAAAATTTTCAAAATCTACCTTATAGTTTTCAAAAATGGGTTTTCAAGAATGAGGATGAGACAAAGTCAATATTCAACTCTTTCAATGTTTTTGGCAATAAGTTTGATGTATAACAATTCCTCTAATGATGGTGTACAATTGCACTTATTGAAAATACAATATGAATTGCAATAACAAACTTATTAACTACCAAAGGAATGTGTAAAGAAAGAATAAAATAAAGCTTTAATCACACAATTCTTATTTCACCAACCCAATCTCGATTACAAAACAATGATATTAAAAGTCACAATCTTGTTGCAATAAAATCATTATTAAAGGTGCAACTGCAAAAACCCACTTAAAGAACCATCAAGAATTCAATATAATTAAGATTAAATAGTATAAGAAAAAAGAGATTTTGCATAGTAATTTATATTGGTTCGGTTAACTTGACCTACATCTAGTTTACAGACTTAACCTTCTGCTAATATGTTTTCCACTAAAATCTCATACATGTATACTACACATACAAATTTTAATTCCAGAAACATTTAAACCACACACAAAAAAAAGGCTTCCTCTTGCACCCTATAAGAGTTTGCTAAACTGTGAGACCTCGTCACTAACAATGCCTCACTCATAACACCCCGTTGCAAGATTTCACAACAATCTCAAGAACACCTCAAGAGATTGTCCAAGACTTGTGCAAAAACACAAAGTTAAAGCTATAGAACAATATCACCTAATCTTGTGATGAATACCCAGCAAGAAAGATCAAATCTCACAATAATCTCTTCATTAGATCATGTAATTCTTGAATCTTCACATCATAGAAAATGGGTTTCGTTCTTGGAGAATAATGGGTAAATCAGTTAGCAATAGGCAAGCATTCAATGGACATTTCATTTGTCTTCCAAAAACTTTTGTAAGTCTGTTTTAAAAATGCTTTTATGAGTTTTGCAGCAGGGCAATTGATTACCTACTTGATTACTTAATATCCTGCTTCAAAACTGGTCTAGAATGCATGGTCTTTAGAATAATTGATTACTATATCAGGTAATCGATTACTCTCGAGAGTCTTAATTTAAGTACCCAAAAATCTCGAAGGGTAATCGATTACTTTACCACAAAATGCACTTTTGATGATTTTTCAACACTCCACAACCTATGCAATCTATTCCTAAGCTATTCAAACACATTATCATGCCTATCTAAACACATAATACAAGTACCACACCACCTATCAAACGTGTCTAGTACCATAAAATTGATTTTAGAAAAACTAGAAATAAAACTCAAAACCAAAACACCAAAAGGGATTGATGACTTCTTCAAGCTTTCCAAAAAGGCTTCTTCAAACTTTCCAAACCTTCAATTCCAATAATCTTCCCCTTTTTGGTTTTGATGAGCCAAACACTTCTAGCATTTAACTCTTGAATCAAACACTTTGATTGGTCTTCAAACTAGGCAATGAGGTTGAGTTATTCAATCTCCTATATAAGCAAATCTTCTCCCTGGTACAATTCAATTTTCCATTCAAATCTTTTCTCCCTTTTGGCACTTCAAACAAAAAGATAAAGAGAGAAATACATGGATATAATAGAACATTATATATAGGATAAAACTCGCAAGGAAGGCTATGTAAAAACTACATCAAAGTTTCACAAATTCTGCACTTATTATGTAGCAAAATTCTGCATAAATCAGTAAAATATTGCAATATTATGCAGTAGAATTCATAAATAGCTTGAAACTTTGCAAAATTGTAGCTTCAATTTTCTTTCAAAAGACTTGCAAAATTGACTTAATATTTCTAACCTTTGTTCTTTAAAAATAGGGCACATGTTAGCACAAATAAAGTCAAATTGCAGCCATTAAGTTCAGCCAATTTCACACCAATTCACAACAAATTCACATTAAAAGTTAAGCTTTAATTGATTATTCTATTTGATTCACATTGACCATCCATCCGAGTTTTTAAGCTCCAGGTCAGGGGTTATGCTTCTTGCACATCCTCTTCACGAACTCTTTGAAGTGAAACATGTATTTATGCCTCCTTAGCACTGATGATTATGATTTTCAAGAATTTGCCTTTGTAGTGTCTGCACCAGCATTAATAGATGGGGATTGTCAGTTACAGTCTTTAAATTCACTTTCTCCTCAAGAAGCTTCACTTTGATTTCTTTACTCTTCTTCTCCAAATAATCTTTAGTATGCTCATTGTCGTTTGCTGGATGAATCTCTTGAATCACATAAGAGGCAGGAACCTGGTCTTAGCCACTAGCATGGAAAGTCTTCTCACTTTCCTCTTTTTTCTCTTCAACCACCTCTTCTTCTTCACATAAGCTTTCACCCAAACTATTTTTCACTAATTCCTCTCCACTCTTCTCTTTTCTCACTTCTTCCTCTTCTCCATTAATTGGATCATCAGAATCACCAATTTCATACTTATCTTAGGTGATGGTGGGTCTACCTTGAATTTCAGTATGTGGTTGAAAGCTAGTTAAGTGTACTTTATTCGTCACCTATACTTGATCCACCACTTGACTAGCTTGTATCTTAATCCTTTCCAAGGTGGCTTGCGTGTCCAAACAAGACCTCTTGTACTATTCAACCAATTTCTCTAAGTTAAAACTTTTCCTTTATTGCTCAGCTTAATCTTTCTTATTTCGGTCGCCTTGAGCATTGTAGTTCGAGGTGTAGGTCCTGTCTTGAGGTCATAACTGTGGAAATGGTTGATGTAGGAATCAGTATGAAGCTTTTCTTTCTAGTTGAGTTAGCCAATACATGTACCCTTGGAAAGTTCCCCGAAGCTCTGGAGTGCTATCTTGGTACCATTGTTGAAATTGTTCTTCGTACCACTATGATTGAGAATGGTATTAAGATACTTGAGTTTGCTATTTACACCATGTTCTTGAAGTGTATTGGCATGATGGCTAAAGAGGTTGTGGTGAGCGGGAGTTCTTCTTCGTTTAAGCTTTGAAAGGAACTAATTTGTTTGCATCTCAAAATCTTTTGTAGCTTCCTCTCTTCTCTTTTCCATAGATATCTTGTTCAACCAGGTTCTTGTACTTCATGAAATCCTTTTTTGCCTTCTCAAGATCTAAACACAAGGATTCTCGAATCTTCTTGCTTTGCTTATGGGAAACGTCAACCCCCTTAAACTTTTGGTCAGCTATGTGACCCTGTCTTCTTACTCCTTTAACAATGTAGCATGATGCTCAGTCGAGATCATGCTCTTCTCCTTCTCTTTTAAGTTTTCCACCTCGGTTTGCAGAGCGTTGATAGTCTTCACGACAGCCTCCGAGGCCTTATCTTAACACTTTAGCTGTTGGCACAATGTTCCCATCTCTGTGATAAATAAATGGCACCCAAAAACCTGCAGCTAAGCAGAGAGCTCGCAATAATTCAGCTAGTGAAGCTTGGGTCCATCCTAGATAGAACTTTTCGGCCCCTTTTAGAAAGACTTCAGCCACTTCTCCAACTGCGGCCAAAGAATCAAAGTCCTCCTTGAAGAAGGACGAATTCATGATTGAGGGGTCACGACCATGTTGGAAGCAGGTACTTCAGTTTTTTGTTTCTTCGAGTGGCTCGAAGATGATTTCTTCCCCTCCCTGGTTTTTCTTTTTCGTTTGTCTTTTTGTTTCTCCTTTTCCCTCTATTTGTCATTGCCTTTCTCCTTCTACTTCAACTTGTTTTTCTCATGATCAGTCATTAGGGGCTCCACGTCGCGAGGAGGACTCTTCGGAGTAGCGTTTATTTGAAATATTTGTTGTGGAGTAGGCTCGTCCTCAGGTTGAAGCTGAGCATGCCTAGCCTTTCAGAACAACACCACATTCCCTCCGCCAGCCATAATCACACATGTACCAAAAACAAAGCATTAACTCAGCTTCAACCACAATGGATAACAAACATATCATACCTCTTCAAAGTGTGGGAGATTGAAACAAACATATCAACTCTGCTATGAGAAGGCACCAAGGAAGAGAATACAAGAAGGCGACATCTACTAGCTCTTCGAGCGTGAGCAACTCCGTAGGATAGCAATCATATCTCCTCGACGCTCTTTTCCAATAAAAGGGAAACAGCCAACCCTCTTTTTGATCATAAAAATGGTTGTGGCCAGAGACAGGGTCCACCAAGATCTTGAAGAACCCCGTCTTGAAATGTTTATACGAAGAAGTATGTAGGTAAATATGGGAATATTTCAAGTTACGGTAAAGCGAAACCCGCTTGCACTTCCCACTGGGCTGAGTAGTGAAGTGGAAAAGGAATAGCCCCAAAGTACCCTTAACATGTGTAAACAGATACAAAGCCTGAAATGACCAGAAGAGCGGATGGATTTGGGTGGGGGCAACGTTTAAAATTTGAAGAACCCCATGGTAAAGTCATTAAAGGGAAGACGAACATGGAGATCTCGAAACATACAATCGTGAACATAAAAGAAGTCATGACTATCTTTTTCTCTTTTGTTAAGGTACATTAAGTCTGGACTTGGAAACTATCATCATGACAACGCCTAATGAAGAAGAGGAACTCTTCGACCCTCTCAAAGGGACACAACTCTACACTCTTAAAAAAACTAATGAGCACATTCCTAGTGTTGTAATGGGAAAAATATATAGCCACTTGCTTGTCAACTAGTCATACTTAGGATCTAAGATTAGAGGGTAGTTCTTTCTACACTAAGGTTTAGCAGACACACCCTATGGCTTCAATGATGAAGCGACCTCGGTCGTAGAAACGACTGTAGCGAAGGGGGACGATGGTCGAGCAGACATTGCTCCCCTCCTTAGAATAAGTGACTTCGATTGAGTTCGAGGGGTCACCCCGAAGAATATGAGATCCTAAAGGAGTCTTAGCAGAAGAGGAAGAAGTAGAAGACATTTGGGTAGGCTTACCTGAAGCAAAAGAAGAGGAGTTGAGGACAGAAAAGTGAACACTTCAGCTCAGAAAGCACAAAGTTTGGTGAAGTCCAACTAAGGACAGGGATTGCATATTTATAGCCAATGGGCCCATGGAGGCTTAAGTTAATCATAGTCACAGATGTCTCCCAAATCAATGGTCAGGATGTACACGCCTTTTCTGCTTTCTACGCCATTGTTCAAACAACAATAAAACTACCCTAACTGACTGTTTAGCTCCCTAAGGCATCATGGTCTTTTCTAGCTCTGACCCTCACTACGTTACGCTCGAACCTAGGGGCAAGTGTACGAGACCTGAGTATTTGACCCTAGACAGTAATGCTCAACTTGAGTATTCGACCCTAAACAGGAGTGCTCAACTTGAGTATTCAGCCTTCAGCAGAAGTGTTCGGCCTTTAGTACCCATCAGAGACCAAATACGATATTGCCACAACAAGAAGGACAGACAATAATAAACCAAAATGTTAACAACCTAATATTGATTATTATGCCTAACATGATTTTAAGGTCGTATTACCTAATTCTTGACTGATTAGGCAAGACCCAACAGGTAAAACTCCAACTTACTATTATAAATAGGTAACAAATATTGAAGTAAAAGATAAAATATTTTTCAAGATCACTATTCATTACTCTGGGCCAAACACTACTTAACTTGAGTGTAGGAGTGCATTTTTCAAGTACTCCACCTCTTAGAAAGGATATCAAGAACTCAGACTTAAAGAGGAAACATAATTACAAGAATCTAATTTTTTATTCAAACACAAATGAGTCAAAATTATTTCAACTTGTAATCACTTTTAAATTAGTCTATAATATAAAATAAAATATTTAAAATTTATCTAATATTAAATTCAAACTCAAAATAAATTCTCTAAAGCAAAACCTTAAACAACGGATAAGAATAAATAACATGTAAAAATACCTATTTAAGCTTTGACCCATTCCCAAAAAAAAAAAAAAAGTAAGCTTTGTCCCACCTGTTCTTGAATGAATGAGAAAATATTTTTGATGATGCAATGGCACTCTAAGTAGTAACTATTTATTGTTTTAACTTTTTTGTCCAATCCAATATAGTACCGAACTAGCAAATATATTCCAACTGTCCCCAAAAAGCGAAAAGCGATCTTCAAGTGAACAACAGGGCGGTGACCGCCGACAATGGCGGCCACGCCACCCCTTCCGTCTTGTTCGCTTCATTCAAGCAAATCTCTTACACTCAAACCCTCTCATTCACTGCTTCGCACCTCTTCGAACGACAACAAAAAGACCTTTTTCTCCTTCAATTCCAATCTGTGGTGTGAGATCAAAGGCTTCGAGACCCATCGTCGCTGGAGAATCGAACGCGTCTCCGATATGAGCAAAGACTCCGCTTCTTCTCACCCCAATCCTCCTTCTTCTCCGTTGGTCTCTGTCTCTGCTGTCACTTCTGCTTCCCAATTCGCCACCAAAAATGCCAAAAAAGTTGTTCTTTTCTACTGCGCTGAGACCATGGCTCTCGCCCAGAAAATCGCCGCCGACTCTGATTCCATCGAACTTCGTACCATCTCTTGGGGGTTCGTTACTTTTCCCTCACACCATGCATGCCTTCTTCTACTCTTTTTTTTTTTTTCTTCGTTGTTACCAATGTGGTGCTTTCTCTCTATTTTTCGTCGACTTGGAGCACCACATTTGGGTAAATTGCTCTTTTCTGCTGGAATTGATGTCTCGTTGGTTGCAATTTAGGAACTTGGGAATACCCATTAGGCCATTACGGTGCATTAGTGTCGTAACTTGTCTCTGTTTTTTGCACCAACTCTGAATTCCCCGTTTGGCTAAATTGCTCCATTGTGCTGGAATTTACGTCTCTATTGCTGCAATTTAGGAGCTTGGAAATGCCCATTACGGTTATATTGCCTCATTGTTCTTCTGCTGTCTCTTTAGCTTTGAACCTGTTTGGTTAAAGTCCTAAGTTAAAATTCGCTTATGCGTAAGATAATCTTTAGAAGATCTTATTACCATTTTATCTTCTTCGGAAGCTAATTTTAACTTATAGGAGAAGCTTAATTCATTTTACCTTATTATTTCCTTCTCACATCGGTGCTTATCGAGAATCTTAATTTCTGGAACTGTAATTTTACTTCTAAGATGAACCCATTGTGAATGTTGATGCCTGAGATCAAAGCTTGAAACGTCATTTGTTTGCTTGTCTTTTTGTTTTGTTTTTTATGTAGCTTGTTTGCATTTTGAGTGAATTATATGGTTCTTTAACTGAAGTACTCTGTGCAACTGAAACTTCAGCAAGTTTCCTGATGGCTTCCCCAACATTTTCATTCCTAACGCTCAAGGAATTCGTGGACAGCATGTGGCTTTTCTGGCCTCATTCAGTTCTCCAGCTGTGATTTTTGAGCAGATTCCTGTTATTTATGCGTTGCCAAAATTGTTCCTTGCTTCGTTTACCCTTGTCCTTCCGTTTTTCCCAACGGGCACTTCGGAGCGTATGGAGGATGAAGGAGATATTGCCACAGCTTTTACTTTGGCCAGACTTTTGTCAAACATACCCATTTCTAGGGGAGGACCTACCAGTCTGGTGACATTTGACATTCATGCCTTGCAGGTGTAATACTTGTGGAATTGCTTTTTGCAATTGTTTTATTGGTTGTTCTGTGCCATGTTTTTCTTGTCTTTCTTTCTCAGTTGTAAAATTCCTGGCTGTAATTATTTTCTTATTTGTTGCAATTCAGGAGAGATTCTACTTTGGTGATAACATTTTACCTTGCTTTGAGAGTGGCATACCATTGCTTAAAAGAAGGCTCCAGGATCTTCCTGATTCTGATAACGTGAGACTTTCATGTCTTTGTTTCTTCTCCTAGTGGCTCCATGTTTTTATACTTTTTTATGTACAGTTCTGGTTTTCCTGTGTGCTTGGGAATTTCGATAATAGAAATTAATTATGACCTAAGCACATGAGTAAAAACCTACCAAAAAACTTAGGGCTTATTAGGATAATTTTCTATAGAAGTACTTTTAGAAAAAAAGCTTCTCCATAAATGTTTTTTCAAGATGTGGGACTTGTTTCAAGCTGTGACTGGTAGAAGCTATTTAAAACAATTTTTTTTTTTTTTAAATGTGGAATTTTTTTTAAAAAATTAACTTATAAAAAGTCCCACATCATTTAAAACACTTATGAAAAAACTGTTTTGACTTTTTATTTTGTATATTTTCCCAAAAGTGTCTCATGAGAAAATTATCTAAGCTGGCCCTTAGTATCATTTGAGCTTTGTATTCAACTCAATGTGAACAGGCTATATATTATGAATCCCACGCCAAAGATAGTTGGCTACATATAAGAGAGTTATCACTTTTATAATCTGAAAAAGTAGAGTAAGGCTCGAAAAGTTGTGTGAGAATTGTTGCTTTATACTATCTCATATTCAACAACATCTATGGTTTTTCTTTCTCAGATATCAATTGCTTTTCCTGATGATGGAGCTTGGAAACGATTTCATAAACAACTACAGCATTATCCAACGGTATTGAATATAGTTAATCTAACCAAATTAATCTAGTTTGAAGTCTGAACATAGACCAACTTCTAAGGTGCCATATGTTAGCACTTACACAATGAGTATGCAGATAGTTTGTGCAAAAGTTCGGGAAGGAGATCAACGGATAGTTCGTATTAAGGAGGGAGACCCTAAGGGTCGGCATATTGTGATTGTAGATGATTTGGTTCAATCAGGTGGAACTCTGATAGAATGTCAGGTATAAACATCTGTCTATGTGGATTCTTACATGGCACAAGCAAAGGTGTGCTAACTTCGTAATTTGTCATCTTTCAGAAAGTTTTGGCAGCTCATGGAGCAACAAAGATTAGTGCTTACGTGACTCATGGAATATTTCCAAATAAATCATGGGCACGCTTTGGACATGATAATGGCGGTATTGCTTGCTTTTGTTTGTTCATTAAGACAAATTCATTGCCTGTTCTTTGTTATAAAGGAAAATAAGGTCGTCTGAAATGTTTATAAATTAATACAAATTGATGAACTTGTGCTGATATCAATGGGGTGCTACATGTTAACCTGCTACATGATTTTTTTGTTATACTCAACCTCCTAGTTTTGCAATGGTCTTAACTCATCTGAGTACCTTAACTGATCCACATGTGAGTGGAACAGTAGGCATTTATCATTGGTGTCTGATTTGTTATTTGATTTTGAAGGAGTTTAAACATATCGGAATGGGCAGTAATTACCATTGAAATTTGAGTACGGTATTTGGTTAGAAGGAATCAAGAAAATAAACTTCCATAGCTGCTTGTTTTAACAAGGCTTTTATTCTGTGCATCAATCTAATATTAAATTAATAACTTATATTTTATGCTTTCTTACTACTGACCTTCAGCTATTTCTAACTTCCTTTCATGCACAGGGCATCCGGAGACTGCATTTACTTACTTCTGGATCACAGATTCATGCCCCTTAACAGTGAAAGATGTGATGAATAGGCCACCATTTGAGATTCTCAGCTTAGCAAGCTCCATATCTGCCAGTCTTCAAATCTGAGGGGAACATAATTCTTTTTCATTTCATGCTCAAAAGAAAATGGATAAAAAAAAAAAAAAGAACCGGTCAATAATAATAATCAAAATTGAGCTCTTAAACAAAGCGGACTATACCAAGACATAAGAGGTAAGGAGTAAAAAAACTACACAAATTGGTTTATCTTTAATAATGTCTTCCCTCCTCAACTCTATCATCAAGAGTTTTACCAAGGGCTTTTGCTGCGACATCTACCTGGGTTGCTTTTATCTATAAATGGTACTATATGGCATCTGTTGTGTTCAAAACAATGTACTCTATGTTGTGGATTTTGATAGTTTCAATGTCTTATCCTTTGTAAGACAATTTTCAAGGCTTACTCTATCTTAAATAAAATAAATTGTGATTTAAACGTCTATCTTTAAAAGTCTTGACTGAAGAACATTTTGAAGATCTAAATTCTCAAGTGCTAAAAGAATGCTTCATTTTAGTTCATCATTGTTTGATGTCCTAAGTTACACTTTATTGATTTAATTCCTATTAATTGATAGTGTGTAAGATGATCATAATGTATGAAAATAGGTAGAGTATGTTTACAAAAGATTATAATTTGTTTTAGATTATAAACTGTTAGGAAACAAAGTAACTATTATACTTCTTCCATTGGAATCTAATATTAAAAAGTTATAGAGAAAATACACATGACAATTTTATTTTTTTCATTGATTTTGATAGGTAAAGAAGAAATGCATAGATAATCTAAAGTGACTACCAATTAAATAATTTAAGCCACTTAATTTTTCTTCTTTTGAATTTCTTTAGGCTCATTCTATAATAAAATGTTCCGAAAAATAAGCTGTACAATTGGGAATCCAGCTTAAATTCAAAAAAAAGTTTTTTTTTTTGAAAAACTATTTTAAGAAGCTGGAAATTTGTAGTTTATATTTTTTAACAGCTTTTTTTCACCTGTTTTCATACCCAAATAATTATTTTCAAATAATTTTTCAACAAACTTATTAAAACACAAATTGATTTTTCTTATTATAATCAATTATATATACAATTGATTATTAAAATAATATAACTTTTTCAATTTTCCTAAACACATTTGTATACAATGGAAATACATTTTTGTTAAATCTGCGAGATAGATTTTGCTTGGTTGGAATTTAAATAACCAAAATGGGTGGTGCCAATAGCAATTCCTAACTAGACACAATTTACGTCTTTTTTCTTTATATGTTGAAGCTAAACTTAGATTGGTTTAGGGTTTAGAATTTAGAGTTTACAGAAACAAACCTAATGGTTATAGCCTTACTTAATTTTAAAATAAATAGGTTATAGCCTTACTTAATTTTAAAATAAATAGGTTGAGAATGTCAAGAATGTTATGATATTAAAATTTCTTAGTTTGCTAATACGGATAAGTGATAACCTTATATATTCCTAACTAAGATGCATAGAAAATTGTAATTGGATTTAACCTAACTCGACTCAATCTAACAAATCTAATAAAAAAATTTGAAATTCAGTTAGTTTGGAACAAGTTGACAGCTTAAAATGGATTGACATATGATTTTGAATGGGTTGTAATGGGTGAGTATGAGTTTGATTTTTACACCCCACCAATACTCAACCTAAACTACTTATTATATATATATATATATATATATATATATATATATATTATTTTTTAGTTTTATAATTAATAGTATTTTTTTATTTTTATCTTGTTAAATAATTAATATAATTCATATTAATGATACTTATAGAAAAACATGTATTTGATATATTATTTTTGTAATTTTTTTCAACCAATTGTAGAAATATTAATTGTTTAACATTGGTCTTCTTTAATCAAAATATATGTAAATGTACTTTTTCAGTCTAAAACATTTTTTAAAGATTATAACATTTTTTTTTAATTTTTATAAACCAATTTTAGTTTGAAAGTTTATAATTTTTACAAAAAAAATTTAAAAATTATGATAAACGAAAGTCTAAACCGTGGGAATCCACTCAACTCAACTCACAGTCCACAAGAGTAAACGCTAAAAAACAAGGGAAAAATCTAAAAGGACAGGTTCATTTAGGTTGGAGTTAAATTCAGAATTATGTGTAACATCTAGTTCTATCTTGCAAGGTCCTAGTTAGTATTCTATTATATGTCATAATGTAGGCCGAGTCATTGATATGTCTATTCTTTTAATTTTCTGCTGTTTGGATTATTGTTTGTAGGGTTATTGTTAGTAGATTTGGTCTGTTTTATTTTGATGTGTGGAGTGTCTTGCTTTTCACCTTTTGATACTCCTTATTATTTGGTCTAATTCTTAAAATAACTAGAACTAACTTATAGGTGAACTCTACTTGTAGTCACTATTTTACAGCACCTCTAACGCCGTTAATTCAATTTCATTGCATACAAAAAAAAATTGAATCTGACCGACCCATTACATACCCTTACTCCTAATAGCCTTTTTGCTATTTTTATTTTTAAAGAAGTTGTAGAGGACAAATTAAAGCGGGTAGCAACCAATATACACCATGAAACAAGCAACATTCTCCTTAATAGAATCTAACTGTAGCAACAAATCATGCACTGCTTGAAACACAAAAATAGCGTGTTCCATTGCTAGAAATTCATCAATTTTTTGGAATTTTATGTAAAATATAATTTGCATGAAAAAATTATGCATAAAAATTTAGCTTGGAGATTTATATCCGCTGGTCAATCCGTAACAAACTAGTTTCTTGCGTTTCTTAAAAAAGAAAAAATCACAACGGAAATTATAATAGTGTCGGCTCACAAAGATGTGTCCATGATTTAACATTTTCACTCGTGCTTTAGCAATCTATTCTTCCTCCTTAAGCTGTATCCCAACTGAGATCTAATACAAGCATCAAGCCATCAAATCCCGGCTTTACAATTTGCTAGAGGATGTTTCTTTGAGTAGCTAAGGAAAAAATAAGATGTTGAACTCCTTGATTGAACCATTCCAATTTCATTGTAACAAGTGCATTAAACATATCGGTGCCATTGGAAAACATTTATCAAAATAACAGTATTTTTAGCCGACATGCTGAATGCCAACAACAAGATGAATAACCATGTCCAATGACAAAACTTTTCACAAAATCCACATTTCTTTAAATTTTAAAAGAAAGAGAAATAAAACATCAGCAACAATTCCCCTACATTATGAAGTTCATACCGCACCACTTTCATCACTAGTCGAATGTACATGTATCTGAGAAAATAGAGCTTCTGCCATTTTCATTTCATTCGTAATATTATGTTATTCTACAAAAATCTTGACTCAAGTAGCTAGACAGACATTGTTCCAATGTCAATAGCATGAATTTTATTTTACAGTCAGAATTAGAAATTCATATATAAAATACACTCTCTTAGTTAAACTTAATTAGGCAGGAATTAGTTCTATCAGTTTTAATTTTTAACCATCCATGATGATTAGCAAAGGTTAGACAGAAATCCCACATATCTCTTAGAGGATTAAAGTGTTTGAACTCAGTTATTAGTTTCAAGATTCATCAAATGTTAGATTAGATTAGATAAACTGCTTATTTAAAAATATTAATCTCTGTTATTCTTGGCTACAACTTACGGAGCATCTGACGGAGTCCCACATTTCTCAGAAAAGTATCAATCCACTGAAAATGAGAATATAAAAATTAAATACTTATAATGATGTAAGCATACCTTTCTCGGCCTTTTGGCTAAGATTAAGTGTAGTATCTGTTCTTATCAGTTTAATATCTGATATGTGGATCATTGATCCACGTGATATTAAATCAATTTTTTAAGGGAGAGGGTTCGTTACAGTGGCTTGCTGCTGGGACTCTCAAGCGTCGCTCTTGTCTTGCACTATTGCAAGAGTCTGGCGTTTCCCCTCCAAGGCAGTTCAATTTTGTGTTGCAGTATCTTTAGGCAGATAAGAAACTATTGTTTAATTCTATATTTAATAAATGTTTTAGAGCAATTGTTATTTGCTTTAATATTGGTATTATCAACAAAATTCTGATAAATGTCAAATAAGATACTTTTCTCTACAACTCCAGTCAAAATAGGCTATGGGCTACTGTGAAGATTTATTATTATTTATTTTGCTTATTGTTTACTTTCTGTATATAAAATTAACCATAGTTCAAATAGAAGGGACACATCTCTTTCAAATCTGCTTGGCACCTGACTTTTTTTATATGGAACTCTAGTTGTCGCTCTTGTTTAGGACATACAAGTGCTGTTTTCTGCACTACTTGACAAGACATTATAAATTTTCATCACCTGAAGTAAATGTTAAAATGATTTTTGTTGATTCTGCATATTTATAATTCGTTTCGTTCTAAGTTGTCGATGACCTTCAATTGAACTATTCTTTTATTGTACAAAAAGTTCATTGAACCATGGGTGCCAACACTCTTTACATCTACTTGTGGCTTTACAGTTTACACATTACCTTTACATTTATTTATGCGTTTTCACAGTTTAAATGGAAGTCAAACTTTCTCTGCTTTTGAACCCGAAAGCTGAAAATTTTCTTCCCCGAGGGAGAGGGCTTAAGTGTGAACCATTTATAACAATCTTAACTTAGCACGAGATACCTCAATGTGTGATTTTTGCACATATCCACCACCAAAATGGAACTGGAGAATGTAAACATAGTATTCATAGTGAAACTTTGTCCATCAAGTATTATTCTGAGTTACGAAAGGCTTTACTCTTTTTCACACCTATCTAGTTCTTCTCCTAGTAAAACATTAATTAACCCTATTACTTTCAGGAATGCAGTACTATACTGTCATCTTAAGGTTTAGGAGAAGGATAACATAGTAGGTAACAGTAAAAGATATATCCAAGTTAGAGGCTATCTCGGTGGAGGTAAGCAATAAATGTGAATATAGTGTTTTTACCTGTGCTACCTATAGGCTTCGAGATGAGATTTCAGTCATGAATGTTGCTAATCAAGACCCAATACTGACCTAATAATGTTTTAGCTCTATCTGCAGGTTTATTTGTTTCTAATTGTATTTAGTTTAACAGTCTGATGTGTACTCAGATGATATGTTGTTTTTATGATATGTGTGAAGGTTGGTGTTTACTATGTTCAGGTGTATCTAACCAATAGACGGTAAGTCCCGAGGTCATGATGAGTCAATTTGATGTCTCCCAAGCCTCGCATTGACACATTTATGGGTCATGATGAGTCAATTTGATGTCTATGACAATTTCGCAGAGTGGTTCGATCGTTATGGGAAAAGTATAGCATCCCGGTCATGTGAAAAGTAACAAATTTAGGGTTTTAGGGTGTAGATACATAGGCACTGTAGCATAGTGATAGGTGGATGTCCAGATGCTCTTGATAGATTATGATCCAATGGTGGGAGTGCATTGGCACGCTGGGCCCGTGAGGCCGGTTGTCTATAAATAGGAGTGTAGGCATGCCCCCTCTCATGTTTTCTAGTACTTCGAGTTGTAAAATTTCAAAAACCAAAGTTACCTACTAAAAAACCTACTTCAACCTTCTGAAGTAAAGAAAAGTGTGTAATATGTGTGTCAGTTCGCAGAGGAAAGGTAACCATGGCCGCTGAGCCAGTGGCCAAGGTGGTTGGCGATGACTTTAGGTCTGTGGGGTACGAGTGGGTTGAGACATTTGTATTGTTGTATAAATCTTGACATACAAAGGTTAGGGATCTTCAGTGTCTTGTAGATAACTTCGAGCTCACTCCACCAGATACGGAGGATGACATCTTTAGCTTAGATGTGTGCAAAAGGTCGAATAGAGCTTGTTTTGAGCGACATGACTCTAACGAGGACTTCTTTTTTATGTATAACTGTCTCTTCTCTGAGTTCTATGTTCAACTCACTTTCGGTAAGTTCACCATAGTCGTGCTATGTGTGCTGAACATAGCACTATGCCAATTGCACCCAAATAACGAGGTTACTCTAAAATTATTCCGAACACTTTGTCGGAAATTGTACATAAAGCCCAACCCTAGAATTTTTCTTTATCATTATTGTGTTCGCCTAGGTGAGACCCCGATGCAGATCTCACTGACGGGTAAACAAGATTTTTGTCTATTTACTGCATAAACCTCGTCTTTAAAAGACTTCAAATGAGTTTTTCAAGGTAAGTACGAAGTCGAGAGGTCGCAAGTACATGTATGATAGGGAAGACTGACCTAAGTTTTCCTTTTACTGGATAAGGAACCCACGTCAGTTAGATGAGTGGGCTAGGTCACACATGTTGGAGAGCGATTTGAAGTTGTTGTCCATTTTGAACGAACTTCCTCACCAACTTCACATCCAATCTATGTTGAAGTTAACTTTATCTGCTAATCCTCGACTTGAGCTAGATAGTAAGTTATTGTTTCTAGCCTTTTACTTTTAATTTTCTTTGTTAACTTGGCTAATTTGTGTTGTCGGTGTAAGTGTCATGACAAATAAAGTGTCGAAGGGATCTTGGTTTTCTTTTAAGAAAATCCTAGAAGACCAGGCCCAAGAGAGTAAAAAGAAGGAGATGCCTATGGGATTAAAAGGAACTGGGTATCTCGACCAATTGCCGCCACCACTAGATCCTACTAAAAAGAGAAGGGAAAATAAGAAGAGGAAGGAAACTGAGGAGGGAAGAGGGAGAAGTCTGGTGCTCCCTCCAAAAAACTAACTCAAAAAACCTTGAGTTTTCAGAAGCAGACAGATTCACCTAGCACTTCGATGCCCGACAGTTTCTTCCATCAAGACCTCAAGATGAGAAAGAAAGTAAAAATAACCGAGTACACTCTAAATGAAGTCAGTTTGATAGATAGACCTTCGACCGAGGAAATAGCGGCAACATACACCGAGCTACAGGCTCGAGCTTGGGTGTTGAGCCAAAGGTTGATCAGAGATGCCTTGAAGGATACTGAGGTGGAGAAGGTGAAGAATTATCTTCAAGACTCTCATGCCTCACTTGCTAATGCTTTATCGGCCAATACATCTGACGAATTGGTCGACCTCCGCACCAATCTGAGGGTTAAGAAAGATAATCACAAGTTTTGCTGAGGCCGAGCTGAAAATGGCGATGGAAGAGCTTAAAAAGACCAAGTTTGCTTGAAGCTGATAAGAATGACCTCATTGAAGAGGCCAAAACTGCAATTGAGAACAACCATGTTGATGGATTTAAGAAGGCCATCTGCCAGACAACTTTCCTTTATTAGGTCGATGTGACCCAATTCGAAGTTGATCATGACATCTATGAAGGCTGCATAGTTCTTGAGAAGGGATCCTGATGCCGACACCACTTCCACTTATGCTCCTCCCTGTTGATTTCAACTTTTTAAGCTTCTTGCCAATGTTTAGGCAATTGTACTCATGGTCATTCGTTTTATAAGGCCGTTGTTTTGTAATATCGTGGTCACTTTGGTGATCGTTGTTTTGTAATCTTAGAGCCGAAAACTCGGTCTTTTTATAACTTCAATGAATCCTTAATGACAAGTTTCTTTCATTATTAGTCCCATGCATTCTTTCTCATTTTCTTTGTTCATGTTATATTTTTTGTGACGATGCCAGATTTAAATAACTTATTCTTGTGCCTTCGTTAATTTATTTACTCATACATGTTATGACTATGTTGGTTGAGTAATTATATGGTCAAAGAACATGGCTTGAGCTGAAATTCTCGTAGTGAGAGTCATGTAGTTCTAATGTTGAGTAAACCTGGTATCATATCGTGATTTTGGTTAAGGTTAGCAGAAGTGTGACACTTGTATATTTCGTGGTGTTGTCGGTATTAGGTACTTTTCATGGATGTATTCTATGTTCTACGGCGGAGTTACTTTGGGAGTATATAGTGAGTCCTATCCTGATTTGGTTAGTCATTTATTTTATAGAAGACTTTAAGCTGATATTCTGATTAAATTTGGTAATGTGTTTGTATTATTTGTTGTCATGTTGGCGGAATTGTTTTCTGGGAACAGAGCGGCTTTGGGACTGAGGTTTGTTTGGGTAGGAGTCTTCAGTGTTTTGAATAAAGCTGTCCTACTATAGATCCTGCACCGATGTCATGCCAGTATTAGATTAAAATCCTGTATATAATAAATTATAAGAAGTAGATTTGCTTTCATTAGTCAAAAGGGGATGCCTAATTAAACCTCCCTAGCCAAAACCCCCTTGGAAATAAGATTGGTGGTAGGGAAAGAGTACACCCATCTACATTACATGACACAGTTTAGCTATAGTAAAACTTGAGATGTGTGGCATTCCACGACCTCGACAATATGTACCTTGAGAGATGTTCTAGCTTATAGGCGTCGTTGTCCAGACTTCGGTTGATTCTGAAGAAACCTTCCCAGTTAGACATAAACTTGCCATGGTCGGGCTCTCGTCGGGCTTCTCTTTGCGTTCTCCAAACGAGGTCTCCTTGTTTAAAGGACCTCGGTCTGACCTTAGTATTAAATTTTTTGTTGCCCACCTCTTGCATGCTTCTTCTCGTATCTGAGCCTTGTCTCTTAACTCCTATGTTAAGTCCAGCACTACTAACATTTCTTCATTGTTGTTGTCATTGTATAATTGTCCCTGAAGTGATGGCTCCCTCACTTCCATTGGGATCATGGCATTGGTTCTGTAAGTGAGGCTATAGGGAGTTTCTTTAGTTGCTGATTATGGTGTGCATCTGTAGGCCAATAGGGTTTCCAGTAACTCCCTGGTCCATCTGCCCATATTCACACCAAGTCTCTTATTGAGCTCCTGCAAAATGACTTTATTTGCGGCTTTGACCTGTCCATTCGTCTGTGGGTGTTTAACCTATGTGGTAACATGAATCACTAATAGCCCTTATAAGAATTCTTCGAGCCCCTTGTTAATGAATTTTTTACCATTGTCTGTAACAATAGTGTGAGGTATGCCAAACCAATATATGATGGTTTGCTACGTGAACTTTTGGACGTTTCTAGTAGTGATCTGAGCCAAGGTTTCGATCTTTATCCACCTTGTAAAATAGTCAATGAAAACAATTAGGAACTTGCACAGTCCCTTCCTGGGGGGAAATGGACTGAGAATGTCCATTCCTAAAATTGCGAAGGACCACGGCAATGTGAAACTTCTTAGTTTTTGTGGAGGAGCCCTAATGAGATTTCCATGCTACTAACACTCCTTGTAGTTCTTGATGAGCACTTCGACATCGTGTTTATGTGTGGGCCAATAATATCCTACCCTCATAACTTTGGCCGCCATAGTTCAGGCAACAGAGTGGAATTCGCACACTCCCTAGTGAATTTCTCAAAACATATTTCCCTTGAGCTGGTGTCAAGCACTTGAGTAGAGGTGTCGAATATCCTTTCTTAAACATTTCTCCTCCTATTATTATAAACCTTGCTGCCCTTGTGCGCTATGTCCTGGCCAACTAGTCATCAATGAGTTGCTCTCCCTTTTCTAGGAAATTCTAATAGGCGACATCCAACTATCCTCTTGTTTAACAGCGGTATTGGGTAGTTGATTGGCAATGGGTTCTTCTAGGATATGCTGGATGGCCGTTCTATGTTGTCCTAGCTTCTTGGTAATAACCAGTTTGGTGAGAATGTCAAATCATTTATTATCATTTCTTTTGACATGTTCAATGACGAGGTGATCAAAGTGTTGCTTGAATTTGATGATCTACACTGAGTTAGGACACTGTGAGTTGGGAGTCACTTCGGCAGGTCAACCTCATAGCTTTCATCCCTTAGCCAGATTGAGTCTAGCTATAAGTGTCTCATATTCTTTCTTGGTTATTAGATGCCTTAAAATTAAACTTCAATGGTTGCTATAGCACCAGTTCTTAGACTATCCAAGTGAAACTCCCCCGTTTATTTGAAGATCCGTCAATGTATAGTGTCCAATTTTAGCCTTCTTGAATAATTAGAGGTAGCTCACTGATGAAGTCAGCCAGTCATTGTGCTTTGATGGGTCCTCTAGTTTCGTAGTTAAGGCTGAACTTAGATAGCTCAATGGACCAAGCAATCATCCTTCTAGCCAGTTTGGGTTTACGGAGCACCTTAGCAATGGGGTGATTTGTCTTTCCCACCACCTGATACCCCTGAAAGTAAGGTGTAGCCTTCACTCGGACGTGACCAAGGAAAATGCAAGCTTTTCTATAAGTTGATATCTAGCTTCAAGGTCGTGTAGAGTTCGGCTAATGAAGTTTAAAGGTAGTTTGCCTAACTGAGGTATCTACATTCTGTACTAGACATAGGTGCTATCGCTTGGTTGAGCTACTAGCTTCTCCTCCGGCGAACCCCTCTGAGATTGTGTTGATAACCCTTCATAGGGTTGCTTCCTCATCTATGTTCCAAGTGTTAGTTCTAGGCTCCATGCTCTGTCTTTTTCTCTCTTCGTGACATCTGTCGTGCCGAAGTTATTCTAGCCTATCTCTATTACCTCGATCAATGAATTGTGTCAAATGTTTGACCTGTATCAATTCTTTAATCTTGTCTTTGAAAGCTATGCACTCCTCAATGGTGTGTCTATAGTTTCAATGATATCTGCAGTTCTTAGTCTGATATGAATTCTGAGGTGTCGGGAGCTTCTTAAGTAGTGGAATGAGCTCCAAGCTAAGTGTTTCTTCCAAAATTCGAGCTCGGCTGGCAGTGAAGGGCTGAGTCTACCTTTGCCTCCTTCGTTCTCTAGACTCTTCCTCATCCTTTTTCTTTTGCTTCTGTCATCCTTCCGGTCTCTGTCCAAGTTCTTAGCATGAGTCTAATTTTTGTATTCCACCAACTCCTCCATCTACATGTATTTGGCAGCTCTCTACTTTCGTCTATGGTAGCGCCCAGCTTCTTGTAGAGGCTATCTGTAAACTTCCCAGAAGTGTCGTAACCATGTGATGCAAGGCTACCTTGAGGTTGAGGTTCCTTACACTAAGAGCCACCCTACCGAATTGTTCCATGAAGGATATAAGGGACTGTTTCTTTTCTGGCTTAATCCCCACCAGGGCTAAAGATGTGAGGTGGTGAGGTCATCTAGTTGCGAATTGGATTCTGAACTTATTGATCAATGTTTCAAAATAGTCAATTTTTCTTGGTGGCAGCCTCGTGAATCAGCTCAGGGCTACTTTCAGTGAGGTCGAAAATACACGACAAAGTATGGCATCATTAATGGTATATAGGCTGACTTGTGTTACGTAAACATCGTATGTATTCTTCTGGGTATGTGGTACCATCATATCGATCTATGGTGAGTGCTTTCCAATTGCTTGGTAGGAGGACTTCTGTATCCTGTCCACGAAAGGATGCCTACGAGGCATTATCGCAAGGTCATTGGCTTGTATGGTCCTTTCTCCAACGGTACTTGTGTACATTGTGCTCGGAGCTGCATGAACAGTGTGGAGTTACGGTCCTAACACCGTTGTGTGGTCAGTGTGAACCGAGGGCTGATATGTATCATCCTGAGGTCAGCTAGGCCTATCCAGCTTATTTCTTATGCTAGCATTCTCTCGCCTGAGTGCAACCATTTCTTGCTGATTACGTCTGTGCATGAGTTCAATCTCTTCTTCATTACATTTCTGCATATGTTCCATCTTTTCCCGCAGTTGAGCCACCTTGGTAGACATGTTGGTGGCGTCTGAGGTCCCTTCATCGAGGATGAGGGATGCCCTACTCCGTGCACCATCACTTCTTTCATAGTTCTTCTTGTGGTCACCATGTATAGGGAAAAGTTTTAACGAGCCTCACGGTGGACACTAATGTTTTTGTCTAAGAACATGAGGTAATATATTTAAGTGTGATAGTTGATTATTATGTTATTAGAGTCCCGTTATCTGTGTTTTAAGTCCTTTTTGGTGTAAAGTCCAAGTAGTTCTGGGGTGTCCTCCTCCAAGTTGGGGCGAGGTACCTGCAACTGACGCTCAAGTTAGAGGCTATCTCAGTGGAAGTATGCAATAAATATGAATAGTGTATTATATCTTTGCAACCTACCCCCTATTTATAGGCTTCAAGATAGGCTTTCAATCGTGGATCTTGCTAATCGAGGTCCGATACCAACTTAATCATATTTTAACTCTAAGTACATGTTATTTATTTCTAATTGCATTTACTTAACAATCTGAGATGTACTTTGATGGTATGTTGTTTTTATGGATATATGCACAAGTTGATGTTTACTATAATGAGGTGTATCCGATCAGCAGACCGTAAGTCTCGAAGTCATGTCTTTTGAGATCTCCTTAGTACACATCTCAAGATAAACAAATATAAATTTGAATCCATCCTTTGCAAAATTGTTGGGTATGTTTAGGGTTTAACCCCTTAATTTAGTCATTCAGTTCTATTACATCTGTGATGACCAAGGACAAAACTTTCTGGGAAAATCCACTTTTTTAAATATATATCCCTAGCTATTTCTCTTCATAGATAAACTGCAATTTTTTTATTGGCGATGAAAACAGAAAATTGTGTTTCCATGTTCATTTGTTAAGAAGAAAAAATATGTAAAAGTTTCTTATAACGTGAAACTTTTTAAAAACAAGTTTATAAAAAGTCACATTATTTAAATGAAGGTATGAAACATTATTTTAAATTTTTTATATTTTTCTTTTCTAGTAGTGTTTCTTATAAAGTTATTCAAACCAACTCTAATTGTAATATCTAGTATGTCATTTTTTAAGAGAGGATGCATCACTGCAGGCTCTTGTTTTGAATTGTTGCAATAGGTGGCGCATCCCATTAAAATAGTTAAACTATTTAAGGGCTTTTTTTTTCACACCCTCATTTGTCTTTTTTTATTCCATTAATTCAAAAAAACTCTTTTACCCTTATTGTTATATAAAATTTAAGTTGTTTATTTCCTATTTTTTGTATTGCATTATTGTCGAACACTCGTGTGAGCTTTCATTTTGAACATTTTTCTACAGTATGTTTATGCACACTGATATATGCTAGTTTTCTTGTGCTAGAAAGATTTCTTGTAAGAAAATTAGTTATTTTAACAAGTAAATTTTCCGTTGTTATAAATTTCATGATAAAAAATTGTTTGGTTATATTATGGATCATGAAATTCACAAACACATTGATTTTTTCTCCATTGCAAATCATGAAATCGATGATAATTGAAAACATAGTTGCATATCTAATAATTCACAACATATTGGTTTAATAATACATTGCAAATGACTTGATATGCAAGTATATAAATACATAATTATAAATTGTTTGATTCGCAATGTATTATTACATAATTGGAAATTAGGTGATCCCAACAAAAAAAAATATTATAGGCCTAATAAGTACATTACATATTCAAAATCCGTAATATAGTTAAAAAAATATATTCTAGATTACGATATCCACAAATTCAACTAAAGAAATGCATTACAAATCCTAAAATTTGCTATACATTTTAAAAAATATATTATGGATCCTAAAATTCATAATATACTTAGAAAAGTACATTTCGGATAAAAAAATTCACAATATAGGATGTTTTGAAATTTTCAAATTTTGGAGGTGCAGAGACAAACGAAGGGTGCAAATGAAAACACCAACTATTTATTGTGGTAATGTAGTGAGTTTGGCCCAATGAGTTTTATGGGTTTCCTGCTATTAGAAAGTGAGAAAATTTTCATTGTATTTCCATAATTTCTCCTTACATCTTCATATTACATATCATAAAACTCAATCCAGAGTAAAAAATACACCTCTGGAATGGAGTGCAAGAAAGTGATCTTCTGCTTACTCTGAACTTTTCAAGTCCACCTTGTAGAATATAATGTATTTAGGATTTATTTTAACACCCATACAATAATAATATAATGCTTTACACATAGATAAATAAAGAGTAATTAATATCAATGCAACATTATACATGCAAACATTATCCCAAACACATGAGAGGAAGAGTAGGAAGTTTAATTTAATTAGTTAACCGAAAACTGATTTTGTTATTTATTTAGGTTTCCACATCATGCACAGCCTTTTTATTGATAATACAAATCATTAAAATAGTATTACATAACAATCTTATTATGAAGTGAGGTGAAGTAGAACAACTAGCTATGTAAATGAAGCCCAAAAATTACATTTTGGCTGCTAGCAATGCATTTCTCACACTGTATACAAATTACTGGTGGTCATTTTCACGTTTTCACAACTTTCTTTCACAATGCACTTATCTTGAATCTGTGATAAAGAAATGATGGTGCAGTGATATTTCTTGTGTGACACAACAATGTGTCTGTTGTTTGTATTGCAGTTCCGTTCAACTAGTATAATCTAATACAACTCTAGATATCCACGTAACCTGTGGTAAAGAATTGATGGTGCAGTAATCTTGTGCATTGAAAAGTGGAAAAAGATTGCCTAAAGAAATTTCTATCGATTTTCCAAAGACATCATGATATCATATATAATATGGTTTCCCTCTTTGCAATATTTTTTTTATTTATAATTTGATTGAATTTATTGACAGTATTTTAATCATATTTCAGATTCTACAACTATCTCCTTTTGATTGATTACATTTCTTCTCCCCTTTTATATGTCTGCAGAAAAATGTATAAATTAGCAACACAGCATCATTTAAAAAGTCACAAGTTCGAGGAATGATACATCTACACTCCATATTGATATTTTTGTAATTCTCAATATGACATTCCAAAATATACTGAAACTTTTGTAATTTGAATTAGGGGCAAGTGATTTTGGGTTAAGGACAATTAGTAAAAGCACTTCGAATTTACACTTTCATTGTGTAAAACAGGAAGATACTGAAAGAAAAAGATTGATAGAAGAGTGTAAATTGCTGCTGATAAGGCAAAAACTAAAACTACAAATCCTTGTGTCGACTCATAAGTTCTTCCCTGTCTATGAAACGCTCGAGTAGCTCTTTCTCTTGCAATACCAAATAATCTTCAGCCTTACCAAACCAATCATACCTTCGTTTTGCTACATAATCATAGACAACATCCCTGAGTGGAGTCGGAATCACCCGTAGTGAGCTTAGAGCAGAGTAAGGTAGTGGTAAGTACGACAGTACTCTCAACGCAGCTGCAGAGTCATAACTTAAAATGAGATTGACACACAAAACCAAGTAGAAAGCAGCAGTTGATGAAAACATAATTGACAAATGTTCATCTGTGATGCATATTGTTCTAAAATCTAAATATTTATTTCTTAAACACGATCCAGATTCTAGATACCATTGGCAAGGTCAGTCTACATTCAGATTGAGAATTTATTCATCATACATATATGGATATGGAAGAATATGAACTTCAACAGAAAATTTACATGTTTTGAGAACCAGGTACAAATTTTAAAATGTTCATAGTTAGAGTTTAACAGTGATTGTCCATAAAAATACTTGAAAATAATTGGAAACTTGCTTTGGACAGAAGATTTTGAACTACAATTTTAACCAGAATCAGTTATTAACAGAAGTCTATTTAATATGGTGTTCAAATTAAGGAGATTTTGAAATTAACCAAACAACTCTGAGACTTCCATGCTGCAAAAGGGGAAAAGAGACTCCAAAATTGATAACAAAGAACGACAAAATAGTAACTATGGATGCAAGAATCTGAAAATAAATTTCTTCCATGCAATAACAGAGGCCCGATAAGAATATTCCTACATAGCAAAATGCTTTACAGTTCAGGTAGATACTATTTTAAAATTAACCCATTCCATGTCAATTCTTTCTGGGATCTAAATCTCTAATCCCCTTCAAAACCAAAATTTAATCTTGGTTCCATGAAAGATGTTCTTAATTCTAGATTTAACCTTAACATTCATGACCATTTAATCAATAAAGACAGTATATAGAAGGCTCATTACATCTGAGGGAACTCACAATCTCCAGACCACACCAATGGTGAGAACCTGGTGTGCACTAGGCCACTCTTTCTACACATTGTGGAACATTTTTATTAGTAATACTTACTATCTGTGTGCAACGACCTAAAAACTCAAGATACAAATCAAATCTCAGATCCGCTCTCCCTAAGTTACTATCTATCTGGATCAGTATTAAACTTTATACATACATGAGTACACCAAAACCAAACTTATGCCGTAGAATAGTCTAAAGAATGTGAAAAGCAACAACAAAATGGATACTATTGAAGTAAGCCAAATGGAATGGGTGAGATCATTCTAACCTGTGGATCCTTGAGAGTATAAATTCAGGCCTTCAACAAACAAAATGCGACTAAGGACATCCTCTTGTTCAAGACCACAAGCTCTCAAATAGGGCTCAGCAGTATCAGACTGAACACAACAAAATTTGATCTTTCTGTCCTTATCTGCTCTAATTACCCATTTCACTCCTGTCAATGCAGAAATTGTGACAGGTAAGAAAATCGTTAAGAATACTCCTAGCTATTTGTCACTTTCTTGGAACTCAGACCATCAGATACAAAGAAAATCCACAATGCGTTAAAACACACAAAACAAATCGAAAACCTTACAGAAGCACATTGAAATTCCCAAAGGAAGAGTAGAACACTTATAACCAATTTCAAGGTTTTAAATAACGGCCCACTATCTTGATTTTGTCCAAAACGCAACATTTTTTTAGTATCCATGGTTACAGTTGCGGTCACACAAGCCGCACTTGTCCACAATTACCCGAAACATCAATGATCTCGACCAAACCACAATTTAAAACCTCACGTATGCCAGCATAGTACTTACTAGTTACTTATTAACCTTTCCCAAATTGTCAGATTCTTGGAGAAGCTTAGATAATACCCATTAATAAAAGTGATATTTTTATTCTAACTGAAGAAACAAACAAGAACAAGAACAAGCAAAAGAACACAACCGACGAGTTGGACCACGCAAAAAACGAAACCCCATCAATTGAATAGAAAGTGCAAAGAGAATGATGATCCTGTACAGTGGCGAGATGAAATGGGAAGGAAAATGAATACCTCGGTGGCAGAGGTGGGAAACGGCGTCGTAGAGCAGCACTCTGGGCTGAAGCAGAGAAGGGGTGACAAACTTCAACGCCGAAGAAGCAGAGTTGAAACAGCGCAACCCATTACACCACCCTCTCTCTATTGGCATCTTCTTCATTAACCTTGCCAGCTCTCTCTTCATTCTCACATTCATCTTCTTCTTGCGTTCCTTCTGTGTCTACTGAAGTTCCAACCTTTGTGTTGTGTTCTTACAGTACTTAGCATGTTCTAACAAACTACTCAATTACTCTATGTCCCACTTAGAAATTAGAATTACTACTATTATTTGATTTTTTTTTAGTAAAATATTATTTGATAAAATGTACAACTAGTTTTTTTACAACTACAAGTAAAAGAGTAAAGGGAATATAAGTTAAGAAATGCTATCAATCCAAATATTGATGAACAAAATTTTTATTCTCCTAATAGCAATTCAGCCCGTTACACTCTCTTGACAATAAATTATCTAATGCCACTAATTATTTATTATTTCGGATTTTTAAATGGTAGATTTTTAATATATGAAATTCGAAATGCTTATAACTAATGTTGTTTTGTATGATATTACATTTTTTAACACTTACACACATTTATATCATATTTGGTGTTCTACTTTCGATTTAGAAAATAATTTTTAATAATTTTTTTTAATCTCAAAATAAGTGTTATTTTTAGTTGTTCTACACGTATCAAGAAAATCAATGCAAAAAAATAATAAATTGATAAAACTAATCTTAAGGATACATTAAAAAAACTAATTAAAGCGACATTATTAAAGATATTAATAAAAAAATTAATGTTACATAAAAAAAACCAAATTTTATTTTCAAAATACAACCCTTATTCTCCTACTTGAATAGTGTTATTTAAACATTATAGGCACGGATAGTGTATTGGTTATATGGAAAACAATTCCTCCTACAAATGGTTAAAATGAACTTGCGAATATTTCTTCTCAAACATTACCATTAATACAGGAGTGATGACAGAAACTATACATTTAATGAAACCAAGCAAGGAAGCATCGATGATTGTCACTATCAGGAGAATGCCCTCATGGAAAGAATAAAGAATAATAAAGTTAGTTAAACATGATCTCCTTGCTTTTATTTGATGCTAATTTGGTTAATTGGTGGCCCTACAAATCTTCCTGACCTCCCCATCATACCCTGTGAGCACATCCAAAGTGCTCAGCTTAAGCATGACATCAGGAAACTTGGAGGGGAACATGTTAGGGTCAGCTGCCATCTTTTGCACAAATGGGAAAGTCCTGGGATCTTCCAACAAATGAGAATCTGTAATGAGCAATGTTTTTCTTCTCTCCACCATTTCCTTAAAGAAGAGGTTATCAAGCACAGTTGGTGTGGGATCAAAGTTCACTGGCGGGTTCCTATACATATTTGTCCCAAAGTCAGGGCATGACCTTTTTATTTCTTCAATCACTTCCACGGTAAGGGTAGGGTCAGGTTTCCCAGTTTTTCTGAAGTTGTTCACCCTTTCATAGAACCCGTCACAATGAGCAACACCTACAGAATGTGCACCAATCATGATCACCATTTCTTCAACACTGAAGCCTTTCCTGGTGAAGAGTTCTATCATTTGATCCATGGTCCAGTCTGGTAAAGGAAGATTGTTGGCTTCTACAGTGGATGCTAGGGAAACCATCCCATCTCTTCGACCACCAAGGCGTTTCCTTGGGGGCAAACCTGCCAGGCTCATTGCCTCGTTGGTTACAAATGATATTATGTCAGCACATGACACAATTCCAGGACACTCCTCCTCAAGCTTTGCCTTTATATCATCTATCATGTCAGCACCTTTGAGGAGGAACCCATTGAACATTGAACTTTTCTCCACGGCGTCATTATTGTTTTGCGCGTAATCTAGCAAGATTGATGCATCGCATCCCTGTTTAATTAATTGCACATGCCCAAGTACTTGGATTTAGAAACTCGTCACATTGTCATTTCATATAGCTATCAACCAATAATAAATACTGGTAAAACATCAATGATCATCACAACAGAACCACACGTCAAGTTGGTTGTTGATCAAAAGAAAGGATTAGAATCTGTTAAAGTGAGCAATTTACTTTAGAGGATTAAACAAGAAAACTCAGTAAGTAATTAATGATGAACATACAAATCATGAATATGTTGAAAAAACAATCCTTGATGAAAATTAAATTTAGTTCCTTTGTCAATTTGGCTTGAAGTGATCAAATAGACCAAAGATTAAATTCGCCTGACTTTACCTTAATGTTAATTTGACTATTGATGTTAAGCGAGGACTAATATGGTTTTATTTGTCTGCAATACTTGAACCAAATTGATGTTGTAACGTGGCTATAGTTGTTGTGAACTTTGGTTATGGTTGTGATATGAGAATTTTAAGAGAGAAGAAAGACAAGTATGGTGTGCAATTGTTTGGAAGAGCTTACCTTAACAAAGCAGTCGTGGAAAACAAGACGGAGGATGTTGCCGATTGCGCCGGGATTTGTCTTAACGATTTGGGCGAATGTGTCGGCAACGATTTTTTCTGCATTGGGGCAGCTACGGGCGTAGAACCCTACCTTGAGTTTGTGAGGGGTATTAAAAGACTGTTGGGGAGTCTGTTCTTGAGGTGTATTCTCCTCAACATCTTGTCCCGTGTTCTGCTCATTGACACGGCCTAGAAATGGAAACAGAGAATGAAAATTAAGTGGCATTGTGACTGGTCCCTCCTTGGCCTCCGAAGGAATTGCTAGGAGCAAGAGCCATAGGGAAAGGGTGGTAAGGAAGATCCTTGACATTTTCATGTCTTGATACTTCATACGGTTCAATGGCACCAAAGGTATGACAACCTTTTATAACCCAACAAACCGTTATTTCAGTTTCAGGTTCTTATTTTAGACAGGTTGTTGATCTTTTTTATTCAACTAGGCATGGCCAGCTCTTGGACCAGTTTTGAGTCTGTCATAGTTATTGATGCCTATTTATAGTTGCAACCATTGCTTTTTTTTTTCTTTATTAGACCAAAGTTATAGGAGAGGGTCAAGGAACTTTCTCTACCTCTGTTTTTCCCCCCTTTATTGATGCCTATTTATAGTTGCAACCTTGGCTTATTTTCTCTTATTACTGACCCGCCAGTTATGTAAGCAAAAACCAGAGAATCTTTGTTTTTATCCCAACAATTTATTTTTCCAAATTTAAATATGAAAAATTAAAAGCTAACCACCACTCCAAACAGTGTCATAGTGGTAGGGAGTTAATTTCGATATACTTTACAATCAATAATTAGATTCTTGTCACACTTATTTAAAAAAAAAAAAAAAAATAGGTTAGTACACTTCTAATGAAAACGACTGAGGAAAATAGATAAAAAGAAAACTGGGATGACAAACTGACTTTTGCCGCTCGTCTACTTTCAAGTTGGCATTAAACTACAGGTAGAGTGTGACCTGTGATAGAACCATAGTTTTTTTATTTGGTGGAGTTAGTTTATGACTTATATGTTTGAGTATCATCTGGCCAGAATTGCCGTCGGAGATCCCACAAAAAAGCCTCTTACGATTGGCAACAAATAATTGTATAATAATCATCACCGTCATCAAAATTTTGTAAAATCATGCAAAGTGTAGAGTATTTCTAGTTTTTGAAAGAAGCAACAACCATATGAGACAACTAAGTGCAACATATGCGCACTTAGAAACCCACCCATTCTTGCTTCTTTGCTTTTTTACTTCTCCCTTTCCCGCAAGAAGTTTCATGATAACACAACCATGGCTTCTATAATTCCACTTCTTTCTCTTCTCCTCACTCTTCTTGCTACATCATGTGTAAGTGTAACTTACTTGGAACCTTTTAAATGCTCCCCCAAGATCAGCATATGCAATGCCTTACTGTACCACATAAGCTATGGGCTCCACATAGATGACATAGCAGCCTTTTACTCCATTAATACCTCTCAAATTAAACCTATAACTCGTGGTACCAAGCAAGATTACCTCATAACAGTGCCTTGTTCTTGCAGAAACACCAATTACCTTAGCGGATATTTTTATGATACAACATTCAAGGTGAAGAATGAGTCGTTTGAGGATATTAACTATATTTACAGTGGCCAAGTGTGGCCTATTAAGGGAGGATTGGACCCAGGTGAAGATTTAACAATACATCTTCCTTGTGGTTGTTCAGAGAGAAGTGACTCCCAAATTGTTGTCACATATACTGTTCAGCGGAATGATATACCTGCATCAATTGCTTCTATGCTAAATGCTACGCTTTATGGCATGGTGACTATGAACCAAGTTCTGTCTCAGAACCCCTCGTTCATAGATGTTAGTTGGGTGCTATATGTTCCCAGGGAATTGAATGGGTTACCGCTTTCCAAAGGAAAAGGTGATTATTTCTCTGCTTCAATCTCTCCTATTCTTTGTCATTCGTGAAGTTTAGACATTTTAAAATATTTAATCTTGATAAATACATGTCTAGCAAGACATTTTTATTTCATAGTTAATTTTAATTTGTTCAAAATTAATTTTAGAGTTTAATTTCTTTATATTGTTCAGAGTATGTTGAGAAAAACTGAAAAATTATAGTATTTTTTTGTTATATTTAAACAAGATTTAATTATTTTCAAACAATTTTGAATAAATTTACTAAAAAAATTAATTTTGATTATAATAAATTATATAATATCATTCAATTGATTATTGAAATAATATAATTTTTTCGGTGTTTTCAAACACATTTCAAGATGTTGAAAAATAATCATATGCTATGAATTTCTAGCTTTTTAAAAACAATTTATTTTTTAAAGAATTTTTTTTTTCTAATTTAAGTATATAATTTAAAAAATAGATTTGTAATCTTTCTTATAAAAATTAATATAGAAAAAGCAATAATAGCATAACGTATCAAAGTATGTGTTGTGACTTGTTATCATTTCTCATATTCTAAAAGTCCAGAAACCTATATTATAGGTGATAATTTTTATATTGTGTCATTCTTATAAATTTTAAAATTTATCATATCCTTATATCTGTGTTTAATCATATTGGTTCTGACTAATTCCATTTATAGAACTTAATTATGTGGCTCAACTTGTTTTTAACCTTCAAAGTGATTACTAAATTATAAATAACAAGTTCCAATCATCTATTTCAACTTCGTCAAACAATATTTTCTCATGTTTCAATCATAATTGGTTTAATTGGGCAATACGGAACATGTAACCTTCACCATTTTTTGTTCTTTGACTCAGTGAAGTTTAGAAAATAGTAGTTTGTATTGAATGAAAGTAAACAAGTGTATTAATGCTAAAAGGCACTCTAATTTCTCTTGCTGGGTTTTACCTTGTTTGCAGAAAAGAAACACAATTGGGAGATAATCATTGGCATCTTAGCGGGTGTGACATTACTTTCAATTATTACCTTGATCATTCTCATTGTTATTCTTAGGAGATCTAGAGCCTATGAAGCTGCCAAAAATTATCCAAGTGCTGTCTCTAAAAGATCAATTGCCAATAGAACTATTTCCATAAAGAACCGAGACTTTCCTACAGAATATACTGAAGGTAACTTGAAAATAATTTTTTTGAAGCTAAAGCAACTTATATTTCAAATATACAAAGTTTTCGGTAATATGATATCTCTAAAAGGAGATTAAAAATATATTTTGCTTATTAATAGTAAATATTGACGCAGATGCAACACCATTTGAGTCAGAAAGGCCAGTAGTTTATACTCTACAGGAGATTGAAGATGCTACGGATAACTTTGATGAAACCCGAAGGATTGGGGTAGGTGGATATGGGTGTGTGTATTTTGGAATGTTAGAAGAGAAGGTATGGACAACCTATACTGAAGCATGTTTTCATGTGCTAATTAAAAGTTGAAGAATGATAGCTATTTTAACCTCAGGAGGTTGCTGTGAAGAAGATGAGGTCTAATAAATCGAAAGAATTCTATGCAGAACTCAAGGTCTTGTGTAAGATCCATCACATTAACATTGTAAGTAATGTCTGATGAAAAGAACTTAGGAATTGTCTCAAAGATAGGATGTTTGATTATATTATAGATATAATCACTGTTTCAGGTGGAGTTGTTAGGATATGCTAGTGGAGACGACCACCTTTATTTGGTGTATGAATATGTTCCAAATGGATCTCTCAGTGAACATCTTCACGATCCGTTACTGAAAGGTATATTGACTCGAAAATCTATTTGCCTAACTAAAGTAAACCTGTGAGACATGTTCTGAAATATTTGATTATATATATATATATATATATATATATATATGATAACTAGAATTCTAAACCATAGCATTGAAACAGGTCACCAGCCTCTTTCTTGGTGTTCTAGGATTCAAATTGCACTGGATGCAGCAAAAGGTCTTGAATATATACATGATTACACAAAAGCACGTTATGTGCACCGTGACATAAAGACTAGCAATATTCTTCTTGATGAGAAGCTCAGAGCAAAGGTACTTATCCTTGATTTATTTTACTCACTTCCGCACGGAACAAAATTGGCCCAATACAAGACACATGTTAACTTAATCTTCAGCTCAAGTTGTCATATGATAACATCAACATTTTATATGTAGTTTAACAAAATAAGGTATTCAAAACTAGTAATTGTCCTTTTAAATGTAACACATCTTGAAATTCAGCTAGCCAATAGACAAAAGTTAAGTTTGCTGGAGATGAAATTATTAGTAAAATTAAAAGCCTTGCAAAACTGAAACCGTTAACTTGGCATTTCATACATAGGTAGCAGATTTTGGACTTGCAAAACTAGTAGAACGAAACAATGATGAAGAATTCATAGCGACAAGGCTTGTTGGAACACCAGGCTACCTTCCACCAGAGTAGGTTTTATGCTTTCAGATCATAACTACACTCCTGGTGTGTTCCACAAATGAACAATTTTGTTGCTATTAATATTATCAATCTGATTAAACTCAAGTAAATAAAATTACCCGTTACTTTTTCTTCTGACAAGATTGCTTCTTTTATTACCCTTTTAGATCTGTGAAAGAGCTTCAGTTGACTATAAAAACAGATGTATTTGCATTTGGTGTGGTTCTGGCAGAATTGATAACAGGGAAACGTGCACTGTTTCGTGACAACCAAGAAGCCAGCAGTATAAAATCACTTATTTCTGTTGTAAGTCAATCACATTTCTGAGAGGAAATTTAAAAGAGACGGGAGAGAAATTGAATTCAAGGTAGAAAAAGATTTATGAAAATGATATTCTGCAGATTACTTTTCTTAATAGAGAGACGTAACTCTGCAGTTATTATTATTTTGATTTAATAACACTTTTTCTTTCTTTCTATTTTTTCAGTTTTTGATATTTTATTCTTTTATTTTTAAATTATGATGTTGTATTTTTAATTTTTTTTAAATTGTTGAATGTTTGTTCAAATTAGATATTGAATGATAAATAGAAAATGTTAATTGTAATTTAATGATGTGATAACATTTGTTACTTATGGGTCTACGCTAATTCATCAATCATTGAGTATAAATTTAATAATTTTAAAAATTAAGAAAACAATGTCATAAATTAAACATAGAAAATAAAATGGCAAAAATTAAAAAAAACGAAGATACAAAATGTAATTAATTCTTTTTTTTTTTTTTACCTCAATGGAAGAAAGGTGACATTTCTTTTATCACATTTAGGTTGGTCAATTATTCAAAGATGACGAACCAAAGACTATTTTAGCCGATGCCATAGATGGGAATCTTCAGCGTAGCTATCCAATGGAAGATGTCTACAAGGTTAGATTTAGTAAACTTCTATATTGATTCGCATACTCCGGCTTAATTTAAAATATGTTTTATGGACTCAACAAAAAATTATATATTTTTTTTAAAAAAAACTGATTTAGTTCAGACAGAAAATATTTTGTGCTTGAACAAGCTAATGATTCCTTTTAACAAAGTTATTATGAGTATTTGGAAATGTTGACAGAGACATGCAATTCTTGGTGTTAATATTAGAATAATGATATTCTTACTTAGAGTGTTTTATCGAAAAATTAAACATAAGTTAAAAGTTGAAAAACTAATTATAACTATTTAAAAAAATTTGTTAAAAGTTGTAAAATGATAAACAAGAATATTCTTAATTATTAGATTAATAATGAGGTACTAAGCTAATTATCAATATATCACAAATCTATCCAACTCACAAAATAATCCTAGTATAGTGAATTTTCAATATGGAACACCCCCATTTAATTATCCTCATTTCAATGTCCGCAAATTGAATCATCCATGACAACAACTGAGTGTAGAAGAAAACACATTAAAAAAATCATGAAGAAGAACATGCTTGATTGTTTAATTATCACTTCTCCAATAATGTACTATACACAAATGAATACTTTTGAAGAAGATTCAACATGCAGAGACATGTTTTCCTTTGCATTGTAGAAGTCCTTGACAACCATGGCAAAGCATTTTCAATGCAATCAATAGGGTTGTCCTTTCTCCATTACAAAAATACGACAATAATGACAACCAAGATGAATATGTTCGAATTAAAGAAGCAAAACATTACAATGCTTAGATAAGTTTGCACAAGGTGTATATAATATATTTGGATATGAGTACTTAAGACCCAACAATAATGACATTCAATATCTTTTGAAAATAGGTGAGAAATGTAGTTTTTTAGGCATGTTAGGTAGCATTGTTTGTATCAATTGTGAATGAAAAATTTGTCTACTGACATGGAAAAGTTAATTTTTTCGTGGTGATGTCTCACCCATAATCATGCTTGAAGTTGTGGTGTCACAAGATTTATGAATTTGACGTGCATATTTTGGAGTTTTGGGTTTAAACAATGCAATCAATGTGTTCAATAAATCTCCTGTTTTTAATGAAATTATGGAGGATAAAACTTCTACAATAAACTTTACAGTTAATAGGATCTCATATAACATGGGGTACTTTTAGTATATGGTGTTTATCTAGAATGGACAACACTTGTGAAGATCATCCCAAGATCACAAAGCAATAAAAGAAAACTATTTGCTCAACATCAAGAAGCAACAAGAAAGGATTTGGAACACACATTTAGAGTACTTTAATTTTGTTTTGTAATTATACAAGCATATGCTTGGGATATGGACACAATCAATCATATATTATATGCATACATCATATTATATAACATGATTTTAAAAGATGAATAATATAGTAAAATGATAATTTTGAACACTATTATGAGGACCTGTCAATAATGTGTCAACTAACATATATATTGGCTCTCGTCCAGCACTTGAACCATACTTGCTTAGGAGGGGAGAAGTTCATGATTCGAAACATCATCATCAACTTCAAATAGATCTTGTGGAACATATATGATAATGTTTTAGATGTAATAATCAACAAAATTAATTATTAGAAGTTATAAGATTGGTCTAGTAACAAAATCTACCTTTGGGACATATGGGAGGGAGAGATCGTAGGTTCAAATCTCTCCACTAACAATAACAACTAATATTTGGCATATAGAAAAAAAAATAATTATTATTTTAATTAATATATTTTGCATTACAATATTTAAATTATGTTTATTTTTTTAATTTTTTTTATTATTGGAAAATTAGAAAATAATAGCCTAAAAAATTCTTTTTTTAAAAAATCAATAATTTACAATAAAATAATCAATAAATTATTAATAAAATTTAATAGTTATAATTGCTTGCATTAAAAAGTAAAAATAAATAATATGTACATGTGAGTCTTATTATTAGCAACTTTGATGAGTTGCTCCAATAATAATGCTATAAGTGAGCATAGCATTAGTTTCTAAGTCTTCTTATTTTGTGTGTATATGCTTCCTTTCCATATCACACGCAGGTAGCAGAACTAGCTCATTGGTGCTTATGTGAAGAACCAAATGATAGGCCTGAGATGAGCGAGATCGTTGTGGCATTGTCGCAAATTGTGATATCCTCCACAGAGTGGGAAGCATCACTAGGTGGAGACAGTCAAATCTTTAGTGGTGTACTTAATGGAAGATGAACATCTTTATTACTATAAAATTGTATATTAAGTTTATGCTCTTCTGGTTCAACTTATTTTTTATTTAAAAATTATTTATTAAAAATTTAGTGTACAATGTAAAGTTTAGCTTAGAATTTTAAGAATTTACTTTATTATGTAAATTTTTATTTTATAAATATATTTTTATTAGACAATAAAAAAAATAATTTATCAATAACTTTTGACTTAAAATGAATTTTTAAACTAAAAATTTGAAAAATAACTTATATTATTTTTTAAGCTTTAATTATATTTTTAACTTAAAATTAAATTTTAAGATGAAAATAAACTGAATTAAATGGAACCTTAATATATTAATTGATTGTATATAATCAAAGGTCTTACTACAATCATTGGAGTTTTTGCTCTTAATTTTTGTTGAATTATCCGAAATACCTCTTCTTTTTTAATCTTATACAAACTTTTTATAATTTTTGAAAAACATTATACTAAAATCCTATTACATTACACATATATTAAGGTTTAAAATTGGTCTAAAAACATGTTAAGGTTTAAAAAATATACCTTATATTTCTAAACACAGAGATTAAGAATAAAAAAGACAGAATATTTTCTATAATCCAACTAAACTTTAGAGGGTGTTTTACCCAATAATATATTTAAGGTGAAAATTCAAAATTAATAATAAAAACATTTAATTCTTTTTATTATTTTATATTTAAAAAGTTATATTAGTAATTAGGTTTTTAATTTGGTAATAATAATAAGAAGAAGAAGGCATTTTTTTGTTACAAGAGGTAGAGAAAAGAAGAAAAATAAATGTGAGAAAATCAAGTGCGAATGAATGAGGTTTGCATGACATTAACTTAGAGAAGAGGGCCTAGCCCTGCTGGAGCTTGCTGGAGGAAGACCAATCCCAACTTAGCTAGCTTATTAGCATAGTTGTTACCCTCTCTAAGCAGATGGCACACTGAGCAATCCCAATTCTTGTCTATCATGCTACGAATGTGAACGACTTCATTTGTGCAAAGGTGATGGTTGGGGATTCTATCATTAATCATATTGACAATGTTCAGGGAGTCTGAATAGCAGGTAATTTTCCTGTGACCCTGCTCCAACAGAGCTCAAGACCATCTCTTCCATGATTGGAACTTCCCCTACATACTCGTAGAAACTAAAGATGAATCTGCCTCCGGCATCTCTCCAAAGACGACCAAAACCATCTCTTCCATGATTGGCCACAGTACCATCTACATTAAGGCACAGGGCCTCCTCTGGCGAGGCAATCCAAGTAACCTCCCCAGGAGGGTGCTGGGTTGGGACAGTAGATGTGAAGACTGATTCAATGAAGTCAATATTAGCTTGAATTCTCTCCTTTAGGATCCCTATAGGCATACCCGTTGTTGAAAAACCAAACTGTTACGCTCAGACCAGATGGTGCACATGATTATGGGAATCGAGGTTGCATGATACCATGTTGCTTCAGCCAGTGGACTAGGTCGTGGTTCGAAGAAGTTGATTTAACATTCAGTGACTTGAAAAAATGTAGAAGAAAAATAATAATATGTTAATGAGCGGGTTAAGGGCTCTATTTATCTTCTTTTTTTTAAAAAAAAAAAGTATTGTTTCAGTAAAATAATAAATTTTCATTTTTTATTTGTCTAAACTATTCTTTTTACTTTTTTAGTAAATAAATATTTATATCTTAAAAAATTTTTAAAAAAAATACCTTTTTAGATTTTTTTTAAAAATTTAAACAAACTATACCTTTATTAAAAGGTATATCTTTTGTGTTTAATGTTCATGCACTGAAAATGTAAAGAAGTTTTACATTGTTATCCAATTGTAACCCACCATTTATATAATTTTTAAAATATTAATTGATAAAGTCAAAAAACTTTTTATACATGAAGTGTTATGATTGAATGACAATGTAAATAGAAAATAATCATATAATAAACAAAACTTTTTGTTAGTTTTTTATGCCAATATTTGTTAAGTTGGAATAAACCTCAACTGGTTGATTGACACACTCAGTTATTTTAGCTAAGTGATCTAAGAGGTATATTAGATCACAACTTGAAGGGGATACATGTGGCGAATGTTTGCCTATTAGGGGTAGCTGAGATGTTGAATTGTAAAATGGATACCATGCCTTTCAAATATCTGTGTTTGTCAATCAACGATAATCCATCAAGAAAACTAATATAGAGACTAATCATAAAGGTTTAAGGAAAAGACTAGTGATGTATACAAAACACATCTATAAGACAAACGTACCTTATGCAGTAGTAAAATTGAATTTTAAGTTTGGATATCGTACCCAAAAGACTAGATATGAGATACCAATAATTAAAGATTTTCATGTTTTCCTAGAGAGTAAACAAGATATTATTTGAATTTCATAAAAAGAAATTAAAATAAATAAATAAAAATAATATATTGGAGTAGGATCTTGAATTTGGAATGTTAGGATCATGTTTTTCTACTAATTACTACTCTCATGTGAATTCCAATTAATTAAGATATTACTAACTCCTCAACTAAAATAATCAAACCCCCTTGATCATTTAAGGCAAGTTAACATTCCTAATGGAGACCCTTATTTGTTTATGTAGAAATCTAATACTAGTTAGGGGCTAAAAGCAAGAAAGTTGAAAGTTTGGTCATACACTCGTATTGGAAGTTAAGAAACATACTTTTTTCATAAATGAATCTTAGCCTTATCATTTTAAAATATACCTATTAACTAATTGACGGTAGGTCACACCCTAATCGATATATATTAACTAAGGTCCCGTTTGATGTGGTTTTTGGTTTTCAGTTTTGGTTTAAGTTTTCAAAATTTTAAAACAATATTGTTTTTGTTTCCAAATTTAAAACATTGTTTTTAAATCTTAACCAAAATACTAATTGGAGGTAGTGGTTGAGACAGTCGTTGAAGGTGGCGGTCGGTGATTGACGATCGAAGGTGGTGGTTGGTGACCGGTGATCGAAGGTGGTGGTTAATGACTGGTAGTCGGAGATAGTAGTTGGTGACCGGTTGATCGAAGGTAGTGGTCAGGGATCACTGGTTAAAGGTGGTGACTAGTGACTATTGGTTCGAGGTGGCAGCTAGTGATCGCTAGTTGGAGGTGGCGACTGGTGATCGTCAGTCGAAGGTAGCAGCTGGTGACTGCTGGTCGAAGGTGGTAACTAGTGACTGCTAGTCTAAGGTGGCGGTCGATGACCACCGATTGGAGGTAGCGACCAGTGACCATCAATCGAAGGTGACAACCAGTAACTGTTGGTCAAAGGTGAGGGTTGGTGACCGCTAGTCGAAAGTGGCAGTCGGTGACCATTGGACGGAGGTAGCAGTCAATGACTGCTGGTCAGAGGTGGCGACCGATGACTTCTAGTTAAAGGTAACAGCCAATGACCACTGGTCAGAGGTAACAGCCGATGACCACCGGTGAGAGGTGATGGTCAATGGTGACAAGTGACGTCAAGTAATGAATTTAAATAAAAACAGAAATAAAAATTTGAAAACCAAATTTTATTATTTTTGAAATTAAGTGAAAATTGTTTTGAAAATGAGTAAAAACACAAAACAGAACTATTATTACCAAACATATTTATGTTTTAAAAATATTTTCAAAACAAAAAATCAGAAACTTAAAACCACCCTGAATGGAGCCTAACATAAGAAGTTTGATCAAACATGCAATGCCCTATTAAAATAGTAAAACAATATAATTTAAAAAAAAAAAAACCAAATGCAAAGTTTGCACAACTACAAAAACCAAATAAATAATTTTTATTAACTTTACTAGTTATTACTTTATGAAAATCAAATAAATAGTTTTTTCTTAGTTTTATATTTTGAACTGGCAGTGATAAGTGATAACCACACACCATGTAAAATAAAGAGTGTTGGTTTTAATCCATTAATATATTTTTTTTATTTTATCTTTAAATATTTTCTTATTGTAGTATTTGATGTCAAATAATAACACCAAGGAAAAAAAATCTTTGAAACAGTAGTACTGTAGGTACTTAATAATATAAAAAAAAATTAATTATTTTTTTATTTAGTGGCAACTCAGTTACCAACAAGCAATTTTTGCTGTTATGTGATCATTTAATATTATTAATTGATTTATTTACACTAAGAACTAAACGAAAAGAAAATATGTAAAGAAAAAGAAAATATGTAAAGAACTAAACGAAAAGAAAATATATAAAACAAGAATAATTGGTTTTTGAGGCAACGGCGTCGTTGAATGCGAGTACGATTTACTACTAGTCCTTGTTCTTGTTCTTCTGGTTCTTTGTTTGTTGACGGTGGCGCTGATCTGATTGGAATCCGGGATCCGATCATTGCAGCAGCAAGCAATGGCGGGAGCAGCCTCTGCTCTGTTCCTCCTCGACATCAAAGGCCGCGTCCTCATCTGGCGCGACTACCGCGGCGATGTCTCCGCCCTCGACGCCGAACGCTTCTTCACCAAACTCATCGAGAAACAGGTTCACTCCTCTTCTCTCTTCCACTCTCTCTTTTTAATCCTATTTCTCTTTCTCAAACTCCTCTTGTTTTTGTTCAAGGCCGATCCGCAATCTCAAGATCCGGTTGTGCATGACAACGGTGTGACCTACATGTTCATTCAGCACAGCAACGTGTACCTCATGATAGCCACCAGACAGAACTGCAATGCCGCCAGCCTTCTCTTCTTCCTGCATCGAATCGTTGACGTATCAGAACCTTCTCGTTTAAACCTTTCTAAATCCAGAATTTCGCGATTAGTTTGTATGCATAATTCTCGATCTGTGTCTGTCTTTGTGGCAGGTGTTTAAGCACTACTTTGAAGAGTTGGAAGAGGAATCGCTTAGGGATAACTTTGTCGTAGTGGTAAAATGCTGCCTAATTTAGTTCGCTCCGTCCATCTTTTTGTCCATTGTGTGGATGAATTTCTTGAATTGTATCGTTTTTGGGATTTGTCATGTCGTTGGCAGTATGAGCTACTTGATGAGATTATGGACTTTGGCTACCCTCAGTATACTGAGGCTCAGATTCTTAGTGAGTTTATCAAGACTGATGCTTATAGAATGGAAGTAACGCAGAGACCTCCCATGGCTGTGACAAATGCTGTGTCTTGGCGCAGCGAAGGGATAAACTACAAGAAAAATGAGGTAGCCATTTCAAAAAGTCAAGAATCCATAGCTTTTTGAATTGTAATTTGATGATTTAAGTGATTGTGTTTTCAGGTTTTCTTGGACGTGGTGGAGAATGTTAATATACTTGTCAATAGCAATGGACAAATAATTAGATCTGACGTTGTTGGGGCGTTGAAGATGAGAACATATTTGAGGTTTACTTTCTACTATTCTTGAGATCTATTGAAGTTCTAGCTATTCGTTTGAGATGGGATTCTAACTGACTAGGCTTTCTATTATTGATTGCTCTGTCTGAATTCTAACATGTTGGAGAGGCAATTGCGTATGGACTTCAGTTTCTGGTTTCCATTTTGGGAGCTTTTGTTTGTGGCTGATTAATGATTAATGGTTAGTGGTGAGAACTGAAGAGGCACATTAGAGAGCCAAGTCAAAACTGAGTTTTTAAGTTGAATCTTGTCACAGCTATATTTGAATTATGTATAGGTAAATTTGGAAATGAGATTAGCAATCTGGACATGGAGTTTTCATTTTCTGTTTTTGCTTTGTCCTGTTTTCGCAAGCATGTGGATAACATTATTCAGCGTTTTGAATAGTGTGCTATAGAGGTGGAGCAGTGCAGAGCTGCCCTTGCCTGCTATGGGAGCTGCCATTGCAGAGTGTTTTTGTTAGTGGACCGAATAGGGGATTGAATAGTGATACTATACGTTGATTCTAAAGAAGCCCTTTGAACAAAGTTGTTAGGCTTTTTGGGGTTGTATTTTTTGGATTTCAATTCCCAAAAATGAAACTACATGCGCAATATTAGTGAAAATGATAAAGTAGACTTGGATTTAGAAGATGTTGATTAATTATTCGTATCTAGGAAACTTATATTTGACTTTTGTTGGCATTTACTTATGTATTTTATTCAAGACATGTATGACTTTTTATTGTTAATTATGAAGTGAATGTCATTAATTTTGAGTTTTGTTTATCATTTATAGGAACTTATATGTGTATACATAGTAGTCAACTGTGCGTGCTTGCATCATAATTTTGGAGGTGTGGAGTAAAGCGGCGACCCCCACCCTTGAAACCCTTGTCGCGTTGTGCCGTATCACACTGTCACAGCTAATCACATTTGAAATCATGTGAAATCCTGTCCAAATATGATTTTTTTTGCACTCCAACTTTTTTTATGCCGGGGCAAAAATACCCCTGAAATGGTGTTGCTTTAGGGTTTTTTTAAGGGTAAAAACATAACTTTTAGTTGGTCTTTATTTTATTTTTTTAATAAGTAAATATTAGTTGTTAATGTGTTGGTATTTGTTAATTGAGGGATTCAAATCTACAATCTCTCTCTTCTCTTTTTCCCTTAGAGGGTTTGTTATTTTAACCTTAGACTCACAATTTCACCCCACAACTTTTAATTTCCCTGTGTGAAATCACTCCCATATTTCTTCATTCCAACCTTAGCTCCCTTGTGCCTGTGCCTCTCAACTTCCAGCCATGTTTCCAACATGACCTGCATCCTTCTTTCTTTTTGATTATGCAGCTTAACCCAAATACGTTTTAATTTCAGGTCTTTTTGTTTATTCTTCAATTTATATATAGGGATCAAAATATCAGTCCTCCTGCTACCACTATCCCACTAAAGCATTTTTGGGTGGTGGCTGCTCTATGCCGTTATTTGCTATTAACTACTATGGTATATATGCATTATATAAACTATATAAAAAATTTCAAAATAGCAGTTATCCCACTATATGGCTATAGTGTTTTTCGGGCGGGCTGCTATTCAGATTAATACATTGTCTTTAATTTGGCACTCTAGAATCCAGAAGCTTTCCTTAACTGCTTCTGCTAAACACTAAATACCCATTACCCACTTGTTAGGTATATTACAGACAGGTCCAACCACTAAATCCATATTTTTCTCCCTAATCTTTTTACAGTTGAGTTATTTGGAAGATCATCTTAACCATGAAGTATCTATTATTCTAACTGACTTAGATGCTAGAGTATTTATCTGAAAACTCAAGTGTGACATTCATAGTTATCTAATGCAGTGGTATGCCCGAGTGCAAACTTGGCTTAAATGATAGAGTATTATTAGAGGCGCAAGGTAGAGCTACCAAGGGAAAGGCTATTGACTTGGAAGACATCAAATTTCATCAGTATGTATGCTTGACTTCGTTGTATTTACAAACTGATAATTTAGATTGAATATTTTGTATAATTTTTTAAGCATGTTTCCTCTTCTTGATGCTAGTTCTCAAATTATATATGGCATTTTATGAAGGTGTGTGCGTTTGGCTCGATTTGAAAATGATCGAACAATTTCTTTTATACCACCTGATGGGTCATTTGATTTGATGACATACAGGCTCAGTACACAGGTTCATCTTTTTCTCTAGATATGATATAAATTTCTGTTTTGAGAGGCAAATGCAGAAAGAGAGGATAAAAGTATTTTTGAAGTCTATTATTAATCTACTATATATATATATATATATTTTTTTTTTCAGGTTAAGCCTTTAATTTGGGTGGAAGCAAGTGTTGAAAAGCATTCAAAGAGTCGGATTGAGATTATGGTGAAAACTAGGAGTCAATTCAAGGAACGTAGGTAATGGAATTTCTTCATTTATTATGTTTAAGTTTCCTCCTCCCCTTGATGATAGAAGATGGAGGAAATAGGTTTTAGCTCTAGAAGTTACACTGCCTCAACTGTCTTGCTTCCCCAGCTAATAGAGTTTACTTTTTAGCACTGCCACAAATGTTGAGATTGAGTTGCCTGTGCCCGTTGATGCAACCAATCCTAATGTTCGAACTTCAATGGGATCTGCATCATATGCACCTGAAAAGGATGCGTTAATCTGGAAAATTAGATCTTTCCCCGGAGGCAAGGTATCAGTTCACTTGGAATTGGCATTGATTGAATCCTTGAATAACACCCATCTTGATATCTTGTTTTGATTATGATTTATTGGATCTGGTTTCCCTCTATGATACTTTCAGGAGTATATGTTAAGAGCAGAGTTTCGTCTTCCCAGTATAACAGATGAGGAAGCAACACCTGAGAGAAAAGCTCCTATACGTGTGAAATTTGAAATACCATATTTTACTGTTTCTGGAATACAGGTATTGCCACATAAACATAATTATTTATATGCGGAATATTGCTAAACTATTTTTTACCATAGAAAATACTGTATGTCTGATTAAATTTGGGCAAATGTTTGCCTTTATTTAATCACTATTATTTTTTGCCCCCCTAAATTTAGGCAATGGTTAATAGACTATTAACATTTATTTCAATAGATTGACGGGTTTAGTGAACTAGATGAATTTGTTGTAGTTCAAGTTATTTTAAATTTTAACAATTCAGTTTATATTCAGAAACTGACAATAGATGTCTATAAACAATAATATTAAAATAAAAAATTGATAGTGGAAAAAAGAGTAGACATCTGAAAAAGATAAACAATTAATGCACTTGATTTTATTCCATTTTCCTTAATTAATAGTTTTGAAAAATAGTTAGTTTGATCCTCAAGACTAAGACAATCAGAATAAAACATGTGCAGCCGCATGATATGTTGGTATAAAATTTAACTAAATGTTTTTATGGGTGTTATTCAGTTAGCTGATGATTTGATGATAGCAATCAGCATGTAAATGTTTTGGTTTTATAGGTAAGATATTTGAAGATTATTGAGAAAAGTGGGTATCAAGCTCTTCCATGGGTGAGATACATAACGATGGCTGGAGAGTATGAACTAAGGCTTATTTAAGAACTTGTATCATTCTTTGGTGCTTGAATTCCACCAAATAATCGTGTCAACTTCCGTGGATGGGAAAGGAACTCTTGAGAGAATATTAGTTAGAGTTTATTTGTCCTGCATCCTGATCATATCTCCCATCATGATAGTTGTTTGGCAACAATCGTAAGTTGCTCATTGTCTATAAAGTTCGTAACTACAAGTCAGGAATTGGCAAGTGTAAGGCTGTATCTTTTAAACTCTGTTTTCTTGATTTTTTTTTTCTTTTGCTTTTTATATTTACGATCTGTCAATCTTTTCCCGTTGTCTTCAATTTGATTTATTTGTAAGAGAATTATTAGCTTTTGTATTACTAAGGTTGAATATTTCCCCCCTCTTTATTTGTATTCACAACCTGACTGCATTTTTTTTTGTATTAATATTTTGTCATATTCCTTTCTGGACGAAAACCGCGGTTTTTTAACCATTCATTAAAAAAGTTTATTGCAGGCCAATGGCAGAAAAGCAAACTTGTGTTTTGTTATAAAGTGGCACGTAACATATGGATGAACAAATAAAACATTAGTTCAACTTTGGTGTATTTAAATAAACTCAGAATAAGATGCCCTTATGATAATAAGATGCAGGAGTCTGTACTATTCTTTAGGGTGTGCAAAAAAACTAATTCAAACTGAATTGGTTTTGAACCAAGCTGAACTAGTTTTAAATCGAATCAGTTTAATAAAAATTAATCGAATTGTTTTTAAAACCAATTCGGTTTGAACTGAATTGTTTTTAAATCAATTCGGTTCAAACCAAATCAGCTTTATAAATTAGTTTACTGATTTATAAAAAAAGCATTTTTTTGTATCTTACATCTTTGTGTGAAACTTTTTACAATCATGTGAGAAACGTACTTATTAGAAAAAGACTCTCAGTAGTTGTCCACACTATTATGGTGATGTCCACAACATTGTAAAAAAAAAACTAAAAAAAAAACAATTCAAAACTAGTTCGAAACTAGGCTAATCTAGAATTATTTCGAACTAGTTCCGAGACAGTTCAGAATCAGTTTTATAAAAACAATTCAGTTTCAAACCAATTTTCTAAAATAGTTTGCTTTTTAAGTTTTGTTATTTTAGTTTTCATGATATATTTTTGGTTTAAGATCTACTGTTAGATGCTCAAAGTTAAATAATGGTGTGACTAATATTTTATTGTGTCAGTCGTTTCACATCACTGAAAATAATAATATAATAATAACAGTGACTATTTTTAAAAATTAAAATATATTATTGTTAATTGGCTTAATCAATTTTTTTTGTCCTTGAATCCTTTAAAGTTTTTTACTTTAGTCTCAAATATGTTTTTGTTTTAAAATAGTATCCTTGCTGCTAGAGGTCTAATATTAAGTGATGTAGTTAACATTTTATCACATTAGTAGTTCCACTAATTGAAAATAGTAATATAATAATAACATGTGATTTTTTTAAAAAAAAAATAAAAGCGTTATTTTTAATATATAAAAAATAATGACATGTTACACCAAGCCAAATCGACTTTTTTCTTTTTTTTTCTCTAAATTTACATAAATTCAAAAGAAAAAAAAAAGAAAAAAATTGAATAATGTTGAAGCAAATAGACTCAATTCTATATGACCTCTGTTTCTTAAGTCCAATTTAATCCTATAGATGGACTCATTTTTGCGTAGTTCTATATACACTTTAATTTCTCAAGTTCATCTATAAAGTCATGAGCTTACCCATATATTGAATATTGATAGACTTTATCCATTTTTATAGTTCTAATTACATACATAAATAATTGGAAAAAAAAAGTATGTGTATAATGCTAAGTCTTAAAAAAATATGCAATAGAAAATTAAATAAATTTATATTGTTTAGTATTAAGAAAGAGTTTAACTATCTAGAGACAAAAATAAATAAATGTGTTATTATTATATTATTATTTTTTATAACGTGGGGAACTATTAACGAAACAAAATATTAACCATGTTATCACTTAACATTGGACATACAACAAAGAATATTTTTAAATAAAAACATATTCGGGAGCTAAAATAAAAATCTTTAAAGGATAAAAATAAAAAGTATATGTTTTTCAAGCACCAAAAGTTGATTAAGCTTGGGTATTAATAATTGTATTTTATTTAAAAAAGTCAAATCTTATTATTATATTATTATTTTCAATAATTTCAAATGATTAATTTTTCAAAATATTAGTCATATAATCATTTAGCGTTAAACATCTAACAAAAAAATTATTTTTAAATAAAACATATTCTAATAATTGAAACAAACTTTATGGGATATGAGTGTTCGGCCTAATACAGAAGTGTTTGTTAATCTCCACTAGAGATTGAATACAATTTTGCCATAGTAAAAAGGACAAATAGTGATAAATCAAGAGATTAGTTAACCTAATCTCAATTATTACCCAAAAGGTAAGTTTAAGGCTATATTACCTAATTTTCGACTGATTAGGTAAAACCTAACAGGTAAAAGTTCATTCCACCCCTATGAATAAGTATTGGATATCGAGGTAAATAGAGGATAATATATAATATACATTGTTCATTATTCTATGCAGAATATTGCCTAACTTGAGCGTTTGAGTGCATTTTGCAGGTACCCTATACTTTAAGAAGGACATCAAAGGCTCAACAACCTCAAAGATTTGAAGGTATCTGTGTTTTCTAGAGGACTATAGGTACATTTTGGAGTCCACCGTGGGGCCTAAAATAAAAATTTGGATCCCACTTCAACGTCAACTACCAATTGATCATGGTGATTACAAGAAGCAATGAGGGTGGAGTTCGGAATGAAGCCAATGAAGGAAGAGGGACGCAAACAATGACATGAAACCTAAAGGTGGTAGACGAAACCAGTATAGTTGAGGTCCTCAGGTTATTGAGGGAAGAAGTGGTGGAGCTAAGGCGTGAGGACAAAAATTCGGAACCAAAACCGAGGTAGGAGGGGGCACCTCACTGCACATAAGTCGGACCATCCATGACACCTCCCCTTCAGGTAGTGCCATCATCTGACACATTCATGGAGGGGGCTCTAACAGTCAGGCTTCATCACCCCTTTACGCAAGAAAAAATGGAAATCCCACTCCCAAAAAGCTGGAAGCATGTGTCGCTAGAGAAGTATGACAAGACTTCGGATCTTGATGTTCATTTGGTGGCCTTCATGACCCAAGTGGGGATGCACACCAAAGATCAAACAACCCTATGCAAGATTTCCCCTATGTCCCTCCAGTGTCCAACACTGAATTGGTTCATACATCTCCCTTCCACTCAGTAGATAACTTCCAGGCAATGGCAGCTAGGTTCAACAACCAATTCGCAACATTTCGACCACACATGTTCACTTCGCAAGTGCTGACAACCGTTAAGCAAGAAAAAGAGGGAGCCTTTCAGATCTTTTATAGATCATTTCAATAAAGCGGTCCTGAGTATAAAGGATTTTACCCTAGAGGTGAATCTCTACACTTTCCTAACAAATCTCCAACCTGTGGATTTCACAAAAAGCATGATCCATGTTCCCCTGAAAAGTTGAATTGTCTCATTCGTAGAAATCAAGGAATTGCAAGCTTTCCAAAGGAAGGCATTCAGAAGCCCTAAGTCAATACCCTAAAGAAAAGGAAAAATGAGGACATAGAAAGAAGAAGGAATAGTTTGGAGAACGACCCCCAAAGGGCCAAGATATAACCACTATACTCCTTTGAACACCATTCGCTCCAAGGTGTTGGACCAAGCGTTAGCCGTCAAACTGTTGATTATGCAGAAGAAGGCGAACACACTACATGGCGTTGACACTAGCAAACATTATAAATATCACAGAAACAAGGGACACTCTACTGAGGAATTTACAACTCTCAAGGACAAGATAGAAGATTCGATTAAGCAGAGCCATTTCAAAGATTATGTATAACAACAAAAGAGTTCGTCCCACCACCAGCCTGCTCACAGAGAATTATGACCCAGATAGTCACAACCAAAGGAATAAGTATGATCAGTCTAGGGGTAGCAGAAGCAGAAGCAGGAGCAGGTCTAGAGAGAGAAAAAACACCCAACAGGGAGACCATCCCAAAAAAATTGATAAACACGATAGCAGGAGGATTTGCAGGACGGGACTTTCAAGTTGTAGATCCTGAACAAGATAACCCGATGGTTATTAGTGTGGAGATATCCAACTGTATAGTTAGGAAGACCTTGGTGGATTAGGAAAGTTCGACTAATGTGTTATATTGGAAAACTTTCCAACAACTTGGTATCCTCAAAGCACAATTAATTCTTTATAAGTCGTTAATCGGATTGTGGGAGAGAGAGTGGTTACTCGAGGTTGCATTGATCTGTATACCAAGTTCGGGGAAGACAAATGCCCAAGTCACACCATAAAAATAAGATACATTATGGTGCAGACGAACACATCTTACAACATCTTGATAGGAAGACCATATCTCAACAAGTTGGAGGCAATAATATCTACCTCACACCTGGCTATGAAATTCTCCCATGTAAAGATGGAAGAATCATCACAGTCCATGTTGACAAACACACTGCAAGAGACTGGTATTTGGCTAGTTTGAAAGTTCGACCATATAAAGATAAGCAAGAAGCTTGGCTGTCAACATGAACACACTTGAACATTTCGAAACATTTTGGATCCTAGACTTGGAGCCCAAGCCTGATGAAACCAAAAAGGTTAGCCTACCGAAGACATCCAGTCTTTCCAAGTAGGGAGAAAACCAGCTCAAGTTACATATCCAAGATCATCTCTACCCGAGCAATAGTAGAAATAGATCATCGTTGTGGTTCGTGACAACTCAGACCTGTTTGCATGGACGAAGACCAATATGCCTGGGATCAACCCGAATTTTCTATCCAACAAATTACCCGTTTGCAGTTCAACCAAGCCTGTGGCCCAAAGAAAAAGAAACATAGGAGCCGAAAGGCTCAAAGTGGCCCAAGAAGAAGTACAGAAACTAGTTGCGGCTAACTTCATCAGGAAAATCAAATACACCACTTGGTTAGAAGATCTGGTGATGGTCAAGAAACACAATGAAAAGTGGAGATTGTGCACTGATTACACAGACCTCAACAAAAAGCATGCTCGAAAGACACTTACCCTTTGCCTAATATAGATAAGTTGGTAGATGACATAATAGGTCATAGAGTTTTGAATTTTTTAGACTTCTATTCAGGCTATAATTAGATTTGGATGCACACTCTAGACGAAAAAAAAGCATTTGTCATGAAAAACACCACACACTATTATCGAGATGCAGAGGCGACATACCAAAGGCTCATGGACAAGGTTTTCCACACACAAATTGGCTGAAATATGGAAGTATATATGGATGACATAGTTGTCAAATTGGAAAAGGTACAAGAACACATAGCTAACCTGAAAAATGTGTTCGAAAGTATAAGTGCAGTGATAGTACAAGAGACTTCTGTCGAGCTATAACTAGTTTATTTCACGAGTAGAATTCTCCATGATGTTGAAGTCAGATACCAGACAGCAGAGAAGGTATCTTTAGCTTTGGTCAATGTAGCTAGACATTTAAGGCCCTATTTTTAGAGCCATAAGATAATTGTTCGGACTGACTGCCCAATAGAAAAAGTCTTAAGAAAACCAACGTTGGTAGGGAGAATGGTGTCCTGATCCATAAAGTTATTTGAATTTGATATCCGTTATGAAACAAGGGGCCCAATAAAGTCTCAGTTGTTGGTAGAATTTCTGAGTGAATTTTGTCCTCCCTTAAAGATGTCAATGGATCAACCTTTCCAATGGATTGTGCATGTAGATAGATCCTCTAGTAGTGGGGGTAGTGGGGTTGGCATCATCATTGAAGGGCTGAATGTTTAGCCATGGAGTGGTCCTTCTGCTTTGGATTTAAAGCCTTGAATAACCAAGTCGAATACGAGGCCCTTTTAGCTGGTTTGAAGTTAGAGGAGGAAATGGGGGCAAGAAGGGTGAAATGCCTAACAAATTCAAAGATAGTGGTCAGACAAGTCAATCACTCGTTTCAAGTCAATGAGCCAAAGTTGTTGAAGTATTACCATACTTTCTGCCAAGCCAAAACTAAATTTGATGATGTCAAAGTGACTTACATACTTTGAGACAGCAATGAGAGAGCAAATAAACTTGCCAAGTTAGAAAGTAGCAGGACGCCATGTCAACTGAGCACATTCATTCAACAGGAACTGCCCATATCCAGCATAGAAGTGTGTGGTACTTTGGCAACACCCAATGACTGAAGAAATAACATTCTAGCATACATTCAACACGACCAAGTGCTAGAAGACCCACTTCCAGCCAAAGTGTTATGAATGAAAGTAACCAAGTACACAATCATAGTTGGAGAACTATGCAAGAGAAGGTTCTCGACACCTTTACTAAAATGCTTATCTGTGGATGAGGCAAGCTATGTCCTTTAGGAAATCCACGAAGGAATCTGTAGCATGCACACTAGTAGCAAAACCTTGGCAACAAAGGTTTTAAAAGTAGGATATTATGGCCCACTCTAAATGAAGATTGTTCGACATTCGTCAAAAAATGTCTACAATGCCAAAAACATGGTAACCTGGTTCACCAACTGGCCAACGACCTAAAGATAATTGCAACACTATGGTCATTCTGCATATGGGGAATAGACACTCTCGGTCCGTTCCCCGTGGCTAAAGGATAGTGCAAATTCCTGTTGGTGGCCATTAACTACTTTACAAAGTGGGTAGAGGTAGAACCTTTAGCTACGATCTCAGCCTAGAATGTGCAGAAGCTTAAATGGAAAAATATCATCATGATATTTGGCATTCCTTATGCCATTGTCACAGACAATGGCCTGTAGTTTACAGATGAAAATTTAACTATTTCATGGAAGGGTTAGGAATTAAACACAAAGTGATGTTGGTCAAACATCCATAGTTGAATGGCCAAGCAGAAGCTATAAATAAAGTCATATTGGGTGAACTGAAAAAGAGAATGACTAGAGCTAAAGGAGGATGAACCGAATAGATACCGAAAATTCTATGGACTTACAGTTGCACACTTTAGTCCACAAAAAAGGAAACTTCATTCCGCTTAACATACAGAACAGATGCTATGATCACTATGGAAATAGGGGAACCCTCATACAGAAGAATACACTTTGACCAAGAATCAAATCAAAAGGCAATGTTGGTCATGTTAGATTGCATAAATGAAGATCGCGACAAGGCAACAATTACCGGCGAAGCATGTAATCAAATGATGGTCAGACGATTCAATACAAAGGTTAAGGTACGGAAATTTCAGAAAAGAGACTTGGCATGGAGAGCTATAGGAGAATCAAGAAATAACTTAATAAAAGGGAAGTTAGCTACCAACTAGGAGGGACCATTTTGGATCAACCAGGATCTTAACAATGGCACCTACAAGCTAGAGGAGTTTTCATAAAAGCTTATCCCAAGAACATGTAATTCAACGCACCTAAAGCACTATTATAGCTAAATGTAAAACAAGTACTCTTTTCCTTATTCATCCTTTTATCCCTAAGGACAGTTTTTTCCGAATAGGTTTTTAATGAGGCTTGCTCAAACGCTAATGAAATTAGGATTTTAGTCTCATTCGCATGCTTTACAATTTTATCGGATTTTACGTTACAGATTTACACAACATCATGTCAGTGCAATTAAAAAACGAAGTCCTAAAAAAGTGCCCTCCTAACTCGTCAAAGTGTTGGGCCCAAGCAACTCTTAATATTCTAAAAACTGCCCTTCCAACTCATAAAAGGAGTTCAGCTAAGGCAACACTTGAAGCTCTAAAATTTAAGTGCCCTCCCAACTCGTAAAAGAGAGTTTGGCCAAGGCAACACTTAACGTTCAAATTTATCTAAGTGCCCTCCCAACTTGCAAAAAGAGTTCGGACAAGGCAACACTTAACATTAAAATTTTATCTAAGTACCCTCACAACTCGCAAAAGAGTTCAGCTAAGGCAGCATTACGTTCAAATTTTATCTAAATGTCCTCCCAACTCACAAAAAGAGTTAAGCCAAGGCAGCACTTAACGTTCAAATTTTATTTGAGTGCCCACCCAACTCGCAAAAAGAGTTCGGCCAAGGCAGCACTTAACTTTCAAATTTTATTGAAGAGCCCTCCCAACTTTCAAGAAGAGTTCAACCAAGGTAGCACTCAACATCCAAAACTTCAATCAAGTGTCTTCCTAACTTGCAAAAGGGTCTGGCCAAGGCAACACCCCATGGTCACAAAATTTAAACTAAATGCCCACCCCAAATTCCCAAAAGTGGCCTTCGGCAAAATAACACTCATACTCATGTAAAGTGTTTCTGTTCATGCAATACATTCATAAAAAAACGAAGTTGGGGCAAAAAGTAGCAATTAGAATCCGAACATCAAAAGTAAATTCATCGCCATAAATAGTAAAGTCTTCCATTAATCATAACAATCTATTACAAAAAGTTCTAGCCATATATTATCTTGGCCCAAGTACAAAAAATTTAAAGGGCCATCACTTTGACCTACATAACTAGACAACAAAAAGATGTTAAACAAGATGAGTTAAGACGCTGCCCCAACATCATTATTAACCTTGTCGTCGACCTCTTCGATATTCTCATCAGATTCACCCTCGACATTCACTGTCTCCCCAACAAGGGTGATTTGGGTAGGATAAGGCATCATATTGGGAGCATATTCATCTAGACTCAAATCATCATGCACGCCATTAAAGTGCCTAAAATCCCCACCAAAGAAGTCCTAGTTTTAATCAAATTTGAAGTCCTAGGGAAAGATGTCGAAATGGAATGCTTTTGGCGTACAACTTGAAGAAAACCGACCTTATGCTGATTGCATATGTCCTCTTTAGCTTGTTTCTTGTACTTCGCGAAGCCCTCATTGACTGCATCGAAATCTCAGCTTAGGGACTCTCTATAACATTCGTCGTTACAGTGATAATCCAAAGTGTATCAATTAAATAATTCATAAAAATAAAAACTTTCGAAATAATAAATAAATAAATAAATCCACCTTGCAAGATAAAATTTTCAAATGTAAACGCCTCTAAAAAATATAAACAATAGCAACAAAGTATTCATAAAAGAAAACCTAAACTATGGACTAAGTCTTCACGCTTTCTTAACCTCCACGGCTTCCTCCTCTTTTGACTCTAAAAACAACACTTAATGAGATTGAAATCTCAATGAATAAAACAAGTTTTAAAAAAGGTTCACAAATAGCATTGTTCTCAGCCATGCGGAATCCGGAAAAACAACCATGGTACCCGCAAATAAAAGATATTTTCTTTAATCACAAATTATAATTTATTTCGAATAGTTCCTAATATGGATAATTAATAGAAACTATAAAAGAATGACGTTTTTAATTAACACCCTCATAATGCACACAATCACAAAAAATATAGTGATATTCATGATCAATCACTCCCATTCTACGATTTCCAGAACCAAGATTTTTAATAGATTCATCAAAAGGGTTTATGAACTCATATTCCATATAATGGTGTCTCATTGCCTTCCCCACACTACTGTGGAGGTGTCCAGAATCTCTTCTCCATCCTGGATGGAGGTATCTAAAACCTCTTCCCCGTTTCAAACGAAGGTATCTGATACATTCATCCTAGATAGATGTATCTCAAATTTCACCCCCATTCCAAATGGAGGTATCTCAAACAATTATCAAAATAATTTTCAAACACCAAAAAAACCAATAAAATCATACCATAGAGGGTTAAAAAAGGTGTTTCACTCACCTCTTGAAGCGAGATCCTGCCACTTTTAATTTGTTTTCTTCAGCTTCTATGTCCCTCTTTCTCAACCCTAGAATAATAAACTAATCTATGATATTATGAGGGAACTAGTTAGTCCTATATATAATAGTTTATGGTTGATTTTTCCCTCTCTATATTTCTTTTCTTTTATAAATGATTAGTTTATGGTTCAAATTTAAAATCAAATATTATTTTATCTTATCTTACAATTATTTTAAAAGCAATATTATGTTTAATTTTGTCATTTAAAATTTCTGACTATTTAATCTTTTAGTTATTTGATTGATTCTCATCTAATTATCTTTTTTTTAATCAAATAACAACTTAATATTATTATTTACTAAGTGACCAAATATTATTCTATATCTAGACTATTATTTTATTAATTTGTTTTATGAGGTAATTTTTTATTTTAAAAATTTGAGGATGTTATACTCTCGGCTTCATTCACTTTGCTCATATGCAACATCAACACCTTTTAGCCTTTCAGTAAGTTTCGTGATCTTATCATCTTTTTTCTTCAGCATGGAAACATGGTATTTGGCCGAGATCATACTCTTCTCCTTTTCCTTCATTCGTGCCATCTTGACATTTAGAGTATCAATAGTATTTGTAGCTTCTTCAAAGGACTCCTCTGAACGCCTTAACTATTGCCTTAGCTTCATCATCTCTGTGGTAAAAAGGTGGTGTCCCATTGCTAGTAGGTGAGCCAAAAGATCACAGTCATGCGCCAAATGTAAAGTAGGTTCATGCTTGCTAAGTCTTTTTCACTTGCTTCAGACACATTCTCACCAAGTGTACATATTGTGGCTAAAGGATAAAAATCTTCCTTGAAAAAAGTTGACCTCATGATGGAAGGGAGCACCATTAAGTTGGAAGAGGGTATTTCATTTTTTTGCTTCTTCGACTGACTTAAAGATGATTTCTTCCCCTCCATACTCTTTCTTTTCCCCTTACCTTTTTCTTTGTCATTCTCTTGCCTCTGCTTCGTCTACTTCAGTTTGTTCTTTTTGTACTCATTCATACAGGGGGGGACAACATCCCTAGGAGGAATCTTTGGAGCAAGGTCTCGTTCAAAGATTTGTTGTGGAGTTGGCTCCTCCTCATCTTGGAGTCGAGCATGCCTAACCTTACGGAAGTGCATCGTGTTATCCTTGCCATCCATGATAACACCTACAAGAGCAATACAAACATTAGCTTAACATCAATCATGATTGACAACCAAATACTATGTTCGGTTACTCACTCTTTAAGTCTTCAAAAGGCGTAGGAGATTGAAGCAGGTATACCAGCACCTCAACAGGAAGGCACCGAGGAAGAGAATCTAGGAAGGTAGCATCCTCCAATTCTTTGGCTGTGAGCAACTTTACAGGATAGCAGTCATACCTCTTCGACACTCGTTCCCAGTAAAAAGGGAACAACTTCCCCTATTTGGGTCATAGAAATAGTTGGGACCAGAGGTCGGGTCGACTAAAATTTTAAAGAACCATATCTTGAAATGCTTGTATGAAGTAGTGTACAAGCATAAAAAGGAACACTTCGGATTTTGGTATAATGAAACCTATTTATACTTTTCGTTAGGTTGAGTAGTGAAATGATGTAAAAACAAACCAGGAGTTGCCTTAACGTGAGTGAATAAACATAAAGCCTGACATGACTGAAGGTATGCTCAGGCGTTCGGATGAATCTTTGTAGGGGCGACATTTAGAATTCATAGGACTTTCATTGTAAATTCCTCAAAGGGAAGACGAATGTGGAGATTGCGACACATACAGTCGTGGACATAAGAAAAGTCACAATTTGGTCTATGAAAGGTATCATCACAGCAACGCCTAATAAAAAAAGGAAAATCTTTGGCTCTCTCAAAAGGACACAACTCTACACTCTTAATGAAACTCATAGCGTGTTATTAGTGTTGTAATGCGAAAAATATGTGGCTACCTCCCCATCCACCCACTGATATTTTGGATATAAAATAGGAAGACAATTCTTCTTCGGATTTCCAATACGTTTGCATTTGCAACAATGGCACTCTTTGGCCCTGCGGAGGGAGTGGGTTTAGCCACAACCACGACCAACCCAGAGGAAGAATCAACCTGGGGAAGGATAACAGAGCAACCGTTGATCCCCTCCCCATATCAGGTGACATCACTTGGGTTTGAGGCATCACCCCATGACGTAGAAGATCTTGGAGGAATCTTCCTAGAAGAGGAAGAGGAAGAAATTTTTTAAAGGGAACACCTGAGAGAGAGGGCGACTTGAGATTTGGGAAATCACAGACTTCGGCTCAGAGTATAGAAGATTTGGTGAAGAGAAACTGAAGAATTAATCCCCTATTTATAGCCAATAGGCCTAGGGAGGCCTAAGTTAATGACAACAATAAAAGTCTCCCATATCAACGGTCATGATGCACATGTGCCCTCCACTTCCCGTACCACTATCCATCTAATAGTTAGTCGAGGAATACATGTACATTTATAGTTTGGACTCTCGCTATGCTATGCTCGAACTTGGGGGTAAGTGTACGGGATATGAGTGTTCAACCCAATACATGGACCTTTGACTTGAATGTTCTGCTACGAACAGAAGTGTTCAATTGTTAATCTTCACCAGAGACCATATACAGCTTTGCTATAGCAAGACGGACAAATAACAATAAATCAAAAGAGACTAGTTGGCCTAATCTCAATTATTACCTGAAAGACAAGTTTAAGGTTGTATTACCTAATATTCGACTGATTAGGTAAGGCTCAATAGGTAAAAAAGTTCATTCTACCCTTATAAATATGTATCAAATGTCGAGGTAAAGAGAGGATAATATATAATATACATTGTTCATTGCTGTGGTCGAATATTGCCTAACTTGAATGTCAGAGTGGATTTTATAGGTACTTCACCCTTTGATAAGGACATCAAAGGCTTAACAACCTCAAAAATCTAAAAGTATTTGTGTCTAATAAAGGAATATAGGTGCACAAACTTTAAAAATAAAAAATATATATTTTTAGGAACAAAATATCTATTTTCTTAAAAATAGATATTCTGGGATTTAAAATAAAAAAATTAAATTTTATTTTTTATTTATTAAATATTAATTCATTTTATTTCATCATATATAATTTTATTTTAATTATTCAATTTTAAATTTATATATTATTTCTAATAAATATTTATATATTTTTAGTTTTATAGTTTTTTCGTTAATTTTTTTTTCTTTTTCTTTTATTATGTTTTATTATTTTATTCTTTGACATTTTATATTTCTTTTAGTATGTTAAAAATTAATTTATTAGTTTATTTAATATTTTCATATTTAATATATTACTAAATAATTTTAAATTGTAAAACAAAATATGTTAAATTAAATTTCTTTTGATTTATTTATGGTATAAGGCTATTATTCATGGGAGAAATCATATTCGATTTAATATTTTTTAAACATTATTATTAGGAGAAGTGGTTTTAATTTATAGAATAAGATATTGTGTATGATTAAGATTTGTTAAACATTTTTAACAATTATAATAATTGTGGTTGCCAAAAGATTTCCTGTGAGTATTTATTTTATTTATACTTTTAACTTTTATAAAATCATTTTACTTTTTTTTTTAAGAAAAATGAGTTTTTTCCATAGGATATCTTGGACTAGAAACTCAAGATTAATCACTTGAATTCCTAGTCACATGTTTAAGGAATAAGCCTATTTACCACTCATGCTGCATTGTGTTAGTAACTGAGTTCTATTTAGAAATCATATAAGATGATTTTAGATAATTTTACAAATATAAATTATTTTATGTGGCACTAGGAAAAATATTATGAATATTAAAAACTTTTCTTCAAAGTATTTAATTTAATATACTTGAATATTAAACATTAAACAATATTTGTTTTTATTTTCAAATTTAATTTTTTTACCTAGAAATTATATAAAATAATTTTATACAATTCTATAGTTAAATTTTCATACTAAAAATTTATTTAAATTTAATTAGTTAGTATATTTATATAAAAATAATGTCCTAACTCTATGTTTAAAAGAATTATCATATATGAAAATTTTGATAATAATATTAATTCATGAAAGAAACCATATTCGATTAATATTTTTCAAATACCGGAGAAGTGCAGTCATTTTAGATGTCAAAAATTGTTATGTGAAACATATTAAATTAAAGTTGATTTAGTTTATTTGTATGTTTTTAATCTTTTTAATTTTTTTTATAGATTTTTATTTAAACTGATTTATTTATTTATTTTTATTTATTGTTTTCATTAATTAAGTTTCTTTATTTTTTATTTTATTATATATAATTTTATGTTCTTTTGTTTATTTTTGTTGTCTTACTACTTTTTATTTTTATATTTCTTTTATATGTTAAAAGATAACTTATTAAATACATTTCTATATTTTTTTATTTAATATTTTAAAAATTAATATATTACAAAATAAATTTAAATTTATTTAACAAAAGGTATTAAATTAATTTTTTATTTATTTATAGTATAAACCACAATATATATTATTACTCATGGAAAAAACTATATTTGATTAATATTTGTCTAACACTATAGGAGGAAATAACATTCGTAACTATTATGGATGTCAAAGTTTTTTAATAAAATGTATTAAATTAATTTTTTATTAAATATTTATATATTTTTGTATTTAATATTTTAAAAATTAATATATTACAAGATAAATTTAAATTTATTTAACAAAAAGTATTAAATTAATTTTTTATTTATTTATAGTATAAACCACAATATATATTATTACTCATTGGAAGAAACTATATTTGATTAATATTTGTCTAACACTATTTGCAGAGGAAATCACATTCATAACTATTATGGATGTCAAAGTTTTTAATAAAATGTATTAAATTAATTTTAATTATCTACAATATAAATTAATCATATATTGTGTTCAAGGAAAAGACCATGTTTGATCAACTGCACACAATTAATCAAATAATTTGTGTGAAGTAGGCATAGCAATGGGGCGGGAATGGGTATGATATTTTCATCTCTATTCCTACTTCTGAAACTTATCTTCATCCCCGTCCCCATACCTGGCAGGTATAATATTGATATTTTCATCCCTATTCCCGTCAAGTATCGGGTATACCCGTACCCGTTCCATACCTGCAAAAAAAATTATAATAATATTTTAGTAAAAAATAATTTGTTTGAATAAAATGATATTAATTCAAACGTTGTCTCATATATACAAAATTTGTAATTTATTAATTAAAGGTCAAATTAAGACAAATGAATATTTTAGTCATTAAATAAGAGCAGGGTGAGGTAGGTACAGGTATGGGGTGAGTATGTATATCTCATCCCATCTTAACAAATCGGGTATTCTCGATATTTGTACCTGTGCCGAATCCAACCGGAAATTCCTCATCAATTTTTTAGCAAGTTTGAGGATTACTCATGAATACGTATTTATTTGTCATCCCTAGTATGAAGAGATGATTATTGTGCTAGTTATTAATAAATTAATATCTAAGAATATGTCAAATATCATATTAATTTAAATTTAAATTCTGTTCAATAAAATATATAAACAGATAACTTTGCAATAAATTGATACTTTTAACTAATTAGCAGCCATTTTCTATATTATATAGTTATGCAGAAAAATATTATGTTTTAGATAAAAATTGAATTTGGAACGCACCCATTTGATTCAAATTCATCAAAATTTAAAGTGAGTTGTATGGTTGTCAATGGGGTATGTTGTTCCGTTTGTTTATTAAATATAAATATAAAGTGGCTTATATTATTTCATGATAATAGTATTTGGTGATATACAATAACAATATAATACATCAAAACTAAAGAGACCAGTATAAGCAATAGTCTTCTGAGTAACCACTCACTTGTTGCCTTTAACAACACAATAACTATTACTTGTAATAGAAACTATAAGCTTTCACTAAAAGGAAAACTTTTTGTGTTGTTGTATTGAGCAATTAAATAGATCAATTAAATTAAATTGATTATCTAATACTCTTATTTAATTGATTAGATAGACTAGTTTATTTCTGTTTCTAGAAACACTTATTGTACTTCTTCTATCATTTGTAAAAATTTATTGACTTAAAAAAAAAAAATTTATCAAAGGATACATCTATATTAACATACCTTTAAGCTCTCTTATGTTCATTATTATAAAAAATACTTTTAAAAACAATTTTTCTGATCGGTTATAAAAAAGTTGTTTTAAGAAAAAAGACAGTGGCATTTTTTGTGATCGGTTAAAAATTTAACTGTTCAGAAAAATAATTTTTTTCCTGATCTTTAAAATTTTAATAGATCAAAGAAAGGCTCTCTAGGTTTTTTAATTTCCCTCATGACATTGAGGAACCCTCTCAGTCTCATTTTGCCATATTGCGTTGCTTGTGGTTCATCGCTGCTGCAAATCCGCGTTTGCGACTTCGTGGTTGCGACTTGGCCCCTACTCATGTGTCACGCGTGCACCCTCCTCACGGTGCCACTCACTGTTGCGACTCCGTTGCTGCTCACTTGTCACGTTTGCGCTCACCTCATGGTCCGACTGCCGCCCTCCTCCCGATCTCGCTCGCCTTAGGTGCTGCTTTCCTCACGGTGTCCCTCGCCTTACGGTGTGGCTGCTGAATTTGTGCCTCGCGTGCACCCGCTGCCTCATACGTGCCTTTCAGATCCGAAGGTGGTAAGTTCAGTTTCGTTTAATTTGATTAATTTAATTTAATTTAATTTTACGTGGTTCTTTTTTTAGTTTCATAATTGTGATTTTTTAGGTTTGAAATGTCGTTGGAATCAAAGTATTCAGTGACTGTTTATATTTGCGATTTGCAATGGTTGCTTGTTGTCTAGGTGGGAATAACAAAGAAGCTATTTGGGTTTGACAAATTGTTGGGTTGCTTATATTTGTGGGTTGCAAGACTAAATGTATAGAGTGTGAAAATTGTTTCCCTACACGTGAGGAAAAAAATTGACCAGAGAACGAATAGTTATGGTTTGACGCCGTAAAGTGGTTTAGGAAATAAAAGTTGAGGGGTGTGAGGAAAATCGAAGGATTATATTTTTGCTCTCTGTTTAATGTCCTAATAGTTACTAAATAAACTTTTAGTTTTTTACTGGACAGTGGTAAAGGAATCAGGAAAAAAATATAAAACTGAGTAACATTTATGTTATTTTTTAATGCACGTTCATAAAAGACCAATAATAAGAAGAATTAGTAAACAATAATTCTTTAACAGTGCACGCACACTAAACTGAAGTTGAGATTGAGATTAAGTGTTAAAGAAGTACCAACACTCAATCATTTCTAATTTACGATTAATGTTCAAGTTGGAATACTTTAAATAAGTGGTTAATGTTCATGGTTACCTTTATTCACAAAAACTGAGTGATATGGCATCTTTATTTTTATTCATTTTTTGAACTGTTAAATTATAGTTTTGCAATTTGCTCCCTAATCCTTTGAAAATCGTCAAAGTTTGCACTAATCCTTAGAATCCCATCCTTTTCAATTAACAACCTTTCTAATAAAAAAGCTATTTTCCCTATAAACATTTATTTTAATTATAGATAGAGATGAACTCCCGTCAAACCATCTTTGCTCACTTGATGATACATTTCCATGTTCTAGAAACCTTATTTAATCATATTTATTCACCGCCAACGCTAAAAGGACCGACCATTTCACTAAAAACTCTTTATCAACATCTTAATTGGTATTCAACCGCCAACTATTTTTACCATATATATAAACCCTAACCCCCCCCCCCCCCCCCCCCCCCCCCACACACATATATATATATATTACTTTTCATTTTACATAACATTTTTACTGTTCATTTTATTTTTTTCCTTTTACTAGTATTTTTAATTAGTTCTTAAACTAATGTTTTATATTTTTTTTTTAAATTTATATCTTTAACAATAAAAAAAGTCTAGTGCCAATAGGGAATATTGCAAATGCTTAAAAACATTAGATAAATTATTTTCTTGAAATAGTTAACTAGTAATGTTTTTGTTAAATTTTTTAAATAATCTTTGTAAACTTATTGAATGTAAGATTCTTAAAAATTTTATTAATATGAATGATTAGTTGATTATTATTGACAATGTTTTTATTGTGATTGATTATTACAGGGAAAAATATACAAAATAAAAATATATTAAAAATTTAATTTTTTAATATATTCTTAACTTTTAAGATCGGGTATGGCATCAAAGGTTCTTAAAAGTTAACTCTTTTAAGATCGAGTGTAGACATAGCCGTTCTTAAACGTGTTACTTTTAAGAATGGTTGTAACCGTTCTTAAAAGTCTCGACTTTTAACATATTCTAGAGAGATAACAGTCCTACACCTATTCTTAAAAGTCAATTTTTGCCGTTATTAAAAGTCATTTTTGTAGTAGTGGTTGCCCCCTAGTGAGCTTTCTTTTGTTATGTCTGCCTCTCAATGAATTTCTTTCTGTTACTCATTTTGTATTCATTTCTTCAACTTCAATAATTTTATATTTTGTGCTAAAGGACAGTTATGAAAATAGTACATTTTGAAAGTTCTACATTGTTCAAGGTATGTTGCAGAAAGTCCTACATTGCTTGGGATGAATGATGGAGTGAGTGAACTAGGCTATACAATGGACTTGAGTCTATGGTATTAAAGTGCATTAGTTAAAGATACTTTAACCTTGTATTTGAATTTTCTTATATTTAGAGTGCTGTAAGGTTTAATTAAGTTACTTGCTTTGGACAATGTGTATGTAATGGGGTTGAAAAGAGCGGTTTATGCATTGTAAAAATTTTCACATAGTGTTTCTCTAGTTGTCATTAGACAATGATTGTTGTTTTTTCTTCAGTTTTGGGGTTTTCCTGACATCTTATTATACCCAACAATGATATTTAGAACTTATGGTTCAATAAGATATTCTTAGTTTGCTCTATGATTGCAATCTAGTCTATCTTTCATATCAGAAAATAGTAGTTTGTTGTTGTTGGAGAATCATCCTTTGTTGGTGGAATGCTTTTTACAGGTGTTGTCAATGTGATATAGAGAAGTTTGATGAAAGATCAATTTTTTGGTTGGTGGCAGACACAAGTCAAGGATATGCCAATACAGTATGGATTACACAAGACGTTGAAAGAAAAAATTTCTGACATTGAGGAAGAGAAATGGGAGGAACTAGATTTAAAAGCTGCAAGTGCAATTCACTTGTGTTTTGCTAAGAATGTTCTTGCAAATGTGCAGAAGATGTCGACAGCTAAAGAACTCTAGAAGAAACTTGAAGGGTTATATCAAACAAAAGGCATTTCAAATCGATTGTTGTTGAATGAGAAGTTACATAACTTACACATGAATGATGACCCAAAAGTGTTTTATCATCTTCATTCTCTCAATGAGATTGTCTTTAAATTAGAGGTTATTGGAGTCAAGATTGAAGATGAAGATATAGCACTAAGACTCATTTGGTCTCTTTCATCTTCCTATGGACTTATCAAGCCTGTCTTGATGTATAACAAGGAAACTCTGAGCTTTGATGAAATTGCTAGTAAAATTCTTTTTGAAGAAAAGAGAGTGAATAGTGAGGAAAGTATGTTAACAAACTTGGTGATGGTTGCTAGAAGTAGGCCTCATAGGAAGAAGAACCATGAAAAGACTATGGTATAAGTGTTGGAAATGCAGAAAGTTTGCGCATGTAAAGAAAAATATTCAAAATGGAGAAGCATCTGAAAGAAACCTTGAGTAAGATGTCAGCGTTGTCTCTCTTTTTGAGGAAGGATGATCTTTTGTAAAAAATGATTTGTGTATCCCCATGACAAATATTCGTGTTGCCATGGAAAAGGATGAGTTGTTACTAGTGAATCCACAGTTGCACACGAGCATTGGCTAACATTGATGCAATGTGTATGGTGGACATGGTCATTGGTTGAAAATTGATGCAGTGTGTGTTGTAAAAAGAAATTCTTAGAGTGATTTAATTTCAAGTAAATATACTCTTTACGGTCAAATATAATTGTCAATATAGACAATTATTACCAGTGTAGATAATGAAGTGAAAAAAAAAATTGGAGTGGTCTAATTCCAAATGAGTATATTCTTCATATGGAGTATAATTGTCAGTTTAGTTAAGTTAGTTGATTTGGAGAGTGTGAAGGTAATAGAGTTGGAAATAGTAGTTTATGCATTATAAAAAGTTTCACATAATATTATGGTTGTCATTAGGTAATAATTGTGGTTTTTTCTTCAATTTTGAAATTTTTATGTTATATTGTCGTATTATTTATTATTTAATTTATGTAATTTCTCAGGATAATTTTCAATAGTTAACAGTGTCTTACTTTGTCCTACAGGAACAACATAGTGAGAGAGAGGAATAAAAAACTTTTCATATATAATCAAAGTTAACATTAAAAAGTGACTTTCTTTTTTTTTTAAAGAACATACATTAAGTGATGTTTATTAATCTCGGTAAACATTTTATTCATTAATGAAATGTCTATAAAATTTTTGTTCTGTTTCTATGGCACTCATCCTTTGTCACACCACATATATACCTAAAATACTTGTGATACGGCGGTGCTAATTAAAACTAGCTAATTAACGCTACATGACATTGTTCCAATACATCTACTCATTCTTTTTTATCATTTGACACCCTTTTCAGAAATTCATTGAACTCATTATCCGTTCCTAACATGCTAATTCTAGTATACTTTGGTCCAACACCAAATCGTTGTCCTCCTCTAGAACGAATCATCAATTTTCCCAGCAAAAAACTCGCACAATCTTCTATGCCTTCCTTGCTCTTCAACCATAAAAATCCTGTACACAATTAATATATATGCATACATGTTAAATATAATGGAGAGATAGACACAAAAAATTATGTTGTTCGTCTTTCACGTCTCATAAAAGATAAAGCTAATGGTTCGTAGGAGCGAGAAAATTAATTAATTTCTTACCGGGGTATGATTCAGATGACTCATTAGTGAAGTTGCAATAGGCCTTTGGGTACTTGGGCACAGTGAAGAACTTGCTATGACCAATAGCTTCCCACAACTTCTGCCACCTCTCCTTCAAGATGCCTTTGCTATATTCAAAAAAGAGCTCGGATTCTATTGATCCAAAGCTTTGGTAGCTATCACAAATCACTCCCATGATCTTTGCAACTCGAGTTTGGGATTCTTTTGACACCCCAATGGAGCTCATCTGCACATACCTAGTCATCTTCTTAGCAACTTCAATGTCCTTCACAATTGCCCACCTTCACAACAAAATAAAAAGTAAGCATATTTTAATAAGAACATTTATGTATAGTTAATTCCATGTGAAAGTGTCTACATCAAAAATGGTATTTGACACCCTTGAGGGTATATACACGATTTGGAAGGATAGATATTAAAAAAAAGGAAAAGAAAAAGAAAAAGAATATTGTAGTGAATAATAGTTTAAAAAAGAATAAACTAAACAAATAGACAGAAATACAACGTGTGAGCACTAACAAAATACAATAATGCGAAACTAATTATGAATTTTTCATACAGTTTCAGATGTTTACTTATAAAAGAATTAGTAATAATATTATTGTAGATAATATTATCTCTGAGTATATGATACAATGCAACTTCATATTTTAGTTCTTTATATTAGTTTAATTTATATTTATAATACTTCCTCTTCATGTAACAATGCTATTTTCGGATTTTAAGGTATATCAACACAAGGTCACTTACTCAGATCAGTATGTTTTGATTGTACTAAGGATTATGTTAAGAAATTTGGTTTTTCAATAAATTCAAAAGCAACAAAAATGTTACTTTAAGTTGGAAGCTGGTTGGAGTTGAATTTAACTTCAACCCAAACATACTATCAATCATTTGTATGAAGAAAAAAGAAAGTATCAAAGTTTAATCAGATGATCAATCATGTCACGAATTGACAAACTCAAACAATAATTAATTAAGTTGCCTGATCAATGGTGTCATGAATTGACAAACTAAAAGTCAAAAGTTGCCTGATAAATTGTGTCATTAATTAAATTATCAGATGGATCAAAGTTTAATCACTTTATCAATCATGCGATGAAGCTCAATGACGGACTCACCCTAAACGTGAACCAGCATGACCAGTGCATTTGGAGAAAGTGAAGAGCGTGATATCATGGTCAGCTGGGTGGGTAATGGGAGTATAGTGTGGCCAGTAATAGGCAAGATCATGAATCAGCTTCCCTTCAGCTTCAGATTTCGCCACAGGTCCCCTCATTGTTCCATCGGGATTGTTTGGAGAGGTTATCACCTCTATGTAAGGTTCATTTTTATCATACAAAGCTGCATCACCACCCCATTGAAATATCTCTGAACTCACAATACTGATCTGATCATGGTATTCCTGCAAAAAAAGAATATTGTTAATTAATTCTTCAATCACACACTAATGAAATCATTAAATTGGTACCCCACTTAATTAGATAAAGTCAACCATTTGAAAATTAAGTATTTCTTTGAAAGAAAATAAAAATAAAACCATGTTGGGAAGTTGACCAAACGGGATTATCAAAATGGTGGACAACGGACAGACACCCATGTTACCCATGTTTGCACATAGAATCAAATCTACATTTCATGTGTCTACGTCGAAGTGTGTTTGTTGCATGTTTCCACATTTCCTAGTGTTTCCAAAAGACATGTCTGTCACTCTTTGGCCTCCTAAAACATTGATGAGAAGTTCTCTTTTTAATTTTCATTTCCATTCCCCCGAGAGGGAACAAGGGTTACTGCTCATTGTGTTCAACTCAATATTCTAAGTAGTAACCGCCATAACAAGGTTGGTTTCTCAAATAGAGAAACTTTGGCAACAGGCATCGCCAAGAGACACGGTGTTTGAGAACAAATGCGGACGCATTCCCACATGACAACTCACACTATGCCATATGTATATTTTCGTACAGATATTATTTATTTGGGAGTAGATCTACTTATTTGAGACTCGCTCTCAATTCCAATATTTTATTTCTTTTAAATTTAATAATTAAAATTAATTATTCGGAGTAAGTTTATTATTTCATATTTACTTATAAGGAGACTATTCATGCAGTAATTCAATACTTTACAAATATTAAACAATAAAGTAAACATACACAGTTAAAAAGAGAAATAAAGAAAATAATTATTATAAATCAATTGATATATATATATATATATATATATATATATATATATATATATATATATTTAACTACATATAAAGGTAATGCAAGCAATTGAAGGGAACTCTTTCATGTTAGTTATTTTTTTTCAATAGTTTTATGTTTGTGAGAATAATCTCAGTATACTCGTAAGTTTAAGTATATATAATGGTAAAAAACTTTAGTAGTATTACGTCTTATTATTGATTAATATTTTAGGAAAACAAGTAATAATTGTGTATGTTTAACGGGAAAAAAAAACACCGACAAGCATAAAAAAATTATCAATCATTAACATTTTTCATGAAAATTAATTTGCAAAACTATTCAAGATCATATTTGTAAATATTTTCAAAAGAACGAAAAAATATAGATAATGTATGTTTAAAGACAAAACTAGTAAAGTCCTTCGGGTTCTAGTAGTATAAACTTATGATAAAAAATATAATTAAAAAAAAAGGAGAAAAACATTTAGTATTTGTTAGGCAAGAATTTTATAAAATTATTTTCAATAGTAATTTCATATTTAAAAACTAAAAAACTTGTTTAGTTACTGTTTTATTAAAATAGTTTTTGAAAAAAGTTCTGATTTTTTAATAAACAGAAACAATTTTAAGTAGCTTTGTTTTTTAGTTTTCTATTTTTATTTTGAAAACTCAAATTTTTTTTTACTTTTCATCAATGACATTCTGTAAATATAATTTTTTTTTTTACTTCTTCAAAACAGTTTTCAAATAACGCTTACCAAACAAGTTATTTCTTTTTCTCTTTTAGAAAATAGTTTTTGAAAAATCTTTTCAAAAACTAAAAAACAAAATTAAACCAATCAAACTCTTATACACTTTTAGGTGTAAAAAGTTTTTTACACTGATATTCAATCACATTTCTTTATATATGGTAAATTTATTGACTTTATCAATTAATACTTTAAAAATCATACAAATGAACTGGTACGATTGAACATCAATATAAAACTCTTTTGTACAGATATAAATGTTAAACGATTTAAAAAATTATTTAATAAAAATTAATAATTATATAAATAAAAATATTGATATTTTCGAGTTAAAGATTTATAAACATGAAAATTTTTAATAAAAAATATGTATTAATATGATAATAATTTGAAAAAGAAAAGTGTTAGAATACAAATATATGTGAGATATATATAACCTGTCAACTCTTAAATAGATCTAAGACTAAATTTATTAAATTAAAAATGATTATTTTTTTAAAAACAGTAGCAATATTTGTCTCAATTATAATTTATTTTGACAGATTTATATACGGCAAGATATAATAATTATTCAGTCAAATATTAAAATTTGTGAATTTATTCTTTTAATATTAAATAGATTTAATATGAAAATTATGAAAGGATGATTAAGAGCATGTTTTTTTATAAGCAATTAGTTGTTTTAATATTAAGTAGATTTAATGTGAAAATGATTAATTTTAGGAGCATGTAAATGTAAGAGGGGAAAAGGGTATAATTAATGACCGAGTAGTATGGAGCAGCAGCAAGAACATTGATGGGTTTAGGAGAGGAGTGTGAGGAGAGAGCAATGACAGCAGCCTGGAAGAGTTGTGTGGAACCTGTCCCTACCACTATGTGTCTGCCTTCTGTCACAGCATTTCCCACCACGTGATGGAGCCTCTCTATGGCTTCCCCTAGCTCCGGCAACATATACCAACACACCTTCCTCATATCACTTAGATAACTCATGTGTTCCCACCCCTTTATCACTACTGTGCAAGCCTCACTCATCTTCTTCCAGTATTCTTCATACATCACTGGATCACCCCTGTCACAACCCCAAACAATGCTTAGTTTCAATTAATTAACTTCACCAATCATAATGCCATTAAAGTATATATTACTTTGAACATGGCATCAAAGTCAATCATGATAACAGGAAATTAAAGAACATGACAAAAAGACTACTTAGAACAAATTCAATTAAAGAGGTCATTTATTACCTCTCAAGTTCAAGGATGGCATTTGGAGAGATATTGGTTGGGGGAATTGTTGTGCCATTGGAACAAGGGGAGTTGTTTGTGACAACCACCATGGTTTTTGAATATTCTAGCTAGCTCTTGTTTTGATCACAAAGAAGATCTAAGTACTCACTCTTTGCTTCTCTCCGGTTCTGAATGCTTCATATAGCTAAGATATGTGCTTATATATGTACACCATGAGAAATATGGGTAGTATTTAACTTTTCGGCATTTTAAGATACAATGTATTTTGTTTCTTCCAATTAATAAGGCCAATTGATTAATCTTTTTTTATTTAAAACATTCAATATATGGAATTATTTAATTTTAGGTAATATTTTAATAAATTTAAATTAATAAATATTTTGAATGAAACTTTAAAATTAATATCTATTTAATAAATAAAGTGTGTTTGAAAACAGGGAGGATGTTTTTTTAACATTAAACTCATCTATCTTTTTTATATAGGAATGATTTAAACTCATATTAGAATGAACCTAATATAATTTCAGGTATGTTATCTAAACTTTCTAGTACTAATTTTTAATAGTTAGTTGAGTAAAGTGTTTGAATTATTGTAAATTTCGTGACACGTTTTTTCAATTCTTATAAAAAAAATCAACAAAAAAATCTTAGTAATTATTGTTTTTAAATACTTTGTACAACTAGTTAAACTCATATCTTTAATTTTATATAAGAGTTATTTACACTCATATTAGAATGAAATTAATAGAATTCCATGCATGTTATCTAAACTTTTTATGACTGAACTTACTAATTATAGTTTATAAATACTTTGCACAAGTAGTTAAACTCATCTCTTTTATTTATATAAGAATTATTTAAACTCATATTAGAATGAACTTAATAGTATTTCATGCATGTTATCTAAACTTTCTATGGCTCATCTTAATAATTGTTGTTTATAAATACTTTGCATGGTAGTTAAACTCACCTCTTTTATTTTCTATAGTAATTGCTTAAACTTATATTAGAATAAACCTAATAGTATTTCATGAATGTTATCTAAATTTTCTATGACTGATCTTAATAATTATTATCTGTAAATACTTTACACCGATGGTTAAACTCTTCTCTTTTATTTTATATAGAAATCATTTAAACTCATATTAGAATTAACCTAATAGTATTTCATGTATGTTATCTAAACTTTCTATGTTGATCTTAATAATTATTGTTTATAAATACTCTGCACTATGGTTAAACTCATACAGAATGGATCTAATAGTATTTCATATAAGCTATCTAAGCTTTTTATACATCTTAATAATTATTGTTTGTAAATACATTGCACTAGTGGCAAAAAAATATCATTTTGAGTTGTCCTCTGTCAATCCTCTCCTCTCACATGATACAATTTTTATTTTTATTTTTATTTTTCTCTTCTTTATTAATGTAATTATAGTAATTTATAATTTAAGTATATAATTATAAAAATTCTAATTTAAATATATGTAATTTAAAATATATATTTAATTATAGAAATTACAATTTAAATATATAATTATAGTCTTTATAATTTAAATATGTAATTACATAAATGTATAATTTAAATATGTAATTATTATAATTTAAATATGTAACTAATTTTATATTATTAAAATATGATATTATTTTAAATACCCCATTATTGATATAATCATTAACGATGTTTTTATTTATCATTTTATAACTTTTAGTTAGTTGATCAGTTAGTTTTTTTTTTTATGAACGACATGAGCAAAGCCCAACAAAACTTTATTAACTATCAGTTAAAGCTAAACAACTCAAATCATTTTTATATACATCATCCAAAGAAGCAGGGATAAGACTAAACATCTTAGTATCCTGATTTATGGACAATCTCAACTTAGCAAAATCGTCTGCGAGCAAATTCTCCTCCCTCGGCACGTAAATGATGTTGTAGTAAAACGCTTTGCCACTACTCCTATAGATACAATCTACTAAGTAAAAATGCTCATTATCGATAGAACATCCCTCATCTAGCATCTTAATGGTATTTTGAGAATCAGATTCAATGAGAAGGCTATGGAAACCATGCTCGTAAGCCATTGTGAGAGTCTGCATCACAACTAATAAATTACTATAATAATATATTTAAATTATAATTACTTACAACTAGCTAGTTTTACCAAACACTTATAACTAGCTTTTGACAAAATTAGCTGAAAGTTGTAAAATGACAAATAAGAGTGTCATTAATTGTTAGATCAACAATGAGATATTTAAAATAATTGTAACATGTTTTAATAATATAAATTAATTATATCTTTAAATTATAATTTATGTAATATATTTAAATAATAGATTACTATAATTAATATTTAAATTCTAATTTTTATAATTAAATATATAAATTTTAAATTACATATTTAATTATATTTTTCTATAATTATAAATTTATATTATAAATTACTATAATTACAATGAATGAGAGAGAAATGAAAGAGAGAGAGGTTGTATAATGTGATGAGAAAATAAATGGGGACAATACATTAATGAAGAGTAAATATGTAAAAATAAGAAATATTTTTGAAAAAATTTGGAGTAGCTTTTTAGAAAAGACTAGTAACTACCTAAAAAAGTTCATAATTTTGTGCTAACTAAATAGAGCTAAAATCATTTTAGTTAGCTTTTCAATTAGTTTTACCAAAGAAACATAAGAGTATGTTTGGTTTGCCTAAAAGTTGAAAAGTTAAGTGAAATGGTTTCAACTCCGTTTGGATACTAAAAAACTAGTGGTCTTTTAGGAGCTAATGGCTTTTTCAATAAAGCTATTCCACGTACTTTTTTTAAATATTTTCTATTTTGATTTTTTTTTACAATTTTATCCTTTATTAATTAATGTATTGTCTACTGGTAATTCTAACATATACAACCTCTCTCTAGAATTTCTCTCTTCTTCATTAATTTAATTTAAATATATATAATTATATAAAATTACAATATAAAATATGTAATTTAAAATTTCTATATTTAATTATAGAAAATTATAATTTAAATATATAACTATAGTAATTTATAATTTAAATGTGTAATTACCAATATTTCTTCACTTTATTTTTATTTAATTTGGTATCACCTTTCTCATATTTGGAACTCTTCTGAAAATACAAATTTTGAATGCAAAATGGTATAAAAACAATTGAAAAGTGAAAATTTTATTAAAATAATAATAATAAGCTACAAATCTTATTAAAAAGTTTATCTATGTTTCTCAAGCATAAAATATATATTTTTCATATCTATACTTTTTCAAATCATATATTATTGATAAGTTTACGATGATAATATATATATATATATATATATATATATATTAAATAGTTTTTATTTTTAATTGACTTTCATATTTACTATTTCGTTCTAATGCAACACATGGGTACTACACTAGTTAGGTTTAATTTTAAGAAAAAGCTTTATTTATACTTCTATTGTATTAAAAAAGGGAATTCTTCCTTTAGATGTTCACTTTTCAAAATATCTATTCTACCCATATACCTATATGAAAATTAAAAAATAAACTACTTGTCATAGGAGGGATTCAAACCCACAATCTCTAATCATCAAATGTAAACTTTTTCATTAGATCAACCATATAACATTTAGAAAAAAATTAGTTTAAAGCATTTATATCTAACAGACTTAATGGTCCTACTATATATCATCTATATGTATAATCAATATTTTATATTATATATACTATTAATAAAGGGAATTCTCCCCTTTTTATGTCCACTTTCCAAAAAACATATTTTATCCTTATACCTATTTGAAAATGAAAAAATAAACTACTGTGTCTCAGGAGTGTTTCAAACTCATAACCTCTCTCTTGCTAAATGTAAACTTTGCCACTAGATTAACTATATAACTTAAGAAAAATTTTACTATAAAACATTAATTTTCAACATACATAATTATCCTACTATCCATAATCTATATGTATAATCAATATTCTATAATATTATATTATAAATTATACAATAACGAATCATGAACATCGGAAAAAATAGACTTATGTTGATGACCTTGTAAACCTAACTTTCCAAAACCATAAGCTAACATATTTCGCTTACGCAAAACAAAATTAAAGGTGCAAGGTTGAGTCTTTTCACTTCGCCCGTAGATATGCTTAATTAAGATAAAGTAACCATGTCAATAGTACAACCATCCTCTAGAAGCTAAAACATATCTAGGGAGTCTGATTCAATGGCCAAGTTTTTGAAACTCATGGTGGTATACAACTTTTAAGGCTTGTAGGATGGTTAAAAGCTCGGTCTTGGCAACATCACAAAAGGAAATCATATAAGAGAAGTCAAGAAGGAACTTGCCCCTACAATCACGAAGCATACCTTCAAATAATTGCCTTCCTATGTGTTTTGAGCACAAAGACATCACAATTTAGCTTGAGGGTTTCAGGGAAGCATAATAGTTACGTGAGTCTAGGTATAGCAACTTGAGATACATATTATTTAGTAATCTTTTATAAATATAACTGTGTTAAAAGAGTTATGAAAAATAATATCAATAAAATAAACAAGAGAGTACAAGAAAAAAAATAGTTGTATGCAAAAGAAGATGAAAAAATATAAAGAAGAATCATATTTTATTTAATTTACATAAAAAAATAAATTTATAAAATTAAACTATTTAATTAACACATAGTTTTAAGATCAAACCCTTATCAAGAAACATAAATATGTATATACCGTATCTTCATTAGCAGAAATTAAAAATAAATATAATAAATTATGAATATTTTTCTTTTTATTCTATCACAATTTTCTATTCATTATGTGTAAGAATGAGGTATTGGAAATTATTTCGTAGGTTTCATTTTTTATTTAATTATTTTTTTCAAATAGATGTAAAATTCTCCCAAATTTGTTATTTCAATAAATTTGAGACTGTTAGAAAGATATTGTTTAATAGAGTTTACTAGTATTTTTCTATAAATTATATTTATGTGGTTAAATAATTTAATTTGTAAATTATTGAAAATCTAATAGAACGTATATATATAGACATGAATATATATAATCTTTCAGAAACAAAAGCATTTGACATATTCTATAAGATTTTACTTTAAGTATATATAAAAGATTATTCTTTTAATTAATTAAGATTATATTTAAATTTTTTGCAAGTTCCATAAAGATTTAAAGAAAATTGTTATTAATTAAAAGTAAATTAATTTCAAGAAAAAGTATTCTCAAATACAAAAAATGTTAAAGGTGTATACAGTGCATTTTATCATTTAATTAAATAATGAAAAATAAAAATAAAACCAAAATGTTATAATTATTGAAATGCTTATAAGAGGTCTCAAGTTTAAGATATAGGGATGCTACAAGTTTCAAATAAAATTATTTTTGGTGGAAAATACCAATAATTAAAAAAAAAATGCTTTCCTTTTTTGCATTGACACATTTATGTTTGTAAAATCCATAAACTTATGTGATATTAAATGACAGTATAACACTTTTTACACTAGTGATGAATGATAGTAAAAAGCCAGGTTTTGAAAATTGGACCGAACCGACATGTTATATCGGGAATCGGACAGGTGTCTGGTATATTATTTTCTAATAACCGAGAGTTTTCAAAACCGGAAAAAAACCAGCTGAACCGAGACAAAACTGGGAAAAACGATCAGTTACAGGTTGACCCCTTTTTAAAAAAAATGTTATGGGTAAAAAACTAAAAAAAAAAAAGAAGAAAAGAAAACAGTGGTTCTTGAAAGTTTAGACACGCAAATGAAAAGTATTCTAATAAAGTATTACGAAATAAAAAAAATATTTATAAAGATTTTTGCAAAAAGTACTTAAGGCTATAAAAAAATATTTAAGATGAATTTTTTGCAAAAAAACTATTTAAAACTGGATAACATGTATTATATTTATGTATTATAAATTATATATAGTTTATTTTTTTATTATTATATTACTATATTAGTAGTAAAATATAAAAATATAATATTTTATTAAATCTTATTCAATCTCGGTTGAACCTTTGAACCCTAAATTCATGTTTTCTATCGATTTAATGATCGATCCAATTTTGAAAACCTTAGTAAAAAGACTTATACAAGTCTTTTTCTCTTAAAATAATTATAACATATTTTAATAATATAATTTTTTAAATATAAATTTATCATATATTTAAATTATAAATTACTATAATTACATATTTAAATTATAAATTTTATAATTATATATTTAAATTATAAATTACTATATTTACATATTTAAATTATAAATTTCTATAGTTACATAGTTAAATTATAAATGTCTATGATTGCATATATAAATTAATTATAAATTACTATCATTATATATTTAAATTATAATCTTCTATAATTAAATATTTAAATTTTAAATTACATATTTAGATTATATTTTTTTATAATTAAATATTTAAATTATAAATATTATAATTAGATATTTAAAGTATAATAAAGGAGAGAGAAATGAAGGAGAGAGAAATGAAGAAGAGGTTGTGAAGGAGAAGAGAATGTGACATGTGATGAGAGAGAATAAGTAAGATATAATAATTAATTAATGAAATGTAAAATTGTAAAACAAATAAGCTATTAGCTAAGAATAGGAGATTTAAAAAAAAACTAAGATGATGTTTGGTCTGACAAAATAGTTCCTGTTTTTATTTTCTATTTTTATTTTCTAAAAATTGTTTTCATTTTCGAGTTTTCAATGTTCAAAAGATATGTTTGTTTTCACTTAATATTTTCTATTTTTAAAAAATAATATTGTTAGATTTAATTAATTTTAGAAAAAATATTATAAATTATATATATATAGTTTAAAATAATCTATATATTGTTTTTTATATAATTGCAATATTATTATTAAGTTTTCACACAGCGTTAAATTTTGAAAACACTGAAAACAATATTTTTTTTGTTTTCTGTTTTCAGTTGTTTTTTGAAAATTTTTCAATAAAATTTTTTGTAAATTGTAATCAAACATATTTTTACTACTGTTTTCTATTTTCTCTGAAAATGAAAATAGAAAACATTCAAAACAAACGTCACCTAATTATAGTAGCTTTTTCAAAAAAACTAGTAGTTAAGTAAAGTTCCTAACTTTTTGCTCACCAAAGGAAGGTGAAACCATTTTAGGTAGATTTTCAACTTTCACCTAGCTGAAATGATAAGTCAAACACACTCTTAATCGAAAATTGCTACAAACTAAACATATGACCAATTATACTTGTGTTTAGAGCAAAAAAACTAATGATATCTAATATATTTTCTCTGCTTTTTTGTCAAAAATAATATTCAGTCTTTTATCATTTCATACTAACAATTAATATTTACTTATTAAAAAATTTACATGTACTTTTTGTTACTTTTCTAAAATATTAGCTTTGATTATGATAAAACTTTCATTATTTATTTATTTATTTATTTTATTGTTATTCCATTTGTTAGGGTAGTTTCGGCTTTAGGGAGTAATGATTTCACCCTAAAGCCCTAGTTCGCCTTTTAATTCAGATTTGATTGAGACTTTTCATCAAGATTTAAAGAAGAATGAATTTTTTTTATAGACAAATGTTAGTTGTTACTTAGTATGTTAGTTTTATTGATAGAGAGATTTGAATCCACAACTTCTTCTTTCCCATCTCTCACATATGGACTTTGCCACCAAACTAATCTTATAATTCTTAAGAAAAATTGGATATGAAAAGGGTGGGTGATATGAGAAAGAGGAAAATATGTTAATATAGATTTATTTTTTTAAAATTAAGGTTGTTTGATAGAAATGAAATAGAATAGGAAATAATAAAAATTAAATTAAAGGTGGTTGATAGATACAAAATTTTTATTTAATATAATAATATTTATTATTTTATTTAATGTAATATAACTATAAAAAATATATTATTATTATTTAAAAAACTAAAGTAGGGTCATGTGGTACAATATTGTAATAGATATTCGAATATCAAACAAATCACCACATCTGAGAGTTGATTTTAGTGCTGATAGGCCCACGTCATTTTCTTCTCAATCTTTCCCTTCTTCAGTCTCCAATGTTTGCCCAATTTCAAACAATGGGGTGTTTTAGTATAATATTGGTAAAATTATATTAAAATTTTAAAATATTATTTAATAATTATTAATTAAACCACAATTTAATTTACTACTTTGATACTTTAATTTTGAATCATTGTTCATGTCAGTGATTAACTTATCTAATTTTCAAACTATTAACTAAAATAGTAAAAAATTAGGTTAAAAGATGTTTTTCTGTTTGAAAAATTAACACACTTTGATCTCCAATAAAATTTTTATTTTATTTTTTGTCCCTAAAGTGCTATCTAAATAACTTTTATAACCTTTTAAAAGGTTTAGTAAAGAGGTTTCGTAACAACTTGAAATTTTATAAAATAAGAATTCAAATGTTTTTAGTTTTATTTATTGCCTTAATAAAATTTGATACTTTTATTAACTAAAATGTGTTGGGGTGAATTATTATTATTGTTATTCTTGTTATAATTAATATTGTTGTTGTTGTTGTTGTTGTTATTATTATTATTATTATTATTATTATTATTATTATTATTATTATTATTATTATTATTATTATTATTATCGAACACACAGATACTGTCACGCTTATGTATTCACATTTCTATTATAATAATTTTAGAGTTTTAATAACATGATAGAATATATAAATAATTTACTGCGTCATTTTGTGTACAATAATTTTAGTTTAGTATATTTTTTTTATGTTAACATGATAGAAATATGTCATATCATCAACATATATGTAAGATTTGAAATAAATTTAAGAAAATGGAAAAAGAAGAGAGTTTGAATAAATTAAACATTTTATCTCACATGTGTATTCACATTTTATTGAGAATATTTATGATCATAAGGGGGTATTCCATTTATTAATAATATAGATATTATATATATATATATATATATATATATATATTATAGATATTGTAGATAGTAGAGCAATTACTATGTTGGATATAAATGTTTTAAAGTAATTTTTTTCTTCAGGTTATAAGGTTGATCTAGTGGCAAATTTACGTTTGAGGAGGGAGAGGTTTCTTATTCAATTTCCTCCTATTACAAAGTAGTTTATTTTTTAATTTTCAACTTAGATATATAAGGTAGAATAGGTATTTAGAAAAGTGGGCATCAAAAGGAGTATTCTCTTTATTAATAATATAAATTATTATTACTTTATTATAATAAATGTGGGTTAAAAAATTTTGGTCTGTTAGGTCTAACTCACAAGAGTTAGTAATTAGAAGGGTTAAAAGAGGGGTTTTGTCATTCTGCTCATTTTGTACGCAAACCTTATCCCAAAATGTAAAAGCAGAGGAATCAACTACAGAGGAGAACTCAAAGAGAGACAATCTCTGTTAAGGATCTTAAAGAATTATTCCTACCTTCTACGTTCTTCATTTGCTCAAGGTAAGGGGAGTGAGATTAGTTTATACATAGGCATATATAAGAAATAAGGTAGTAGAGGCGAACCCTCAGCCTTCGTAGGAATTAAGTTTTATGCAATTGACTTATTTATTTGTTTCTATAAATAAATTTCATGGATGATTAAATGATTAATAACTCTAATTATGTGATCGATTAATGTAATAATTAAGAGATTCTTGTGTTATTTGAATTGCTCTATAAACATAGGATTATATGTGGTTGTAGCTTTTCTTGCATTGAGGAGATTGATAGCAAAATTGATAATTATCACTGTGATTGTAGGGTGTTATGATAATTAAATATTATAGATAAAGAAGTAAAATGTTTTGGAGTTTGAAGTTACGAATATATTTTGAGAACCTTATATAAGTTGAATGTTTGCCATCTAAAAAATTTTGTATGAACATACTTAGTGTTTCTATCATACTTTTTGTGTGGTTAACCAAATTGAGATGCGTTTATTGTTTTAGAAAGTACACATTTGGGGCTACAGTTTAGACTCAAGAATCATGTAAATATGTTAAGAATAGACTAAGTTATGTTGGTTGGTTGGAAGTGGAGTCTCCCATCCAAAGCACAAAACAAATTTCGTGTGTTGTGATCCCTGAGAGGTAACCTAGATGACCTTATTAGACTTCGTGTTCTTCAAGATAGTTGTGGCCCTAGATACTTTCTTTCTAATAGAGTTGGAATCACTTAAAAATTATATATATAACTTAAGTTATGAATACAATAGTCAGTAAAGGTCAAGTTGTTAGATTTGGATTTAATGGCCGCAAATTTGTAATTTTAAAACATAGTAGATGATAAAATAAAGTTTTGACTTGAACATAACGGTTTAGGTAATTATATTATATTTATAATAAAATTTATATTACTTCTATATCATTAGCATAACTACAGATATAGTGTGTAGGCTACACAATGTAATAAAAGGGTAAGATAAGAATAACTAGTTTGTGAATTGTGATGATTTGGATTGTGGTGGTGTGATATATTGTGATGCACCTTATAAATTGTGTTGGTGGTGAATGGATGAATGTTTATAATTTATGGAGGTGCATGAATTGGGGATTTGTCCCACTAAATGAAAGTGATGTGAATTATAATTGGATGAATGATCTGTTAATGATGATGATAGTCAGGGTATGCCTAACGAGGTGTCATCGCAGTTGTCGTTGGGGTGGATTGTGATGGTATAACTAAATATTGATGTTATGATTTATGTTGTTTCATGATAATGCATAAATATGATAGTCTAAGAAGTTTGTAAGGATCGCTCATTGTGTGGTGTTCTATAGCAAGTTTTCTTAGGTTGTGTTGCATTGCATGATTGTACCTACTTGTTATTGGCGTAGAAGGGAATTCACTTCGGGTGAACCTATGGTGAAATAGTTGTACCTACATGTTATTGACCTAGAAGAGGACTGCTTTGGGCATGTACTTGAGAGTACATACATGAGTTACATTACACGAGCATCATTGGCATGACTTTAGTTTAATATGATTTGTGTGGTTTCATATGATAAACTATGATGAATATATTTCTTATTTATGCTACTTAAATATGTATGAATTGCTTGGGGCTGAATGTCCATAGGCCAAAAAGATGTTGAAGAGGTAGAGATTAGTAATGCTTGAGATTCTTGGAGGATTCTGTGTTCTAATAAAGGTGGCATCGGGGCTTCATGACTATATTAGGATGTTGAATTATTTTTTTATTTTAATCGTGCCTCTATTTTTATTCTTCCTTTTAAGTTGACTTATTATTTTCTTCATTTTAGAATTGTTAACTTTAATTTTGATCAGAGATATGTTTTATTGGGAGGACTTTTGTAAACCTCTTTTCTAGTTAATGAACTTTTATTTACTTATGCTATATTTATTTGAGGTGTCACATTTAGGGTGTCATAGGATACATAGTGTTGTATCAACAGATCCCAACAATTTATTTTCTGTTTATTTAATGCTCACAACTCTAATAGTAAAGTAACCCGATTTGATGAATCTATGTAAATTAGTAAATTTTATCCCTTTAACCATGTTTTAACTCAATGTGGAGATAAATTATTTTCTCATTGATGACTTGTTTAGTAATAATCAATTCATGATGTCACAATGTGAATCCTTTTATCCAAGTGACAAGTCTAGTTGTTTGAATGAAAAAATTTCTATATTATTTTGTAAATTAAATAATAAAGTGCTTGGAGGTAGAAAGGTGTCACATTTAATGGTATCAGAGTAGATTGATTCTTTCGGCCAGTGTGTTTGTGTTTGCTATGTTCCTAATGTGTATTTTGTGACATTGTTTGAATGGTTTAGTCATTTTAGTATTGATTGCCCTATTTAGCTCCCTTACAAACATGTAAGTAATGTCTTGTCATTCATATTCATATATATGCCATTTTGAAATTGTGATTTTGTTAGCATAATGTTTTGGTTGTTGTTATACCATAAATCTTAATCCTTTGTTGTAATATGTTGAGATTGGTCGCCTCAATACCTTGTGTAGTGTGAATAGGGCATTATGGCAAACAAAAATCAAGGCTTGAGGCAATCATCTTGGACTGTTTGATTGCGTATGTGTCTCTTTATTGTTTGATAAAGGTAAACTATATGTGTACTCTTATATGCTCGTTCGATTAACTTATGTTTGAGACTTCTTTTAAATTTGTTTCTTTTCTCCCTTTGGAATGACTTGTTCGATTTCTCCCTTACATTGCTAATCTTTTCCTTTTGTTATGAGGCAAGTGTGCTAGTTTTTAAAGTGATTTTGTTCCAACTTTGGTCTATCTTTTGTCTTATTGTGAGTCAATAGACATTTTGTTGTTGAGTTTTTTGTTTACCTCTTAACTAGTTTTTATTCTTGGTATGAATGTGTTATCTTCCAACCTTGTCTAGTTTGTTAACATGCTGAGAGTATAAGTGAGAATTGTTGACTACCAATAAAGTTAGAGAACTATGAGAGAAAATGCCCAAGTGTAGATGACACTAGCTCCTTTAGATTGTGATACTTAAACCATTGTAAGTGAAATAACAATATTAAGCGATTTTCCTAAAGTATTCATCGAGGTTATGCTTAGTTTAGCACTGGAATGCCGTATAGAGTTTTCTATGGACCTCATACCTAGTACTGAACCATACATGTAGTACGTTATAAGACATCTCTCTTAGAGCTAGTGAGTTTTTTTTTTAAAAAAAAGGGTTAAGATAGTTATTAGGAAAATAGTTGTCAGGCTTAGTATGTCACCTTGGGAAAGGCAAACTTTTGGGGAATGAGATCAGGTGTTTTCTCAATTTAGCAAGATAAAGCACTATAGGTGGGTGCATAAATGGGTTTTCAAGTTAGCATCACCTTTAACCAAACTGACTTATGAGGGATGCTAAGTGTGAGAGTAGATCCAACACCTTAAGAAGATGTTAACTCTTCCATCCATCTTAAATTTTACCTAACCTTAAGAGGCATTTTGTAGTGTTTTATTATGTACCTAAGATAGGCTTGGTAAAGCATTAATACTAGAGGATGAAGTAATAAGTTAAACTTCTACGAAATTGAAAACCCATGAGAATAACTACCCTATCCTTGATCTTGAGTTAGCCATTGTAGTGTTTATCTTTAAGTCATGGAAGCTTTACTTTATAGTTCTAGATTTTAGACGCTTAGTGATAATAAAAGTTTTAGGTATTTGATTGATCGAAAAGAGTTGAACATATGGCATAAAAGGTTGTTAGGATAAGGACCACAATTATGAGCTTAGTTATCACCCCTAGTAAAGGAAATATGGGAGTTGATGCCTTTGTAGGAAGTTTTTGCATATGTTAGCTGTGATGATAAGAGAAATAGATTGATAACTTAGTTTGGGGATATGGGTTTGTATTGTGACATCGTGCCTAACAATGTGAGATTAAAAATTATGAGAATAGTTAGTGAAGTATTAGTTGAGATAAACGGAAGCCAAAGTTCTAACCAATTTTTGCATATAGGCTAGAGGTCTAGTAAGGAAAATGTGAGTGAATTTTATTTGGATGGAAATGAAATGTTAAGGTTTAAATATAGGATATGCATACCTAGTATACTTAAGTTTAGAAATTTGATTTTAAAAGAGAGACATATAAGTAAGTTAAATTTTTCAATTTACTACCATACACAAAAAAAAAAAAACCTTCAAGTTTGTTGCAACCTTGAAGTGTACCTAGGTGGAAGTAAGATAATATCTTATGGATTTTGTTGTTGAGTGTCCTAGAACTACGAGAATTTATTCTTTTTTTCCATTTAGGTTTTGATGGATAGATTGATTAAACTTGTTCCCTTCATCCCAATCAACATTAGGTACTCTATAGAGAAATTGATGTATATCTACATAAGTGAGATTGTTAGATTGCACATTGTACCTTATAACAATATGTCAGATAAATATCCTAGGTTTACCTTTAGCTTTTAGGGAAGTCTACATAGAGTTTTAGGGATCAAGTATAGTTTGAGTTCATCATATCACACATAGTTATATGACAAAATAGAGAGAACCAACTAATATTGAGAGGAATTGTTGAGAGCCTATGTGTTAGATCATGGGTGAGATAGTTATATATCTTTGATAGAGTTTACCTATAACAATAGTTATCACTCCATTATTGGAATCACACCCTTTGAAAATCTTTATAGAAGGAGATGTAGGACTCCTTTGTGTTAGTATAAACCTTGTGAGAACCTTGTTTCAGGGCTGAAGTAATGTCATAGTCTACTAAAAAGGTCAAGATGAACCAAGAAGAAGATGAGAGAGTCTTATGCAAAGCTTTTCACTTTAGGTAAATTTGGGGACGAATTCCTTAAAAAGTGAGAGAATTGTCACAACCTAAAATTTTATAAAATAAGAATTCAAATATTTTTAGTTTTATTTATTGACTTAATAAAATTTTATACTTTTATTAACTAAAATATGTTGGGAGTGAATTATTATTATTAATAATATTATTGTTATTATTGATATCATTAATAATAATAATAATAATATTAATTCATTATAATAAGAATAGGTTAAAAATGTTAGGTTTGTTGGGTTTAACCCACAAGAGTTAGTCATTAGAAGGAGTCAGAAGAGGGGTTTTGTCATTCTACTCAATTTGTATGCAAACCTTGTCCCAAAATGTGAAATCAGAGGAAGTGACTACAAAGGAGAACTCAGAGAGAGACAATCTCTGTTAATAATCTTAAAGAATTATTCTTACCTTCTATGTTCTTTGTTTGAGGAGGTAAGGGGGAGTGAGATTAGCTTATACATAGGCATATATAAGAAATAAGATAGTAGAGGCGAAGCCTAAGCCTTTGCAGGGATTAATTTTTACACAATTGACTTATTTATTTGTTTCTATGAATGAATTTTATGGATTATTAAACGATGAATAACTCCAATTATGTTATTGATTAATGTGATGATTCATAGACTCTTGTGTTATTTGAACTACTCTATAAACATAGGATTAAATGTGGTTGTAGGTTTTCTTCCATTGAGGAGATTAATGGCAAAATTGATGTGATTGTAGGGTGTGATGGTAATTAAATATTATAGACAGAGAAGTAGAATGTTTGGGAGTTTGAAGTTACGATTATATTTTGGGAACCTTATATAAGTTGAACGTTTGCTATCAGAAAAATTTCGTATGAACACACCTTAGTGCTTCTGTCATATCTTTTTGTGTGGTTAACCAAATTGAGGTGTGTTTATTTTTTTAGAAAGTACACATTTGGGGCTACAGTTTAGACTCAAGAATCATGTAAATATTTTAAGAATAGACTATGTTATGTTGGTTGGAAGTGGAGTCTCCCATCCAATGCACGAAACAGAGTCTGTGTGTTATGATCCATAAGAGGTAACCTAGATGACCTTATTAGACTTCTTGTTCTTCAAGACAATTGTAACCCTATATGTTGTCTTGGAATAAACTAAAAAGGATATATATAACTCAAGTTATGAATAAAATAGTCAATAAAGGTCAAGGTGTCAAATTTGGATTTAATGGTTGCGAGTTTGTAATTTTAAAAAATAGTGCATGATAAAATCAAGTTTTGAATTCAACATAAAAGTTTTAGGCAATTGTATTATCTTTATAATAAAATTTATATTACCTCTATATCATTAGCATAACTACAAATATAGTGTATAGACTACACAACATAATAAAAGGGTAAGATAAGAATAAATAGTTTATGAATTGTGATGATTTTGATTGTGATGGTATGATATCGTGTGATGTACCTTATAAATTTTGTTGGTGGTGAATGAAGGAATGTTTATAACTTATGGAGGTGCATAAATTGGGGACTTATCCCACTATATGAAAGTGATGTGAATTATAATTGGATGCATGATGTGTGGATGATGATAGTCAGGGTGTGCCTTACGAACTGTCATCCCAGTTGTGATTGGGGTGATTGTGATGGCATAATTAAATACTGATATTGTGAGTTATGTTGTTGCATGATGATGCATAAATATGGTAGTCTAAGAAGCTTGTAAGGATTGCTCATTGTGTAGCGCTCTATAACAAGTTTTCTTAGGTTGTGTTGCATTGCATGGTTGTACCTACGTGTTACTGACCTAGAAGAGAACTGCTTTGGGCGTGTACCTGAGAAAGCATACATGAGTTGCATTGCATAAGCATCATTGGCATGACTTGAGTTTAATATGATTTGTGTGGTTTTGATATGATAAACTGTGATGAATATATTTCTTATTTATGCTACTTAAATATGTATGAATAAATGTCTCACTCCTTATTTGTGTGTGTTGCTTGGGGTTGGATGCTCATAAGCAAAAAAAATGCTGAAGAGGTTGAGGTTAGTAATGCTTGATATTCTTAGAGGATTCAGTGCTCTGATGGAAGTTGTATTGGGGCTTCATGACTATATTAGGATGTTAAATTATTTCTTTATTTTAATCGTGCCTCTAGTTTTCTTCTTCCTTTTAAGTTGACTTATAATTATCTTCATTTTAGAATTGTTAACTTTAATTTTGATTAGAGATGATGTTTTATTGAAAGGACTCTTATACCTTTTTCCCAGTTAATGAAATTTTATTTACTTATGTTATATTTATTTGGGGTGTCACATTTAGGGTGTCATAGGGTTCATAGTGTTGTATCACATGATCCTAACAATTTATTTTTTGTTCATTTAATTCTCACAACTCTAATAGCAAGTTAACTTGGTTGATGGACCTATGTAAATTAATAAACTTTATCCCTTTGACCATGTTTTAGCTCAATATGGAGATAAATTATTTTCTCTTTCATTACTTGTTTAGTTATAATCAATGCATGGTGTCACAATGTGAATCATTTTACCCAAGTGTCAAGTTTAGTTATTTAAATGAACAAATTTTTATAATATTTTATAAATTAAATAATAAAGCATTTTAGGTGTCACAGATTTAAGAACAAAAAAAATTCACAAATTTAGTAGGGATGAGATAAGTATTTAACCTAAATCTTTTAATGCAACACTCTAGTATGTTATGTTCCTTCATTTATGAGATAAGTATAATCCTAGATTCTTATCAAGAAATAACTGAATTAATTAGTGAGGTAATAAATCATCATAATACCTTTGCAAATTTATTAAATTAATTAGTGAAGAAATATTTTCTTATCAATATGCGTTACTAGCTAAGATTTCATTCATATAAATATATAGAGAGAGAGAGGGAGACAGTTAGGAAGGATTTTTTTCCCTTGTTATTTCTATCACACATCTCTCACAATTTAAATCATCAAATTTAAATTGATTTTAGCAAGGGAATTATCCATAGCAAATCCAACACTAGTGAGGGACAATTTCCCTCACAATTCTTTTGCTATTTAATTGCTAAGTTAATGTGTAGAAAAAATAGTTAAATTATAATTTCATGAGTAAAATCTGTTTAACTATAAAAAAAGTAAAATATGTTTCACTTCTTGAAATATTAAATATGTCTTCAATTTTCTTGTTCTTTTAATTTTGAAACATATCACTTTTGATTCCTCTAATTTTCTAGATAAATAAAAAACATTTAAAGGACCAAAAATAGTATATTTCAAAACTAGAAGAATCAAAAGCATTGCAAAAAAGGTTCGATATGCTCCTACAAGTTTGTTCATCATGTGTTGCAACCTAAATGACTATACTAGCCCAACTTATCCTTCATGTGGGTTATGAAAAAACCAACCCAATCTGGCCACAAAAAGTTGGCAGGTATACTCACCAAATTATAAAACCAAATCCTAGGGAATTTTTTCTTGCACTTCATAATATCTCTTTGCACCTCTATATCTTTAAAAATCCAAGATTATCCCTTGATCCCAAGATTTTTTCAGTTGTAACAAAGGCTCTACACTATTCTTTCTTCATTATTTTGTCAGAAGGTAATACATCAGTTTAATGCAATTCAAGTTAAATGAAGTTGAAATAAGTGTGTAACATCCCTAAATTCTAATATTATCTACACAATTGTTCGTATAATCTAACTCTTGTCTATTGCAATTTATAACTCAAATTACTATAAAATAAAATTTTCACCACAACACAATCAATCTAACATTATAAACATCTCCATTTTTTCAAAATTTAAAACAAAATATAATAAAACACATATAGCAATAACTTGCCCAATAAACCTCGTCATCTGACGAGACCAAAGGTAGCTCGCACAGCGATAGTCGTTGCCCAGGGAGTACCTTGTATGAGACTATCCTAGTAAAGGGACCTCGCTCAACAAGACATGTCGCTGGACGAAAAGCCTGTTTAATTCTAAACAGAGAGTAATTTGCACTAAGTGAGATCTCTTGCTGGGCAAAATCTAAATAAAATTCTCAACTAGAGACAGATTCTCGCTGGACGAGACTCACCACCCAGCTAGCCCACGTAGATTGTAGAAACTCAACTATATAATTCACTTAATCATGCATAATAAAGTCCTCTAACTATTTGTGACATCCTAACATACTTATTTTCGTACAATGCCATATCAGATCATACTATATTCAATCAGCATAGCTATTACATAAATTCATAAATAACATATTCAAGCCCTTACCACTTAGTCACTCTAAGTAATTCATGTATATACTCAAAACATAATCCCCTATTTTAGTCATCTTATACTTGTTACATTTCAAAATGATCTAGCTCTATACATACTATGATACAAATTTCAAACATAAATTATTTCTAATACAAAAATGTAATCAACTTCCGCCTCTAATCATTCGTCACATCTTCTAGTTTTTACCTTCACCATCATCACCAGTATCTACTTTCGTGCAAAGCATAATAATCACAGTCATACAAAATACACAAACAATGCAAGGGTAAGCTCTATGTAGCATAAAACATCATATCAAACAAGGATAATGTAAATAATCAATAATATATTGATCTCCCTAATCCATCAATAGATAATCAAAATCACAATATTCAAACTTATAATCCCTCGGATTATCAATGCTGAGAAGTACTCAGTTGCACAATCACATCATTAGACACTTTTCGAAAGACTTACTACATTGAATTTGAATACCAAGGTAACGGCTCATCCGACTTCCTCGACATTGGTATATGGTATCTATCTAACCATCTGATAATCAATTGAAGTCTAAGCATACTCATTGAATAACCAAATGATGTCTGGTGTATCATCTCCCAAAACTGGACCCTAACACTACATCACGTTGTTATCTGAGTATATCATGTGGTGTATCATCGCTCGAAACACGACCCTAACACTAGTGTATCATCGCCTGACACAGGGTTCTAACACTGCATCATCACCCAAAACAAGGCCTTAGCACTAGGATCACTTAACCTATCCACCTCCCTAATTCAATGTATCACCTCAAAGGCTCTGTTACATCCTTGTAACAACCCATAACATAATTCATTGATACTCCTTATAAATGAAGTACATTCACCAATCATCTCCAAACACAATTCTAACAACTTATCTCATTCATATGTATCACCATAATATGAATCATAACATAATGTATCAACAATCACTTTTCAATTCTCAAAACAGTCATCAATTCAACACAACATGTATTTCAATGCAATTATAATCAATATACACGCTATCTCAAATATCTCAATCATACATTCTAAACATTACAAATCATGAACCATCATTCACACACAATACACAATTTCACATATTGCTCAAATCACAATCAAAAGCTCCATTAATTAAAATCACTCAACTTCTCAACCACCAAATCATAGTTCCATAAATTAAAAATAACAAAAGAGCTTTTCTTACCTATTTCTTCCTCTAAAAGTTGACTCAACAAAAAAGGAAGAACCAACCCAAAGAAATCTCCTAAAACTTGACAGAAATCCCAATTTCAATAGGAACCTAAGAAAATTATAATTTTCAAATAAATTTCCTCTTTAACGAGAACAAAAGAATAAAAAACAAACAGAAAAAGGTTTAGAAAACTACAATCAAACATACCTATATTGATCATTACTCCTAATTAAGAGCAATGGAAGAGTGCGTCTGATTCCGTCAACAAAACCCCAACCATACAACCAAGGATTTCCCATGGCCAAAACCAGAATTCGATGGAAAAGAAATGAGAAATTGAAGAAGAAAGAAGAAGTGGAAGAAAAGAAGAAGGAAGAAGGAAAGAGAAATAGGAGTGTATTTAGTAAGGGCAGCCTGCTATTTATACCCGTTTCCTAAACAGATTTTTGAAAACTTCTCGAAATTCCACCAAAACCTCGAAACAAAAATAATAATGATAATTCTCACCTTTTCACCTTTCTAACCATCATCTGAATACTACCGCAAAGCATTAACACCAAGATTAGCCCATCATATATCAATTCTATTAATAATTTAAGTAAAACTTAAATTTAATTTCTCTTACTATTTAATTTATACGCTTTTTACCTATTATTAAAAACTAGGATCTTACAAAGTGTGTGTCAATCACTGGAATCAATAATCTAGATGTTATCAAAATCAAATATGGATTAAATAGGGGTACAAAGGTACTAATGGAAAAAATAATACATTGAAAAGTTAAATACAATGTGTAGTTTAGAATATATTTTCTCAAATATCACACATATTGTTGTAACAAAAAAAGTTATATGAATCTACTATATAGATCGTCTTGAAAACAGATAAAAGTTATAAGGAACTTGACCCTAATCGAGACCTACCAATAGAACCAAAGTTATAAGGAAACAACATAACCCTAATTACGTCCTGTCGGTGGAACCAACATTATAAAGTTCTTATCAAAGAAGAAATGAAAAGTTTCTCACAAGAGAAAATCACTCAAAATTAATATTCTGAATTATGTTGTTGTGTGAAAAGCTTACAAAAGACCCTTATTTATAGGTAAAGATAAGAAGCCTTGAGAAAAGAAACATTAAAACTCTACTAAGGCATTAATTTCTCACTAGCCTTGGTTTCCCACTAATTTTCCCACTATCCCATTATTTTCCACTGAGAATTTATTTCTCACTTACATACATAATAACTTGGGAACACTAAAAACTTAAAAACTATCCAGAAAAACATGAAAGGTCATATGAAAATCTCCCATAAAAAAGGTATGAAAATTACATAATAATTAGAAAAAGGACCTTAATTGATTATTTAGCCCAAAAACTATGTAATTCACCCAAATAAATTTCAGCTCACAAATGCAACTTGATTATAAAGAATTAGGATCATTTTATTCTCTAAATTATTGTCTTTTAGTTTGCTGAATGTGTCTGCACAATGTAGATATGAATCAACTCCTAGTTTGGATACTTCCATGAATATATTTTTAAAAGCCTTAATAATTCTCTCAAGTCTTACTTTAATTATTGAGTCTTTTGCCATGGTAAAAAATATTTAAAAATAATTGGACCTTGATAAGATCATATCAAGAAGTAAATGCTATTAACTCAAATAAATTGCATCTCATTATGCCTTTCATAAAAAAAAGGTTTTATCTCTCTAGCATATTGTAATCAGAGAGAAAGGGAGAGGAAAAAAAAATACTCTGATCCTACCACTTTGAAAGTTGTGGGTTCGTCATAGTTTTGTCTTGAAAAGACACCTTAAAAAGGTTAGGAAGGGAAGGTGTTTATAAACAACCTTTGACCTTGATGCCTAAGCGGTGAGACTTCAGGTGTATAGAAAGAAAACCCCTAATCATGGCCAAGGGGTGTAAGAGTGTGGGTTTGGGATCCACGATAGGCGCCAATGTTCCTACCGCTAGTCTCAGGACATCGTCAGGGTAATCACGTCCGAGATATTGTCTGTTTTGAAGGTTTTGGGTCAGTCACGGTTTTGTCCTGAAAAGACATCTCAAATGATTAAGAAATGAAGTTGTTTATAAACAATATTTGACCTTGATTCTTAAGTGATGTAAAATTTCAGGTGTACTGAAACACACTCCATAGAAAAAACAACTACCACTTGAAGATAACATTGAATAATTTATGGTCTTCTCATTTAAGCTTGCAAATACAAAACAAAAATGTTGTCTCCGATTATGCTTGTAATTAATTTGTTTTTGTTTTGAGAGACGACACGTGACTTGTATTTGCACACAAGAGAACAAAACACGAATATGTAATAGTGTGACTCCTGTCCGAAATTTTTCTCTGTGCCAACAAACATGATCCATATAGCGTTGATGCCACATATCTAGTAAATGTTTCTTTATTGTCACCACAAAATTAGCATCGTACGTCCAAATTTTTATATATAAAAAATAACAAATATATAAAACGCAATAAGGATTTCATAAAATTAACTTTGATATTGCATTAAAAACTAAAATAAGATTAACATAAATATCAGGGGAAATTCGAAAAATAATTAACATATATTAAAAAGTTAATTATGACATTTATTGCTTATAAAAAAATTATGACAATTATTTTAGAATAAATTATTTTTAAATACACACTTATTTTAAGATAAAGTTTTTCTTCTTCTCTTTTTTGGTATATATTAACCAAAATTCATTCTTTTTATATTTATAAGAATTGAAGATACTATAGTGGTTTTATTAAAGATTAATCTTCATCGGAGAAAACTGGCCAGCTTTAATGAAACTTTCCCATTGAATCTTAAAATAAGTGTGTATTTAAAAATAATTTATTCTAAAATAATTGTCATAATTTTTTTATAAGCAATAAATGTCATAATTAACTTTTTAATATATGTTAATTATTTTTCGAATTTCCCCTGATATTTATGTTAATGCATAATTTGTAATGAGTTTTAATCATAGAAAGGGTTAAAAGAATATTTTTCAAGAATGAGACTAAAAAAAGTAAATTTAAATTTAGGGATCAAAACTAAAAGTGACATAAATTTGAAAAACTAAAATACTTATTTAAATCAAACATAACAGTGTGTGAACTTTGGTAGTTGTGACATGTGATCACCTAGCCTTCAGATGAAAACGTTTTTACGCTAGGGAGAGATCTCATTAATTAGACACAGACCAAAGTTTATTCCTAAATAGTACATATTTCTTGCAGCATTAAAAAATACTGTCATATATTAAATCTAGAATCCCTTCTGCTCTAAAAAATGCTACGTGATCACCCTCTATAAACTTGTAATGCCTGTTTCATCAAATGTCATAAGTTAGTTTATTTCTTAGCACAAAATTACACTATTATATTAAAAACATCATTATTTTAGAGCGAAGTAACACATGAAGACACTTAAGATACATATCTTAGCATAAAAAAATAAAAAATCAAAGAGATAAAATAAATTAAACTTATCTCATGTACTAAAATCATTTTATGCAGCTTAACTTATTTTAAAGTTTATAAAACTATTTTTCATAATATTCAAGTACTTATCTTAATTCAAAAGTTAATATAAATTGGCTAAAGTGAAGGTCTATAGCTTGAGGTTTGATTCTATTAACATGTAATGTAGTAATATTGGATATATACCAGATGCCCGGTTGTAAGGGTTCATTGTCTGAATGAGGCTTAATCAAGCAACAGGGGTGTTCAATTGGAAAGCGAGGATGAGTCATGGAAATTGTGTTTAGTGTTCCATCATTTTCTCCCCAATCTTCGTTCCTGCATAGGCAATTATGTTGCTTATAATAGTTTCACTTATGATTTTAAATTGTAGTTTCACTTTTGTCATGGTGCTTGCTTAACATGGTACTATTTCTTAAAATGTCAAGCATTATGACAATTGTCTATGACCACATTAGTTTTCACAATCAAATTGGGTTGATGCAATTATAAGTAATTAGTCATTATATGATTGTGAAAGAAATATCTAATAAAAATAGAAGGTAAAAACCTACTTGTATCCTTTATAAGGGGGAGAAACATAGGGAGGATGGCGCCATTGGCTCATCTGCCAAACTCTGAAGAAAAGCAGTGGGGGAATTCTAAGCATCCATGAATAAAATGTGACCCCCATGACCTTCCAAGTACGCTTGGTAGCATAGCTAAAGTAGAACGTGTTTGGAAATGTATGTAGATGATAATTAAGTCTTATGGAGCCTTGAATTGTAAGATCAGGGAGGATCCAATCCCCCGAAGCAAATGGACCTGAATTCCCCAATAGGCACTTAACAAGACCCCATATGCCCATCTTTTTCCACGACATATTAAAGTGATCTAAACCAAAATTGTACGAGTTCTTCAGCCGGGAAATGTCAAACCAGTTATATAATATCACACCAACGCGGCAAAGTTGTAACATGCAAAAAGGTTTCATTGTTTTCCCATTTTCAGGCCTGAAACATGGTCAAATTGTAGTGAGTAGCTTAATACTCAAATATTATTTATCTGAAATACAAAGAATAAACAATAACTTACTGCATGCCATCTATATAGGCTCGTGTAGTCCCATTAAATACTCCTGATAAAGACGTTATGCTCAATATCCAGTTCTCTGAAGTGTCTTTATACCCCTCGAAGGCCTGAGGCAATATTAATATTAAAATATAATTGGTATAAATATGATCACATGGGTAACATAATAAACTATTGGTAGAAACAACCTTATCAGCAAGCATTTGTTGCAACACACGAACAACCTGTGCTCCAACTGAGTGTCCAACAAAGTGAACTGGGTTATTCTCGTCCCACTCAGGGTAGTACCCTACATCCCAACTTACACAAACAAGTGTATCATCTTAATTGTATTGATAACATTAACAATTCCTTGATTAAGATATACTTTTTTCTATAAAAAGTACTTTAATTCTATGATGTTGTATTGTGTCTTCTTTTTTTCTTGTCTATAAAACACAAAGCACGGTTAGTAAACAATTTATAATAATCTATGACCAACTGACAGAAAAATTAATGAGAATTGCACTTTGTTTTATAAAATGCTTGTTTTGAAAACATTGTGTTTGTGATGCAAATATTTTTAATAAATAGTTATGAAATATTTACAACTAAAAGGTGAAAGGATTGAAAGGCATGGTATGAGGATGAAGATCTTCGAACCTTGTTCATAGATTCTTCCAAACTGAATGTGTCCATAAGTTTTACTATGCTCTTCACCGTAATCGACTTGGCCACCTTTTAAGTAATAGAACAATTCGCGAGCTCTAACAATAAAAAAAATATTTTCAAGAATATCCGCAAACATGGTTCATGCACACAACACAACTAAAGTAAGAAGAAAACTAATGAATCAACATTAAATTAAATATATAAAATGGCAAAACTTGAACAAAATATTTCAGTGATGTCATACAATTTTTTTATTTTAATATTACAGCATGAAGAATGTTTAATTAATCATTTTCACTATATTTACCTTAATTTTTCGCTTTAATTCTTATACTTTAAAACTCTAGGTTTTTCTAATGATATTTTTATCGTTTAGTCGTTACGTCTCTATTTTGTAATGATTTTACGTTACTAAACCATAAAAAAATTACTTGCATCGAAATTAAAAAGTAGAAATTAGAGTATATGGATTTAAAAAGTTTATAAAAACAATTCAAATTTGTTCTAAACTTGATCATCGTCATGGTTATTACTATGTTTAGAAAATAATAATTAAATATGTCTATCGTATTTTATTTAAAGTAAAACCTAAATATGCTTTTAAATTTAAAATAACGAATAAATAAATTAAAAGTAAGAAATTAAATTTAGTATAAATAGTTAAATTATGGTGGAACGTGCGTATGCTTATTATTTTGAGTGTGAATTGTATCATGTATGGTGGTGGGTGGTGGTATTCAAAAGAAGGCTTAGGAAGCAAAAAGCAAAAAAATGAAAGAACTCACCTATCATAGATACTGGTTAGAGAGCCCAAATCAGGGGCGATAACCCTTTGTTCTTTGTGAACTGCCTCAGCAAAGTGTGATAAAGCACCCAACCTCTAAGACAAGGATTATTCATGTCAAAGAAAGAGAAAAATAATAGGGAAATGGAAAAGTATTTATTACAACTGGGTTGGGCTGAGACTGACCCCTTTTGAGAACGACTGAAATCCAAAATACCCACGGACCAACACAATAGGAGGGAGATTATCCTGGGTTTCATTTTCACATTCTCCTTTTGCCTCTTCCTCTTTCACCTCAACATTTTCAACTACATCTTGAGACATATCTCCACCATAAAGCACATAAAGCACAAAAATGTGAAACCCATAAAGCACAAAAATCAATGAGTTCACAAATAGCTCCACCAACTGCTCACAATATGTAATCCACACTCTAATCATATTTGCAGGATCAATCCCCCCAACATGCCTAAACCAGAACACCATCCTTCTTTTATCCCAACAAATACCCAAACTTTAAGGCTATTTGCAGCCGTTTAAAGGGCCCAATGCAAAAATTGTGTCAAGCTTACCAACAAAACCTCATGTCTAAAATAAATCTTAAAGTAAAGTTTTCTTTTACGTATAAAGTCAAACATTTTAAAACTAATAATAATATTTCATTGGATTAATTTAGATAAAATTTAAAATAATAAAATATGTGTCTTTGCTATAATCAATTGAAAAATATTTTATTAATTAAAATTAATACGTATTTTTTAAGTTAAAAAATTATGAGACCTAAAAACAATTAATATATTAATGTTAAATATTAAGGATTTATTTTTTCTCCAACCCTACACCCCTGCTCACACCAAAGTTTCCTACATGCTATAACCAATAAACCATTAATTTTTGCTCTTGTCTAATATTTTTTTTTTTATTAACAATAATCATAATTATTCTGGTGGAATTTGGTTACACTATTTATCCTTCACTAAGAATTTCTCCAAAAACTTAACTTGCGTCCCTAACTAAGCTACATTTATTAGCTATCTGTTATTATATGTTAAATAATCTTTAAAATAATGAAACAACCTAAGTTATTCTTCAAAGATTAAAAATGACTGAAAAAAAAAACTACGTAAGCTTTCAAATATTAAAAATAATAATTAGTGAATTTTATTAGAGGTAAGAGACAGGTTGAAAAAGGATTTATGTAAAAAACTGAACCTAACCTACACACTATATGGGACAAGAACAAGTCAATGTGATATTTTAACATAATATGTTAATATTAATAATATGTAGAATTAAATTATAGAATAAAATTATAAAAGTAATAGCCAAAAAATTAGAGTAAAATTAATACTATGAAACTTAAATTAAAGTAAATTTTACGATATAAGTTAATATTATTGTAAATATAATATCACATTATACAAAATAGTATGAAGTTTATTATTAACACATTATTATTCAACAAAATTGTATTTTTTAAAAGAATAAAGGACACTAAATTATGTTGAGAGCACTCGAAAGCTAAATTGAGCCCGTTGTAAGAAAATGCGTCTTTTCAAAATCTGAACCATCCAAATCAACTTCCAACCATGTTGGGTTAACAGACGAATTAGAATTTTATAAAAATATATTAATTATAGGAACTAAACTAATAGATATTCAATAATTTAAGAATTATTTTATATTTGGTCAAGAAAGGAAACAATTTTATATAATATTATTATTTAATGAACCCGTTAGGTAAGAGAGTAATATAAAACTAAGTGAGAGTAGGAAAGAGATTGACTGTCAAAGCTCTCCTAGGGTTTCACAAAGTCAAGTGTAAGGTGGAAGGTCACAAAGAGATGTCAAGTAATTCGTCGGAGAGCAGGAAAGGATTTGTATTTTCCTGTGGAAAGTAGTCTGCACGATTCTACTTACAAATGAGCTGAGATTTGATAGGCATATGATAGATAATCCAATCTACGCCTCTATATGGTCAATAAGTGGAGACTATGATACACATCCTACGTATCCACATTGTTAAAGTTTGGAGGAAACTTAAATCTTTAAGTAGTCAAATATTTTTTATGCAGTAAGAATTGGGGTCATGGCTTACGTCAATTTTGAAGGCTAACCACAGGTGGAGACAAACATTTTCTATAGCCATAAATAAGGTATGGTAGAGAAGAAATGAATATGTATTTTAAACATACTTATAAAACAATGGAAGGTGGTGTTTTCTGTTTATGCACTTGTCAAAGAGATTAAGGATATCCATACAATACAATCCGTCCCATGTTGAAAGAAAATGGTTCTTAATATGCTAGTATGCAGGTTAACTAGGTGTGGATGACTCCCATATCAAGAATGGTTAAGATTAATTGTAATGCGACTGTCAATGTTCTCCATAGGAAGGCAACGATGAGAGGTGTAGTACACAATCACAAGGAAAGTTTTTTTCTTGGATTCATCTATCATATTCCTTTGAATTGCTGGTTATCCACCATACACTGGCAGTGGTGTATCAGCAAGAACTCTACGGTTTGACTACTGAATCAGATTCTCTTAATGCTATCAAGTTATTTGATAAGTGTTGTGGAATTGACAATGAATTGTTCATCTTAAAAGTAGTAGCAAAATTTTATAAAGTCAGTTTTCTTCTATTTTCCGTAGAACTAACCAATTAGTCAATAGATTTACCAAGATAGGGTTGATATTTATTCAAAAATGTTTTATTTTTAGTCATATATAAGAAATGTTGTTAAATGTGAACCACAGTAATTTGCATTGTATTCTTTTAAATTATTTTAGTAATTGATTTTGATGGACATGGCCGATTCCCTAAAAAAAAATAAAAATAAAACTATGTATGATTATAGCGAAGCTTCAAGAAGCCTGATACGCCTCCTAGACTCATTTCGTTTGCTTCACACTTTTGAAAATGGTCTATTCTCACATTCTTCGTTTCCTCTCGAATGACCAATCACAAAGGCATACGTTTCGTTTGGTCCAATCTTTTTCTTTCTATAGAACTGAGAAAACCACAACAATAATAATAAATTAACAAAAAATCTAAATGGGATTAGACTGCTTTGCCTTTGTGACACCTGTCATTGCAGTAGCCCACTGGTTTTTCAGAATAATCTGGACCCCTTAAACACCTAATCAATTGAAACATTTATATTTTATGTGGCAACTAAGCAACTGCATAAAGAATGGAAATTATATACTCAACGTTGTTCAAGTCTTTTCTTTTTTCTTTTTCTTTTTCTTTTAGGGTAAGACTATGATTGTATTAATATGAAAATATATCAGCTTAGGACTGCATGTGGAATCTCTCAACCATTTTTCATAGCACAATTGCAAATCTCAAAATTCAACAATTCATGATATTTAATATTGAGACAACAATTGTGTACACTATAGTGATTGTGACAACCTATTTACTACGGCCTCTGATATTTCTCTCAATCCTACACATTACAGAAAATGGTAGTGTAAAAATTGAGGGAAAACGTGGGGAAATATTTACATTTACGAAGGTGAAGGGGCATTAACGGAAATGAATAGCCAGTTTCTTTTCATATATCTCTTTTAATTGAATGGGGGGCAAAGAATGGTGTGCTAGTGTTGAATTTCATTCGGCATTGTTGGAGGCTTCTTCCTAAAAGCGTGCTTCCTACATCGTTGGAAAATGCTGTCATAGATTAAGTCAAAATTCACTCCTGCTCTCTCCCGATTAATAATGAATAGTATGTGATCACCCTCCACAAATTTGTAGTACCTGTTCCCAAGATACCATAAATTGATCAGTCCAGAACAATTTCTCAGAACTAATAACACTGGTAACTTAAAAATTAAAAAAAAAAAAACAGTTCATTTCAAAAACAGCAAACATTTGTCGATTAATAATGAATAGTATGTGATCACCCTCCACAAATTTGTAGTACCTGTTCCCAAGATACCATAAATTGATCAGTCCAGAACAATTTCTCAGAACTAATAACACTGGTAACTTAAAAATTAAAAAAAAAAAAACAGTTCATTTCAAAAACAGCAAACATTTGTTGACTTTAGACAGACTAAATGACATTACTCAACAGGTAATTTGCAACCAGAATACCGTGTCTGTAACATTAATTAGTATTTTGTGCGCATTCAGTCCAGACGATAAACTGGAAAAAATAGTCCCGTAGTTTTTCTAACTTGACTAAAGAAAGGGAATCATCAAGTCAATTTCATAAAAACAACTATTTCAAAATTAAATGATAATGCGTATAAAGGTTAATTATTTCCAAATATCAGAATAGAACTTATATGTTTTAGTCAATTTATCTATGTTTTATTAGAGATACATAATATGCATATATTAATTAAACTTCAATGCAACTTATAAAATGAGGGCACATCAATATAATGATATCTTTTTAACCAATTCAATTTGTCCAACGTTACTATACAATCAAAGCTAGACTAAATGGCAGTTATAGATTATAGAACTTAATAGTTAGTTAATCAACTTATATGTTTCGTAGAGTATATAATTTTAGATATAAGGAAATAACGCAAAGCTATGCTCGAAGACTACAGGTTTGGCTATGTTTATGCAATTACTATAGGGCAAAAGTATATGGTAGAAGTTCTACAGACCAGATGCCAGGTTGTAAGGGTTGGCAGTCTGATTCCTTTTCAACCAAGCAGTGGGGGTGTTCAATTGGGAGGCGAGGATGAGTCATGGATATTGTGTTTAGTGCGCCATCATTGTCTTGCCAGTCCTCATCTCTGCACAAGCAAAATTACATAATGATGATTGATTCATCAAGCTTAATCCAAGTTAAATTGAGCACTGCCAAAAGAAGGCAAAACTAGTATTTATTCTATTTAAAAGTCTACCTGTATCCCTTATAAGGAGGAGGAACATCTGCAGGATAACGCCACTGGCTCATCTGCAAAACTCGTATGAAAAGCAATGGGTGAATTCCAAGTACGCTTGAAGGAACTGTAACACCCATGAACTTTGTTGTACGCTTGGTCGCATAGCTGAAGTAGTATGTGTTTGGAAATGTCTGTATTTGGCAGTTGAGTCTTATAGACCCTTGAATTGTAAGATCAGGGAGGATCCAGTCTCCTGAAGCAAATGGACCTGCATTCCCCAATAGACAGTCAACAAGACCCCATATGCCCATCTTTTTCCATGACATGTTAAAGTGATCAAACCCAAAATTATAGTAGTTCTTCAGCCAGGGAATGTCAAACCAATCATATATTATAACCCCAATGCGGCAAAGCTGTAGCAAGCAAATAGGTTTCAATGTTTTCCCATCTTCAGGCCTGAAACAAGTTCAAATTATAGACTAGCTTAGCATTCAATCTGCAAATGTAGATAACACTGATAATTAGCAAGTTATTAATTAATATGAATAATATGGAATTTAGGCTTTAATTATCAGTTTGTTTGCTGAAAGAGCTCATAAAATTTAGTTAGAGCAAGAATGTAGATAATGTGGTAAAAAGAGATGCATAGTCAGATAGCCTTCTGAATGTATCATCCCAGTAATTTAGTTCTACTTTTTGCTTTCTCAACCACCCCATTCCAAGCCTATAACAATTAATTAAGACAGCTAATAAAAGCCAACAACTATAGAACTAGTGCTCTAAGTTTAATCATAGCCAAAAGTTGATAAGAACTCACTGCACGCCATCAGTGTAGGTTCTTGTTGTCCCATTAAATGCTCCAGATAAGGAAGTGATGCTTAATACCCAGTTCTCTGAAGTGTTTTCGTGCCCCTTGAATGCCTGAAGGGAAAATGAACATCAAATTATCCATAATACGAACACCACAACAAAAAGATAAATTAAACCTTTACAAGTAAAAAGAAAGGGGAAAGCGCATGAAACCATTAGGACCAACCTTATCGGCAAGCATTTGTTGCAAGGCACGAACAACTTGGGCTCCTGCTGAGTGCCCAACAAAATGAATAGGGTGATCCTCGTCCCACTCAGGGTAATGCCCTGAATCCCAATAACAACAACAAAAGACATTTTCATAAAACATTGGAAAATTACCAAAGTAAAAGTGTGAGGAAATAAAGCTAAAAACAACCAGAAGAAGCAGAACATGAGGATCTACTAACCTTGTTCATAGATTCGTCCAAACTGCGAGTGTCCACATTCCTTGCTGTGCTCCTCACCGTAATCAACTTGCCCACCTTTCAAATAATAGAACAATTCCCGAGCCCTGAGACCAAATAACAAAACTTTTTTACAGAACTGTGGCAAGAACAAAACAAGTACAGGACACATTTAATTGAAAAACCCCACAACCAATCTTCTATACCGCAATAACCCACCTATCATATATACTGGTGAGAGACCCCAAATCAGGGACAAGAACCCTTTCATCCTTCTTCTCTGCCCCAGCAAAGTACGATAAAGCCCCCAACCTCTGACAAAAAGATAATTTGAAAGACAAATGAACACCCCAGAAGAGAAATAGATGAAAAGGGTGAAACCTGACAGAAAAAAAAGGGAGGAAAAACCAATGGGCCTTACCCCTTTGCCAAATCCAAAAATCCCATGAACCAACACAATAGGAGGCAGATCATTAGCATTGGTATTGGAAATTCCCTCTACGACCTCAACATTCACATTAGACTTGTGAAAATAATCATTCAAAGCCTGCGAGAGATCCCCCGCCACAGCAGTGCTAAATATGTAAAACCCGTAAAGCAAATGAACCAACGAACTCACAAACAGCTCCACCAATTGCAGATAAGAAATCCATAATCTCATCATTTTCTTCTTTGTTTAGAACCAACAACAACAAAGAGCCTCCTCTAACAAAAAACAGCAAAAGAAGGCCCTTTGCAGGGTTAAAATCAAAAACCGTTCAAACCCTTAATATTGCGGACAGAGACCCTAATTTTCACATGAAAAAGCATCAATTCCCTTCTCAGCTGAAACAATACAAGGTGTGGTTTCTTGTTATATTTATTACAGGAATTCACGCTCTTGGTTTGCTTCAGACTTTGAATATCGTCTCTTCCCACATTTTCTTCCTTTTATACCTCTCAATTCGCAATTGTCTTTCACCTTTTGTCTATTTTTTTATTCGTCCATCTGGCTGAGAATACCAGAACAATAATAATGAATAGTTTTATATTATTTAAAATTAAAAACAAAAAACGATCAGAATATTAAAAAAAAAAAAAAGTTCAATTGGCAACGTGACACTTGTCCTGCAAGGTAAGTGTACCCCAATATGGTCAATGTGGGCACCACTAAATTGGAGAAAATCTATTAAGAAATAAAACTAAATTTCCGCCTATTAAACAGGGGTAAAATATATAAAAATAACTGTAGATAAAGTTTGGTGAACATCACAGCGTGAAATAATGTGTTTTTGCTTTTTACTGTTTCTAGCAGATTCCAGGTGCAGTGTGTGCTGTAGCGGATCTGTAAACGAAGTTCAACTGTATCTGAAATGCTGAATTTCAGCGTCCTTATCCATTGGAGTTCCAACAACAACCCAAACCCAAAGTAAACAATGAAATGAAATCAGTTCGTAATAAAAGTTTGTTGGTTGTCCGTTGGGTGATCCACCCCAACCCAACGCGCTTTTGAGGAGTCAGGGATTGACGCACGTTGTTAAAACGTGGAATTTTATTAGGGATTGGATTTCTCACCCATGGACCTCGGGATTTACGGCTTTAGTTCTTATACAATCAAATTTGATTTTGTGTTACTCAATTTCTTTTCATGTTTTTTGTGCTGTTGAGTGAGTATTCAATTTCTTTCGTTAAGAACCATATAAATCTTGCATATTTTTAGCGGTGAACTATCTAATGCGACTTATTTGATGTGATGTATGTTTTGTTATTACTAGAATGTTCACTTAATAGAAATCAAGGGTTTCGTTAAGAAATATGTACGGTTCAAACACTTAATAAAGAAAGTGATTAGTTTACCAGATATACGTTTGGAGAATGCAAGCCAGTGTACAGTTAAGAATAATTAATAAAGATTAAATTTACAAAAATTAAATCATAGTTAATTCTACTATTAAATCAATTTTAATTTTCATAATTATTAATATTTTATTATTTTATTTAAAAGATAAAAATGTTCATTAATTAATATTTTATTTTATGCATACCAGAAAAACTTTCAAAAATAAAATAACTTTAATATTGTTGTGCTATTTTTTTAGAAAATTAAAAAAAATAAAACAATATTAAAACTATTTTATTTTTATTTCTCTAAATTGAAGTAGCATTAAAATAAAAAAAATATTAAAACAACTTTAAAATAATTTTACATTTAATTTTCAAATTTTTTGCATTTTTACATCAAATAAAATATAATTAAAATTATATAATATTGATTAACCTTTTAAATAAAGTAAAAATACATTAATGATTATTAAAATAAAAATTTATTTCATAACATAATTAAGTATGTAATTTTGTAAGATTCAATATTCATGGATTATTTTTAACTGAAACAGGATAGATATTTAATATTTTGAATCTTGTTATTTTTTAACCCTATATTTTTAAATTGAATAATAATTTTGAAACTTATATGTAAAAATAAGGTAAGAAAAGTTATTTTATTTCATTGTAAAAGTTTATAACTCTAACAAGATTAATATACTTTATAGCTAATAATTTATGAATATTAAATTTCACAAAAAATTATAATTAACTATATTATTAAATGAGTTTTTATTTAAAGGATAACAAAGAACTTTAAAACTTAAACTAAAATAATTTTAACGTTATTTTACTATTTTTTTCATCTTAATATTGCTGAAAATTAAAAAATAAATAAAAATATAATAAAAAATATTAAGAATATAAAATAAAAACATTAAAATTATTTTATTTATTTTTAATTTTCAGTGGTTTTAAAATAAAAAATAGTAAAACAATATAAAATTATTTATTTTTAATTTTCTTAAGTATTTTTGTATGCATTAGATAAAATATTAATTAGAAATATTGATAGGTATTCTTTAAAAAAAATAAAAAATATATTAATAGTTATAAAAATTAAATTGATTTAATAATACAATTAATTATGAATTTTTATAAAATTTAATACTCATAATTATTTTTACGGAAACTTGTAAAGCATTATCCATATTTTATTCCTTTAATGATAAATGAGGGATATTCATTGTTTTGAACATTTTGAAAAAAAAAATATTAAAATCAAAATATGATTTTTCCAAGATGTATCACCATTAAAGTGAAATTTAGAATCTATATGATAGAAAATGCGGTCTTGTATAAACTATAAAATAGTATGCACATTCATTTATTGAAGACAAAGTAAAATGCATCATATTTTTTTTATAAGTATATATACATCTTTCTTCCTAGATGCACATGCTTATTCTTTTTCATTTAAATTATCTTTATTTTACATACAATTTTAGTTGTTTTAATTTTTTTATTAATTTAATTATTAATTTTAATTTTTAAAAAATTATAAAATATAAATGAAATTTAAATAATAAATTTTATTATAAAATTATAGAAAATATATTAAAATTAGAATATAAGTTCTTTGGTTAAAAAAATCTAAAAACATAACTGACATATAGATACACAAAAAAGTATCGTAAGATGTTAATATGAAGTCCATATTATATATGATTCTAATAAGATAAGAGCGTAGGTTGCACGGGTTGAAGAAAATAAAGATAGTTAGTTAGATTGCGCATCTCTGGAAAGACGTGATGATTGCGTGACACATGCATATTCAGTATCCCTATATTTTCCTGTGGAGTTCAATAATAAACATTGCTTTTTCTTTAGAAGAAAACAAAATAGATGCAAATGGAAGCCGTGGTTCTGCACACTCTGTCTGGCCATTATAATTTAGCTCAACAGTTTCATGATTTTTTCTGGGGTGGAATAAAGTATTCTAATCCTATTCGGATTTTGAAACTTTCAAACATTTTGACTTGCTTTGCTTTGTTGCTTGCATAGACAAAGAACTTTAGCATTTTAGACACCCGAAGCACTGTTTGATTACCAATCATGTCTCTTTTTTGCTTCTTATTTTAATCACTATTTAACATAGTCTTGCACGTGTTGACGCTTGAAATTCAATATATCGACAAATCTTCCAGTTAGAGCGTAGGTCAAGAATTTTGAAATACCATTCCATCTTCAATGGTCGTCGACAGTGCGGCTTCAAAAATAAAAACTGGACCACTGTAAAGAAAAATAAATTCCTTTCTGTTTGCTTTCTATCTTTTAATCTTATACTTTTTTTCGCTTTCGAAAATGGAAAAACAAAACACGTTAGGTAAGAATGAATTTTTAAAATCATTTCCAATAGTAATAGACTTTTTTAAAATCAAAATGCGGTAGAGTAGAGTTTAGTATGAGAAACTATTTCTTTTTGTTTTTATTTTTTATTTTCTAAAAATTATTTTTATTTTTTAATTTTTAACATTAAAAAAGTATGTTTGTTTTTATTTAATATTTTTATTTTTAAGAAATAATATTGTTAAATGTAATCAATTTTAGAAAAAATATTATAAATTTTTTATATATATAATTTAAAATATATTTATATATTATTTTTTATATAATTACAATGTTATTATGTACTGTTAACTTTTAAAAACAATAAAAATATTATATACACCGACACTCAATGATTTTTTTTCTGTTTTCATTTGTTTTCTAAAAATATTTTCTAAATTATAATCAAACATATTTTATTATTTTTTTCTCTAAAAATAAAATAAAAAATAGACAAAACAAACACTACTTAAGTTTTTTATTTTTTATTTTCATTTTTCAATATACTCTTATATTATAGTATTATTATAATATACAACTTGAAAATAGTGAGTCTCATTCTCTTCTTTCTTCCAAATAGGAATCGCATTTTCTTTTCTCTTTTGAAAGTGCATTCTAGACAGTATTACATAATTATTAAAAAATATATCTCAATAATTTCAAACTATTATTATTTTACCTTTATTTTTGTACTTGATATTCTTAAATATTTCTTTTTTAGCATTTATATTTTTTTAATCTTAAATTAACCCTACTTTATTTAAATTTTAAATGCCCATAATTCATTTTCATTTAAACAACTCGAATGTTATAGAGTTAAAATTAAATTCATACGTCAACAATAATTAGTTCAATGGATATAATTATATAGCAAAAACATTCTTGACTTTAGATCTTACTAATTATTGACTTTAACAAAAAGTCATATATAAACATATTGTAAGTTTTGTTTAATTTATATATATATATATATATTAATGCATACGCATTCTATTAATTTGTAGTTTGAATGAATTAGTAATTTATACTAAAATATTTAGACATAAAAATTAATCATTTTTATTATAAAAAGTTTATATAAATATATTACAATCTTTTAATACTCAATTTTAAAATTTTAAAATATATTCTCTCTCACATATTGTTTTCTTTCATTAACTGCATATTAATTTAACCTAAATTTCTTAATATATTTCATTTTTTTCTTTATTATTTTCTTTGTAAATCACATATTTTATTCACTATTTATTCAAATAATTAATTTTTTTTTACTTTAGATATCATATCATTCATTGCTCATGTGTGATTAATGAGAAACTATTTAAACTAACACAAATAGTAGTTATTGAATTTCATAATTTACAAAAATGTATAAATATGACATGAAAAGGCATATATATTTGAGAAAATCAATAATAAATTTTTTTATTTTCAATTTAAATAAGTTCTAATGTAAAACAAAAAAAAATAAAATGAAAGAAAAAGAAGATGAAATATTATAGAAAATGTACGATTGGATTTATATGAAATAAATGGGAGAAAAGAGAAAAGAAAAAGAGATTTTTAATTTTAAAATTGAGTGTTAAAAAATAATATCTTTAATATAAATTATTTAAGATAAAAAAAATGTTTTTGTGTCTAGATATTTTGGTGTAGGTTGTTACCATACTTCAACTAAAAATAAAGTACTCTACGTTTTTATAAAAGAAACTTCAAAACGAGGAATTTCAATATTTCATGATTCACTCAAACAAATTAAATTTATTTAATTTTAAAAATTGCAGAATATTTTCAAATAAAACAATTAAATAACTAAAATATGACTAGCTTTGTAACATTATATTTGACAAAAATATAATTAAAATGTACAAACAATTTGAAAGCTGATTGCACCACTCGAAACCCTAAACAAGAGATAAAAGACATGCTGATTTTGAATTACGTTTGTATTAAAACGTTTTTCTTTATAATTTTTTAACTAGTGGCGTTAATGGCAGCAAGACTTTTTTTTTCCTTTTAACGTGGAAAAGCGAGTTATTTGACATGACCAGTGACCACGTTGAGTAGTGGTGTGGAGTGGACCACGTGAAAATGGCGCAGAAGAATTTGGTGATGCATCACTTCCGTCCATTGTGTAAGCTAAACTCTAGAATCTTCCTTCTTCCCCTAATCTATCAGGCTAATGCAGCCAATACTTTTGCTTTGTTTATTAATATTAGACTTACACTATTCTTTGGTAAGGTTAAATAATGGATAAAAAAATAAATTTGAATTAAGAAAAAATCAAAATGTTAATTTTTTATTTTATACTATTTTTCTTGTTAATTAATTTATATAAGTCAGCGATTCATCCCACCTCTATTGTATTTTAATTATTTATGAGATAAATTTCACGAAAAAATACTTCATATAAAAATTTTGAAAAACAAGAGATTAAATATAAGCAAATAAAATGAAGCTAATTGAAAACCTTAATTTAACTAAAAATTATAATTGTCAAAGAAAGATAAAAATTTGAATGATTGCATGATAATATTACGAGACTAACACATGTGGATTTGGCAAAGTCTACATATCTTTTGTAAAAAAATTAACACATTTACAGATAATATCTAATTTATAAAAAAATAAATAAAAAATAAAAAAAGTATTACAGGAATAAACGCCCATAATATCTTCAATCAACTCATGTTATTTTAGAGTGTAAAAACTAGTTTGGATTGAATTTAACAATTTATTCAAACTTATCAAAATTCTTCAAGTTAGATTGGACGAAATTTATGCATTTCTTCTTCTGTCAAACTCAAACAAAATCAATTTGGTCAATATCAGGTTAGTTTAGATTGACTTATCACTACAAAATGTTAGCAATTATTTAAAATTTTCTATATAAAAAAAAAAAAAAAAAACTCCAACGTTTAAACACATTACAGTGTCATTGAGCTACACAACTGAAATTTTTTAAATAATACAAAAAATATTATTAATTGTGTTTTTGGTGCTAATTTTAATTTTTCTCTACAATAAATAAATATAAAATTATTCAATATTTCATTCCTTTTGCTTTTATCCTTGTACAAAAGCATATGAGAGATAGCCTGTGATTACCCTTATAAGTATTTTACGTGAATTGCTGAGATTTTGGACAAGCTGATAATTAAAAAAGAGTACTTGGTGTAAGCGAGAGAGGCAAGGACAAAATAATACTCTCTTTTTTTATAGGCAATGAGAAAATAATACTTATATGAGTTTGATGCGACTTGGATAAAATAATTGCTAGTAATAATATAAAACTGTTTTCTATAATTTTGTTTCGAATATAATTATAAATATGTTTGTGTTTAAAATACTTTTCTTTTTTAGGAAAAGGATGAAACACCTAGTGTATCCATTATCATCCGATTAAAAAAATATTTAAGTTTGGTAACTTTTACGATAATCATATTAAAAATATAAAAATAATTTTAATTGAATAACGTTTAAAACTGTTTTACATATATAAGCTTTTCTTTGCGTGTAATATCCAAGGTAAATGATTGTATAGAAATTCGATAATCTTTCTATATGTTATTGATCGATAGAAAGAATTATGGTTTGTTGTCGGTTGCAAGATAACTTTATTGGTAAAAAAAAAAAACTACTCTGGCCTCCCATAACTTGCACCTAGTTTCTTTTAACATTTTCTTATTTATTATTTATATATTTATATTATTTAAAATAATTTTAAAAATTTCAATTTAACTTCATTTTGTTATAACTTACTAAATCAACTTATTTAAAATATATAATTAAAATATTTTGAATCAATTGATATATATTCAAAATTATTAATAGAAAATATCAAGTGTACAATATAACAACAAAACATATTTAATTGTATTTATAATCAAATAATTTAGAATATAAAGTAATTAATATTTCACATCAGTTGATTTATAATATAAATATAATATTATACTTTCAAATAAGTTAATCTAAAATATATTTTTTTATATTTTTCTATTATATTAAGACCACCTAATTAAGAATATACATACTAAATATAAGTTAGGTAAGTTAGAATATTTTAAAATATGGGTATAAATAGTAAATAAAGAGTATTAAAAGAGACTGTCACTTGCATGATACACCGTTAGGTTTCTCATGGTTCGACCCATTTCTTGATTTTTATACATTCTAATTCGGCCTTAAATAATTTCATTTGCTGAATTTCATTTCCTTCTAACATCCACAACTTTCAATATCTTTATGACTCTAAACACAATTTGAGAAGGCAGAAGAACCACTAAAGGAATTAGAGAAGACAAATGCTCAACATCTATATTTAATAATCTTTCTGCTTATCATTTTTGTATTTTATATATGTCAAGAGATAATGGATTGTGAACTGTAAATAGTTTTAACTCATTCAGTTACAACGTTTTTATTGATAGTTTTATTTACCGTAATTTTGATACTTTATCAATTAATATTTTTAAAAATTATATAAATAAATAATTATAATTAAATATTAGTGTAAAACTCTTTTACGCGTAGTATATATTAATTAAATTTTATCAGATATGAAATTTTATTATAATTAACCGATTAATATATACTATTCATACAATCATAGTTTTTTGTTTACTTATTTTTAAAGTATTAATTAATTTAATAAATTTATTTTAAATAAAAAATTATAATTAATTCATTATAATTAACCATTAATATATATTATGGATTATAATTATTCGTTTACCTGATTTCTTTTGAAGTATTAAGGGATAAAGTTAACAAATTTATCTTAAATAAATAATGTTAATAGGATGTTAATGTATCTATAAGGGTATGCTAAATAAAGGATTGAATTTTATTTTAAATTTTATCAAATTGATTAATCATTTTAATGTTATTTTGAATTCGAAACCATAAATAACGTTGTATTTCAAAATAATGGAATAATTTATCGTATTTACTGTTTTCAATGTAACACACACAGCCCCACTTGTCCATAATTATATTTTCAGCGTGGTCAGCTTTCCCTTTTGTACACAGGTTGGTATGCATGCTTAATTTAGAACTCAAGAACCTACACGATTTTCCCAACAATTATTCAGTCCCTTATTATGATTTTTTTTTTTTATAAACAAAAAATTGTATTAATCAAAGTGAAAAAAGCACAAGGATGCTTCTGACATATTATTCCCTTGTTATGATTGTGAATTATAATATCCACAAATACAATGAAAGAGAGTTTTTCTATTCTCCTCAAATTAAGTCCACAATGTCGTAGGTTTATGATTATCTCAATTAATTATACAGACAAAACAAAATTAAGTAGAAAATTAGCTGATGCTCACCACCACTCATTTTTTTAATTGACACCAAAATGTATCACGTTGCATTACTTTCTAGCATTCAGAAAAAATACTTTAAGACTATTTAATTGAATTCTTAGTTTTTCCATTTTGCTGAAATAGTTTGTCAGTTTTTAAAATTTTCATTTGTAAGAAAAATTGGAAAAACAAGTGTTTAGAATTTCAAAGAATGAATAATAGTGATCGAGGAATTGTAATCCGATCAACAAATTCAATTATTGAGAAGTATCACTTAATCCATGTTCTGTTTTCAAATTAAGAAGGTATAAAATAATAGAAATATAAAGATAGAAACATGGCATCATCATAAAGAAAGGAGGACAATTAAGGAGAAAACTCAAACTCTTATAAACAGTGGATCAAATCCATTTTTTATTTTTTATTTATAAAAGAGGATTATTTTCATTATATAAGGATAAATCAATTTTTGACAAGGCACTTTTATTATATTTAATATTTGTTTGTGAGAAAAGAATTGTATATTTATTAATAAAACTTGTTTTTTAATGTTTATTCTTACTTTAGACAAGTGTACTGAAGAAGCACAATCATGCTTAATTTAGCATGATCGTGTTGCAATCTCAACGGTCTCAAGCATGGTCGTGTTGCAATCTCAACGGTCTCAAGCATGGTCTTGCTACTTAAATTTCTAGAAAGATACTAAAACAGCACAAGTTCAATCCAGCACAACCGTGCTCATTCCAGCACACCTATGCTAAATAGGTCAAACTTTTCTATAAACATCAGACGATGAGAGACAAAAGGGAGCTAACTTTGCCTCGAACAAAGGGTTAAATATGTGACCTAAAGGCAAGGAACGATAAGAAAAATATTAGATTGAGTCGATTCATATTGCTTCGTATTAGTAATTATTTCTTTTATCATTGATACATTATGTAATTCAAGAGATGTTTAACTTTTCATTATTTGTGCCCTACTAATCCCCTTTTTCTAGGATATCATATAAATTCTTTTTGATTCCCTCTAGTACTTTACATTATTATTCAGTTAAGTGATTAATTTGCTTCACTATTACACATGTACATCCTAGTTATTTAAATAATCGTGACGATTGATATTTGAATAATTGATTTATGAAGCAAGTAGATTATTGTTTTGATAGAATTGACCAAATTTATTGGGCAAACCTCAAATTAAGCAAAAAGAAGTTGATCCTAATTTAAAATCTTGTATGACTAACCTGGATAATAAATTAAGGATATAGTATAGTGTGAATGACCAAATGATGAGATCCTCCTTTGGATGTTCCTCCAAGATCAACTTCAAGAAGTCCAAGGTAGAAGTGGATTCGATGGTGAAGGAAGAAAGGGGAGATGGGAGGTGTCACTTCAAGAGATAAGCCTCAAAAGAAGGTAGTTTGTCACAAGAGAATAGGGGAAGGCCTTGGTCGTGAGACTCAAAAGAAAAAAAGGAGAGAAACCAAATTTGAATTAAAGAGTACATGTTCTTAAAATCATGGATCTTAGAACTTACTATTATTATTAACTTATTAATTCTTACTTTCTTAGGTTATTTAAGTGTCTATTGTGTAGTCAATAAAATTTTGTTTGATTACTTCCATTTTCTATTTATAGGTTCATACAAAGAAAAAAAATCGTTTGCATCAAAAGAAGACGAATGATTTTATATATATGATGTATAATACAGAAATTGAAATCTAAATTGTGAAGAAAAAATGTTGTGTTTGCTTTTAAAGACATTCATTTGGATGATGAATGGATAACTAAGGTTAAAAGTGTTAGAGATCAAGATGATATTATTATTCCATCTTTTGAAAGTGAAAATTTAGATACGTATATTAGAATTCAAAAAATATATTAATTGATGTAAGTGAGTCATTTTTTAAAAATAATTACTTAAATGATTTTGTTTTAAAAAAATTTACATAATAATCTATTTCTGAACTTAACTTGATCACATCACAATCACTTGATCAAATCGCAAGTTTCACGTCTAAGTTACACTAACTAACTAGTCAAACTATATTTTGGTCAAAGCCATTTTTTTGGAACAACACGAAATACGGAACCTAAAACCGCAGACCAATCATGTGATTTAAGAGTCTTTATCTAATCATTTTGCTCCTCCAATGGTTATTAGTGAAATGAATTTTTAAATTACATTAGAACGGAATGCGAACTGCAACTTTAGTGTTCTTTAACCAATGAAAACGAAATGCACTGATAACATTATGATTGTCCAATGGTTAATAGCGAAATGAAGTTTTAAATTACTCTAAAATGCAGTTGTGAAATGCTACTTTAACGTTACCATTTATTTAATATTTGAATTTATATTGTATATAGTTTTTGTTTAAAACAAACTCGTACGTAGGCACATGTATTTTAATTAGCATGTTATCTTGTCAAAATCAAGTAATGCAATGACATACCAATTAGTTTGCATCAACTTTTATAAAGTTAATTTCAATTTAACTGTTAAATTCAGCATATTATTTGTCAAAATCAAGTAATCTAATGTACTATTTAGTTTGCATAAAACTTTATAAATTTAATTTCAATTTAATAGGTGAATTAGTTAAAGTCGCAGTTTGCAACTGCGTTTTAAAACAGTTTAAAAATTTGATTAAAGAACATTATCAGTGCACTTTTATTTTTATTTATTAAGGATAGATAAGTTTGTTGGCTTGGTTTTTAGTGTTGATTATTTATGGGAAGACCACCAGTTGGTGGGTCCCCTTTCTCTAGTTGACGCTACCGCTAATTATCAGGGACACCCTCTTTAGTTGATGTCACCCTTCATACCACATGAAACTATGCATGTTCCTTCTCTCTGGTTGGCGCATCCACGCGAACATCAATCAAATTACACCATTTCAATAATTTTTTATGAAATATCACCATTTCAGTCATTATTTTTTAAAATTACATTATAGTGGTATTTCTAGAAGATCCAAAGCAACATTTTTCTTAACATGTGGGATTCATAACTAATAGAAAGGTTCAAAGAATGCGGAATGTGGTATGGCTAGCTAGGTTATGGTGCATCTAACTCCAATGATTTTTCCTTGGATGGGTATACAAGTGGTGTTGCTGGAAGATCCAAAGCAACATTTTGCTTAACATGTGGGTTTCATAACTAATATCAAGGTTGAAAGAATGTGGAATGAGGTATGTCTAGCTAGGTTATGGTCTATCTAGCTCCAATATAATAAAGTGATTTTCAAGGAAAGTATTTTTAATGTACAAACAGGTTTTAGATTTGATTGTCTATAGGTTTTGGATGTGGATTGCTGATAAGGTTAATAGAGCTTGTTTCTCCATTTATGAATGAAAAAGATAACTTTTATTATGCTTAGACAAGATTAGGTGATAAGAGTTTATTAAAAGTTGGTGTTTTTCTTGGGTACTATTGAGATGGTGCTCAAGGTTATTAGGTTTCATTTGTGAAATTGTATGTATTGCTTTTATATCCTTGTTATTCTTTGCCTTGGTGCTCATAACTTGTGATACCAAGACTTTAATATAGAGTCCATGAATATGTTATTACGGGGATTCCATTGTTGGTGCAAATTTGATATTTTCTCATGTGATTTTAAATTTTATCTATAGGGATTTTATGACAATAATTATGAAAAATAACTACAGGAAGGTCATGGACAATTGCATGCTATTGTCAATATACTAGGAGGCATTATAAAATTCACATGTGGATGGTGTTCTTTTAATGTTTTTTATATGAACATAAATGGTAGTCAGATAAATTATTGTTATAAATGTTTTTTGCTGATAGGAATTTTGGGTTGGGCATACCTTCTAGTTGACGATAAAAAAAAAACTTATTTCAGTAATAAATCATGTTTTATAAAATCACTTAATCAATTTCTTCGAAATCTTACACCAAATTGGGTTCTACAACCTTGCAAGGATCAATTCGGCTTGCTCCAAATGCAAATTTAGATGTTTTCTATTTGCACCCTCAAATTTGAACTCCCTACAACAATATTATCAGACTCGAGTTGATCATCGATTCGATCGAGGTAAGGAGTCATGGGTCAGGAGTCAATTCGAGGGTCAACAATTAACTCACATTACTTGGTTTTGCAGTAATAAAATTTAAATAATGTATAATTTATATAATTTTATACTTTATAAATTTATAACAAATAATTAAACTAAAAATAAATTACAGATTCAATGTTATTAGACTTGCCTCAGTTGTCGACTTGGCGAGGTCGACCAGAAAAGTCAACAATTAACCCCACAACTCAGTCTATATTAATAATATAAATAATTTATTATCTACATAATTTTATATTTTAAAAAAAATATAAAAAGTGATTATATATATATATATTAATGTTTGCACAAATTTATTAAATAAACAAGTTAGTTTAGTGGTAATTGAGTTTTATCCTTAAAGAAATGGTGTAAGGCTCGAATCATAGTAAACATGTTTTTGTTATTCGATTTAACTATTATGTTTATTAAGACGCTTGGGAAACTACAAAAGCAAAATTTAAGGGTTTAGGAATTAGAAGGGTTTTGACTTTGCCTTTGGAAATTGCAATTCAATAGATGGAAAATGAAAAAAGATGAGGAGGCATGCAGAACGTGTTGGAAAGACGTTAGAAGACGCACATGATGTGTGACAAATGGAAAAACATAGGAAAACATGAAAAGTCAATAATGGGTGTGTAAAAATCGGGTTGCGAGTTTCTAATTTAAAGTTGTGGTATCAAACACGTTCATAGGTTTGATACTTATATTGTATGGTGTAGATAGGCTTTTGAATATGATTGTGTAGTTTAAGCATATCTTTAATTTTTGCATGAGTGAATCTTGAATTATGACTAAGTATTGTTTGGATAATTGATTACTTAAGTTAGTAATAAATTAACTAAGTTGAAACAAGCAAGAAAGTCATAAAATCTACGACCCTCGTTCGGAGTGGTTCTGAGTTTTTGGTTTTTGGTTTTGAAATGTATTTTGAAAACAGAAATGTGTTCAACAAAAATGGTTCTGTTTTGGTTTTTAACTCATCTTCGAAACAACTTTCACTCAATTTCAAAAACAATAAAATTTGGTTTTCAGATTTCTATTTCTGTTTTTATTTACATTCATTACTTGACATCACTTGTCACCATTAACCATCACCTCTGACCGGCGGTCACCGATCGCCACCTCTGACCAACAGTCACCAGTCGCCACCTTTGTCCGACACTCACCGACTGCCACTTTCGACTGACGATCACCATCCCTCACCTCTGACTAGTAGTCATTGGTTATCACCTCCGATCGACGATCACTGATTGCCACCTCCGACTGGTGGTCACCAGCTGCCACCTTAGACCGTTGGTAACTAGCTGCCACTAATGATCGACCGTCATCTCCAACCAGCGGTCACCAGCCACCACCTCTGATCGAAAATCACTAGTTGCCATCTTTGATCGATGATCATTGACTGCCACCTCCAACTAGCGGTTATTGGCCGCCACCTTCAACCGACGATCACCGATCGCCACCCTTGATCCTCGGTTACTGATCGTTACCTCTGACCATTAGTCACCAATTACCACCTCTGATTGTCAGTTACCGACCACAACTTTCGATTGCTAACCACCAACCGTGAACTTTAATGACTATCTTGACCGCTACCTCCAACTAGTGTTTTGGTTAAGATTTGAAAACTTAAAACCAAAACTAGTTTTTGTTTTTATAAATTTCAAAACTAGAAACCAAAAACCACTCCAAACAGAGCCTAAGTTTGTAGTAAGTTAATCGATTACCATAATTAGATAATCAATTACCCTATGTAGGAACTTAAAACTCGAAAGTGCAACCTCTCTGAAATGATCGATTACATGCAAAGATAATTTATTACAAATGAGAAAGTTTCTTGCACTGGGTTTGTTTTAAGTCATAAACTAGGTAATTGACTTCGTAATCGATTACCAAGGTTTGTGCAACATATAAAAACTTTTTCCAACTCATTTTTAACAAACTTTTGAAAAGGGAAAAAAGGTTCTTGAAAAAACCTTACACATTATCTTTGAAAAACCCTTAAAGATTCAAAAGAAAACCCGAAAACTTGAACATGGAGATTCAAGACTTGTGATTGATTGAAGATAGAGATTGATTGAAGGTTATTTGGTATTGGGTAAATCTTCACTTTTCAAGTGATATAATTTTTTATCATTTCTTTGTGATTTGAGGGAATTGAATCTGTAATCTCTAGAGGGGTTTTTGCGATTATAAGATACTTTGAAATGTGGTGTTGTAAGCGTGAGACATTTGTGAGTGACGGGGTGTCACAGGTGTAGCAAACCCTTGTGGGGTGCAAGGGTTAGTATTAAATTTTGTTTTATATGTTGTTTGGTATTTTCTATGTAAAAAATTTGAATGTGTGATTGCATGTAGATTGATTTTTTAGTGGAAATCAAATTAGCGGAAGACTAAGTATGAAATTAAATGTAGGTCTCTTGACTGAACCAATATAAAACCAAATGTGCAATTTCTCTATTCCTCTTTATCATTGTACATTAGATTGAATTGAAAATTGCATGTTTACTGCTGGAAAAATTCTTATATCTTGCATGATTGAAAAATAGAAATTGAAAATTAAATTGTACATGTGTAAATCTTTAATAAAAAAAATTGTCAAATAGATTGTGGAATACTGAATGTTGTGAATCAATTTGAAAAAGGATCAAATATTGAATTGTGAAATCTTTATAGTTGGAATTGAGTTAAAAAAAGAGTTTGATTCATTGTGCATACTCAAAGTGTTAAATTTAAAATTATTTTGGAACTCTTAGATAGATTTTGAAAATTTCAAAAAGGGGTGAATTTTTTAAAAATGTTTTTATCTTGAAAAAGAGAAAATTTTGTGAAAACATTTTGGAATCTATTCAACCTCTCCTTCTAGATTCTCCCTTGGGCCAACATACTAGGCCATTCGGAGTGATATGCACATCTGATCCATTAAATGCCTTAGACTGATATATTATTGGTTTTCGGTTTAACCGATTCAACCCATCGATTCGAGCCAGTTCTTATAACATTAGGAAAATTAATTAAATAATTTATATAATATTTATAAATATTTATTGGTATATATATTTATATATTATTTTTATTATGATTTCAAAATAAGAAGTTGGTTTAGTGATGTTTTTTCTTCCAAATGTCCAAATGACTGAGATTCAAACTTGGTATAGGTAAAAAGTTTAATTTGTTTCAACAACTAAATTGAAATGAAATTAATGTATACATTGTAGTGCAACATGCATGTGGGGAAGCATGTCAGGTCATTCGTCAATGTTTGGGATTGCACATGTAGGGAAGCACGCATCATCATTTGAAACTATGCATGTTAAGAAGCATGCATCAATGTTTGGGACAACATAGAGTAAGTAATGTGTTGAAAAATGGACTAGTTATTATAACTTGCAAGTCACAAAGTTTAGATAAACTCACACAAGTTAACCTATCTGTGTATTTGATGTCCGATTTAACTCGTTTGACCAACTAGTCGGAGCCGATTCCAATAACATTACCCCATCATGCCCTCGTCCCCTTCATCTTCTACACCGTTGTGCACCGCTACGTGCTTCCATGCTCTCTTACACTCATTCATTCCCCCTATGTCCTTGCCCTTTCTGCACCTCCCATCCCCCTTGCAGATCATGTGATCCGCAATGGTAACAATGTGCAGAAAAAATATATTTTGGATCACATGATCTACAATTTTGTAAGACACATTACGGATCACAAGATCTACAATTATATAATAATTGAGGATCATGTGATTCATAATGTATTCTTTTTATTTAATTATATAGTTATATAATTGAGGATCATATGATCAACATGTTGTTGCAAATCTATAGGTTTGCGAGAGGAAGGACACAAGTTGTGGATATGTAGATCTGTAAAAAGGGGTGAAGGAAGATGCTACGTGCAAGGATGCAAGCAGTGCACAACAATGCATACAAAGGGTGGCATAGATAAAGGAGATGAGGGTAGTTGGGAAAGTAGTATTTGCTAAAAGAAAATTACATGAATTCAATATCACAATTTATTCATGGGATTCATTTGGGCTTTTTTACAATTGTCGAGTTGTTTTGAAAGCTTTTTTTAAAGGCATAGATAGTATTTTATTAATTAAGAAGATGAACCTAATTATCACAAGTAACGAAAACCAAATCTAATAGTTATAGAGTACTAGAAATAGACACAATAAAATATGTACCCCTAGAGATATTTTACTGGAAGTAGATCACATGTACAGACAATTCTAGTGAAGTTTTATAGAATTGTTATAGATACAAAATCTTTTTTAAGTATTTTATACAATTGCATATTTAAAATTTAAACTATTGTACAAATTAGGTGAATTTGATGAAAAATAATAGTTATAAAATAATTGAAAAATATATTTTTCACTTTGATTTGAAGGATTTAAACAATATTATTTTATTTCACTTTCTATCTTCTAACTTTCTTATCTTCTATAAAATAACGTATTTAAATAGTTAGTTAAAATTATAAAATAATGTGTTTATCTTATAATATTAACAATTTTTGGAAGCTGTATTCAATCTCCGTGGAAGACAGTTGATCAAATTTACATCATGCTAATTATACTTCTTCCATGTGTTTTTTCTTCTTCTTTATTTTGGAATGATAATTTTTTGTGCATTGTAGCCTTTTTTAGTAACAATTTAATTAGAATGCTTTCTTGTACAGTGAAAGATTCAAGATTTTGTTATAGTGGGTAATAATAACTTGTGACTTAAATATGTTGTTCGTATCTTATAAATAGATTTTTCTTTCTGTTTGGTCTCTAATAAAATTACAACCAATCTAGTTACTTTGTTGTTAGAAGAATTTGCACGCGAACTTAATTTTTTTAGTATCTTATATTAATATACTTTATCAAATAATATATATTAATAAATAAAATATATTGAGGCATGTATATCTAACTATAATTCTATAAATAATATATGAAACAATTACCAATTAGTATGAATTAAAAATCGTGAAAAAAACAAAAACTAATATGAAAAACTAGTTGCATTTGAACATGTTCAAATATATTTCTAAATTGAAAAATCGGTAGTGTTTGAACACATTTTTTTGTTTTCTATATTTTTTTAAGAAATAATAAATCTGTAAAAATTCTTAGAAAACTGGAAAATGAAAATTTAAAAACATAACTCCAACTAAATACACTCTAAATGTTTCACAACATAAATTTTATCTAATTATTAAGAAAACCTTCATATATTTTTTTTAACAATGATGTATTGTAAATATTAATAGTGTAAAATAATTTTAATATTTATATGACTTTTAAAATAATTATTATAAAAATAAACAAATTTTTAATAAATAAAATTTTGATATTAGATGATAGTGTAAAACTAGTAAATAATCCTTTTTATTTATTTTCTTAATAAGTTTAATCAAAACATGATAAGTGTATATGATATAAGGTAATAGCAAATAAATATTTGAAAAATAAAAAATAAAAATAAAAAATAAATATTTGAAAAAAAAATTAGTTGTCTTTTTTCTTTTATTTCTTTCCCCATCTCTCAATTAAAAGTTCACATAATTTAAAAAAATAAGGAAATTTATTATGTCATATTTAATTATGTGGGGATTAAGTAAACTAGAAATTAAACAAGAAATGGGAAAGGTGATAATGTGATATGTGATATTAATCAGTAAATAATATGAGGGAAGAAAAGACCAAATGATAGAAAACATAAACCCAATTGCAAAGAGCAAGAAAGGGAATACCAAGAACCGTAATATATTTACTATTTCTCCTTTAAGATTTACACAAGAGTCCAGGTGGTAATGGTATAATCAATGGGTGAATAGTTAGTCAAAATAATAAAAAAAAATTGATCAACAAACAAATTTAAATTAAATATAAGAATTACCCATGACCCAAGCTTCTTGAATACCCTTGAGACGAAAAACCAATGTCACCCAAACCCAAAAATGCTAAAATAGAGAAGAAGAAAAAAAAACCTATATAATTCATCCCCTTATGGACACCTCACATTTCTCCCAGGTCCACCATAGTAAAAGTAATTCCCCCAAACATTATTGATCCCTCCTTGTATGTCGTAGCAGTTGGGATGATCCGCTAGAACCCTAAGATTTGATAATGGTACCAGGTTGTTATCCCAATCCACAACTTGCATGTTCCGAAAATATGAAGCTTTTCCAAAACCTTCACCTGCAAAATGTCCACTACCCATTTGGGTTGAAGTGTGAGTCCCTGATTGCCTTGAGTTCACAATTTCTCCACCAAATTGCACCATGCTTGCATGGTCCCTTAGGTGTGTGAACAAAAATGATGGCCAGTACCCAACTAGGATTCCTGATCCAAACTCAAGCCACCAATTCCCATGCTTCGGATCCTGTATAAAAAATGAAGCATAGCCACACCAAACCTTCAATGACAACTTTTGTTTCAAACTACTCAAAGATAGACATAATTATGAATAGCAACATGTTAGCCAGGTTGGTGAGTGAATTGGGTCAAAAAGAGGGGAAAGAAAGGTGGTGAATGTTGGGGTAATAACAAAATATTTGGTGGTTTGTTAAAATAATAGTAAAATGAAGAGATAAAAAAAGTGAGGACCAAAGAATTAGAAGCTCTTTGTTGGAAAAAAAAAAAGGAAGAGAATCTTTAAAAGAAGGAAAGCATAAGGGAAATACAGTTTCATTATTAGAATTCACAGTGCATGCGTGTAATGTCCCAAAGTATTAAAGTGAGTAAAGTGGCATGTTAACTAAGACGGGACATTGTACAAAACTTTGTGCACCATGACTTTATTCTTCCTTTTTTTAAATAAAATTTCACATTTATAAAATAATAAAAAATAATTATCACGCCATTAAAAGCTTAAAATAATCTCCCCTTGCTTCTTATAATAGTGTATGTCACAAAATTCGATGGCGTTTGCGAGACTTCCAAAATAATGGAGAGCCCACCATTGACTAATTTTAAATCCATTTTATTTATTTGTTTTTGAGTTCCTTTGGGCTTTTGACTACGAAATTTGAAGACTTTTTTTAACCAACAAGGTATTCAAATCGAACGGTAGAAACGGTCTTTTCTCATAAAATCTTTTATCCTTTGGGTGGGACCCTCAACATGATCCTACATTGGTTGGTGGATTTCAACCCATCATCATCAAGTATGCTCATAAAAAGATTAACCTAAACAAGGATCGAAATGAACCCTTAATGGCTTAATCCTTTTAAATGACAAAGTTTAGCTTTTCCAGTCAACAACACAAACAGTGCATAATCACTAAAATAAAATATGAACACAAAACAGCCAAAAATAAAATAAAAAAAAACGGAGACTTGTACATCAAGTTGTCAAAATGTATTTTTGAAGGTATATTTCGTAATGGAGCACGAAATTACCTTCCAGATGAGCAAGCTAATATCAAACTGTCCACCAGCATAGGAAGAAGTTGGAGAAATTGCAGCTCCAATTGCAATTTTATTGTTGGTTTGAACAAAACCTGAGCACAATAAATTGTAGCATCCAGTTGCTTGATATGCATCACTCTGCAAATAATAATTAGCAATTAATTTTCAAAAGTTTCTTTCTTTGAAAACAATAGAAAAATAATAATTAATTGTACTTTTTGTTGTTGTAGCTTGAAATTATGTAAATTTAGTCCCATTGTCATTTTTCTTCTATTTAGAGCCTTTAAACCATTATTTGTATCCAAATATTTAAGAGCAATAAATGTGTGATATGAAATGATTATTAAAAGCTTTTTTTAGGTAAATAAATAATTAGGGATATTGAATTATCAATATTTAAAGATTCTATTTCTATAAGATGTGAAGATAGAAAAAATTGTGATTTTTTTAATGAAATTTGATATTTTGAATAATATTTTTTAGTACCCCAAATAATAAAAAATGTTGAATAAATTAAATTTATGAAAAATTTGAAAATTTTAGAAAAAAGAAAAGTAAAGATGGGGAATAATTAATTTCGTAAATAGTTGAGTAAAGAAGTGTAGCATTAAAGCTTACTGTTATAATATTATGATGATAATGTAGGTTGGAGTAGAGTGTAAGGAATGATAAGAGTTTACTTACCGTCCAATACGTAAAGAATCTCGGGTATCTGTCCCCATAGAGCTCCGGGCTGACCTGCAACAAAATTAATAGAAATAAGTTTTGCTGTCTAAATTGGAAAATTAAATACATGAGTGGTAGGTAGTTGAGGATGGTATCTGCCTTATGAATGCTGTTGCTAGCCAAAAAGGATGGATAGAGAATTATTGAAAGAAAATGAGTATGTTTCTGTAAAGAAAGTAAGAATCAATTAAGATGGGTGAATTGAAACTTGCCTGCCAACCAGCCTCAATAGTGTTTAGATCATCACCAAATGAACCTGATATGACCCACATTTGGGACAAGCTGAATTCATCTTGATTTGCCACTCGCGGTGCCCACACGTTTATGCTAGCCTTTGCTCCGTAGTACTGCTCCCCACTCACATACCCAACTGCATGCTGTGTGATCAAGTTTATTTTGTTTGTTAGGTCACTTTGAATAGTTGCTCGAGGTTATTGCAAATTCATTTTTCAATTTCTACTTTAAGTCCACTTGTATGGTTAATTCTTTCTATACATGGTAAAGGTACCTGCAGCATACTCAAGGTTGAAAAGACCACTTACTTTGGAGTAAGTGAAACATTACTAGCTTAGCAACCATGAAATTCTGTGATTGCCGTAAATAGGAAAAGGTTCTAGTTTCACAATCGTAAGAAAGGAATAAAATCCAGCTAATCTAAATTTATTGTTTATCCTTTCATGCCTATTCTTGGTTTCATAGTAAAGAAGCCAAATGCACATGAAATCGTTGAGGGAAAAGAAACAGAAAAAAACAAAGCACTTCACTCCCATGTGCTTGCCTTACTAGTTTCTGCTACAGTTGTTTGTTAATTTTGGTTTGAAAGGTGAACATGTATAAGGGAATTAAAGAAAACCAAGTTTCGCGCATACCTCGTGTCCATTGCTGTTGGTATCCCGTCTAACACGTCTTCTTATTTTTCTTCCAAATCTGCTAACAGAACTAGCCCTTAACATATCTTGTTCTGTTACTCTTCTAATTGGGATTGTACCTTCCGGACATGATTCCCCTGACATGGTCCATGACTGAAAATTCTCACTCATGTCCATTGGGTTATGACCCTTGGGTCTTTCTGGAGGATCCTGCACATGCATGAATATCACTTTAATTCAAAATACTTTTCAACTTCAAATAATAAACTTTGAGAAATCATGTTGTGGTCATTGGATTGATTCCTAAGCTATAGAGATGAGTATCTGACTCTCGGCCAGCATACTCTGTGACTTTCTGTTAAATAAAAATATAAGAAATTCTTTGGAGACAATTAACAATTACCAGTGGTTTTTGTCCCTTCAACATAGGATGATCAAAAGCAGGTTGCTGATGAGACACCACACAGTCTATTACATCACCATCAGGACTCTGCAAGAATAAAACAATTACAAAACTTGACCATGTTATGGTTCAAACCGGGGAGAAAACAGGGGAAGTGAAAAACTAGAAACTTTGGCACACCTGAATTGTCTTAACTGCGGGCTTGTTGATCTGTTGAAGACGAGTTCTTATGATGTTCAACTTGTGAATCTCTTCTTGCGGCTTAAAAGTCTGATTGGCAACTGGGGTGTTGCCTATATCTGAGGAGCAAGCAGGACAAAGCAAAGAAGCAACAAGAAGAAAATGTACAAGTATGGAAATGATTGGGGAGCTCAAACACAAGCTAAAATCCATGCTTGAGAAATTTCGCTTCCTTGTATCTATTGACAAATCCATGCGGTTTTGTTCACATTGGCCTTGTCTTCTTCTTCCTCTTCCATGCACAAAACAAAAGTGTGTGTTCCTAGGTTTTGATTCTGCCAAGGGAGACACGCCTCCCACTAAATCTATCCAACACATGGTGTGTATTCTAAGAAAGGTTATTTACTCCTTCACCATCTTCAATGCCTTGGAAGCACACAACAACGTCCTTCTATTCTCTCTCTGACTCTTTCTTGGAGTCTAGCACTCAAGACTTGTGAAACTTGGGTTTTGTTACTGACAACTTGAACTTCCAGGCTCTACCTGATTAAAATACTTGCACAGGACAGGTTTGGGGTTTCTTCAAGTTTTGACCATGTGGGTTGGAGTACTTATAAATGCCACAATTGTGATGAAATCATGCCGAATTTAAAAATTCCAAGAAAGACTCTCTGTACAGGGGTGCATGAATGATGGCTTATTAAAAAAGAGTTGAGTCTGTGTTTTTTAACAGTTTTTTTTCTAGTTACCATTTTGGTATTTAAGAAATGTAATTATTATATTGTCCATTAGTTTGGTTGTTCAATAATAGATTCATTAAAATGGTGGTTTAATGTCAATTTTAACATTAAATTGTTTCTTTACTATTATTTTTATTAATATTTATGATGAAAGGACCAAACTGTTGGAAATTTAAATATTAGAAAATTAAAATGGAGTGTTTACTCTTAACTGTTCAAAGTAAAAAAGCTGAGGTTGTTTTTTTTAAATAATAATATGAAAGTGTTGGTAGGAAACTGCAAAGCGATTTTTGTTAAACAATTTAAACCAAGAAATGAGTCATTCAAAGAGGTTGTTAATATTAGCAGAATTTAATGACGTCATCCTGTGCTGTTAGTTGTCAACCATGATTTTCTTTGATGTTTTTCTTTAACTGCGGAATATTTTTTGTTAGTGGTTTCTATTTTGAAGTAAAAATATTGTACAAGTGACCTTCTATTAGAAAAAAGTTAAAATATTGGGCACAAAATGTACTTGTGAATTGATCCAAATTAGCCTTAAGGTAGTTTGGAGTAAGGGAAAGAGAGCTAAGAAATATCGAACACAGAGAGATATGAGAGGACATGTTTCCGGTCTCCGATACAAGAACTGAAACTTTAGCTTTTGTGCTGTTAGTTTTTTGGGGCAAAATGGGACTGATGATTTCTGTTATTCTTTACTTTGTGTCTGAGGACAGATAGGAATTGCAATTGATTTGGGTTCTCTATTTACTTTAAGGACCTCACTTTCTCACCTCCCAAGATGTTCTATTATGAGTCAGTTAGCTAATACATTTTTATTCTATCTATCTATATACTATATAACATTTTCAGAGCTAATTTCCTATACTTTACAATCAAATCTATAATTCTATCTCCACCTTTGGGGCATTTGGATAAGTTACAACATGCAAAACAATGTTATACTAATACTTCTTCTAGATAGAGCTAGCAATTATCAATCTGAAGGATTATTTGATACATTAACGTGTGTAATAGGCAAGTATTATATAAAATTATTAGTATTAATTTGGAAGCTGTATATTAGACTTTGATTCATCACCTAATCGATGTAAATCATTCCGTTTAAAAGAATACAACTTTGAGCTTTTATATATTTATGATAATAACGCTTATTTAGTATTTGATAAGACCATGCTTCACTAATTTTGTGTTTGATTTAGTGATGAGTCAAAATACATTAAAATATCATGGTAACTTAATTTAAAGTTATTTACATACGTTGTAGATAAAATATATTATTGATCCATGGTTTCACTGTGATTCCAAACATACTGTGGAACTACAAAGATAGTTTTTTAATAATCTCATTGTTAATAATTGATATATAGTTCAAATTTAAATTTATAATTTTTTTATAAGTAAAAATTTAAATTTATAATTAAATGTGTGTTCCAAGTTAAAGAAGTGAAAGTTTTTGCTAATTAGGATCAGATTAGCCAAATATAAACATAACGTCCAACTTATATAGATAATTTTGTTACTTAATCTAAGTCCTGTAACTACTGTATAGATATGATATAATATTTTTTTTTTAAAGACAAGCAAATATATATAAATTATGAAAAAAAAGTGAAACAAAAAGTTTCAAAACTCTAAAAAGTACAAAACATAGGCGGTTCAAAAGAAACTCTCAGGAGGCGAAAACACTTAACAAAATAATAAACTATCCCAACCAAACCATTGTTAAAAGGAAACTTTGAGGGGACGAAAAAAACACCTAACAAAATAAACTATCCCAACCAAATCATTGTTGAAAGTTACCTCATATACAATAAACATAGACGAAGTTACTGCACCCGTCTGAGAAAACAACTCTGTTAAAGTCAAACCTATACAATAATTATTTCTAAAATATATCTTGAATGATGCACATTATATCGAACAACTTCGATTCTATTGTTGAAAATGATGAAGTTTTTAAATATTTAAATACACAATCAAACTATATGCTAAAACAAATACTTATACTTTCTTTTATGTTTATCTATCATCCAAGAACTATCAGATAAAACAACATATAAAGATCACTTGTTAATGGAGACAAAATACCAATACAATTAAAAACCTTATACCGCAGTACTAGAAAAGGAATATGTGAGAAAAAAAAATGTTTACTCTCCTTGTTGATCCTTCCACATGAGAGAAGGGACATAATATGATTAATGAGTAGTTAATCATGACCATTTTGATAATTTTTTTATGCATCAATGGTGGAATTTTTATCACATATTTAAAAAACAAAAGCATATACGAACGCGTTGCTAGTATTTTGATAGAATAGTCTGAGTTTTGTATCCTAAATATTTCTAAGAAAAGCCTTGTAACTAATGTTACCGGTCGGAATTATAATAGTACTAGTTTTTGTTGTAGGTATGAGTATAGTGGTTCAGTAAATCCGACAGTGAGTTTCTATAATAGTACCTGAGGCTGAGTCAATAGTAATGACCATGACAAAGAAGTCGAACTGTATTTTGTGGTAGGGAGGGTCCCCCAACCTAATTGGCACGCGCGCACCTGTGGCTTTGTGCGCTGCATGTTTATGCACACACTCATGCTCATCTCATGCACCCTCCATGCGTATCATAGTCTGTCTATGGTTTTGGGGGCTCAATCTTTTCTTTGTCGTTAATTAGGTGAACCCCATCGATAACATGACTCATCACTAATAATGTTTACCAACGTAACTACCTTAAGCCCTGTTATCATTTTGCTCTATGCTCACCAAATTTTTTCCTCTTAAAAGATGTTTCTTCTATTTTTATAGCTACACCGTAATCATTTGATGTCTTTATGTTATCTTATTACTATGATGCGCGGTAAGTAATGCCACTTGCGGTTTTTTGGAATGAAATCTGAAGCAGTAAAAATAATAATATTTAATATAAACTGTCGTATTTGCGGTTTATGTTAAAAATAATATTTATGTGAGTAGAAATTTGTATTTTTTTTACAACCGTCGGGTAAAAGGGGGCCAGTTAAACCCCAGTAAAACCGCAACTCTTATTTGCGATTTTACAGGCATCGTTTTCTGTGTTTTGTTACCCATTGGACAACAAGGCGGTGCTGGTCAAAACCCAGTCAAACCGCAATTCCCACTTGCGGTTTCATACTCGTTTTTCCAAGCTGGCTTCTACGTAATTACGTTGCTGACGTGGTAACGAAACCGCAATTCGGAATTGTAGTTTGACCAAGTCAACTACCAAAATAGACTCATGTTGATAATATTTTTCAAAAGAGACCCATACTGATAATTCTTTTAAAAAATAAACCCATTTGGGTCAATAACCTATGGAGTGACTGGTCAAAATGGTGACCAACGCTTTTGAAAATTCTTGGTAAGAGCGAGGTATATGGAGAGCAATAAGGGGGGAAGCAAAATTAATGACGTAATAAAACACATTAATTTTTCATTTGTGCTGCTTCTTTCTCTTTTCTTGATTCTCAATACTGCAGATTGGATGTTAATTGAAACTTGCTGTTGTTTCAGGAAGAAAATTAATGTAATTCGTATTCAGCACATTGTTTGCTTAATACATTTGGGGATGTCTTGGTATTCAGTACTCATTCAGTTAATGAAAAAACTAATAACTTTGGTTTGAATATTTTGCAGCTAATTATAGGAACTAGAAAAATGTAAATTTCGAAAGGGTAGGTTGAATTATGACGTTACTGTAGGGCCAGTTGGCGTCATTGATAGCCTATGGCTTACTTTCATTGAAAAAGTTGTGCTCACTGACACGCTTTAAAAAAAGGAAGTGAATATACTATGTCCACCATCTGTGCTTTTTTTTTTTTTTTTTTAAGAAAAAAGTCTGTTTCTTGGTATTATTATTATTTTTAATATTTTGTTACAAAGTTCACAGCTGCAGCAATTAAAATTACAGTATCCATCTATGTGTTCATATCGTTTTGATTTTATTTTTTTTATGACAAGATTGTTTCTCAATTTTAGATAATAACTATGCATTTAGCTTAACGATAGTAATCATAATGAAAACATAACATCAGCCTCGCTATCTTGAGTCCGAGGCTACATAAAGACCAAAACAAGGCATGCATAGAAAAAATTAATGACCAAGCACTTGATTACAGTTAAAAAAATAGTTTGATTGGAGTAAAACTTTGCTCAAGTTAATTACATACTTAGGCCTGCATACTTTTTTATAGTATACGTATAGAATGTATGTGGACAATCAAAATGATTAATACCGACAATACATAATGGATTTGAGCTAAGATAGAGTATGCTACACCTTTGTAGGGGGCGTAGTCCATACCAATATACCATAGTTTAAACCTTAGTGAAACATTAGGGACTATAATTGAAGTCTTCAATGGCACCAAAACTGGAGTTGCTGCCTTTCTTTCAGTGTTTCCCTAGTTTCTCCTTTTTGGGGCTCTGGCAATGATGCCTACCATTTTGCCAGCAGTCCCTTTATTTGTAGCTTTGAATTTTTAAATCCACTTCTTTTCTTACCTCTCAGAAAAGACCTAGCTCATATTTACAAACATAAGCAGCATAAAAAATAGAATGCATATGGAGAATCTGGTCCCTTTTGAGTCACTCTCACTACAGCTAATTGGTCGGCACAATAAATTACATAATCTCAGTGAAACCAGAAACTCGTGTCTCTTACATCCAGAAACATTCAGCCATGTACTTTTCAGTTTACACAACTTAGTTGAAGGTCAAGAATGAATATATGTTTGAATAGCTACTATAAAACACAAAAGGTCAAAACTGCCTTCTTCTTTCACCACCTGTTGTTTGAGTGAAAACTGAAAAGACACCTCTAACTAACTCTAGGACAATTTCAAACACAGCTTAATTGATTTAATTATAGCCTGCAGTTTAATGAATATAGACCATTGTACAACCATATTAAGACTAACACAGTCCCCTAATTAATAAGGCCTTAAAAATTTCTATTTATATATCTTTAAGTTGTCACTTGTAACTCACTTTATATTATATTTTTTGTAGATTAAGACAGTTGATCCTTCTTTTATAATTGGTGGGGGAGTGAAAGGGATGGACATTGATTTTTTATTTGAGAAAACTACAATATAACAACCAGGATTGCTACTTGTTTTTCTTGATAATCCATGTTAGTTGTGAGAGTATGAAACAGCAATTTATTGGCACAAAACTAAAAGAAATTGTTTATATTGAAAAGGGTATATATACTGAAAAGTTGACATGTGCCTACATTTCCAGGGAAGCAAATTAAGGCAAAACATGCTGCATGCAGAAAAATGTAGTTCACAATTAGACAAGCATACAAAAACAAGAAGTATGGGGTTATTATTTGTGTAATGGAAGGTAATTCAAGGTAAGAAATCAGTCAATAGCTAATAGGTAATAAGAGCACGGGAATGGTGGATGAGTGTGCAGTCTGAGAGTCGATTATACAGAGTTATGGTCTAATTAATTTAATTAATATGGGTTTGAATTCTAAATTTGCAATAGAAGTTAAAATATTGCACAAGAAAATAAGATATGCAAAACGTTCCACAATGGTTGAAAGATGAGAGAAAGAGAGGAATATAAAAATAGCAATTCTACTTGCATTAGTACGGTTTTCCCAAGGTACACTTAAATATTTAATAGAAATGAACGTGTATGTAACGAGGGAGCGCTAAATATGATTCTAAATGAATGATTGATCGTACATTTTATCAGAGAAGAACGTGTCTAACTTAGTTTATTATATGATGGAATTCCATAATATAAGTTTTTCACATCTTGATCAGAGAATGGCCATAAACATTATAAATTAGATTGAGGGAACATATTCATTGAGAAAAATATATACTCAATTCCAAGGCTGCAAATAAGAATCTGGGTTCAGATATACTTAATACAATATTATTCATGAATGGCCTCTTCCTCTCTAGAAAAGATTTCCTTAGTTTTCAGTTTTGAGCATTTTTTGGCTCAGTATCTAATGCAGACATTGACATTCCATAAGCTACCTGATAGAAAAAATTCCTAAACCTCCTGATGTGTCGTTATCCCCTATTGATTTGAAATCTCAGTCATACGTTACATCAAAGTTTTATCATCTTTTCCTTGATTCCATATAAGGCGCTATATAAGTGACCTTTTTAATGCATTATGTAGTCTGCATTGTAGTGCTCATTAAGGGTACTGTGCAACTACACTGTAGTTGGTGGGCTAGTCAGTGACTCACTCACTTCCTTAACGCCTATATTCTTCTAAAATTCTTTTGTGTAGTATTCTAATTGGGGCCTACGCATATAATGATGGTGTCTCCTTGTTGAAGCTGTGTGATTAGCTTAGAGAGATAAGGCATATGGAAAAAGTGGGGGAAAAAGAGGCACTTTGTGTGGTATTTATGTGGCATTTCAGAGTGGGAGCCGAAGCTCTCTTTATTGACATTATTATTTACAGCAGGAGTTGAATGAATTTCACATCACATTTTAATTGTACCATGTAAATTAAAGTCACCTAATTTTAGCTTGGCTAATTGCATACTACATAGTTAAAGCAATAATTATACTTGTTAATTTTATTCAAAGAAACTAGTCTATTGGCAATAACAGAATGACAGCTAAAATTTCATGGTTATAGAAATGAAACTCTTTCATTTACACAGTAATTGCATTTGCAACAGTGTATAATAAATTATTAATATGACTTTTTAACTTGGATTTTTGGTGAATCTCATGCATGTATAAGTGAAGTGTGAAATGTAAACTGTTAAATAGGTACTCTTAATTAGTTGATAATGTATAGGTGATTATAAAGTGGGCATAGAAAGAAGGTGTTGAATGTGTAGTGAGGAAAGAAACTGAAAAAGTAAAAGCACAAAGAAGGTTTTACAGAAGAGTTTGTCGCGAAGGACCCGAACCATGAGACACACTGTCTAAGTAAAGACTGGAATGGCTTGACAAGTGACTATTAGGGGTCATGTAATGTTGATTCCCAAAAAATTCAATGAGAAATTAAGGCCAGCAAAGACCCGTAAGTCCTAAAGGCAGTTGACCAAACAATGCAATAATAATGGCCTTTGGAGGTAATATTGACCAATGACCAAGACCCGATCAACAACTTCATCTAAAAATGCGTTTTCCGTGGCTCAATTCATAGAAACCTCCAAAAGGGAGTGCTCCATTTCCATTATGTAATGTCATATGATAGTAATTATAGTTTTGGAGAATCTTGTGCAGTTCTACGCATATAGTTAGCCAAAAGAAAATTATTTATTTCATTATATGTTAGACGAAGAGAGGCACTCCTCCAATTAATATATATACTATTTTTATTCAGCCAAAGAAAAAATATAACATGCTATTTTTATGACTCATTATTTAATAGGATTTACATTTTTTACAAAAAAGCGTATTTATTACATTTTATTTATGATAAGAGAGAAAATAAATGATTATATACATATATACATGTATATACATATACATATATATATATATATATATATATATATATATATATATATATATATATGAGTTTAATTAGTAAAAGAATTTCATACTGACTTTTTAAAATATAATTTAATAAAATCAACAAATTTAATAGGGTTGTGATTGAATCTTAATGTAAAAAGTTTTATACTGAAAGTGTATACTAATTAAACTATATATATATATATATTATGCAAATTATTGATATAGATAGATTAGGGCATTAAAAGAAGTGTTGGTGGTCTCTATAGTGTCATGTAACTACTAAGCAACTCATACTCAATTTTAGTCCAACTGAAAAAATCATAAGCAACTCAAAGAAAATTACAATTTTATATTTTTTTAATTTTTTTCAGTTGTATATTGTTATTAATTTCTATGAATTTACTGAAAAATTACATTTTTTAATAACAAACAACAATTGTTTAGTCAAACAATTCATCCACTTTTTAAGCAACTTGAATTGTCACATACAATTATTCTAATAGGAAAGTTTCTTTAAGTAACTCATTAATTTTTTAAGTAATTTTAGAAGTATCTCTCATTTGGAGATGCTCAGTTCCTAACAAAAATAATTAGCATTCTGTGAAAAATCTTTGATGTATATAAAATGAGTAAAATGGTAATATTCTAAGTGGTATATGAAAAACATAATTAGGGAAACTCTTTATGAAATTAAACAGTTTGAAATTCTATTAAAATAATATTTACATTTTAACAAAAAGTGTGTTTGAAATACTATTGTACCATAAAACATTACTCTTTTCTTTATATCTCTTCCATCAAATTATTTGTCATTTTTTTTCCTTTTAATTGTCTCTCAGTAAGTATGTACACTCATGCATGCATTCTGCAGTTAGTGACTAAGAAATGATCGAAACAGAAAATTTGAGAAAATCAAACAAAAGCAATATTCATATATTATATGAGCCGCATGCTCTGGCTAGCTTGTGGCGTTTTAATTCTAGTTTAAAACATCTTCTATGTTCTTCTTCAAAATTATATATGATCCCCACTAAAAATAAAAAAATTCTTGAGATAATGAAGTTTGAGAGATAAATACTTTAAAATAAGTTACATAGATTTCAATGAGATTTTCCTCAGTCTTTCTAGTTTTACGTGGCCGTCAAGCTTATTACTATAATCAGGCCCTTAACTTTTTAATTCAAAGTGGCCGTACAATGATGGGTAAGAAAATTTCAGGCATTACCCCTATTATAAGCTAACAAGTAAGTCACAATTATTGAAAGTAAAAAAAGAAAACAGAGTTTACAAAGAATTTTGAGCATACTTTAATATATATATATATATACATATATATATATATATATGTATATATTTAAAAGCATTTTGAACATAAAATACGGGACAGTATATATCTTGTAAAACATATGAGTAATTATAGATTTTATTCTGCATTTCCCAATCCCTTCTGAGCAAATTGTGCTAAAGTTGCATCAATTAAGTTAAGGCGTCTAACTTAAGAATTTTGATATACTGGAAAAGTGGGATATTAGTAAAGTGTCTCTATAAAAAGAAGAGAATAGAATAATGAGAAACAATGGTAGGTGCTTAGATTTAAATGATGAATCTCCCTCTAAAATAAAGTTGATTCGACAACTATTCACTAATTATGTGTGCGTATAATATTTAAAAGCCAAGTTTCATGAAAGAGGGCCAATAGAGATATATTAAGGTTTCCAAGCATGGAATTGTGATGTTAAGCAATGATTATGTCCGAAGAGCTTAAAGGGCATGACTAGCAATTTCCGAGTTCAAAATATAAACACATGTAAATTAAAACCTAAGAGTGCGAAAAGGAATAATATAGAGATTGAAAATGTTGTCAACCATCTCATAGGAATAAAACAGCATTATTTCCATGAAAACATAATTTGGGAGAGTGTGGTGTAGTTTGGAAAGAATGTTTCTCTGCCAATTTTATTTTCTGAACTTGTGCATATATGTATTGCATCATTTGCATGCTAGCATCATGCCTTGGCCAACCTGTCTAAGACTGTAATATGTCATCATCTACATCATCATGATGTTTCTCCAACCAAATACATGATTTAAATAGGTCTCTAAATCGATAGTTACGTGGACAAATAATTATGGTTAATCATGTGCTTTATTCATCCTGCACCTGTGCATAACATACGTAGAACTAACCTTTGCAGAAAGGTGTTCAGAAACGTTGGAGATAGAAATTAAAAAGCTTGGTTCGGAATCTATAAGAACGAATGGAATTAAATTCTATTATTTTTCAGAGCCTAGAAAAGTTATTAGATATAATATTTTCCTTAACATGTGACGTATAAAGATTCATTTGATTTCAGGAAATTAGATTCGAAAGAATTGAATTCAGTTTTTAATAGAAATTTTAGACGGAAAAATAGAATTAGATTCTGACTGCTCGAAAAATACTTTTATGAGGCGCGAATAACGACTTATTGATTTGTTTTTTTTTTTTAATTTTTGAAAAGAATTTTTAAAAATAGTTTTTAAAACTTATTTTTTGGTAAAAGAGAAAAAAAAAATTGTTTGGTAAATATTATTTGAAAACTGTTTTGAAGATATAAAAATGAAAAAATATGTTTATATTCATGGAAATGTCATTAGTGAAAAACAAAAAATAACATATTCTCATTATTTTGAATTTTCAAAATAAAAACATAAAATTAAAAAGTAAAACTACTTATAATTGTTCTTATTTTTTAGTTTTTAAAAACTAAAAGACCAGAACTGTTTTCGAAAATTAATTTTAAAAAATAGTAATCAAACAAGTTTTTTATAAAACTGTTATCAAACAAGCACTAAACATCTGTAAGTAGGGTTAATTACAAGATGGATTTAAGTCCGCAAAAGATGATCTAAGTATGGAACGAAATGAATATTACAGTATCCAATCCATTTGACCTTACAACTTATATATAATTAATATAATTATATTATATAATATTATATAATTATAATTTTAAGTGAAATGTTGTAAAAATATTATTTGTGTTATAATTTATGATAAATAATATAACAATAGAATAAAAATAGATATATAATATAATGTATGCAAATTTAATAAGATAAAAATACAATTTATAGAAAATTTTGAATTATTTATAAAATAACTCTTAATAAAATTTAGAATTATTTTTATAATTTACTTAGTGCGATCTTGATATTTTTCATTGTCCGAAAGCGGCCTTCAAAAGCCTAGCAACGGAATTGCCTTTGCTTTTGATATTATGTGTATTTATATATAAAAAATTATTAATCTATTATCTCATAATAAGTAATATGTATGTTCTAGAAATATAAGGATAGTAATATAGTATTTTATACTCATTGTCATTATTAAGCAATTTATTGACCATGTTGTGTTTACTTGCGTATTTTGGGCCTGTGAGGTCTACTAGAACAATAAGTAAGATATTTTATTTAAATTATTTATTATTTAGAAGTTTATTGGTTAGTTGGTTTACCTAGTTTGCTTGAGTTAGTGGATTATTTATTTTAATATAATCTATTAGTAGAACTTTTAATACGGTTTGAATGTTTTATGATGTTGATTTTTTATTTTATTCAAAGAGCAGGTAAATGTTTGATTTGGAAGATTGTTAATTACTTTTTATTTTTGTTCATTCTTGGGCCTAAAACTTTGGAATTTCTTCCTGCAGCTTATTTCTAGCTTTTTATTTAGAGTGCAAGAAGAAAATCTTTGGGAAGCAAAAAAAAAAAATATTTATTTTTTAATAAGGAAAAACTTTATTAATAATTCCTTATTACAAGAAATGACAATGGAACACAACATATTACAGAAATAAAGAAATATATCATAAAAAACAAACCCCACAAAATACACAATTCCCATTTTCCCTTATTAGGTAAAATTATCAGACATTACATTTTGTAATCACTATGTCACCCACCAAGTCCGCTTGCATCATCCTAGAATTGGATTCGCTTTATGCACATCACCGGTAGAGAAGATCATTCAGCGTAAGAGATTGCTGAGACTTTACAGTAGCCATTAATCCACAACCACGACCTCTGCATGGCTAGTTGCCAGATTTCCTCAGCACATAATGGTACTCCTTTAAAAACAACATCATTTCTAGCAAGCCATATCCCTCACACCACAGAATGGTAAATTCCCAAATGATATTAAGGACCTAGGCATATTCCTTTGCCTTTGAGAAGTGCAAACCTAGGAAAGATCAGAAACTACTTTCACAATCAACAGGCATAATAATAATGGACCCTAACCATCTACAACATTGCATCTAGATATTGTAACTATACTGACATGAAAATAACAAATGACTGATAGTTTCTGGATGAACACCACATAAGGGATAAGACATTTCAGACACGGGCAAAATGGACCGCCTAACCAACTCAGCTTTGACTGAAAGACTATTTAATGCCACCTTTTGGGAGAATGCCACCACTTTAGCTGGAGCCTTAGTTTTCCATAGTCTCTTGAAAAAAAAGGAGAAATAGGTGTCTGATCCATGCCTCTCACTAATCTATATGCTTCATTTACTAGATATATATATGTGAGATCCCCAAACTTTTCCCCCATCCCTATCCATCAGTCTTGTCCAACTTCAAAGAGACACCCTCGAATGCTGTCTCCAAATCCCTCACCGGCTCCTCCTCCTAACTAAATAGGTTCCTCCTCCAACTAAGTCCCCGCTCCCATGATTGATTACGCCACTGGCCAACCTCGGAGATTAGTGCCTTCTTTTGGTTAGACAACCTGTATAGTCTACGAAAAAGATATTTCAACCCCTAGGTACCCTTTAATCTCTATCCCAAAGTTTAAACAAGCCTCCACTCCCTACCATAGGTATCATTTCATCACCAATTCCTACTTCCCTCCTTATAAACAGATTTTATCATATTTTTCCACCATTGGGAGCAACCTTGAGTATGAGCAATTTTTAGATTCCTTATAATATCTACCCCATATCTAGCCTCTAACACTTTAATCTAGATATCATTTCCATCTTTAAGTATTTTCCACCTCCATTCACCTAGCAGAGCTTTATTAAAAGCCTCCACATCTTTAATTCTCAGTCCTCCACTACATTTATCTTTGCACACTTGTTTCCAACTAACCAATGCCACTTGAGAAACTTCATCTGAGTCACCCTAAAGAAACCTCCTTTCCATACAATGGATAGTATTAACTACCTTCTTAGGAGCCTGAAAAAAGACAGAAAAAATAAGGGAATTGTCAAGAAGGTGGATTTGATTAAACAAATCTTCCCCCCAAATGACAAATTCATTTGTCTCCATGAAGACAATCTTGCTCTTATTTTATCAACAACTGGCTTCCAAGCCTTCTCATTCCCCATGTTCGCCCCTATAGGCATCCCAAGGTAAGAGAATGGCATCGTCAGCACCCCACAATTTAGAATCTTGGAGAAGTAACATAACTCATGCACCTTCACACCAATTCCCCCAGACTATTTTTATGAAAATTAATCTTAAGGTCAGAAGCCATCTCATAACATCTCAGAGCACTTTTCAAGCTAAATATATTTTGGAGTTCCGGCGAGATCATGAAAATAGTGTCATCAGCAAATTGTTGGATTATTACTTAGAGATCCTATTTCCTCAACCTAATTCCTGAAATCACCTTTTCTGATACTGCCTTATGAATCACCCCCCTTAATCCTTCAGCAACAATTAAAAACAAGTCTCGGGCCATAGGATGACCCTAGCGTAGACTCCTTTGCGTACCAAACTCCTTAGTAGCACTCCCATTTACCAAGACAGAGATTGACAAAGAAGAAAGGCATCCCATAATCCACCTTATCTATTTGTTTCCAAAGCCAAAATGTTTAAGCATATAGATTAAAAACTCCCATTTCATTGAGTCATACGCCTTCTCAAAGTTAGCTTTAAACACAAGCAAGAGCTTCTTATTTGTTTAGCTTCTTGAATCACTTTATTAACTACGACCACAAGTCTTCCTTTAATGAAGACATTTTGGGATTCGTCTATAATATATAGCAATAATTTTGTAGAGAATCCTAATTAGTGAGATAGGCATGTAATCCTCCAAACCACCGGGACACTCCTTTTTATGAACTAATGAGATAAAAGCATTGTTTGCCCCCTAGGTAACTTTCCATTTTTTTCAAAGTCCACTAGTACTTTGAAAACATATCCCTTTAACAACTCCAAAAAGGCTTCACGAACATCATATTAAACCCATCAGGACCAGGAGCCTTTGAACTGTAACACTCCCACACTACTTTTCTAATCTCTTCCACCGTTAATTCTTCTTCAAGCTCTACTCTCTGTATGTCTGAGATACAATTAAAATCCATCCCTTCCAACTGAAGTCCAATTTCATCTTGTACTTGGAACTTATGGAGAAAAAAATCATGGACCTCCAATTTCACTTGTTTTGGGTCCTCCACCTATTCCCCATTAGACAACACCCCAAGAATTTCATTAATCCTCCTTCTCCTCTAGTTTATATATGAATTGAAAAAATGTGAATTCACATCCCCTTCCTTTAGCCACTTTAGTTTTGCTCTCTGATCCAGTAATGACTCTTGATAAGAACCTCATATTCTTAGTTCGACAGTTGCCTCTATACTTAATTTAACCTCTTCCTCATCAAGAATATCTTCTTTAGCACATTGGTCATATCTTGCTATTTTAGTCTGTAGATCAGTGATTGATTCCTCCACTTTGCCAACATTCGCCTTTTTCCAACTTTTGATCTCAACCTTTAATGCTTTTAACTTTTCTTTGAATACAAAAGTACCTCACCCCCTGGATATCTAGTTTGTTATAGCTTTAATTAATTAGCTACTCAAAACCCTTGCATTCAAACCACCCATTTATAAATTTAAAAGTTTCGAGCCCCAATCTACGTAAGATTTTTTTAGAATTATGGGATAATGATTGGAACAGTCCATATTTAAATTTAGTTAAAAACTATTACGAGAAAGGTTCAACCATTCTTGTAAAACAAGGAATCTATCTAGAATGTTACATCTTCTCCCTTTCGCACTGAACTAGGTGAATTTATGCCCGATCGTAGGCACCTCCAAGAGCTCCATGTTACTCACAAAATCCAAGAAATCATTTGTTCTGAACAAATTATTTCCAATTAATCCATTCTCTTTTATCCTTTCTTCAAGGGAACGAATTACATTAAAGTCTCCCGCTAAACACCACACACATCCTTGGTACCACTGTCTATGTTCAATTCAATGAGAGACTACCACAACACCTTCTTTCCTACTACGGAGCATAGAGCATAAACATTAACAATTATCTGCTCACTTCTTCCAGCTTAAACCTGCCTTTTACTCTTAAAAAACCCATGCCCTGAAATGAATCAAACACCACAAAAAGAATTTCATCCCCCCACACAGCAGCCCTCCAAACCTATTATTTGTAGGAACATGAATCCAATTCAAACTAGAATCACCCCAAATTGCACTACATAAGGGTCTATCAATCTTATCTACTTTCATTTTTTGCAAGCACAGAAAACTAACTTCATGTTTTTTTACTAACTGCCTCATAGACCTCTACTTCTTCCTTCCCGAATCCCCCTAATATTATAAGAAAGTACATTAAACTTATTAAGACATATTCCCCCTCCTAATAGCCCTATTAATTACCACTTTCTCCCTATCCCTTGCTTCTAGGTAAGTACCTCTTCAAGTGCACTACTTGTTACACCCATTTTCTTACCAACATCAACAGAACTGGTTAAAGTTTCCAATAGACATTCTGAGATTACCTTGACCAGTCACCATTTCTCTTTCGCTGCTAGTTCTAGTGTCAACTTGATCTATTGCTAGGTTTGCCTCTTCTAATTGTTTCCCATCTTTATCCATCTCAAGTCCTTCTTGATCCACCTGGACCTTGAATAAGTAGGCTACTAGACTCGAAGGCAGATTTTGAGACGCCCTCAACATAGAGAGCCTCGGTTTAGGCCTTCGAAACCCATTAACAAAACTCAAGTGCCCTCAAGAAATCCGAATTGAAATCAATGGCCCCAATTGTGAATTGGAAGCCATACCTGACGCAAAACCTCTCCCCCGTCCACGACCATTTCTGTATAGATCTCGGCCACCCCTACCACCGTGATCAATCCCGCCGAGCAGGGCCACAGTTGGGCTACTCTTCTCTTGACAATCACCAAAGCGCCTAGCAGAGCACTTGCGTATTCTTCTACTACCCTTTATAGCTTTCCCCAACTTCCTAATTGCTACCTTCATTCTATTTCCATCATTCACCACTTCGGCAGTCTCTTCCTCTTGAATTCGCATCCTTATCTGCAACTTCATTTCACAGCTCCATTCTAGAATTCCCTGCCACACCTGTAGAGCCACATCCGGCGGAATTTTTAGGACTCTTTCAGCCTCCAAATGGAAGAATCCATCATCCAGGATGGCACCACTAATTAGGTCGATGTTTATCATGCTTTTCTCATTGCCAAAATCCCTATATAAATGCATCATCGAGAAATCGGCACATTTTCCATGATCATATTTTGACTTTGATGTTTTCACCTCCCTATTCAATTCGGGTTTGCCATTACTAAATGGGCAATTCGCTTCCCCATGTACACCTCTCGACATTTCTAATTGCACGCCTTCAACACATACTAACATCTCTTGTTCGAGTTGGGTCGCTCCATGCCCAAGTCCCATTCCACTTACTTGTGTATTCCTTTGTTCACCTTCCAGCAGACCCATTGTACTGGGCTCCGAGATTTGGGTCTTTCTTAACTCCTTAATTTTACTCCCTACTACACCTCCTCCAATGCCTCCAAACTCCCAATGACTCTTGGCATTTCCCTCATCATCTACGTGCAAATTCCCCTTCATTTAATTTTCCACTAATTAATATCTCACAATTCCCATTCATCACATTAACAATGCTTCTCGCGGGAATCAAATCATTTAAGCATGGGAATTTAGGCATAGTCTTGTGTTCTTCCAACATCCTCTCATTATTGTGAGCCTCTTCACTCAACTCCTTAAAGAGACCTTTTGATTGTGCCACCTTACTCATCTCAGGTGACCGCATTTCCCGTTCTTCTCCATCAACAGATATGTCATTGCGTAAATGACCCAAAGGACTCCTCAAACACGGAACTACATTCGTTACTGGAAAATATTTCATTGTACTTGCTACATCTTACATCAAGGGAACTTTTACCACCCAAAACATCTTCAACTAATAATAAAGTCACAAGATTCCCATTAATCTTCACCATTTTTCCTAGTATATGGGCTCTATACTGGAAGTTAAAATAAATAGCTTAGCTTCTTCCAGATTTTGAATTAACTTCATTTCCTTTGAGATATCCAATAACACACCTAACTCTTTGGTTACTTTATCAAACCCTAAATCCTAAATCTTGACTCACTGCCTCCTAAGGCTGTTTCCTCTCACCCGGACTGAACCTAGGGAGATTCACCCTTAATTTAACGCTACCTATTACAATTTGGTCAAGCTCTTTTTCCAACTTCCTTGTGTTCTTTACATCTCTGAACTGAATGAAGCCAAACCTAACTCTATCCTTCCTCCTATATCTTCCGATGAAGACTTCTTCCACCTCGCCCCATCTTCTAAAAATCCTTGCCAATGCCTTATCCCCAAAATCTTCGAGAACATGGGGGAAGTAGAATGAACTGATGTCCTTACTCCATCTCCTTCTCACAGTTTGGGATGCCATTCTCTGCAAAAATAAATTGTCAATGTAATTATTGGCAGGTTGTAGAAGTTTGGAAAAGAGGCACCTTACAAAGCATCATATGGGAGATTTCTCTGTATGCCTCTTATTTTCTTCATGCACCTTTATATTACATCTTCTAGAAAGCTAATTTGGATTACAAGTACACCTTTAAAATGAGATGCAAGATAAATTTCAGAAATATAGGGAAAAATTCCCACCATATGGTCTTAATAATACATTATTGGCACGTAACAACCTGTGGAACATCCTATTCAATGCTAGCTTTTTCTCCCTATACTTTTTTTTTTCTTTTACACGCCCATAATTTTGTAAATTCTCATATTACTATTAGCTTAATATATGTAATATGAGTACAAGTAATCTGGATTTGACTTTTAATAAATTCAGCTTACCTATTTCAAAGCACTTCATCATAATTTTAAAAAATCCAAAATGGATAATCTAGTTGTTTTTTACAAATCTAGATTACCTATTTTTAAACTAATTCTAAAACACTTATTCCAGACTAATCAGTCCGAAATAGGTATTTCGAAGAGACTCCATAATATGTGTTTAGACTTACTCCAAAATAAATAATTTAGATTGGTAAAAAACATACAGATTATCTATTTTCTCATAAGTAAATTTGAATTACCTATTTCAGAGTAGTCAATCCCTACACCTACAATCTATTCTCCCTCTTCTTCTGTGCACACTTTCCCATGCATTCCATCCTCCCTTCCCCCCTATGTATGTTTTTTTTTTTTTTTGGGAAAAAAAACCTTTTTCCTTACAAGTGTGGATGCGTTAGAGTAAAGGGCTCGAGATTAGAAAGATCTATGTTTGTAGGGATTTTTATTTTACACTTCATTTTTAATTAACACCTATCCACCTAAATATTTTTTTGAAAAACCTGAAAATACCCTTTTACCTAATTCTCACTTTACTCTCCCTCTGCCACCCCTCTAATTCTCAATTCTCTCTTCCAACATTTATCATAATAAATTGAAGAATTTTTTTTCCCTCTCCATACAGTTTCATCCAAAGAAGGAAAAAAGTTTAAGGAAAAAAAAAATTCTTCTCCGAATAGCCTCACCTGAACAACAAAAATTTTATAATTTTTATATTTTATATTTTAATAATATAATTTATTAAAATTTTATATTATAAAATAAATAAAATTAAATTTATTAAGGACAACCTTCTCTATAATAAACTTTATATTTTATAAATTTTATATTTTAAAATTTTATTTTAATTAAAAAATTTATTTATAATAATTATATTATATTTTTAAAATTTTATATTTTAATAATATAATTATTTTTAATTTTATTAAAATTTTATATTATAAAATATAAAATAAATAAATTATAAAATTTTATTACGGAGAATCTTCTCCGTAATAAAATTTTATATTTTATAAATTTAATATTTTTAAATTTTATTTTAATTAGAAAAATATTTTTATTATATTTTTAAAATTTTATGTTTTAATAATATAATTTATTTATAATATAATTTTTTAAAATTTCATTAAAATTTTAAATTATAAAATATAAAATTTTATAAAGGAGAACCATCTATGTAATAAACTTTTATATTTTATAAATTTTATATTTTAAAATATTATCTTAATTAAAAATTTTATTTATAACGTTTACAGTATATTATTAATAATATATTTTAATAATATAATTTATTAAATTTTATAGTATAATATATAAAAAATTTTAAAAGAAAAAAATAATTATCCTCTCCAGACGAGGCTATCTTGATAGAGTCATTTGAATAAGGAAACGTTTTTTCCTTCTTTGAATAACCTTATCCGTAGAAAGGAAAATTCTTTGCTTTTCCAAACAAAGTTGTTTATAACATATTTTTTCTACTAAATAAACGAGGATATATTTGTTTTTGATATTAAGTTGGTGTTTTACGAAATTTTGGTTATTATTATATGAAAATCCCTGATTGTATGGATTTGAGATGAAACGGTTATACTGATCATGCTTTATCCTATAAAGGTCATGCTTTGGCCCATAAAGAAGATAGCACGCATAAGAAAAATTAAGAAACTATCATATTTTCATTGAAAATATAAAATGATTTTATATGATTGTTTAATTTATTTTTGTAATAACTATCTTGAAAATAATATTATTCACATCTAAGCATATAAAAGAGTCATTTGCAAACTCTATTGTCCTTTCCACCTAACTAAGGCAGATTGTTAATTATTATTGAATGTGTTTTGGTCCAAGGTTCAAAGCCCAAATGTTCTACATTAAACAGTTCACTCACTGTGCTCAATTGGTCTTTAAATAGTTGACTTTCCTAAAAGACTGTCCACAATCCCTCAAGTGTTGAAGCTAAAGGATTGAATATTTGTTACGCATGGTTGATCAATCTTGACAATTTAATCATTATGCTTAGTGGGTCTTAAATAGTTAGCCTCACTAGAGGACAACTCTCAACCTATCCATCCAGTGCTAAGCCTATTCATAGGTGCTCGTTAAGCTTAAATTATCTAGACGATTCACTCATTGTGCCCAATTAGTCTTAACATTTCACTTTATTGAAAGACAATCCACATCTTCTGAAGCACTCGATGAACCTAAAAGGCATGAGCACTTGTTATGTTTCTCCAATCAATTCAAATAGTTCACTTATTGTATTAGCCGATCTTAAACAGATTTCCATAAATTTTAACTAAGTAGATTGTGTCTTTTATAAAGAGTGTATTATAGAGTGTAATGGTAGCATTTCTGATTAGTACATTAATTCCACAGGAAAATTAAGAGAACTAAATTAATTACACCATCACCTTCCCAAAGTTGAAAAATATTTGTAGAAGGGAAGCTGCCACCAGGCTCAAACTAAGGCTTACACCTGCAATTAGTAGCACACTCTATCATGTGACCTTGCTATCCTCTTGATTAATCCACCAGCACTTCTCAAGCAATAATCAATGCTTAAAGGTAGCAAGGGGCCTTGTGATTTTCCATAAGAGTTCCAGCACACAGCTTGTTTGAAACCTCTATATTTAGGGGAGGGACTCAGTTGAATATCAGTTAAATCAACATCTGTGCATGGGATGGAATTGCTGCAAGCAAGATGGACAGGCTGCATACCATATGTCCCACTTATTTGATCAAACTTAACCCCAGAAATCACCACAGTTCTTGAATGGTTCTTGCAGATTTGCTTGTCACAATAGTATTGGTCTATCATTATCGGAAACATAACATCATAGACTTGAATTCTTGAAAATGTTACATTTTTAACCATACCAATGCCTCCCTATTAATAAAGAAACAAGAACTCAAATTAATGCCAATAACCAGACTTTGTTATGACAAGGTTTAATTGTACAAGCAATTAATTAAGTTAATACCTGCCATGTTTTGATTCTTGCTCCATATAGTGTGTTTTTCATGGAGATATCCTCAACAATGATGTCAGACACACATGCCGCACTCTTGTCTTTTCCTAATCCTCCCAAACTATATTAAAGAAAATTAAATGTATAATGAATTGTCTGTGTAATTTGCTAACAAAATCACTATAGGAAGATGCCAACTGTACTAGTTAGGTTGCATAAATCTTTTTCTTACCTTATGCCATGTCCAGGGCCACAATTAATGTGGTGGACATGAATGTTAGAGCAACCGGTTTGGATGGATACACAGTCATCTCCTGATAATATAAAATAAGACCAATCATCAATATTATAATCTTTTAATAGAAAATATAAAATTTAAAATTGTTAAGGTTTCAGTTGGGTACCTACTATGCGCAGTGTTACGATGTTAGAATAATTTTAAAAGATGCACGTTTCAAAAGTTAGTTGTGGTGACAGTTTACCGTTTCAACTTATAAAGGGTCTTTCAGCCAATCATTCTTTGTCAAAGTAGTCAAGTGGCCAATGCACCATACTGGCCATGATTTAACAACTTACTAGATTCTACTTTGCCAATGGGAAATGGAATGTACAGTCATTTTAATATATTATATTAACCCCTTACCTGTTGCAATGATAGAACGTTGAATTTCTACGTCATGAGTGTTTTGTAAGTGAATGCCATCAGTGTTTGGGCTATTCTCCGGAGAGGATATTGAAATATTGTCAACTTTAATCCCCTTTGAGTTGTCAAATTTTAGATGACACAGAGGACTGTTTATGATTCTGATATCACGAACTGTGACGAAGTTGCCGGAGTAGAATCTAATAGCCTGCAGAAGAGAGATGCCAAACAAGACTTAAGACAAACCGAACCTAAACAAAATTGGGCTCAAGTTTCTATGATATACTATCAGGGAAGAATGGGAGATCTTACTGTTGGTTTCATGCCAGGAATTTTTTTGGAGTAGCTCTTCTTCTGCCAGAATTGATCATGAATACAAAGTGAGCTTTTGTGTTTGAAATTTCTATTAATTTTGTCAGATATATTTGAATATGTTTTTTGAATTTTGCCTGTATATCATAAAATTCTGAGGAGCTCCACCAGTTATAGCCTTGGCCATCAACAGTGCCAGAACCTTTGATGGTGAAGTTCTGCACCCACTTGATATTTAGCCACTGAAACAAACTAGATTGTGGCCAGGAAGATGCTTCAGGAGGTGCCAATAGAGTCCCGTCTATCTGTTAGAATTTAATTTGGACTAACATGCATGTTAATTAAAAATACAGCTTTCAAAATGCCACATAAAATATTGTGTGTGTGTATTATGTTGTGCCAAAACAGACTCCACTTTTTATTACAGTTCTTGTAAACTATTATTCCGAGACCAGCTTAAAAACAACAGAAGATAGAGAGATGAAAGAGAACCTGAAGAGTAAGGTCAGGCATACAAGGGCCTTGTAAGGTAATTGGTTTGATGAGGAACTTGAATTGTGCTGGAATTTTAACTATAGCACCAGATACTTTACATGCACCTTTCCATGCAGCTAAAATTGCCTGGTTTATAAAAATTATCGACAATGTTATTACTACTCTAGCAATTAACTTTGGTTTTCTTTGGATAAATAAACACTCGGAAAAAGAAATTAAGAAAGTAAAATGAATTAAACTTCTGTGCCAAAATCAACTTATGCACATAAATTTTTGGAGAAGTTAGACGATAGAGTTTTATAAAAGACAAGTTTGATTTTAACATGGAAGAAAAACTCAACTTGTTTTCTTTTCTAATTTTCTTTGCCTCTAACTGTCTATAGAAAAGTTTATTTCGATCAACTTTTTTCTTTAAATTCTTAATATGTTCTTCCTTTATTTACCTCTGAATCATCGGAAACTCCATTGCCCTTGGCACCAAAAGACAAAACGTCAAAGATGCTCCCTTGAGGATCATAATGAGGAGGAAGAGGGGTTGGCACTGGACATGGAGAATGTGAACTTCTATGACTACCTTTGTGATGTTTGTGAAGTTCATTCTTGATGTTAGACTTCCTTGCTTCCACAGAAATAGTAGAGAAGGTGAAAAAGACAATCACCAACAAGGACAGGAGTAAGGAAAAACTTCTGTTCCTCTTCATTCCCTCACGGTCTTTTTGTTAGTCACTTTTTAGAAAATACAACACTAGCAAAGAGAATTCTAGGATCTTGAGGTGGTATTGTGCTTCGTACAGGGAAGTCATACGGTAGTTATAGACAGTTTATATAGTGGAATATGATGGAAATAGTGTTTGTCTGATTCTAATATTTTAGGGTGTGCTTTTGAAAAAGTTAATTAATCACTAATGCTTTAGATTAGGTCCATTGAAAGAGACGTGGATACCCTTGTCACCTAATATATGAAGATTCCCATAAGTATGACACAGCCTATGTACTTTGCAAAAGTCATATTTCTTTATTGTTATGCTTTCTTTCATCATACTTTTTTCAAAGAAGTGCTGAACAGAATTTTATGGTTGTCCCTCTGCAGTGAATATTCGTGTTGTCTGTGAAAAACACGGATGGCAATAAGCACCCATTAAGACATGGTTAAGCTGACTTTAGGTCTGCCATCCTTTTGAAGGTCAAGAAATTTGGCTTATCCTCAATTGGTTGTCCTATTTTCCTATCCCTATCCATGCCCCTACAATACAATTGAATAATAATAAGCCAGAAAAAAAAAAGGACATAGAGAGAAAAGTATCATCATTTTAGAGAAAGTTTTAATTTCAATATGTCTTAGATTTGACTGTATATTGACAGACTAATCTATTTATTACCTACCAGGGGAAAGAAATCCACTGGGAAACTCCTAGAAGATAATTACAGCTTACCATTTATCAAAACAAAGTAATAACGAAAACGTCACCAAAATCTTGAGGGCAATCTATCTATATGTAGATTCTTATATGCATTGCATTATAAGAACTAATTTGTTATGATTCTTATATGCATTATAAGAACTAATTTGTTTAGTGTTAACGAATAAATATGAATATTTTAAACTAATGTCAAATGTAAGATATTGCAACGTAAGAGCATTATCTTACTTTTGACATAAATATCCAAAAAAACTTCTCACAATATAACAATTACTAATTAGGATTGTCTCGGTTTCAAATTTCAATGCATGGAATAATAAAATATATACACCCCGCTTGCTAGTAGTCTAGTACTGATAATAAAGTGGTAATTTAACGACAAAAAAGTGTATTAATTAACAAACCCATTTTTTGTTGTTAATCATTGATGGCATAACCATCTTATGTTGCAATTTCATAATATAGTATTGTAGTCCTTTGTTTGATTGAGGGGGCGGCGGATGAAAAGATCGTTTTATAGGATAGGCAAGCTTTGTTGTTTTACATAAGCTCCCTTTTTCTCTAATTGCACTATTTGAATTTGATCATAATTATAAGGCTGATAAGGATAAAGCAATCATTTGGATAATTGGTTGTAATGGCAATAAAATACGGAAAGCTTACCCAATTATAAAGCAGCAATTAATGGATAACCAGGTCACTAGCTTACTAAATTAAACCCTTATCTTCTATGAAATACAGGCTTTATTATCAACAAGGAAGACGCAATGCTGCTTGTTATTACTCCATTCATTGTGTAACAATGTATCTTAAAGAAGCGTTTCAGGTGTTCCTGGGTTTTTATGTTGCAGACAAGTACGGGTGGTTGGCCATTAAAGCGCTCAATATATTTAAAATCATCGATAACAACCAACATGGTATAATGGTTCACAGATAACCCCATTCCTTAAACATTTGAGAAACCAAACAAATTATAAATAATATGGAAATTAAAGTGTGTATTTACACCATTTTCTTAACGTATATTATTTTACATATCAAGACCGGCCCTACGAACAGAAAAATAAAACCTCTCTTTTAGGTCTCATATAAATAAAGTATTTAATATTAATATTTTAATTTTTTTTGTTATTTTTCTTACTTAAAAATAATTATTTTTTACTAATTTTAATTAATAAAAATATCTCTTAATTGTCTAAGTCAAAGATCAATTTTTAAATTATATTTTCTTATAAAAATTATTCCAATAAAATATTGTTATTAATTTAAAAGACATAAGTTTATATTTTAAAAAAAAAGTCTTTCTTCCAGATATGTTTTTAAGTATCAGAATATGTTAGACGGGTCGTACATAATACACTTATAAATGAGAAGTTGCATCTTTGTATATGTTGTCAATCGATATATCTCTACTATCATAAATATTTCTGCAAATTTTATGCTTGTTTGCAAATTTGTTTAAAAGTTACTTGTACTTAAAAAAAAGTAATTTGTAGCATTAGTTAATAATGTGTAGTTTTAATTAGCTATAATTTTTGCTATTTATTTTAATTGTATGTTTTCTATTTAAAACTCTTATTATAATAGTACAAAGTGTTCTAAATATGAGTTTCAAACTAGAAATATGTCATTTAGTATTTGCTTCTTTTGTATCCTCTTTTTATACATTTATATTGTGTTTTCCTTATATTTTGTTTTGCTTTTTCTAACATGATATCAAAGTTTCATTGATCTTTAAAAATACGTGAGAAGAGAAATCATAGTTAGTGAGAAGATAAAAATTCAAAACATAACTTTAATTACCACAAAAACCTTCAAACCAAAATGACTTTCGTGGTAGTTTTTTACCTCTACTCCTATTTTTGCCAATGTGGAATGCAAAAATGAAAACTTATCTCTGCTCAATGGTGAAGTAGTAGAAAATAGAAGCAACTCATTTCTATTACCACAAAATCCAAAAATAACTCTAATCAAGAGTCAAAATGGTTAAGTAGTAAAGCAAAAAAGAACACTTGTCATTATACAAATGATGTTTTTATGAAAATCAAGACTTGTGAGACTAAAGAGGCATGAGATCAACTAAAGGAGGAGTTCCAAAGAAGTAAAAAATGAAATAATGCATGTGTTAAACCTAAAAAAAGAGTTTGAAGTTATGAAAATGAAAGAGAGTGCAACTGTAAAAAAATTTACAAATAGACTTTTCAAGGTTACACGAACTAGATTGCTTGGTGAAAAGTTTAGTGATCAACCGGTTGTGAAAAATTTTTTGTTTGTCTTTTGGAGGGTTTTGAGTAAAAAATTTTCTCTCTTAAAGAAAATAAAGATTTTTCCAAAATATCAATTGCAGAACTTCTTAAACCATTGAGCATAAAAGATCTTTGAGGATAGACGAAGAAGTTAAAGGTGTTTTTATAGCACATACAAAAGGAAAAAGTCAAAGTTATAAAAGTTTTAGGAAAAAACTATTTTTTGAGATAGAAGAAGACAATAAGAAAGAAGCAAGTTGGAAAACACCTTGTTGCCATTGCAAAAAGAGCTATATTTAAAATTTCTATGTTTTTAGGTCAAACATCAAATGCATGACATGTAATCAACTTGGTTATTGGAGAAGGTTTGTAAAAATAAAGTAATCCAACAAGCTTAAGTTGTTGAGTTTGAATAACAAAATGAAGAACATTTATTTGCTATTACTTGTTGTCCAACAAATTATAACAAAGAAGTTTAACTTATTAACAGTGGGTGCACAATAATATGACCCCATAATGCTATCATTTTCAAGAATTTTGATCCATCCTATCTATACAAGTAATAGAGAGTGCGTTGATGTCAAAGGAAAAGGAGTCATTACCAAAGTTTTCAAAACTGAATCGGTCATTGAACCGGTGAAGGCATAGGTTTAAGGTTCAAAGGTTCAACCGGAATTGAATCAAATTTAATAAATATTATTTTTTATATTTATTTTTACTAATATAGTAATATACTAAGCAAAAAAATAAGGTATATATGATTTATAATACACAAATATAATACATCGTATTAAGTTTAAGTATTGTCTTTATAATATTACAAAGAGGTAAAGTTTCATGTTACCTATAATGACTTTTTGAGAAATATTTATATACTAAATTATCATTAACATTTCGTAATTTACAAAAATTCCTTTTAAATATTTTTTATTTCGCAATACATTATCTGAATATCTCTCATATGTATACCTAAAATTTTAAAAACCACAAATTTTCAATTTTTATGAATTTTTATATTATTTTTCCTTTTTTAAAAAAATAAAATAAAATGGGATAACCATTGAATCGGCCAGTTTTGGCTGGTTCATCTGGTTTTTGACCGGTTTGATCGGTTCTTGGCCAGTTCCTAGCATGCCCAATTTATTTACAACAATGAACCAAATACTAGTTCGATTCAACTGAGCCGATTTTCACACCCTAGGTTGTTACTGTTCAAACTCCAATAAGTTTAAAATATATTTAAGATATTTTATTTGTGCCTGAGATAAAATAAAATCTTTTGAGGTTGGACAAATGCTTGAAAAGAATTATTCCTTTTGTGTTAAAAATATGATATGCACTATATCTGATCCTTCTGATTGTGAGCTTATGTCAATTAAAATGAAAAACAAAAGATCTCTGTGGAATGAAAGAAAAAAGCTTCAAATGTTGTTTTGAAACAAATTGTAAAGTTGGATAATATTCAAATTAAGGAAGAACCTACAACAAAAGTTTTTGAGAAGATGAACCTTTTTTGTTGGAATAAACTTGAAGAGAAGAAGAAAAACACGTTTTTGAAGTCAAATTTCATAGACTGAAATTATTGCTCCCACTTGGGAATCTAAACGGGGTTTGAATATATTCCTTTAATTTTTTAAAATGGTTTTATTGTATTTTAAAGTTTCTTTCAAACCAATTATGACCCTTTAGAAAATCAAAATCCTTTTAAATTGTCTATAATAGCAGCGAGAATTTAAATTATGAAATTATTAAAAAAACATTTGATTTTGAGATTTGCAAAAAAATAATAATAATATAACACGTCACTTAGGTTCACAATGTTGATAAGAATAAATGAATGCACAAATGTCAACGTACGATTTTATGTTATAATTCAAGTTAAGAAGATTTACAAGAGGTATATAAATAACATTTAAAATCAATTCAAGTATGAGAGAAGAGAGAAAAGCAAAACAACTAATATATACTGGTATAATCAAATCCTAGGCCTAAGTCCAGTGTTAGTTTGACAACCTGAATCAAACTCTTTTCACTATATATTGGAGTACAAACATTGTCCATGTGCATCTGGTAATCAATTATAGATTCTGGTAATCAATTAATTCAATAAAGATTCACCAAAACTCAGTTTCAAACATATGATAATTGATTATTGATGATTCTGGTAATCGATTATCACAGTGTGTAAATCAATTGAATTTTTCTCCAATTGAAGTATAATTGAAAAAATCGATTCGTGGAACATATAATTAATCATCCATGACCAACATTCAAGACATCTTTGCTTAGATTTAGGTGTAAAATATTTTTAAACATTTGAATAATAAAAAATTTGATCAAAACTAAGATTAAAGAGCAAAAGCTTATTTATGGCTTTGTGAAGTGAACTTAGACTTGTAAAAGGTAAACTAAATCACACAAACCTAAGTTCTAAAACACATCAATATAATGTCACATCCATACTTTTTGGCATATTTCAAAAAGAAAAAAGAGAACTCAAAAACTAAATGAAATATAAGGATCATAACTTTCATATTCAACGGATATAATATTGTTGTAATTGTCATAGCTCTTCCAACATAAAAAAAAATTGAGTTTCTTCAAGATAAAAAACGAATTAAGAAAATTACAAGTATTTTTCTTTCAAATTTTGTTAAGCAAAATGATAAAAATGTTTGTCTATTTCAATTGAAGGAGATCTCCAAAGTTACGGAAAGGATGAATATCAACAATGCTGAAGAAAAATCTCAGAAAATTGTTGTCAGTTGAGATTTTTTTGCTATCATGATTAAAGCAAATCTTGTAGTTCTTGCAAGTTTGGTTAAAGGTTGTTGTGCATAGAAGTAGTTTATAGTTGTAAGTTATTGATGCCTAGTTTTATGTTATTTAAAGCTCTTATTATAATAGTTCAAAGTGCAAAATCCAACTTTTCAACCAAATATATCATATCAATATTTGCAAATGTCATTTTTTATACGTTTATATTTTACTTTTTTTATGCTATGTTTTGTTTTTATAACGGTATAGCTATTAAGTGCTTGAAATGTCAAATTTGATTAGTGCATTTAAATAAAGCACAATAATGGTAATAAATTTGAAAAATCAATTATGATAATACGTAACTGCCTCTTTATTTATGAAATTGGTGCAATTGCTGTGAAATTATTGCAATCACAACAATTGATTTCCAAATAAATACTAAACTGTAGTTCCATACTTATTTACAGGAGCAATTCCTCCAGTATCACTACTCAACTTTTTCCTCCCGGGTTGGTTAAATTATATAACCATGTCAACAAGACAACAACGGTCATGGTTTTTGCAGTAAAAAATAGTATAGAGTAGCCTCTATCGTACTAAAATCATTGAATATTTGTTGTCACAGAAAGTGTGGTGAGGGTTGCTGGGTAGGAAAATAGCAGAAGTGTGGTTGTGCAGAAAGTAAGACTCTCCCCAAGTTCCAACCCAAATACTAGTTTAGTTTAGTTTAATGGTAGCTTTATGGTATTATAGAATGAAAATGTGGTTTACAGGTACAATAAGAGGATTAAAAACCAGTTTCTGGCCGAAATTGTAGAGAGAACCTAAAACGAAGACATAATTGCTTGTATGGGCTGAAAAGAGTGTCCAGCTACTAGTTGCTTTTTGTCTTCCATGTTCTTCTAGCACGCGGGTGGGCCACAATATGGGACCCGTCTATACCACTCTGCTACTATTCTTTATGTTATGTAGTTTATAAACTCTCCTTTTCCAAAGCATGCATGCACTTTATCCACCTAAGGAGACTCAAATTGCCACTTCCACCAGCTAAAGAAGTGTAAAGTTTCCACAAAGAAACAAGTCAGATTCACTCCAGGAGCATACTATCAACACCCTATTTCCTAGTGTCACCACATATACACAATAATAAAGAGTTCAAATCATACAATTTATATATTTGAGTAGTCTCCTCCCTTCAAAGAAGGTCTTTGCTTCAAAAGTCCTTGTGTATGAGAATATTTGATTGGAAAGAAATATCTCACTGAAGTGGTCAATTAGGTTCACGGATAGAAGGAGAAAAGAGTAATTCTTTTGTATTCAAAATTATGAAAAACACATAAAATTTCTAAAAAGGAAAACATGTATCAACCTAACAAAATCGCAGATCTGCAATGAAAGTATTACCTAAAAGTCCAAGCTGAAGTAACCATTAGTATTTATTATTTTTTTGCAGTTTACTCGATGAGGTTTAGTCATTTTTTTATATGCTAAACATTAATATTACCGGTGATGTTAGTTGTTGTTAATGAAAATTGAACTTATTATCTGTTTTTATTTTTCTCCTTCTTTAACTAAGTCATTTTATATCTTCTAAGACTATAACTAACTAATTTATATGTTTTCAATTCTATTTTCATCCTTTATCTTTTAATTAAAAAATAACACTAAGTAAAATGTCAAGAAGTTAACAAAAAATATTGTTTTTATAAATATATCATTTTTATAATAAAAAATAGATTTTATTACATATGATAAAAATATTGATCATTAGCTTTTATCATATATAATAAAAATTAAAATACATGACTTCTTAAATAATTATATAACTTTAAATTATATATGGTTATGTGACTTATAGTTATTTTTCTTGAATATACATATCTACACACTAGAAGCATCCTAATTGTACACACATAACCGTATTTCTTTATCTCTCTTGCTGGTGAAATGTGTACCAAAAGTTCTTGAGCCAACCACACACACCTAGACGTTAATACCTCTCGTCCAGCATTCAAAAGTTTGGAATAGGATCAACAAAATTGATCAGGTGAATTGAACTACTATAAAATGGTATTGAAATGTAAAAACAATTTAAACAAATTGAACTAGCCAAATTAATTTAATAAACTGGCTTGGAACTATTTGAATCGTTCTCCATATGCATTTTTTACTTCTTTTAGGTCTTAGCTACAGTTAAGTTTAGCATTAACTGAACATAGGTACTGCTATTGTCCATTTCTATTATATGCCCATGTCCAAAAAGATCGTATAAAAAGAAAAGTTGACAAATGTAAACATGAAAACAACGAACAAAATTGTTACAAATGATGTTATTAGAAGATAGTGCATAAGACACGCAGTTAGCCTCAAGTTTTGACTTTAATGTTGCTTACACGGTTTCTTCCTTCTTCACAAAGGTTTCACTTCACTTTCTCTTGCTTGTCCCCAGTTTCTATGTTGCACACATTTTTTGCATTTCAAACCCCATCAACAACAGAAACAATAATCTATTGTGTCTTCCAACTTCAATGTCCCTTAGATCGTTTTTTGTTATCTTTCTTTTTTATCATGCACTTTTTGCTCTTGCTGATCCAAGAGACACGGAGGTAGCAGTGTTGTGCACCAACACAACAGCACCAATGCTTCAGACTCAGAGACAGGCTTTCTTAGGAAACTTCTATGATTCTTTGGAAGCCTTAACCGCTTTGGTTACAAGGCAAAGATATGCACTTGTTGTTAAGGGGACTACTGAAAATAATACCACTGTCTATGCTTTTGGTGAGTGCATGAAAGATCTTTCAAAACCAGATTGTGATGTCTGCTTCGCAAAGTGCAAGACACGTCTCCTTAGGTGCTCTCCATTTCAGAGAGGTATTGTTGGTGGCAGGCTTTTCTTTGATGGGTGCTATCTTAGGTATGATGGCTACAACTTCTTCAATGAGAGTCTCAGTCCTTGGGACGTTACTGTTTGTGGTAGTGAAGATTTTAGTGGGAATTGGAGTGTGTATAAGGCCAATACTGTGGAGTTGGTGGAAAATTTGAGCATTGAAGTACCAAAGAATGAAGGGTTCTTTGTAGGGTATGTGAGTCGAAGGAATGTGACGGTTTATGGGTTGGCTCAATGCTGGAAATATGTGAATGGAAGTGCCTGTCAGAACTGCTTGGCTGAAGCTGTCACTAGAATTGATTCATGTGCTCCAAAACAAGAAGGGAAGGCACTGAATGCGGGATGTTACTTGATGTATTCCACACACAATTTCTATAATAGTTCAAACCACAATGCCCCTCAAGAGAATCAAGGTGAGTTGGTGCCACTCTTGGAAAATTTCAGTTTTCTCTATAATGTATCGGTAGGACCAATAACGCAGCTTCAAATATTTATGGTACTCGAACTTGAAACCATTAATTAAATTAAAATAATTTCATTTTTAGTTGGTAGTTTTGGGTTTTTTAAGTAAACTTCAAGTGCACATTTATCCATGTTGTTTTTGTTCGTTATAATATTTCATTTCCTAACAATACAAAGCAAAGATCTTCATGACTTGTTCTGTATTCTTATAAACCATACAAATAGAGCCATGTGTTACTGTGTTAGGACACAAAAATCTCGCTATAATTGTGGCTGCTTCCTCAGCTTCCCTGGCTCTTCTGCTGATTGTTGTAACTGTGATTTTCTTTGGGAGGAAAAATTTACTGAAGCGGAGGAGAGGTATTTATGTGTGATATTATGGAACATTATAGATTGTTCAATGTTTAAACTTCTGGTACTGAAATTTGTGTTGTTTTTGCCCCAGAAAGAAGACAATTTGGTGTACTTTGGGACACAGTGAACAAGTCCAAACTAAATATTGCATATGAAATTCTTGAAAAAGCTACAGATTACTTCAGTGATTCCAATAAGCTAGGACAAGGGGGATCAGGATCAGTTTATAAAGTAACTTCTAATCTTATCTATCCTATGTTTTTAACCGCTAAAATCATTGATTAAAGAAGGGCTAACTGTGTGCTACGATATCAATATAGGGAGCTCTGCCAGATGGAACTACCGTGGCTATAAAAAGGCTTAACTTTAACACATCACAGTGGGCTGATCATTTCTTCAATGAGGTTAATTTGATCAGTGGCATTCATCACAAAAATTTAGTGAAGCTTTTAGGATGCAGCATTACAGGACCTGAAAGCCTTCTTGTTTATGAATTCGTGCCTAATCATAGCCTCCATGATCACCTTTCTGGTTGAAATTTAATATTTTTTATCTGGCCTTAACACAATATTTTTAATTGAAATTAATTACTAATATGTCCTTTGACCTGCTCCAGGTAGAATGAATTCTCAACAATTGACTTGGGAAGTCAGGCATAAACTGATACTGGGAACGGCAGAGGGCTTGGCCTATCTTCATGAGGAATCACAAAGAATCATTCATAGAGATATAAAATTAGGCAATGTTCTTATTGATGATGACTTCACGCCCAAGATTGCTGATTTTGGACTTGCTAGGTTATTTCCAGAAGACAAGTCCCATCTTAGCACAGCCATCTGTGGCACATTGTTAGTTCATCTCCCTCTAAAATAATGCACAGATACATCCCATAAATGCATCCATAGAAGATTAAGAATAAGGGAAGAAAAGACCTTTTTTATAAACAAAGGAGTTATCATAATAAAATGCAAAATTGATGAAATACTTATAAATAATCTAGCCTACACATTCATGAAAGTACATTCCAATGATGCCATTTTACGATTGAAAAAAATTCTGGTATCTTGTATGAAGCTCTAGAATTAACCCCTTTGTTAAATTCTGGCTCCTATATGCATTTTCATCACATAGTTCACAACTTGGTATACTCTTTATACACTATCTCTTATAATTTTTTCATGTGCATTTATAGGGGTTATATGGCTCCTGAATATGTAGTGCTAGGGAAGTTAACTGACAAAGCAGATGTCTACAGTTTTGGAGTTCTAATTATGGAAATGATATCCGGCAGAAAGAGCAAATCCTTCGTTGACAATTCATATTCCATCCTACACACGGTAAAACTCTTAATATAATCAGACATAATTATAGTAACTCATTTCGTGCTTCTAACAAGTGTTCTCCTAGCTCTGAGACTTTGTTTTCTCCTTTTGTACAAGGTTTGGAACCTTTATGGATCAAACAGGCTATGTGACATTGTTGATCCAATCCTAGAGGGAAATTATCCGGCAGAGGAAGCATGTAAACTCCTTAAGATAGGGTTGCTTTGTGCTCAAGCATCTGCGGAGCTTAGGCCACCAATGTCAGTAGTTGTGGAAATGATTAACAAAAATCATGAAATTACTCAGCCAACACAACCACCATTTCTTAGTTGTGCTAGTGCACAATTCAGCAAATCTATTTTACCAGGAGAGAGTTTTCAGTCTAGATCCTACACTCAGTCTTCACAGGACAGCATGACCGAAAGTCTGATTCAGCGAGCATAAATGGGTTACTATATAAATCTAAAGATGAGTGTTAAGAATGCATTTTCTAACGCACTCTATTATTAGTTAAAATTTATTGTTAACTATAAACTTGTGTATGAAGTTCATACCAAAATTTGTAATTTCCTATAGATTTCAGCTAATAGTGGAGTGTGCGAGGTGAGAGTATCTGCAGAGCTTCGATTCTTAATAAAGACAGCACGATTTCGGTACTGAGCATGCTTGTATAGTTGTATATATGAATTAGGAAGGTACTTGACATGGTTTTGCATGTGCAGGTTTTACCTTCTGCTTGAGAAAATAAAAGGTTTAATTAAACTTTTTGCGTTCCTGTATTGAGATATTTTATTTCTCTATTTATGTTACAATTAAGCCAAAATAAAAAATGCCACTTGATTTTGGCTTAACCTATTTATGTTATATAATCTTGTTAGAGAAAGAATCAATGAACAGGATGATCCTTGCCAGCTACGATATTTCTTTTTATAAGCTAAATGATGTCAGCGACTATTACGTTGCACCATCTTATATTTTAGCCCGAATTTGTGGAGTGCGTCCACTTAGTTGAGATTGTGATTAAAAGTATGCTCATGAATTACAAATTATATAGTTGATTATAAAAAAGAATTATATAGTTGATTAAATTTCAATAATTGATTTTTATGACATGATTATAACTTCTCATTTTATTACATAAAGAGAGGGATTCATTTACCTAAGAAATTAAATTTGGGAGTTATATTGTTATTACCTCTGATTAAAAATTAATCAATGAATCAATCTCTTTTATTGAAAAATATTAGTTATCATATATTAATTTTTTTTAATGGAAGGTTTAAATTCACAATTTTTTTCTCTTTTTTTCCTAACTTTTGTCTTTTAACCACATAGATCACCTTATAATTTGCTGCTTGGAGACCAAAAGCATCTAAGATTTTCTTTATAGTGTGTCGTGATAGACAATTTTACAAATATAAGGACTTTAAAATATATTGAATTTGAAATTTTTTCAATTCAAATGTTTGTTTGAGTAAGATAATTCAAATTATTGAATTTTAATTTTCTTGTTTGGATAGAGTATTTTAATTCCTACTAAAAATAAAAATTTATTTTACTAAACAATATTTTGAAAAAAAATTGTTCTTTTTAAAAAATAATATAAAATTTATTCAAAAATAAATTTTTAGTTTCTAAAAAAAGTAATATTTTACAATAAATAAATAGAAAAATCACAAAAGTAAACTTTGCATAATTGGTTTTATTTTTTTACAATATTATTATTTTACATAAATAAATGACAAATAAATTTATGACAAAATTTATTTTATTTTCTTAGAAAATCTATTTTATAAATTCTACTTAATAATTTATTATATATTTTATTTATTATAATTATTTATTAATTTATATAAATATAATAATTTTTAAAATAATAAAATATAATATTGGTGGGTTGGCAAGTTAGCCCACCCGCCTTTGACCTGCTAAATTACTGAGTTAGGCCGGACAAAACGGACAAGCAGCTAAATATACTAGTTTGGCTCATAAAAGTGAGTGTTAGTTGGCGGGTCAACCCGCTTGTTCCACTTCATTTTACTACCCCTAACCGATATCAAGTAAAAAATAAACTCCATTGATTTCAATAAAAGAAAACTAGGTTTGAAGAATTTCAAATTCTTACTTTTTTTAAGAAATTTGAAATTCTACAATTTTAACTAACCTAGATGTTTTCTAAAATACCTAAAATTTCAAATTCTTTTGAAGTTCTTTATTCAAACAAGGTATTTCACCACAAAGCATTTGAAATTCCAAAATAAAATAAATTACCCTCTTAAAATTTACCATCCAAATACACTTAATGTATCTCGTCAACTAAAACACAAGTGTTAAAATTCCAACTTGAACATTGGATAACATTTTTATAAAATACTTCATCCGTCGTCCCAAAATATATGTTGCATTTGGAAAACATTGTCTCAAGTGGTTTTAAATGTAATAATAACTCAGAGATTTGTTAGTTTATAATAATGCTACTCTTTTTCATATATTTATTAATTTTTGTGTATATTTAAAACAATTCAAGTTGACATTAATTTTATAATAAAATGTAGTTTTTTTTAATAAATAAATGTTAATCATTAATATATCGGTTTTATTAGTGAATGATTTGAACTCACGATCTTTCTTTCACCTTCTCCTCACATGAACATTGTCAATGGACCAAACTTATAAACCCTAGAATAAAATGATAATTGAAATATAATATATTCCTATCTCAAAATGTAAATGTTGTCCTATCTTGTTTCACACAAATTAAGAAAAGTTGATAAATATTCCCTCGGATCTTATTTGTAAGATACATAGTAGTGTTTGGTCCTTTTTATAAGACCCAACTTATAATGTCTCTTATATTAATTATTTTTATACTTAAATACATCTAATTAAATGAAATATTATAGTGACAAAATTAGAAAAAACAAAAAATATTAAAAAGAATGATAATTTTGGAGATTTATCTAATGAGAGGGTTTAATGTTAGCCATTAAATCAAAATATAAGATCTAGATTAAAACAACTCAGTTGCACTGTCACTATTGCCATCACCACCACCGGCACTATCACTACCATCATTACAGATGGTAGCAATAGTGGTTGTAAGTTACAGTGAATACTTTTTTTTAATATACCAAAAAGAAAAAAAATACCAAAATGAATTGTCTCCTACATTATTTACCTAAATAACATATTTTACTATTTATGTTGAGAATTTCGTTTCTAAGGAACTAATTTCTCTACGTGATTTATTTATTTTGTTTATGTAAAAAACTGTAAGAAATTGGTTTAGGCCATTTTTTTTCATATTTACCTAAATAACATATTTTCCTATTCATGTTGAGAAATTCGTTTCTAGGAAACTAATTTCTCCATGCGATTTATTTATTTTGTTTATGTACAAAACTATTAGAAATTGGTTTAGCGAGTTTCTTTTTTCATAATTGTTTTTTAGTCATTTTTTAAAATTTACTTTTTATTTACGTATATTGTTTTAAATAATGAATTTTAAAATTAATTTTTTTAGTTAATTTATATTTTATTTTATTTTATTTTATTATGTATTTTATTTTTATGTTGTGTATTTTTTCATTTTTTAATACTTTTAAATGATTTGTAATTTATTTTATATTTTATATTTTTAAGTTAAATTTTTAAATATTTTTTACCAAAATAATTTGAAATATTAGGTTTGAAAATCTTAATTTAAAAACATTAAGCTGGAAAATAAATTACAAAGCATTTAAAAAAATTAAAATGATAGAAAAGATACACAACATAAAAATAGCACACATAAAAAAATAAAATATAAATTAACTAAAAATTGTAAGGATCTTTTTATTTAATAGGTTATAAATTCGAAGAATAAATAGTGAAGAAGATTAAATTTAAGTTTTTTTTTACTTAAATTACTAATTGATTTGAGATGTGATGAATCTATTAGTTAGATAATACTATATGGTTGTATTCAGTTGATGATAGAAGGATGCAGAAGAAGAGAATAATTATTATTCTTTTTCTTCGGAGGTCTTATTTGAGTTTCGAGAAGTTTTCGAAGAATCTGTTATCAAAAGGAAGGGCTTGCATTTAGCAAACTAAATTTACTAAATACAACCCAATGCTATATAAATTATTTTTCTTTTAATTTTCTTATTTCTATTCTCCTATGACAATTTTTCCGTCATTCGTTTTCTCTCCCTCGCCGCAATCTTTTGTCCCTTGCATGGAAGTCGAAACATTGACAGAATCCAATGCGGTCTCTTCCATTGCTCCTGATTCTGAGAGGTGATTAGTATAGGTATGTCTGATAATAGTTTTCTAAACATTTTTCTGATCATTTTCAATCCTTTCAGTTTCGTTCAAGATGAAATTTTTTTGAAAATCTTGATTTCTAAGGTTCTTGTTTAATTTGGGATTCTTGTCAGGTTTCTATGCAATTTCTTTGGTTGATTCTTCCCCTTATGTTTTAATCGGCTTTTGGACGGAGAAATAGGTAAGGGAAACTCTTTTGTTGATTTTTGTTAATGGATAAGTTATTTGGTAGTTGAGAGATTTGATCTATTTGAAATAGCGACTATTTTGACTATATTTTGAGCTATTTAAGATAAAATTTATTTTAATTGTGTTTTGAGCTATTTAATATATAGTCTGTATTTGATTTTAATTTGAATTAATTGAGTTAGCATATTTGTTAATTATGATGTGAGCTAATTGAGTTAGTGTATTTGTTAATAATGATGTGAGTTAATTGAGTTAGTGTATATTAGAATTTTATAGTTGAGATATATGATGCGTTGTGTAGTTGATGATTCTTATAGGAGTGATGTTTGATCTTGAATTGGATAGTTTGAATGTGACAATTATGGTAGGGTAACTTAGTCTTTGTTGGATTGATTTTCTGTGACTGGAATTGAATTATTAGAATAACAATGTATATTAGGAATTGTGATGTAATGCATATGATTGAAATGCATGATAAGAATATATTTATTGATGTTGTTGGTTATGGGCAATTACAGTTGGGTAACTTAGCCTTGAATGATATGTTTGGTGGGGTACATTGATGTTAGAAACACATATGAGGTTAATGTAATCCAGAATATCAAATATGCAATGGGATATTTTTGTGATTTACATTGTGGTCCTAGTACCAGATATGCAAAGGGGTGCCTAAAGGACATACTCAAATAAACTGTGTGTCACAAGGTGTCAGGTAGACACTAAATATCAATTTGTGGTTGTTAGATGCATTATTGCTTAGACTTAAATTGGTGGTAACACAAACATATTAGATGTTTGTCGCTAATTGGAAGGGTCTTAAGCTGCTTCGGTGTCCGAACTCAATGTAGATATTTCAGAATATGTCGCGTCTGGACATGCTGTTGTGTGAAAAACTTATATTCAAGAGAATATAAGTTTGTTTGATTTGATTGATTATGATATTTAGTTAATGTTTTATTGATTAGTTGTGAGTGCTTATGTTCAGGTGGAACAAAAGAATAATTGCTTGGTTGTTTACTATTAGTGAATGTGTATTGATGGTACTAAATATAAACGTCGTGCAACTTTCATGCTTTATGATTGATGTAATGGTATGTTGCGTATTATCTAAGCTTACGCTTGTAATGTTTATGTTTTTTGTATAACTGTAATGATCGTGCTTTGCACGGGAATAGATAATAGTGATGATGCAGAAAGATAGAATGCTCTGAAATGAAGTATGTTGGATTGTGGTTGGAAGTCTCAAAGGGTGTTATTCTATTGTTCAATGTGTATATAAGAGAGTTGTGTAAAAATAATGTTATTTGAATTTAGAGACATTGTTGTTAAGTTGTGTGATTATTATTTTATTATGAAAGTTGTGTGAATATGGTGTAAATATATAGATTAATTATGATATGCATGTCATAAGAATGCAGAATTATATGTCAACATGTTGGTTGGTTTTGGCAGCAAAGGTTCTGCTAGCTGTAGAGTCTAGCTGGGCGATAGCTGTCATTGGGCAGCTACCCTGGGTCTCGCCAGCCGACGAGGTTCGATGGCGAGCTGAAATTGTGTGTACTCTGTTATATTTTATTTTGAACTTTAAAAGCGTGGTGATGTATGCTTTAATATTGAATATAATGCAATTAAAATTTTATATCTCACTATTTTAGAATATAAATAATAGTAATTTAAATAATTATTAACAGAATTTATTATGTAAATAGTATATAAAAAATTGAGATGTTACAAAAATATTTTTAAAATTTTAATTTTAAAATTCATGATTAAAAATGATATGCATAAATAAAAATAAATTTAAAAAATTCAAAACATTGACTATTTATTTTTCCAATTTTTTAAAAATTTATTTTAATTTCTTCGTAATTTCTAAAATATAATTTTAAAAACTTTTTAATTTAATTTGTATTTCATTTTTTTATATGTTTTATTTTTATTATGTATCTTTTTTGTTATTTTAAACTTTTTTTAAATGCTTTTTAATTTATTTTTCAATTTAAAATTTTTAATTTAAGATTTTCAAACTTAATATTCCATATTATTTTTAATATATTTTGGTAAAAAAATTTAAAAAATTTAAATTAAAAATAAATTGAAAAATAAATTACAATGTTTTCAGAAAAAATAAAATAAAAAAAAATAAAAAACATAAAAATAAAACACATAATAAAATTTAAAAATAAAACAAGAAAAAAATCATAAAGCCTAAATGTGACACTTATTTTCAAATGCATCAATAATATTGGAACAAGTACTTTTGTACATTTTTTTTTTTGTTTTGTTTTATACATACAAATGTCAAATTAAAAAAAAATGCATTTAATTTTGAAAGAAGTATTGTTCCACTTCCACGGGCAATTCACAATTGCTCTTATTAGGAAACTCTACCCCACCAATTCACGAAAGTCAAACGTTACTTAAAAGGAGTAAAGTCATAAATTAAATGGGGAGGTTGTTGTTAGGTGATAGGGCCAAAATTCTTTTCCCATTGTTTAATTATAAATTGCATAAAATACAAATTAAACAGTAAAATGAAATAAATTTCTTTGTTATTAAAACATAATTAAAAAAATGAGTTTAAAGGTGATATTGTAATCTGAAATGTGCGGATTCAATAAAGCCCGAAAAAAAAAAATTATAAACCAAACTTCTTTCTATCTTTCTCACAATCTTCATTCCTCTTCTTCATTCTTTCTTTTCCTTGTCCACTTATCCTCCTCCTTCTACTTTATCTTTTTTCCTTTTAATCTCTTCAAATCTTATGATGTTTTGTTTATTCTCAAATCTTTCATCTAGTGAAAAGTAATAAAACTTAACTTTCTTACTCATTTTTTTTTCGGAATTAAGTTTAGTAACTTTTGGTGTTAAGGATAGTGTTTTGAGAAAGAACAACACTACCCACATGGTTACCCATTTTAACTCTCTAAGGTAAACTCATAACTCGTAACCCAAAAGAATAGACTATTTGCAGGTGCTAGTTTTACGTAGAATTGTTTTTAGAGCGTGTAGCACTAGTTTTAAGGATTTTTATGATTACCCATAAATAGGTAGAGCTTCAAACAAATTTCTAAATGTTGGAAATCTTTGTTGGTGCTTAGATCTGTTGATTTCTATCTTGCATAGTACTTCTAAATTTGGTGGGAAACACTTTGGTTGACTCTTCATGGTAGTGAGTAGTTTAACCGTCATTATGACCTATTTTAATAGTATTATAATTATTATTTTAATTTATGTTATTATATTTTAATGTTGTTTACTTAATTGGTTTGGGAAACATACTCTTTATGTGATTTTATTCTCTATGAAATTTATTTCAAAGGTTGAGAGTTTTATAAATTGAAATTGATTATGTTCGATGAAATTGGAAATTTATTTTGAAATGAACTTTGAAGTAGACTAAATTTGGTATTTATATTACGAGGATCCATATTAGAACCTCGCATGTCGTTAACGAATGATAATAACCTAGGTGCACCTAGTTGTATGATGTCGAGCGCATAGGGTTATCCGTTAGATGAAGCTGTCACTTTGTGGAGAGGATTATCAACAAGATGAAGCTAGCCCCCGATGATATTTTATGATTTGAGACGTGATATGGTTCCAAGAGGAGAGGGTTATCCGTTAGATGGAGCCACTTCAAGATAAAGGTCACTCTTGGAAGAGAGGGTATCAACGAGATAGAGTTGCCTATTGGTTCTATCATGAGTGATCCTGTTGTATTTACATTTAATTTTATTTATGTTTTACATTAATGTATTTCATTTCAAATTTTCTTATTTAATATAATATATGATAAATTTGTCATTGTTTAGAATATGATAAGTGTAACATTTTGGATGTTGGGTATAACTTACCTGTGGTTGTGGGATTTATTGAACTTCGTAATTTAGTAAAAGTGTTATTTAAGAAATGTTTTTATCAAACAATTTGTGCGTTAATATGTTTCCTTTCTAGTTTGTGGTAGTTGTTAGACTCTTACTAAACCAAGTCTTTATGATTTATCTTCTTTCTATTTCCAAATTCTCAGGTAGTTGAGTAGCAAGCTGCTGACATCTCCTTTGTTCAATCTTTTGTTATTTCTTTTTGGTAGGCCTTATTTGTGTCGGCAGACAATTGATGTTATTTTGCGATTATTTGTACATTTCATAGCTATAGAAAGTCTCACTAAACTAATTCTTTATGATTTACCTTCTATTTCCAGATTCTCAGGTAGTTGAGTAACAAGCTGCTGACATCTCCTTTGTTGAATCTTCTGTTATTTCTTTTTGGTAAGCCTTATTTGTGTTGGCAGACAATTGATATTATTTTGCAGTTATTTGTACATTTCGTAGCTATAGAAGGTCTAGTTATTATATTTATGTTTAGATATCGTATATTTAATGTTGTTGAAAACTTTGCCTGATGAATTATTGGTAATAAATTTCTTTGTAATTTTGTGATGTCCAAAATACAGAGGAGACACTGTCAAATTTTTTGCAAAAGTATGTTTAATTTGGAAAATTATTTGTCATATTTTGTTCTATTCCTATTAGGCTTGTCAAACTAAGGATGTTAGTTTATGTGTCAGTCACGACCTTGAATGTGTGTCGTGACATAATCTAATTAGGATTTGTATAATCAAAACCTGAATTTAATTACAAATTAATTTAAAGTAATTATTATAAAAATCAACAATAAATTATGATTGGATGACTTTCAAAATTATTTTAGTATATAAATATTTTATTTTTTATAAAAAATAACTATTTCGCTCAAAGATATTTGTGGCGTTTGTTTGAGTGTTTTTTGTTTTCGTTTTCAGAAAAAACAAAGAGCAGTAGTGAAAATATATTCAGTTACGATTTACAAAACATTTTTTTTTAAAAACATTTTCAAAAAACAGCTAAAAGCAGAAAATAGAAAAAAATGTTGTCAATGTTTTCAAAAATTAAAATTATGTAAAAACTTAATAATAATATTGTAATTATAAAAAAAGTTATAAATATATTTTAAATTATATATATAAGTATTTTATAATATTTTTACTAAAATTGATTAAATTTAATAATATTATTTTTTAAAAAATATAAAATATTAAATGAAAACTTTAAAAATGAAAATAATTTTCAAAAAAAAAAATAATAAAATATAAAAATAAAAAAATATTTTCTCAAACTAAACAGTCACCTGATTAATCTTTCCTTATCAACTAACAAATATTTCCAATAAACAAAAGAAAATAATTTCCTTCTTCTCTTCTAAATACATTGACATTTGGTCATACTTCATAGGCACATAGTTTAAACGTCCATGCCTTTAATCAATAGAGAAAATTTAGGTTCAATTAACAAGGAAATGAACTTGAACTTACATGTGTGAAAGAAATAAATATAAATATATCTAACTTTAATTTTTTTGACGAAATACCTAACTAGAAATATTCAAGATTAAAACACACAATTCATGTAAGTTTTCTTAAAAAGCCACATAATAACATTTTTAAGCAGCCAATAACATTAAATTTTAATAATCTATACATAATAATATAATTTAGATTTACTCATTTCAGTTTTATACAATAATATTTCTCCTTCTAAATATGCCATATAACTCATTCACAACTTTATGTATAATATGAAATTAACTAATTCAACTATTAAATTGAATGTTCTTGTAAGAAAAATCAAATACATGAAATTTCACACAAATTAAGAATTAATTGTTATCCTATCACTTAATTTATTTTTTATAGACTATATATTATTTAAAACATAAGTAAAAATTCATTGTAGATAATACACAAACAAATATATAATTTATGTGAAATTTTATATATGATAAAAGAATAATATTAAATAATCTAATAATTAAATCAATTAAATTTTTTATTTTATAAAAGTTATTTTATGATGTAAAATTTAAATAATTAAATTAATAATCATTCTTGTTCAATCGATTACAAATTTTCCGATTATCTCACCATCTTTATTCTCTCTAAATTTTATCATATCATTTCTAAACATCTTTTCTTTAAACTCAATCATAATACTAATCTGAGTCTTTAACTAAGATTTTGGATTGGAGTATTCTTGAAGTGTTGTGAATATAAAAAATGTGGTTAAGAAGTAAGATTTACTAAAAGTAGAATTGAGACATTTTATTTATAATTACTCCTTTGAAATGTTAGTTACACGCAAAATTAGTGAGAAACACTTTGTAATTCCCACCAATGTCATGGTTAAAAAAACATCAATTAAATTTGTACATATTCTTACGAGGTTAACATTTATGTTTAATCATAACTTTTTATTTATATGAATTTTAAAATACTCATTTATAAAGTTAACAAACTCCCCAAAAAAAATTACGAAGAATTATAATTGAACGTTAGTATCTCAATTAAACTCAACAAAATTACTCTTAATTATTTATGTTGTTAAGATCTACCTTTTATTTATACTATTATTGGCAGTTTCTTTATACTCTCTAAGTGAATTTTATAGGAAGTGATGTCAGATAAACATTTTTATACAAATATTCACCTCCAATAAATATGTGAATACCTTAGGCCCTCTCCATCCGTGTATCTCTATACAATAGTATCAAATTTATGCTAATTTAATTACATGGGGTAATTGAAACATGGAATATGCAGGGAAGAAAGTAAATTTAGATTTCAGAGGATATTCATTCACTTACGGAGAGTGAAGAGTGGTGGAGAGAGAATAAAAGTATAGTAAGATGTTACAACGTAGCTCACACGTTCTCTGTATTTCAACGAATTGAATTGTAAGAAATTCCACAAATTTTCAAAGTTTAAAGCAGCAAGTTGCGACCCTACCAACGTATTACTTGAGTTTTGCTCTGATTGACTCCCTCCAAATAAAATCAGCGCCTCCCCATTCCCAGTTCCCAATTCCCAATTCCCAATTCCCATTCATCTCGATTCTCTCACACAACTAACTTCAATTCCATTTTCTCACTGATTCTCCTTCTATGCAGGGCATAACACAGGTATGTAAGTAAAACAAACTCAGCGATGATGTTTCTCTTTACCTTAATTACTTTTCTTTGTTGTTTTTGTTTCTTCAAACCGTGTGTTTGGTTCCTCAGAACAAGACATGGTCTGTCGTTCGCACGTGTGGGGAAAGCTTTTTATTCCAAAAAACCCACTTTTTTCTTTCTCTCCAGAAGCTGCTTTGATTTCCGTTAGCAAACAAACTTTTGCTTTGCTGCTTCTTAGTGAGCCATTTTATTGATAATTAATCCTTATCAGAAAATTTAGTTGATAATCTTCGGTGAAAATATTCTTTCTACTATGTTTTTTTTATTCAAATAAAATAATTTTACTTACAAGATTTTTGTCCAGTAATACTGGAATCAATATATAATTATACTTTTTAAATTAATGCTTTTTTAATTATTATGAAGAAACTTAATTAGAGAGTTTTATTTTAAAAAAGAATACATATGTTATTCTCTTTTTACTTTTTAAATTATTTTTTTTTTCAAAAAAATAATTTTTCATTCAATAACTATTAAATTTGAAAATAGATTTTCTAAACAATGTTTTAAAAACTAAAAAAAAAAAACATAAACAACTAAGATATTTTCTCATCTCCTTTAACCTCACCCTCATTTTCATACTCTGCTAATCTTCTACTGCACCACCTCACCTCCACCAATTGTCTAAATAATTATATTTAGTTACATTTTAAAAATTAAAAATAGTCTTTTAAAATACGAATCAAACACACTCTATTACTCAATGATAAATTAATGGTTAACAGAGTGTTACTTATGTAGTTTACTGATATCTTACTTTTTAAAGCGAATAATAGGATTACATTGACTATTTGATACACTATTAACAAACTTGTGTAGACATCAATAATGGGGAGGATCTAGAAGTGATGGTCATTAATCCAAAGTGGGGTGGCTTCTATCTTGCACCTCATTTTTTAAACGCTTGGTCCAATACTTGATATTTTTCAGCATCATTCACACGTCATGTAACTGTGAGCAAGTTTAAAACTAAGTGTTTTTACTGCAGTATAATAAACAAGGGAAAAGAACCAAAATCTACCTTTCTAATCATGATTGCCAAAGCAGCAGTACTTTTTCTCCTTCTGTAAGACTTCGAGGATGGCAACAAAGTCAAAAAAGGCAAGTGCCGACTTGGATTTCTGCCCTCTTCCATTCACACGTTAGAGGTTGCTTTACGAATGTTTTTCTGCCAGAAGCTCCTCTTTGTCTTCAAATTGCCGGTCTTCTCAGGAACAAAGGTTTTGGAATTCAATTTCACATCATATGACATGATTTTGTGCTATAATGGTGGTATCCAACAATAGGTATTATTATTACCTCGTAAGGTTGCTTGAAGCATGTTGTGACCATTTTATCTTGAGCATAAAAACAATTATACCAAATAGAACAACTTCCTAATTGTTTTTTATTCACTAACAAAACTCACAACCATAGAAAATGGAATAAATTTTTTGTCAGACATAGCCACCCTAACATTCTAAATCCTCCTCTTTTCCGCACAGACTCTGCTGAATTTCCTGCCAGAGAAAGCGATTTAGATCGGATAATCCCAAAAATGAAAAAAGTAGTCTCTCTCATCTCTTTCCAATGCAATTTTTTCCTTCTCATCAAGTTCCTACTTCTATCAGAGACTGTAATGGCAGAACCAAGGGCCAAGACAGTCCAAGTAACATGTGGCCATGTACTAGAGCACAACACTACCATCTTTGTTCCAAACTTTGTTGCAACTATGGAGAAGATCAGTGATCAGATGCGCAAAACTGGCTTTGGCACAGCAGTTGTAGGGACAGGACCTGATACCAACTATGGCCTGGCACAGTGTTATGGAGATCTTTCACTGCTTGACTGTGTATTATGTTATGCTGAGGCACGCACGGTTCTTCCTCAGTGCTTTCCTTATAATTCTGGTCGCATTTTCCTTGATGGTTGCTTCATGAGGGCTGAGAATTATAGCTTCTTTAATGAGTATACGGGACCAGGAGACAGAGCTGTGTGTGGAAACACTACCAAGAAGAATTCAAGTTTTCAAGATGCAGCAAGGCACGCAGTTTTAAAAGCTGTTCAAGATGCACCTAACAACAAAGGATATGCTAAAGCGAATATTGCTGTGGCAGGAACAACTAACCAATCTGTTTATGTTCTGGCTGATTGTTGGAGAACATTGGACAAAAGTTCTTGCAACACATGTCTTGAGAATGCATCTTCTTCCATATTGGGATGCTTGCCCTGGTCAGAAGGACGAGCGCTCAACACGGGGTGCTTCATGAGGTACTCAGACACAGATTTTCTTAACAAGGAACAAGAAAATGAGAGTTCAAGAGGTAAATAAATTGCAGTTTTCTTCACATTTTATCGGTGGCTTTCAAATTGTAGTAGGATGCAGAATCCTGCATTAAAAAATTTTAGCGTAGTGATGAATCTTGAGTATAGCTCATTTTGTTGACTTGTGCAGGTAATGTAGTAGTGATAGCGGTTGCAGTAATCAGTTCGGTGATTGTATCAGTGGTTGGAGTAATTATTGGAGTTTATATATGGAAACAAAGATACATTCAAAAGAAACGAAGAGGTTATTGATTTATTTAATGACTTAACTCTTTTAGCTTATGAGAATGAGAAACTTAGTATATCCCATTCCCACAACGGTAAAAAGATGAAACCAATAACTCTACCAGCAACATTTTGGTTTGATAAACTCAATTTGAAATAAGTGACCTCACTTGAAATAAGGTTTTCTCATTGTTTATTTTCCTCATTCACAAATTCAAACCTTAAACCTTGCTTTACCCCCTTGCCAACTAGACCACCAAACATCCGTTGTTTCTATTGCATATTTAAATGATATCCTCTTAAGCATAAATATTGCATGTAAATTCCTTTATCTTTTGAATAGCTTCACCTGGTTCAGTGGTTCTATATACAAATGGAGGTACATTACGAGATACAGCTCCACAACATTAAGGATATTTACTGATTCAATGTTCATTCTGGTTTCCAGGTTCAAATGATGCAGAAAAGTTGGCAAAAACACTTCAGAACAATAACTTGAACTTCAAGTACTCTACATTGGACAAGGCTACTGGATCTTTTCATGAAAATAACAAGTTGGGGCAAGGAGGATTTGGAACAGTTTACAAAGTAGTTCTCTTCTCTAAAGACCTATATATCTGTCATTTTATATTCGTAAGCACTCTCTTATATTTGTTATCACAGGGAGTTCTAGCTGATGGAAGAGAGATTGCTATAAAGAGATTATATTTCAATAACAGACATAGAGCAGCAGATTTCTATAACGAAGTCCGCATAATTAGTAGTGTGGAACATAAGAATCTGGTCAGACTGTTAGGTTGCAGTTGTTCAGGACCTGAGAGCCTGCTTGTATATGAATTTCTACCCAACAAAAGTCTTGATCGCTTCATTTTTGGTAATTACTAATTACTGAACTCATGCCTTATGCTTTGACTACTCTTTTCTCATTCAACACCTCATTTTGATCACTAGGTGATTATTAATTATCAGAATATGAAGTAAATATAATATTTCTCAATTTATACATGACAGATAAAAACAAGGGCAAAGAATTGAACTGGGAAAAGAGATATGAAATTATCATCGGAACAGCCGAAGGATTAGTTTACCTGCATGAGAACTCCAAAATAAAGATAATTCACAGAGATATAAAAGCCAGCAACATCCTATTGGATGCAAGGCTTCGTGCTAAAATTGCAGATTTTGGTTTGGCCAGGACCTTTCAAGAGGACCAGAGCCACATAACTACAGCTATTGCAGGAACCTTGTGAGTATCTTTTCCAGCTTTTTTATTACTGCAGGAAGTTCTTATAAAGTATATACTAAAGTTGGTAGGGGTGTTTATTGGGTTGGGTGACCGGATCACCCAATCCAACCCAAAGTAATTGGGTTGAGTTTTTTTTTTAGATTTGGGAAGCTCGACCCAATCGCATCAAATAATATTACATTATTATTTATTATTTTAGTGAGTTGAACTCAAGTGACGGTTTCAGTGAGTTGAACTCCAGATCTGACCCGATAACAATATTACATTATTATTATTATTTAGTATTTTAAATTAATAAAATGTATTTAATAATTTAATTTATAACTCTTGAAGTTATGCATTAAGACAAGTACTTCGCACTACAAGAGTATATCCTCACTCCAACTAGCTAATATTTATTGGTAGATAAATACCAATAATGAACTCTCAGCCCTCGGAATTGATTCTTCACACTATCAGAGTCAATATTTTATTGTTTATTTTTAGGTTACAGCAATGATATATTCTACTTTTTTAAAAAAAATATCCTAAAAAATATATAAAAAAAATGTTCTAAACATTTAATAAATTCTTTAAAAAAATATTTTTTTTAAATGGTAACCCAATTAACCCAACCCAACTCGTTCAATGGTGGATTGGTTTGGATTTGGTTTAATGAAAAAAAAAATGAAAATCCAACTCAATGAATAATAATTGAATTAGGTCTTGAGTTTGTTTAAACCAAAGTTAGGGGTTTTATAAAATATTTACTAAAATGCATTCTTTTTTGTTATGGTTGAGTGGAGCCAACTAAGTTGACAAAACCAAAGACAATTTTGTCCTGTAGTGGTGGCACAAACCTAGTTGTGTCATCCATGGGTTGGTTTGGATTTGGTTTAATGAAGAAAAAAAACGAAAATCCAACTTAATGAATAATAATTGAATTAGGTCTTGAGTTTGTTTAAACTAAAGTTAGAGGTTTTATAAAACATTTTACTAAAATGCATTCTTTTTTGTTATGGTTGAGTGGAGCCAACTAAGTTGACAAAACCAAAGACAATTTTGTCCTGTAGTGGTGGCACAAACCTAGTTGTGTCATCCAGTTAAGTTATTATGTTTACACTGCACAAGTGCCACCAACTCAAATCAGGTATTTTTTTTTTCTCAATTAAATTAATTGTGCCACCTTTAATTTTTTTTGTTGGCGTTAACTCAAGTAAGATAATTTGTATAATTTTCTTTTTTTGCATTACACTATTGAAGCCAACTCAATACACCTAACCGATATTTTAAAAAAAAATTTAACTGTTAAAGGTTATGCAAAATCACTACACTTCATTTTAATTTTTTAACTTACTTCACTCGCAGTTAAACCTTTTAACCAATAATTTTTTAATTAGCCTTACTTCACTTGATATCCTTTCTTGTATCGTTAACAAACCATTCTTGCCATGTTTTTCTAACTCACTTTTAGTGAAGCGTGTTAAAAAAATAAAATGAAATGAAGTGATTTTGCAAAACCCTAAAAGTTAAATTTTAAAAAAAATATATTGGTTAGGGAAATTGAGTTGGTCTCACTAGTGCAATAAAAAAAAAAAAAATTGTAGAAGCTACCTTATTTGAATTGGTGCAAAAAAATTAAACTGGTTGTTAACACTAAGTTGGCATAATAAGTTTAATTGAGAAAAAAAAAATATGTACAAGTGGTCTAATCCAAGTTGGCGTTACTAGCACAAGCAAAAGATAAAAAAATTAAATTAGTTATCCACAATGAGTAGACACAACAAGCTTAATTGAGGAAAAAAAATACACTAGTGGCCTAACATAAATTAGCACCACTTGTGCAATATAAACAAATTAACTAGTTGACACAACTGAGTTGGCGTCACCAGTACTAAACAAAATTGTTCTTGAATGAACTAATTCATTTGGCTTCACTCAAACATGACAAGAAAAACTTGTTAGACGGAAAATGAAAAAAAACTCTATTTTGATAAATATTTTCCAAACCTTATATATTTTGTAAAAACTCCCTAAAAGCCATATTTTCATAAATCATAGTGGAGGTGCTATGGCAGGTGCTATGGCAGGAAACTGCAGGTTATTATATCCGAAATAACCATTTATGTTTGGATCTCTAGGGGGTATATGGCTCCTGAGTACCTAGCTCATGGTCAGTTAACAGAAAAGGCAGACGTATATAGTTTTGGAGTGTTGCTGCTAGAGATAGTCACTGGTAGACAGAACAACAGGAGCAAAGCATCAGAATATTCAGACAGTATAGTTACAGTGGTCAGTTGCAGATTCCTTGATTGTTTCGTTCTGATTGTTGTTCTACTGTACATTAATACTTTCTTTCACCAATATATTTTGGCAATATCAGGCATGGAAGCATTTTCAGGAAGGAAGTGCTGAGCAATTATTTGATCCAAATCTAGAGTTGCAGGAAGACCACAACGGCAATGTTAAGGATGAGATTTTAAGAGCGGTTCACATAGGACTTCTGTGCACCCAAGAGGTCCCTTCTTTAAGACCAATCATGTCAAAGGCACTACAAATGCTAACAAAAAAAGAGGAGGAACTTGTTGCTCCCTCTAATCCACCCTTCCTAGATGAGAGTACCATGGAACTTCATGACACAAGTGCAGACCCATTTTATCCTATTAATGCAGCTGATTCAATTGCTACTGTGTCCCATAGCTCTTTTTATCCCAGGTAACCATGAGAATGCAGAGGAAATCCCTACACACAGATGCCTTCAGCACAGCTTGTGATTGGCAAATAACTTGGTCTGCCTCAGAAGTCAGACCTATGCACTTAAGGTTGCTAACTATGCATCCAGTCCTTTGCCATTTAAAATACATACTTCAGACAAGGGAAGCTTTTAAGCCAAATGTCCAATACAATTATGGGAAGCAAAAAATAGTGTATAGTTCCATGATTAACAGTATTATACAATTTCAGATTAATCTGATATATGTAACAGCCCATAAATACTACTTTTGGATACGACTATTATTTCATTTGTGAAACAATAATTTCCATGAGGAAAACATAAAGCAAAGATAGTAAGCCTTTAATATTTTTCTCTTTAATGAATCCAATTCCAATGAGACAAGACGATTAAGCACAAGCTTACTTCGAACATTATCAAGAGGAACAAGAGGTTTGATGACAATGTACCCAAATATAGCAGTTTATAATGTACCAATCATGACAACCAAGATTAGAAAAAGACATATGAACAAATATGAGAACATGACTGAAGCATTTCCTTGGAACACTTATTTCTGAAAATAAAATTAACAACAAAAAGCTGGCGAATAGCTCAGATACTGTTAATTCAATAATCAAGCATCTGAATTCACAATAGAGTTTATGGTTTTACACCCTGAATACAGTCTACAAGAGGAAAACAGTCTGTTCATAGAAAAGATAAACCCATAAATGGCATCTAACGCTTAGCAACCAAACACCCCATGAGGCCTCCACCAATCTCATAATGCTGGGCAGCTGAAAATCCTACTTCTAAGGCAAGTTTCTCTAGTTCCTTCCCTGCATCATAGGAGGATTCTTAAATGAGGCAATCAATCATGACAGCTCTACCATCAATGGAAACAAATTTTTTTCCCATTCATTTTCCAATTATTGAACACAACTATGAAGGCATTAATTCCCATTTTTGAGCGAGTGGGATGCAGTCATTTGTGGACCAAAACAAAAGAAAAAACGTGCATAACCCAAAGTACCATCTGCTAATTGTTTGTCATTTGCTAAACACCTTTGGGCATTTTAATTTAAAATCATTGTCTTCATTTTTACTTGAATTTAGTTGAATTAGTGTTTTAACTTTGAAGTTTCATCTGACAGAAACTTTCATTTGATAACAAACCTGTTAAAAACTCTCTTATTGAACTCTTGAGATATCTGTATTCCTCCGAGAGACCATAACCAGAGGCAACAGGGACAACAATATTGTCAATCATCCATCCCTGGCGTAAGTAAATACACGGGATTTACCTTCTGTGCATCCAGAAAATCAAAATAACAAAAGCACATTGATAAAATAATGTAGAATATATGATATGATATGATAATATTCATTTACACATGTGGACTGCAAATTAGTCAGTAAACGTAGCAGAGCCAAACATGATTACATCAGCCCTGTCAAACTGACGAACTCAAAGGCATTGTTGAAAAGAATAAATTTATTTTCCTTTCACATATCTTGACTTTTAAATTTTAACCTTTAGCCAAACCTTCTAATTTACAGAGGTTAGAAGGGTGATTATAATTCTTTGGAATAAAGGAGCATTGTTGCACCAGTTATTATTATTGTATCTCATAAAGCAACTAGTAAAGCAGAGATGTACCGTAATTGAAGAAGTCAGTGGCTCATTGCTTTTATTAAAGTCCAGGATAGACACTGTAGAGCCTAGAAAGAAAAATAAACCATAAGATGTGTGAAATTTTACATAAACATCAATCATTATATTAATAGGATGAGATACAAAACCTACCAGCCTTTAGGACACGGAAAATTTCCTGCATGGCCTTGTGCTTATCAACCACATTTCGAAGACCATAGCCCATAGTGACAGCATCAAACAAACCATCAGAAAATGGCAAGTCAAGAGCATCACCTTCAACCCACCTATGTTGCAGCAAACCATTACTACCTTCCCATATCACCAATGATAGGAACATACAACACAATCACAAAAGAACTGTACTATAAACACTGCTATAGCTTTATAATAGACAACAAATTGTTATGAAGGATCAAATATGGACAAAGTGTTAAAGAAAAAAAAAAACTACAGGTCATAATCAAATAATCTCTGCAAACTGCAAAATTTACCAATGCTCACTCAATATTCCTGAAGCAATTCTTCAAAAGAGAATGCTGCCGAGATGAGGCAAACGACAGCTGATCCTTTGAGAAATCAAGACCAATCACCTACATCCGAAAACATTCTCACAACCATTATTTCACTACAATAACTAAATATGCCTATATTAAATAATTTTACATAGTCATCCAATCATTAATCTCAATCTCAATGAGTCAATGACTTCGATAACATGTACCTTAAAAGTGATATAATCGGTGATCTTTGATTGAATAAAAGTTTACGCTGACAGTGACATTGTGACAATGCATAGCCATTGAAGTGAATAATAACTAACTTGAAAGTTATTTTACACTCACGACAATAATAACAATACAAAATAAATATGAACTATGAGAGTTATTAATTAGAAATATTTCTGTGTATGACTACGAAAAAACTAAGCATTTAAAGAAAATTAAAAAAGAAAAGACAATGGCAGAGAGAACCTTGCCATGAGAACCAACTTTCTGGGACAAGAGAAAAGATAAATCTCCACTTCCACAGCACACATCCAACACACGATGCCCCATTTTGGCACTGACCCCAAATTCACACAAACACTAAATTAAGAAAAATTATATTTTGGAGGGAATGCGATGACGAAAAGCAAAGAAAGAGGGGACGCCATACCCAGTCCAGGAAACCGCCATTCGCTTCCAAACACGGTGTTGACCAAGGCTCAGCAAATCATTCAGCTGTCCTACCACCGACACAGAGAAAAGGCGTAAGTTATCAAAGAGGCGAATCAGAACAGAAGAAAGGGAGAGAGAGAGAGAGTGGCGCACGTTATCATAGACAGGAGCAATGCGGCTAAACAGCGCCTGCCGCTCGTTCGCGCAGCGAATCAAGCTGGAAGATAAAGAAAAAGGAACAACCAACGACGTCGTCATTGGAATGTGTGTGTTCTGTTAGTGTTACCCAACACTTTAAATCGTTAAGATGATAACTGACAACAACACCAACTTAATAATAATATGCTGCCGTTTTCGTTTTGCACCCCTATTTTTCTATCTACACTCGAAAATCCTAATTTCCCACAATGCCCTTATCTCCTTTCTCTTCTCCCCCACGCGCCCCTGCCTTCTATCCGCCTTTATTTATATATATATATATATATATATATATATATATATATATATATATATATATATATATATATATATATATATATATATATATTTATTAAGGGAATTTCTTGTTGAGTAGACTTTAAATCTATTTTTTTTTCAACCGTTTTAATGATATATTCTGATTTAAACATATCTTTAAAAGAGGTTTTATAAATAGTTTTAATATCTAATTTAGGTATATTCCATTTAATTATGGAACATATAAAAGATTATAGATATCTGCATATAGGGTCAATTCAAATAGCGATAAAACCCCTGTTCAGACTAGGAATGGACATGCCCTTACTAGCCATCCTCAGGGATAATAGACCCAAAGATTTTGAAAACCAAACCCTAGCCTTAATGGAAACTAACCTACATCAAGGTCCGGTATATATTAATAATTATCCTAATTATTCAATTGCTCTAAAAAGTATTCACGAAACAAATAATAATATAATTTTAACCATAAAAATTCTTGAAAAAAAATGGAATCAAAGCTCTTTTCCATTAACTATAGCATACAGATTATACTATAAAGCTATGAAGACTCAATTGGCTCCAGGAGCCTTAATAATGTCACCTAAAGATGTCACTACTATGTTATTAGTAAATCCCGAAAAGGTTAGCGCCACAGTTCCCCAAACTTTAAGACATGAAGAAATAACTTCAGGCTTAAAATGGAAACTAGAAGAAATTCTTCCTCCGGAAAGACTAGAAAATCCTGTTTTAAATAATATTGTTGAATTTAGAGATGGGGCAGTAGAAGTAGCTTTCGCCCCCCTAAGAAGATCTCTGTCATACAGATCTCCCCAGACCTCTTTTGCCACCGCAAGAAGGTCAATAGATAGATCCGGGTTCTCTATACCTAGGTCTCTGCAATATCTGGGAACAAGGTCGGACCCTACTGTTCCCCAACCAGAATATGAAGAAACTGAAAACCAACCTCATTCTCCACAGTTTGAATCAGCACCTGGTCCTTCAGAATTTAATCAATTAAATGTTATTAAAAAATTTGAAATAAATAAATATTTATTGAAACAAGAATTTTTGAATCCTGATAATAAAGAAAAAAGAGAATGGTTCTTCGAAAATTTTTCTCAAATAGAATTAAGAGAATACAGAAAAAAATATTATAATTATTTAGAAGAACAAGAAGAAAATATTCCCTTCTTTAATTGGTTCTCTGAAAACTGTTTCAATAATCTCCAAATAAATGTTTTAAAAACCGCTGAAAAAATCTGGAAAACATCTAAAGGAGAAATTATCAGTATAATTCCCCCATTAGAAGAAGTAAAATTTCCTAATATTCAAAATCATGAAGTAATAGCCTCTCCTTTTAAAATGATAACTGAAAAAAAGGATATTTCTGTTAAAGATATTCAAAACTTGCATAATCAGTTAAATTATACTAATCAAATTGTTCATATAATTGCCACAGAAATAATAGATAAAGATTTACCCCCTAAGAAGTTAGAAAGATCTTTAATTAAACCTTTTAAGTTCTCAGAAGAAGAGTTAAAACATATAAAATTAGGAAAAGATTCCATGTTAGATGAAATAAATAAAAAATTGGATGCTTTAAAAATTAACAAAGTCAACACTATCATAATCCCTAATGAAGAATTAGGAGAACATTTTAATAGAGAACAATTTGACGATAATTTATATAAAGTTAATAAATTAAGAAGAAATGCTAGGAGTAGCTCTTCCTTAGGCCCTACCCCTAGACCTACTACTAGAAATTATTATAATAGGTCCACTCTCCCTGATATTCAGTTTGAAGAATGTGAGCTGGAGTCACCATCCTCTTTTGATGGCTCTAGTATCTATGAATGGAACATAGACGGGCTAACTGAAATGCAAATCCTCAGAAAAACAAATGAAATGACCATGGCCGCCTCAGCTTATAAAACTAAACAAGATGCGGCTACTACAGTTAAGCTTCTAGTAACAGGTTTTACTGGCCAATTAAAAGGTTGGTGGGATCATTACCTCTCTGAGGAAGAAAGATTTAATATAATGAATAGCGTTCAGCAAGAAGCAGATCAAGTTATGCCTCTCATGGTAGAAACCTTGATTTTAGCAATTATCCATAATTTCGTAGGAGATCCTCAGTTATTTGATCAACGGATATCCTTAATTCTCCACACAATTAGGTGTAAAACCTTAGGAGACTTTAGGTGGTACCATGATAATTTCATCACCTTAGTCTTAACTAGGCCTGATTGTAGAGAAGCATTTTGGAAAGAAAGATTTCTGGCCGGACTTCCTTCTACTTTTGCCGATAAGGTAAGAGAAAGTCTACCCAGATTGTATAATGATATCCCACTAAGGGATTTAACCTATGGAAGATTAAGTATGGGTACAAAGTTAATAGGTTTAGAAATTTGTGATACTCTTAAATTACAAAATCAGATTAAAAGAAACCAGGAAATGGGAATTAAAGAATTGGGTAATTTTTGTAGTCAATATGGTTATGAAAAACCTATTCCTCCCTTTGAAAAAAGAAAAAGACATTTAAAAAAACAAAATAATATTAGAAATCCTCAAAAAACCTAGAATAGTAAATTTAGAAAATTCTCTAAAAAAGTCAATAAGCCTAACAAACCAAATATAATGTGTTATAAGTGTGGAAGAATTGGCCATATGAAAAAAGATTGTAGGGTTAAAGAAAAAATAAAAGCTTTAAAAATGAGTGAAGAATTAAAAGAGCAAATAGCTAATTTATTAATATTAGATGAAGAATCTTCTGAGGAAGAAGAAGAAGAGTTAATTGAAAATAATGAATTAACTGAAGATTCTACTAGTGAAAATGAAGATATTCATACCTGTGAAAATATTGAAAATTGTAATTGCTCTTTCAAAATTAATATGATTAAAGCTGAAACTAAATTAGCCTTAGAAATGGTTGATAAAATGGCTAATGAAGAAGATAAATTAGAATATTTATTAAAATTAAAAAATATGATGATAGAACAAGAAACAAATAAAGAACAAAAAGAAAAAGAAAAATTTACGGGATATAATTTTTCAGAAATTTTAAAAATGAATTCCTTTAATAAACCAGTTACGATAAAAGATCTGCAAAAAGAAATAAAAGATTTAAAACAAGAAGTGCAGGAATTAAAATTAAAATTAGAAAACCTAACAGAACAATTTAATAATAATATAGGGTCAACCTCTAATGCTAATGGAGAAGAAACAGAATTAATTAATCAAATAAAAATTCTTCAACAAAAATGGCAAATTAAAATAGCTCTATCAATAGGAAACTCCTTTCATAAAAATTTTATAGCATTAGTTGATTCTGGAGCAGATCTAAATTGTATAAGAGAAGGGTTAATTCCCACCCAATATTATGAAAAATCTTTACAAAAATTGTACACTGCTAATAACTCTAAATTAAAAGTTCAGTATAAACTGTCTAATGCTAATATTTGTAATAAAGGAAAATGTTTTAAAAATAGTTTTATTTTAACTAAAGATATTACGGAAGAAATAATTTTGGGTACTCCTTTTTTAACTCAAATATACCCTTTTGAAGTATCTACCCAAGGAATAAAACATAAGAATCATCTTTTTGAATTTATAAATCCAATAAAATCTAAAGAAGTCTTAACTCTAAAAGACTTAACTGAAAAGAACTTTATAAACAGGATTGAAAGTAAAAATAGGCAAATTTATAAATTACAATTAGAAATAAAATATCAAAGAATTGAAAATCAACTTAATGACATTCTAATAAGAAAGAATTTTGGAAAAATTCAAAAGGATTTTGAAAACGAAATTTGTGCTGAAATTCCCTCTGCTTTTTGGAATCGAAATTATTTTACTATCAAGTTACCTTACATAGAAGGATTTCATGAAAGTAAAATACCTACTAAAGCTAAACCAGTACAAATGAATAAAGAAACGCTTATGTATTGTAGAAAAGAAATACAGCAGTTTCTAGATAAAAAATTAATTAGACCAAGTAAATCCCCCTGGAGTTGTTTTATGTCATGAATGCCTCAGAAATAGAAAGAGGGGAACCAAGAATGGTTATTAATTATAAACCCCTTAACAATGTCTTAAAATGGATTAGATATCCGATTCCTAATAAACAAGAATTAATAGGAATATTATATCAAGCAGTAATTTTTTCAAAATTCGATTTAAAATCAGGATATTATCAAATTAAAGTTGCCGAAGAAGATAAATACAAAACTGCCTTTACGGTTCCTTTTGGGCATTATGAATGGAATGTAATGCCTATGGGACTTAAAAATGCTCCCTCTGAATTTCAAAATATCATGAATAATATATTAAATCCTTATTCCGAATTTGCTGTAGTTTACTTAGATGATGTTTTAATATTCTCCAATTCCATAGAACAACATTTAAAAAATCTCAGAATATTTAAAGAAATAATAAAGAAAAATGGTTTAGTCATTTCTAAAAGAAAAATAAAAATAGGACAAACTAAAATAAGATTCTTAGGACATGAAATATTTCAGGGAAAAATTACTCCTATAAGTAGAAGTATTGAATTTGCAAACAAATTTCCTGATGAAATAAAAATTAAAAATCAATTACAAAGATTTTTAGGCTGTATTAATTATGTAGCAGACTTCATCCCAAATATACGAATTACTTGTCAACCCCTTTTTAATAGACTTAGAAAAAATCCAAAGCCATGGACAGAAAAGCATACTGAAATAGTTAAAGAAATAAAAAGTCTTGTTAAAACTTTACCCTGTCTAGGAATCCTTCATCCTAACGCTAGTATCATTGTAGAAACTGATGTGTCTGAGATAGGATTTGGAGGAATTTTAAAACAAACATTTTCAAGAGAAAAAGAACAAATAGTAAGATTCCATTCAGGAGCTTGGGCAGGAGCTCAAATTAATTATAGTGTTATTAAAAAAGAAATTTTAAGCATAGTTCTATGTATCAATAAATTTCAAAATGATTTAATGAATAAAGAATTTCTTTTAAGAATTGATTGCAAATCTGCTAAAGAAGTTTTAGAAAAAGACGTTAAAAATATTGTGTCTAAACAGATTTTTGTCAGATGGCAAAGCATCTTATCATGTTTTGATTTTAAAATTGAATTTATAAAAGGAATTAATAATTCCATTCCAGATTTTCTAACTAGAGAATTTCTTCAGGGCACTCCCCCGCCAAAATGAGACCATCAGTAAAGACAGCATTAACCGAAAATACCTCAAAATCAAAACCCCTAAATATCTCCGATTTAGCCCCCTCATATGCTATGAAGTTCTCCTTAAATACTCCCGATAATACCAGAACATTACCCGCCTCTTTAACTCCTAAAAAGACCTCAGAAATATTATCCTCCAAAAATAATTTTCCTCCCTTAAAAGTACCTTCCTCCTCTAAAATTCTAGACCCCATAAATGCCCAAAAAGATTACCATATAAAAACTCCCTGTAATCCTATTCTACCAATCGAGCCCGAGTGGGAAGAAGAAGAGCCCTCCACCATAATTGACAAGATGAGTCCTAAAGGATGGGCCTGGATTCCAGATAACTTTGAAAAAACTATTACTTTTTATCAAATGATTTTATTGGATACTAATTCTGTTGAATTAATTCCAGAAAAGGATCCAAAAAATCCTCTTATTACCAATTATTTAAAACTGAAAATCTTAAATGTTTTGGGTCCATCGGACTGGAATCAAAATTGGTTGACTCCAAAAGGGTTTTCTAGACCTTTTAAGCCAACCTCTTTTAATTATTTTGATTATCAAGAAGCTTGGAGTAAAATTCTTTTAAATACCAATCCCAAGCATTCCTGGTATATCAGTTTTAAAAATGAATTACCTATTAGATTACCTTCTTGGTTTATCAAATGGGTAATTGATTTTGGTCCTGTAAAAAGTATTCTACCATCTAAAATCGTGAAAATGTATGATACTTTTAAAGAAATATCCCCTTCAATACCTTCTCAGTACAAATTAACTAGTTTTCTCTCTAAAATGGGAATTTGTTGGCTGATGCAACCCCAATACCAAATACATAATCACATGGGTGAACCGTTTCCTAAACAGTTATGCTTAACCGTGAAAGTATTTTGGTGGCAAAAGTTCAACATAGATTATGTTGAAACTAAGTTCCGGCAATTCAAGAATTCTCCTCTTAAAACTCATATCACGGCTGCTTCGTCTTCATGCTCTCCTTTAAAGATTGAAGATTTGGTAGCTCAGACAAAAGACAAAAAAGAATTAAAAAAGAAACTCCTTGAAGCATTATCCTCATTGGATTCTGAAGAAGAAGAAACCGAAGAAAATGAAGAATTATTATCAGACGACTGTTATGCCATACAGATGGCTCAAGACCCAAATTTAGACTCTGACTAGCAATTATTGACAGAGCAATGCCTTCAATGCAAGAAAATCTTCAGTTTGGTAAATGCTCTTCGGTAATTGGACAAGATGGTTTCTCTTTCCAAGAAAGCTGTCTACAAGTGGAGGGTCCCACTTAAAATAATTATGTCGGTCAATTGTAAGGAATCTTTGAATTTTTCAAAAGGGAAGATAAAGGTTGTCGGCCTCTTTTCAAGATTCGAGATAAAAAGCGACAGGTGGCTAAAGACTTGGAAGATTTAATTACTTTTAAGAAATTTTGAATTCCGTATGTAATTTAATTAAGTTCCGGACTTCACATCCGGCTGTTGTACTTCTATAAATAGAGTTTGAGAAGAGGTTAGAGACACAGCTCGGCAGAGCCTTAAACTTCTATCTCTCTCATCTCTCTCTATCTCCCTTTGTAAATTTCTCCATCCATTAATAAATTTCCTTTGTACAACTCTGCCCTAAGCCTTTAGCCTTGTTGTGCCTCTGTAAGTATTTCATAATTAATTAACTCCATTCTTATGTTCTACTTTCTTTAAATATTTCAAATTTGCACACGCTTACAAATGGTATCAGAGCCTAACGAAAAAGTTTTTGCTGAAAGTATATATCTGAGTATGCTCTGTGGTTGCGATTAGTTCGATCTTCCACACCAGAAACGATATATATATATATATATATATATATATATATATATATATATATATATATATATATATATATATATAACATTTTACCAAAATGAGTTTCCACTTTATTTACTTAAATAAGCTTTTATTATTCATATTAAAAAAATTTTTGTTCGATAATCAATTGTTTTTATAGTCAGATTTGTTTAAAAAATGGTGGTGCGAGAAGAAATTTTTAATCAAATTTATATATATATATATTGTTTTAAATTATGAATTTTAAAATTAAAATTTTTTTAGTTAATTTATATTTTATATGTATTTTATCATTATTTTAAATTTTTTTAAATATTTTGTAATTTACTTTTCAGTTTAATGTTTTAAAAATTAAGAATTTTAAATCTAATATTTCAATTTTTTTAAAATTATTTTGGTAAAAAAATTTTAAAATTTAAATTAAAAATTATAAATTGAAAAATAAATTAAAAATTTTTAAAAAAATTAGAAAGATACAAAATGTAAAAATAAAACACTTAATAAAATAAAATAAAATATAAATAACTAAAAATATTTTAATTTTAAAATTCATGATTTAAAATAATATACATAAATAAAAATAAATTTTAAAAGATAAATTAGAAAAATCTAAAAAAATATCCTATAAGAATTTTTTTTTATACATAATCTCTAAAAAAAGTCCAAGAAATCAATACAACCAATTTTTTATAGATTTTTATATAAAATAAATAAATAAATCACATGTAAAGAGGTTATTTAGATTTTTTTATTAACGAAGAGGAATAAATCCAGAATCAATAAGAGATTATTTTGATAAATAATATGAAAGATGAATGATTTTTAAATTTTTTTTTTCTTTTTTGTATATATATATATATATTTAAAAAACAAAAAACCCTCTACCCACCATCCACCCCCGCCCCTAATCCTAATTGCAAATAACAAAAATGGGGTTGAAAAAAGGAAACGCATAACATGCTAAATCGTTATTTAGGCCTATGGGTTGGGTTTAAATACCATTCTTTCAACCCAAAACTCGTGGCTATTTGCTATTTCTACTTCCTTTTTGCTAATCCACTGCCATATTTATTTTTTTACTGTTATAAATTATTTTCTATCAAAATTATACTTACATATAAAATATATGTATATATATATATATATATATATATATATATATATATAAATCCTATTTTATATAGTTTATTTCAATTGTTTTTAAGTCCTTTATTTTCATTCCATCTTTTATCATTGAAAGTTATTAGAATTTTACCTTAATATTGTTTCATTAAGTTCTACGTTGAATTTTATCACACAAAAAAATATCATAACTCAAAAGTTTTAGAAACTTGGTATGTGGAATATATTTTTTTTCTCCATTCAAAAACTGAAAAACCTACACCATATCTTGTGTTTTCTTTTTCGATATGCAAAGAATGCTCATTATTTAATTTAAATTTTGAACGAGAGGCGCACAGGTTTCCAAGTAAGAAACACAATTTTGCTTATAAAAAGAAGTAACCTTAACTATAATTAAACAAATTTATGGAGAAAAAATAATTAATCATCACCATTAAAGCAAAATAAGATTTATAAAACAACATAAACATGTCATACCCCTTTCACCACTAAAAAAAGTAGCATGCATAAGTAATGAAGAATCCAAATTCATAATCTCTCTTCAAAGGCAATATCTAAAAGAATTAAAAAATTATTTATATCACTGACAACAAGAATGAAAAAAATCAAAATAAGAATGAAAACATAAAATCTACATTAATTCTTCAATGGATGAATCTAAGAAGCGTTCCACTGTAACAAGTTAACAAATTAAGATTGATCACTAATTAGAAAATATATAATATATATTATGTGGATCAATGAAAAAAAGTAATAGGGTTGAAAAACAATTGGAGGAAAAGAAAACCCTAAAAATATGTGTGATATCTATGTAAGCATCCGTATATGCTTAATTAACATAAGTAGTCCAATATGTTTCTACATAAACATATACTTAATGGAAGCATTACGTATACTCTTCTTTAATTATAAGTAAATGTCTTATTCTGTTTCTTATAAAAAACTGTTTTTATAAAAATATCTTGTACGTTTTTCTCTTATATACTTAGATGGAGTGTTTCCTACGAACTAAAACTTTAAAAAGCTAATAAATGCTTCTTTAAAAAATGAATAATTTTTTTTTTTAATGTTACAACCATTATATATTGCGTTGTATTTTTAATAGGAGAGTGTTAGGACACTTGGATAATAAATAGACATTCAATTTTGTAAAAACTTATATTTAACTTTACTATTAAATGAATTATTATTTAAATAATTATTAAAATATTTTTATTTTTTAAAGCATAAAAATACCCATAAATGTTTTTAATTAATATTTTATTTAACGCATATAACATTTAAAAATTAAAATAAAATAATTTTAAATTTATTTTACTATTATTTCCATTTTAAAGCTGCTAAAATTTAAAATAAATAAAAATAAAATATCAAAATATTAAGAGTATACCGTAAAAATGTTAAAATAATATTTTAATTTATTTTAAATTTATAATAGCGTTAAAATAAAATAATAATAATAATAAAATAATGTTAAAAATATTTTATGTTTGTTTTTTAAAATTTTGTAGTACGTATAAAATAAAATATCAATTAAAATTTATAATATTTATGGATATTTTTGTCCTTTAAATAAAATAAAAACATATTAATAAGTATTAAAATCAAAATTAACTTACTAAACAGGTAATTTTTACAAAATTTAATGTTCATCAGCAACACCCTTTTTAATATTATGTATTTATTGTGAAACAGTTGCAGTTTTAAATATCTTAATACATGTTAAAGAGAAAAAAAAAGCTTGTAAAATTAAACAAGTCCCAATCAAAGTAGTTAAATAAAAGAAAAGGGCAAAATATGCCTTACGAATGTCTAGAAATTAATAGAAGACATTTTTTGTATACTGACATTAACCTTCGTTTTACGTGATTTGAGATCTGGTCCTTTAACGCATGCTAGAATAAGAAAAACCTTATTTCTCAATGAATATTTTCTGAAAATTCTTTAAGAAGACTTGAAAATTATGAAGAATATTGAAGTTATTACACACTCTAATTAAAAAAAAAAAGTTCTTACTTTTCTGGACTACTACATACAAGCTCTCAAACTTCCATATTCTTTCTAATAATCAGAAAGTTATTGTATCCACTTAACTTGTAAACCTCATTAATTAGAGTTATCTTTTCGAAGATCTTACGCTTATCTTTGTGAATGGCTAAAAGAAGTGGTGAAAAAGAATACTTAGGTTAAGCTAACGTTGTTATTAATTAAGGTTGAAGTTAGTCTTTGTAAAATTGTAAGCATTTAGCTTATCCCCCAGATTGAAATAACTCGATGTAGTTCTTTGTTCAATAGTGAATCAGTATATAAAATTTTTGTATGTCTCTTTCTGTTGTTATTTAGATGACGCTTATTCATGTGGTTTTTGTTTTCATTTTTGATAAAAACATTTTTAAAAAACAACCAAAAAAAATTATTTTTAAAAATTAACAGTAAAAACTTAATAATAATATTGTAATTATATAAAAAATAATATATAAATATATTTTAAATTATATATAAATATTTCATAATATTTTTGTTAAAATTAATTAAATTTAATAATATTATTTTTTAACAATAGAAAATATCAAGTAAAAAATATATTAAAAATTTTAAAATATAAATTTTTAAAAATAAAAATAAAAAATGAAAACATTTTCTTAATACCAAACCCCAACTAAAGTTTTATGAATGCGCAAGTTTGTGTCAGTGCAAGCCAGTGCCATGAATTGACCTGGTGCGAATAACTTTGCAATAATCCTGATCTGCTATATAAAAAACTTTTAAAAGATTTAAAATTATATATACTAACACTTTTGCTGGTACATTTTTCATTTGCTATTCTACATAAATTAGTGATACATTAATTGCTTTAACTCAAAAGATGTTTCTCAAACACTGAAAAATTGTCAATATTAACACAAACACCCACAAATATCCAATTAACGAAAAACTATATAGGTACGTCAATAAAGGACGTAAACATCATCCAAATTTATAAATTGACATCCAATCAAAAAACATAACATCATTAACTTAATATTTTAATAGACTGAAAATGAGACATAATTTGACAATAAAAAATTTTCATCCATAAATAAAAAGCAAAATAACAAATTATTGCTACAACAATAGCTAATATTGGAAAGAGTTGATAAGTTCGGTGGTTAAAAAGAAGAAAAGGATGAGAAAGTAGAAAGTTTGAATTCTATTAAAAAAAGAAAAAAATAACATGTCTAAATATTTGTCTTTAAAAAAAAACATGAGCTAATATGGGATCGGGTAGACCTTGAATTAACAAGTATAAGCGTTCATTCACAATGTCAGTAGTTATTTATCAATAATACTATTATGATCATTTCCCTTTTCCTTCATGGGAAAGTAAGCATTTTACTGTCAGTAATATGCTTTTAATTTAGAATTTACAAAAGAAAATACAAGCAATAATTAATTAATTGGGATATACATTTGAGAATATCATGTACATGCTCCTCATTCATCAGCAAGGAACCGTCCGTTAAGATTTTCCATCATAGAAAACTGCATATTCTCGGATGGTTTCCAATGACGTTTTCTTTGGTTAATAAACCAATTGTTAATTTGCTTCTGGTCTAGCCCTGTTGACTTTGCCAGTTCAATCTTATCCGCTTCCTATAGATTACCATGTAAAACAAAATACAAGTTTAATAATATATGAGAATAAGATTCACCAGTTTGTAGGGGAAAATAGAACACATGCAATGAACTGAACCATTTACCGTAGGGTAAGGCCATTTGTAGTGAACATTCCACCACTGAAGCAATGTTTGTCTTGCTTCCTTGGGAAGCTTACCCTTCTTTTTCTTCTTAGAAAACTCCAGTTTCAAAGTGCCAATGTGACTCCCAAACTTACGTAAAAGCCTATCCTTAAGCTCACGATCTTCACCCTTCAGTTGCCCTTCTTGAGCATCGCCGTCTCCAATACTAAGATCTTCGTCCGAAGACACCCCCCCATCATCTATAGTCCCCAAATAATAGCAAAACCGAATTCATTAAAATTCACACCAGTTCCAATTAATGTTACAATAATGCAAAAAGAATAATTATGTCATAAAATACAAATAAATGACAAAAAAATGCAAAATATAAGAATAATTTTATAAAAAATTGTAAATACTATAAAAAATGTTTATGTATGAACAACATAAAATATTAGTACACTATTATTGAATTTGAATTACAAACTATTATTATGGTAAGTATTTTTTTTATAATAATTATCTTTTATAAGCAATGTTAGTTGATAATATAAATATATTTACTGAGTGTAAAGAATTAAACTCAAAATAACGTAACACATGAGTTTAAATTAAATTTAATAAAAAAGGTACAAGGTTTTATTTTATAATAATATCAACATAAACTAAGAATAATAATAGGTCAAATCCACATAATCCAGATATTTAAGGGTTAATAGGTCAAATGCCTCGTCAAAAACTTATAAACTTAACTAAATCCGAAGGCAAACCTTAAAAGTGAGTATTCTTGTCATTTAAGAACCTTTTAATCAAGGTCTGTTACTGCAAATAACAAGAATCTCAATTATCCTTAAGCTAAGTCTTTAATTGAATCTTGTGAAAGAAAAATATAAACATTTGAGTAAGTAATGGGTTTGCCTCAAATTAGATAGAATCCAATGAACTTCAGGATACCAGGGTCCCAAAAAATACTTTAACCCTATTAAACATTTATGAATATTAAAAAAGAATCTATTGATTTACAGATAAATTTAGCTTCATTAACCTACTCGAATAAGTTATTAAACCTAATAAGCTTAAAAACTTTATTACAAAACAAAAACTTAATTAGACATTAATCTTCGTTAAAACTTTCAAATCAAACCGTAAATTAAATAAGCCAAATTCAAACCTTAAAAAGTTAGAACCTTATAAAACTAAGCCTCTTCCATCATTAATTAACCCATTTTCATTCTTAGTTTCAACTAAAAATAAATTAATCTTGCAAGAAACTTTTGTCACTCGTTATTTCTGCGCAGCTTATCTAAAAGGCAAATAATGTTTAAGTACAGGGCTAGTAGCCACGAGCACCCACCCACAAATTGCTTCTGACACCCACTCAATCCGACAAGGATTTGACCATCGCATGAGGGTACACTGTACACAGCAGACGATATCAGATCAGACCTAGGTTGGAAAGCAAAAAAGTAAAATAAAGAAAAACATCAGTGTCAGTGCCTGGTTCCATCCATTGTCACTGTGACCCGAACCAGAGAGACTCAAAGTTTCCAACCAGGCACACGGTACGGCCTCGTTAAAACGCCATGCCACAGCCCTGGTCATTGCATTACACTACAGTTCTTAATCACCCTTTTCTTAAACCAACACGTTATAATTACTCGTTTGTGTAATAAAGACCTTCTAACATGCTAGTAGTGCCTTGATGAGTACAAATCAACACACTATTAACGAGAGAAAGTATCAGCTTTAAATAGACATAATATAATAGAATTGAATTGTTGACAAAGAGGGACCCATTTATCAAAAAGATGAGGCATTTGGGATCGACAAGGGTGTGTTATGCATCATGCAATGACCAATGGGCCAATAAAAGAGCCAAGAGGCCCACAAGAGAACAAAATATGGGAAATGGCAAAGACAAGCACTAACACGCACGCACGCATCAGTAGGAAGATAGATATATACATTCTCACATTCATGGCATTGACATTGAACGTTCGCTCAAAGAGAAAAAAGGCTGTAGCAAAATCGTTCACAGCGAAATCAGCGGGGAGTGCATGTGAAAGTTATAATTCTTAGATCATCCGCTGCACACGGGATTTTTCTAAAAGTTCCTAATTAATATTCATCAGAACCACCAGCTCCAACCTATATTATAATATCAATATCAATGTGCGCCCTCAACTCTATCCCTCACATGCCCCATGCTCTAGTTATCAAAATCCTAAGATTTGGAAAGCAAACCATAACGTACACCTGAAAAGTCCAAATTATTTTCGAGATCCGAGAAATCACCACAAAAATGCGTCTCATGCGTAGCATACATTAACATTAACTTCAAAAGAAATTACATTTTTTCTATTTTTCAATATGAATTAGCCATTCGGGTAATCAATACTATCTATTCAGCAGAATGATATTTTGCTTACCATTTCAACATCGCTGCAATTTATCACCCTCGATAAGAAGCAAATCCTCGGGTTTAACTAATTCAACTTTAATACCCCGTAATAAATAAATGTTAACACGACAAGTAAATTAAATACCACGTAGGAAGATTACACAAAACAGGGAGACGCTATACTTTTGCTCTGATCTCTAGGATTTAAAATAGTCAAAAACATCCAAGCTGCTCAACACACACTCCAAAGTGAACAATGCCTCCAATACACTTTATAGTTAAAATTTCATGTTAGTTCCTCTCAAGCATGCAAGTTGCATTCCCTATATATATCTAACACGTCCAACGTATTATTCATTGAATAATAAAATATGTTGAAAAATAATACTACAAAAATAAGTGTGATATTAGGACATCAACACTCGAAGTCCAATTCCTTAACATCCCATGTACACACCATTTCATACCATTATGTAGCAAGCTATAGGCTGGTTCATTAAAGGCCGGGGAATAGTGAACTTTTCTCCACTATAGCATAGATAACAAACATGCAACGCAACTTCAAAGCAAACATACTATAGTATTTAGGTAATTTCATTTCCCAAAAACTAATATTAGGTAAATTTATCTTTTATTATATTATATATCATTACATTCATGATTCATCAGTTTATTCAAACACTCATAAAGTAAGGCAGAGGTAATGATCGAGCAAATAACTATGGTTTTCATTCCCTTTTCACTTTAATCCATTATTTTCTTCATATCCAATTATAGACCTTAATCTAAAGCAATGACTTTATCATCAAAGCCGGGAGGTAATAGATATTTTTAGTACTTTACATACTTCAGTTGATTACATACTTCGATAACATCACAAAGAAAGATGTCACTAGCAACCCAAACATTCATCAACCGCATGCCCAGAAAACACAGATCAGAGTAAAAAAATATTACAATATTCAAGCCTATCAAAAGGAATAAGTGAATAAACTTTAATTTAAATGGATCATTTAGGAATCACACTAGATAGACATTCTGGAAATGAAATCCGTTAAAAAAACCTAGTAGAATCTATCATTATTATGTCAACAGCGTAGGAAGAACTTAAAACATGCTGGCAATTTGGACCTAAGTGATGGAACTAATCTAAGTTAGAAGCAGGAATTGGATCGAGCAAAAAATTTAAGGTGTTTCATTATATTTTGTTGGGTAGTATTTAATTTATTTAAACGAAATGATTTTTTTTTCTCTGCCTACGAGGTCAAAGAGCGAGGTCAAAGAGTTTTGGACTTATCTCATTGTACATTATCCTTGAGATAACTCATGTGCATGATGTCATGGTAGACGTTTTTGCAAACGGGTCGGAGTGCCATTCACACTCCTTTCCAATAAGATAGACTATAAAAAGAAAAAAACTCAAAGACAACAATGCCGCACTAATGCTAATAATGAAATCGAAGTCCATGCAATCCACGAACCAGAAGCCTTACTTCTAACAAACACATGATTCAATTTGACACCTGTCTGGATTTTAGTACGAGGACAAGAAAATAGAAAGATATTGGTAACAAAGAATTTAACATCTGTAACTTCGCTTTTGAGGCAAAAATCGCTAAAGGAACATAGGTAACTTGGCTTTTGAGGCAAAAATCGCTAAAGGAACATAGGTCGGCCAAAATACTTAATAAAGCATAATAAAGGAGAATCCATCAAATTAAGGAAGGAGTCCTTTAGCTTAAAACCTTACTTTAACAGAAAATTCCTACAATTAATTATCTTAAGCGGAAGCATGCCAACAGGATAATAATGTAACTTCACTAATTAATGTTGAGCTCATTCTTTTAATTTTACTAACAAACGGGATAATTTAAAGCTACTTAATTGAGTTAATTCCATTTGTTTTTAGGAAAATCTGACATTACTTTAGCTGCAGACAGACTATCAGCCCCTTCGACAATTCCCAATGAGCATTTTTTATCTCCTAACAACTACAAACATCACCTGTGCTCTATCGGAACTCGATGCATTAATAAATAAAATATGAAAGCAGAATCATTGCATGCCATTACTGTCAGATCATGTTATGTCCATCTAATCCAAATCCAAAATGGGTATATTAGAAGGTTATAATAATATTCACATTAGTAAATTACATTATTTTCATAGCAAGACTTATTTTTTAAACATGTGAGTATAAATTTTGCTTCAAGAAAGAATATGTGTAGTCATCCATGGTTATTTGTGAAAGCTTATACACACCTTAAAACCTTGCATATAAGATATTATCATGGAAACCCGTTTCGAGTTTCCATACTACAATTACAAAGTTTAGATAGCATTTTTGCTACATTCTTCCACAGCGATAAAATAATTTAAGCCCCATCATCTACCTTTTAAGCCTCTACTTTCCATGATAAAAAAGGACCAGTTTGGCATTGATTATCAGATATCAATTTAAATTCAATATCTAACACAAAATAATCCTTATAAATATTCACTATCACTCTACCAATGTGTTTCATAGTTGAATACAGATGCAAAAGAAAACAACTACTAATACAGGAAAAATTATCTCTAACAATTAGCGAACCAAAATATAATTAATTAAATCATGCATCATTTAATCGACATCGGGCATATCTCGATCACAATTGATAACCAGAAACCAATTATCCACCGTGGGCATAAGCATACCCGAATGAATTTACCGTGCAAGTTTTTTAAACAGAAACTAGTTCGAAATAGGCAAGCACATTATAAGCCGATACTGGGTGAGCTGGAAGGCGTCATGACTAAAGAAATATGAAAAAAACCATTTGATAGGTGGCAGATGGAGAAGAACGAAGGACCATTTGAACTTATGGGTGTTTGAAAAGCCAACCATCATTTAGTGTTTGGTCAGTGTCTTAAATCGAGGCCACTATTTGAGATGTCATTTAAGAACATCTGCGATGTTAAGATTGGAGAGCCAAGTGCAGAAGACCGTTGCTCGTCAAACTTGACATTCACGAGCAGGAAAAGCATAAAAAAAATGGGATTAAAAAAATGAAATAACCAAGAGAGAAGCGTGCGAGAGAACAACTCCAAGGCTAAACAAAACAAACCACACAAGTCCATAGAGACTACAATTAGCTCCAAGACCCACCCGTATAAAGAAGGAACTGAAAAAGACGAAAGGCTCAACAGCATTACTAGCCTGGAATGACCGAACAACGGAACTTTTTTCTACTCCTATGACGAAAGACGCATGGATTACAGTCTAACAGTGAAAGCACACAAAGAAAGTTACATACGTTAACAGCAAGTAGCGACCATCAGCACAGTCATGCATAAACACCAATCCATAGGAAAGAGAGAGAAGTGTTAGGGTTTTCCTTTCCTTTTCTAGCACACCCTTCCTTGTGTCCCTTGGGGAAAAAGCTGTGTGTCATGTCTCAATCTCATTCTTGCAAAGCACATATTTGCTGCTAACTTATAAGACTATTCTATGAGGTCTACCCATGTTCTCAACCAATGGTTAAACACCCAAGAGAATGAGTACCAGGCAGCTCAAAGAAAGCAACCAAACATAAACATTGCTTATTGCTCCATGTGGCTTCTTCAGGCCAACTAAGGTACTTTTTTTTTGTCCACACCACATGTATTAATTCTTCATTTAAGATAATCTTATTCGAGACAAATAGCCATCCAAAGCTAAAACATAAAATTATTAGTTAAACTTAAACAATTTCTTATTATTAAAAGATAATGTTAATTAAGTATCTCCTAATACTTTATAAGTGAGCAATCCAGGAGTCAACTAAGGGCACTCTTACTACTTAAGATCCAAAAGGGCTAAAACTCTAAACCCATATATTAAAAGTTCAACCTTAAGACCACCGGTTAAATTGAAATAAATCGGTGTGAATTGGTCCGAGCCAACTAAGGGTGCTATTACTACAACAGCCCCCACAACGTTTATTAAAATTAGTTGTTCCTTTACTTTCTCCGTAAAAAAGCAGCACAGATATCAACGAACGAACATCGAGTTCCGAAATTATATACTGGAACTAGCAGTGTGAGAAAGAGGCACAGCCAGTAACGTACTGAAGTATCTGAGAGAGAGTGGGAAGAAGAACAAACCAGAAACGTTGGAAACGGAAGCACCGGTGCAGAGATGGCTGAGCTGCATTTCGATCTTGTTGAGGAAGGTGGTAGCTTCATCACAAGGGCGAGCCAAGTCGGATTTATACTTCACCAGCATGTCGCAGTAGGTTTCCTGAAACAAAAGAATGGATAATCGATGAGAAAATCTTAATCTGTGGCAAAAGTTGTGTAATAATAAATGAATAAACAAATATATGTGCGTGCGTGCGCTCAGAGAGAAAGAAGGGGGGGGGGGGGACCATGAACTCGTCAAGCTCGGGATCGGCTCCAAAGCACGTGGAAACAACGTCGCTCTTGCACAGGTCGTTTTCTCGCCGGATTTCCTCCAACAAACGCGCGATTTCCGGAGGCGCCCCAACCTGCAGCACAAAGTTGTTAAGTTTGTTATAACCGTTTTTTCCTTTCTCCCAGAAACGGTTACGTTGCAAAGCTAATTCACGGGTTTGGTTTGTTGTGACTCTAGAGTAGTTAGTGCGTTTTCATTTTTCACCTTCTGGCAGTCGATGTAAGCTTGGAGGAGGCGAGGGTACTGAGGGTGAGAGGCGATTTTGGCCTTCATCACGGTGGTGGCTGCCACCTCATCCTCCTCCTCCTGCTGCTGCCGCTGAATTCCGGCGGAGGGCTCGGCGGAGAATAGCTCGTCGGATCCGAACATCGGAATCCGAGTGGCGGCGAGGAAACCGTTGTGATAGTCCGGCGGGAAAATCAGATTCTCCGAAGCCAGGGCTTTGTCGGCGGCGTACTCCGGCACTCCGTACATTCCATCCATAACCAGCGACAAGAAAGGTTGCTTTGGTTCCTTCCTGACCAGAATTTCTGTAACTTTTCTGCTTCTGCTGCCACTGCCAGAGACAGCTAGTCTTCAAGGGGAAGGAAATAAGGAACACATAAAATAAAAATTCACATATAGTATAACATTTTATTATTATTAATTAATATAATTATTTTATTTCAGAAAAGTAAACCACTCGCCGCAAGTCCTAACAAGAATGATGATGATTTGATGAAGAAGCATATTGAAAAATATCTAATCTAATTGTACAATAGCAATTCAACTTTTCTAACTAGACACTAATGAAGTAATTATTAATTTACAATTACAATAATAAAGTAGGGTTTTACTTTGATTGAAAATTACCATGGACTTTGAGTAACAGAGGGAGTGGGAAGGGAGTTGAAATAGAAGTAGGAAGTGGGAACTAGGAAAGTCACTGTGGACTTTACCTCACCTCTTGAAAGGTCAAGTGGTGTTATGGTTCATTTGATTCACTGCTCTAGCTTTCAAATTTTCAATGTATTTAAATTTGAAAGAATAATATTAAAAATGATCAGGTGCATGCGGGCTTACGACACTTCCGAAATTATGGAAACAAGGATTGGGTTGTCTAGGCCAACCAATATTACATACTAGTCTCTAGACCTCACCCCCTCCCTCCTTCTGTGTCTGAATGGTCACTTGTCAACACCTGTCCTACGCTTTCAAAATTAAATGTGAAAATTAACATTTTTACATGGTAAGAATTAAGACTCAATAGTTTGTGCCACTCATTTTCAAACCTCAAGATGTAAAATATTCCCTCCCTTTTTTGCTTCCATATTTGTATAGCTATTTTATTTTTATTTGTTTGTCTATTATCTGCACGTTAAATGGTACTACTTATCGTATGCTGGTTATGAATTTGTCTATTTTTAGTTACAAAAAGTACTAAATTAAAGGATGATTGTAAATGAAAGAAGCAATCATACAAATTATATTAAACATACTTAATATTGTACGCTAATTTTTAATTGCTTACAATTGTGTAAATGTCACTTTATTTTTATATTATATATTATCAAGCACGAATTGCTTGGATAATTGGATAAGGGTACTTATAAGATCTGACTTACAATATGCCATGCTTTAGTAAATTAGCATGCATGTTTTATACTTTACATATAAGGTTTGTGTCTTGATAAGCAATTTAGATTAATGTAAGTGTGTGTTTATGTATATATAAAATGAGACATAATTAGTAGTTATAATTTAATTTAGATGAAAATTTTAATCATAATTTAAATGTATAAAATTTTAAAAAATAATTTGAGTATTTTTTATATGGATATTAAATCATGTATCACGAGAGAGAAAATAACAAGAAATTTATTTGCAAAAAAATCTATTTATAATACTTTCATTTATGTAATAAAAACTATTTTACCATAATACTTTTTACGGCTAAATTTATAATACATCTATTGAACTATTTCAATCAATATATAAGTTAAAATCAAACTTTCTTATTATATTCCGTTAGTTTGTTTAAACTTGAAATATTATTTCTAAAATATTATTTTTAAATGAATATTCTTTTAAAAATCGATGTGATTCTCTTCTTAAAAGATAATTTAGATAAGAGTTTAATTGGTATACTGACATTCAATCACAATCCTTCATTCATGGTAGATTTGTTGACTTTACTCGTTAGTAACATAAATGAAAAATCATGATTGAATGTAAGTGTAAAAATATTTACACTAACAATGTATATTAATTAAACTCATAAAATACAGAAAAATTAGATAATTGCCTATCTTACTAAAAAATATTTTAAAAAAAAAGTTTTAACAACTGGCCCATTATAAGTGCATTATAACCTAAATGATTTAACTGGTGAAAAAAGTTAGAATATTGTAGCAGTTAACTGTACCGAATATTATATATATTTTCTATTAAAAAAAGTAAACTTTTATTTTAAACTAATTATATGATTAATTATCCCCAAAACTTAATTTCCAAGTTGTGTTTTACGTAAACCATACTCCTAATGCCCAATAGCTCAAGTTTATTTTTTTTTTCTTTTTTTCTTTTAATATTAGAGTAATGGCATGTTTGTATAATTTTCTCCAAAAGCATTTTTATAAAAAAATTTAAAATAATTTTTTAAATGATGTAGACTTTTTGCAAATTTATTTTTAAAAAGTCTATTATTTTTTGAAAAAGAACATTTATGTGATATAATTTTTATATATTAATTAAAATTAAATTGAAAAAATTCACATCTTTTATGAAGTTTTTTTTTATATATATTTTTTCTTCTAAAAATACTTCTAGAGAAATTTATCCAAACATGTCTTAAAGTATACATTGTTCTTCTTACACCTAACATTCTTTATTCTTTTATTTTTGAAGTGTGTAGATCTCTTGATTTATTTTTATGACTTTGTTCTTGAGGTTTTATTTTTAATTACGTCCACATCCTTTTAGTCTTAGCTCAAAAGTAATATTACATCAATCCCTCTTGGGTGCTAAAACTAATGTAAAAAAGAATGATGAGTTGATGTAACAAAGATATCTAATTTACTCCTGCAAAAGAAATTGGTTAAAAAATTATAAAAGTTATTTTATTAGAACATGAAAAATTACGTGCTCACATAATTTTGATTTGTATTCACATAAGATTTTATTAAAAAAATTCTTTAAATAACATTTTAACCAACTAGTATAGAGCACTCGTTAGTCGTTAGCAAAATTTTTAACTCTTATTCCTTTTGGACTTATATATGAAAAAAAAAGAAAAAAAAATTATCTTGTGAACTCAATTGTAAATAAATTTATCTAATTTTAGTTATTCTTAAAATACCTTTCAATAAATTACAATTAAAAGACTCTTTTTATTCATGAAGTTCAAAGGAAAGATATTTTAGAAATAACATTATTTTATATTTAATATTAATGATATTAGATGACGATAATTAATTTTTTTAAGAATTTAATTAGAATGTATGGACACTAATATTTAATTATAACTTATAACTCTTGATTTATATAACTTTTAAAGTATTAATAATAAAATCATTAAAATTATCATATATAAAATGTTATAATTAAATATTAGTATAAAATTTTTTACATTAATACATATTAATTAAACTCTTTTTATTATACGTATAAATTTAAATATTCTTCCTACATATACGTACACATGGAGTAATATGATTATTTTAGTTTAAGTTTTAAAACTGTAAAAGAGCAATTTTATGAATAGGAAATAGCTAATTAAATGCCTCGGTAGTGACCTTTTGTCTTAAAATAATTTGTGTAAAATAAAATTCTTAATGCTTAGTTTGATTTTATGTAAAAAAATTTATGTGTTTTCTTGAAAGTATTTTATTAGATACATTAATACCTCCTAAAATTTTGTTAAATTGCATTAGATTAATATATAATATATTTGTTTTTTTATATGTGTGATGTAAAAAAATATTAATTTAATATTTTTTATAAAAAATTATTAGAGATAAATAAAATAAATATTTGTGTAATCCAATAAAATGTCATAAAATATCAGCATAATTTGCTAAAAATATTAATGGCATATAAAAATTAGAGACGCATTTCTTATTTATCAAAAGGTATGAAGGGTATGTTGGTTACACGACCTCTAAACTGGCTTATCCTATAGTTCGCAGTGATTGTGTTGTCCTATTGAATTTAATATTTTTGTTTTCGTTGTATATGATTGTTGTTACAGTTATGTAAAAACATATCATACGCTTTACGTTTATTTTTTAATAGAACTACTCTTTATTTATAAAAAAAAAAATGTGGCAACTAAATTAACTACAGTCTTCAAAATTCGTAAATGAAGACAATGGAAGACAATCAAACACTGCCAACACGCGATCAATGAAATTAAATACAAAAAAGAAAAAAAATAGAAGGAGAATCAACCTTAGTCGTTCAAGTAAGCATACGATGGAACTAGGCATGCCTGCCACAGAACTGAATTCAAATTTCCGCATTAACTAATTTAAACGAATCTTCAATTTACTTTGTTCGTTCGTTTATTTTGTGAATAAATTAGACGAATATTTACATAGTTGTTCGTTAAAGGATTCTATTCATTCATTCCAAGAATTGCACTCTTAATTTTTAATTAAACAAATTGACATGAAAAGACCTAAAAAGAAAGGGAATGAAGGCAGGCACCTTGGCATATACATCAACATTAATAAAAATTGTTTTTAATCACATTTTTTTAATTACTATTTATCTTTTAAAGGTATTATAGTAAACTTTTTACTTACACCAATTTAGCAATTTTTAAAATATAACTTCTATAAAAAAGAAAATTCTGAAAACACGAACAATCTGCCTAATGTCTTAGAATCAATTATATTCTGTCACAAGTCACAACATATGCTTATACAATAATAAAGCACTTCCATTATCTTCTCGGTTAGGGGAGAAATTTGAAGATTTTCTTTTATAATGTATATTTGGCAAATCAGCAAAGAATGCAGAATGGCTTTTAGAATTGTGGTGGACATGATGGTGGCTGACGAATGGATTACAAGTTGGTTTAGAGATTCAGTAATAAAACAAATAGAACTTAACAACAAATGCTTATCTGTTTTGTTTGGCATCAAATCTATCTTAGGGGGACCAGAAATTTAAGGAACGACGACAACATATCTTATTTCGCAATTAAAAAAAACAAAAGGATAATAGAGACAAAACTATAGGCCATAAGACCTATTAGTAAAAGACACACTTGTTTAAAGGAGAAAATCAACTCAATTCGCCAACCGCTCTCTTCGATGAATGCTTCTACTCAAGTTTAAGAGTACACTAGTATATTTAGGAATAACCTCAGTCTCAAGAAAAGCTACTATGGTTGTTACAACTCACAACTAACAAGTAGATAGTAAATTTTCTTGGAGAGGTTTAGAACTTTAAGCACTAAATCGGAAAAAAAAAATAAAAAACTAATAATTTTTATAAAAATATTGAATTGCAATATTTTTATAAAGAATTTAATTGAACTATTTTGTAAACGAAGTAAACTACACCATAAAAACTAAACTATTTCTATAAAGGAGTAATTTGTCTTCTACTTCCAATAATAGTAATAACTGTCTGTGGTTCAGTTTGAAAAAATTTATTTGGTTTAAAACTGGTGCAATTCAAATTTAGAAAGAATTCGTTGAGAAAAAAAAAATAGTTATGTTCACTTAAATTGTTTTGCAGCTCAATTTAGTTTGGGTGAACTATTTTTCAGTTTAGTTAAATTCTCACACGATGTAGTTCATTTTAGTTTTTTTTAAACCTCTAGCATCCATCATCGATAAATGGTCTCTGCAAAACACAAAACACCCATCTTGCTCTTTTTGCTTAATAAAGGACAAATTATTAAATGTTTATGGATCATCACGTTATTCATTATTCCAACCATTATTTGTTGTTTGGAATCATGGATCAGGATGACTCAATGATCTTATAGTATTTAATAATTTTTCTAACAAAGAGAAACAAATGTGTGTAAACAATCTAACATTGTTTTTTCAAAAATTGGTGAACTTTTAGGATTTTTTTTTAAAGAAAGGTGCAAGTAAGGACATGAAAAAAGTCAATATTACTAATATTAATGTGTGGTAATATATAGTCATTAACCTTGAAAGTTGTAGATATCTTAAAAATAATAGGTTGTTTACAGAGGATTTATCAATAAAAGGTTTTGACCAATGAAAAAATTGAACGGAATGTTATCAGGTAAAATATCATGAAGTGTAACTACTAAGATGTTGACAAAGGATTTTATTTTTATTTTTTTTAAAAGTAAATGATAATATGTATTATATATAAAAATAGGATGAAAAAAAAAAGAGTTTCATACCTTGTACATCTATAAAAAGATAAGATCATCTAGAAATTTCTAACAATTGGACAAAACTCACAACCTTGTCAACCCTCTTCCAAAAAGAAAAACCTCTTCAAAGTACCTACTTCATATTAAGTACACACAATCGAGAATTACTACACCAATCAGAGAAAAAACACCCCTATTGAATTCAAATTTGTACACTAACCACTTCTAAGACATGACCTGAATAAACAACATGATATCTAAGGGCTTCATAGTTCTACCATTAAAAACTATGGAGTCTCTAGATAACTATATACACCAATACATCACAAACGAAAACAGATACATGTATTTACTTTTGTATTTACCAACTACCCATGTACTATACAGATTAAACAAATAAGGTAAATCATCAAATAATGGTGATTCAATTCCAATTCACTTCAAAAATCGATGCCAAAGCAATTAAGAGAAAGGACAAAATAAAAAGAGATGTTTACTTTTCTCTGCATGATCCCTACACACGCATGTAGGCACATTAGATTGGATGATAACACCTCTCTTCACCAAATTATCCACTGTGGGGAGTCTATCTAAGATAAGCTTCCAGGAGAAGCTATCACTTTTGAAGGCAGTTTGTCCTTCCATAATCTCTCATATAATTGGGTGTCCAAGATTCCTCTACTATCGTGGTTAGGCCCAACACATACAATTTGGTATGCGTCTGCTACACTGAACTAACCACTTTCACCTGATTTCCATAGCCAATTATCATTTTCTTGAGGACATAAAACCATATTCTGGGACATCCTCTCTAGTGATACCAACAGTTCTTCCTCCTCCCAAACAAACAATTGTTTGCGTCATTCCCACAGCCACACAGAATGATCCAATATAGAGTCACCCAACAATTTAACTGACATATTCTTATCCACAGTCAAATCATATAGTTTAGGAAAGAGTATCCTTAAGGAGTCTTCACCTAACCAATTATGCTGCCATAACAAAGTTTCTTCGCCATCACCTAATTTCCTACTAATGTTATTTGTAAACTAGCCTAGGATTTCAACTGATGGGCTATCTAGCAACTATATATTCTTCCACCACAATGAACTTTCGGATTGTGAGTTAGGCATAAAAGATACATTATGAAAATCATTATATCTACTACGTAACAGAAAGCTCCAAATCACTTTTTTATCATATAAAAATCTACACCTCCATTTCGCAAGTAGATTTAGATTAAACTTCCTCAGACATTTCACAACTAACCCCATTTCCTTCTTAGGTCAACACACTACCTCCCAACTCACCCCAGCAATTTACGTTGCAATCCTTTTAAAGTCTTAACCACCTTACTAGGAACCTTATAAAAGAAAAAGAAGTACAACGCTAAACTTAAGAGGACAAAGTTAAGCATTATCGGATGTCTAGTGAAGGACATATTCTTCATTTTCCACCCAACAAGCCTTTTCTCAAATTGATCCACCACTGGCCCTCAAATTGTCATCAACCTAGGATTAACCCCATCCAGAATTGATCTACCAGGAGAAAAGCTTTTTGATACTCCGATACAATCTCCCATAGCATTCTCTTAAGCCTTACTCACAACATTTTAGAGATGATTTTTGGACACTCAAGATGAGAGAGATATGTCGATACTAAGAAAGATATAGAGAGCGAACCACTTTTGGAATCAAAGTTAAAAATATAGACGTTACGCCTTTGGGTAACCTCCCAGATCCATGGAACTTTTGGACCACTTTAACTACATCATCTCCTATAATCTCCCGCAAGATTTATAAAAATTCAAGTTGAAACCATCGAGACCCAAGCTCCTACCTCCTTCATAAGTCTAAACAACAACTATAATCTTTTCTTTAGAAAAAAAGGTTCTTCAAAAGATACCATATCAACCTCTAAGATTTGTTTAAAATGAACTCCGTCAAAAGTGGGCCTAACTTTGCCATTCTCTTTAAACATGTCGCTAAAATGCTTCACCACCAATTATTTTACTTCTAAAACACTTTCTACCCAACCATTTTCCAATTCAACTGCCAATATGCTATTCACTGAACACTCACCTTAAAACAATTATGGAAATACTTTGAATTATTATCACCATGTACAACCTACCTCACTCTGGATTTTTGCCAAATGGTATTTTCCATCACCCTAATTGTACCCTAATAATCAGTAAAGATAAGGGATATGTCAGCCTTAACCAATAATTGCTAGTCAGTCTTATCCAATTCCTTTACCTTTTCTTCCAACATTTTTTTCATTCTTGAGCAAAACATCTAAATTCCATTTTTTTTATTGCCACCTTTAGACCCTTCAATTTATTAACAAATTGAAAGGTTTGCCACCTTGAACCATTAAAGGAACTCCAAAATTTTTTTCCCACTTTGAGAAATGAAGGTTGATCCAATCAATGATAAAAAAACTTAAAGGGTTTAGCATTCCAATCCAACATATTATCTTTAGTCAAAATCCAACAATGATAAAAAAACTCCCTAGATCCAATCCACTGAGAGCAAATATTCCATTCATCGAATAAAGCTTGTGAAAATAAAAATCTATCTAACATGTTTGAAGCAGTACCAACAGAAGAGATCCATGAGAATTACTTTCCATAACAAGGCACATCCACCAACCCCATCTGCTCAATGAACTGACGGAATTCAAACATCTCCACCCTTGAGTGATGAGTAGAGGCACCCACCACTTCTATCCTGTTTGTTACAGCAATAAAGTTTCCTGCTAAACACCACCGGACCTTAAGGATACCCTCCTAGTCATTAATAAGTCCCTCCACATCTTCATCTTCCTTGCCAAAGAGGATAGAGCATATACATTAATGAGACAAAAAGTCAAGAGTGATACAGATGCTTTAATCCCCAGCCTCAAGAAACCTTATTCTTGAATCTGTCAAAGCACCTCAAATAACCCTTTATTCCAAATTATTAACAAACCACCACTAAGGTCATTAGATGGTAAATACCTCTACTCATATTTAGCCTACCTTCATACCTCCCTAACTTCCCAATCATCAATTTTTGTACATTATGTTTCCTGCAAAAGACAAATATCAATTTTATGCTTCAATAATGACTACTAATGCTTCAACAAGGGGTACACAACGGTGCTCGAATGTTCTTGATCAGGGCCACCCCTTTGACTGCCCCTACACAACTCACTTTCATCCACACTACGCCTTCGTGCTTCCTGCCACACTGCAACCAACCTTCGCTCCTTCTCACCAGCATCGACCACCTCTTGAAACCCCTAAAAAGACCACAACTTATGGTCATATAGTTTCATCTTGCTAGACTCTCCACTACTACTAAATTGCACAAACTCTCCTTCGATGTCCTAGGGTGATGTTGAGCTTTATAAGCTGAGGGAGAAAAAGGTGCCTACTCCACAAAGTGATTCGCCTGTTCACCCAGTACTTGAACTGCTCCACCAACAACATCTGATCTAGCTTCATGCAGTTTAATTTCTTCTAGCCTGACCCAAACACAATGATCATTTGTTGAATGCACCTCCTTATCATCTTCCTTCAGTGGGCTTAGGCAAAGAGCAATGAACCAGTTCATATGCGTAGGAGCCTTGTGTGAACAAGTTGGATTCTCACTTCCTATTTCTGCACTTCCTAGGGGATGTAACTGAGAGGTCAACATCTAGGCCTATGTGGACATGAAGGTCAAAGCAGCTTGTCGCATTTGAATTCAAATTGCATTGACTTTGTTCCACTTTCTCAACTGCATTGAGTAGCTCCCTAGAGAGAGCATGCACTCTCTATTCAACTTGAAAGGTATCTGCAACAAAATCTTCTTCTAGAAATAGTTGTCTTCAGAGCATGGCCATAACCCATTAGACTTAATGTCTTCCCCTCTTCCAGAAAACCATCTTCAATGAATTTTATCTCATATAAGAGATCATCAATTTTCATTCTCAATACAATATTAATATAATCGTGTACCTTAGTTGACAAAGCAAACGAAAAACATCCAACCTTTCTCTCATCTCCATAGCATGATTTAGACAAATGAATTCACCATAAACAGCTGTCAAAGATTGGAAGAAATTAACTTCCCACACATGCTATGGGATCCTAAAACACTTCAACCACACTATCCTCTCATTATCAATAATTGACGACTTCCATTAATATATCTCACTGAACCAATACTTAACCCATTCAAAACTTACATTAAGATATTCCTTTATATTCTTCTCATCATCTGACTCAAGCATAACCAAATCCATTCCCAGAGGAGTAACCTTGATCCCATAAACCCCTTCCTTGTGCAAATATTGTTGTGTTACGTATGTACTTCCGTTATCTATAACCTTCCCCCCATAAGCTTTTGACAACTCATCCACCTCCTTTGTTTATGATTTATAAGAAAATTAATTGTTGGAGCTTTGGTATTCCTTCCAGCATGAGCATTGATATTCTTAGCAGCACCAAATGTATTTTTTACAACATTGACATAAGATAATGCATTACCGTTATCGACTTGTGCCATGGAGACTTCCTGCTTTAGACCACCTTTGTCTACTCGATTGGTCTGGCCATTTGGAGTATATTCGTGGAAATCTGGATTATGATGCCTCCTCACCTTCACGACTAAGTTCTACTTCTTAAATCTAGGTAGATTAACCTACATCTTGACATCCCCAATGAAAATAGTATCAAGCTTAATTTCCATAACTTTAACGTCATCTACTCCCTCAAACCGAGCAAAACCAAAGCGTTGACCTCTTTTATTTGTCTTGGTAGGGATAACTACCTCCTTGATGCATCCATATTTCTTAAAGATCTCCCACATGTCTCTAGCATTGTATCCATATGGAAAATGAATGAAAAAAATGTAGCATAATTTTCTTTACCCTCTGCGGGTCTACCTTGGCTAGGCTTTCCTCTGCTCTCAAACCGGAATGATGCTGTTTAAATCTGCTTCGCATATCCCCGTTGGACCATACTCCACCCCTCGTCACCCTCACTACGGGCAACCTCATGTTCTCGCTCTTTCATTTCAAACTAGTGTTATGATCCCATTAGGACCACTCTAAAGCCCCTTTAGTCATTTTGGACACATGCAAAATTCACTGAATTTTATGCTTAGTTTTCAGGATTCCCTTCCCCCATCCTTAATTATAATCTTGTTTCATTTTTTGTAAAACACATATTGACTATGATTAACAAAATAGTATTTTGAACAATTCTCGAGCGTGACCAAGGAGGCATCTCATATTTTTTTTAACTGAATGGACAAAAGTCCAAAAAAGTAGATTAGATTATAGTATTATAAATCATACAACACAAGTCTTGTAAGTAATTTGTGGATAACGAATCCGGAACATTATAAAAGAGGGACTTGTCCTCGTAACTATGCAACCCAAGCCTTGCCAAACTATCAACTAGCATATTCAATTTATGCGAGACAAAATCAAAAGTGCAAACTTGAGTCTTCCCACTTTGCCTGTAAATTTGTTGAACTAAATTAAAGTTGTCATGATCAACAGTGCAACCATCCTCCAAAAGGTGAATCATAATGAGAGAATATGATTCAATAGCCAATTTTCAAAAATCATGATCATATGCGACTATTAAGACTTGCAGAATAGCTAAAAGCTTAACTTTGACAACATCACGATAGGAAATCATACAAGAAAAAGCAAGAGCAAACTTTTGCCTGCAATCATGAAAAACGAAAAGGTATCCCCTATGACACTATAATATTTGAGCACTAGAAAATTATGGGGGTGGCAACTCCCCTACACCTCTATTTGTGATGTGAGCGAAAATTTCTCTCCCAAATTCATTATATTATTATAATTTACTAATACTCCAAAAAAAATTATAAAATAATAAAAAACTACTTCAACTCATATTCAACCTATCATAATAAAATATGAAGTCTTTGAATTTGTGTCTTAATAACCTAGCTTCATCATATAATTTAATTATATAATCTTTTCTCTTTTCGTAAATTAACACTTATGCTTATTTGGTTAAGTGGAAATTGGAAAGAAAGATGAAAATTTTGTTAAGTGTTTAGTAGAAAGACCACTAGGAATGAGATTTTGAAGGGGAGAAGGGAAGACAACTAGATGTTGAAACGTGTGAATGAGAATTGTGATATTAAAAATTAGAAAGATAAACTTTATATCTTATTAGGAAGACAAAAATTTAAAATCATATAGTGGTATTGTAAATATGGACACTACCCAATTGAATTATGTCCAACTCTATAAGGTTCTTTCATTTATGTGATTTACACAATGGTGGGAATGAAAAGCTTAAAGATTTTTTTTTTTTTGAAAATATGAAAACCATTTTTTAAAACTATTTTTATTCATGTATTAGACACCTCAGGATAAGGTCTAAGGTCAACCTTGAAAAGAAGAAAACGAGGGAGAAAATTAAAAATATGACTATTTTTTTTTTTGGTGAATCTCCTAACAAAAATTAAAGACTGTTACAACAACTCAGGCACCTTGCTAAACTAACTGAAATACACCCCTTAACAAAAATATAAGACTCATTGTACTACTACATTTAGACTTATATATAAAGAAAATTAATAAACATCATTTAATATTAAAAGTCTCAATACAAAAGTTAATTCATTTTTTGAAATATGATTAACATTTAATTACCTAGGATGCAAAAAATTTGTTATATATATATTTATTAAAGTAAGGACAAGGGTTGTATAAACAAATAAGAAAAAATTAATTAAAATGCTTATATTTTAACTCATCACACATAATTTTTTTCGTTTTGTTTATATTTCAATCGTGAGCAGAGAGGGAATATTACTCATTTATTTTTATAATTTTTTTCTAAAAATACAATATTTATATTATTTATGTTTTAGTTACTTATTTTTCTTTTATTTTCCTCAACTATAATTTTTTTTTGAATAAAATAAAGTATAAGTAAAAATTAACTAAGTATCAGCGTCATCTTTCATTCAAGTGGGCAAAAGTTTTATCATCCTATCCTTTTAATTTATTTTTTTTATTAACAACAAAAGGAAGCAAACAAATTAAGGAACTGAAAGTCCTATAAAATCAAACGAAAGAGCTGTCTTACAGTTAGAATTTTAACTATCCAAATTTATCAAACTAATATACAAAATTATCATGTTTTTAAGATAGTCTTCATCGACTAAAATTGACCTAAAATGGGTTTATCATGTACAATATATATTCATGATAATTGAGTGTTTTATAACAAGACTGAAAGAGAAGGAAAATGGTGGGACAAGGTTCACGTGCAGAAGGACCTGGAAGTAAAGTACATTTCCAAGATGCCAAAATCAGAGGCTACAAAGCAGCAGGTGAACCCTGCAAGCCTCTTTCCAACATTGGACCCCTAAGGCCGGATGAACAAAAAAAAGAAAATATAACTCCTCAAAACTTAAAGGTTATCTCCCATAACAGTTTTTTAGTACCAAATAAATGGTTTTTTAACGCAAGATTAGTTTTTTTTATTGAAAAAGGAATTTTTTAATATTAAAATATATGTTTTTCATTAATTAACTTCAACCATAATTTAAAATATGAAAGTATGAATTTCTTCTACCTTTTTAGTATTGGATTAGATTTTATATAAATTGAGAAAAACAACTCTATGCAGTGTTTTTACACGTACAATTAGTTTATCACAATTATTTATATATAATAATTTTATTAATTAATATTTTAAAAATTATAAAAAAAATTATAATTAATAGTCAGTATAAAAATTTTTTATATTATAATATATAAGTGTTAAACTCATATAAATTTATTAAAAAGAACATAACAATACATAAACCACAAATATTGCTGTGAAAACTACAAAAAATAATTTGGGAGATTCAATTGAAAAATTCCATTGAAAATGCACTAAAAAGTTAAATTTGTTTCATAACATTTTCATTTAAATCTTGTTGGAAAATTTAATTTATTAATGATGTAAAATTTGTTTACATTATTGTTTCGAAAAAATCAATCTAACTTCCTTAACTTACAACGTACTAATTAATCCAAATATGTACTCAGCAACATTTAATTTTCTAATATATCCTTCTTTTTAAAATTATAGATATATAATAATTATCATCACAGTAGATTTTTTTTTTTACTTAATTATCACAATAGATCCTTCTGTGTAATTTATATTAAACAGTTAGCTATTATGTGTAGTTATAACATATCAAAATCAATATTATAAAAACATCAATATTAGATGAGTTTGTTTAAATTTTTATTAAATCACTTATTTATCGTAATTTTTTAGATATTTAATTAGCTAAATTTTTTACGAAAAGCAAAAGTTAAAAACAATTTGATAAGAACTTTGAATAACTTCTCTAAATAAATCGATGTGGAAGTTATTTTATAAAATACTAAAAGTTAATATATTTAAAAACATTTTTTTACAATCATATTCAAACCTAAAAAACTTACAATTTTATAAAAATTACTCAAAAATAAATCACTTAGTTTTAAACTTAAACAAACTCACTTATACTAAGATTTTTTTCTGGTCTAAATTTCATTTTGGAATCCCAGAAGGGGACGATTATTTATGTGACAAATTTCATAAAATGAAATGATTTTTATCCAAAAGATAAATGATAAGAAACTTATGAAGAAAAATGGCTAACAACACTTTTCTTTAAATTACAAATTTTTGTAAGTCTTATTTGTTACTATAATGATTTTTTTTTATGTTGTAAAACATATTAGCCAGACAATAGTCCTCAATCATGAAACTTTAAAATTTATCTCTTTTTTTTTTTCATAATGTATATGTGTTTTGCAAATAGAATTAATTAACGAGGAGTGAGGAGTGACGAGTGCGATTCAAATTCAATAACATAATGTAAATTATATGTAAAATAAAACTAATGAATATCTGATATTTGGTGTTCGTTGCAGGGCACCCATTAGGGTTTCTGAAGAGATATTTCAGAAAATTTATGAGTGGCAGAAAAAATAAATAATTCTTTTGAAACATTTTATACCTTTCATGAAATTGAATATGCCTAAGGTATGCATGTGTACTAGCCTATTACGGATTATACATCCCTTGTCCATGTTTGTGTGTTGACTATTGTCTTGGCTTCGGCTAGCTGTTGCTTATACAGGTAACCAAACCTACTGCAACTGAGCAACTGTTTGGTTCTTTTCAGTTTTTATCTTTGATTGATTGATGGATGGATTGTTCAGTCTACGTCCATCAGCTTCACTCCACTACTTTTCTCTCTTTTATGCCTCACAACTCACATTACATATTTGTATCATATGCATTTTTTATTATAATTAAAACATTTTTTTAAGTATTTTATGTATTTTTTTAATAATTTAATTGGTACATATTATTCATTTATGTATAAAATTTTTATATTGATATTTAATCATAAATTTTTATTCATAATAAATTGTTTTAATATATTTTTTATTATTTTAAAAATTATATAAATAAAAAATTATAATTAAATTTGAGTGCATATCATTTATATATTTACCTTTTATTATAAATATTTTTTAATAGAAATGCATCCACAAACGGTGCCTATATGTTCTGCTAGTTAAAATAAATCTCTTTCTTCTTACTTTTAAAGTTAATTTTAACATTTAAAAAAATTGAAAGGGAAATTAAAAGTATTAAAAAAATATACATAAATACTTCATGTATTATAGTATACTAGTGAGAAGAATATATATATATATATATATATATATATATATATATATATATAATAAATCTATGATGTGAATATGAAAAATAAAAAAAAAATAAAAATTATTAATAAAATATATAAATTAAAAGAAGTTAAGTGTATCATTACTCAAAAATATATATAAAAGATAACTTTTCCCTTTCTTTAAAGAAAATTGATGCTAACGTAAGCCATATGTGTGGCAATTGCAGCTTTACAATTCACATATTGATGATTGGCATGATTAATCATTATCCGTCATGCCTAATGTTTCAGTATATTAGGTAATTATACAATAATTGGAATTATGTGGTTTGTAATAAGAAGCAACGGATTTACAAAGTCTTTGTTTAATATATTAAATTCGAAATTTTAGTTTTTAAACATTTATTTGGATAACTTAATTTAAATTATTGGATTTTTTTTTTAGATAGAGTATTTCAATTTTTACTAGAAATAAAAATTTATTTTACTAAATAATATTTTAAAAAAATTGTTTCTTTTAAAAAATAATATAAAGTTTTATTTAAAAATAATTTTTAGTTCTAAAAAAATCATGTTTTTACAATAAATAAATATAAAAATCACAAAAGTAAAATTTGTATAATTTGTTTTATTTTTTTGACAATATTATGCTTTTACATAAATAAATGACAAATAAATTTATAACAAAATTTTTTTTATTTTCTTAGCAAATCTATTTTATAAATTCTATTTAATAATTTATTTTGTATTTTAATTATTATAAAATTTTTAAAATATAAATAATATTGGTGGATTGACGGGTAAGTCCACCCTACCTTTGGTCGGCTAAATTAACGAGTTAGGCGAGAGAGACCAAACCAGACAAGCGGCTGAATACATTAGTTTAACCCGTAAAGATGAAGGTCAGTTGGTCAGTCCACTTGGCTCACCTGTTTTTTTATCACCACTAACCTATATAAGTGAAAAATAACCTCCGTTGATTTTAGTAAAAGAAAATTAAGTTTGAAAATGTTCAAATTCTTACTTTTTTTTAAAGAAATTTAAAATTCTACAATTTTAACTAATCAAAATATTTTTTAAAATACTTAAAATTTCAAATTCTTTTAAAATTCTTCATTGAAATAAAGTTTCATCAAAAAACATTTAAAATTGCAAAATAAAATTAGTTATCTCATAAAATTTCTCATCCAAATAAACAAACCTATGTGACCTCGTTTGCGAGTTAGATCACAGAAACATATAGATAGTAGATTTCAGTCAAAGTTTAACATTTTTACATCCTAAATTATCAAATTAAAGGACCTCCAAGTAAAATATTAGACGATAACCGCCTTGAACAACTTCTGTTAATGTAGGTTTAAAAGCCTCTCCTAGATAACCTCCTGCGTTGAGAAACCTCTCCCAGGTAACCTCCTTCCACTGCTAGTGTAGATTTAAAACCTTCAGTTAGTGGAATTTAAAAATCTCCGCAACATAACCGTTACGTACGTAATAAATACACCGGAGGTTATATATGACTTGTGATGAATTTTTTTTGTTTTTGAAAAGCTAAAAATATATTCATTAAAAGAAACAAAACGTTTCTTAGAATACATACTGATTACATACTCCTCCGTATCCTATTGGAGCATATCATGACTTATCTACCTATTTCATATTTAATAAGCACAATCTGGGATTAGCATACCAATCCGAGAAGACACACCCCCTATTAAACCCAAAGGAATATGATAGTCATTTCCACGAGATTACCTTTATAGACATCAGAATGTCAACAGAATCCACCGGTATGTTATAAAAAACAATCTGATTTCTAGTAATCCAGATACCCCAACACCCAGCAAGTTAGAACATATACCTACACTTCTTCTTTCGCTTTCCAACCACCCATGATGACGACGAAAGGAAGAGTTGATACAAATTCCTCGGAATAGGTCCTTGAATTCCCAGCCAGGTAATGATATTATTCCACACAGATTGAGCCTTGACACACCTTAAGAACAAATGATTTCTACCTTCAATAGCACTGTTACAAAAGACACACAGTGCATCCTCACCTGGGATGACAACACCTTTCTTCAATAGATTATCGGTGGTTGGTAATCTATCTAACAATAATCTCCATGAGAAAGCAATTACCTTGGAAGACAGTTTATTTTTCCACATTCGTCTCAAATCTTTGGGTTCCACCTCAATTAGTCTCGATGAGGTCTGTTGCGAACGCAGAACCGAATAAGCCTCGGCAACTGAGAAACCTCCATCCCTACTAGACGACCAACTCCATCTATCGAACCTGTAATCCACAATTACCACTGGCTGCAACATGCTTTGTAAAAGACGGAGCTGATCTTCTTCCCATACAAATAGCTCCCTTCTTCATACCCATATCCACCCCCTAGATACTTCCTTTTTGTCGTTAATAGTGGTGCCTTTATCTACCGCTAACACATATAACCTGGGAAACTTTAGGCTAAAGGGTTCATCTCCTGCCCAATTCTGTTCCCAAAAAAAGGTTTCCTTTCCGTTCCTTACTTTTCTAATGACATTATTCCCAAACCAGTCTGGTATCACCGCTTTCGGTCCATCAATATCTCATACATCCCTCCACCAATGAGAAGCTGTAGATAAATTCTCCGGTCTTTTATTGAGTTTGTATGTCTGGCCATATCTACATTCCAACAAACTCGCCCATATTGCATTTTGGTCTGTTAATAACCTTCACCTCCACTTTGCAAGCAAACTCAAATTAAAGTTCCACAAGCACTTTACCCCCAGACCCCCTTGTTCCTTTCTCTGACACACATTTTCCCAACTAACCCACGCAATTTTGGTCTCCTGGTCTTTCCCTCCCTACAAAAAAGAGTGTTGTAATCCGGTAATGACTTTTAGGACTTTCTTGGGCACCTTGTAAAACGAGAATAGATACAATGGAAGGCTAGACAATACTGAATTTATCATAACTAACCTTCCTACGAAGGACATATGTTTTGCCCTCCACGCTGCCAGTTCTCTCTGAAATTGTTCGATGACTGGTAACCACATATCTACCTTCCTAGGGTTCGCTCCCACTGGAATCCCCAAAAATTTAAATGGCGGTGATGACACAACACAATTCAAGAGATTGTTAACAGCACTTGTAAATGAATCATCTACATTTAAACCAAAGAATTTGCTTTTGCTGTAATTCACCTTTAACCCGAAGTCAACTCAAATCAACGAAGAATAACCTTCAAGTACCATACTGATTGCAGATTAGCCTCCCCCATCATAATAACATCATCTGCATACTGCAGTATTGAAAACTTTGCCTCATCAGCAATATTGAGCTCTTTAAACACCCCTTTCCCTACAGCTGTTCTGAACAATCCAGCTAAGGCTTCAGCTACCACTAGAAACAAAAAAGGAGAGTGGGTCTCCCTACTTCAAGCCTCTCCCCGGCCTAAATTCCTTCGTTGGACTCCCATTGACTAGAATTGACACGTGGCTATTCCTGACAATACTATTCATCCACTTCCTCCATGTACTCCCAAACCCCAGCCTAGCCAACATATAATCCAGAAAATCCCAATTTACTGAATCGTACGCCTTCTGGAAATCCACCTTAAACAAAAAACATGGTTTCCTTTTGCGCTTAGCCCAATCAACTATCTCATTCGCTACCAGTACCCCATCCAGGATCGATCTACCTGGCAAGAATGCTGACTGGAACTTAGAGATTAAATGCCCCATAACTTTCTTCATTCTCAATGACAGCAATTTGGAAACAATATTTTGAATGCTAAAAACTAAAGAGATTGGTCTATACTGAGCTAACCTGTTCGGCCTTGCCACCTTGGGAATGAGGGTAAGAAAAGATGATGTCGCTCCTCTTGGTAATACACCTGATTGATGGAATTCTTGAACTGCCTTTACCACATCGTCCCCTGTGATTTCCCAACATGATTTATAAAAATGAAAACCAAATCCATCGAGGCCTGGGCTTTTCCCTCCCTCACAAGCCCAAACCGCTTCCTTTATTTCTTCCGCTGAAAAAGGCTCCTCTAACCATTCTCTCTGCTGATCATTCAACTGATTGAAAGACACTCCATCCATCTTTGGTCTCGTCTCTTGTTCCTCCTTAAAGAGCCCTGTGAAATGATTAAGCACATGATCCCGAATATTCTGAACTCCCTCTGCTTTTACTGCCAGTAAAGAATTTGCATAACATCTCTCCTTAAAGCATTTGTGAAAGTAGTTTGTATTGCTATCACCATTTAGAGCCTATTTTACCCGAGATTTCTGTAACATGGACTGTTCCATTCTCCTTGCCTTCCCCCAATACTCTGATAAAATACCTTGTCTCTGCTGACCACTCCCGTTGACCCCTTGGCCTAGCTGATGGTCCACCATCTCCAGTTCTAATACCTTCTCTGTCAGGAATTTCTCATCTTTACTCCAGTTTTCTTCTTTCCACTTTTTAATCTTCATCTTCAGACCTTTTAATTTACTTGCCAGCTGATACATCCTCCATCCTTGACCCTGATCTGATGTCCAGAACTCTTTCACTAAACCCATAAAACCTTGCTCCTGCAGCCAATGATCAAAAAACTTGAAAGGTTTAGGGCCCCAATCTTGTTTATTCACCTCTATTAGGATCCAGCTATGATATGAGAACTCTTTAGTGCCCACTCTTTGAGCTATAACTTCCCACTCCTCCATCAAATCCGGGGAAAATAAAAACCGATCCAACCTACTAGATGATTCTCCATTCGGGGCTATCCACATTGCTCCTTTTCTGATGACTGGAATATCCAACAAACCCATTGATTGGATAAAGAATTTGAAGTCAGACATCTCAATTGTAGAATGAGAACTGGATCTCCCTTTAAACTCACTCCTATCCAGCACAGCATTAAAGTCTCCTCCAAGTACCCAATTAACCTCCGGAAATCCTCGTTTTGTCATCATCAGATCATCCCATACCTTCCTTTTTCCTTGTAACGAACATGGAGCATATACATTAACCACACAATTAATTGCAGTTGAAATCTTTCCTCTAAAGCCAATTCCAAGGAAACCCTGCCCTTGTATAACCCAGACAACCTCCAACATATGTTTCTTCCAAATTGTCAGACAACCTCCACTAAGCCCTGTTGACGGTAGGATTCTCCTATCGCACTCTGTCGACCCCCAAAGCTCCTTAACTTTCCAGTCATTTACCGTCCTGCATTTTGTCTCCTGTAGTAAGCAGATATCAATGTCATTATTATTTAGCAGTCTCCTAATCCTTCTTCGCTTGGTCCTATCCCGAAACCCTCTTACATTCAAAGAGAGAATCTTCATTTAGTTATTTCGATCACTCCTCGTTTCTCTTCTTTCCTTCTCCTCCTTATCCCTCGTCTCTATCTTCCTTAATTCCTGTATATATATTTTATCTGATTGTTTGCCGAATATTCTGATTTCCTTCATAGCCTTCCATATTTTTTCCGTTTCATCCTCCTCATTACCGTTTCCTTTATCGTCTTCCTTTGCCTCCTCCAGTTGCCCTCGCCTCATTAATTCATTCCCATAAAAACTATTCCTTCTTAGTTGCTTCCATATGGATACCTCCCTCCTTTGCCCTTCTCCTCATCCGGACACCACTTCTCCACCTACTAATACCCATTTCTTGTAGTCATATGGTAGTGTAGAAATAGATTCATTTTTTTCGTAATCACTATTCACTGTAATAACCCCCTTCCCTCCGTAACGAATAGCAATTTCGGAAAGTTCCCCGCCGTGACCAATATCTCTCCCTGTAACTGGGCCCGTTACATGCCCTCCTGAAATCTGTTCCCAGGCCCATTCAGCTTCCGCGTGAAGGCCCGTTGTGGAGCCTGAATTTTCCCCGCACGGTTCGGTGATATGGGCCTCCACCTGCCGGCCCAACAGGTTAAACGGCCCGACTCCAACGGTCATATTTTGGACACGCTGACCTGGCACCTGTTGCACTTCCCAACCAAGACGTGTGTCTCGAGCTCCGTGCGTGACAGACCAGTCCCCTACTACCTGTCCCATCCGACACGACCTGCAGTCAGACGTCGGGTTCCGTGAAACGCGCCCCGGGCCTAGAAACTCTCTCCCCTCTTCGTCTTCCCACCATTACCCCATAGAGCGTTCCTCTCCTCAGCTTTCTCTGAAAAGCTTTCCTCATACTCCGTGTTTCCTCTGCTGCAGCTCCTGCCATAGCCACCTACTATCTGCTTCTTTCCCTAATCGGACCTTGATCCTGTGCGCGAAATCTGGGATATTGTCCCCTTTCCTCTTCCCTCCCCTACCTGCCAGTCCTGTCGATCCTGCTCAGAGTCATCGTTGGTATGGTCTACGGTCGCCCCTATCTGCCTCATCCCGACCTCCGAGGTTCTGCTTCCAGATCTGGACCGGTGTGTGTCTTTGGCCACCGTTTCTCCTCGTAGCCGGAGAACCGAACCCCCGCGTACAGCGCTCCTCCCATCCACCTCATCCCACTCCTTCCAGTTTCCTGTGTGGAACATCTCCTGTTTCAGCTCAGCCAACCTTCTTTCTGCCTCTGCTGATTCGTCAAACTCTTCTTCCCTCTGACAGGAGCTCATTTCCGAACTGTAGGTAGTCTTTACTGGACTTTGCTTTAGCTCATTCACCTCTTCCACCTCCGTTACCCTAATGTCGAACTCCCACCCATCAATGGTCACTCGGACAGTGCCATCGAGCCATTTCATGTCCTTCCTGGACATCACCATTTGTGCTACATCGTATCTTTCTTTTTTTAGGGTGATTTCCTCCACATACAGCAGCTCTCCGAAGGGTGCGAGTAAAGTAGAGAAAAAATTTTCTCCCCAAACATGTAACGGGATCCCATAGCAGTTCACTTTTACCCTCTTGTCCGTGTCAACCGATCCCGGCTCCCACTTCTGTATCCCGACAAACCATTGGTCAAACCACTGCTGTTTTCCTTTCATGATCTCTTGGAGTGTCTCCCCCCCTTCCAGCTCCAACAGTACCTTGTTTGCCCCCATGGGAGTTGTGCGCACACTGTAAATACCGTGATTCATTAGGAATAACTGCGTCCTGAACGCAGTCCCTCTGTTGCGTACTTCTCCCACATAGGCCCTCTGAAGCCAAATAACATTCTCCGCTGGTGCTGTGTACACCAGTTTCATTTTCGCCTCTTCCTTCTTCCCTGCCTCTTTCCGCGCATTGTTATTCTTAGAACCCCCAGGAGCACATACTACCGATGCAAAGGATTTTCTCAGGTTTCCGTTATACCCACTCTGTTGCCCCGTTTGCCTCGCCACTATACGATAAACGTTTTGAGTTTGTGTCCTCCTCCATGTGTTCATTTTTCTCTGATTCTGCTCTGTTCGCTGATCATACCGTGGGAGATTGACCCACAGCTTTTCCGTTCCAATGAAGATATTGTCCAGTTTAACAATCAGCATTTTCACATCCTCTACGTCCCTAAACCTGGCAAAACCGAACCTTTGTCCCCTCCTGTTCCTCTTGGTTGGAATTACCACATCATGGACTTTGGCATATCTCCCGAAGATCTCCCACATATCTTTTGCCATATATTCTTCTGAAAAATGAGTAAAAAAGACAGAGGTTATACTCCCCTTCCTTTTTCCTACCTCAGTGACTAATTTCCTTCCTCCATTGACAACGTTTCTTCTCCTTACCTCTGTCCACCCTTCCTCCATAATTTCGTTTCTTCTCCTTACATCGAATCCCTTTTAAGCCGTGGATAGTAAAATTTGCATAATAATAATGTAAGCAACACAACACATAGCAAAATAATATATTAAACAACCTTTGTAGGAGTAGTAATATTATCTACTAATTTGAAATCTTGAATAATGGATGGTTGGGTGCATATCTTCTTTACACGGTAAGAATCATCGTATCGAAAAGAATATTTAGAATCTATTTTCTACCTTACTTGTGATGAATTTAACATAGGATGTTTCCAAATACCAAAGCAATTTATTTGTAAAGAGGTAAAAAACCTCTACTATATAGCTTTTTTTTAGTGATGATAGTTAATGGTGTATATGTAAATAATAAATGACATTATTGTGTATATTAGTTTTTTTTCATAACAATCCAGCGTATACTAGTTATGAGAAATGCATACACAAGCGTATACAGTGTTTTTTTTTTTTTGAAAGGCAAGTTATTAACAGTGTAACGTGATAGTTAGCCATAGACCAAAATAATAGTCATTTTTTTTCATTGTTAATTTTCTTTAACGTTTAGTCTTCTTTATCCGTATTTTTATTAAAAACTCGCATTTCAGTATATGTTATTGTCACATGGATACCTTAATTACTGACAAAGAAGCATCTAATATAAAGATAGATGAAAAGAACTATAAATTGGACAAAAAAGCTAACAATTAAACTTCGAGCTTTCAATAACAATTTGTACTTCAAAACATAAATTGAAAAAATTAATATACTAAAATATAATTTATGACTCAATCAAAATTATTGTAATCAATAACATTTTTATTTTAACTATTAATAACAGTTGTATATTTTGATGAAGCAAATTTATAAATTAATTAAAATAATTTATAAACCATTAAAATGTGAATTTAAATTTGAGATTATTAATTAGGTTGAAATATGTGTACCTATCAATCTAATTAATGATTTTTAAATATTATTTAATAATATAATTACAAACTTGTAAATATTTTCAATAAACTATCGTTTTCATTTATCTGAATAATCTTTTTGTTATATTTGTTTTTATTTTGTTAGAATTTTTAAGGAAGAGAGATCAATGGGAAATGAAGGATAAACATGATAAATATGATAGTTATATTCAAGGCCTTTCTAATATATATTCTTATATTTAAAACAAATTTTGAAATAAAAATTTTTTTAAACGTAAAATTATTGATATGGATAAAAAATACTACCAAGTGCTCTTCTCCTTGCATGAGGACTATATGCCAATTTTTTATGGGTGTTGGATGGTGGTCGATACGTCCATTTTTTATGATAAATGTGACTCTCTCAAAGAAGTTGCATCCCAAAACTTTTTATTGGGTACACTACCCAAACTTTCTTATTGAACTTTATAACCATGATTTCCTTCGCCGGGTGGGTGATACACTTAGTACCACTCAAGGTTAACTGCATCACGACAATGCAAGCTAGAGGCCGATACAGTAGAATCTGCATTGAAATTAACCTAAATGAACCATTACAATCCAAGGTGATTGTTTGAGGATATGTGTTACAATTGCAACATGAGGGCCTCCATAGAATATGCTTGCGATGTGGAAGATATGGGCATCAAGATGTTAATTGCCGGAGAACTATGGGCGGGGTTGCTCAAGCGCCACAACCATGTGGTGAACCAACCTCGGGAAGTCTGGATGGCACGACCCATCAAGACGATGTAATTAAGGAAAATGTTATTGGCATTGATGGCGCCATTATGGACGCACCAATTATGCAGCAATCAGGTAATGTTGTAGCCAAACCGCATGAGGCTGAAGATGTTTATGGCCCTTGGATCATGGTGCGCCATCATTATGGTCGGAGAAACCGCAACACGTCCATGCAACCACGGCTCACACTGCCACGCGGATGCCCAGACGAGGTCAAGATTCGCTGCATTGCAGAAAGAAACGGAGCGTAAAACGTGCACTGAGCAGACAGTTTCATGCATCAATATTGAGAATGCTCCCACGAAAGGCACTAAAGGTGTGTCCCTAATTAAGCAAGGTGTAGGGCACCAGAAACGAACAAGAAGACTCCCTCTCCCCATGTAGAAAGCGTCTGCAGTGGGTGCCAAGACGCGTAAGTTTCCTCTTCATAAAGGCGAGGCGGTCTCCTCCAAATCCTCTCTCGTTGCTGATTCCAAGTGCGAATCTGTTATAGAGGAGTTGGAAATCATTAACCAATCACACAAGCTCGCTGATAAATTCATTTTTGGCGATCCAGCAAATGTAAATGGAGGGATCATTCTGCCCACGCCGATCACTGCCACCGATTCTCAACGTCTTTGGCTTGTTGGAGGCTCATCTTCCATCTCCTCAGACAGTGTGCACCTCAAAAGCGCTATGTAGTGATATGATGAATATATTACATATGGAGGTTAACCGAGATCGGTTAGGTGCCCAATTTTCGAGTCCTTTAGAGCCTCACCAATCAAAATATGTTTAAATGAATTTTATATCATCCACGGACTTTGCTCTGTTGGCAGACGGAGTATTCTTGAATAAACTTGCGAGTGTTAGTGTAGAGGCCGGACCAGAAAAAAAAGGAAGCCAATTTAGCCACTGTTGGTTTCAAGCTTGAATGGCTAGCAGCCGGAGTGCCATGGAATTCCTCAAGTAGCTGTTCGCCGAACCATGACTCGGAGAAATAAATATTCGACCTTTTGTAACAAGGAGAATGTCGTCCTAAACCAATGAGTGAGAGGCGGTTTTGGGGAAGTGGTGAATGAGTGAATCCAAGTATGGCCGTTTGAAGAAGCAAAAACATAATGAAGGCGACTTAGGATAACTAGGACAAACGAGGATGTGAAAGCCATAAGCATCCCAACATCCTCTGATTCTGGTTTACTATGAGACAAAGCATCAACTGCTCTATTCAACTTGCTAGGTTTGTAAACAATCTTGAAATTATATCCCTGCAACTCACAAGCACACTTCTGTTGTTCAAGTGCTTGGATCACTTGGTAAATTAAATTCTTTAAACTTTGTTGTTTTGTGTAAATTATGAATTATCTCCCAATGAGATACTGATGCCATTTTTTTATGACCTCTGAGACAACATAAACTTCACAGCAATAAGCGGAGGAATCTTGTATCATTGGACCCATGCGCTTGCTAAAGTATGCGAAAGGACGACCATCTTGGGTCAAAACAACACCAATTGGGAGGGCAGAGACATTTGTTTCCAGACAAAAAGCTTTGGAGTAATCAGGTAGCTGGACAATTGGGGCGAAAACTACTGTGTTTTAATGTTTCAAAAGTTGTATGTGCATTTGTATTTCATGTAAATTTAGTGGAACGAAGAACATTAGTGAGTGGAGTGACGTGTGTGGCATATTGCCTGGTAAACCTGCAATAAAAACCAATGAGGCAAGGAAACCTTTGAAGACCGTGAGTGAATGTGGTTAGGGCCATTCTGTTACTACTTAAATTTTGTGTGGATCGGGCTTCACAGAACCAACACCAATAATATGCCCCAAATAGGGGATAAAGGGCACACCAAACAAACACTTAGATAACTTATCTAAAAATACACTAGACTTAAGTAACTTAAAGATAAGGGTGAGTCACAAGTTTGAGGGCCTGAGAAGGTAAGGCCTGAGAAGGTCATTCATAGCAGATTGGAAGTTTGAAGGCGCATTGGTAAACTCGAAAGGCATAACCAAGAACTCGTAGTGGTCATCACAAGTTTTGAAGGTAGTCTTGTATGTGTCTGAGGGAAGTACTCAAATTTTATGGTAACTTGATCTCAATTTTAGCTTAGTAAAAATGGTAGTGGATCCCAATTCATCTAGTAATTCGTCCACTGTAGGGATGGGGAATTTATCTTTAATATTTGCAGAGTTAAGTGCTCGATAGTCGACACAAAAACGCCAAGAGCCATCTTTCTTTTTTACCAATAGGATCGGGGAAGAATAAGGGCTAGTGGTAAGGATGATAATCCCCTCTTGAAGCATATCATGGATAATAGTAGTCATTGCCTCTTTTTGGGAATATGGTGATCATGTTGGCGAGTAGGGGGTAGGCCTTTAAAGGTTGCAAAGATGGGTTGGAAGGAAGTAAGTAGGGTTTGCATTTCTGGGCAAAGTTGGGAAAAGTTTGGGTAGTCGTGTATGTAGGCGTTATTATTTAGTGAGGTGGCAAGTGGGGTTGGTCTATTTGGGGGAGCTAAAAAGAAGCCACTGAATCTGTGTGAACAGAGTGACAAAGCTATGAGAAGGAAGAGTGAAAGGGGCTACTAGAATGGGTTCTTACAAGAGTAATCCACTCATTTAAATGGTGGAAGGAAAAATTGGGAACAACAAAGTCGATTGAGATTGGGCTTAAGGTGGCAAGCCATTCTAGGCCCAACACAATATTAGTACCCTCAATATGGAAGAGATAGGTATAGACATTGAATTCATGGTCTTGTAAGATCAGGGCACAGTGGGGCAAAAACCTGTGCATGTCAATCTGGCACCATTGCCCATCATCACGGAGAAATTTGGAGTAGGGTGGGTTGGTAGGTTGAGATAAGTCGTAATCCTTGGTTGAGGATGTTATGGGTACTGTCAGTATTGAGTAATACCATCACTGGAAGGACAACAATGTGGCCCTTAAATTTAAGGGACTTGGGTGAAGGTTGAAATGATATGGCTTATGAGGAGAGTTAAAAGTGGATTGGGTCAAGTGGCTTGGTGAGAGACATATCAATCAAGGGATCTTCTACATCTTGGTCATCCTCTAACAGTAATAAGAGTTTGCCAGAGGCACATTTGTGGCTTGCAATAAACTTCTCATCACAATAGTAACACAAACCCTAGGCTCACCACTCTAGCATTTGGGCAGAGGAGATGCGTTTGATGGGTAAGTGGGTGGAGGTGGGTGGTTATTGGTCGAGTGTTTCAGTGTCTAGGCTCACAAAATTTCGCCTCCACTAATTTGGCCATACCAATGGCTTGAGCAATAGAGATAGGGTTTAATAAAGCGAGTTCCCGCTGAATATTGGTGTTGAGGCCTGAAATAAAACAATTGAGTAAAGCATATGGATTAAGACCATCGACTTGTTTAGATAATTTCTCAAAGATTGTCTGATAGTGAGTGATTGTACCTGTTTGCTTCAATTTAAATAGTTCGGCCTAGTGGTTCACGAAGGCAGATGGGCCAAAATGCAACTTTAAGGCTCGCGTAAATGATTCCCAAGTGGAGAATTGTAATTCTTAACTATCCCCTTGAACTAGCTAAGAGCGCCACACATATAAACATTGACCATGGCAAGGCGTTGGAATGGTGGAATCTAGTAATATTGAAAGAATTGTTCTGCTTGGAACAACCAATCAAGCAGTGTGGAACCATCGAAGGAGTTAAGTTGGAGATTAGGTGGAGTGAGGGTATTGGAAGGTGGGGTAGAATGCAAAAATGCTGGGTTTAGGGATGGGGGAAAACTGGATGAGAGTGAACTGTTATAGGGTGGGGGGAAATTATGGGCGCTAGGAAAATGGGGGTTAGGGGAAATTACGACTGAAGCAGATTGGTAGGGAAAAGAAGGAGGAAAATGGGTAGAGGTGTAATCTGGCTATAGGGAGAAGGGGACGTGAGGGGTACTAGTAGAGATAACAAATGGAGGGATAAGTGATAAGTGGTTATTTAGCTGATCTTGTAAAGCAACGATGGTAGATTTGAGATTCTCTTATTTAGATTCCATACCTTGCTAGAGTTGAAGGTGACATTCTTGTTGTTGTGAGCGATCAGTCTTGAGTTGCGATTGTAATAGGTTGAATTTTTCTATGAGGGCAACAATGGCGTCTGAGAGGTCCTTGGTATCATTGCAAGTGAGAGGCATGACAATCATGAATGAAACCATAATGTAAGGAAGATGTTAGAATTCTAAAAAAGAGGGGAACAAGCTACCATTAAAACTAAGCATAGAACTTTCATGCCATTTAAGAAGGGAGGATCTCCCTTAAAAACAAAAGCACCAACCCTAGACTACCATGGGTTGGGCCCAACAAACAAAAGGTTCAAAGAAAAAAGAAAAACACCACAACAATTAAAACTATTTAGGTGGGCATAATGTAATCTCCCAACTATTTGGGCGGTTCTTGGGTCTAGTACCTTTTTACTACACTATGAAACCAGTACATTGGTCATGAGTTATACTTTGATTATATAATCAATATAAGGGAGTTGAGTGGTTAACACCAAACTGCATGGATGAAAATGCATTGGCAACAATTAAGTTGTCTAAGACATTTGGAGTGATCAAAATACAAAGTTGTCTAATGCTCCATATAATTTGTTGAACAGAAGCGCAATATTAGTAGGAGTTGGGCTATGCAGTATGTTGTCTCTATGCGAAAATGGAATCTCAGGTGAGTGATTTAAAGAAAACGGTATGCAGAGAAGGTTGGGGCATCAAAGAGTACAAAGTCATGAATGAATTTGAAATGTAAAAAAATGGGGAAGTAGATGATGTAAGTGACTTGGTCATAAGTCAAAGTAGCTCCTTAAGTAGTGTTAATGGTGCCTAGCTCGAGTCTCGTGTAGTAATCGGAAAAAGAAGACGACGGTAGTAGCCTACAAAGAGCAACTTGGTGGTGCCCAAGATCCTTTCCAGATCTATGCCCTTGCAAAGTCCTTACCTGTGACAAGGGGTAAGATGGTAAAGGGACCAAGTCCTTACCTGTGATTAACATATTTTGCTTTCACTTTTTTGCTGAGTCATTAAATTTATAACATTTTACTTTTCATATAAAAAGATAAAAATTGCACGTCGGTGAGAGAATATTGGGCCATGCATGAATTTTTAGCCGTTGATTTGGAATTATATGCATTCTAAGATTGAGATTTTATTAACCGCACACTTTCCTATTTTGGCTAAAAGGATATGATTTACTTCCATTCCACACGAGCAATTTAGAGATATAACATTCCTTGTTATAGACAAGTTCTTAAGTATTATACGCTACCAGAAAATAACTTAGAGAAAAAAAAGTGTACAGTTTTATATTAATATTTAATTATAATTATTTATTTATGAGAAATTTATTAATTTTACTGATCAATATTTTAAAAGTTAAATAAATAAAAAATTATGATTAAATGTTAGTGCAAAACTCTTTTATACTATCAATTTATACTAATTAACTTCAATAATTTATACTTACTAGTATTATTTAAGTATTTTGATTTACTTGTGAAAATGTTATTGTTTCTCTAAATTGTGGAAATATGTACCTTGCAAGATAAAATATATGATTAAAAACTAAGATATGGGATAAAATCATAACATTATGTGTATGTGTCTAGAGGGAGAGAGAAGGAGAGGGAGACAGAGAGCAAGAGGGAGGAAGGGAGGGAGAGAGAGAGGTTTCATTTGGAAGATCTTATTTACAACTTATTTGAGTTTATTTTATCATGTAAACGCTTACACAAATGTTTGGATAAGTTTATAAAAGCACTTATCTAGGGTTATAAGCTATTTTAAGTTTATTTGAATAAACTATTTAGAATAACTTTTTGAAAAAAACTATTTTAAACTTATTGAAAATTAGTATTTTCTTCGACTCTCTCCTCTCACCTTTTTTGTCTCTCTCATTATTAAAAATTGTTATCGAGTCTCTTTCTCTCCCACCCTTTCCCTATCCCTCCCTCTATCTCGCTCACTCTCCCACTTTCTCTCTCTCCCTCTCCCTCTCTCCCTTTCACTCTCTTTCTCCTTCCCTCCCTAACTCTCTCTCTTCCTCCCTCTCCCTCTCTCTCACCCTCTCATTCCCTCCCTCTCTACCCCTCTCTCTCTTCTTGCCCTCCCTCTCTCTCATTCTCTCCCTCCATCCCTCTCTCTCTACCTCTCCATCCCCTTTCTCTCTCTCTTTATATATATATATATATATATATATATATATATATATATATATATATTCAAACAATTTATTTTCATACAAATGTTTTTATAAATTTATATATTCAAATATAAATAACTTATTAAATTTAAGAGCTTATAATATAAGGCACTTTCAAACAAGGCCATTTTACAATACTTCGAGGATATAAAGTGGCTTAGATGGTTAAAGAAGGAAGTGATGGAAGGTCGTGGGTCTGAACCTCACTACTAAGAAAAATTAACATTACTAACATTTAGCCCCTCTCTCTCTCTCTATCTCTCTCTCTCTCTATATATATATATATATATATTGCCATACTTAAAATAAATAAATCACAATAGTATAACAAATTAGAAAGATTAAGCCCCTCTAACAAAAAGGGACACACATAATTTAATTAACATCACAGGTTTTACTTATCTTATATAGACATTTTTAAATAAAGCAAATAAATTAATTAACTTATTTTTTCGCTGCTATATATATCTCAGTTCACATTCACCCTGAAGAACAATGAAGTAAATGTATAACACTACTTGATTTCAAATATAGCCGCATGTATAAGTTATTCAGTTTATAAAATTAAATTTAAACAACAAATTAATAGTACAAAAAAAAAAAAATGACATGAATAAGAAAACAACAAAAGAATTTTGCATCAAGTTGAATACGTTAAGGGGACAAATAAATTTTAGCAGAACACAACACACGCCTCTTGTATATATGAAACAGCGTACGTACCTGTTAAGGGGACCATAATAAGTACAGCATATATAGTATTAGTTTGTGGCTAATTTGCTTGATCCTGCCGTGCATTGCATGCTTGAACTTGTCTACACTTGAAACTAATCGCCGCTTCTACGATAACGAGTTATTTACCAAAAGTTTGTTCTGTGGGATGTTACAAGTAGGTGAGACAATTTTGTTAGAGAAACGAGAAAATGAAAACATTCAGACACAGGAATGGAAACACAGTTAACTGAAGTTGTTTGGCAAGAGTGAGAGAGTACCTATGTTTACTATATATAGTCAGTTAACTTCCACCTACGCCATCAGCCAATTTTCTAGTTTCTTTTTTATCACCAAATATATAGGGACATATTTAATAAGAAAGTCAAGTCAATTTTATATGAGAGTGGAGCACCAAATTTCATTTACAATCTTTTATTTATAAAGATTTGTTAACTTTATCAATTAATACTTTAAAAGTCATAAATATAAAATTATGATTAAACGTCATTGTAAAACATTTTTACATTGTAAATCCATACTAATTAAACTCTCTCTCCCTCTCTCTCTATATATATATATGTAAACACATACAAAATTATTATTAAAAGCGGAAAGCAGATATTTAAAAATTATTTTGGAATAAATTAAAACAAAATAATTAATTAACAATTTTATTATTTTCAAACTTATGACATGCAACCACAAAGACTTTAGGCTCACAAAAAGGACTGAAGATATATAAGAAAGAGAGGAGACATTTTAAGACTTTGTCAAATTATGTCCCTTCTTACAAAATACAACCTAATTATAAAAATAGAATAAATAAGAACTTAAATTCGCACTTCAAACTATTTAAAAAAAGTACTATTCATACACATGCACATTATTCTACAAGAGTACAATTATTCATACTCATATTGTAGTCTCACTTCTATTTTCAAAAGTTGTCAATGTTTTTCAATTGCTTTTGAATTGGAAACTTTTGGATAAGTAACTTTGATGTTATTTTCAAAAGTTGGACCTATCTTTGCTTTTTACCAATAGTTTTTTGTTGTTTTATGCTTACAATCTTTCGATCAATGTCCACTTTCTTGTTACCGAGTCGGTTTCTGGCGGAGAGTTAAAGCCTAAAGACGCTTTTAAGCAACTTTTTCTCTGGGCATGTTCAACTAACCATTGGAAAGAGCTTATTTTAAGCGCAACTCAGAGTGCTAGTTGCTTGTTATTGAGTGGGAAGGGTCACGTTTTAGCTCCTGCACATCCGCGCATTCCTTTAAAGGAAGACTGATATAGATGCTTTTCCCGCTATAAGAAATAGCTGGAGTACGAAGTGGATATCCGGCTGTGGAAGCTTTTACTCGAGGGGACACCATCTAAGCGATTGATCGAATTTGTATTCCAGTCTTTTGGAATGAGTTAGAGATAAGAGGTCTTTGCTTTATGATATTGTCTTATCCAAAATGAATAAGTTATCCTTCTTAACTAGCCTTCGTAACAAAATTCTTTATTTTATTTGAAATCATTTTTAACCTTTTAATAAATTATTTATTCTTATAATAGCTTTTACTAATGGTAAGAGCACTGATGCTCAGAGTCTTGAGAAAATCTTAGTTGTCATCTAAGACTGATTCCATTCTAAAGAAGTTATTCCTTTTAAAATCTTCAGCTTGAAATAGTGAGTAATTCAGGGGTCTTTTGGATCTACTTTAGGAACAATTTTGATTGAATTGGTATCCAAAAGAATAAATTGATGCAAAGTTTTTTTTTTTCAAGACCTTGATCTCTAGGAATCTAGGCTCATCATTGGGGAACTAATTTAGAAATGAGTAATTGCAGCTCAATACTATACTCAGATTCTACATCTATAATATTTTGACATGCATATTTGATATGAAAATCTACTGGAATGTGGATTATGTTTAAGGGGTTTTTAGTGATATACAAGGGGTAGAAAAGGGAGTAAATCTATTGGAGATGGATGATTTATTGGCTAATGGACCATTTAGAGTGGTTACTGATTTTTCTAATATTTGAGGTTGCAAACATGTCATATGAGGAAGCCAAGTCATTTATGGTTAATGGTTTTCTTTAATGAGGTTCTAATAAGGTGGATATTACTATAGGTTCTCTGCTGGGTGGTTGTGCCCTATAAAAATTCACGTGTTAAAAACTTAGGAATTGAATTTTTTTTTCTTTATAAATTTGATATCAAATTCAAAACATTATAAAATACTTTGTCATCAAGAAAAAAAAACATTGTTCGGAAACAATGTTTTTAACATCCTTTTCTAAAATTTCTTTTGCAGATTTACAATCAATTCTCAAAAGAAATTTTTTATTTATTAAATCTATTTGAAATTTGGTAATGCACAAAACTATGCCTAAAATTTCTTTTTTAATGTACTATAATTTAATTTAGCCTCTACACATGTTCTGAGATGATATTTAATTAATTGTTCTTCAGACTTAGCGAATTTTTGTTATAATATTCCTCCAAAGCCAATTTCAAATTTATCAGTTTCTACTATTATGTTTGCTTTAGGAAGAGAAATACCCAAACACATAAGGTTTTTGCTAAAGTTTTACCTCCTAAACTATTTAAGTGTGTTTCTCACTCCAAGGTTTAACATTCTTTCTAAGCCTGGTAAAGAGTGGCTGACATTTAATTCTAATATTAGAAATAAAGTCTACTACATAGTTAAGGCAACCAAAAAACTCTGGAATTGACTTTTATTTTTTATTTCATCAGGAAATTTATTGGCAAATTTTATACTTCTAGTTATAAGAGTAATTTTTCCTTGAAATATCTCCTACCTACGAATCTATTTTTTTTTCTAGGATATTTTTATTTTCTTTTTTGAAATTACAATTTCATTTCTTTTAATAATATTGTTCTATAAAATTTGAAAATATTAATACATCATCTAAATAGACTATAGCAAATTTTGAGTGGATTTAACATAGAGTTGATAATATTTTAAAAATCGAAAAGAAAATTTTTTAGCTTAATAGGCATAACATTCCATTCATAATGTCCAAAAGGAATTGTAAAAGTAGTTTTATATTTATCTTTTTCTGTAATTTTAATTTGATAATATTCAGATTTCATCTAAAATTTAGAGAATATAATAGCTTGATATAATCTCCAATTAAATCTTTTTTATTGGGAAGGAGATATCTTATCCATCTTAAAATATTATTTAATGGTTATAATTTATTATCATCCCAGGTTCTTCTCATTCAATTTAAGAATTTCAAAGGCATTCTAAACATGAAATGCCGAACAACTCCAAGGATTTGCTTGGCCCTATTAACTTTTTATCTAGAAAGTTTTGAATTTCATTGTTACAATGTTCTAAGGTTTCCTTATTCATCTATACTGCTTCAACTCTAGTAGGGATTTTACTCTTAAGAAATCCTTCTTCATAGGGTAATTCTATTGTAAATGAATTCATATCCCAAAAGGTTATAGGAATTTCAACACATACTTCTTTTTTGACTTCTTCTTTAACCTCTTTAAATTTTTTTAGTTACAAGAGGGTTTTTAATTTATTCCTCTATCTTGTTATATTTTATTTTTAGTTGTAAAAGATGTATTTGATTATTTTTATTTTCTATTTTATTGATCAAATTTTCTTGTGTTAAATCTTTTAAAGGTTAATACTTCTTTTTGTTTTAAAGATTTTATAAATTTAAATATTATATCTCTAGTTTTTATTCCTTTATCCAAAACTTCAAAAAGGATATATTTGTATTAAAAACCGAGTTCCCAATATTATTTATTTGGTTATATCTTTAGTAAGAATAAAATTGTTTTAAAAATATTTTCTTTTATTACATATACTAGCATTAGAAAATTTATATTTTAATTCTAAACTAGAATTATTAGCCAATTTAATTTTTGTAAGGTCTTTTTCATAATAATTTGTAGAAATTAACACTATTAACATCAGTTTAGGAGTAAACTAAAGCTGTAATAGTCTTATGAAAGGTATTTTTTATTTTTAAGGCAACTTTTGTTTGCCATTTTTGTTAAAGTATTTTTATTTGATTTACTAGTTATATGTTTTGAGATGTATTGAGGTTTTTATTATTTGAGGATTTTTAGATAGTTGGAAAAATTGAATTTCCCTTATTAAATATTTTTATTTAAAATTATTTATTCCTTTTTTATTTCTTGAATTTCCTCTATTAATTATTTTTTTATCTTTGTAAATAAAAAATAGTCACAAGTTCTTCTATTAAATTAGCATTTTTTAATATTCCTGAAAATTTGTATCATTCGACAGATTTTTTATTATTTTTCGGTTCTTCTTATTGTTCTAAAACCATATTTTTAAGTTTTAAAAGATATTATAATTTTTCTTCATTTACTATTTTATTAACCATTTTAAGAGCTAGTCTAGTTTCAGATTTAATCATATTTATTTTATACAAAAATTTACAATTTTCAGTCATATAAATGATATTCTTTTTTGGAACTATTTTCTTGATTAATATGTATTACTTTTTCATTATCTTCTTCAGAAGAATCTAACTCAAATATTAGAAGTTTACTTATTCGTTTTCTTAGTTCCTTACTGATTTTTAATTCATTAATGTTTTCTTTCATTCTACAATCTTTTTTCATGTGTTTCACTCTTCTACATTTAAAATAAACTATATTTGATTTATTTTTCAAATTAGGTATTTTATTAGTTTATTCTTTATAAAGGTTTTTTATTAGAGTTTAATACTTATACATTGATAGTGTAAAAAAGTTTTACATTGATGTTCAATCACAACCCTTTATTTATATAACTTTTAGAGTATTAATTGGTAAAATCAATACACTTACCATTATAAAGGGTTGTGATTGAATATTAGTGTAAATTTTTTTATACTGCCATTGCACAGTCGTTTTTCTCTTTTTATTATTAGTTTTATTGGGTTGAGACCTTTTAATAACTTTCTTCTTTTAAACAAAGAGGGAGTTTTTGTAATCACTACAAAAGTTTCATAACTCTCTGATTCCATTTGTTTGATTTCTTTTAATATGATGTTTCATTTTAATATTATTACAAATTTTAATCTAGTTAATTTAGTGGTTGCACTAAGTCTACCAATCTCCTATAAGTTAAATCTTTTAAAGGAATATTATTATATATATTAGACAGGTTTTCTCTAATTTTTTCCGCAAATGTAGGTAGAAGCCCTATTAAGAAGTGTTCTTTCCAAAATACTTCTCTACAATTTGATCTAGTTAGTACCATAAGCATAAAATTATCGTGGTCCATCTAAAATCTTCAACAGTTTTACAACGTAATTCACGTAATAATATAGATTTTTTTTTGTTAAATAACTGGGAATCTCCTAAAAATTATGAATTATAATCAAAAGTCAGGTTTCGACATTAAGGGAGTTTCATTATCTACTTCTTTTTTAACATATTAATTATTCCAATTTTTTTCTTTTTTCAGATAAATAATTATCCCACCAACTTTTATTGATCCTGTAAAATTAGTTACTAAAAGTTTAATTGTAATGGGTTCATCATCTTTAGTCCTATATGTCTAGGCGGCCATAGTTATTTCATTTGTCTTTCATAAAATTTGATGATCAGTTAGTCCATCAATATTCCATTTGGCAACACTAGAGCCATCAAAGACTAAAGATGAATGTATCTTTCATTCTTCAAACTGAATATTAGGGAAAGATGCCCTATTATAAAAGTTTCTAGTGGTTGTTTAAGACTGGTCCAGCTAATGGATTTTTTCTTTGTTTTAATTTATCCACTTTATAAAATTCATCCTCAAATTTCTCTTCACTAAATTTATAACTAATTCACCCTAAACAATGGTATTAATAGTATTTATTTTACTAATTTTTAATAAGTCTAATTTTTTATTTATTTCTTGTAACATATAATCAATTTTTTTTCCTATTCTTACATTTTTTTTTAATTCTTCTTCAGAAAATTTAAAAGCGTTTATTAGATTCCTTTTAACTTATGAATCGAATCAGTTTGAGTTATTTCTAAAGCAAGTATATGTAAATCTAATTTGCATAATTTAATTGGCTATAAATATTTTATATGTCTTTTATACTAAACTCTCTTTTTTCAGTTATCATTTTAAAAGGAAAATTTATCACTTCTTTATTTTGAACATTTGGAAATTTAACTTCTTCTAAAGGGAGAATTATAATGGTTATTTCTCCTTTAGTGGTTCTTCATCTTTTTTCTACAAATTTTAATACATTAATTTGATAAACAATTATTTTTTAATCATTGAAAATAAGGAATATTTTCTTCTATTGACTCTAAATATTTATAATAATTTTCTCTATAATTTGTAAATTCTTCTTGAGAAAAGTTAGAGGAAAACCAATATCTTTTTTCCTTATTTTCTTCTAAGGAACTCAGTCCTTAAATGTTTTATA